>JAWXYG010000004.1:5000-2405000 GCA_034222035.1 Acacia crassicarpa
CTAAACCCTAAACCCTAAACCCTAAACCCTAAACCCTAAACCCTAAACCCTAAACCCTAAACCCTAAACCCTAAACCCTAAACCCTAAACCCTAAACCCTAAACCCTAAACCCTAAACCCTAAACCCTAAACCCTAAACCCTAAACCCTAAACCCTAAACCCTAAACCCTAAACCCTAAACCCTAAACCCTAAACCCTAAACCCTAAACCCTAAACCCTAAACCCTAAACCCTAAACCCTAAACCCTAAACCCTAAACCCTAAACCCTAAACCCTAAACCCTAAACCCTAAACCCTAAACCCTAAACCCTAAACCCTAAACCCTAAACCCTAAACCCTAAACCCTAAACCCTAAACCCTAAACCCTAAACCCTAAACCCTAAACCCTAAACCCTAAACCCTAAACCCTAAACCCTAAACCCTAAACCCTAAACCCTAAACCCTAAACCCTAAACCCTAAACCCTAAACCCTAAACCCTAAACCCTAAACCCTAAACCCTAAACCCTAAACCCTAAACCCTAAACCCTAAACCCTAAACCCTAAACCCTAAACCCTAAACCCTAAACCCTAAACCCTAAACCCTAAACCCTAAACCCTAAACCCTAAACCCTAAACCCTAAACCCTAAACCCTAAACCCTAAACCCTAAACCCTAAACCCTAAACCCTAAACCCTAAACCCTAAACCCTAAACCCTAAACCCTAAACCCTAAACCCTAAACCCTAAACCCTAAACCCTAAACCCTAAACCCTAAACCCTAAACCCTAAACCCTAAACCCTAAACCCTAAACCCTAAACCCTAAACCCTAAACCCTAAACCCTAAACCCTAAACCCTAAACCCTAAACCCTAAACCCTAAACCCTAAACCCTAAACCCTAAACCCTAAACCCTAAACCCTAAACCCTAAACCCTAAACCCTAAACCCTAAACCCTAAACCCTAAACCCTAAACCCTAAACCCTAAACCCTAAACCCTAAACCCTAAACCCTAAACCCTAAACCCTAAACCCTAAACCCTAAACCCTAAACCCTAAACCCTAAACCCTAAACCCTAAACCCTAAACCCTAAACCCTAAACCCTAAACCCTAAACCCTAAACCCTAAACCCTAAACCCTAAACCCTAAACCCTAAACCCTAAACCCTAAACCCTAAACCCTAAACCCTAAACCCTAAACCCTAAACCCTAAACCCTAAACCCTAAACCCTAAACCCTAAACCCTAAACCCTAAACCCTAAACCCTAAACCCTAAACCCTAAACCCTAAACCCTAAACCCTAAACCCTAAACCCTAAACCCTAAACCCTAAACCCTAAACCCTAAACCCTAAACCCTAAACCCTAAACCCTAAACCCTAAACCCTAAACCCTAAACCCTAAACCCTAAACCCTAAACCCTAAACCCTAAACCCTAAACCCTAAACCCTAAACCCTAAACCCTAAACCCTAAACCCTAAACCCTAAACCCTAAACCCTAAACCCTAAACCCTAAACCCTAAACCCTAAACCCTAAACCCTAAACCCTAAACCCTAAACCCTAAACCCTAAACCCTAAACCCTAAACCCTAAACCCTAAACCCTAAACCCTAAACCCTAAACCCTAAACCCTAAACCCTAAACCCTAAACCCTAAACCCTAAACCCTAAACCCTAAACCCTAAACCCTAAACCCTAAACCCTAAACCCTAAACCCTAAACCCTAAACCCTAAACCCTAAACCCTAAACCCTAAACCCTAAACCCTAAACCCTAAACCCTAAACCCTAAACCCTAAACCCTAAACCCTAAACCCTAAACCCTAAACCCTAAACCCTAAACCCTAAACCCTAAACCCTAAACCCTAAACCCTAAACCCTAAACCCTAAACCCTAAACCCTAAACCCTAAACCCTAAACCCTAAACCCTAAACCCTAAACCCTAAACCCTAAACCCTAAACCCTAAACCCTAAACCCTAAACCCTAAACCCTAAACCCTAAACCCTAAACCCTAAACCCTAAACCCTAAACCCTAAACCCTAAACCCTAAACCCTAAACCCTAAACCCTAAACCCTAAACCCTAAACCCTAAACCCTAAACCCTAAACCCTAAACCCTAAACCCTAAACCCTAAACCCTAAACCCTAAACCCTAAACCCTAAACCCTAAACCCTAAACCCTAAACCCTAAACCCTAAACCCTAAACCCTAAACCCTAAACCCTAAACCCTAAACCCTAAACCCTAAACCCTAAACCCTAAACCCTAAACCCTAAACCCTAAACCCTAAACCCTAAACCCTAAACCCTAAACCCTAAACCCTAAACCCTAAACCCTAAACCCTAAACCCTAAACCCTAAACCCTAAACCCTAAACCCTAAACCCTAAACCCTAAACCCTAAACCCTAAACCCTAAACCCTAAACCCTAAACCCTAAACCCTAAACCCTAAACCCTAAACCCTAAACCCTAAACCCTAAACCCTAAACCCTAAACCCTAAACCCTAAACCCTAAACCCTAAACCCTAAACCCTAAACCCTAAACCCTAAACCCTAAACCCTAAACCCTAAACCCTAAACCCTAAACCCTAAACCCTAAACCCTAAACCCTAAACCCTAAACCCTAAACCCTAAACCCTAAACCCTAAACCCTAAACCCTAAACCCTAAACCCTAAACCCTAAACCCTAAACCCTAAACCCTAAACCCTAAACCCTAAACCCTAAACCCTAAACCCTAAACCCTAAACCCTAAACCCTAAACCCTAAACCCTAAACCCTAAACCCTAAACCCTAAACCCTAAACCCTAAACCCTAAACCCTAAACCCTAAACCCTAAACCCTAAACCCTAAACCCTAAACCCTAAACCCTAAACCCTAAACCCTAAACCCTAAACCCTAAACCCTAAACCCTAAACCCTAAACCCTAAACCCTAAACCCTAAACCCTAAACCCTAAACCCTAAACCCTAAACCCTAAACCCTAAACCCTAAACCCTAAACCCTAAACCCTAAACCCTAAACCCTAAACCCTAAACCCTAAACCCTAAACCCTAAACCCTAAACCCTAAACCCTAAACCCTAAACCCTAAACCCTAAACCCTAAACCCTAAACCCTAAACCCTAAACCCTAAACCCTAAACCCTAAACCCTAAACCCTAAACCCTAAACCCTAAACCCTAAACCCTAAACCCTAAACCCTAAACCCTAAACCCTAAACCCTAAACCCTAAACCCTAAACCCTAAACCCTAAACCCTAAACCCTAAACCCTAAACCCTAAACCCTAAACCCTAAACCCTAAACCCTAAACCCTAAACCCTAAACCCTAAACCCTAAACCCTAAACCCTAAACCCTAAACCCTAAACCCTAAACCCTAAACCCTAAACCCTAAACCCTAAACCCTAAACCCTAAACCCTAAACCCTAAACCCTAAACCCTAAACCCTAAACCCTAAACCCTAAACCCTAAACCCTAAACCCTAAACCCTAAACCCTAAACCCTAAACCCTAAACCCTAAACCCTAAACCCTAAACCCTAAACCCTAAACCCTAAACCCTAAACCCTAAACCCTAAACCCTAAACCCTAAACCCTAAACCCTAAACCCTAAACCCTAAACCCTAAACCCTAAACCCTAAACCCTAAACCCTAAACCCTAAACCCTAAACCCTAAACCCTAAACCCTAAACCCTAAACCCTAAACCCTAAACCCTAAACCCTAAACCCTAAACCCTAAACCCTAAACCCTAAACCCTAAACCCTAAACCCTAAACCCTAAACCCTAAACCCTAAACCCTAAACCCTAAACCCTAAACCCTAAACCCTAAACCCTAAACCCTAAACCCTAAACCCTAAACCCTAAACCCTAAACCCTAAACCCTAAACCCTAAACCCTAAACCCTAAACCCTAAACCCTAAACCCTAAACCCTAAACCCTAAACCCTAAACCCTAAACCCTAAACCCTAAACCCTAAACCCTAAACCCTAAACCCTAAACCCTAAACCCTAAACCCTAAACCCTAAACCCTAAACCCTAAACCCTAAACCCTAAACCCTAAACCCTAAACCCTAAACCCTAAACCCTAAACCCTAAACCCTAAACCCTAAACCCTAAACCCTAAACCCTAAACCCTAAACCCTAAACCCTAAACCCTAAACCCTAAACCCTAAACCCTAAACCCTAAACCCTAAACCCTAAACCCTAAACCCTAAACCCTAAACCCTAAACCCTAAACCCTAAACCCTAAACCCTAAACCCTAAACCCTAAACCCTAAACCCTAAACCCTAAACCCTAAACCCTAAACCCTAAACCCTAAACCCTAAACCCTAAACCCTAAACCCTAAACCCTAAACCCTAAACCCTAAACCCTAAACCCTAAACCCTAAACCCTAAACCCTAAACCCTAAACCCTAAACCCTAAACCCTAAACCCTAAACCCTAAACCCTAAACCCTAAACCCTAAACCCTAAACCCTAAACCCTAAACCCTAAACCCTAAACCCTAAACCCTAAACCCTAAACCCTAAACCCTAAACCCTAAACCCTAAACCCTAAACCCTAAACCCTAAACCCTAAACCCTAAACCCTAAACCCTAAACCCTAAACCCTAAACCCTAAACCCTAAACCCTAAACCCTAAACCCTAAACCCTAAACCCTAAACCCTAAACCCTAAACCCTAAACCCTAAACCCTAAACCCTAAACCCTAAACCCTAAACCCTAAACCCTAAACCCTAAACCCTAAACCCTAAACCCTAAACCCTAAACCCTAAACCCTAAACCCTAAACCCTAAACCCTAAACCCTAAACCCTAAACCCTAAACCCTAAACCCTAAACCCTAAACCCTAAACCCTAAACCCTAAACCCTAAACCCTAAACCCTAAACCCTAAACCCTAAACCCTAAACCCTAAACCCTAAACCCTAAACCCTAAACCCTAAACCCTAAACCCTAAACCCTAAACCCTAAACCCTAAACCCTAAACCCTAAACCCTAAACCCTAAACCCTAAACCCTAAACCCTAAACCCTAAACCCTAAACCCTAAACCCTAAACCCTAAACCCTAAACCCTAAACCCTAAACCCTAAACCCTAAACCCTAAACCCTAAACCCTAAACCCTAAACCCTAAACCCTAAACCCTAAACCCTAAACCCTAAACCCTAAACCCTAAACCCTAAACCCTAAACCCTAAACCCTAAACCCTAAACCCTAAACCCTAAACCCTAAACCCTAAACCCTAAACCCTAAACCCTAAACCCTAAACCCTAAACCCTAAACCCTAAACCCTAAACCCTAAACCCTAAACCCTAAACCCTAAACCCTAAACCCTAAACCCTAAACCCTAAACCCTAAACCCTAAACCCTAAACCCTAAACCCTAAACCCTAAACCCTAAACCCTAAACCCTTAAACCCTAAACCCTAAAACCCTAAACCTTAAAACCCTAAGCCCTAAAACCCTAAGCCCTAAGCCCTAAGCCCTAAAACCCTAAACCCTAAACCCAAATCCCCAAATCCCCAAACCCTTAAACCCTAACTCTTAAGCCCATGACTTTTTCTGGGATTTTCCGAATCTTACGGCGTTTTTTGAGTTTTTTGTTTAAAAACGGCCCTGATGTGAATTTCCCCAAGATAAATATATTTTTTATGTTGACTGTCTATATCTATCTAAACGTAATATTATTTGCTGATGTCAAATTAATCTAAATTTATTGTGTGCACAACAAAATTTTAGATAAGCCGTATAATTTATCAAGCGAGCAATGAACTCGTTTTTCAGATTTCATCTATTATACAGAAAATATGTCTATTATATATCAAACGTCAGTTTAAGTCAAGTGCAACATACACCAAAAAGAGTCAAAGTTAACAATTAATTAGTTCAAATGAGACCATCTATTACATTATCCCGTAATCACTATTTTTTTATAAAATCAAAGAGTTTGGTTGATTAATTGAAAAATCATATACCACTCTAGTCCTATTTGTAAATCCTTTTTGACCAAATCACACATACTTAAGAGAGGTAGGTAGTTCAATGATTATGGGGAAAATTTTCAACTTTACCCTTATTTATGATTGGGTACCTTTTAACTATTTCTTCTCTCTCTATTTTTATTGGTATAATAATATGAGCAAAATTGTCGTAACTTCATTTATTTGATCAAAAAAGACTTTATAAATAGGACCAAATTTTTTAGTCAAAAGAAACTTATAAATAACATCAGAGTAGTACTTAGTACATTAGCTTTTAGCTTTTGGATTTGACTTCCACTAGAATTTTTAACCTATTACTCCCTATTGTACTAAATATAAAATAGAATTGAATTTTTTATTGAGAGATTGAGGAAGCTAAATATTAAATATTATAAAATAATTTAATTAACTTTCTTAATATCTCAAAAAAAAAATCAACTACACCTTCTACTTAACACTTAAGACCGGAGGGTGTGCTTTCTTTTCTAATTTTGAAAATCTACACACCCCATAACATTTTGGATTTTAATTTCAATTAAAAATAACTTCTAGCCTCTTTAAAATAGAAAAGAGGCTTGTACTTCACACTTTGTCTTTATGTATTTCAGAAGACGTTGACTAGTCGAACCCCAAAAACCATTTTGGCGCTCTAACGAATCATTCATTACATCGGAATCCCGCTATGCGTTTTTTTTTTTTTTTGGGGAGGGCGGGGGGGGGGGGGGGGGGGGAGTTAATATAATCGCATGACATATCCAATCACACCTTAAAAATGACAGTTGAAAAACATAAATCCATTTCCCCCTAGCCAAACTTCAATTCGTCAAGGCTACAAAACTTGAAACATGATCACAAACTACTTTTCAGGCGTTAACTACCCTTCCAAAGAAACTGCAACCCCCCAAAATTACATCCTCTTACCTGGCTAGAGTACCACGCAAATTGAAAATTTTCAGGATGAGTTATTCAAATCTAAATCTGTGAGTTACTCAGAAAAGCAACCACACATCTAGCACTTTGAAACAATCTATCTACTTTCCGCCAAACCAGGCATTGAACGTCTAAAAGCTTCCTCGCCTTATCTTGCAATTGTGACTGCTGTCGAATTGTCTCACCGTGTATCTGAGATACAGAAGAAAATCCCTTGTAAACAATTTTTTTTTAAAAAAAAAAAAGTATTATACAGGTGCGAGGGTAAAAATCTTTTACACCTTTGAATAAACCAGTGTCGTCAAACTGGATAGGAAAAAACTATTTTACCTTTAAAAATAACCTTATTACAGCTTGTAGAAACTCGAAATTATTTTTGCAGGAGAGCTCATGAATAAAATAATCCAGAAGTTGTTCAATCGAAACCAACTCTGGTTTCTTATATTCTTGCTGATCGTCATCGTCAACGATCTGAAGCATTCTAAGTTCCATATCCAAATTCGATGGAGATAATCCTTTGATATAATCAGTAAAAGATGCATCTACAAATGAAATCAAAAATATTAGAGATATGCTTTGAATTATCACTTTGAAAAGAATAAACAAAACTGTGTATGTAAAACTAATAAATAACAACAAGCGGATAAAATCATATCGTAAAAGTTCTTACAATTGTCTCCTTCAGCTGAGGATTTAAGAAGATAAAGAAATCGGGACAGTGGCATGTCTACTTTTTTAAACATTTCTCCTTCATGGCTTGTTTCATCTTTCTCCTTTTCTAGTAACTTATTAGGCTCAAACAATATTTCCCCAGAAATAGATGGAACTGCGGGCAAGAAGAATGGAGCCTTTTCAGGCTTTTTTGGAGGTTCAATAGGTTTATTCCGGGCCTGCAAATTAGAGTTGGTGGTCCAGAAAAGCATAACAAATTCAAGGTTACTTATGATTATATCAGGAAAGAGAAATTACACTATACACAGCATGAGAAGAAATGTAGCAAAGAAAATTTGAAGACCTTTATAATGTCTAGACTAATCAAGCTTTGCCACTGGCTCTTAGGCAGCAATGAGAGAGTAACCAGATCAGGGATATGCTTATCTCGAGCAGCAAAACCTGGAACATCCTTGTGTTCAGAAGCTTTTGCCAGCTTATCTGAATGTTCAACTTGAGAATCATTTGTAGAGGAGATACATGGTAGCTTGATGCTCACAACATGCCTTCCGCTTACAAAGGAATCAACATCTGGAGCGCTAGAGAACATCGCCTGATTGACCCTAATAAAGAAAATTATTAAGGTGTTAACTCCATTCTTAGATTAACCAGACTAATTCCATTCAAATTGTCATTTATTTATTAGTTGGATTTCTAAATCATCAATAGCGATTCATTCAAGATGCAAGTGTCTAGCCGAATATTCAGGATTGTCTACATTTCTGAAGTTTTGCAAACAAAACCAGTCTCTTGTTTGTTTCATAGAAAATAACATGATATTGAAACTTGTAGTACAAGCAAAATTTTGTCCCATGAATAACTACCATAATTTGTCTCCACAAAATATTTCGACATTTCACTGTTTTCAAAATGACTTCCACCAAGCAAAAGAAAATCAGCTTGCTCACTATTTTACAATTAAGACAAGAAACATACCCAGAAGTTTCACCAAAATCTTTCAAATATAGAAATGTTATCCGCAAACTTGCTGAGTAGGTAAAAAGTAAATGTGGAGACTCACCACAGGTATACTCCATTTTTATCAGCATGGGTAGTTGCTAACATATCCATGTTTGGGGACAGTGACAATGCAGTGATAGGCACATCAACAAGTATTGCATCTATCTGTCTTGCTAAGATCACATCCCAAATTCGAAGGCTTCCATCCATACTAGACGATACAAGCCATTTTCCATCCTCACTGAAGGACAAGTCTGTTATACGATCTGTGTGACCTTCAAATTTACGAACAAGTTTAATATTCACAACATCAACCAATTGTATAGTGTAATCATCAACAACGGCAGCCAAAAGACCTGAAATTGATCAAAAAATATTGGTTACCTCATAACCTAAGACTAGAAGTTATGAAGAATACACATACACAACATGAGCTGGAGCAAGTCATAAGCAGAAGCTACCATTATGACGATGGTAATTGATCTTGACAATGGGACGCCCAATCCCCCATCTAGATTTTAATTGACATCCCTTGAAGTCCCAAACCTGCGAAAGAACCAATTAGAAATGGAAGTTTCCATATAAAGTAGCAGATGCTGCTTTTCATTAGCCCTACTTTTTTTCCTTTAAAAAAAAAATAGATAAAGGGAAACATGAAACAAAAGATGACAAATCATCTTCCCAAACCGATAGGGGGAAATAGGGAATATAAATGAAAAGGAGGGAAAAAAAGAAAAAGACACAGAACCGAAGAGCTTTCCATTCCCTTGTAATAACCATATGGGGAGGCCATAACAGGGGGGGTAACAATGAAACGCTCTCCCAAATATGAGATGGGAAAAAATTTGATTAAAATATGAGCATTTCACATTAACCAATGAGGCATAGTCCAGCAAACAACACAATAATATAAAATTGTATGCTCCTATCTCCACCCGAGAGCCATAACCTTAACAGTTGGGGAAAAAATAAACTGCACATCAGCAACCTAGCCTTCACCAAAAAAAAAAAACAACAAATAGTCTATTCCAAATCAGCCACTCCACTTCATAATGTAGAAAAAGATGACCCATCTCTGAACAACTACAGCAAGTCACACAAACATCCAGTGGAGTAGCAATATCAAAGGGTGCCTACGAATAATAAGACACCCAATTTGGCCCAATAAGCCCATGTGAAATTCCCCTCCCTCCTTTTGTTCAAGGTTCTAAACTAGGGTATACGTGGCTTCATAATGTAGAAAAAGATGACCCATCTCTGAACAACTATAGCAAGTCACACAAACATCCAGTGGAGTAATCAAAGGTTGCCTATGAATAATAAGACACCCAATTTGGCCCAATAAGCCCATGTGAAATCCCCCCCCCCCCTAATTAAAGGTTAGTCCATTAATGTTTAAGTAAATAGAAAAACAAATTATTAACAAACAATTAAATGAAACTAATTACATTTGTGTCCCATATTAAATGTAGGTTATTTTAGCATGAAATAGGAAACCCATATGACCAATCTGAACAAGCTGCAAAAACACGATCACCAATACTAACCTTTATATCTCCATGATATCCAGCACTTATCATGAGGGTATTTGTTGAGTCACAAGCAACTCCAACTACTTCACCATCATGCGCACAATCTTTTGGTTCTAACATGTCAATGTAAGAACCCCGGCTGATTCCAGATTGAAGGTTAAACCTTTCAATCCAACCACATGCTGTCCCTAGCAAGGCAAAATTGCCACAAGCACTGATAGCACAAACCTGGAATCATATGAAAGCCATTATCAACAAAAGTTGACTATTGTTCATCAAAATTGCCGTAACATCCAGCAAGAGATGCAACATACACTGTAATCATAATAATAGGACCACTGTTCTCAACATCTGACATCCGAGAGTATGCAATATACTACTTTATTGTAACATAATGATCCTAATGCAGCACATAATCTGCTAGGAGGCCGCTAATTAGCAATACATTTCACTCATTTGTATCTTCAAAGCAACACTTCAAACCACCAACCCCCCCCCCCCCCCCCCCCCCCCCCCGGCGGGGGGCGTGCGGGGGCAGGGGGAAAACAACCCAGAAAAGCAACAGAGTGCTAATCAACTGTTACCCCAAATACTCAGGGCCATAGGAGAAGGCTAAATAAATAAATGGTTTAGAATTATGATAAAGATTTCTTACAAAATCTCTGACGCACAGAGACGTCAGGCCCTTAGGCTAAAATCAATTTAATGGGAAGAATTAGATGAATGAGGTCTCAGTTATGGAAGCAAGTGAAAATTTTAAGCTTTTTATGGAGGGCCAGGGATGGTTTTGATATAGACCTCTCAACATATACTTTCCCTCTGTTGGTAGTGGGCCTGTCATCACCTTATAGGACCTTCAAATCATTACCCTAATTTTAGTATCTCCTAGAATCATGTCAGCTACTATTGCTTATAATTTTGATTTATTATTTCCGAGATTATGTGAGCATTCTAGGTGATTAGATAAGATTTGATGCTCTCTACTTCTCTATACATGTAACCATTTTTGACCTAACAATAATGAGAGCTGTTTTTCATAAAATCTTTCACCCTCTAACACAGGAAATCAAATTTGACTTGGTAAGATGCTAACCTTTATGGGTGACGGATTTTGGGGGCATGGATTCAATATGTGCTCACCAAGAACAAAGTTTTGGAGTCTCCACACATATGCTTGGGCCGTATCCATATGACAAGTGACCACATTGCACCAGTCCCGTTCCCTAATCTCAGCTTCAGTAAGTAATTCACACAAGAAAAGAACATTAAGCGTTTGGAAGCCCTCACCAGAAGACCACTATAAATAATATTTTTTATGAAAAAAAGTATTGGGTCAGCCAATTTTTGAGTAACAACATTAGTTCGTCATATTTCTTACCAATTCTGAACATCCAATGGATCTACAAATTCAATAAGCCTCAATGCTAGATCATATTCAAGGGTACTAATATTACTGTTGCAAGTGTAAGACTTTCTTTCTAATGCATACGCTGGAATTGAGCACATATGAGAAAGTTCAGATTATCTGGGCCTCTTCCTTTATAAAACTTGAGCAAAATAAGCTTATTTTTACCAATGTCGCATCACCTTATTTAACAAATCTTGAATATTTTCCATCTTTGATCCCATTTATCACAAAAACTAGGTTTTCTTCCTAGTTTAAGTCCAGGAGTGATGCCATGGCCACCCTAAAAAAAAACCGGATAATTTCCATTGGTAATTTCAGCTGTTAGAACCAAATGTATTTTATCTCTCTGTTTCTTTCCATATTTGCAGCTGACCTGCAAGTCAGCCTAAGTTCCGTTACAGGATATTTGTTTTCATTGTCTATCACTCACCTGCATCAAGCAGAATGCTAATTCTGATTTATTTAGCAAAATATTCCATTGAGTTTTCAGTGTTGCACCTGAACTACTGTTTTCTACTTTTCTATTCAACTGTGGCTTAGTAATTTATCACAGATTCTTTTCTTTTCTTATTTTCTTTTCAAGTAAAAGAAGAAATTTAATCAGTAAGAAAAGAGGAATAATACAAGAGAATAAAATCTCACTACAACCTGGTCAAGATTAACAAAAAGTCACAACTCGATGTCACAAAATGCAACAAAGCTGCACAACCTATATTTATGTATGTTCTGATTTCTGAGCAGATAAAAAAAATCATCAAAGACAGATATTATCGCAAAAACAAGTATCTTAAATTCTCAAAATGCAACAACTGCCTCAAACTAAAGCTAAGTAACTTGAAGTCACCACATGAATCAGCCACCATTCAATACTTCATAATCCTATATACCCATCACCATTCATTCTTCACCCAAAGTACTGTACAATATGAAACTTCAGTTGTAAAGAGATATTTTCATGAATGAATTGATATCCAGAACAGCACCAAAATCAAAGAAGTTCAAGCATAAGGAAACAACTAGCATTAAGAAAAATCTCATCAGAAATTTTACCACAGTCAAATGCAATCACAGGCTTCAATTTAATCTCTTCCTCCTGTAGAAAAACATTTATGGAGAACACAGATAAGTAACCATATTGAAAAAAAAAAAAAAAACATGTAAAATAGCAGAAGATACCAATTCAGACATCAAATTAGAAGGAATTAATTCAGTAGTAAATAATAATTGCAAAGCCCAATGTGGCTTGGTTTGGCCTGAGTTTTCATCTTTAATTTTAAAATTTTTTATCAAGCCTTTTGAATAACAAGGCATGCCTGGCCTAGCCCAATAGTGGCTTGGTTTGGCCAGAGTTTTCATCGAGCCAAGCATCATATGCAAGGATAATACCTAACCTAGCCTGACTAATGCACAGCCCACTATCTGGGATCATTAACGCTAGCCGCATTAACTCCAATCATAAGCTAAGGCCCTGCATTTTCTATATTTGTGAGAAGTTTAGCACACATGACTTGCATACCCCAATTTGGGGATTGATTTTGGCACAGGTTATAATTTACTGTAAATACCTTGGGAACTTAGGATTTAGTGAGAGACATCCAAGCATAGAATCAACATGCAAGTACAATGAACAAATGCCAAAAAAACAAGAGAGACGTCATCAAACCTGAAACATTTATACCATTCAAAGTTTTGAACTAAATTCATCAGTTTTAATCCCTTCAAAATATATCAAAATCTATGCAAAAACACAAATTCATGGAATTCTCAAATCAAAATTTGTTATTTTAGTTGAAGCATGATTAGCAATTTGGTTGGCTTTAATAGCAAACAGACCAAAAAAAATTACAGTAATTTATATGTTAAAGGGGGGAATAGGAAAAAAAAAGTATAGAAAGTTACCAACAGTGAAACAGGCATTACATTTTGATTTACATAAACATTACATGCCTCTTCAATGAAAGCCAAAGGTTCAAAAGCCAAACTAATCAAGATTTTTTAAAAAAAATAGAACGAAGAACCAAGCATACCTTCAACTTCAGTTTCTTAGCACGTCTAGATACATGTCGTTGAGAAAGCTCCCTGCTTTGTTGATCCTATAAACAAAAATTGAGGGTAAGGAAAATTTGAAATTAGAATAAATAAAAAATTGTCATAAAATTTAGCATCCGTTTGTGATAATATTTTCCCATGGAAGGGTCCTTTAGCTCAACACGTGAAATGAACAATTACTGGTCTTTCATGAAGAAATCTAACTACAAACCGTGAATCGGAAAAGCCTATTTCAGAATCATGTATTGAAATGTATCGTCAAATTATAAAAAATGATAGACATAATTTTCACACGAGAACTTCATAAGTTTGTAGATATTAGAATTAAAAGGCAAATAACACTTCATATTTCATAAAGCTAAAATTTAAAGAGAGTAAATCAGTAAACATAAAAATGACAAATGGTCCTCTAGAGTTGAAAACAAAATGGACGCAGCACAGAATAAAAAAAATATATGCCGCACAGAATATATGTGTATGTGTGTGTTACTTGAGGGAAAGATCAATAAAAAAAACTAGGCTTTTAAGCAATTTCCTATGTTATTTGGATTTTTTTTAAAAAAACGGAGGGGTTTTAATGCCGCACAGGACACACACATACATAAATATATGTTATGTGAGGGAAAGATCAATAAAAAGATAGGGATTGAGGCACAGAGATTACACGGCACTTTCCTAACAGATTTGACCTGGATTAAAAAAGGGTTAAGGGGCAAATTTACCCATGTACTTTTTGCAAAAGAGCACCTGCCACCATAATCTTTTTTTAGGTGCAAAAATGCCATGGACGTTTATTCAACCAAACATCCATTACTTTGTTGTTGGTGGATCCCACTTGCATTTACTCGAAGGCCTCCTTCACCCAGTCACAGAGTAGTTTCTCTCCCCATTCCTTCTTCTTTTAAGCGACCTCTACTGGTTTATTCTAGGAAAAGACTTGGGGAAAGGAGTTAACTTAAATGTTGGTTAATTCTAGCTTACTAAGGGAATAGTTATCTTAGTTATTTTGTGTCTTATTACATCAGTCTATTTATGTATGGGGCTT
Source organism: Acacia crassicarpa (assembly GCA_034222035.1). NCBI lineage: Eukaryota > Viridiplantae > Streptophyta > Magnoliopsida > Fabales > Fabaceae > Acacia > Acacia crassicarpa. The sequence continues at coordinate 19,575 of JAWXYG010000004.1, forward strand.
CAGATTAAATGATCATGAGAAGTATTCTTCAGTAAACTATTTCCCCCGTCTCTCTAGAATTTCATATTCGGGTTCTAGAATTCTTCTCCCACTTCTTCTTACTTTTTCTTCCTCTCCTTTCTATTCCTACAAACATTTTTCTAGCACCATCATAACCATGGGAATATCCATAACAAAAAACAAATATAATATGGCACTATGGAATATGTTTATTGGATTTCCATAATCACCTTCACAAAATATTTTATGGAAAGCTTAAGCAAAGTTCGCTTAGAAAGCAAAAGAAAACAACAACAAAAAATGTTCACTTTTGAAAGATAACAAACCTGAACTACAGAGAAGAGACGAAAGGCACGATCCTGACCAGCAGAGAGAATATGTCTCCCATTGGCATAAAACCTGCCGTATATGATTTACATAAAGTGCGATTTCAGTGATGGCACATCACACAAACAAAAGCGGAAGGAAAATATTGATAACCAATGAGTTGAACTCAATAAGAGAAGTTTGAAAGATCCATGCAATACTGGTAAACATGACACAGATCATTAAAAATGATAATGATCTTTTATAGGTAAGAAAATTCACCATCAGAAATTTGGACATGATGAAGAAATGCCAGCGCATAAAGATGACAGTTTTTATAAACTACTGGATGTTTGGAACATTGATTTTGAGCCTGTTTGAGATGGCGTTTTACACCCTCAAACTGACTTCTCCACTGAAAAAAAACCACTTTTGGCCAGTTATGAATGTTTGGGAAGGCAGTTGTGCAATTTGACTTTTAGGCCAAACTTGCGGTATTAGCTAAAGCAACTTCATGTTGCTTGTTGAAAAAAGCCACAGCCATGCCATGGAGAGAGAAGAGAAACATGGGAAAAAAAAAGAAAGAGGTACCGTACTGTGCCTCTTGCTTTCATAAAAAATAAAATAAAACTTCTGTGAAAAACCCAATAACTTTAAGTTTGCAAAAATATCCTAAAAAATTTAAATGATAAAATTTAATTATGAGAGTCCACTCCAAGCCCAATTGATCTCCATAGTTAATATTTAATTAATCTCTAAAAATATAAAAAATAAAATACTATTCAATAGTCATATTTAATTAATCTCTAAAACAAAATTTATATTTGACAAAATTTTTTTGAGAAATCATAGGGAAAGATTGGGGGGGGAAATCTATTGACAATATTAAATCGTTAACAAAATTCAAGTTTGGGGCTTTGTTTGAGAAATAATAGGGAAAACACAAATGACATTAATTAGGGAAAAAATTCTATATGTATTAGTTAAAAAATTCATGTTATTTTCAGTCATTTTCTATATAAACTTGTGTTTCAAATAATCATCCAAACAAATTTCTTTTTGAAAAAAATCCATTTCTACTAACATCAATCCAAACATAAATCACATTTACAATCTAATTTTTATCTTATCTTAAGTTTGCAAAAGTTATATTGAAGAAAGGCCATTTATGCCACCACTAATCCAAACAGATTTAAATTTGACAATTAGAATTTATGTTTTGAGGCCTGCTTGCTAGCCAGCTGAGTTCACACTGCTACAGTCTTGTACTGTAACTTGTAAGAATTATGAATTGTTAGTTGTATTGTTGAAAAAAAGAAATATGCAACTCTGCTGCAGTCTAATTACATGTAGTGTAGTACCTTACAATAGTTCTCTAGTAACATAACAAGGAGAATTATAATAACTACAATAATTAATAAACATCATCTATCAGGGGAAAAACAGATGAATGATATGAAATGGTAAAACTTAGTTAGAAATAAATCATTTCCATATATAGAGCAATCACTGAGTAGGAAATAAATCATTTCCATGTATAAAGCAATCAATGAGTAGGAAATAAATCATTTTCATGTATATAGCAATCACTGAGTAGGAAATAAATCATTTCCATGTATATAGCAATCACTATGTCACTATGTAATTGATTACTGTTGGTTATAAATAGAAGTGTCCAGGCTCAAGATGAATTATTCTGAGCTGACCTAATTTCTATATTTCTTATCTTGGTACCAAAACCAAAAAGCTAGAAATGGCATCTTCTGGGAATTCCTCTAGCCAATCAATCCCCACCGCCACCCCAAACCCTAATCCTGGTTTCTCCACCATTCACACTTAACAGCCGACACCTTTGGAGTCCACTATCACCTTAGTCCTCTCCACATCAATGACTGGTCCCACCCTGCCACCTAACCCTAATTTCACGTTGCCAACCTCCTTCCCTTTTTCCCAGCCGACATCACTCTTTGCCCAACGACACTTCCCAAATTACACATATCATCCCTCCTTTCCTTCCTTCGCCTCTGCGTCGTCTTCCACCTTCGCCCCTTCTTCATCTTCAGATCACTCGTCAGCACACTCCATTATCTCAACTGTTCCTATTTCCACATTCGTGCCTCCCTCGCCTCTGTGCTCACCGTCGGCCTACCCTTTTCATCAAGACCCACAGATCTACCCCAGCTATGCCTCCCTTCCAAGTTTTTCCTCTGGCTCCCATCTATCTCCTCAGGTCACAACTCGCTCCACCCCTCTTCTAAGTTCTCTCAATCAAGGGAATCCCGTCAAGTTGGACGGTGACAATTTCCTCATTTGGGAATCAACAATCATGCCTATTGTTCGAGGCCACCGACTGGTTCGTCATCTTCTTGGCACTAAGGCGGTGCCACCAGAGTATATTCTTGATTCGGCTTTGAGCAGGTTTGTCCAAATCCTCTCTATGACGATTGGCTGGCCACTGATCAAATCCTTATTGGATGGTTGCTTGGCACGATGACAATTGCAATAGCCTCGCAGATGACGCATTGCAAGACTTCCATGGCACTCTGGAAAGCTGTTACAGAGTTTGTTGGAGCAAATACTCAGTCCAGAATCACCTTGTTGAAAAGTGAATTTCAGCAAATTAAAAAAGGGCCTCAAAAGATGAAAGACTACCTTGCCAAAATGAAGTCTCTATCGGATAATCTTACTCTCGCTAGATGTCCCCTGTCTGCAACGGATCTCGTAACCCAAACTCTTGCTGGTTTGGACTTTGAATATACACCTATCGTTGTGCTCCTTACTGAAAAGGATACACTCACTTGGGCTGAGCTTCAATCGAAGTTGCTAACTATTGAGTCTCGATTAGAACAACTTAGCTCAACTTCCACCACTACACTCTCTACTGCGTTTGCTCACCTGTCTTTCCAACCCAACACTAATTATAATCAAAACCATGGAGGTTTCGGCTATCAAGGACGTGGCCGTGGAGGCAGACGCGGCAGAGGAAGGAACAATCGTGGAGACTCAGGTAGACGAAGTGGCCAAAGTCCCAGAAATGATAAAGTTTGGTGTCACCTCTGTGACAAGCCAGGCCATCAAGTTTCTGAATGTTTTCGTCGTTTTGATAGCACATTCAAGAGTCCCCGCAACGCTTCTGCTTACCTAGCTACTCTTGACACTCCAGCTGATCCAGCCCGGTACCTAGACACAGGCGCTACCCATCATATTACCAACAATGCTGAGAATGTTGAACCAGCGACAAACTCAGGTATAAATACTATCTCAGTTGGTGATGGAACTCCTGTCACTGTGACTGGAACTAGTAATGCGAAGCTTTTATGTGATAAATCTTCTGCACTGAAATCTCTGAGCTTGAATGAGGTTCTTGTAGCACCTAAGATGGCTAAGAAATTGATAAGTGGTTTTAAACTCACCAAAGACAATCATGATGTTTTTGTTGAACTTGACTCTAATGGATGTTTTGTGAAGGACAAGAGGTAGTGTAATACCCTACTGCATGGAAAGGCCACAAAAGGATCAACTCCAGGACTTTATCAGATTAACAATCAAGTTGTTCTGGCAAAGAAGCCTGCTGTGTGTTAACAACAGGTTGTATCTCGTTCCAGCTGTGAGTCTGAATAGCGGTCACTAGCAAATACCTCGTCGGAGCTCTCCTGGATCAGATCTCTACTATCTGAGTTAAATCTGAGATTACGAAGAATACCGGTCATCTGGTGTGATAATACAAGTGCAGCAGCTCTTGCTTCCAACCCAGTCCATCATGCCAGAACAAAACACATCGAAATAGACATACATTTTGTAAGAGATCAAGTTCTATCTAAGACTCTAAATATTCAATATGTTCCGACTACTGCTCAGATTGCTAACTGTCTAACTAAACCACTGAGTCATGCTAGATTCTGATCACTCAGGGATAAACTCGGTATTACTATATCTCCAATCAAAAGGTTTCAACAGAATCAAATTCTCACCAGAGCTACTCAGAAGGGAAAGGCAAGGAAGAGGATTCAAAGTAAAGGAGGAAGTTAGAAATAAATTGTTTCCATGTATAGAGCAATCACTGAGTAGGAAATAAATCATTTCCATGTATAGAGCAATCACTAAGTAGGAAATAAATTATTTCCATGTATATAGCAATCACTGAGTAGGAAATAAATCATTTCCATATATATAGCAATCACTAAGTAGGAAATAAATCATTTCCATGTATATAGCAATCACTATGTCACTATGTAATTGGTTACTGTTGGTTATAAATAGAAGTGTCCAGGCTCAAGATGAATTATTCTCAGCTGACCTAATTTCTATATTTCTTATCTAACTTTAATACTTTTTATAGTTTTTGAAAAATAAACTGCTTTTAACTTATAGGTGCCTGAACAATGATAAATACATTCAAAACTAAAATTAACACAAAGAAATTATTATTACTTTATGCAGAGTGGTGGAGCACTATGCCCAGAGCGAAAACGCAGAAGACGAGGATCACCATCACTTGTGTCAAAAATCCACATCTAAGGCAAAAGGAAAACCAAAAAAGAAGTCAGAAATACATAGAAATATGTATACTCTGATTATTATTATAATATTAAGAAATGCACATGGTACTTTCCTTTTGGTGTACATCAGCACAATTTATCAAGCTAAACTAACATCAGACCTGGCATCGCTTTGTAATAATGGTACTAGATGCTACGTCGTCCTTTTATGATTACAAATAAAGCGAAATCCTAAGTAGGTTAATAGAAGAGATTGCAATAAAATAAAAAAGGAAACAAATCAAAGGCACATAATATAACTAAGGCAGAAATCCTAAGTTAGCACAGAAAAGGGAAAGATTCCTGTTAGAGTTCCATGTCATATATAGAATATATTATATTTTTGTTAGGTTAGTTTTGTATAAATTTTTGTTAGGATTGTCATATATAGAATATATTATATGTAATCCTAATCCTAGAGCAATAGAAATTAATATTGAATATGTGTACAAATACATTCTCTTCTTCTCGGTTGGCGTGAGTAGTTCTTTGCAAAGTCCATTAATATTGATTATAGTTGCCTTTGCGTTGCTCTGATTGACTTTAAGTAATTGAATATATATATGTTTATATATATATATATATAATTCCTCTTCTCCTTTTGTGTATTTGATTTCTCTTTTTTTTTTTAAATTTTTGCTTTTGCAAAGCTATTTGTGTGAGTACGTGTTGTTGCCCTGGGTTCTCTGGACATGATCAATTACAATATACTATGATAATAAACAATATCATATGATGATAGTTATGCCTATTGCTATATTATTTGATATTTCTTTTATTTATTCTTTCTCTATATAATATTTCCTCACAATAAAATGAGACATGAACAGATTATAGGTAAAATATAATCTTATTCTATATTTAATTAAATAATAGAAAAGTGTATAAAAGATAATTAAATAAGTATAAAATATTAATAAATTCAATTTGGGCACTTTAGTGCATAGAAACAATGTAGGGATTTTATTATGTGTATTTTAAATAATTAGACTTTACTCAGATAGGTATTTGAGTTATAATATGTGTTGGCTCTTGTATCGAATATTTGAATTATTATACTCTTGAATAATTTGGAAAGTCATGATGCCCTTGAGTAACTGATATATTCAATGAAGAAATTAATAATTGTGACAAGATTGAATTTCATGATTTTATGTGATTGAAATGAATTAATAGTGGGAGGATAGCTTGGGACGGTACCTCCCAAAGTGATGAACACAACTTTTGGGCTTTATGTCATCGATGTGAAAAGATAGTATCCGTTCTTCCCAAAGTGGTGCCTGGTAGGTTTCGGGACACTAGTAGCAACTTTGGGTAGAGGTGTCACATTAGGAAGATATGTTTTATGGCCAATTTGATGATTTGTGACTGGCAGGTTTCCGGGTCACAGGGTAGACTAGCAGGTTTCCGGGTCTACCATGGTTCTCTTCCCACTAAATAGACTGGCAGGTTTCCGGGTCTATATAAAATTAATAAAGATAATGAATAATATTTGATTCGGTGTGAATATTTGCATGTGTATGTATACACGATGAATATTGGAATTGATAGTTGGTTCAATCACTGTGTGATTATATATTTGATTTAATTAATATATATATGAGTTGTATAAATTGTGTTTTGATTAGGATTACCAGCTTTTGCTGATGTTTGTGTTCATGGGCTGCGACGATCCTTCGGGGGAGCAGATTTTCAGTGAAACAGGTTTCAAAGTTGGGCTGTTGGGGCTAGCAGTGAGAAGTAAGGAAGAACAATGAGCAATTCTAACTAGTTTTTTTCTTATTTTATTTTACGCTTTGAATAAAACTTTTTTTATTTAAGTGTGGGTTTATGTTATTTTAATAAGTTAGCCTTGCACTTGTCTCGGTACAAGTGCGGCGATAACACTTCCCAGATTTGGTTATTTTGAATTTCAGTATTTATTCATAAAAATTATAGCAAATTTTATGTTATTATAATTGTTAGAAATTTGAAGGTGTCACATATATGTTTGTTAGTTTATACAACAATTATTATAGATAGTTATAGGCAATTATAATGGCTGACCCTTATAAATATATGTAACTATGTCTTAAGAGGGTGTGAAGAATATTATCTGAAATTATTGTGTATTGTGTATTGGCCAGAGTTACAGATCCTAGCTCTAGATTTCCCTTTTTCTCTCTTAATTTCCTTAAGTTCTATCATTTGGTATCAGAGAAGTGACCTTCAAACCTGTTAGACACCATGGTGAACACACGAACTTCTTATGAAAATAATTCCCCATTACAACCAACCCATAATCTAGAAAACCCACCCCATCCCAATCCGCAAAATGACCCTGCAGTAATTATAGTGCAGCAGCCACCACTGACGCATCCGGAGTCCAATCAACAACAATTGGCTGCCATTCTTGCGCAATTAAATATGATGAACTCATAAATTAATTCTTTGAAGAAGCAGAAGGCACCAATGGATCGTGGAGAAACAAGTTATAACCACAGGGAGACTTACACTAAACAAGATGAGGCCGATATGGAAAATCCCTGGTGGAGAAGAAATCCTTCTAAACGCCTTTATTCAAAGGTTGATTTTCCAATATGAAGGAGGCGATCCTCGAGGCTGAGTTTTAAAAGCAGAAAAATATTTTCAATATTACCAGACACCTAAGGATTTGAAAGTTGCTATAGCAGCAATGAATTTGGAGGGTGACGCCTTAGACACTTTTACCTGGGTTTCTTTGGGAAGAACTATAAGATATTGGGAAAAATTCATGCAGATTTTCCAAGAACAATTCAGTCCTGCAGAGTTTCAAAATACAGACGCCTATCTATGCAGCATCAAGCAATTGCAATCCGTGAGCGAGTATAAGCAAAAATTTGTTAGGCGTTAAGCCCAAGTCCATGGTTGGCCGGAAAATTGTTTGCTGGGAGTATTCATCAATGGGCTCAAGGAAGAGTAACAATGTGATGTAAAGATCCAAAAGCCTCGTACGGTTTATAAAGCCGCAAGCCTTGCCTTAGAGTTCAAAGCGAAACTACAGTCGCAGGGTGTACAGCGCTTTAGTCAGCATTTTATTAATTCTCAGCCAGCAGATTACAATTGGCGTGATCCTAAAAAATCTGCCACTATCTAAACAAAATTTCAGCGCCACAAATCAAGGGAATTTCAGTGCTGAAAATCAATATTCAAATTTTCAAAATTTAAACTCCAAAAACAGGTTTTTGCAGCCCCATCTCACTCTCCTAATATTTCGCATCCACACAATCTTTCGGAAACTAAACGCCAATTCCGCCAAGATAAAGGGCTGTGTTACTGTTGTGGTGATAAGTTCATACCTAGACACCATTGCAAGATGTCAACATTGAAAATAATGGAAATTTCTGATGTGGCGAATGATGCAAAAATATATTCAGAAGATGAGCAACTTGCCCATGCAAATTTGGCCCAAATTTCATTCTTTCCGCCTCAAGGACAAGGCTTATTTTCAAGGGGAGAGTATTGTTAGGGTTCTATGTGTCCTCTTTTGAAGAAAGACACATGTTTTGGAGAAGATATTATTATTTTAGAGTAGTTATTGTTATCTTATTTGTTTGTTAGTTTATACAACACTTGTTATAGATAGTTATAGGCAGTTATCACAACTAACCCTTATAAATATGTGTAACTATGTCTTATGAAGGTGTGAAGAATATTATCTGAAATTATTGTGTATTATGTATTGGCTAGAGTTACAGATCCTGGATCTAGATTTCCCTTTTTCTCTCTTAATTTCCTTAAGTTCTATCAATTCCATCAGCACTTCTTTACAAGGTCAATCACATGATTGCATCCAATCTTGTCATTAGGTCACTAAACTATTAAAGACACGATTAGAGTGATGAAACCCTAGAGCAGTTATAGAGGTTGTGCGAGGGGTATCCTAGGAGAAATATGGGTAAACTAGATATGCGAAGACATTAAAAAATTTTGCTACATGATTAAGTTTTGATCTTTTTTGAATTCTAGATTTTTTCCCCCTTTTTGGCAAAATAATTCTACTTTATTTGTGTAGAACAGAAAAATTGTTAGAAATATCATTAAATTCAACAAATAAATTCAAATCCACAAGAAAATGTTATGCTCACAAAGTTACAAGCTCCAATGGGCACAACAACCAGTAAACTGCACCAGAGTATAGACTACAAATAGCCCAACATGAAGTCTAAGCTTGTTGTTGTAGGTATATCGATACCTAAAATAGCACAACATAATGGATAGCTAAATTGTACAGTTCAAAGAAATAGTCCATGTCAATTGTTAGGAAATATTCACATTAGGAAATACTCATAATTAGTCATAATTGGCCTATTAACTCTAAGGTTCATCCCTTGTGTATATATATCCCTTTTGTGTACATGAACAATTAAGAAATTCAGATTATTTTGCTATCATGGTATCAGAGCGCCTGATTGCTGATCTTCCCTTCTGCTATTGAATTTTTGGTGTCGCGCTCATCAATTCGTTTGACATTGAGAGAGAGCGTCTCTGTCCTTGGCACCATTAGTTGACACGTGCCGGCTAGGAAGGTTCCTCGTCGTCCGATCGGCCAAACCCGGCGATCTGATCCATTTCCGGCAGGGCGTGACCGGCATGTGGATTACACGCGCCACGCATACAACGACATCTTCCCGGCGCGTGTGAGTGCATCCCAGCTCCGTTCAGGCTGCGGTTTTGTTCTCTGGCCTCATCTCCCTTTTTCTGGCACAACCCTGGTGGTTTCAAGTTCATTCACATGAGTTTGGTGATTGGGTCACTTTGTTCAGTACGTTTTTGACGTTTTCAGCTCTGGCTTGTGCGTTGTTTTACTGCTAGCTTGGTTCTTCTGCCGTCTCGTGGTAGTGGTGTGACTGCCTTGTCATTTGTGACTTGTGGTTGTTTGCCTTCGACGAGGTGTTTGGTACTTCTTTGTTATTTTGGTAATCCTTGTGTGACCTGTTCGTCGTTACCTCCTCTGGTGCGGTGGTTTGTTTAGTGTATGTCTCTGGTGAGACGTTTGGAATATTGTTGGTTGCTACTCTCCTTGGTTTCAAGGTGCCATTTGGGTATTGCAATCTTTGGTGAAGCTTTCTGCTCACTGTTGGGACTAGTGTTCTTTGCTGTCAATTGGAGGCACATTGGATATTTTTAGTGGCTGGTGATCTTGCTCACCAAGTTTATTGTGGAACTCAACTTATTTTTTGTATGGACCGATGGCTGAATCTACATCTAGTTCTTCTGTTGCTCTTGCTACAGGTAATATTGCTTCTAGCCTTGCTACTTCTTCCTATAAGTGGATCATCGATTCCGGTGCAACTGATCATATGACAGGTAACCACCATTTGTTTTCCTCATATGCACCTTATGTCATGCCTTCTAGTATAACAATCGCCAACGGCTCTTATTCTCATGTTCTTGGCTCTGGCACTGCCCAACCTATTCCATCTGTTCCCTTATCCCATGTCCTTAATGTCCCTGACCTTGCATTTAATCTTTTGTCTCCAAGCAAACTCACTCGACAATCAAACTGTTTCATCACTCTCTTTCCTGACCATTGTTTGATTCAGGATCTCACGACGAAGCGAATTATTGGTAGGAGCTATGAATCTGGCGGTCATTACTTTCTTGAGGATCAAGTACCATGTCCAATTGCTTGCTCTGGTGATTCGTCCCCTTTTGACATTCATTGTCGTTTAGATCATGTGTCTTTGTCTTCTTTGAAGAAGATGTATCTTCAATTCCATAATTTGTCGTCTTTAGAATGTGAGTCATGTCAGTTTGCTAAACATCATCATATTCATTTGTCACCTCGCGTTAATAAACGAGCTGCGTCTCCTTTCGATTTAGTTCATTCGGATGTTTGGGGTCCATGTCATGTCGAGTCCAAGCCTGATTTTCAGTACTTTGTTACTTTTGTTGATGATTTCTCTCATACCACCTGGCTTTATTTAATGAAAACTCGCTCCGAGTTGTTTTCTCACTTTTGCAATTTTTGCACCGAAATCAAAACTCAGTTTGATGTCTCTGTGAAAACCTTACGGAGTGATAATGCTAAAGAATATTTTTCTGCTCAATCTCAAACTTATATGCTCCAGCATGGCATGCTTCATCAATCCTCCTGTCCAGACACACCTGCTCAAAATGGCATTGCAGAACGTAAGAACCGACACTTATTAAAAGTTGCTCGGGCTCTTATGTTTCAAATGAATGTTCCTAAGCCTTTTTAGACTGACGCCGTGTCTCCTGCGTGCTTCCTTATTAATCGTATGTCCTCTCCTGTCCTCAAGGGTGCCACTCCATACACTACCTTATTTCCTTCAAAACCCCTATTTCCTGTTGACCCAAAAATCTTTAGTTGTGTTTGTTTTGTTCGCGATGTTCGTCCCACTGTTACCAAACTAGATCCCAAGTCTCTTAAGTGTGTCTTCCTTGGGTATTCTAGGGTTCAGAAGGGTTATCGGTGCTACTCTTCCACTCTTCGGCGTTATCTTGTGTCTATAGATGTCACATTCCATAAGTCAACTTCGTTTTTTCCTGTCTCTACTCCAGCCCCATCTCCTATCTCTATCGATGACACTTCCGACAGTCTTAATGTTCTCTTGGTTTATAGAGTTCAGTTACCACCAGTGCAAGCTTCTGACTCGACACCTGCTAAACCACCTATCCATCATGTTTATCGGAAACACCCTAGGGCAAGTAATGTTATTGCACAGGTTCAAGACCCACCAATGACTGCTTCGATGTCTGATCCGATATCAGTTACTTCCGCTCCTACTTCTGAACCAGCACCAGTGCCTGATATTTTTGATACTCCTAATCCTTCCGCTTCTACCTCTAACCAAGCCATAGTGTCTGATCCTCCTGATGACTTGCCTATTGCTTTACACCAAGGTAAGCGTACTTGCACTTATCCTATTTCTTCCTTTGTTTCCTATAACCATTTGTCTCCTCCACCCTGTTCCTTCATAACATCTTTAGACTCTCTCACCGTTCCCACTACTCTCCAACAAGCCTTAACCCATCCTAGTTGGCGTGCTGCGATGGAAGACAAAATGGTGGCCCTTGATAAGGCTGGTACCTGGAAACTTGTTGATTTGCCTCTTGGTAAGAAGGTTATCGGGTCTAAGTGAGTGTTCACGATCAAAACGAAAGCTGATGGCACCTTGGAACGTTTGAAAGCTCGGCCGGTTGCCAAGGGTTATGCTCAGATCTATGGTGTTGACTATTCTGAAACCTTCTCTCCTGTGGCAAAATTGTCTTCTGTTCGCCTCTTCATTTCTATGGCAGCCAATTATGGTTGGGATCTTCATCAGTTGAATGTTAAGAATGCGTTCTTGAATGGTGATCTTCTTGAGGAAGTATACATGGAGCAACCACCTGGTTTTGTTGCTCAGGGGGAGCGTGGGAAAGTATGCCATCTTCAGAAGTCTTTATATGGCTTAAAGCAGAGCTCTCGTGCTTGGTTTGATAAGTTCAGTTCTATGGTTAAGAAGTTTGGTCTAATCCAAAGTAAGTGTGACAATTCTGTATTCTATCAACATACAGACGCTGGCATGATTTTGTTAGTGGTATATGTTGATGATATTGTTATTACGGGTAGCAATGCTTCGGGAATCTCATCACTTAAGGCCTATCTGAATTCTCGTTTTCAAACAAAGAATTTGGGTCCGTTAAAGTACTTTCTTGGGATAGAGGTTATGAGAAGTAAGAAAGGCATCCTTTTGACACAGAGAAAATATGTTCTTGATCTGTTAAAAGAGACCGGGAAACTCGGAGCGGCACCGAGTAGCTTTCCTATGATTCCTAATCCCTTCTTAGACATGGATGATCGCATACCGTTTGATGACCTACCTGAGGATGTAAGAAAGAAGGTTGATCCGAAGAAGATCAAGTCGTTTGCCTACCCTCAGAGATACCGTAGATTAATTGAGAAATTGAACTATCTCACAGTAACTCGCCCCGATGTAACATTTCCAATTAGTGTGCTTAGTCAATTCATGATTGCACCAACCGTTGCTCAATGGGAAGCATTGGAGCATGTCTTACATTATTTGAAGGGCTCACCGGGTCGTGGTGTACTCTATATAAATCATGGCCACAACAAGATTGAATGTTTTTGTGATGCAGATCATGCGGGGTCAAAGGCTACGAGAAGATCTACCACAGGATATTGTGTTTGTGGGTGGAAATTTAGTATCATGGAGGAGTAAGAAGCAAGATGTGGTTTCTAAGTCGAGTGCAGAAGCTGAGTATAGAGCCATGTCTCAGTCAATACAGGAAATTGTGTGGATTCACCAGTTAATGAAGGAGGTTAGTCTTGCCACGTCATTACCTACAAAGTTGTAGTGTGATAATAAAGTTGCTCTACACATAGCCTCCAACTCTATGTTTCATGAACGTACGAAACACATAGAAATTGATTGTCACTTTGTACGCGATAAAATCAAGGAGAACTTTATTTCTATAGGGCATGTGCGTTCCAGTGACCAGTTGGGTGACCTTCTGACTAAGGCCTTAAATGGGACTCGGGTTGACTATCTTTGTAACAAGTTGGGCTTGATTAACATCCATGCTCCAACTTGAGGGGGAATATTAGGAAATACTCATAATTAGTCATAATGGGCCTATTAACTCTAAGGTCCATCCCTTGTGTATATATATCTCTTTTGTGTACATGAACAATAAAAAAATTCAGATTATTTTGCTATAAAAAAATTCAGATTATTTTGCTATCATCAATAAAGCAAAATAAAACAGATTTGCAGTGAGGTTGCAGATATTTAGACTTGCCTTCATCTATTGCTTTATTTTCAAAGCAAATTAGAAAAAAATGTCTAGAATTACACACAAGAAATTATAGCTATCCACACAATATTTGTTAAGAGATTCAGTGAAGATAAACCATCTTGTTTTAGAAACAAAAAAAGAGTCCAATACGTCTTCAAAAAAGGTAATAAAAATAATCTTACTTTAATAGAGTTGTCTTCAGAAGAACTCATCATCACTGGCTCATTAGGAAAAAAGTATAATGAAGTGATTGATCCATCATGAGCCTCTTTTATGACAGATTGGAGCCTTTTCTTTTCCAGATTCCATATGCTTATGACACCAGATGAACCTCCGGAAGCTAGGAGAGGTTGCCCATCTAAAAGAAACAGAATAAGCCAGTAAACAAATGTTACATAATTATATTTTTCTGAATGATTCAATATATTTTATTCACTATAGATCAGTACATATATAGGGGTTCGGATGCTGGAGTGATCCAATTACATTAAGGGGAATAATATCATAATAATAGCCCTAATAAACCGCACGATTTGGGGCGATGTCTTAGGGATACAAATAAGGAATAATATAATTGATTATAATCTTTGCACCAACAATTGTATTCAATGATTTATGCCCCTGATTGAAGCTTTGATTTCTAACAGTTAGGAAATATTCATAATTAGTCATAATGGGCCTATTAACTCTAAGGCCCCTCTCTTGTGTGTATATATCCCTCTTGTGTACATGAATACTTATGAAATTCAGATTATTTGACTCTATATTCTTCATGGTATCAGAGCCTAGGGCTCTCTGAAATTATTTTCTTCTTGTCCATCGTTCATCTGTCAAAGAAAGTGTCTGCTCTTGTCCACTCTGTTTCTACTGGGTTAAGGGCGTTTGGGCGTTCAGGTAGGGCTTCGGTGGTGGCTCGATTTTGTCCACATGTGCCGTGCAGTTAGATTCGCCGTCGTCAGTTCAGCCCGTTCCCAGAGATTCGCCGTCATCCGACCAGCACGTGGCCCTCACGCGCCACCGCCAGATTCGCTAGATTTCCACATGCCGGTGCGTGGGAGTGCGTGTAACGCCTTTTTTGATAGCAACCTCCACCGTTCGCGTCGCATCACTAAACCCAGTTCCTTTGGGGTGTTTTTAGGTTCATTCGACGAGGTTTGCAGATCTGGGTTTCTCTTTTTCTCATCACTGCCCCGTGTTTCAGGTCTGGGTTTGTGCGTTTTTCAGCCTTTTCTGGTTGAGTTCACTTCTTTTTGCCTCTGGTGAGAGGTGTTTGACAATTACTTCTTGTTTGGTGGTCACTTTGGTTCTTTACCTCCGTTGAGGTACTTCAGTTGGCGTTTGGTCTCTTGTGAGACATTTGGAAAATTGTGTCGTTTGGCGTTGATCTTTTGTGAGATGTTTGGAGAATTGTTGGGTTGTTGTTCTCTTCAGTTTCTCGGTACTATCTTCTTTGGTGAGGCTTTCTACTCACTGTTGGTGCTCTTGCTCGGATAGTGTGTTTTGGTTGCCATCTTGATTATTTGTCGTTTGGAACACTCCATTGTTTGTTGTTGTGCTCAACTTACTCATAGTGAGGCTCGATGGCTGTATCTACATCTAGGTCTTCAATTGCTCTTGGTACAGGTAATATTGCCTCTAATTTTGCTACTTCTTACTCAAGGTGGATCATCGATTCTGGTGCTACTGATCATATGACAGGTAACTGTCATTTGTTTTCCTCGTATGCGCCTTATGTCACACCTTCTAGTATAACAATTGCCAACAGCTCTTATTCTCGTGTTCTTGGCTCTGGCACTGCCCAACCCACTCCATCAGTTCCCTTATCCCATGTCATTAATGTCCCTGACCTTGCATTTAAGTTTTTATTTCCTAGCAAACTCACTTGACAATCAGATTGTTTCATCACTCTCTTTCCTGACCATTGTTTGATTCAAGATCTCACGACGAAGCGAGTTATTGGTAGGGGCTATGAATCTGGCGGTCATTACTTTCTTGAGGATCAAGTACCACGTTCAATTGCTTGCTCTGGTGGTTCGTCCCCTTTTGACATTCATTGTCAGTTAGGTCATGTGCATTTGTCTTCTTTAAAGAGGATGTATCATCAATTCCATCATTTGTCGTCTTTAGAATGTGAGTCATGTCAATTTGCTAAACATCATCGTGTTCATTTGGCACCTCGCATCAATAAACGAGTTGTGTCTCCTTTCGATTTAGTCCATTCAGATGTTTGGGGTCCATGTCATGTCGAGTCCATACCTGGTTTTCGGTACTTTGTTACTTTTGTTGATGATTTCTCTCGTACCACTTGGCTTTATTTAATGAAAACTCGTTCCAAGTTGTTTTCCCACTTTTGCAATTTTTGCGCTGAAATCAAAACTCAGTTTGGTGTCTCTGTAAAAACCTTACGGAGTGACATTGCTAAAAAATATTTCTCTGCTCAATTCAAACCTATATGCTCCAGCATGGCATGCTTCATCAGTCCTCCGTCCAGATACACAAGTTGCTCGGGCTCTCACGTTTCAAATGAATATTCCTAAGCCTTTTTGGGCTGACGCCGTATCTACTGCGTACTTCCTTATCAATCGTATGTACTCTCCTGTCCTCAAGGGTGCCACTCCATACACGACCTTGTTTTCTTCAAAGCCTCTGTTTCCTGTTGACCCTAAAATCTTTGGTTGTGTTTGTTTTGTTCGCGATGTTCGTCCCACTGTTACCAAACTTGATCCCAAGTCTCTTTAGTGTGTCTTCCTTGGGTATTCTAGGGTTCAGAAGAATTATCGGTGCTATTCTCCTACTCTTTGACGTTATCTTGTGTCTATAGATGTCACCTTCCATGAGTCAACTCCGTTTTTCCCTGTCTCTACTCCACCCCCATCTCCTGTCTCTACTGATGACACTTCCGACAGTCTTGATGATCTCTTGGTCTATAAGGTTCAATTACCACCAGTGCAAGCATCTGACTCGGCACTTGTTAAACCACCTATCTATCATGTTTATAGGAAATACCCTAGGGCGAGTACTGTTGTCGACCAGGTTCATGACCCACCAATGACTGCTTCGATGTCTGATCCGGTATCAGTTCCTTCTACTCCTACTTCTGAACCAACACCAGTCCCTGATATTCTAGACACTCCTGATCCTTCTGCTTCTATCTCTGTGTGAAGTCTCACATCGACTGGGAAGGCGAATGAAGCATGCTTTATAAGGGTGCGAAGACCTTTCCCTTGTGGACGCGTTTTGATGGGCTAGGCCCAGTCGAAAACAAAATCGTAAGGTCTTGTGTGGGCCAAAGCGGACAATATCTACAAGCGGGCGCTTGGGATGTTACAATTGGTATCAGAGCCAGGGCTTGGGTCGATGTGTCAGCGAGGACACTGGCCCCCAAGGGGGGTGGAGTGTGAAGTCCCACATCGACTGGGAAGGCGAACGAAGCATGCTTTATAAGGGTGCGGAGACCTTTCCCTTGTGGACGCGTTTTGATGGGCTAGGCCCAGTCGACAACAAAACCGTGAGGCCTTGTGTGTGCCAAAGCGGACAATATCCACAAGCGGGCGCCTGGGATATTACACTCTGACTCAGACATAGTGTCTAAGATGACTTGCCTATTGTCTTACGCAAAGGTAAGCGTACTTGCACTTATCCTATTTCTTCATTTGTTTCCTATAACCATTTGTCTCCTCTGTCCTGTTCTTTCATAATATCCTTAGACTCTCACACCGTTCCCACTACTCTTCAACAAGCCTTAACCCATCCTGGTTGACGTGCTGCGATGGAAGATGAAATGGTGGCCCTTGATAAGGCTGGTACATGAAATCTCGTTGATTTGCCTCTTAGTAAGAAGGCTATCGGGTGCAAGTGAGTGTTCACGATCAAAACAAAAGCTGATGGCACCTTGGAACGTTTGAAAGCTCGACTGGTTGCCAAGAATTATGCTCAGACCTATGGTGTTGACTATTCGGAAACCTTCTCTCCTGTGGCAAAATTGTCTTCTACTCGCCTCTTCATTTCTATGGCAACCAATTTTGGTTAGAATCTTCATCAGTTAGATGTTAGAAATGCGTTCTTGAATGGTGATCTTCTTGAGGAAGTATATATGGAGCAACCACCTGGTTTTGTTGCTCAGGGGCAGCGTGGGAAGGTATGACATCTTCAGAAGTCTTTATATGGCTTGAAGCAGAGCCCTCGTGCTTGGTTTGACAGGTTTAGCTCTGTGGTTAAGAAGTTTGGTCTGATCTAGAGTAAGTGTGACCATTCTGTGTTTTATCAACGTACAGATGTTGTCATGATTCTGTTAGTGGTATATGTTGATGATACTGTTATTACAGGTAGCAATGCTTCAGGAATCTCATCACTTAAGGTCTTTCTTAATTCTCATTTTCAAACAAAGGATTTGGGTCCGTTAAAATACTTTCTTGGAATAAAGGTTATGAGAAGTAAGAAAGGCATCCTTTTGACACAGAGGAAATATGTTCTTGATCTGTTAAAAGAAACTGGAAAACTCGGAGCAGCACCGAGTAGCTTTCCCATGATTCCTAATCCCGTCTTGGACATGGACAAGCTACCTGAGGATGTAAGAAAGAAAGTTGATCCGGAGAAGATCAAGTCATTTGCCTACCCTGAGAGATACCGTAGATTAATTGAGAAATTGAACTATCTCACAGTAACTCGCCCCGATGTGACCTTTCTAGTTAGTGTGCTTAGTCAATTCATGACTGCATCAACGGTTGCTCAGTGGGAAGCATTGGAGCATGTCTTACATTATTTGAAGGGCTCACCTGGTCGTGGTGTACTCTATACAAATCATGGCCACAACAAGATTGAATGTTTTTGTGATGCAAATCATGCAGGGTCAAAGGCTACCAGAAGATCCACCACAGGATATTGTATGTTTGTGGATGGAAATTTAGTATCATGGAGGAGGAAGAAGCAAGATGTGGTTTCTAAGTTGAGTGCAGAAGCTGAGTATAGAGCCGTCTCAGTCAGTACAGGAAATTGTGTGGATTCACCAGTTAATGAAGGAAGTTGGTCTTGCCACGTCATTACCTACAAAGTTGTGGTGTGATAATAAAGCTGCTCTACACATAGCCTCCAACTCTGTGTTTCATGATCGTACCAAACACATTGAGATTCACTGTCACTTTGTACGTGATAAGATCAAGGAGAACTTTATTTCTACGGGCCATATGCGTTCCAGTGACCAATTGGGTGACCTTCTGACTAAGGCCTTAAATGAGACTCGAGTTAATTATCTTTGTAACAAGTTGGGCTTGATTAACATCTATGCTCCAACTTGAGGGAGAGTGTTAGGAAATATTCATAATTAGTCATAATGGGCCTATTAACTCTAAGGCCCCTCTCTTGTGTATATATATCCCTCTTGTGTACATGAATACTTATGAAATTCAGATTATTTGACTCTATATTCTTCACTAACACTCCCCCTCAAGCTGGAGAATATATGTCTAGCATTCTCAACTTGTTATGGAGTCCTTCAACTTGAACCCCGAGCAAGTGGTTTTGACATCATGTCTGATTAGATGATCGGATGTACGATGGGTGATGGATAAGCTATTGACTCAACTACTATACCCTTCTAATTATCTGTAAGGGCTAATTCCAATAATGTTTCCACTTAATTAATTCATCAATACCCCCTCCCTCCAAAGAACCGTTGCTCTCAAGGGTCAAGGGTCTGCAATTTTAAATGATGCATGCTGTTTCTGTAACTGAAACAATAAAATCCAACTGACTTCTTCATCTGAGAGGCCTTTCCACTGCACTAAGACCTCTGTAACAAATTCTACCTCTTTTCCTCCCCATTCTCTTGTTCAAAATACTTAATTCATCAATACCCCCTCCCTCCCAAGAACCCTTGCCCTCAAGGGTCTGCAATTTTGAATGTAAATGTTGTTTCTGTAACTGACAATAAAATCCAGCTAACTTCTTCATCTGAGGGGCTTTTTCATTACACTAAGCCGACTTCTTCATCTGAGAGGCCTTTCCACTGCACTAAGACCTCTGTAACGAATTCTGCCTCTTTTCCTCCTATTCTCTTGTTAAAATCTTCCCTGGTTCCAACTTCTGAGGTGAATATGGGCGAAAATGCTTTAGAGTTGGGTAAGGACACAACTTCAAGAAGGATATATGAAATGTAGAATGTACCTTGAATCTAGTGGTAATTCCAACTTGTAAGCAACTGAACCCATCTTTTGCAGAATTCTATAGAGTCCAAAACATCTTGGAGCCAATTTCTGACAACTCCTAAAGGAGCAGAGATCTGTCTGTAATGTTGAAGTTTTAGGAAAACCTGTTGCCCCACTTGAAATTCTCTATCGAGTCTGCCCGTTGCTTCATCCTGTTCGCAGCCCTATGTAAGTGATGTTTAGCTATTATTAAGGCTTCTTCACTTGCTTTGAAAGGCCTGTCAACTGCTTCTACAGAGGCATCTCTTGGTAAATAGGGTATATGAACAGGTGGCTTCTGTCCATACAATAATTCATGAGGCGTCACCTTTGTTGGTGTGTGATAAGTAGGTGTTATACCACCATTCAGCCAAGGGTAGCCACTTACACCAATCTTTAGGCTGTTCTCCGTACATACAAAACAAGTCTCCAGGCACCGATTTAATACCTCGGTTTGTCTTTCAGTTTAAGGATGATATGAAGAGGTTAATTTCTGCGCTATCACCGGCACTTACAAATATTCTTTCCAGGAGTTGCTTATGAAGATGGGATCCCTATCACTTCTACATGGGCATCATGTAATTTGTAAATGTTGTCTAAGAAATGTTGAGCTAATGAAGAAGCTAAGAATGGATGTAAGTGGCAAAAAATGAACTGCTCAATCTGTCCACAACTACCCAGATTGTATATTTCCCATTAGATTTAGGCAAGAATTCAATGAAATTCATAGTAATACTTTCCCATAATTTACTAAGAGACTACAAAAATCCTCAGTATGCCACAACCTCATATTTTGGCCCCTTCAAAGTGCTTAAGAAGGTGGAGCCTGTTGCATATGATATCAAATTACCACCTGAGGATACATTCTGTTTTCCATGTTTCTTGCCTCAACCATGTGAAGGCACTTAGTGACCACTACACTTACTTTGGTCAATGATGAGGGTAGGTTAGCTTTGGAACTAGAGAAAATATTATGGAAGAAGCTGGTGCGACAAAACAACTTACCATTTTGGTCCATTTAGACAGCCACGCAGTGTGCACAGAGCAAACTATTCTTTCACCTTTCGTTAAGAAAAATGGATCCATTTGGAAAAACATTCCGGGCCTGAAAATGCCACTAGGGAGGACTTTCCTTAAATCAAGCAACAATTCCCTCACTTTTCCATTGCTGCTGATTTTTCAGGGGGTGTGATTGTTATGTGGCTTTAGTACTTCTAAAAAGTTTTAGTGTTTTCATATGGTTTAGGATACACTAAATTTATAGGGGTATGCTGCAAAGAAGGGTATAGTCTCTTTATACCTCTATATTAAGCATGTTGTCCAATAAATTGCTACTCGTTTCACATTTTCGCATGAAAAGGGAATTAGTGTTCTCTCAATTAGACCTCAATCTAGTTACAACCACCTAGAATGAAGATAGGATATGAACAAAAGATAGCATTTTCACTGTAATTTAATCTTTTCTACAAATTAGTCTGACATCTTTTTTTTACTTTATTTCAAATCACCATAAATTCTGAAAATGAAAATTTGTCTTCCCTGTAATCCATTTGAAAATCCTTTTCACAAGAAAAAGAATCAATCAAGGATTTTCTTGTTGATAAAAGTAACTACCAAAACACAAAACAACCTTTCTCACACTTTCACAATTCTTTTAAGATAGCAGCATAGGGACATGCAATGCTTACCATTGACAAATTAAAATAACAACAAATATATATATATATATATATATATAGCACTTACCAGTGCTAAAAGACAAGGCAGTCACAGAACCTCGCATAGAGTGGGTAAATGTAACCAACTCTTCATCATATCGAATGTTGTGAACATGAATACTTCCATCCGCACAACCAACAGCAACAACATCGAGAGCAGGGGAAGATACACAAGACATGATAGGTGAATTCCATCCCTTAAACTCATATATTTTTTTCTTTGTGCTAATGTTCCAAAGCTGCATGGCTCCTTGTTCACTCCCAATAAGAACCTATTTAAATGGTTCTGTGTTACACAAGATAAATGCATATCTAAATAACACAAGTTTTAATTAAAAACTCCCTGACGAAAGAGGTATTCACCTTGTTAAGGTAAGTATCTGGATGCATTATACAACTAACAAAAAACTTATCATCTAACTTCATGTGACCAAATGGAGCAAGGTTCTGATCAATTCCCTTAAAAGCCCATACGAACATGTGACCATGAGCATCAACACTGATGATATGTTCCCCAAACATTAGTAAGAAACTGACTTTAGCATTATGGTTGCTCCATGTTGCTACCTGAAAGAGGCGTGACATTAAATTTCATCCAAAAAAACACTAATTCTATTTCCTCCAAGCATTTATTTTCTCCAGTTACTAACAACTTGATTAGAGATATTTTATTCCAAAGTTTCAAACTCAAGCTTACCAAAATTCAAGAAAATTTGCATAAAAAATTGAGCAACCTAGCATGCAGAACAAGAAAAATAAAAATAAAATACATATAATATATATTTTAAAAAAGTGAAGTGGCCAGTGTAACTTTCAAAATACAACATTAACGACCCAACATTTTTTTCTTTTATTTTAGTTTTGCATGGAGGGGTTTTAGCAGCGTATCATGTGGAAAACCTGGTGCGCACGCTTGAAAACTGCAATGTCACTTCCATATGCGGCAAAAGTGAATTCACGATAGGAAGCAAGAGCTCTAATCTTCTTTGGGAGCTGAGGACCTTTCATAAAAATAGAAAATTCCAATTAAAACAGGATTGATCAATAAAATATGTTTAACTAAATTTAAAATTAATAAGGAGACGTATAACACTCACCAATGAGAACCAAATTGAGCTTTGCACACTGCATTTAGAAAATGCCACATTGACAGTCAAGTCGATTGAAAATTATAGCACAATGAATGATATGATCAATACAAACAGATCAAATTAACTTCAACGTATTCAAAATATTATGAGCACTCTCGACATTACTATAAAAATGAAAAGAATAATCCAACGAATAAAGAAATTACTTTACAAGCACATCAACATCAACATATATAAAAGGTTTTGAGCAATAACGAAATTACGTTATAAATCTGAAAGGCCTTCCCCACGCTGACAGTGACGAAAGTTTCAGTGCCAAGTCTCTGAACGGACATAGGGACATTGCTCGTTATGTATCCAATTGATCTGCAGGGTTCAAATATACCCATCTTTTGCTTCCACAATAGTAGAAAAGAAGAAACCCTGAACAATAACAATAAGAAAATATGAACTCGATATTTTACAATATTCCGAAAGCCCACTAGCAAAGAGAAATTTTATGTGTAACAGAGAAAAAAACTCAAGTAGCAGAGAATTTCACAATAAGAAAAGAATACCCATACATCAAAATACCAAGACCAGACGCATAGAAATTACACGATGAAACAGAAAAATCTCTATAACCTGCGGTAAACACATAGAAGAGGAGGAGGAGAATACCTCAGTGGGCTAGAGAGGCGACGCAAGAGAAGATACCCACGACCCGTCGGCTGTGTCTGAGAGGGGATGGAATGAGAGCGTCGCCTACTGTGTCTGTGAGAGCGATGACGGCGACGGGGAGAGTTGAGCGAGAGAGTGCAGATACCTGTTATGAATTATGATGGAGGAGATTTAAACACAGGGAAAATTAGAGCCAACGATCTTATAAGCTATCACTGCGTTGTATAAACTTGTTATTTGACCAAAAAAAAAAAAGGGTAATATAAACTTGTTAGTAGTGCTCGAGCAAAAAAAAAAAAACTTGTTAGTAGTGCCTGGATTACTAATTTAAGGCTGTTAAGGTTGTTAGAAGCGTTTTTTCTCGACTTACGTCCATAAATGTCTGTTAATGTGATTTTACAATGCTAACTAATATATAATTAAATAATAAACTATAATTAACTAATTTATTTAACTTCGTTAATCTCTTTAAAACAACAATTAATTTAACATTATTATGCATTAAGCCATTAAGCAAATATATAAAAAAGAAAGACTAGGCTCAACATTTACAAAAGAAGGGTGGAAGAACATTTTTTTCCAAATTTAATGAAAAAGCAGAAAAATCATATGACAAAAAACAACTCAAAACTATGTTTGATAGCTTGAAGAAATGATTATCATGTTCTTATATACAGTTGGACATGGACAAAGAAATAGTATCATACATCAAGGATTTCAACATCAAGGCAAAACTGTTAGTAGGGTTTTCACAGGGTTCTAAATGCCTGTGTCAGTCTCAACCAGTCTAAACAAGACAAATATTAATATATCAAAAGAAAGGAATATCCAACACAGAATATTATAGTCGTATGTGGTTGGGATATGTGCTTTACTTTTATATCGGCAGGATGGGAGGTACTGTACATGATGCTTGTGTCTTCCAAACTGCGATCTCCACACCAACCATGAATTTCCCCCGTCCACCTCAATGTATATATTCAAGACACTTACTTCAATTAAACATTAATTTCAGTCTTTATTTCACATTTCCTATAATTTCACTGTGTCAAATAAATTTCCTATTAGTCAGTATAGACACCTTGCAAAATATAGGCGATATTCGGCATTTCAAAATCAAAACAAGCTCTTCAATTATTATCATTCAAGTTTGAGGTGCACGATAGAAAAGACATGTGGAGTATGAAAGAATAAGTTTCAAATCTTGCAACATATGTACTCATATAGCTTTGAAACACAAGTCCAAATAGTCTATGTAACAATAGCTATACATAATCTTATCCGGAAATATTCTCAAACTAATGTGGATTTTTTTTAAAGCTAAAGAAAGAAATATGGGTGATTAAGATAATAATGATCCACTTGATCTAGAATCCTCATCAAATATCCATACATTACCTTCAAAACATAAATGAGTGTGTTCATAATAAAATCAAAGACCAACTATTTGGGAATAGGTTTAATTAAGCACTTCAACTTGTTGAGGATAGGTTTAATTAAGCACTTCAATGTTTTTAAATTTTTTTAATGGTAATTTTACTATTTTTTGGCAAATTTACATTTGAATTTAATTTTTTTTACTTCAATTATCACATAATATACAACACACACACGATCCAATAAGATTCATGTTATTTTCAATCATTTTCCATCTCACCCCGACTTTTCAAACATTATTTCAAACAAGGGCCCATCTAAAAAAAAGTCACTCCTGCCACCTTTATGCCAAACACAAATCACCTATATAATCTGACTTTTATTCTATCTTCTGTTTACAAAAGCCCATCTGGAAAAAATGTCACTTCTGCCACAGCTATCCCAAGCGTGCCCAAAGGAGATGAAATAAAAGTTTTTGAGAAAGTGAAGGGTGAGGACATCACATTCTAATGACTATTTTGATGACAAGTAGGCTTTTTTGTTTTTTTTTTTTTTCAATTCCCCCTCCTTTGCCAAATTGGAAATTATCATAGCCAGATGTCAACATTTTGTTGTCAACTAATGGTCAACATAATAGGGATTTACCGTGTTGGTATTATTGCTTTCATTTTGAAAGTTTATTGGTACTTTTACACCTCCAAAAAACATATGTTGCTAGATGCCTTTTGGGTAAAAGCTGATGGGTATTTTTGCATTTTAACCCCTTAAATGAAAATACTTTTGTAACACCCCCAATTTCTGTAATACCCCTAAGTAATAATAGAAATAATACGGATAACAATAGATTAAGATAATACTAACAGAATAATAATGATTAATAATAGAAAATAATAGTAATAATAATAATAACAGCAGAATAAAATAATAGAAAATAAATTAATTAATTAAATTAATAGCGTTGAATTGTTTCTGAGATAAGTATATGTTTTATAATTAAATAAGTATAGATTCTAAGATATATTGGATTAAAGGTATTAATATCTTGTACTTATTTAATTATCTTTATGTACTTATCTATCTTTAAATTAAATATAGGATAAAAGATATTATAACGGTAGTACCCCGAATTCTAGTGATAATAATAATAATGATAGAAATAGAAATGATAGTTGTAATATCCCTGATTATTGTTAACATTGATGATATTATTATTAGTAGTAATTACCCATTTATTTTAGATAGCCTTGGTGGGCCAAATATTCCTAGTCTTAATTGCCATAGGAATTTTCTGCTTATACTCTAAGAAAGAGATTTAGGTAATAAGTCCTCTACTTGTTAACTAAGTCACATTAATTTACACCATTTTAGGTAATAAGTCCTCTACTTGTCAACTAAGTCACATTAATTTACACCATGATTGATTGACCGAACGTAATGTGAACCATGATTGGTTGATTTTTTTTCTATTTTAATATGCCCTATTGATGATATTAAATTCACATCATGGCTGATTGGTTTTTAATTTAATATACCTTATTAATGATATTAAATTTGTATCATTGTTGATTGATTTTTTTTTACCCCATTAATAAGTTGGCAATGGTAAAAGAGCCGAAGCTAAACCCTAAATTTTTGTTATAAATATGAGCCTAGCCTAACCCTGAATACTCTCCTTCTCTTCTCATATTCTCTTCTACTATTTTCTCTATTCTTTCTCTATTCTTCTAATTCCTCTATTCTTTCTCTATTCTTCTAAAAGCTAGCAAAACGGAGACCAGGTAATCCTAATCTCATGAGTCTTAGTGTAATTTTATATTTCGATAGGTAATCCTGATTCCCAGAACAACCTTGTTCTTCTTCTTCTTCTTCCTCTGCTCTATATCCTATTTTGGTAATTCTTCCTGTGTGTTTGACTTTTTGTGTTTGAAAGTCCTATTCCCTGTACGTTCTTTTTTTATTATCAAAAACTATGTCCCTTTACATTTTTCCTTCGTCTCGAATGGCGTGACCCACTGTAATACCCCGGATTTTAATAATAATAATAATAATAATAGAAATAGAAATGATAATGATAGATTAAAATAATACAAAAAAAAAATAAATAAATAAATTAAATTAATAGTGTTGTATTGTTCCGGTGATAACCATATTATTTTGTAAATAATATTATTAGATTGGTTAAGAATAGATCCTAGATTCTAGGAGTTAGTTATATCAAAATATAATTTTAATCTTTTTTTTTTGAATTCATTATCGGATTCAAAATATATCTAAATAATTAAAAGGTCCAGCCCATAGTCAAAACCCTAAATTTAATTATAAATACCAGGTCTGGCCGCTTAAACCTAGAAAACACCCGATACTTTTCTCTGCGGCTAAACCCTCGTTCTTCTAGGAGATTAGCAAACACGGAGACCAGGTAATCCTAATTCCCATAGGTCCTAGGTTAGGTTTATGTAAATTTTGTAATCCTAATCCCCATGAGTAGGTTAGATTTATGTAAATTTTGTAATCCTAATTCCCATGAGTCTAGGTTAGTTTTATATGAATTTTGATAAGTGATCCTAATCCTAGGGTAAAGAAACCAATTGTTTGATTTTCGGTACGTATGTGTATATATATGTGGAATAATGCTTGCGTGATCCATTACCTTCCTCTGTGCGCATATGCCTGCGTTTCCTTTTCCTTAAGAATTAATGGCAATTGCATGTCTCGGTCCGCGTGCATCAAATCACATATACATGCACTGGTGCGTTTCTTTTTCCTGGATGGAAAACCATTTTGCCGCCTCGAGTTTTGTGCGTTGTTGTGCGTCATTTTTCCTCATTGTTTGCCTTTATGACTGCAATATATATTAATCATTTCAATAAATTTGACCACGTTATTTTTATTTATTTATTATTTGATTTCTTTTTATGTAATAGCTCCTTTACAATGAGACAAGATACCAACCTGTTTTAATTTAAAAATATCCTTATATCTATTTTTTTTAATAATATAAAAATACATAAAAGATAAGTAAATAATAAAAATAATTCAGGAGTTTATTATGTGTGTATGTTTTAAAACATTTTAATAGTGGGAGGATAGCTTTGGGATGGTACCCCCAAAGTGACGAACACAACCTTAGGCTTTATGCCTCGAAATATTATGTGATGAGAAAATTGAGAATCCGTTCTTCCCAAAGTGGTGTCTGGCAGGTTTCCGGGACACTAGTAGCAACTTTGGGAAGAGGTGTGCACACTAGGAAGATATGATTATTATGATTATGGCCAATTGATTGTGACTGGCAGGTTTCCGGGTCACAGGGTAGACTGGCAGGTTTCCGGGTCTACCATGGTTCTCTTCCCACTAAACTAAATGGACTGGCAGGTTTCCGGGTCCAAACAAAATTTAATAAAAAAATGAATGAATGACAGATGATATGAAATAAATATTTTAGATTATATATAAATATATAATTTCTTTATAACATGAGAATATTTTATTGTTATTTTTGGTATTATTTTGTCTATTAGGATTACCAGCGTTTGCTGATGTGTGTTTTATGGGCTGCGACGATCCTTCGGGGGAGCAGATTTTCAGTGAAACAGGTCTCGAAGTTGGGGCTAGCAGTGAGAAGTGAGGAAGAACAATGAGAATGCTAGCTAGTTTATTTTATTTTATTTTTTTTTTTGAATAGAACACATTTTTGCTTAAGTTTGTTTTTTTTTAAAATTATTGTAATAAGTAGCCTTGCACTTGTTCCAGTACAAGTGCGGCGGTAACACTCCCAAGGTTGTTTATTCCGAATTTCATTAATTTATTTATAAAAATTATTTAAATTTTGTTACTATAGCTGTTAGAAATTGGGGGTGTTACAAAATGGTATCAGAGCCAGGTTTCAACTTGGGTCTGCTTTTGATACTAACTCAAGGGATCAAAGATCCCAGAGTTAAGTAAATAAATGAGTAAAATGGTAATAATAATAAATAAAACGTGAGAGATGGGTAGTGAAGGGTTATTTCTTTGTATTTTAAAAATGATTTATTTCTTTGAAATTCTAATAACTATATATTTAAAATTATTTTGTTATTCGTTATGTGATTATTATTGACTTGTGAATTTTATTTAGAAAGAGATGATAAAGGGGTAATTAGGATTTATTTTGTGAATTATTTTGAATAATGAAGAATGATAGAATTCTTAATTTAAAATACAAGATGTTGATTTGCGATTTGAATTTATATTGGTTATTGTTTGAATTTATATTGCATTAATTGATGATTGATTTTGATATATATATAAAACAAATATGTGTTGTAAGTGATAGCTAGTGTTGACCCGCACATAGAATTCTAAAAGTGTATGCCCTATGATTAGGTATTATACCCGTCGTAACCCTAGAATGGCCGCGAACAATGGTGTTGCTGAGGACATGGATCGACGTCTGAGGGCCATTGAAAATCTTGCTTTGGCTCTTGGACAACAAAATGTCCAACAAGCTAATGCTGAGAGTACCATCTTTAAGAGAGTGGCGTCTCATCATCCGCCTGCTTACAAAGGGACGATTGATCCAATCGCTCTGGAAAACTGGATTCGTGATATGGAAAAGTTGTATGAAGTGACAAATTGCCCTGAGAACATGAAGATTAGCATAGGCTCGTTTTATCTGAAGGAGGAGGCAGATAGTTGGTGGTCCACAATAAAGACGGGCTACGTAGCTGAAGAAGGATTTGACTGGGAAACTTTTAAGGAACGGATTCGCAATAGATTCTACCCCGACGCAATTAAGTGGCAAAAACAGGAGGAATTTGCGAGGTTCAGGATGGTGGGAAAGATGACAGTGCAGGAGTATACGGACAAGTTCATTGAACTCTCGCGCTTTGCTTCGAATCTCATTCCTACAGAGAGGGAAAAGGCACGGAAGTACGAAAAAGGGCTGACGTTCAAAATTCAGAAGTCCTTGGGAGGTATACCATCGAAGACGTTCCAGGAAGCTTACGAACGAGCTTTGAACATTTTTGATATCCTACAAACCGAAGAGGAAGTCTTGGAGAGGAACAAGAGAAAGCAGTTTGGAAGCGGCCCTCAACAAGCTAGTGGCGACAAGAAGCCTCGTTATGATAACAAGGACAACAACTGGGGTGGCAAACAACCACAAGGACAGAAGTATGCTGACAGAGGCGATTATGGTGGGAATCAATTCAAGACCCAAGCTCAAGGAACAAGATCAAATCCTTGTAGAGGATGCGGCAAGGAGCCACACCCTGGGAGGAAGTGCAATGGAGAACTTATAACTTGCTTTCAATGCGGTGGCAAGGGGCATAAGGCGAATCGATGTACTGCCGGGAGATTTAATCCGCAAACAGTCTCTCAAGGAGGACAACCAAAACCAGATGGGGGACGAAATGGAAACAATAACCAAGGGGGTAGGAACAATGACAATCAGCCGCGCTATCAACAAAATGTTCAGAATGGAAGTGGAGGGAACCGACCATATGCCACTACTGGAAACCTCAACAACGGAGCTGGAGCAAATCGAGCAGCTGGTCAGAATGCCATGGTTAATCAAACCGCAGGGAATCAAGGAAGGATCTACGTCATGAACCACTCTGAAGCTGAAGCAAACCCAGATGTTATTACAGGTACCTTCTTACTCCAATCTGTACCTGCTTATATCTTATTCGACACCGGTGCATCGCTCTCGGTTATCTCATCTTCTTTTGTTGAGAAGACGAGAATGGTACCATCATCGACCTCCTTAACGAACATTACCTTACCCTCTGGAGCTGTTGTCTCTTGCTCCAATGTTCATGAAAACATTCCGATTAGTATAGCTGGTTCCGACTTACCAGCCAACCTAGTCCAATTTGACTTGGCCGATTTCGATGTTATTTTGGGAATGGACTGGCTTAGAAAATATAGTGCTAGGCTAGATTATAGGGAGCAGAAGATATCATTTAAGACACCAAAAGGGAAATACCTTTCGTATAAAGGTGTTATGCCCAAACCCTCCATTCAGATAGTCTCTGCTATGACTATTAAGAGTCTCCTTATAAAGGGATATCCAGCTTATTTGTGTAACGTGCGTGACCTAACTCTCGAGGAGAAGATTGAGCAAATTCCCGTGGTTAGAGAATATCCCGATGTTTTTCCTGAAGAGATTCCTGGCATGCCACCTATTAGAGAAGTCGAGTTTGCTGTTGATCTCATGCCCGGCACTGTTCCGATATCAAAAGCACCATATAGGATGGCTCCAGCAGAATTGAAGGAGTTAAAAACCCAACTTGAAGAACTGTTGAACAAGGGTTACATAAGACCGAGTGTTTCACCATGGGGAGCTCCAGTTTTGTTTGTGCGAAAGAAAGACGGGAGTATGAGGTTGTGTATTGACTACAGAGGACTGAACATGGTGACTATAAAGAACAGATACCCATTGCCAAGGATTGAAGACTTGTTTGATCAATTAAAGGGAGCAGGTATGTTCTCAAAGATTGATTTGAGGACTGGGTATCATCAAGTACGAATCAAGGAAGACGACATCCCAAAGACGGCCTTTCGTACCAGATATGGGCACTATGAGTTTACAGTCATGCCTTTTGGCTTAACGAATGCGCCAGCAGCCTTTATGGACCAGATGAATAGGACCTTCAAGCAGTACTTAGATCAATTCGTGGTGGTTTTCATAGATGATATTTTGGTATATTCCACGACGAGGGAAGAGCATGAGCAACATCTGAGGATTGTGTTGGATACTCTAAGGGAGAAGAAATGGTATGCGAAACTCTCAAAATGTGAGTTCTGGATGGAGAAAGTGGCCTTTTTAGGTCATGTAATATCTCAGGAAGGAGTTTCTGTTGACCCAGCAAAGATTAAAGCTATTACTGAGTGGCCTAGGCCTACAAATGTTGCGGAAGTCAGGAGTTTTCTTGGTTTGGCAGGTTATTATAGAAGGTTTGTGAAGGATTTCTCGAAGATAGCTCTGCCAATAACAAGGTTGATACGTAAAACGACGAAGTTTCACTGGGATGAAGGTTGTGAGGACTCTTTCCAAGAACTCAAGAAACGACTCACTACAGCTCCGATACTGACACTACCCTCAGGAACGAGCGGATTTGAGATCTACAGCGATGCATCCAAAAATGGACTTGGTTGTGTTCTGATGCAACATGAGAAGGTGATATCGTATGCCTCAAGGCAATTGAAGCCGTATGAAGAAAATTACCCCACCCATGACTTGGAGTTGGCAGCCGTGGTTTTTGCTCTAAAAATATGGAGACATTATTTATATGGTTCGTCTTGTAAGGTGTACACGGATCACAAGAGCTTGAAGTATATCTTCACCCAGAAGGAGCTTAACATGAGGCAAAGGAGGTGGTTAGAATTGATTAAGGATTATGAGCTCGAAATCCAATACCATGAAGGAAAAGCCAATGTGGTGGCCGATGCACTTAGTAGGAAATCGAGACATACCCTCAATGCTTTTGTGATACCCAATGAATTATGCGAAGAGTTCAGGAGGTTGGAGATTGAAGTATTGTTACCTGCAGAGCAAAAGGGCATGCTTAATGCGCTCACCATTCAACCAACTATCTTTGATGAGATCCGCGAAGCGCAAGCGTCTGATTCCTTGTTGCAAGGAATTAAAGAGAAGAAAAGCCAAGGAGAAGCTATAGACTTTGAAGTTGATGAAGGTGGCACAATGAAGTTCAAGGGTAGATTATGCGTGCCCAACGATGAAGGCATAAAGAGAAAAATTTTAGAGGAAGCCCACAATACGCCCTACTCAATTCATCCAGGAGGAGTGAAGATGTACAAAGATTTGAAGAAGAGCTTTTGGTGGCCTAGGATGAAGAGAGAAATAGCGGAATTTGTGGCTAGATGTCTGACTTGTCAAAAGGTGAAGATAGAACACAAACGACCTGCTGGAGTGCTACAACCATTGGAAGTGCCAAGAGAGAAATGGGAGTCAATTTCCATGGATTTTGTCATGGGTTTACCCTTAACTAGAGGGGATAAGAATGCTATCTGGGTCATAGTTGACAGGTTGACTAAGACTGCAAGATTTATTGCGATGAAAAACACATGGGGATTGAACCAATTAGCCGATGCCTACGTGCGAGAAATAGTGAGGCTGCATGGAGTCCCAAAGGACATTGTCTCTGATAGAGACACGAGGTTTTTATCAAACTTCTGGATCAAGGTTCAGCAAGCCTTTGGAACCCAACTCAAATATAGTATAGCCTTTCATCCTGCTACAGATGGACAAACGGAAAGAACGATTCAAACTCTGGAGGACATGCTAAGAGCCTGTGCGTTGGAATTCAATCACTCATGGGATAAGTGTCTGCCTTTGGTTGAGTTCTCCTACAACAACAGCTACCATGCGAGCATCGACATGGCACCTTATGAAGCACTGTACGGGAGAAGGTGTAGGAGCCCGTTGTGTTGGAATGACTTTCGAGAAGCTGGCATTGTCGGCCCGGACATGGTTCAAGAATCAATGGAGCAAGTAAAGGTAATCCAAGAGAAAATGAAAACAGCTCAGGATCGGCAAAAGTCATATGCAGATCAACGACGACGGCCAATAGAATTTGAGACAGGAGAAAAAGTATTCTTAAGAGTATCACCGATGAAGGGGGTAACGAGATTTGGAAGGAAGGGCAAGCTGAGCCCAAAGTATATTGGCCCGTACGATATTATTGAACGAATTGGTGAAGTATCATATAGACTAGCTCTTCCAATGGAACTGGAACATGTACACAACGTTTTTCACATATCTCAGCTCCGGAAATATGTACCAGACCCTTCGCACAAGCTACAGCCCGAATCTATCAGGATAGATCGGAATTTCACCTATGAAGAACGTCCCATAAAGATCCTTGATAGAAGTGAAAGAATATTGAGAAACAAGTTAGTCAAATTAGTTAAAGTTTTGTGGAGGAGCCAAAAGATAGAAGAAGCAACGTGGGAGGCAGAAGATGATATGCGCAATAAACACCCCTTCTTATTTGAAGAAGGTACGCATTCAAGTTTTGTAACACCCCCAAATTTCTAACAATTATAATGACATAAAATTGCAATAAAAATTAAATAAATTTTTTTTTCTTATTAAATCAATTAATGAAATTCGGAATAACCAAATTTGGGAAGTGTTACCGCCGCACTTGTATGGGACAAGTGCAAGGCTACTTATTACATTAATATCAACAAAAACTTAAATAGAGATGTCTTATCCAAATAATAAAATAAATAAAAATTAAAAAAAACTAGCTAGAGCTTTTATTATTCCTCCTCACTTATCACTGCTAGCCCCAACTTCGAGACCTGTTTCACTGAAAATCTGCTCCCCCGAAGGATCGTCGCAGCCCATAGACACACACACATCAGCAAACGCTGGTAATCCTAATAAACGAAAATAATACAAAAATAACCATAAAATATTCTCATGTTTTAAAAAAATTATATATTTATATGTAATCTAAAATATTTGTTTTATATCATTTGTCATTCATTAGTTTTTTATTAAATTTTATTTGGACCCGGAAACCTGCCAGTCCATTTAGTTTAGTAGGAAGAGAACCATGGTAGACCCGGAAACCTGCCAGTCTACCCTGTGACCCGGAAACCTGCCAGTCACAATCAATTGGCCATAAACATAATAATCATAATCATATCTTCCTAGTGTGCACACCTCTTCCCAAAGTTGCTACTAGTGTCCCGGAAACCTGCCACACACCACTTTGGGAAGAACGGATTCTCAATTTTCTCATCACATAATATTTCGAGGCATAAAGCCTAAGGTTGTGTTCATCACTTTGGGGGTACCATCCCAAAGCTATCCTCCCACTATTAAAATGTTTTAAAACACACACATAATAAACTTCCCAAACTATTTCTAATATGGGTAATCAAATGCAAGTGCATATATGCTGAGGGAAATTAAGAAACATACGTACATGTTTAATCACGTGAATCGAAGCAACCAAAAAAAACAATTGTATATATTGAATATAAAAATATAAAGTCAAGGGAAATCAAGCAGCATGCGTACAGGTTTAATTCACACGAATCGAAGCAGAAAAGCAATTGTATACATTATATATATATACATGCACAAAATTCCACCAACAATTGTGATCACGCCTACATGTATATATAGCACACAGCAATTTGGATTTAATTAAAGAGATGCATAAGATTCAAGGAAGGCAATTTGTGAATAGAATAATAGTCTACATGCAACGCAACACCTATAAGAAAGACCGAGACGGTAGTTTTGGATTTAAAATACAACATATGATAATTGATTTCCATTGACTTAGAGATCAGGATTACCTATCAAGATTTAAAATTAACCTAAACTATTCATGGGAACTAGGATTACAAAATTTACATAAATCTAACCTACTCATGGGGATTAGGATTACCTGGTCTCCGTTCTTGCTAGCGACCTAATTTTGATTTGATGCGATGAAAGTACAGAAAGAGGGTTTGAGAAGAAAACAACGGAGGAGGAAAAGTATCGTGTGTTTTTAGGTTTTGACGGCTAGACCTAGATTTATAATTACAAATTAGGGTTTTAGTTATGGGCTGGGCCCTTTAATTGTTCCCAATTAATAAATTAAAAACACAAACACTATAGATTTCTAGATTCTAATATATTATTATTATTATTATTTTAATATATTATTAATTCTATTATTAATCAGGAGTACTACAAATATAAAATAAACACGTATATATTCTATATAATAAATAGAATATATAATAAGATTTTCTAATATGAATAAATAAAAATATGAAATATTAACATAATTAATAGAAATAGAAATAGATTATATTATACAATCTAATTATTAATAATATAATTAATATATTCCTATTACAATTTATTAGGATACAATATATATATATATATATATATATATATATATATATAATATTTCAATTACATTTTATATTTTTATTTATTCTAGCTAAAATCTAGGATCATAGCTAATATA
Organism: Acacia crassicarpa; assembly: GCA_034222035.1. Taxonomy (NCBI): domain Eukaryota; kingdom Viridiplantae; phylum Streptophyta; class Magnoliopsida; order Fabales; family Fabaceae; genus Acacia; species Acacia crassicarpa. The sequence goes on from JAWXYG010000004.1 coordinate 55,219, forward strand.
TAGGATCACTAATATCACTACCCAACAGTAAGGTAAATTAAAATGACTCAATTATATATTTAATATAAATAGAAATGGATTATATTATATAATCTAATTAATATATTTCCAATTAATAAATTCTTAAATCATACAATTAAATTCTAAACTTTTATTATTACTATAATTATTTCCAAATAATAAATTATAGAATAATATAAACATTATTAAATTCTAAATCTTTATTTACTATATCGTTATTATTATTAAATTTTCATTATTACTTTATTATTATTATTAGTAGTATCATTATCATTATTATTGATAAAAAAAAATCCGGGGTATTACACTCTACCCTCCTTAAAACAAGTTTCGTACTCGAAACTAAAATAAAATTCAATAATAAAATCTCGGGTATTACAAGTTTCGAGGACGAAACTTATTTTAAGGAGGGTAGAATGTAATACCCCGGATTTTAATAATAATAATAATAATAATAGAAATAGAAATGATAATGATAGATTAAAATAATACAAAAAAAATAAATAAATAAATTAAATTAATAGTGTTGTATTGTTCCGGTGATAACCATATTATTTTGTAAATAATATTATTAGATTGGTTAAGAATAGATCCTAGATTCTAGGAGTTAGTTATATCAAAATATAATTTTAATCTTTTTTTTTTGAATTCATTATCGGATTCAAAATATATCTAAATAATTAAAAGGTCCAGCCCATAGTCAAAACCCTAAATTTAATTATAAATACCAGGTCTGGCCGCTTAAACCTAGAAAACACCCGATACTTTTCTCTGCGGCTAAACCCTCGTTCTTCTAGGAGATTAGCAAACACGGAGACCAGGTAATCCTAATTCCCATAGGTCCTAGGTTAGGTTTATGTAAATTTTGTAATCCTAATCCCCATGAGTAGGTTAGATTTATGTAAATTTTGTAATCCTAATTCCCATGAGTCTAGGTTAGTTTTATATGAATTTTGATAAGTGATCCTAATCCTAGGGTAAAGAAACCAATTGTTTGATTTTCGGTACGTATGTGTATATATATGTGGAATAATGCTTGCGTGATCCATTACCTTCCTCTGTGCGCATATGCCTGCGTTTCCTTTTCCTTAAGAATTAATGGCAATTGCATGTCTCGGTCCGCGTGCATCAAATCACATATACATGCACTGGTGCGTTTCTTTTTCCTGGATGGAAAACCATTTTGCCGCCTCGAGTTTTGTGCGTTGTTGTGCGTCATTTTTCCTCATTGTTTGCCTTTATGACTGCAATATATATTAATCATTTCAATAAATTTGACCACGTTATTTTTATTTATTTATTATTTGATTTCTTTTTATGTAATAGCTCCTTTACAATGAGACAAGATACCAACCTGTTTTAATTTAAAAATATCCTTATATCTATTTTTTTTAATAATATAAAAATACATAAAAGATAAGTAAATAATAAAAATAATTCAGGAGTTTATTATGTGTGTATGTTTTAAAACATTTTAATAGTGGGAGGATAGCTTTGGGATGGTACCCCCAAAGTGACGAACACAACCTTAGGCTTTATGCCTCGAAATATTATGTGATGAGAAAATTGAGAATCCGTTCTTCCCAAAGTGGTGTCTGGCAGGTTTCCGGGACACTAGTAGCAACTTTGGGAAGAGGTGTGCACACTAGGAAGATATGATTATTATGATTATGGCCAATTGATTGTGACTGGCAGGTTTCCGGGTCACAGGGTAGACTGGCAGGTTTCCGGGTCTACCATGGTTCTCTTCCCACTAAACTAAATGGACTGGCAGGTTTCCGGGTCCAAACAAAATTTAATAAAAAAATGAATGAATGACAGATGATATGAAATAAATATTTTAGATTATATATAAATATATAATTTCTTTATAACATGAGAATATTTTATTGTTATTTTTGGTATTATTTTGTCTATTAGGATTACCAGCGTTTGCTGATGTGTGTTTTATGGGCTGCGACGATCCTTCGGGGGAGCAGATTTTTAGTGAAACAGGTCTCGAAGTTGGGGCTAGCAGTGAGAAGTGAGGAAGAACAATGAGAATGCTAGCTAGTTTATTTTATTTTATTTTTTTTTTTTTGAATAGAACACATTTTTGCTTAAGTTTGTTTTTTTTTAAAATTATTGTAATAAGTAGCCTTGCACTTGTTCCAGTACAAGTGCGGCGGTAACACTCCCAAGGTTGTTTATTCCGAATTTCATTAATTTATTTATAAAAATTATTTAAATTTTGTTACTATAGCTGTTAGAAATTGGGGGTGTTACACCCACTTTGTGAAAGTTTTGGTAAATGATTAAAACATATGTTCCCTGTACGTTTCGGTAAATGATTAAAATATAAGTTTTTTTTTATTATCGAAAACTTTGTTCCCTGTACGCTTTTTTCCTTGTGTTTTTGTGTGATTGAAATATATGTGCCACTCAATAAAATATATATATAAATAATTGAACAGTGGGAGGATAGCTTTGGGGTGGTACCCCCAAAGTGAAGAACACAACTCTTAGGCTTTATGCCTCGATATGTTATTTGATGTGAACTTGATAATATCCGTTCTTCCCAAAGTGGTGTCTGGCAGGTTTCCGGGACATTAGTAGCAACTTGGGGAAGAGGTGTGCATATTAAGACGAATTGATTTATTGTGATATGGCCAAACTGATTATTTGTGACTGGCAGGTTTCCGGGTCACAGGGTAAATTGGCAGGTTTCCGGGTTTACCATGGTTCTCTTCCCACTAAACTAATTGGACTGGCAGGTTTCCGGGTCCAAATGAAATGAAATTAAAATAATGATGAATATCTTTCGATGAGAACATATAGATATGATAGTATTAAAATTGATGCCTTGAATTATATATATGATATTTTCTTTCATCCTGTGAATATTGATATGGATATTTATATTTATTATGTTGATGAATACTATTATTGTTATTACTATTATTATTGTTATTACTATTATTATTATTATTATTATTATTTTATATTATCTTTGTTTATTAGGATTACCAGCTTTTGCTGATGTTTGTGTTCTGGGCTGCGACGATCCTTCGGGGGAGCAGATTTTCAGTAAAACAGGTTTCAAAGTTGGGGCTGTTGGGACTAGCAGTGAGAAGTGAGGAGGAACATCCGGCTTTCTAGCTAGTTTTATTCTATTTTTATGCTTTGAAAAAAAAAACATTTTGCTTAAGTTTTGATTTTCGTTATTGTAATAAAGTAGCCTTGCACTTGTCCCAGTACAAGTGCGGCGGTAACACTTCCCAAATTTTGGTTATTTTGGATTTCAGTAATTATTTATAAAAATTATTTCAATTTTATGTCATTATAATTATTAGAAATTTGGGGGTGTTACAATAGTGATAGTGATAGATTAAAATAATACTAATAAAATAATAAAAATTAATAATGTTGTATCATCTCTGGGTAATCATATTATTTTGTAAATAATTTTATTGGAGAGATTAAGATTATATCCTAGATTTTAGGAGTTAGTTATATCAAAATATATCTAATAATTAAAGGGGTCCAGCCCATAGCCAAAACCCTAGATTTAATTATAAATACTAGGTCTGGCCGCTTAAACCTAGTGAAAAAAAAAACACCCGATACTTTTCTCTGCTCATTCTTTTAGGAGGTTAGCAAACACGGAGACCAGGTAACCTTAATTCCCATAAGTCCTAGATTAGGTTTATATATAAATTTTGATAGGTAGACCTAATTTCTAGATCACCTGTACAAACCCTTTTTTTTTTGTGCCTTCCGTTGCTACTGATGGTTATTAATTGTATGATGTTCCTTCTGAAAAAAAAAATCGAATATGTGCAGATCCTCGTCTTAGATTGCGTGCTAGTTATGTGCATTCTTTTTCTTTGTTGATTGAAGTTTCTCGATTTGCGTGCGCTTGTTTTTTTGACATAAACCCTGTACGTGTTCCCCTTTTATTCTTTATGTATTGAAATCGAACCTATTTCCTCTGTGCGTTCTGTTCATTGGGTGATTGAAAGAGGGGGGAAAAAACCATTTTGCCTCGGTTCACGTGAATAGATTCCTGTGCGTTTTTTATTTATTTATTTGGAATTGATTAAAAATGTTATCTGTCCATGTTATCTTCTTTTACTACTGAATTTTTTTTTCTTGATATAATATCTCATACACAGTAAGATAGGATACAAAATTTCTTTATATTATTATTTAATTAAAATAATATAAAAATATATATATAATACAATTAAATAATAGAAATAAATTTGGAGTCTATTTTGTGTATGTGTTTTAAAGCAACTTAAACAGTGGGAGGATAGCTTTGGGATGGTACCACCCAAAGTGATGAACACAACCCTTAGGCTTTATGCCTCAAAATATTATGTGATGAGAAAATTGAGAATCTGTTCTTCCCAAAGTGGTGTCTGGCAGGTTTCCGGGACACTAGTAGCAACTTTGGGAAGAGGTGTGCACACTAGGAAGATATGATTATTATGTTTATGGCCTATTGATTGTGACTGGCAGGTTTCCGGGTCACAGGGTCGACTGGCAGGTTTCCGGGTCTACCATGGTTCTCTTCCCACTAAACTAAATGGACTGGCAGGTTTCCGGGTCCAAATAAAAATTTAATTTAAAGAAAAAAATTAAAAATTAATTAATGAATGATATGTGATAGCGAAACTAATATTTTAGATTAGATAAATAAATAAATAAATATATATATATATATATATATATATATTTCTGAATATTTTATTATTACTATTATTATGGTTTTTTTCTTAATCTTTGTTTATTAGGATTACCAGTGTTTGCTGATGTATGTTTTATGGGCTACGACGATCCTTCGGGGGAGCATATTTTTAATTGAAACAGGTCAAAGCTGGGGCCGCTGGGGCTAGCAGTGAGAAGTGAGAATGAAAAGTCTTCGCTAGTTTCTTTTCTTTATTTTTATTTTTACTTTATGCAGACATCTTTATTTAAGTTTTAATTTATAATAATGTAATAAGTAGCCTTGCACTTGTCCCATACAAGTGCGGCGGCAACACTCCCCAAGGTTGTTTATTTCGAATTTCATTAATTTATTTATAAAAATTATTTAAATTTTGTTATTATAACTGTTAGAAATTGGGGGTGTTACAAAATTTCTAACAGTTATAATAACAAAAATTTAAATGATTTTCATAAATAAATTAATGGAATTCGAAATAAACAACCTTGGGGAGTGTTACCGCCGCACTTGTACTGGGACAAGTGCAAGGCTACTTATTACAAATAAAATAACTTAAACAAAATATGTTTTACTCCAAACAAAATAAAATAATCAAAATTAGCTGACTGTGCTTCCTCACTTCTCACTGCTAGCATCATCTCTTGGCACCTGTTTCACTAAAATTCTGCTCCCCCGAAGGATCATCGCAGCCCATGAACACAAACATCAGCGGTTGCTGGTAATCCTAATAAACAAAGATAATATAGGAAAAAAAAAGAAAATAATAATAATAAATAAAATATTTACATGATAATATATATATATATATATATATATATATATATATATCATATACATATATAATCTAAAAAAATATCAGTTTCAATATCAATTATCATTCATTAATTTTTTATTAATTTAATTTTATTTGAACCCGGAAACCTGCCAGTCCATTTAGTTTAGTGGGAAGAGAACCATGGTAGACCGGAAACCTGCCAGTCACAATCATCAATTGGTCATAAACATATCTTCCTAGTGTGCACACATCTTCCCAAAGTTGCTACTAGTGTCCCGGAAACCTGCCAGACGCCACCTTGGGAAGAACGGATACTATCATTTTCACATCAAATAAATATCGAGGGCATAAAGCCCATAAGTTGTGTTCATTATTATGGGAGGTACTATCCCAAAGCTATCCTCCCACTATTAAATTGTTTTAAAACACACACATAATAAACTCCTAAATTATCTCTATTATTTACTTATCTTATATATATTTTTATATTATTTTAATTCAATATAGAATATAAAGATATTTTGACCTAAAATCTGTTCATATCATATTTTATTAAGCGGGAGATATTACTTATCGCATAGGAGTATAACATATTGCAACCATTAAGGCAAGCAATGGTTTTCAATCCAAAAGACAAGAGACGCATAAATTGGATTCAGGGGAAAAATTGGATTAAACATATATATGTGCAATTAAGCACGAAGGTTGAGGCGAGGAGAAATTATTCAAAAAAGAGACGCACAGTATATTATGTAACCAAGGCAAGCATATGTGTTTAATTCATAAGGAAAAACGCACAGGAATATCCGCATATGCATAGAATTAGATTACGCAAGTCGAGGAAAGCATTTACATATTATATATATATCTATATATATTTCTATACGTACATAAATCAAACGACAATTAGTTTCTATGACATAAAGATCAGATTACCTATCAAGATATAAAATTAGCCTAAGACTCATGGGGATTAGGATTACCTGGTTTCTGTATTGCTAATCTCCTAAGAGAACAATTGACAAGAGTACGGAATAAGGGTGTAGTAGCGGAGAAAAATTTAGCGGCCAAGAAAATATCGAGCGTTTCTAGGTTTAAGCGGCCAGACCTAAGTTTATAATTAAGTCTAGGGTTTTGGCTATGGGCTGGACCTTTTAATTATTCCTAATTAATAAATTAAAACAAATTGTAGAGTTTTATTATTAGATTGGAATGAGGGATCGATGTGGGAAGGGGACTTTCCTCTATATGAGCTAGGCCCGTCAAATGAATGAATTAACCGATTTTCTCTTTTCCAAAATAATAAGTGCTCGAGACTTCTCTAAAGAGAGTTGACTGGCAAAAAGCAGATCTTGGCTTAGACTGCCTTCCTTGAAAGATAGCTTGAAAGTTCAGTTAGAGTTCTCCGTTAGGGTGACTCGATAGCTAGATTAATAGCCTTTGGTAAATTCTTTTATTCAGAAAGTAGGCATTCAGCCTCTAAGTCAGCTTGCCTTTTGCCTTGTGGCTTGGATCGAAGGAGAAGGGGCGAAGCGAAGGGCTTTAGCGCCCTCCTAGCTTTAGGGGAAAGATCATAGATAGATTATCTGGACTAGATCCTAGGGAGCAAGCCTTGGTTGGTTAGAGGTTTGCAAGTAGGAAAATCAGTAGTGTACAGAACAGAGTACATATTTTGAGTCTGATGATAAATTCAAAAAAAAATTGAAAATATAATTTGATCTAACTACTCCTAGATTCTCGGATCTAATCTTAACTAATCTAATAATACTATTTACAAAATAATATGATTAGCACAGAAACAATACAACATGTTATTATTATTATTTATTTCTATTATTAATCATTATTATTTTATTAGTATTATTTTAATCTATCATTATCATTATTATTTCTATTATCATTATTATTATTATTAATAAAAATCTGGGGTATTACGGGTCTAAGTGATATTTTTCTATTTAAAAAGGCACATGTTTTTAAAAATATATTAGAATAATAGAGGGTGATGAGACTGGTGGGACCCAATACAAAAAGTAATACTATCTCACGTTCTAAATACAAGATTCAGTTGAACTTTTTTTGAGAAATTAGAAAAGCTAAATAAGTTATTTAATCATATCATATGTTTTATATAATTATATTTTATATCAATTTATAAGTCAAGCTAATTAGTTTGAAGAAAAGAATAAATATAAATAATTGAAAGTAATTTAACCAACTTCCTTAATTTCTCTTAAAAAAATATATTAAAGTCATATGGATCTTATTTAGGATTTGAGGTAGTAAAAGTTAACTCGGGTTAACGACATTGCTATAAGTGCTACCAAATAAATTGATTATATTTACTATTCACGTAAAAATAGTTAATTGTGTTGGGTGCCTATAGGGAAATAATTAATTGTTAAATTTGCACCTCATCCCTTTATATTATGCACACAAAATGTGATAGTTCTAAAAAAATATATTAATTTAAATATAAAAATAAAAATAGTTACCATATTAGAAAATTTTGAAAATACTTTCATTCAAATATATTTAATAGATATTATAAACATTGGCATAAAGATATAATAAAAGCATAAAAATATTAACTTTTAAATTTAAAAAAATACTAAATGAAATTAAAATTATTTTTTTAATATCAAACCTAAAGCTCTTTAAACAAGATAGGACAAAAAGCTCAAGAAATGTCTATAGGAGCCTTTGAAAGGTAAACATTATATCAACATAATGCTTTTCTTAAAACTCTAAACCCCTAGACATTAAAACCAAACCCCAAAACCAAACAACCCAAGAGCCCAAATCTTAAAACCAAAAGCCCTGGACCCGATGACCTAGATGACCTAAATTTGAATGTGTTAGGTCTCTCTCATTATCTCTTTCTCATCATCCCTCGTCATCTCTAAATCATATCCGTTTAATTAATTTAAAACATTACTATATTATGATAACTTTTCTCTCATATTCCCAATCAATGGTTTAGATAGACTCTTGAAGGATAATAAGAAAAATAAATCATAAAAAGATCGGGTTCCAAACCGAATAACCCTGTGCCCTAAATAAACCCTAAGCCTAAAGTCATGCCTCGAAACCTAATTCCTGAACCGTCACCCCTAAGCCCAACTTACAGTTGCATGGCATCACCACACTGAGCGATATTCACTTCCTAGAGCGAATATGGAATTATTCTTCAATGGTTAGAAATTAGAATCCTACATCGTCTAATATAGATATTTACTTGTTCTTCAATTTTTGTCATTTTCTCCTCCGTTGTCAAAATTATGGAGTTTGTTAAAAATAACTCTTTTAGTAACCCTAACTCTTTTAGTAACCCATGTCTAAGTATGGGGAAAAAAAAAAAAAAAGAGCAAAAGAAAGAAGTGAATGGAACAGAACTACCACATACAGACCGGAGACGGTAAGATTAAGCTTGATTTGGAATCTGACAAACTCAGCTGCTCTCAAATCATGATCCAATATATTTAGATAGGAACTAAAGGGCAAAGAGAACCAAAGAAGTGGAGACGCCATCCATTAGTATTCCATGAATGCATAGGTCAGAGTCATTTTGTCTACAATATTTAGATCATCCAATAATAAAGGAAGAAAACGTATTACAAGAATATACTTTCTTCGTGGAGAAATTGAATATACCGTGTTTTAACTTCTAACTAGTTAGATTTTAGAACTCAGCCCCAAGTGTGCAGCACTTGAGATGTCTTCATACATGTTATTGATGATACGGCAGTAGAGCGCAACAATCAGCCCAACTTCTGTACTGCATCAAACAAGAGAACAACGGTTGATCAATATAAGATGAATGCTCAAAAAAGCCTGTGCATTACATCTCCGCGCGCTACATATACATGAGGATCAACTAAACTGCATTATATGCTTACCAACTAACATGGCATCATCACATCGATAATATTCATTTCCTAGAGCGGATCTAGGTTGATTCTATAGTAGTTAGAATCATACACCGTCCAATACAAATTTTAATTCTTCTTCAATTTTTGTCATTTTCTCCTTCATTGCCAAATTTTCCACTTCCTTTTTCATGCAAGGTATTTTCATTCAGCATAAAAGTCCAGCTATCTCCTTCCTCTATTTCCCATTGTTTTTTGAGTTCACAAATAGCTTTGGATGCTGCTGCAGCAATGGCTGGATTGATATCTTCTGCAAGTCTCTGCAGCAAGAACCAAAGGCAACAATTTCGCACAATGAAGAAAGATGAAACTAAGACCTGCCAAAAGTACTACTTCCATGAATCCAATTTCATTTATGCTCACCTGTAATGCTCCCATCCCTGCATTTCCAAGAGTCCACATGGATGGTGCTGCGGCCAGTGCATTGGCTAATGCTTGTCTAGAACCACACACACCCATCAAGAATACATACATACACAGAGAGAAGTAAGTTAAAAGAGAGGAAAAGCATATTCTGGAATGAATTAACGTAAGCTGTAGTAAGCTTGTTCTTCTTGTTTTTTTTTTTTTTCAATTAGATATGACTTAATGCAGAATTTCTTTCCTGTAAACAACAGAAGCTTTCATCGTTCATAAGTTCGATATTGGATAACTCAGCAGCAGGGAAATTCTACAAATGACTATTTGAGAATTTAGCAAACGTGAGACAAAATAATGAAAAATAAGTCATTAATGGAACATGAATTAATGTATCAAGTCTGCTATGCTGATGCTCATCAAGGCGCATGGTAGTAAGCCAGTAATAAAAACTATTCCTGTTTGTTACATTATTGCCAGAAACTTCAGGAGAAAAGAAATCAAGTAAAAGGAAATTATGGTTTTTGCTTAACTATGTACATTTGATAAAACAGGCAAGGACATTTTTTGAGAAATTGTACTATCATAATAAGCTCACCTGGTACTGACATCAGGAGAACTGGAACACTCCGCCAACAGAGATACACTTTGCTTACCATCCATTGCATCAAGGTCGATGAGAGTTGTAATTAACAACTCAAGCTGTTTCCGGTACGGAAGAATTAGCTAAATTAAATACTTAAATAATGACTAAAATACAGGAACATAAATATTAAAAGTTAAAACCTCTTCTGGATCAGTGTAATCAATTCCATCAGCTTCAGAAAGTGCTGACGCCATGCTCCAGTATGCTTCCTGGACATTTAAACTTTAGGATACAATTGCTTCATGTCCCGATTCAATTAGGTCAAGGATGATACATGCATGCAAAGAAACCAAAAAAATGACCTGAAGAGCCATAATTCGGTCTGTAGGCACATCCCCGTGAAAGAAATCTATGGTTTTTCCATTCTTCTCCAGCCTTATACGCTCTCTGAAATCATTTTCTGATAAAGATCCCTTATCTCTGCCTGGAGGACTGTATCTCAACATGATCAGAAACTATTCAAATCTTCCCATAATTACAACGGAGCGTACAAGTTATACTTACAATTTATACATCTTTGTCACCATCATGTCATGGATGTTTTTGACAAACTGCATATTTACAAGATAACAAGTAAATTTCTACCTCAGGAGATAAAAAAAATATGCACTTTTAAGTTGAAATAGGATAAATAAAAAAGACCTAGCTAAGCAAAAATATGCCAGAAGCTAGAAATTAGAAACTGATTTTTTTTTTTAGTAAATACCCTATTTGGTCTCTGAAAAAAATCACGAACCCCTTTTTGGTCCCTCAGTAAAAATAACTTATCCTGTAATCCCTGACAACATTTGGGACACTTCAATGCATGTGTCTACTTCAACCTGGAAGGACTAACGTAAACGGTTTTTGGATTTTACAGGGATTACGGGATGAGTTATTTTTATTGAGAGACCAAAAAGGGGTCCGTGATTTTTTTAGGGACCAAATAGGGTATTTACTCTTTTTTTTTTAAAAAAAAAAAATCACTCCACATTCAACACTTGCACAATATATAATATTGGGTTAAATACCAATTTTGCCCCTGAAGTACGTGCCCAGGAGCAATTTTTCCCCTTAAGTTTTCGACGGAGCAATGTTGCCCCTGAAGTATCAAAATAGAGCAATGTTGCCCCTTCGTTAGGTCAACTAACTTTGACCGTTAGGGTTTCTAACGGAGGGGCAACATTGCTCTGTTTTGATACTTTAGGAGTAACATTGCTCCACCGAAAACTTAAGGGGCAAAATTGCTCCTAGATGCGTACTTTAGGGGCAAAATTGGTACTTAACTCATCTTTAATTTATGGTATATGAGGTAAGTATATGAGAGGATTTTTAATTTGATTTACGTTTATAAACACTTTTGAGACTCCCCAAAAGTGATCTCAACAATACTTAAGACAACAGATATTACCCACAATACTTCCCTTTAAGCATAAGAAGTTGTCCATCATCAACTTAGCAACAATTTGAAGTGCAACTCTGCCCATAAAGTATTCCGCTAGGGGTAGTAGACACAACAAATTTTTATAAGCGCAAAAGTACATATGAAGTTTTCAAAATAATACAAAAATACCACGGCCATTAAGTCAAATAACATAGATCATAAGATGTCAACCAAGAAAATGGTGCAAAATCACACATGAAATTTCCAACGGCCTATGATATTTTTGTACCATTTTGAAAAGGGTTAAAGGTCATTTTTGCCATGGAAGTATTGTTAAGGGAGCGCCCAGCACCCGGAAGTTTTTTGGGTACCAAATTTGTCCCGGAAGTATGAAAAAGGTACCAAATTTGCCCATCTGTTAATTTTGACCATTAAGTTTGACTAACTGTCCACGTGGCATGCCACCTCATGACATGTGGCATGCCACCTTATCAACCAAAAAGAGTTAAGTATCATTTTTGCCCCGAAAGTTTTCAATGAGAGCAATTTTGCCCCGGAAGTTTATACTAAGGAGCAATTTTACCCCGAAAGTTTACAAAATGTGTCAATTTTACCTCGGAAGTTTACAAAATGTGTCAATTTTGCCCTTTTAAATCAATCAAAGACCATTCATGTCATGCCTTGAAAAGGTCGAACTTGGAGTCAGAGAAGGAGATCCTTGAGATATTGAGCTCAAAGCAGCCAGAATTTGCGAAGCCGAACTGGTCACAGGAAGTACCACTTATAATTTAAGCAAATGATCAGTCTATGCAAACCAAGGTTCTTAAAACCGGACCGGTCGTTGAACCGGTTAAGGTACTAGGTCAAGGGTCAGTGGGTCAGACCGGAGTTAAACCGGGGCAAACCGGTGAGAATAAAAATTTCATGTTATTAATATGAAATCATTAAAAAGAATCTTTTTTTTTAATACCACCCTTCGATAAAAAAAACATGTCTCACTGCACTCATATACCCATTAAATAATGAGTTAAAGTATGTTGGGTACCTCCTGAGGAGAAAAAAAAAGGTATGTTGATTTCCGGTCTAAACCAGCCGGTCCGGTTTTCAAAACATTGATACAAACGTAAGTAATGCTTCCTTAAGCTCAACGTCTCAAGGATCTCCTTCTCTGACTTCAAGTTCCACCTTTTCAAGGCATGACATGTGTGGTCTTTGACCGATTTAATAGTCAAATTTAATATTAGGAGAAAGAAGGGCAAAATTGCTTCTCAATGAAAACTTCCGGAGCAAAATTGCTCCTTAATGAAAACTTCCAGGGCAAAAAAGATACTTTTGATTGATGAGGTGGCATGCCATGTGTCATGAGGTGGCACTTAACGGTCGAAATTAACGGAGGGGCAAATTTGCTACCTTTTTTATACTTCCAGGGCAAATTTGATACCCAAAAAACTTTCGGGTGCTGGGCACTCCCTTAACAAAACTTCCATGGCAAAAATGACCTTTAACCCATTTTGAAAACTTCATGTGTATTTTAAATTTTTACACCACTTTCTTGATTTATATATTTTCTTAACAGACAATGTTAGTTGACTTAATGACCGTGGTATTTTTGCATCATTTCAAAAAATTTATGTACACTTTTGCGTCCAAAGAAAGTTTATAATGTCTAGTGCCTCTGACAAAATACTTCATGGGTAGATTAGTACCTTAATCCTTGTATTTATAAGGTACTTGGAGGGGAGTTTTATTGTCCTTTTTACAAGGCACCAAGTTGATTATTTATTACTTCAATTGGTCCTAGATATAAAAGTTACATGACTAATTTATATATAGTAAAAATATTTGTTAAGTTGGTTATTTTTAAGAATGTGAGTTTATTTTCCTAACATATCCTTTCTAATTATTATAGTAAAAACTACTATTATTGATAAAATCTCCTTTCAAATGTGCCATTAATAAAGATAGTTTAAAAAAATTTGGATTAAGTACCAATTTTGCCCCTGAAGTACGTCCCTAGAAGCAATTTTGCCCCTAAAGTTTTCGGCGAAGCAATGTTGCTCCTGAAGTATCAAAATGGAGCAATGTTGCCCCTCTGTTGGAAACCCTAAAGCTCAACGTTAGTTGACCGTACGTTGACCTAACGGAGGGGCAACATTGCTCCGTTTTGATACTTCAGGGGCAACATTGCTCCGCCGAAAACTTAAGGGGCAAAATTGCTCCTAAGCGCGTACTTCAGGAGCAAAATTAGTACTTAACCCTATAATATTACCTCCAAGGCCATAAGGGCATCTTCCATTGCACGTTGCTTAGCTCGGAAGTCAGCAAGGCGCAAATCAGCCTGAAAGTTAATGGGTTATGTCAAAAGGAATCATGAAATTTATTATTATTTGTATGCAATTTGAATCATAAAAAATCCTCAATTTTTTGGTTGAACAATTTACCAGAGGGAAAAAATAGGTTTTCCTAATCTAATGTGCCATGTGATAGCTGATGTAAAAGAAAGGGTGTAGAAATGTGCCTAAAAATGTGAGATACATGGAAAATATAACATAATTTGCCATGGAAACAATGATACAGGACAGGAGGAAGGGAAAAGAAGAACGAAGATGGATAATTGGGGAGATTAGGGAGAAAGAGAGAATGTGACGGCCTAAATAATAATACTCCCTCTGGTTCAAAATATAAAAGTCAAAAGTGTGAGGGGTCTGGTATTTTATATTAGGTACAATTTGGTTGTCTTATCATTTAATACATGTTTTCCAATTTCACCCCTAATTAATTATATGTATCTCATCTCTTTTTTCCCACTCATTCTCTCTCGTCTCCTTTTTCATTCTCTCTCCCATTCACCCTCTCCATAAACAAGGGTGTTTTAAGAAACTAAGTTATATTTTTTTTATATTTATTGTCTTTAGCCATTTTTTACCAACTTTTCAAATTACGTAAACCGGAGGGAGTACATCAAAGAGGTCTATGGTGAGAATTACCCTATCACTATTTATGGAGCCGAAAACAATAACAAAATAATAAATTTAATATAAATAAATAACATCACCTAATCTAAATAACATGAAAGAAAACTAGCTTTCAAAATAAAATAATTACAAAAAACCAAAAAAAATAATTCAATTTTAATCCCTTCTGCATCTAGTGTACGTCTCAAATTTCCCATGAAACAAGTTGTCCAGTTACTTGAATTCTTAAATTACCATGAATAACAGAACATACAATAATCATAATGTTTTTTTCATAGCTCAATAATTTGGCATGTGAAACCTGAATCTTAAGATTCTAATCTAAAAAAATGTACTTCAACACTAAGACATCTATCCACATGTTGAGTATAATATTAATATAAAGAAGTACTACAACACTCCCAAGATATTGTATCTTAAAAGTGTCCACCAATCAGGAGTTCATGGCTTCATAAGTAGCAAAACAGATTTTATATAAAATGGGAAAGAAAGAACAGTTATACTCTCAAGATAGGTTGTGACATTCCATAAATAACAGTGTTAAAAAACAAAAAAACAAAAAAGCGAACACAAAAATTGAGAGATGGCCAAAATATATGATTTGGAAGAAAAATGTAAAATCTCCATTTCATGTCACTTGAGGGGAAAAAAATCTTAATTTGCATTTGCATAATATTTATGTTTTCACCTCTAAGGCTCCATCACTCCAATGCTTATCAGCAGCACTTTTTAATCTCGACTGAGCTTGGTCCTTCAGGATCTTCAGAGTATATACATATAAAAATCAGCATGAAGTATATCACTTTAAGTACAGCTTTTTTCTATCCAAAAAAACAAATTTAAAGATTATAGGTGATACAGACAGAAGCAATGCGGTTAAGGCGCTCAACTCTTTTCTTGACATCACGATCAATTCTCTCAGTATCCTCTCTAGCCCGAGCTACAAAGGAAAAGAGAAGTAGATCTAAGTAAACAATAAACACACCATATATGTATAAAAATCACTATAGAATATTTAAGCAAAGATTGGTAAAAAAGCGCTGCTCCCAACTCCCCCCTTTAAGAGAAAATCCAAGAGGTAAAAGAAAGTAAAGTTGAATGCATGTATAGAACTAAATTACAAGAGGAAATCACAAGGGTTAGCATGCCATACAACAACAACAACAAACCTTAATCCCACTAGGCGGGGTCGGGTATATGTATCAATCAACACCATTGAGCTTGATCAAAAATCAAATCTCAAAATAAATTGTTAACAAATAGATTTCGCTTAGTAACCTCATTGAGCATTCTCTTTCGATCTTCCTCTACCCCCTTTAACTAGGCTCTAAACAACTTGATACCGGCGCATCTAAAGGCCTTCTTTGAACATATTCAAACCACTGCAAACGATTCTCTACCATTTTTTCCTTCAATAGGTGCTACTCCAACCCTTCCTCATAGAAGTTCGTCATGAATCTTATCTTTCCCTATATGACCACACATCCATTTCAACATCCTCATCTCAACTACCCTACTATATGCTCATGTAGCCCCTTCAAAGCACAACATTCACTACCATAAAGCATTGGTAGTTGAATAGCAGCACGATAAAATTTTCCTTTCACTTTATCAGGTACCTTTTTATCACAAACAACTCTAATAGCTTTTCTCCATTTAAACCACCCAGTTTGAATTCTTGGATTAACATTTCCATTAATTTCACCATCTTTTTGCAAAATTGATCCCAAGTATCTTAACTTTGTCACTTGTCAAATGACATGATCTCCCAATTTGACCTCCAAACTCACTTCGACTCTAAGATTCTTCTTCTTAACTCGAGTTTAGAATTAATTTCTTCTCTTGACTCAGCCACAAGAACAATATCATCAGCAAAAAGCATGCACTTGGGGATTTCTTCAAGTATAAGCTCAATTAGAACATCTAAGACCAAGCTAAATAAATAAGGGCTCAAAGCTTATCTCTGATGAAGGCCAATTTTATAGGAAAGTCCTTGTCTCACCTCTAGATGTTCTCACACTAGTTGTTACCCCCTCATATATATCTTGCATGACCTTAATATATGCAACACACACACCCTTCTTTTCAAAAACTTTTCAAAGTATATCTCTCGGCACGCGGTCATAAGCTTTCTCCAAGTTAATAAAAATCATATGCAAAACATGGCATAATCATCAATATTGTAATATTGCCCTATTGCTACAAAACCAATTCATTTTAATTATACTGAATATTCTAGGTTTGAATGCTTCGGTATTGTTTAACATCTTTGCTTCTTTCTTTTGGTTAATGGAACCGGGGAGTGGAGGGAAACATGTAAAACTAACAGTTCTGGAAATATTAGATACACTAGATTTACATGCTTATATTCCAACAATTATTACATGTAGCAAGAAGAGTTCTGGATCAGATGAATTAAGTGATGCAAAGATGAACTAAAAGAGCACATGATGAGAATAAGGTAAATAAGCTAACCATCAAGCTTGAGAAATTCTGCCCCAAGAAAAGCAACATCTTGGCGTGCACGGGCATCCAACTTCAATATGCCACTGAGGAAACAAATAGCCCACAGTTACTTCCATGGACCTAAAAAGTATGGATTTCTACTGAACAGTGAACTTCTTGTAGTATAGGTAGCTTCAAAATCAAATAAAAAGAAGAGGCTTGATGAACAGTTGTGGAAGTACATTTCAAATAGAAACAGTATCAGATTACCACAGGTCACAGGACAGTACCGGGAGAGTAAGACAATGTCATGACGGGCCCTTTCATTTACAAACTTTGCATCATTACATACGAATCTACAAGCTTCAGCCAAGCCCCGACTAGGATGACTATTGTAATCCTTCTCATCTTTAGTACGTACACTGCACATATTACAGAATTTCTGAAACCTAAGTTTGAATTATGGCATAAATTATTAGGAAAAAAAAAAACGATGCCATTCATATGATACGAAAGATAAAGTACTAGTTTAACCAAGAATAAAAGAAACAGCAGAGGTTGGCAAAAAATGTGACAACTCAGTGTGGGAGAGAAATCAAGGGTAAATAATGTTCACAAACAGTACACAGCATAAAAAGGTAACACAATAGATGAAAAGGAAATGTTAAGTAAATAATCATTGTTCTTCTACCTAGCTAAATCTGAAACATCACTGTAAGTTGCAACGCATTCTTTCTCTTCAGTATTATTTGATTTTGATGATTTGCATAAGAAAGATCTCTTGGAGATAAAGCTGGAAGGATTTCTATATATGCATCCAAGAATCTCATTGGATAAGGTTGATCCCTCTACCAATAGACATATATGGTTCAGCTGCCCCTGTTGGACTCCATGTCTTGGAAGTCGTACCCTGTTGTTCCTTGTGGACATCAAGAAAGTATGTTTTTCATGTGATCCACTACTGATTGTCCGATGAGTCACAATAGGACCATTTGAAATCTTGTTTGCAGTAAGTGCCATCAGGCGTTCAAAAAAAGAATCAGATAGGCCTTGCTTTCATAGCACTTGAAACATCTCAAACCTGTATTACGAGTAAACAAACAACAGAATAAAATTTACAATCTATGAATGTCTTAGGCCACCAAATTCTCACCCAAAAGTTGGTACATACAACAGCCCAAAAAAAAAAAAAAAGATGAGGACAAAATTTTTTTATGAAAAAATCATGATGAAATACTTTTTTTTTAAAAAAAAACTGACTAATAGATGGACTCAAATTGTCTCCTACCAAAATAAAAAAAACTTTGTCTTAAGATGGTGCTCAATCGGGTGAAACTTTCCAATTATAATATGCTACTTCCAAACCTGATTCTGCTTTCATAACATCAAAAGGGGTTGGTTTACTTTAACATGCTTTTTTTGCTTTCCTCTTCTTCTTTCGACAGGTTTGGCATCTTGGGGAAAGAAGCAATTTTCTTAGGGATCATTAACACAAAATATTTGATAAGAAAAGGCCCGTCCTTCATTATTGGATTGGAACTAAAAAGAATGGTTGGGGCAGTAAACATCCATCTCATTCATACTTTGGATATCTCATCAAAGATTATTGAAGTGACTAAACAGTTCTACATTATACTAGAAATTTTTATTAATAGTCATTGTAACTTAATTTAATATATTTTCACCCTAAGAATTTATCTCTCGCAACTCTGAGAAAAGATAGACATCCCACTGTCACATGTGGCTTATCAAAGGCATGATATTGTTCATCTGCATAAACCAAAGAGAAGTCAAGAGCATGCTGGACTATTACCCGTGAAGCCAAATAATATATAAGAAATCCATTGTTAGCAAAAAGAAAAATGAAAAAGGCCCGAGCCAGAATGAAAGAAGCATTTCCATCCATTTGAAATTTTAGAAGAAAAATTACAAACTTCTTCCTCATGTCACTTACAAATTACAACCATTAACAATATCAATTTTAGATGATTCGCATTTTACTGAAAATTCTTGTCTTAACAGAATTAATGTAGTATTAAAAACCCTGTAGTTGTCCAAACTTACTGAGCTAAATGTCATGCACAGTTCTAAGTCAAAAATGGAATTGGTCGGCAGGTCTGAGATTCCATCTCCCAAAAAAGGACTCAAATATCTTGCCTTAGACGACTTCAATCAAGGAAATGGCCAAGTCTTTGATGTTTTCCCTCAATTGAAAATATGGCATATACATGAACATAATCTTTATAAACTTTTTTTTGGGGGGATTTCAAATCCATGAACACACTCTCTTTTGATAAGTATAATCACTCAAACTTGAATACACCCAATAATCATCATCGCTCCAGCAACATACCACATTCAAATTAGACAGATAACCAAAATCTATCCCATCAGCATCAGAGTTGTCATCATGAATATGATCAACTGGGATTCAATTCAGATGATAGAAAACAGAACTGCATATCGATAATGAAACATAATAAAACCTCATAACAATACCCATTGAAGAAATAGAACGTCCAATTCCTCAAACGCAGTCAAGAAAACAAGCACGATGGACTTTAGGAACTGACCTTTAACGAACTTCTTGGAAGGGAAATGCCAGAAGATGCATGAAGTATTATTATAATATAAAAGACTCGCAGGGAAAGAAGGGGCCCATAATGTTGGGGGAGAAATGGGAACCACAGCTGAACCTGTGGCTCATCGAATGCCAACGACAACCCATGGCCAGGCATTCTTTTTAATAATTCCTTCTTTGGGGATTTTTTTTTTCCCCAACCCAATTAGTAAACAATAACTTATTACTCATGTGTTTGGAGTAACAATTTTCACACATCAATAAAAATAGTTAAAGTCAATAAAGTTACTATATAATTTAAGTAACTTTCAATATTTATCCTATTAATTATACTATACTCTAATATTATATTAATTATTACCCTCACCCACTACCCTTATTAATTATAGGCATATAAAGGGAAAAGTATTTCTCCAGTCACTAGAGATAACTCTATCTCCAGTGATCCTAAAACTACGTTGTTTTGAGTTAATGCAGGGTTTGTTAGTAATTTTAGGTGAATTAATGAAGGGTGTTTTGGTAAAATTTATATGATTAAAAAATAAACAAAATTACAGAAAAACACCATTCATTAATTCAAAACGACGTAGTTTTTGAGTCACTGGAGATAACTCTATCTCCAGTGACAGGAGAAATCCTTTACCTTATATGAAAAAGAGATAATTAATATTTCTTAGAAACAAATAGGTACTTTATAAAAAGAACCAAATAAACTTGCTAATTATAAATTAGTATCATATAATAGGACCAGGGAGAGTGGTTGACATGATACACGGTAAGATAGATAGAGAACTCAAGTTCCATGGAAATCATATTTATTAAGAAAGGCGACAACCCTTTACGCCTCATCAGCCTTTACATTATATTAAAGCAATTTACAAATTAGTCCTTTACTACTTTTAATTACTTTAAACTTTACCATGCCAATAAAATTTGATAAAATTAGTTATAATTGGACATCTTTAAAGTTTTCAAAAAAGAAAAAAAAATAACGTTTTCCGGTCAAGAAATTAACCTTTCGAAACTTAAATTTTAATCTTATATTAATCATATCTCACTTGATATGAAAATAATATTTTTTTTCCAAATATAAAATAATATTTGATGCTGACTACATAGTTTATTAAATGAGTAACTCAAATCGTCTAAAATATAACACATTTTATTATTTGAATATTTGTTTCAAGGGTGAACACGCAAATTTATTAACAGACTATTTTCCTATGATATCTAATACAATTAATTATTTTTGGGTGAAAAAATAGACATAATCAATTTTTTTTAGTAACATATATAGCCACGCGGTTAACTCATGTAACTTTTTGCATTGTTGGTTCCATACGTCTTCTCATTCTCCATTATTTTAATATATTTTTAGAAATATGTGTCTTTTTTTAATAGAAAAATACCAGTACCTAGCAATTTTATTTCAATCAGTCCAACAAAATTCTGAAATTAAGCATAAAACAAATACAAAAAAAATGAGAGGAGTGAATTAAGCAGGGCCATTTGGAGAAGAATGAATAATTTCTTTGCAATAAAGATTTGTTGGTAAAATGTTCCTGTTTCTTGCAACCAACAGCTGATATTGAAAATAATGCTTAATTTTCTTTTTTGGGGGGTATAAATGAAGGCATTGCCTTTAAATTAAAATAGAGAAGTTAGGGAATTAATTCCCATACAATCACTAAAGACCAATGTCCTTAAGAACTCAGGACAACAAGCAAAAAAGGTATGATTTACAACCTTTTCCTTTGCGAGTCTATCAGCCATGCTGTTACTCTGTCTTCCGATGTGCTATATCTGCAGATTCCACTGACGGTCTTTAAGCTCTCTGATTTTGAACAAGACCAGTTCTGGGATGATATGTTGTCAGAATCACTAAGCATATCAACTACATTCTTTGAATCCATCTCACTGATCACATTACGGAATCCTAGATCCCACACCATCTGCAACCCCTTCAACAAGGCCCATTCCTCTGTTTCCTGTGCAGTACTTATTCCTATCGGAGAAGCAAAACCAGCAATCCACTGTCCACAGGTGTAACACCCCCAATTTCTAACGGTTACAATAACAAAAATTTTAAATCATTTTTACAAATAAATTAATGAAATTCGAAATAAACAACCTTGGGGAGTATTACCGCTGCACTTGTACTGGGACAAGTGCAAGGCTACCTTATTACATTAATATAAATCCAAACTTAAATAAAAATGTTTTACTCAAGCGTAAAATAAAATAAGGAAAACTAGCTAGCATTCTCATTGTTCTTCCTCACTTCTCACTGCTAGCCCCAACAGCCCCAACTCGAGACCTGTTTCACTGAAAATCTGCTCCCCCGAAGGATCATCGCAGCCCATGAACACAAACATCAGCAAAAGTTGGTAATTCTAATGAAAACACAATTTATATGGCTCAAATGTATTAGTAAAATCAAATATATAATCACATAGTGATTTAATCAAATAACAAATCTAAGATTCGTCATATATATACATATACATACATATATTCACACTGAATCAAATATCATTCATTATTATTATTTTTTATTAATTTCATTTGGACCCGGAAACCTGCCAGTCCATTTAGTTTAGTGAGAAGAGAACCATGGTTGTAATACCCCGGATTTTTATTAATAATAATAATAGAAATAGTAATGATAATGATAGATTAAAATAATACTAATAAAATAATATTGATTAATAGTAGAAATAAAAAAAAAGTAGTAGTAGTAGTAGTAATAATAATAATAATAATAAATAATGTTATATTGTTTTTGTGGTAATCATATTATTTTGTTAATAGTATCATTAGATTGGTTAAGATTAGATCCTAGATTCTAGGAGTTAGTTATATCATATTATAATTGGTTAAGATTAGATCCAAGATCCTAGGAGTTAGTTATATCAGATTGTAATTTTAATCTTTTTGAATTCATTATCGGATTCAAAATATATCTAATAATTAAAAGGTCCAGCCCATAGCCAAAACCCTAAATTTAATTATAAGTACTAGGTCTGGCCGTTTAAACCTAGAAAACACCCGATACTTTTCTCTGCGACTAAACTCTGGTTCTTCTAGGAGGATAGCAAACACGGGGACCAGGTAATTCTAATTCTCATGAGACTAGGTTAGTTTATGTAAATCTTGATAGGTAATCTTAATCCCATGAGCCTTAAGGTAGTCTTATATCTTGATAGGTAATCTGACCCTTAGGTCATAGAAATTGATGATTGTTGATCCATTACCTAATATATATAGGTGCGTTTTTGTTCCCTCTTTGAATGATTTATCAACATGTATGATAATTCACTTATTTCCTGAATCCAATTGGTACGTCTTTTTTTCTTCTTTCTGAATGATCTTTCTTCTAATCTCACCTCGATCTCCGTGCATGAATGATAAATAGATATAGGTGTTATCCCTTGTCTTTTGTGTGTGTGATGTATATTGAATAGCAATACCTTGTACGTCCTGTTCTTCTTTTCTTCAAGTATGTAATACCTTCCAATGATTATTATTATTTTTTGGTCGAATCCCTTTTAGCAGACACCCTGTACGTTTTTTTATTTGATTGAAAAGAAAGAATTTTGGTTTCCCCTGTGCGTTATGTACTGTGCGTTTTCTACCATGTTTTTTTTTTCATTTAATATCTCATATGCAATAAGACAAGATACCAACAGGTTTTAATTTAAAAATATCCTTATATCTATATTTTATTAAAGAAATATAAAAATATATAAAAGATAAATAAATAATAAAAATATTTTAGGAGTTTATTGTGTGTGTTTTAAAACATCTTAATAGTGGGAGGATAGCTTTGGGATGGTACCCCCAAAGTGATGAACACAACCTTAGGCTTTATGCCTCAAAATATTATGTGATGAGAAAATTGAGAATTCGTTCTTCCCAAAGTGGTGTCTGGCAGGTTTCCGGGACACTAGTAGCAACTTTGGGAAGAGGTGTGCACACTAGAAAGATATGATTATTATGTTTATGGCCAATTGATTGTGACTGGCAGGTTTCCGGGTCACAGGGTAGACTGGCAGGTTTCCAGGTCTACCATGGTTCTCTTCCCACTAAACTAAATGGACTGGCAGGTTTCCGGGTCCAAATAAAATTTAATAAAAATTAATGAATGACAGTGAATATAAAACAAATATTTTCGATTATATAAATATATAAAGTTTTTCTTTTTTTTATAACATGAGAATATTTTATTGTTATTTTTGTATTATTTTTGTTTCTTAGAATTACCAGCGTTTGCTGATGTGTGTGTGTCTATGGGCTGCGACGATCCTTCGGGGGAGCAGATTTTCATTGAAACAGGTCTCAAAGCTGGGGCCGCTGGGACTAGCAGTGAGAAGTGAGGAAGAACAATAAAAAGCTCTAGCTAGTTTCTTTTTTTATTTTATGCTTTAGATGAGACTTCTTTATTTAAGTTTTAATTTATTTTAATGTAATAAGTAGCCTTGCGCTTGTCCCAGTACAAGTGCGGCGGTAACACTCCCCAGGATGGTTATTTCGAAATACATTAGTTATTTATAAAAATTACTTAAATTTTTGTTATTATAACTGTTAGGAATTGGGGGTGTTACAATGGTAGACTCGGAAACCTGCCAGTCTACCCTGTGACCCGGAAACCTGCCAGTCACAATCATCAATTGGCCATAAACATATCTTCCTAGTGTGCACACCTCTTCCCAAAGTTGCTACTAATGTCCCGGAAACCTGCCAGACACCACTTTGGGAAGAACAGATACTATCATTTTCACATCAAATAAATATCGAGGGTATAAAGCCCATAAGTTGTGTTCATCACTTTGGGAGGTACCATCCCAAAGCTATCCTCCCACTGTTAAATTGTTTTAAAACACACACATAATAAACTCCTAAATTATCTCTATTATTTAATTATCTTATACATATATTTTTATATTATTTTAATTAAATATAAATATAAGGATATTTTGACCTACAATCTGTTCATGACTTATTTTATTGCGTAGAAGGTATTATATAAAGAAAAAGAAAATCAATCAGTAAATGAATAAAAGGGACATAAGCAATTATATTAAAATTCAAAGAGAATATGACGCACAGGTCTAGGTATTCAATTGACGCACGAAAGCCGAGGTAAAAAATTGGTTTTCAATCACAAAGAAAAAGAGACGCACTGTAACACCCCCGATTTCTAATGGTTATAATAACAAAACTTTAAACAATTTTTATAAATAAACTAATGAATTTCGAAATATCAATCTTGGGGAGTGTTACCGCCGCACTTGTACTGGGACAAGCGCAAGGCTACTTATTACATAAATGTCAACTAAAACTTAAATAGAGATGTCTTATCCAAATAATAAAATAAAATAAAACAAAAAGAAATTAGCTAAAGCTTTTTATCATTCTTCCTCACTTATCACTGCTAGCCCCAGCGGCCCCAGCTTGAGACCTGTTTCAATGAAAATCTGCTCCCCCGAAGGATCGTCGCAGCCCATGAACACACATACATCAGCAAACGCTGGTAATCCTAATAGTTAAAAATAACACAAAATAATAACAATAGTAACCAATAAACAAATAAATTGTTAAGTTAATTACATATGATAGGGAAAATATCTTATATATATTTATAATCCACAAAATCAGTTTCTCATATTCATCATAGCTATACATTATCATTGACTCAGATATTATTATTTATCATCTTTTAAAATTTCTTTAGACCCGGGAAACCCTGCCAGTCTATTTAGTTTAGTGGGAAGAGAACCATGGTAAACCCGGGAAACCCTGCCAGTTTACCCTGTGACCCGGGAAACCCTACCAGTCACAATCAATCAAATTGGCCATCAAGTATATCAAGTATTTCTTCCTAGTGTGCACACCTCTTCCCAAAGTTGCTACTAGTGTCCCGGGAAACCCTGCCAGACACCACTTTGGGAAGAACGGATATCTCAATTTTCTCATCACATAATATTTCGAGGCATAAAGCCTAAGGGTTGTGTTCATCACTTTGGGGGTACCATCCCAAAGCTATCCTCCCACTATTAAAATGTTTTAGACACAAACAAAACAACCTCCTAAATTATCTCTATTATTTAATTATCTTATATATATATATTTTTATATTATTATTAAAAAAATATTTTGACTTAAAATCTGTTCATGACTTATCCTATTGCGTAGGAGGTATTATATAAGGAAAAAGAAAATCCAATAGTAAAAGAAGATAATAAGGATAGCACATGCATTTTAATCAATTTAAAAAAAACGCCCAAATGCAAACCAGTAAAACGAACACACGCAACCAAAAGGAACAAGATGCACAGGAATATATATATTTGATTGCAATAAGAATGAAGAAACACGTACGAGAATCATACATAAAGAAATATATATATATATATAATCCCTGCACGAGGGCCGAGGTGTCTAAAACAAGAAAAACAAATTGAAAACGCGTACAGATCAAGTCCATGAATGAAGGGATATTGAATTACTCAAGCACAATTACCGAGGCATGCGATTATATTATTTAGTCACAAAAGAAAAAGTCGCACGGGGAATTATCTGCAAATATACATCTTCACACGGGAACCGAGGCGAGAAAAAGAAGAAAAATCATTCAACCATATATTATGTAATTAATCAACAACCATTAATTTCTATAACCTAGGGATCAGATTACCTATCAAGATTTAAAATTAACCTAAACTCATGGGAATTAGGATTACCTGGTCTCTGTTTGCTAACCTCCTAGAAAATAAATTGATAAGAGTCCGGAAGGAGAATTTGAGAAGAGAAGGTAGCGGAGAAGAAAACTATCGAGCGTTGCTAGGTTTAGACGGCTAAACCTAAGTTTATAATTAAAATTTAGGGTTTAGCTATGGGCTGGGCTTTATTTTATTATTTTCAATTATAAAACAATACAATTAAATATCTAAATTTCTATTATTACTATAATTATTTCCAATTAATAAATTGTGAAATAATACACACATTATTAAATTTTAAATATTTATTTACTATCTTCTTATTATTATTATTAAAAATCCGGGGTATTACACGCACAGGGACAAATTTGGATTCAATCATATATCTATGCAACTAAAGCACACAAGCCGAGATGAAGAAATAAAACAATTGTCAAATGTATTCCATTCATTCTTTAAGAATTCAACAATTGATTGCAAAAAGTTATTCACATAATTCAAAACTGTATTACAATGCAACGCCTTTAATATTGTTCCTATCGATTATCCATTTTACTCATGGGTTCCTATAAGGTTGTCATGAGAAGTTCTCATGACCATCATTTAAATCCTTAATTTTTCATTATCCATTTTACTCATAGGTTCCTATAAGGTTGTCATGAGAAGTTCTCATGACCATCATTTAAATTCCTGGCTCTACTCATTATCTCTTTTACTAATGGGTTCCTATGAGGTGGTCATGAGAAGTTCTCATGACCATCATCTAAATCTATGGACTTCTACTCATTATCCTTTTTTGGCTTTACTTCCTATAAGGTTATCATGAGAACTTTTAACTCTTATGGTACTCACGATAATAAGTATCATTTAATATTTTCAGACTTCTAATCATGTGATTAAAATAATTGGTACTTTGGGAATCATATCTAAATCTTTAGGAGCTTTATCATGGGAATTAGAATTACCTATCAAAGTTTTCATAAATCTAACCTAAGACTCATAAGGATTAGAATTACCTATCAAGGTTTTCATAAATCTAACCTAAGACTCATGAGGATTAGAATTACATTTACATAAAACTACTCATGGGGATTAGAATTACCTATCAAGGTTTTCATAAATCTACTCATGGGGATTAGAATTACATTTACATAAAACTACTCATAGGGATTAGAATTACCTATCAAAGTTTTCATAAAACTACTCATGGGGATTAGAATTACCTGGTCTCTGTTTGCTAGCCTCCTAGAAAAATAAATTGATGAGAGTCCGGAAGGAGGATTTGAGAAGAGAAGGCAGCGGAGAAGAAAACTATCGAGCGTTGCTAGGTTTAGACGGCTAAACCTAAGTTTATAATTAAAATTTAGGGTTTAGCTATGTGCTGGGCTTTATTTTATTATTTCCAATTATAAAACAATACAATTAAATATCTAAATTTCTATTATTACTATAATTATTTCCAATTAATAAATTGTGAAATAATACACACATTATTAAATTCTAAATATTTATTTACTATCTTATTATTATTATTATTATTATTATTATTAATAAAAATCTGGGGTATTACAACAGGAGTCCCTTAGTACACCAGCACAATTAGCCATACGCTGAGAGGATGAGGATGATCCATCAACGTTAAGTTTAACCTAGCCAAGCGGAGGAGCTTTCCATTCTCTGTTTTCTATACCAGGTACAACATTGACAGGTGCATTATACTCACTACATGCAAAAAGGCGCCATCTCTGCAAAATAACAAAAGCTGGATAGGCAGGTCTCACAAAGGATTCAACAAAAATTGATTGATTCCTCCAGTTCCACAACTTCCAAATCGAAACCCCACAGATGAGATTCCAATTATCATCAGCAGATTTCCCAAAATCAGTTTTAAGATTCGAGTGAAACCAATCACATAAGGATTTGTTGAAGAAAGATTGGTGGTGTCGAGGATGAATCAGATCAATCCACATATTCCTCGCATACTCACAGTCACAAAGAATGTGAACAAGGCTCTCCACTTGTGAGGTGCAGAAACCACAAGTGGGTGAAGAAGAAGACCATCGACTCCTCCATTCATTAGTAGGAAGTCTGGTCTGAAAAACCAGCCACATAAACACCCTGATTCGTTCTATGCCTTGCCATTTCCAGATTAGCTTAAAACACTAATGATATAGATTATCGGCTGGAGGTTGAATCTGGAAATATGCAGACTTCACTGAAAACAATCCAGTAAGGGTGCCACTCCATTTTAAAACATCTTCTCCTGCTGCCACTGGAGGCGAGTAAACAGCCCTCAGTCTTAAAACCACCTCCTCTGACACAATTGGCTGTAATTTTAAAAAAATTCCAGTTCCCATCAATAATCCACTCAGAGACAGAACTCATGCGCTCTTCATCCGACAGTGCTCGTGAACACATGTCTCTTAACCTTTTCCCTTGGAAAAGCCATATGTCATTAAAAAAGCAAATAGATCTCCCATTTTTGACTTGCCAAATTGCTCCATCCTCAATCACTTGCTACTGGTGACATATGAAGCGCCACAAAGATGAGTCCCCAGGCTTAGTCTCAAAGATCCTCTTGTCATTTCTAGCTATGTACCTATGAAAAATAACCTTATTAGTCCATAGGTTGTCAGTGCCTATGACTAGTTGCCATGCCAGTTTGCACCCAAACACTTGGTTCATTGCTGAAAGATCTTTACAACCAATACCCCCATAATGTTTGGGCTGCAGTAATGAATCCCAGCTTAGATTATGGAAGCCATGCCCACTAGTTGTCCCCCATATAAAGTTGCGTTATAACCTCTCTATTTCCCTACTAATACACAGTGGGAGTTGTGACACTTGCATAGGATACAGTGGCACAGAGCTGATCACCGACTTTGCCTACGTGATTCATCCTGCCATTGATAGAGAATTAGCTTTCCAATTTGCCAATTTAGACTTAACTCGGTCAATGATGTACTGAAATGACTCTCTTGGTTTTCTTCCCCTAGATAAAGGAAACCCAAGGTATTTACCAATATCGCTTGTGATCTTCATCTTGGTTATAGCCCGTATTCTACTTTTAGTCAACTCTGGAATTCTTGGTGAAAAGAAAACTGATGATTTGTCCTTACTGACCTTTTCACCTGAAACATTACAAAACTCGTCTAAAACAGTCATTATACACTGTGCTTGCTCCACTGAAGCTTCCTCAAGCAAAAGGAGATCATCTGCAAACATCAAGTGTGAGATCTCAGGTCCTGATCTTGAAATCTTTGTAAGTTTCCATGATTTCCTCTTTACCTCGTCCATAATCAGATGAGATAAGTAGTTAATACATAAGACAAATAAGTAAGGTGAGATTGGATCACCTTGCCTAATGTCTCTCTTAGGGGTAAAATACTCTATCTGCTCACCATTCCAAAGAACATTATAGCTTACTGAATAAACACAATCCAGAATAAGATTAACCAAAGAAGGTTCGATTCCCACCTTTTGTAAGTACTTGTCGAAGGAATCTCCAGCTTAGTCTATCATACGCCTTCTCTAAATCTATCTTCAAAGCCATTAAACCCTTCTTGTTTTTGTTCCTTTTTATCATATGCAGAACCTCTTGCCCTATAATGATGTTGTCCTGGATACTCCTCCCTTTGATGAAGGCAGCCTGATAGGGGGAGATGATCCCATTCATAACTCCTTTCAACCTATTAGTGATGACTTTAGTGATAGCTTTGTAGTGCACTGTACACAGTGAAATGGGCCTGAAATGGCTCACAAATTCCGGATTCTCACATTTTGGAATCAAGGCAACCAGTGTTTTATTGGCTTCATTCAGTGAAATAACTCCAGCAAATGTATCCTTGACAAAACGGCATATTGAGGTGCCAATTGTCTCTCAATTTGCTTGGTAAAATACAGGAGAGAAACCATCCTGACTTGGCGATTTGAAAGGGCCCATTGCAAACACAGCAGCTTTGATCTCTTTGTTTGTAGGCAATGCTCCCAAACTGTTAGCAGTAACAGGATCCAGTTCTGGGTACGTTGTCTCAGATTTCAAATATGCTCCTGGACCTGGTTCTTCTTGGAACAGAGACTTGAAATATGAAATTATCATCTGTCTAATTGCATCTTCTTGATCGACCCATTGACCATTGTCATTATGTAAAGCCAGAACTCTATTCTTCTTCCTTCTCACAGTGGTCTTTAGGTGATAGAACCGTGTGTTCCTATCACCCTTAGATATCCAAATTGATATAGACTTTTGGTACCATTTAACCTCCTTAACTCTAAGCACCTCTTCCAATTCCTGTTGAAGTTGTAGTTCCAGATTGCAAAGAAAATTAGAAAATGGGTAGGAGTTAGAATTAGGAATCACATATACTGGGGTTATGTATAGAGCTAGCAAATGTGCAGAATGATAGTAAAGGTGAAAAAATTGTTGATTTTCCTCAACGACAATGACAGTCAAGCGAGTACTGTTCCAAGCAACCATTAACCCGCCAGAACGACCCACACTAGGAATGATTTGGGTCGAATCATAGCCAAGTGAGCCAAACCCATAAAAATGCCGAGCATCATCAGTACGCGTCTCAGCCAAATCAATTATACTGGGCCTAGACCCATCACACAGGGCTTTTAAATTTCTAAATAGACCTCTACCACAGGCCCCTTTAGTATTCCAATAGAGGATGTGATCCATAAAAAACTTTTGTTTTTAAGAAGAAGGAACCTCATTGGTCAACGGACATCTAGGTTTCTGGAACCAAGATATCATCACTCTGAATCACTTCATCAGTCACATTCAACATTGGGCTGTCCAACACTAGCCCAACATCCATTTGCCCATTATCTGGCTGTAAATTGGAAATGGCACCTGGGTCATATGGGAGGGTGATTATAACATTTGGGTCAATTTGCAATGGGCCATCCTCACAGGGCCCTTCAATCATTCCTTCACTGTTCACACCCAAATTTTCCTCTCCCATAGTAATCCTTAACATGCCACCATCCTCATTTGTTTTCAACTCCTGTGGGTCCCTCTGTCTCTTGTCCACACGTCTAGCACTCATTGGTAGTAACTCGTTAGTGTCACGTTTGTCATTTGCCACTGTACCCATAACCACTTTATTCCCTTTTGTCTCGACCATGTCAGGCCGTACCTTGGTAGTGTGCATCGGGGTTGTCCGAGGTATCGCGGGCGTATCCTGCACAGGAGTGACGTACCCCTCTACGTTATCCATCTGTTGCTCCCCGTTGTCGTCAATAGCAAGAACGAAAAAGCGAGACCTTGGTAGTATACCCTGTGGTTGTTCCCCCTGCTTCCCTTTATTCCGACGAGGTTTGCGTTGAACTACCCTCCAATGAGTTCCTTCAATTCCTTCACCGGCTTGTCTCCTCGTATCTTCACTCACCATTTTACCCGAGAGATCCGGTGCCATAGCTTCCTGGTTACTCTCCACACCTTCACTCTATTTTTTCTTCAAGTTGCAGGTCTCATGGCGATGACCATAAAAACCACAATGAGAACAGAGTAAGTGCAAACCTTCATACTCAACGTAGTAACTCTCACCATCCACTGTAAATCCGGACATGAGCTGTTTGGTTAAATCAACCAAAACACAAAGGCGTGCATAGTGGCCCCTTAATTGACTAGAAGTATTAATATCAACTCTAACCGTTTCCCCAATCCTGTCTCCGATGTGCGCAAGTGCCTCCTTATCATAGTATTCCAGAAAGATGCTCGGCAAGTGTATCCATACTGCCACCTTGTCTATTTTTGCATGGGCAAAGTTCAAACAAGGCTCCCAAGGCCGAACTGTCAAATAGTGATCGTAGAGCATCCAAGGACCTCTAGTGAGAGTGTGCTTATAATCCTCCTTATTTGATAGCTTAACTACATAGTAACCATGGCCTATGTTGATTAACCAGATTATTCCACGCTTATCCTATAAGGATTGGATTCTTGCTTCTAAAGCCTTGAACCCAATATTTCTCCCTAGTAACTTGATTATCACAGAGTTCTTCCAGGCTTTAAACATACGCTTCTTCATCTTATGAGAGAATACAAAGGTAGGAAAATTCCTCTGAGGATCTTCAATCGTCTTACAAGGGGGCTCACCATCGTCGGACATAAAATCATCTCAATGTCATCAGCAGTATCGACAGCCTCCACAGAGGGTTCACCTTGTTGCTGGTCCACTCCTTTAAGCTTGTTGACGAACGAGGTGCCTCCTTTTGAGAAGGTAGAATCCTTCCCACCCAGCTTTTGGCCAATGGCCACCAATTCTTCCTTCCGGTTGCAAATCCGCATTTTTAATCTTTTGGTAACTACGAGCTAAGAGGTCTTCGTCTTCCTTAGAAGAAGGAATAAGCTGCCTGTTATTCCCAGAGAGAACAAGAGCGTTTGCAGAGCTCATATTTGGGAGAGCCTCCATTAACGTTCTTGTGTGTGTGTGTGTGTGTGTGTTTTTTTTTTTTTAAAAAAAATAATGCTTAATTGTTTATCAACTTTTTGAGGATTGAGGCTCCAAAGGGTCGTTGACCAAAAAAAAAAAAAGCCTCTAAAGGGTCCATTCTTGAAAAGGAAAAGTGAAGACGACACAGTTTCTCTCTAATATGAGGATGCATGCGCCAAAAGTCTACAACTGAAAAGCAACTTCTTCGAAGAATAAGATCTTGTATTTTGTGTATGATCTACAGAGTCCATAAGATGCATTCATCGCCATATGATGCTTATTGCGTTTAATAATGGTAAAAAACTTCTTTTTTAGCATTAGTCAAAGAAGAGTCTTAACCCATTTAGGTCCAAGCCATTTCCCAATTATCTTTCATTGCCAATCTTCCTGATTTCAATTTTGTTCATTTAAAGCCTTATAAGCTGGGGATATACAGAATCTTCCATGAGAAGTGTAGCTTCATCATCAACAAAGTGGCTAACATGAAAAGTAAAGTTTTTAAGTGGGGTAGTCAAAATCGCGCTTAAAGCGCAAAAAACGCTGCTTTTACGCTTTTTTTCGGGTAAAACGTGTTACGTGGTGGAAAAAACGCACCAGAGGTAAAAGCGTAAAAAGCGCCGCTTTAAAGCGTAAAAACGCAACGTTTTTGCAAAAAGCGCCGAGTATACTAAGGGACTTAAGTGAAAGTTTTAAAAGTTTTGGAGAGGGACTAAAGTGAGAATTTTCAAACTATTTTAGGGCAGAACTGAAATTTCAAAAACATCTGGGTCCTTTTTTGTAATTAATAAATAAAGATCATTTTACCCCTAATTACACTTAATTCAATACAAATGTTCCTAACTCAACTTAATACTTAATCATACAATAATGTCCCAGAAAATGCATTAAAAATCCCAATATAATCATGTAAAATCATATAAAAAATATGGTTTGATCAATGACAATATTAGATATTTTGATTGATATTGCATTAATCAGTATATGTGTGTATGAAGGCAGGTACCTTATATACATATGCAGGTAAAAACTCCGTTTTATTTTACGATTTTATGTTTTACGATTTTTCATTCTCCTTCCGTTTTTACGTAAAAACTACGCTTTCACTACTATACTCTAGATCTTCAACCCAAAACTCGTTCCAAATCTGACATTCTTACCATTATTCAAATCCCAGATGATGCTAAGTTTTGTCTCCTCCTACAATGCTTATTCACACATGTGAACACGTTTTTTAGTTCTAAAGGCATACCACTCTGATCCTATTTATAAGTCCATTTTGATCAAATTACACATACCAATAAGAGGTATGTAACTTAATGATTATGAGATAAATTTTCAACTTTACCCTCATTTACGATTGGGTACCTTTTAACTTTTTCTTCTCTTGCTATTTTCAATGATACAATAAGATGGACGAAATTGTTACAATCTTGTTTATTTGGTCAAAAAGGACTTATAAATAAAACCAAATTTTTTTGATCAAAATGGACTTATAAATAGGACTAGAGTGGTAACTTTTATTCTTATACCAATTATATTAGGTTCTGAGTACTTGGTCACAAAGAAGATCAGTTTCGAGCAACTATTTTGAAAGCAAGCTTGTGAGAAAAGCTTCTGACTCTCCATATCTTTGATCCCATGTCTTCGGTTATTAAGGGATCAACACATGTCTTGCCATTTAACAAGGTTGGCGCTTCTGTGATATTCATTGTAGCCCCTTATAAAACCCCTAACTAGTTTATCAATTATTTTGCAACAAGATGATGGAAGTTGAGAAGTTTGCATGACATAAAATGGGATTAGCGATAGTATAAATATTGCTAAAGTGATCATTACAGTCAAAGAGAGCGTTTTAGCCCTGAATTTTGAAATGACTAATTGCATTTCCTAAGGATGAACTGAAATCAACAAAAACCTTACTCATAATGCCAATTTGATCGGGGTCAGTGGAGCTAAAAAGAATGAGATAGTTAGTAAAGCATAAATGAGAGAAGATGGACAAAGATTTTTTTTTTTTTTTTTAATACATACGGACAAATAAATTTTTACCTCATCTTTAAATCCCTAAAGGTCCATTAAGTTAGCACCCTAAATATTTTATTTGATAAAAAACAAATGCATTAATCATAGAAAAACCTTTACATCACATGTCTAAAACCACACAATAAGTCAAACTTAGCAAATGCAAAAGCCTACTCTCTCAACTTAGAAAAACTAAAATACCATGAAAAAAAAAAAAAAGCCTAAGAAGGAGGCTAATCTTTGAAGACCAAGACTTTGTTCCCCCTGGTGTCAGAAATTGTGTTTTGAGACCAAAAAACACGAAGATGCTCCTTTGAGGTTTTGACTGAAAAATGGAGAAGCTCTGATCCAATTTAAAAGAGCTTTAAGACAAAGCAGGCCAAAGAAAGGCTTAGATGAATTGTTTAGCCAAATAAAAAGATTGTAAGGATTCATCCTGATAGCATATCCAGGCTATACAATAAGAGGTCCTACTTCTTTTATGCTTCTCTAAGATAATTGCCCATCTATCTCTTAGAATGCTTGAGATCGAGTTAATCACCGGTGGATTTGTGTGTTGGATAGAGGCTGCTATTGGATCAAATTGAAAAGCTTATTCCAGTAGAAATGGAGCACTTCTGATCGCAGTAATTAAATTCACTGGTGAAGGACACTTCCAATGATGTAAAACCTTATTCCTGTTCATCCGTACAATGGATATAAGTTTAATAATCATCCTCAGTTCCTCACCATTAAACTTTCCCCATCATGATGCAACTGAAGAAGAATGCATTTGAGCTAGAATTTAAAGCTAGAGAGTGAAGAGGAAGGAAGACTAATGGAGAGACAAACAAATGTTCCATGGTCTTCAATTCATGACATCCAAATAGACAATACCCAGAATTAATTTATCAACAGAAGGAATAGCATTGTTTATGATTTTGCATATAAGAAGTATGTCCTTCATTGGTAGAGAGAGACAATAAGAATTTCCAGAAGGCATCCTGATGTGAACCAACATTGTTGTAGGTAATAAGACAAACCTTTTTGGACCAAATACAAGCACTTTTGATCCAAATGAATTTATCAGGTAAAATATTTTGGGATACTGGGGTGTTTAGAATAGCATTAGCATCACGAGCAGAGTAAAGCGGGCGCATAAGACTAGAAGTCCATCTAACTAGACATCGGGTTGATGATGGAAGATGCAATTATAGATGTGCAACTGTTTGAATGGATTCATTAGTTGAAGGTTTAGATTGCATGTGCCGCCATAGAGGGTGATTTAATTGAATAGATACCCTAGAGTCTACTTTCCATTTCAAATGATCGATTATAATTTCATAGCACTGTAAAATACCCTTCCAAATCCATGAGGAATTGTATGACTTCTTAACTAAGGTTTCATATTGCTTATCTATGTATTTGACCTTCAATGTCTAAGCACGTACTGATCCTTGAGAAGATGTAAAAATTTAGTATTTATTTCGCCCTCTGAAAAAGCCATTTTAATCTAGCCCTTGGCCCTCAAAAGTTGTTTTCACAATCATATAAAAATTCTAGGTTTTTGCTTCCTTCTATCCAGCATTTTGCTGATGCGAAAGTGAATCGGCTAGAGTAATTGATAGAGAAATGTTGTGTAATTCCTCTTATGCTTTCCTAATTTTAATAAACAGATTTCCAATTTGCTCCTTATTCCGGTTTGAGAGGGAGGATAAGGTTCTATTGAACTTGCAATGAATTCTGAAGGAAGGAGAACCCTTAATAGATTGATGCCAACAACTTTTGAGAATTTGATCACATTCTGAGAATCTATATCAAAACTCCTTAAATCTTTTAAAATGGACCTTCTTGGAAATATCAGAAGTGCAAAGAAGAATAGGGTTATGGTTTGAAGCTGCTATACTCAGTATTTACAAAAGTTTCTAGGAAAGATTATAACCATGACAAATTGATGGAAGTCCTGTCTATTTTTACGAGCACTATCTGATCACCATCCTTGTTGTTAGTCCAAGTAAACATAAGGCCTTTCTGAGCAACTTGCAGAAGATTAGTCATCTAAACATCGCTTAAAGGCTATCATACCACTATTTTCCCCATGACAACATAGCTTATTTTCCTGAGTAAAGATTATATATATAATTGCATGAAGGAAATTCAGGATATATATATGAGTATGACGGAGAGATACGCGGACGCACGGGAAAAACGGAATGAAGATGTGAGCTAGATGCAATACAATAAAAGATTTTGAATTAGATGTGATTGAGAGCTGTGGGCCCAGGGGAATGAAAATAAAGAAATCCAAGATACAACTTCCACGGCCCAACCAACACACACAAAACGTGGACCAAAGGTTATTTTTAGGTTATCCACCCGGTTTACCGAAGCTTCGCCTCTACTAATCCGGATCCGACCCGCGTTGTGCACCTGGCTATAGTGGGAGAGTCTCCCAGCGGGGGTTTTTTGCATTCACAAGGTTCGAATCCAAGACCTTGCTTAAGCGACACAAGCCGCTTACCACTTGAGCCAACCCCGTTGGTTGGACTAAAGGTTATTAATTAGAGACCAAAAAATCAAAGAGAAGAGCAGAGACGCGGGCAAGAGCAGAGTTTGACAGCAAGACATTCAGCCGCAAGCAAAACACACCAACGACCAGCACAAACGTAGGGAGGAACGATTAAAGAGGGAGAGATCTGGGCAGTGCACATTCAACAACGAGGAGCATTGAGAGATTCTTTGAGAGTTTTGATTTCTCTTTTCCTTTCTTTTCTTGTTTGAATTTGGATTTTATTTATTTCATGGATTTCATTATAACCATGTATGACTAAATTTTCTTTTCAACCTTGAGAACCTATAAACTTTTTTGGGTTCTAAAGATTATTCCCACAAATTAGTTAATTAATTTTATTTTAGTTTATTTAATCTTGTATTTATTGCTATTACTTAGTAATTGGCTACTATTAAGCATGTTTTGTGGATTTAAGGTTGAACTTGGAAAAGGAAATCTTAAATTGACCTTGAGATTAAATAATGTGGAATTATGTTTTAATCTAATTTGTATCTCGGATAGGTATATACCTAGAAGCTCCGTATAATCAAATAAAAGTGAGCCCGATAGTGGGGATAAAATCTAAGAAACAAATAAGGGATTAACGACTCTAGGTTGTACTTCTTAATATTGGAATTTACTCTTTTGTAAAAAGTCTTTACTATTATTAGTTCTTATTGATTTTCTTTTTATTATTGAAAACAATTCTAACTCGCCCAACTTAAACAGAATAAGAAAATTTAATATCTAATTGCTAGTTGGATTTAGCCCTCATGAAAAAATACTTTTCTTATCACTTTATTACTTGATACAGTCAGTATACTTGTGAAGTTATAGGCTATAAAGTTTTGCCTTATCATTAAGCTTTTTAACCTTATAGTTATCACTTGATAGTTATCTTTCCTCATTCCTTTAGAAGAGGAATGGGTCCTTCCAGAAAAATCAAGGTTGTCAAGAAAATTGTAACACCCTAAATTTCTAAAATTATAATAACATAAAATTGTAATAATTTTTATGAATAATTACTGAAATTCAAAATAACCAAATTTGGGAAGTGTTACCACCACACTTGTACTGGGACAAGTACAGGGTTACCTTATTACATTAACATAAATCCAAACTTAAATAAAAATGTTTTATTTAAAGCATAATATAAAATAAAACTAACTAGAATTAGCCGTTCTTCCTCACTTCTCACTCTAGCCCCAATCTTGGAACTTGTTTCACTGAAATTCTGCTCCCTCGAAGGATCATCGCAGCCCATGAATACAAACATCAACAAAGTTAGTAATCCTAAAAACAAGGATGGCATAGCTCAAATATATTAATTAAATTAAATATATAATCACATAGTAATTGAATCAAATATCAATTTCAATATTCATCATTTCTATATATTCATATCGAATCAAATATTATTCATTATCTTTTTAAATTTATTTAGACCTGGGAAACTCTGCCAGTTTACCCAGTGACCTAAGAAACCTGCCAGTCACAATTAATCAAATCGGCCATAAAACATTTCTTCCTAGTGTGCACACCTCTTCCCAAAGTTGCTACTAGTGTCCCGGGAAATCTTGCTAAACACCACTTTGGGAAGAACGTATATCATCGGTTCACATCAAATAATATATCGAAGGCATAAAGCTTAAAGGTTGTGTTTATCACTTTAAGAGGTACTATCTCAAAGCTATCCTCCCACGATTAAATTGTTTTAAACATGCACATAATAAAATTCCCAAACTATTACCAATATGGGTAATCAAATGCAAATACATATATGCACTATAGTGCCCAAACATAAATGTACCGAAACAAAACTATGGGCGGTCAATATATATTGTGAGAGGCATAAACATTCTCAATATCATATTTATTCATAGGAGAGGATTACACTTATATAAACTCTAGGAGAGCTATCAAAGGCAAGAT
Source organism: Acacia crassicarpa (assembly GCA_034222035.1). NCBI lineage: Eukaryota > Viridiplantae > Streptophyta > Magnoliopsida > Fabales > Fabaceae > Acacia > Acacia crassicarpa. The sequence goes on from JAWXYG010000004.1 coordinate 94,668, forward strand.
TAAAGGGATTACAACATAAAGGACTGATTACCATCAGTCAGAAATCCTTCCTAAACTAATGCAACTAGAATCAAGGGATATGATGGAGCTAGGATCATGGCTAACCTAAGACTCATCGGGATTAGGAACTTGGTCTCCATTTTTGTTAACCTCCTAGAAGAATAATTGACGTAGAGAAAGAATAGAGGAAATAGTAGAAGAGAATAGTAGAAGAGAATAAGGGTATTCAAGATTAAGCTAGACCTCTATTTATAACTTAAAATTAGGGTTTAGCTTTAGGTTCTTTTACTATTGCCAACTCATTAATAGGGTATATTAAATTAAATCAATCAATCATAATGTGAATTTAATATGACTTGATTAACAAGTAGTGAACTTATTATCTAAAATAATCATGGTGTGAATTTAATATGACTTGGTTAACAAATAGTGGACTTGTTACCTAAAACTTCTTTCTTAGTGCATAAACTAAAAATTCTTAAAGCAGGACTAAGAGTTTCGGCCCACCAAGGCTCTAAAAAAAAGGGCTATTACTATTAATAATAATTTGGGGTATTACAAGAATGATCAAAAGAGACCTGCAATCTTTTCTTTGAAGCCTGGATATGCTGATCTAAACTTCCTGTATTCTAAAATTTCTGCTTCAAATGCTGATGATAATTTTGGACTTCATTGATCAAAGGTCCTGTAGGAGTAGCTTCAAACGGATTCATTGTTTTGTTACTTTCATCAAACATTTAAGTTGGTGCCCCAAAGACTGTATGTGTCTCAGTGAAAGGTCCTGTAACTTCTAAATCATGTGCTTTGAATGGAGAAGCTTTAAACCTCTAGAAATTTAGGGTAGAAAAGCCTGGCACTCACCAAACTTGCGTTTTCTAGATGTGTCTAAAGGAAAATGTTTCCCTTTGCCAATGTTGTAAGATTTGTTATAGGACAATTATCATGGGTAGCTTGAAATCTAGCCTTTTTAATGACGTCAGTATTCAGATCAAAATTTGCTTCTCTCTTGCGTATGCCTTTTTGATGTGATGAACCTAGGCTTCAGACAACCTCTTCTACCAAAATCATCTGAGGGTAACAGTGTGCAAAGAGTTGAATACCCGTCTTTTGAGCACAGCAGAAACGTAGTGGTCGACAAGAAAGTCATATTTGACACTCACTCATCTAGAACCCATTAAGAGAAACGAAGTTCTGGGACTGAAAATCGAAAGCATCCATACAGTTCCTGGCAGTATGACTAATATCCATACAAGAATGACACAGTCTTCCTACTTGCTCCAGAACAAGCGACATCTTCACATTCAAACCATCAGACGTTGAAAATGATTTATATTAACAGAGATGAGACCAACTTTAGAAATGCAGATTTGAAAACGTAAGCCATGGCAGTTTAAATGACTCTTATCATCATATCGAATGAAAGTTCCCAACCGCTTACCGAAAAACGAGCTGTCTCTACATTATAAAACTGTAAAGGCCAGCCATGAATTTGACTCCAGATTGGAAAGTGATGAGCATGTAGATCAGACAAAGTGGTTCTCGGCTTCCATGGGATTAAAGTAATGAAATAATCTTAACCATTATCCCTGAAACAACAAATAATGTAAATCTTGTTCACATTGAAAATAGAGTAAAAAAGAATTGTCGAATTGGTAGACCACCAATATCAACCCCTGCAGCTTACAATGTATCCTAATCAGTGATTGTAATTTTGAGATATGCATTTACGATCATCCATCACTGGCAAAAATGAAGTGATCCCTATTAAAAGAAAATTTATGAAATACACATAAAGGGGCCATTGCGTTATCACAAGATAAAGATACAGAGTACAAACAATAGTGAGAAAGCTCCAACAATAACAAGCTAAGCTCTCCTTCAGATTAACCAGCGATAACCTTATAAAATTCAGGATAACAACAAACATGCAGAGCCGTCAGATTTAAAGAGATACTGTATTATCTTAATCTATCCAGGGGAGAAAACCGTAAAAGCAAATCAATAGAGATAAAATCTAATGTTCAACTAGCAGAATAAAGCTCCTAGGCCGATCATTATCCCAAAACAATAGCAATGGTGATAGCTGCAAATATTAGAGAGGGATAAACTTCCAAGCCAGGGACGACGATGGTGGGCGATGATGAAGGGGTTCAGATTGTGTTGCCACAAAAAACGAAAAGCAGAGGTGTGAGGCGATGAACGACTTAAGCAGCATCTAGAGTTAAGAAACCCAAGCTCTCCGACGAACGAAGATCAGAGCTAGAGAGAAATTTCAAAAATTCCTTCCAAATTTCAGATTTTATTGCACGAAGATGCTGAACTGTGGCGATGAAGGCTATCAGAAACGATCAATTTTAACAAAGATTCACGAATGGAAAATTAGGGTTTTATGAGAGTGAGACGAGCTCTCTATGTGTGAGGGAGGTGCGTTCCGTGGATGCCCCCAGAATAAACGGCGTTTTTTTTTTTTTTTTTTTTTGGGGGGGGGGGGGGGGGGGGGATGATGTGGCAACAGACGCATATAAAACCTCTGCCTTGCTAAACCCCTGACCTACGGTTGCCTTGCTGTTGAGCGAAGAGCGAGTGGGCATGGCACCCAAGCTGAAGATGAAAGTATGTAGTCTGTCTGGTGTAAAAACATTGGGGCTTCAGCTTCTGTCCTCCCGAGATTACATCAACAACCTCCCTCGCCTTCTTTCCATTGTTTCCCCCACTTACCCTCCTAATCTTGTCCTCGAATGCCTTCTCTTTCTCCAATCTTTCTTCCTTCCCCTTCTCCCCGACCTTCCTTCATCTTCATCATCCCCCCTTGACATATCCAGCCATGACCCCCAACTCATATACCGCGCTTGGGTGCGGCTCAAGTTCGATGACTTCATCAAGTCTCTTATTGACGTTTTCGTATCCCCGCAATCCGACGAAACACTTAAGGTGAGTGGCTGAATATCATTTTTCTCATAAAGGAGAAGCTTGGTTTGTTATTTCTGATTTTCCCAATGTAACAGGAGGTCGTGTTAGATGCTATAATGGAATTTGTGAAGGTGGCGAATGGGGGGAAGTTTTCCTCCTCTATTTATCACAAGCTTCTTCACAGTATTGTAAGCTATTAATTCGCCTGTGCATAGCTTTGCAAGTTTTTCTTTTTCCCTTCCCCAGCATTGGTCGCATTATCTGATGTTCATATTTTCTTAATTTCAGGTTCACTCTTCTGATGCAGTTCTGTTGGGGGTGGAGTTGCTCTCATCAAAGTATTTCAGATATATGGATGTTCGGTATATCTATGTTGCCATTATTTTCTTTGTGAAATATGCATTCCTTTCTGTTGATTTATGCCTTGCTAGTTACTGCCGTCCTACTGTGCTATAATTTTGTTCAATAATATAAATAGTCGCAACTTACATTATACATGTTTTGTCTGTGTTGTGTAGTCTACATTCAATTATCGGAATCAATTTGTTCATTTTTCTAATTTCAGTTATTTTGCTGCGTCTATTTTAATCTTCTTTTATTATGCCCATTAAATACATAACTGATGTCACTTAGAAGGTTGACTATTCTTCTGAATTACGGTTATACTTGTATTGTAACAGTTATTTTACATATATAAGCCTGGGAAGGTTTGCTAGGACATTGGAAGGAAAAGTTATATCAGGTACTCTTCTTGTCCTGCTTCTTTTAGCCCTCTCGACTTGTCATTTTTGCGCAGGCCCTGCAAATCTTCTCTTTATCTTTCTAATCTTATCAGATGGTCCCAAAGGGGAACTTCTACTAGTCCTCTTGTTATCTATCTTTCTCCTGAAATTATGAATGATCAATGATATTTAACAATTTCTGCTATCTGAGTAATTTCCATGTGATAGCTTATTTGTTTATCCCTTTTAGATTTTAAAATGGCAAAAGAAGATGGCATTAATGAAAGTCCATTGAACCCAAGGTTAGCATGGTCTATTTCGCTCCTTTGCTCATGCATGCTTTTATTCATTTCCATTTCTTTTATTAACTGGTGTGGATTATCATGTAGTTTGTAGTCATTTAACATTCTATGGGATGCTCTTTTCATTATTGTAATGTCATTTGGGTGTGATTTGTTTGATTCTGATGCCACCTTTCCTTTTAGAATCTTGGAGAATTGAGCTTCCTGGTCATCTTGTATAAAATGGGTTAAATTTCCTTTACCCTATAAAGCACAAATACTCACATGGACACAGATATGTTAAACATAAAAAAATATAGACGCAGAGAACAGCATATGGATTTTTAAAGCTTTCTATGAGAGATAGGCTTCTAGAGGAACTATTCCAAGTATGTTATACAATGGTTGACCCAAAATAATAAGGACATTATCTGATTGTTTTTTTCACAAAATGTAGTATCAAATAATATATCAAGTAAGATAATACTAAGGCGGATGCATTCTGCAATACCAAGCAGAATTTAAAAAATTCACTTTCTTGTTTTTCTGTCAAAAGCATCCTTTACCATACTGCATTTGTCCAAAATATAATACTCCTCCAGTTCTAAATGTGGGACCCAGTTTGTAGTTAGTTTGCGCTATGTTAGGAACCAGCAAATAAGCACCAAAACAATGTTGAAATCAGAAGGACTTTACTGATATAACTTGGTTACAATAATCTGAATGGAGTAAACTACCCCTTCCAGCCAAGATGAGTCTCATATCTAAACCTGATCCCCCTCTCCTAATATCCCCCTCTCCTAATACAATAACTCTGTGAGAATGTGCCACTCTCCACAGCCAAGAAGGAAACAGAACCGTCCCCTCTCCAATACAACTTTCGCTCAAAATTCTCCTCCTTTCAAAAAGACTCCTAATAGCTAATATAAGAGAAACAAAATCGTACACAGTACCCCAAAAGAGCCACCTTACAATACAGCTAACATCCTACTATTACTCTAATATAGCAAGTCAACCCTGCAACCTTAAAAAAACATCTAGCCCCTTTGTTGTGCTAGTTTTGTCTTCCTATGCCTTAGGTCTTCTTTCATAGGTCTGCCTGACTAGAGTCCTTTCATTACCTTCCCCTAAAAGCTTCACCTTGTCCTCAAGGTGAAAATTAGCAGTAAGCATTGGTGGCTTTCTGCCTGTACAACTCAACTTCTTATATTTGCTTGTGTACACCAAAAGGAATAATTGGATTTCATGTTGAACCCTTGGTGTAGATGAAGCAATCTCTTCAACGACTCGGACCTTGAAAGTCATTATTAACGTCCCTTGACTTGAACTGATGATAACCCCTAGGTTGATCTCCATCCCAGAGACACTTCTACTCCTCAACATAATTCCTAACTGAAGGTGTTTGGTCATTATCCTTTGGTGTGTCCATAATTCCCCAATAACGCCTCCAAAACTGACCCACACAGCAGTGTCTTCAGCACCCAGCCCTTCATCTTTACTAGCTTTGGCACATGCGACTTCATTTTTCTTGCTCAACCAAAATATTACTAGTTTGGCCACTGCAACAATTGCTCCAAGTGAAATTCGCTTCGGTTGATGGTCTCTCCAATATGTTTCTTTATATATTTCAGCAACCCAGAAAATTTCTCTAGACAAACCCAAACTTGTGAAAGGAGAAATGGAACGTGTAGAGATCGCTGAGCCCGACGCCTGACTGAGGCAAAGAGCAAAATCATACCCCCTATCTCTTGCTGCGTCAACATCATATAAGAAAGAAAAAACTCTTTCCCTGCTTGACTCGTCCAAAACTAGCGCTTCTTTCTTTGTAGCTTCTTCAGTTTCTCCAACATCTCTCTCTGTTTTTTGTCTTAGCAAATGCACTTGCAGTTGTTTGTAAGTATGACACCCGAACTCCTTTTCTGCTTCCAGTTTCTTTGTGGCATCTGAGATGGCCGAGGGCGTCGTTTTCTAAGCCTCATGAGTTTGAGTCGCCCTTGTACGCGTGTTGTAGTAAACGACAGTCTTATTTTCTTGAAGGATTAGGGTTTTTTCCTTCACTTTAAGGCCCAAGCCCATTAGCTTTTTCATCAAGGTGAGATTGATTGTTGTATGACGCTGGGCCATCTCCCCTACATAAATAATGAACATTTTAGGCCCAAAAAAATTGCTAATATTTCGTTTTGGGTTTCTATAGCAAGTGATTAATGAAACCCTATCCAGCCTCCACTTTTTCTTCTCTTCTTTGCCGTCGTTGTCCAGCCTCCAGAAGCGCTGTTTCTGTCCGTCATTTTTTTTCGCGTTCTCGGTGTGTGACGCTGATTGTAACGGCCATCTTTGGACTTGTCGAGCATATCTGGGGATGTTTGGGACTTCTTTGGCTGCTTCTAAGACTCTAAAAGTTGCAGGTTTCACCTTTTTTCTTGGGTTGTCACCAAAAACTTTTTCAAACTTTTCTTCTACTGAAAAGAGTTGTAGCTTCAATTGTTGTTCAGCTGCATGTTCTTGTTTTCCCTCTGTTTCTTGTCTATTTGGCTGCTTCTCATCCCGATCACCTGTTTCAGCAGCGTTGTTGTCCAATTTTATCTCTGATGTCTCCTTTGCTTCACCGGGCTTCTCCTCTTTGTCCATTGTTCTCAGCTCTGCAACCCTTTTTGTCTCAACTTGTGCCTCTAATTTCTCCTCCACTCCATCGTTGCCCATTAAAGCATCTCCATCTCTACTCTGGTTAAATGTAATTGCCTCCAACATCTGAGTTAGTTCTTTGAGACTAAGCACACTCAAGTCTTTCGGCTCCATTCTCCCTTAGGATCTCACTGCTCTGATACCAAAATGTTAGGAACCAGCAAATAAGCACCAAAACAATGTTGAAATCAGAAGGACTTTACTGATATAACTTGGTTACAATAATCTGAATGGAGTAAACTACCCCTTCCAACCAAGATGAGTCTCAGATCTAAACCTGATCCTCCTCTCCTAATACAATAACTCTGTGAGAATGTGCCACTCTCCACAGCCAAGAAGGAAACAGAACCGTCCCCTCTCCAATACAACTTTCGCTCAAAATTCTCCTCCTTTCAAAAAGACTCCTAATAGCTAATATAAGAGAAACAAACATCGTACACAGTACCCCAAAAGAGCCACCCTACAATACAGCTAACATCCTACTATTACTCTAATATAGCAAGTCAACCCTGCAACCTTAAAAAAACATCTAGCCCCTTTGTTGTGCTAGTTTTGTCTTCCTATGCCTTAGGTCTTCTTTCATAGGTCTGCCTGGCTAGAGTCCTTTCACGCTATAAACTAGATCCTAAATGGGGGACCTAGTTTCTAGTTTAGTTTATACTATAAAATAGGTCATACATTTAGGACTAGAGGTAGTATGTCATAGTAGTTTTTAGATGAATGAAAGTTGAACAAAAAAAATTGATCAAGGTGCACCCTAGTGGAGTTAGGTAGGTATTGAGGTCGCATAGTGCCTTGCTTGATTTAACACCTAGCTTCTTCATCTAAGCCCAGCGGCATGCACATGGGTTGAGCCGGGCAAGCATTTTGGCCCATGGTACAGTTCCGGTCATTTTTTTACCCATTGCCTGCCCGTAGTTATACATCTTAATTATCATAGTGATGCATGATAGAGATTTGCTAGATAAGCTTATACTTCTTCTTTTGCAGCAAGCAAATGATAAGCTCTTAAAGTGTTGTATTAATAAACACAATCTTGCCTTTTATGGTGTATTAAATGTATCTTAAATCAAAATTTGTTAATCTATGGAAGTCAAATTATTCATGTTTAAAAAAAGGGAAAAACTTCACTTATCTCTTTAAGAACGGTCATCTAGTCTTTCGTTCTACTGTTTTCTCCTGTTTGGTCATTCAAGTTTGAGTTATCTTCAGTTCTAGTCTGATCTATGTTCAGCAAGCATCTGAACGCTTTCCCCCCCCCCCCCCCCCACCAATGTGTGATGTGGCGGTGTCAATGTTGGACATGCTTGTGATGCAACATGCTTGAAAATAAGGTGTGATTATGCTTAAATATAGCCTATCTCTAACTAGTTGGCTTCCAATGTCTTGAAAAAATTTGTCCTGTAATAAACATGCCTTTTCATTCTGGCGATGGTTTGCAATTTTGGATGTTTTATTGCTAAAATACTGTTCCATTTTGCACAAAATAGGTTTAGCTTGGAAACTCAACATTATTCTGTTATAAATTAAATGGCATATTTTGCTTCCAGAGAGTTTTTTCTATCTCCGAAACTTCCTGATGTATAGATACACATAACTAATTAGGCATTGATTTATTTCTATTGCTAATGTGGGAATGTTACTTTTTTCAGTTTGGATCATGTCATTTGCAATCTATATTGCATTATATCGCATGTCTTCCCTCTTGAAAGCTTGGAAAAACCATCTAGACCTAGTATTGAGATGTGGAGTGAATCAGGTAATTGCACACTATTTTTGCTATCATCACTTTTTCCCCAAAGTTATGAATCACGGGATGTAATGCTGTACTGCCATTGACTGTGAGTTGTGATGTGTCAGCCCCTAGGTGAGATGTGGGCCAGTTGGGTTGGCTGTTTGCATGGTTTGTTTAATTAATGCGCCAGCCTTCCTGAAAATAAAAGTAATAATAAAACTTAAATAGGCCATAAAAATAATGAAATTATGATTGTTACTCACCAGGTTAAATTTCTGCTAACCTCAAGTCTCTTTCTTAGTATTTTTAATCGCGCCTTATTTATGCCTTCATCGTTTATATTGCATACATTGTCATGGTCTTAGGTTTCACCTTCATCATAAACTATTGTCAATATTTTTGGAGATTCTTCTTCACCCCACATTATGGATTCAACTGAGATGACATTGTTTGTTACAGAATTGTAATTCTGTATAGCAAGAAAGAGAGGGAAAGAAACCAGAAATAGAGGGGTAGAAGAAGATAGAGAGATCAAGAGAGAAACAGAGCCGAGAGAGAGGGAGACAGAGAAATCTATTATTCCATCATCAATCATAATCTGATTTACAATAGGGTCCTATTTCTATATATGGACGTGGGCTAATAATCACCACTCTTTAAGCAACTAACTCCAACTGCTATTATCCTATAACTAACTAATTCTTCTAATCCCTTGTGATAGACTTTAACCACAGTAACTAACTAACTAAACTGACTTTTACATTTTTATTATCTTTACATATCAATCCCCCCCCCCCCAAAAAAAAAAAGAAAAAAAAAAAATCTTTGCCCTCAAGGATGATTGACAACGAAAACTCAGATCTGAAACCAAAAACTGAGCCCTAGAATTCTGAAAAAACTTGTGAAATTGTGTAGGAATCTTTGTCTTGAATGCTACTACACACAAGTACAACTCACTTGTTGGATTCTGAGCCAAATGGAAATAATGGGTCTAATGCTAATCCAAAAAGCATTTAGACCAATTACTGAACCTTGCACTAAACCAGAGCCTTGCAGCATTTTCACTAATTTTCCCTTCAACCAACTGATAACTGAGCTTCTTGTAGGAGAATATTGAAGGTGAAAAGCCCACTTGTGATACAAAGTCGTAGGTCCATTAGGTGGGCCTAATTGTTTAAAGATAAAACCCATATGCCCCTGATTTTAAAAGTTTTCGGCCCTTTCAACAATATGCAGGCTAGCTGTAACCCTTTATTTGCAGCAGGTTGAACAGTGCTGAAAACACGGTAAATGGTGACCAGCTATCCTATTGACTTTTCAAAAGGAGAAACATATAGCCACGTGGCGTCTAGGACAACAAAATCTTGTTCAAGGAAGTCCCTAACTTGTGACACAATGTCTTTACACTACTTCAAAATGCAGCTACCTTTCTTGATTTGGAGAATTGCATAAGCCAACGAATTGGCAATGGACAATGGCGATGATGGAAAAGAACTCACCTCGTGTTTGTTGCATGTGAAAGTTCATGTAAACCTCTAGTGGAGTTGACGCTAGAAGACCCATCAACTCCATGAGAGATTCGCATTCTTCGCCGCTGCTTCATTTTGAATCATCATGCCCAACATCTCTAGTCTAGGTCTAGCGAAGTCATTTTCACATTATTGCTAAGTTCTATCACATGCGAATCTGGTCGGGTTGGCCCCAGAAGATTTAATCTCTTAGTCCGGCCTCCATCTTCACTCTCTATTTCTTGCTTAGAAACAAGGGGTTCGAGAACGTCTTCTTGAACTTTGTTAGGTACCTTGTGGTCGACCGGGTCTTCTTGAGGAACTTCTGATTGAATCTTTTCCTTCCACAACAATTCTCATAACTCTGCCATATCTTCTTCTTTTTTTTTTTTTTATGGACAGAAGCTCTTGTACGATAGATCCCATCTGTTCAACCATCGTTGTCATATTTTGAAGTCGTTCTTCCACGCTTCTTGGAAGGGATATATAAGTTACAGTAGCCATTAGCATTCAAATAGGGGACAATAGTATTGTCAGGTGCCACTAGGTTTGCATAAATTTAGAAATTCAGCTGAAGGGTCTTATTATTAAACAAGATTTTTTCCCCTTCTCCATAGGGGGATCATATTTAGTATTGGGCTCAACACGGTGCAAGCAAATTGGAATTTTATAATTTTTTCGGCTAATGGGAAAAATTATAATTTACAGGGCAAAATTCCCAAATCTGCCCCTCAGGTGTGCCTCCAGAGTTTTGATTTTCACCATACAGAAACTACCAAAAAGGCTGCTCTTGACATGACTCAAATTTATTGTGAATTTTCTCCCTGTGTGAAGAACTTCTCATGGACAATATCACAAGATTTCCTTCAAGTGGTCTAAGCAAGCTCAATCCGCTTTTGAGTCACTCAAGATTGCTCTTACTACTACACCTGTATTTCATCTTCCTGACTTTCAATAGCCATTTACAGTTGAATGCGATGCATCCGTGGATGGAATTGGAGTTGTTCTTATGTAGAGTAGGCACCTCGTACCCTACTTCAGCAAAGGTTTTTCATTCTCCAACCATTTTAAGTCAGCCTATGATCGCGAATTGCTAGAATTGGTTCTCTCTCTCCAGAAATGGCGCCATTACCTATTAGGGCATCCTTTTGTTGTGCAAAACGATCATCGTAGCTTAAATCATCTTATGGACTAGGAGATCGTCACTAATTCCCAACAGCGCCTTATGGTCAAATTATCCCTTTTGACTTTACCATCCTTTTACAAACCTGGTAAAGTTAGTAGATTCCCTCTCACAAAGATCACAACAAGCAGATTTCTTTCAAATGGTGATTCCCTTGGCTAGCAAATTAGAGAATTTACCTTAGGCTCTACTTGAAGACCCTAACACCAGTGCCCTCATTGCAACAATACAGGACTATTCGAATCACCATCCTCACTTTCACCTTGTGAATGGTCATTTGTTCTACAAAACACGATTGGTCATACCAAACCAATCTTAGTGACGAGAGAAATTACTAGGTGAAGCTCACGCCACTCCCACCGGGGAACGTGGTGGCCGAATTGGAAGACCAACTGGAGACCAGGGGTGCTCAACACTGGATGAAGTTGCACGCTGACCAAGACCGTAGGGATCTTGAATTTACTCCGGGTGATGCTGTGTGGTTAAAAATTCACCCCTACCACTAGGAATCCTTATCTCGCTTCTGCTTTGAGAAACTTTCTCCGCGATTTTACAACCCATTCTAGGTTCTAAGTTCTAGGTTCTGAGACGTATTGGCGAGGTGGCATATGAGTTAGAGCTCCCCTTACTGCCAAGATCCACCCGGTCTTTCATGTCTCTACTCTCTTTACTCCGCCCTGCTCTAGACCTTCAAGCTGTCTCTCCTCCACCACCACTCCCTATTTCAGCTGATATGGAACTCCTCCTCACTCCATCCAGGGTGCTTCAACATCGATGGATTGCAGCTAAGCAATTGGAACTCCTCCTTCAGTGAGAGAACCATACACCAGAGGATGCTACATGGGAAGATTATGATCTGGCTGTTGCCCAGTTTCCTGATTTTCGTCTTGAGGACAAGTCCTTTTTTCAAGGGGGAGAAATGATAGCAATTCAAATCACTATGGATAGTTTATTCTAGGAAGAATAAGCATCTTAAAATAAATTAGGCATTAATTTATTTATCAAGTCTGTTTTGATTATCTTTTAGGAATTAATTTATTAGTCAGGTTTGTTTTGATTTTCTTATTATTATCTTTAGGAAATAAGTGGAATATCACAACTAGATAGATTTAGTTGTTAAAATTTAGATTATTAATTATCTATTTGAATTTCATATTAGAGTCATTCTCTGTAAACCTACTCCTATTTATTGGCTATTAGCCTATCAATAAGATCGTCGGATATTCAGAGCGTAATTCATCGGAGTATTCTCCTGGCCTTTAGTAATTAGTTGAGATTGGTTGTTCTTATTGGACTAGCAAGGTTATTGCTTCTTCCCTAAGATCAGAGTTTATTCTATTAGAGTTCTCTTTATGTTCCCATTCACATTTAGCCTTCCGATCAACTTACCATAATCCGCACTTTATCAACATATCGTATATATTAACATTTTAACACTAAGTACATCCTTGCGTCTGCCAATTCATTTTGTGAGATGTGTTAATTTTTGCATTTAGTTCTTATCGTTTTATTCATTTTCTTGGCGTTTTTCTATTTGATTCTTAGGTTGCTTTTAAATTTTCTCTTTGTCTACTTGTGTGGGCGGTGTTTCTTTGGGATATGTATGGAATACTATTTTCTTTGGGATATGTATGGAATACTATTTTCTTCGTGTTAATAGAAATTAAAGTTTACTTGTATATTAAATAGCAGGGGTTTTATCCAGAGAATGTGATCATGAACATCATCCTGAAGAGGTAGATTTAAATGATAACCAGCTGAAGCCTGAGAAGCATAATAGTAATGTAAAATTTTCCATGATATCTTGTTTCTGCAAAGATCAATGCTATGTTCTTTTAGATTGTAGGATGCAACAATTAGTTTTCTTATTTTTTGTTCATACAGGTTACTTCTGCAGATGCAATTGCCAAAAAGATGAAATCCAAATTGACAAAAGCGTGGATTTCATATCTTAGATTGCCACTTCCACTTGATGTGTACAAGGAGGTAATCTTGGTTCTTGACCTTTTGTCCTTATGCTTTTGAATATGCATAAGGACAAAATATCAAAATGCTTGTATATGATGGCCTACAACAACAACAACAACAACAAAGTCTTCTCCCATTAGGTGGGGTCAGCTATATGGATAACATAACGCCATGATGCTCTTTTGAAAACCAAATCTTTGGATAGATTAACTAAAAGATCCCGCTTTATAACCTCATTGAATGTTCACTTCGGCCTTCCTCGACCTCTTTTTAAAGGACTTCATATTGTTTGATCAACTCTCCTCATCGACACACTCAATGGCATTCTTTAAACAAGCCCAAACCACCTTAAATGTTTTCTACTATTTTCTCTTCTTTAGATGCCACTCCAACTCATTTGTGGCTATCCCCATTTTTATGTTAATGTTTTCCTTTTAAAGTCTAACATTAACCACCATAAAGCATTGCTAGTCTTATAGTAGTTCGATAAAACTTCTCTTTTACCTTATTAGGCACTTTCTGATCACAAATAACTCCAGTAGCTTCTCTCCATTTATACCATCCAGTTTGAATTCTATGATTAACATCTCCATCAATTTCACTATCTTATATTTTATTAGGCACTTTTTGATTACAAATAACTCTAGTAGCTTTTCTCTATTTATATGATCCAATTTGAATTTTATGATTAATATCTCCATCAATTTGACCATCTTGTATAATTGATCCCAAATATCTAAATTTTGTCACTTGTGGAATGACTTGGCCCCCCAATTTAACTTCTTCATTTGGTGGTATAATTTGTCTCTTATCAAAATTGCAATGCATATATTCAGTTTTGTTCTTACTCGAACGAAAGCCCTTCAACTATCAGAAATACTAGTCTTTAACCTCAATCTGTGTTCAATCACTTATTCCCACAATTTCATTGTATGACTCATAAGCTTAGTTCCTTTATAGTTTGCACAATTCTGAATATTGCCTTTATTCTTATAAATAAGGATCAAAGTACTTTTTCTCCAACTATCAGGCCTTTTTTTTTTTTTTGGGATTGTAAAATCTCATTAAATAACTAGTAAGCCCCAACACGCCCTCTTCACCCAAACATTTCCAACAATTCTACATATGATGGCCTTTACCGTTCTATATGTTTGCCCTTGTCATGAGAATATTACCTAGCTGAAAACCGTGGCCACAATTATTTGGTTTGTATTTTTACGTGCTTAAGTTTGGGCCCTAGCAGAATTCAGTGAATAATAGTTCTCTTTTGTTCCTGAACTAAGGATATTAGGAAATCCTAAAACATTTGGTCGTATTTTTAATCATTACATTGGATGCCAACTTTTTTTCTCTCTTATTGAAGCCGTGATTCTGGTTACTACCTTCCTTTCTGAAACTAATGCATTAAGCTGGCCCTTTTTTTTCCCCTGAGCAACATGGTTTTCTCATTATCAGGTTCTTGTTAACCTTCATCAAGCAGTTATTCCTCATTTGACGAAACCTAATATGTTATGGTAAGTGTTTGTGATACATAAAATGTAATTTTTATTTTTCTCTGGTGAATAAATTAAATTTTTATGTTTGTTGATGTTAATTTATTTATATGCAGCGATTTCTTAACAAGATCATTTGACGTTGGGGGTGTTATCAGTGTCATGGCCCTTAGCGGCCTTCATGTCCTGATGACCCAGCATGGATTGGATTACCCGAATTTCTATGAAAAACTCTATGCTCTCTTAGTTCCATCTATCTTTATGGCTAAACATCGGGCTAAGTTTTTCCAGGTGAAGCTCAGTTAACTGTTTGTCAATTACAAGTTAAAATAATTAACAGGATGAAAGGACAAATTTGGATATTCATAGCGTAAATCATGCTTCCCCCTCTTCTAATAATTTAGGATACATAATGCATCATTAGATCTATAGGCTTGCTTGAGAAATTTGGTCTGGTGCAGACCTTTGAGCGACATATTTCTCTTGGTAAGCAATAGAAATAGCACAACAGAAAATTGACTCAAAATTGAAAACAGAAAAGATGCATTGAAACGTTCTCGTCCTCTAGGTGCATTTCTCAAAAGTACCTCAGAAGTAGCGATTAAATGAGTATGGTGAGATCTTCATATAGAACACTGCCAAACCTGAGGCAAAGGCAAAGATTGTCCCTGAATATCTCATGGAAAATTAAATTATTTGAACCAGCACAAGGGATGATGAGAAGTTATTCAATTAAGCGTTGAAGTTTATGTTTATCTTGTGCATTTGGTATTTGCCGATTTTTGATGACTTATAATTTGGTATCTGCAGCTTCTTGATTCTTGCCTTAAGTCACCTTTGCTTCCAGCTTATCTGGCTGCTTCGTTTGTGAAGAAATTGAGTAGGCTTTTGCTTTCAGTTTCTCCTTCAGGAGCATTGGTTATCATTGCCTTGATTCATAATCTCTTGCGGAGGCATCCTTCAATTAACTGCTTGGTTCATCGGGTGAAACACAGTACCCTTATTTTCTCAATCCTTTTTCTGACATTTGTTATTTTTCCTGGATTTTGTACTTGCCTTATCAAAACAGCTATTGAGGATCACATGAAAAGTTTATGGCTTGACTGTTGGCCTCAAAGATGCATTTTTGTTATGTGACCAAGAATCTAGTTCAATTAAGTGACAGTCATAGCAACTTTAATTTCACGTGACTTTAGGGGCGGTTTGGATTGTCCTTTGATCTTATATCTTTGAGATATCTGGTTTTCTCAATTTCTGGAAGTTCGCTCCTCTTGGCAACAAGTTTGATACATCTGTTAGTAAAATAGTTGCTTTCTGTTTGTTCTGATTGGACAATAATTTCTTGTATAATCAGGAGGATGGTGATGAGGAAGGGAAAGACGAGTCCAAAACAAATACAGTCATTTCTGATAAAATTGATGACTCTAAGACTAGTGCTATGCCCTGCCAGAAATCAGGCATTGACCACTTTAACAACGGGGAAACCAATCCTAAGAAATCTATGGCAATGAGTAAGCATCTTCTCTAGTTTATCATATTCTTCTACCTTACGCATATTGAATGCCCTAGAGTTTAGGAAATTGCATGATTGGTATAACTGAATGAAACAACATCTGTACATACATCCCGAGTTTATTTTTTATTCCAAATTGTGGCTAGTTTGAAGGACTTCAGATAATGTAAAAGGATTCTTTCGGCCATATGTCTGAATATCTGGAACCATTTAAGCAAGGAAACTTGTATATTTGCAAGTGTGAATATATCAATTTTCAGTGCTCACTGAAATATATCTTCTTAGGATGCCTGAAAGTGAGACAAAGGACTTTCCTATAAAGATTAGCCTATATCAAGGATCAACTTTGAACCCTTGTCTGTTTAACCTAGTAGTAGATGTTCAAACTGATCTAATCAAAGAAGAGGTCCCTAACTGCATGTTTTTTGCTGATTTATAATTCTGTTGGCTAAATCAAAGGAGATTAATTCTAAACTTGAGATATGGAGAATGACTTTGAAGTCGAAGGGTTTTCATCTAAATAGGAGTAGAATAGAATATATGCATTACAATTTTGATAATAGACAAGTAGAAAATAATGTGGAGGTTAAATTGGGAGAGCAAATCATTTAACAAGTGGCAAAGTTTAGATTTTTGGGATTAATTATACAACCAAATAATGAAATTGATGGAGATGGTAATCATAGAATTCAAGCTTGGTGGTATAAATGGAGAAAAGATACTAGAGTTATTTGTGATCGGAAAATACCTAATAAGGTAAAAGGCAAGTTTTATCGCCCGACTACAAAACCAGCAATGCTTTAAGATAGTGAATATTAGGCTTTAAAGGGACAGCATGAATATAAAGGGGGCGTAGCCGAGATGAGGATATTGAGATGGATGTGCGATCATATAAGAAAAGATCAGATTTGTATTAATCATATATGTGAACGAGTTGGAGTGGCACCTACTAAGGAGAAAATGGTAGAAAATCGTCTGAGGTGGTTTAGACACCTTTAAAGGTCATTGGATGCGTCTGTAAGGAAGGCCGATCAAGTAATATGGGTTTTTTAAAAAGAGGTAGAGGAAGATCAAAACAAACATTGAATGAGGTTATAGAGTGGAATATATTGATTAATAATATATCTAGATTGATTTTTGATATAGTACAATGGTGACTTGTGATCTATGTGGCCGACCCCACCTAGTGGGATAAGGCTTTGTTGTTGTTGTTGTTGTTCCCTGAAATATATCCTCTCCTTATTTTTTTTCAAGTGTGATGTCTGTCAAATATATTTAGGAGGTGGAATTACTATATTAGTCCTAAATTTTCAGCTAATCAGATTTCTTGGTGCAGGCAGTTCTCTTTGGGAGATGGATACCATTCTTCAACACTACTGCCCTCCTGTTTCAAGGCAAGTGTGTTGATGCTGACTATTGTCCTCTTGCTTTACCTTTTTCTTGTTTCCCAATTTTGATTCGGAGAAACTACCCTGAATCTCACGTGCCTCTGTTTTGCTGTCAGATTTGCTTTGTCTCTTGGGACTGATTTGACCGTGAGGGCCAGAACAAGTGAAATGAAGGTTGAGGATTACAGTTCAGGTTCATATGCTACAGTATTTGGCGAGGAGGTGATATATGATGTTTTCTCTTCTTTTTTCCTCCAATAATCCTGCTTATATTGTTAGTACGACTGAAGAAGCAAGGAGAGGCACGTATCAGCTGATGATGACTTACTATTAATTTGCAGATAAGGCGGAGAGTAAAGCAAGTTCCCCTAGCATTCTACAAGGCAACTCCCTCCTCTTTGTTTTCAGAGACTGATTCTGCTGGTTGGAATTTCAAATTGGAAGCAGAAATAGCTCAGGAAATTAATGAGAGGGATATCTCAGAACATTTTTACAGCCCTGCTAAACGGCAACGAAAAGATGGTCCGTGATGCGTGTTTCTCACCATCAATTGTGTGTTTGCGATAAGGGTGGAAAAAGTAACTTATTTACAATTTGACTGTAGTATAATTAGTTTTGGATTGATAGTAACATGAGTATTTTTGTGAAACTAAAATTCGTTTAAAATAATAATAATATAAGTGGTTTTTGAGATAATTAAAAAAAATTAAAATCAAAATCAAAATGATGAAAAATGTGAAAAATGTTAACTTGCAAAAATTTTACATGCCGAAATATATAATTTGATCAAATAATATTACATAACTAATTGAATCAAATGTCTCATGTAAGTTAGTCTTTAATTGTGTCATAGATATGCTTTATTTTAATGCACTTTTTTCCCTTTTAAATGAAAGCACAATCACGACACTCAATATAAATTAAATTAATTATATATCATAATAATCATATGGAATATTAATCTCATTCAAACATATCAATATATAGTTGGATAAATGAATTCTCGTCCAAGTCTCACAATATACCAACTACATAATCAAACTGGAATAGACCACAATACATATATAAATTAAGGGAAAAATATTTTTCTAGTAAAGTTATCTCTAATGACCTCAAAATTATGTCATTTTGAATTAATAAAAAGTATGTTTATAATTTTAGGTGAATTAATGAAGGGTGTTTCGGTAAAATTCATATGACAAAAATATAAATAAAATTACAGAAACACCCTTCATTAATCCAAAACGACGTAGTTTTGGACTCACTTGAGATATCTAGAGAAATCCTTTACCATAAACTAATGAAGATTAAATCTCTTTTATGGCACATTAAATCTCTGGCAAAATTCTTCACCACCAAACTCAAAAAGATTTAGCTACAAATGAGCTCAATTGCAACTTGGTTTTATCAAAACACCACCAGAATTCCATATACATTGAAGAACCGAATATGACTATCGAAAAGAAGAAAAGGAGATCTCGCTTGAAAGATCAAAGACTCGCCGGAAAAGCATAGAACCGAATCTCATAAAAATGATGAATGGGTCTGAAGGTGACACAAGGGAAAGAGGAAGTTGTGGAAGCTTTGGTTTTTCTGGCAAAACTCAAGCTCTTGGCGCTCTTAACGCACACAAAAGCTCGGGCCTATCCGCGGTGCTATCTCTACAACTTTATCTATGCAACTCGAGCTCCCCCTCTAGAGAAAACAAGAGGACAAAGGTGATGGTGGTTAAGGCTCTGGATTCTAAGCTTCTCTCCGGTTCAGCCTTCCTCCCTGGTTCTCGCTGCCACAGTGTAAGTGGTTGAGGGAGGGTTGCCGGCGATGGTGAAGGAAGTGAAGGTCGCCGGCGACCAAGGAAGAATGGAAGGTCTGATCGATGCTTTCCTTGGTTTCGATGGTCTGGGGCACTGTTCTCTGATTCTCCTTTAGGTCTGTGTCTATCGCGAGGAAGAAGAAGGAAATCGAATTAGAGAAGGAAAGATCCGTGAGGAGTAAGGGAAAGTTCCGTGAGCACGTGCCATTGAGAATAAGCACTTAACACCATAAGCTCCGAAAATCAGCTTCTGGGAATAAGCTCCTTTTATTTTTTGGTTATAAAGCTCCTTTTATGACAAAAGCACAATTGACTCACTTCTATACTAAACATGAAAAATAATAATTAACCCCAAAAGCCCAATCAGAAGCATCAAACACAGAGAGTGAAATGCTACACCAAACGTGCTCAAAATTTGCACTCTTAAGTTGCAATGTAAAATAATTAGAGTTGTTGGTGGTCACGGTCAATTTTTGTAGTCACTTACTATAATTTTGATTTAATGGGCATGACAATTTTCCACCATTTTACAATATTTATTGAGCAGTCAATGTTAAAGGCTGCATTATTTTTATATTATTTTAGAATTTTCATATATATCTTTGCACATAAGAAAACTTAAGCGCTAGATGTAGATGAGGAATATTTTATAACTAGATTTGCACATTAACTCTTGTTTATAATAAGAACGAGAAGAAATACTTGACGCACGGAGTGAAGGACACATTTTGTAGGTGGAAAATAAAACGTTCCTCCTTAGCTGCGAAGTGCTAGTATGGGAAATACAAAATTGTTTTTTGAGTATTTTTTCGCATGTTGAGATAAAACTCCTCGAATATATTTACAGGTTAAAGGACATTTTTGCGTAGAAATTTTACAGTAAGAGCTGTAAACATCCAAAAGTTTTTTAAAGGCAATTTTGTTTTACAAAATTATAGTAATTTTACCTCTCCGTTAATTTTGACTGTTAAATTTAATTGATATGCATATATGGCACCCAATGCTTGCCACCTGATCAATCAAAATAAGTAAATCTTTCCCTCTTCCTCTTCTTTTTGTAAATGTAATACCCCGGATTTTTAATAATAATAATAATGATAGAAATAGTAATGATAATGATAGATTAAAATAATACTAATAAAATAATAAAAATTAATAATGTTATATTGTTTATGTGGTAATCATATTATTTTGTAAATAGTAATATTAGATTAATCAAGATTAGAACCAAGAATCTAGGAGTAGTTAGATCAAATTATATTTTCAATTCTTTTTTATTCATCATTGGACTTGTTAACAATTACAATTTGAAGAAAAAATATGGAGAAAAAAATATGAAATAGAAAAGATGAAGATTCTTGTATTATCAACAAAAGAGGAACATCCTCATATAATGAGTAACCCATAAGGATTATCTCTAAAACCTAGAAGGAAACCATGTTAACTCCTTCTTAGAGAGAGACCAAGTTAACTCTCTCTTGTGAGATTCCACATCTCACATACATGTGAGAGCTCCACACTCTACACTCTTTGGTGAGGGCTCCACACCCAATACACTTAGCTCAATAGTCAAGACCCTCTATTTATAGACTAGGCCTAACTACCTAACTCTAATCAACTATTCCCTTATATTCTAACAGGACTCAAAATATATCTAATAATAATAAAACTCTACAATTTGTTTTAATTTATTTATCGGGACTAAATAAAAAACCCAGCCCATAGCTAAACCCTAAATTTTAATTATAAACTTAGGTTTAGCCGTCTAAACCTAGCAACACTCGATAGTTTTCTTCTCCGCCACCTTCTCTTCTCAAATCCTCCTTCCGGACTCTCATCAAATTATTTCCTAGGAGGTTAGCAATACGGAGACCAAGTAATCCTAATTCTCATAAGTCATAGGTTAGTTTTATGTAAACTTTGATAGGATTCTTATATATGAAAAATATTATAAATCATAACCCTAGATCGATAGGAACAATATTAAAGGCATTGTATTGTAATACAGTTTTGGATTATGTGAGTAACTTTTTGCAATCTATTGTTGAATTCTGGAAGGATGAATTGAATACATTTCACAATTGCTTTATTCTTTCATCTCGGCCTGTGTGCTTTATTGCATAAATATATGATTAAATCCAAATTTTGTCCCTGTGCGTTTCTTTTTCTTTGTGATTGAAACCAATTCTTCACCTCGGCTTTCATGCGTCAATTGAATACCCATGCACCTGTGCATCGTTTTTTTTTTGTAGTCACATTATATCAACAAATTGCAATATATATATATATATATATATGATAATATACGATGCTACAGTTAATATCACCTGAATATGTCTGTCCATGTTTTTCTATTAGTTGATTTTCTTTTCTGTATATAATATTTCCCGCTTAATAGAATATGATATGAACAGATTTTAAGTCAAATATCTTTATATTCTATATTTAATTAAAATAAAATAAAAATATATAAAAGATAAGTAAATAATAGAAATAATTTAAGAGTTTAATTATAATTAATATCTCATGTATCATAAAACATGATATGAACAGATTTTAAGTTAAAATATCCTTATATTTATATTTAATTAAAATAATATAAAATATATAAAAGATAAGTAAATAATAAAAATAATTTAAGAGTTTAATTATAATTAATATCTCATGTATCATAAAATATGATATGAATGGATTTTAAGTTAAAATATCCCTATATCTATATTTAATTAAAATAATATAAAATATATAAAAGATAAGTAAATAATAGAAATAATTTAAGAGTTTAATTATAATTAATATCTCCTCTATCATAAAATATGATATGAACAGATTTTAAGTTAAAATATCCCTATATCTATATTTAATTAAAATAATATAAAAATATATAAAAGATAAGTAAATAATAGAAATAATTTAGGAGTTTAATTTGTGTGTATTTGAAATAACTTAATAGTGGGAGGATAGCTTTGGGATGGTACCTCCCAAGTGATGAACACAACTTTTGGGCTTTATGCCACTGATGTGAAAATGATAGTATCCGTTCTTTCCAAAGTAGTGTCTGGCAGGGTTTTCCGGGACACTAGTAGCAACTTTGGGAAGAGGTGTGCACATTAGGAAGAGATGTTTTGATGATGGCCAATTAATGATTGTGACTGGCAGGGTGTAACACCCCTAATTTTTATTAAATTTTATTTGGACCCGGAAACCTGCCAGTCTACCCTGTGACCCGGAAACCTGCCAGTCACAATCAATTGGCCATAAACATAATAATCGTATCTTCCTAGTGTGCACACCTCTTCCCAAAGTTGCTACTAGTGTCCCGGAAACCTGCCAGACACCACTTTGGGAAGAACGGATTCTATCTTTTCACATCGGTGGCATAAAGCCCAAAAATTTTGTGTTCATCACCTTGGGAGGTACCATCCCAAAGCTATCCTCCCACTGTTAAGTTATTTAAAACACATACACAAAATAGACTTCTAATTTATTTCTATTATTTAATTGTATTTTATATATTTTTATATTGTTTTAATTAAATATAAATATAAAGAAATTTTGTCTGTATCCTATCTTATCGTGTATGAGACATTATATAAAGAAAAGAAAATCCAATAGTAAAAGAAGATAACATGGACAGACAACATTTTTTTAATCAATCCCTAATTCAAAAAAAAAAAACGCACAGGAATCTATTCACGCGAACCGAGGCAAAGCAATGGTTTTTTTTCCTTTTTTTCCTTTTTTTTTTCAATTACAAAATCGATAGAAGAAGACGCACAGGAGAACCATGTTTTTGATTGCAATACATAGAAGATAAAAGCAAACACGTCCAAGGGTGTATGCCTCAAGGGGGAAATAAAAAACAAATGCACGCAAACCGAAAAGTTTCAATCAATTCGCAAGGGAAAGAAACCGAATGTACAGGTATGAATAGAATATAACCAGCACGCAAATCTAAGACGAGAACTCTGCACATATTCGATTCTCTCTTTTTGTTTTGATCAGAAGGAACATAATACAATTAATAACCATCAGTAGCAACGGAAGGCACAAAAAAAAAGTTTGTACAGGTGATCTAGAAATTAGGTCTACCTATCAAAATTTTATATATAAATCTAACCTAGGGCTTATGGGAATTAGGATTACCAGGTCTCCGTGTTTGCTAACCTCCTAGAAGAATGAGAGTTTAACGGCAGAGAAAAGTATCGGTGTTTTCTAGGTTTAAGCGGCCAGACCTGGTATTTATAATTAAATCTAGGGTTTTGGCTATGGGCTGGACCTTTTAATTATTAGATATATTTTGAATCCGATAATGAATTCAAAAAGATTATATTTTGATATAACTAACTCCTAGAATCTAGGATCTAATCTTATAATATTATTTACAAAATAATATGGTTATCACCGGAACAATACAACACTATTAATTTAATTAATTAATTAATTTATTATTTTTTTTGTATTATTTTAATCTATGATTATCATTCCTATTTATATTATTATTATTATTATCATCATCATTAAAATCCGGGGTATTACATTCTACCCTCCTTAAAATAAGTTTTGTCCTCGAAACTTGAATGCGTACCTTCTTCAAATAAGAAGGGGTGTTTATTGCGCATATCGTCTTCTGCCTCCCATGTTGCTTCCTCTATCTTTTGACTTCTCCACAAAACTTTAACTAGTTTGACTAACTTGTTTCTCAATATTCTTTCACTTCTATCAAGGATCTTTATGGGACGTTCTTCATAGGTGAGATTCCGATATATCTTGATAGATTCGGGTTGAAGCTTATGTGAAGGGTCTGGTACATATTTCCGGAGCTGAGATATGTGAAAAACGTTGTGTACATGCTCCAAATCCATTGGCAGAGCTAGTCTGTATGACACTTCACCAATTCGTTCAATAATATCGTATGGGCCAATATACTTTGGACTCAGCTTGCCCTTCCTTCCAAATCTCATTACCTCCTTCATCGGTGATACTCTTAAGAATACTTTTTCTCCTGTCTCAAATTCTATTGGCCGTCGTCGTTGATCTGCATAAGATTTTTGCCGATCCTGAGCTGTTTTCATTTTCTCTTGAATTACCTTCACTTGCTCCATTGATTCTTGAATCATGTCTGGGCCGACAATGCCAGCTTCTCGAAAGTCGTTCCAACACAATGGGCTCCTGCATTTCCTCCCGTACAGTGCTTCATAAGGTGCCATATCGATGCTCGCATGGTAGCTGTTGTTGTAAGAGAACTCGACCAAAGGTAGACACTTATCCCATGAGTGATTGAATTCCAACTCACAGGCTCTTAACATGTCCTCCAGAGTTTGAATCGTCCTCTCCGTCTGTCCATCTGTGGCAGGATGGAAGGCTGTACTATATTTGAGTTGGGTTCCAAAAGCTTGCTGAACCTTGATCCAGAAGTTTGATAAAAACCTCGTGTCTCTATCAGAGACTATGTCTTTTGGGACTTCGTGCAACCTCACTATTTCTCGCACGTAGGCATCGGCTAACTGGTTCAAACCCCATGTGTTTTTCATCGCAATAAATCTTGCAGTCTTAGTCAACCTGTCAACTATGACCCAGATAGCATTCTTATCCCCTCTAGTTAAAGGTAAACCCGTGACAAAATCCATGGAAATTGACTCTCATTTCTCTCTCGGTACTTCCAGTGGTTGTAACATTCCTGCAGGTCGTTTGTATTCGATCTTCACCTTTTGACAAGTCAGACATTTGGCCACAAATTCCGCTATTTCTCTCTTCATCCTAGGCCACCAAAAGCTGTTCTTCAAATCCTTGTACATCTTCACTCCTCCCGGATGAATTGAGTAGGGCGTATTGTGGGCTTCCTCTAAAATTTTTCTCTTTATGCCTTCATTATTGGGCACGCATAATCTACCCTTGAACTTCATTGTGCCACCATCATCAACTTCAAAGTCTATAGCTTCTCCTTGGCTCTTCTTCTCTTTAATTCCTTATAACAAGGAATCAGACGCTTGTGCTTCACGGATCTCATCAAAGATAGTTGGTTGAATGGTGAGCGCATTAAGCATGCCTTTTCGCTCTGCGGGTAACAATACTTCAATCTCCAACCTCCTGAACTCTTCGCATAATTCATTGGGTATCACAAAAGCATTGAGGGTATGTCTCGATTTCCTACTAAGAGCATCGGCCACCACATTGGCTTTTCCTTCATGGTATTGGATTTCGAGCTCATAATCCTTAATCAATTCTAACCACCTCCTTTGCCTCATGTTAAGCTCCTTCTGGGTGAAGATATACTTCAAGCTCTTGTGATCCGTGTACACCTTACAAGACGAACCATATAAATAATGTCTCCATATTTTCAGAGCAAAAACCACGGCTGCCAACTCTAAGTCATGGGTGGGGTAATTTTCTTCATACGGCTTCAATTGCCTTGAGGCATACGATATCACCTTCTCATGTTGCATCAGAACACAACCAAGTCCATTTTTGGATGCATCGCTGTAGATCTCAAATCTGCTCGTTCCCGATGGTAAGGTCAGTATCAGAGCTGTAGTGAGTCGTTTCTTGAGTTCTTGGAAAGAGACCTCACAACTTTCATCCCAGTGAAACTTCGTCGTTTTACATATTAACCTTGTTATTGGCAGAGCTATCTTCGAGAAATCCTTCACAAACCTTCTATAATAACCCGCCAAACCGAGAAAGCTCCTGACTTCCGCAACATTTGTAGGCCTAGGCCACTCAGTAATAGCTTCAATCTTTGCTGGGTCAACCGAGACTCCTTCTTGAGATATTACATGGCCTAAAAAAGCCACTCTCTCCATCCAGAACTCGCATTTTGAGAGTTTCACATACCATTTCTTCTCCCTTAGAGTATCCAACACAATCCTCAGATGTTGCTCATGCTCTTCCCTCGTCGGGGAATACACCAAAATATCATCTATGAAAACCACCACGAATTGATCTAAGTACTGCTTGAAGGTTCTATTCATCTGGTCCATAAAGGCTGCCGGCGCATTCGTTAAGCCAAAAGGCATGACTATAAACTCATAGTGTCCATATCTGGTACGAAAGGCCGTCTTTGGGATGTCGTCTTCCTTGATTCGTACTTGATGATACCCAGTCCTCAAATTGATCTTTGAGAACATACCTGCTCCCCTTAATTGATCAAATAAGTCTTCAATCCTTGGCAATGGGTATCTGTTCTTTATAGTCACCATGTTCAGTCCTCTGTAGTCAATACACAACCTCATACTCCCGTCTTTCTTTCGCACAAACAAAACTGGAGCTCCCCACGGTGAAACACTCGGTCTTATGTAACCCTTGTTCAACAGTTCTTCAAGTTGGGTTTTTAACTCCTTTAGTTCTGCCGGAGCCATCCTATATGGCGCTTTTGATATCGGAGCAGTGTCGGGCAAGAGGTCGACAGCAAACTCAACTTCTCTGATAGGTGGCATGCCAGGAATCTCTTCGGGAAAGACATCGGGATATTCTCTAACCACATGTATTTGCTCAATCTTCTCCTCGAGAGTTAGGTCACGCACGTTACACAAATAAGCTGGATATCCCTTTATAAGGAGACTCTTAATAGTCATAGCAGAGACTATCTGAATGGAAGGTTTGGGCACAACACCTTTATAAGAAAGGTATTTCCCTTTTGGTGACTTAAATGATATCTTCTGCTCCCTACAGTCTAGCCTAGCACTATATTTTCTAAGCCAGTCCATTCCCAAAATAACATCGAAATCGGCCAAGTCAAATTGGATTAGGTTAGCTGGTAAGTCAGAACCAGCTATACTAATCGGAATGTTTTCATAAATATTGGAGCAAGAGACAACAGCTCCAGAGGGTAAGGTAATGTTCGTTAAGGAGGTCGATGATGGTACCATTCTCGTCTTCTCAACAAAAGAAGATGAGATAACCGAGAGCGATGCACCGGTATCGAATATGATATAAGCAGGTACAGACCGGAGTAAGAAGGTACCTGTAATAACATCTGGGTTTGCTTCAGCTTCAGAGTGGTTCATGACGTAGATCCTTCCTTGATTCCCTGTGATTTGATTAACCACGGCATTCTGACCAGCTACTCGATTTGCTCCAGCTCCATTGTTGAGGTTTCCAGTAGTGGCATATGGTCGGTTCCCTCCGCTTCCATTCTGAAAGTTTTGTTGATAGCGCGGCTGATTGTCATTGTTCCTACCCCCTTGGTTATTGTTCCCATTTCGTCCCCCATCTGGCTTTGGTTGTCCTCCTTGAGAGACTGTTTGCGGATTAAATCTCCCGGCAGTACATCGATTTGCCTTATGCCCCTTGCCACCGCATTGAAAGCAAGTTATAAGTTCTCCATTGCACTTTCTCCCAGGATGTGGCTCCCTGCCGCATCCTCTACAAGGATTTGATCTTGTTCCTTGAGCTTGGATCTTGAATTGATTCCCACCATAATCACCTCTATCAGCATACTTCTGTCCTTATGGTTGTTTGCCACCCCAGTTGTTGTCCTTGTTATCATAACGAGGCTTCTTGTCGCCACTAGCTTGTTGAGGGCCACTACCAAACTGCTTTTTCTTGTTCCTCTCCATGACTTCCTCTTCAGTTTGTAGGATATCAAAAATGTTCAAAGCTCGTTCGTAAGCTTCCTGGAAGGTCTTTGATGGTATACCTCCCAAGGACTTCTGAATTTTGAACGTTAGCCCTTTTTCATATTTCTGCGCCTTTTCCTTCTCCGTAGGAATGAGGTTCGAAGCAAAACGCAAGAGTTCAATGAACTTGTCGGTATACTCCTGCACCGTCATCTTTCCCGTCATCCTGAACCTTGCAAATTCCTCCTGTTTCTGCCACTTAATTGCGTCGGGGTAGAATCTATTGCGAATCCGTTCCTTGAAAATTCCCCAGTCAAATCCTTCTTCGGCTACATAGCCTGTCTTCACTGTGGACCACCAACTATCTGCCTCCTCCTTGAGATAAAACGAGCCTATGCTAATCTTCATGTTCTCGGGACAATTTGTCACTTCATACAGCTTTTCCATATCGCGAATCCAGTTTTCCAGAGCGATTGGATCAATAGTCCCTTTGTAAGTAGGCGGATGATGAGACGCCACTCTCTTAAAGATGGTATTCTCGGTGTTAGCCTGTTGGACATTTTGTTGTTCAAGAGCCAAAGCAAGATTTTCAATGGCCCTCAGACGTCGATCCATATCCTCAGCAGCACCATTGTTCGCGGCCATTCTAGGGTTACGACGGGTATAATAACTAATCATAGGGCATATGCTTTTAGAATCCTATGTGCAGGTCAACACTAGCTATCACTTACAACACATATTTGTTTTATATATATCAAATCAACCATCAATTAATGCAATATAAAATCAAACAATAACTAATATAAATTCAAATCATAAACCAACATCTTTTTATTTAAAAGAGCAAAAATCCCATCTTTCTTCATTACTAAAAAAATAAAACAAATAAAATAAACTAAAATAAAATAAAATAAAATTTAGATCTAGAAGGAACCCCTCAACCTATAGGTAATTCTACCCATTTGCTCACATTCCCACTGCTTCCTAGGGACTAGTGGTGGAGGTTTTTCTACCCTTTCGAGCTTTTCTTCACAACTTCTTAATGCGTCTTTCAACATGCTACTTCGTGGTTGGGGACGTTTATGTTGTCCAGAAATTCTTAATCTTCTCTTTATCATAGCTTCGATTTCTTCAACCTCCTCCTTGGTTTTGCTTACAAACTCTATCACTTGTTGATAACCATAAGGATACCAACCCTTACGAGGGATTTTCTTTTCTAGCATTTTCCTTATCTTTCCAAGACTTCCATTCCTTGGTAGCGCCTTAATTAAGTGTTTAGTCCTAGTGTAAGGGGTAATTGTGTGTAATCTGCTTTCCTTATTGAAGGCTCGAATTATGACCCACAGTCGTAAGGCATTCAGCTCTACTGACACTTCTTCATCCCATTTGTACCTTGATGGCTCACTTCTAATCACCTCTCCCACATCTCTTCTTAAATTTTCCATTTGCTAAAATCAAATAGGGCAAAATAACATAAAATTTACAAGTCAACAAAACTCTAAATTGCATAGTGAATCACAAAACAATTTCAAACATACAATTATATAATACCCATGCACCTGTGCATTGTTTTTTTTTTTTGTAGTCACATTATATCAACAAATTGCAATATATATATATATATATATATGATAATATACGATGCTACAGTTAATATCACCTGAATATGTCTGTCCATGTTTTTCTATTAGTTGATTTTCTTTTCTGTATATAATATTTCCCGCTTAATAGAATATGATATGAACAGATTTTAAGTCAAATATCTTTATATTCTATATTTAATTAAAATAAAATAAAAATATATAAAAGATAAGTAAATAATAGAAATAATTTAAGAGTTTAATTATAATTAATATCTCATGTATCATAAAACATGATATGAACAGATTTTAAGTTAAAATATCCTTATATTTATATTTAATTAAAATAATATAAAATATATAAAAGATAAGTAAATAATAAAAATAATTTAAGAGTTTAATTATAATTAATATCTCCTGTATCATAAAATATGATATGAATGGATTTTAAGTTAAAATATCCCTATATCTATATTTAATTAAAATAATATAAAATATATAAAAGATAAGTAAATAATAGAAATAATTTAAGAGTTTAATTATAATTAATATCTCCTCTATCATAAAATATGATATGAACAGATTTTAAGTTAAAATATCCCTATATCTATATTTAATTAAAATAATATAAAAATATATAAAAGATAAGTAAATAATAGAAATAATTTAGGAGTTTAATTTGTGTGTATTTGAAATAACTTAATAGTGGGAGGATAGCTTTGGGATGGTACCTCCCAAGTGATGAACACAACTTTTGGGCTTTATGCCACTGATGTGAAAATGATAGTATCCGTTCTTTCCAAAGTAGTGTCTGGCAGGGTTTTCCGGGACACTAGTAGCAACTTTGGGAAGAGGTGTGCTCATTAGGAAGAGATGTTTTGATGATGGTCAATTAATGATTGTGACTGGCAGGGTGTAACACCTCCAATTTCTAACAGTTATAATAACAAAAATTTAAATAATTTTTATAAATAAACTAATGTTGTAACACCCCCAAATTTCTAACTATTATAATAACGTAAAATTTGCTATAATTTTTATGAATAAATACTGAAATTCAAAATAACCAAATCTGGGAAGTGTGGAAGTGTTACCGCCGCACTTGTATTGGGACAAGTACAAGGCTACTTTATTACAATAACGAAAATCAAAACTCAAGCAAAAATGCTTTTTTTTTTCAAAGCATAATTTAAAATTAAATAGCTAGAAAGCCGAATGTTCCTCCTCACTCCTCACTGCTAGTCCCAACAGCCCCAACTTTGAAACCTGTTTCACTGAAAACCTGCTCCCCCGAAGGATCGTCGCAGCCCAGAACACAAACATCAGCAAAAGCTGGTAATCCTAATAAACAAAGATAATATGGAAAATAATAATAATAATAATAATAATAATAATAATAATAATAATAATAATATTCATAGGATGAAAGAAGAACATCATATACATAAAGTATCAATTTTAAGACTCATCATATCTATATATTCATATCGAATCAAATATTGTTCATTATTTTTTTTTAAAATTTATTTAGACCTGGGAGACCCTGCCAGTCTATTTAGTTTAGTGGGAAGAGAACCATGGTAGATCCGGGAGCCCCTGCCAATCTACCCTGTGACTCAGGAGCCCCTGCCAGTCACAAATCATCAAATATCAAATTGGCCAAAAAACATTCGTCCTAATGTGCACACCTCTTCCCAAAGTTGCTACTAGTGTCCCGGGAGCCCCTGCCAGACACCACTTTGGAAAGAACGGATATAATCAGTTCACATCAAATAATATATCGAGGCATAAAGCCTAAGAGTTGTGTTCATCACATTAGGGGTACCATCCCAAAGCTATCCTCCCACGATTTAAAGTATTTTAAAAAAATACACTCATAACAAAAATAATGGATTTCTCAATAATTAATACACACACACACACACACACACACACACACACACACACACACATATGAAGACATTTATAAACTTTCATTACACAAAATAGACTTCCCAAATTTACAAAAGCCAAATCGAATGTATATACCGCTATTCGTTAATTATAAAAACCCAAGGTAAAACCATTTTAAAAGAGAATTGTTCTAGAAATTAGGATTTCATATAATATATTTTATATATAACAATTCTCTCAAAATCTATGTAAAAGTATAAAAATAACCTAAGATTCATGGGGATTGAGATTAGCAAAATAGGATGTAGAGAAAGAGAAGAGGAAGAAGCATAGGATATAAAATTACGCTAAGACTTATGGAATTATGATTAGTAAAATATGAGGAGGAGGAGGAGGAGGAGGAGGATGTATAAAATTACACTAAGACTCATGGGATTATGATTAGTAAAATAGGATGTAAAGAGGAAGAATAAGAAGCATAGGATATAAAATTATGCTAAGACTTATAGAATTATGATTAGTAAAATAGGATGTATAGAAGAAGAAGAAGAAGAAGAAGAAGTACGAGATGCAAGGTTGTTCTGGGAATTAGGATTACCTATCGAAATATAAAATTACACTAAGACTCATGAGATTAGGATTACCTGGTCTCCATTTTGCTAACTTTTAGAAGATTAGAGAAATTAGAAGAATAGAGAAAGAGTAGAGAAAATAGTAGAAGAGAATATGAGAAGAGAATGAGAGTATTCAGGGTTAGGCTAGACTCATATTTAAAACAAAAATTTAGGGTTTAGCTTCGGGCTCTTTTACCATTGCCAACTCATTAATAGGGTACATAAAATAATAAAAATCAATCAACAATGATGCAATTTAATATCATTAATAGGGCATATTAAAATAAAAAAAATCAATCAATCATGGTTCACATTAAATTCGGTCAATCAATCATGGTGTAAATTAATGTGACTTAGATGACAAGTAGAGGACTTATTACCTAAACCTCTTTCTTAGAGAATAAGCAGAAAATCTTACCTAAACCTCTTTCTTAGAGTATAAGCAGAAAATCTTACCTAAGGCAATTAAGACTAGGAATATTTGGCTCACCAAAGCTATCTAAAATAAATGGGTAATTACTATCAATAATAACTACTAATAATAATATCATCAATATTAATAATAATAAGGGATATTACAAATGTATTTCGAAATAACCATCCTGGGGAGTGTTACCGCCACACTTGTACTGGGACAAGCGCAAGGCTACTTATTACATTAAAATAAATTAAAACTTAAATAAAGAAGTCTCATCTAAAGCATAAAATAAAAAAAGAAACTAGCTAGAGCTTTTTATTATTCTTCCTCACTTCTCACTGCTAGCCCCAGCGGCCCCAGCTTTGAGACCTGTTTCAATGAAAATCTGCTCCCCCGAAGGATCGTCGCAGCCCATAGACACACACACATCAGCAAACGCTGGTAATCCTAATAAACAAAAATAATACAAAAATAACAATAAAATATTCTCATGTTATAAAAAAGAAAAACTTTATATATTTATATAATCGAAAATATTTGTTTCATATTCACTGTCATTCATTAATTTTTATTAAATTTTATTTGGACCCGGAAACCTGCCAGTCCATTTAATTTAGTGGGAAGAGAACCATGGTAGACCCGGAAACCTGCCAGTCTACCCTGTGACCCGGAAACCTGCCAGTCACAATCAATTGGCCATAAACATAATAATCGTATCTTCCTAGTGTGCACACCTCTTCCCAAAGTTGCTACTAGTGTCCCGGAAACCTGCCAGACACCACTTTGGGAAGAACGGATTCTATCTTTTCACATCGGTGGCATAAAGCCCAAAAATTTTGTGTTCATCACCTTGGGAGGTACCATCCCAAAGCTATCCTCCCACTGTTAAGTTATTTAAAACACATACACAAAATAGACTTCTAATTTATTTCTATTATTTAATTGTATTTTATATATTTTTATATTGTTTTAATTAAATATAAATATAAAGAAATTTTGTCTGTATCCTATCTTATCGTGTATGAGACATTATATAAAGAAAAGAAAATCCAATAGTAAAAGAAGATAACATGGACAGACAACATTTTTTTAATCAATCCCTAATTCAAAAAAAAACGCACAGGAATCTATTCACGCGAACCGAGGCAAAGCAATGGTTTTTTTTTCCTTTTTTTCCTTTTTTTTTCAATTACAAAATCGATAGAAGAAGATGCACAGGAGAACCATGTTTTTTATTGCAATACATAGAGGATAAAAGCAAACACGTCCAAGGGTGTATGCCTCAAGGAAAAAAAAAAAAAAACAAACGCACGCAAACTGAAAAGTTTCAATCAATTCGCAAGGGAAAGAAACCGAATGTACAGGTATGAATAGAATATAACCAGCACGCAAATCTAAGACGAGAACTCTGCACATATTCGATTCTCTCTTTTTGTTTTGATCAGAAGGAACATAATACAATTAATAACCATCAGTAGCAACGGAAGGCACAAAAAAAAAGTTTGTACAGGTGATCTAGAAATTAGGTCTACCTATCAAAATTTTATATATAAATCTAACCTAGGGCTTATGGGAATTAGGATTACCTGGTCTCCGTGTTTGCTAACCTCCTAGAAGAATGAGAGTTTAACGGCAGAGAAAAGTATCGGTGTTTTCTAGGTTTAAGCGGCCAGACCTGGTATTTATAATTAAATCTAGGGTTTTGGCTATGGGCTGGACCTTTTAATTATTAGATATATTTTGAATCCGATAATGAATTCAAAAAGATTATATTTTGATATAACTAACTCCTAGAATCTAGGATCTAATCTTATAATATTATTTACAAAATAATATGGTTATCACCAGAACAATACAACACTATTAATTTAATTAATTAATTAATTAATTATTATTATTATTATTATTTGTATTATTTTAATCTATGATTATCATTCCTATTTATATTATTATTATTATTATTATCATCATCATCATTAAAATCCGAGGTATTACACAGGGTTTCCTGGGTCACAGGGTAAACTGGCAGGGTTTTTCGGGTTTACCATGGTTCTCTTCCCACTAAATAGACTGGTAGGGTTTCTCGAGTCTATCATGAATTTAATGAAGATAATGAATAATATTTGATCTGACGTGTATCTATATTATGAATATAGAAATTGATATTTGATTCAATTACTACGTATATTAGATTTGATTATATTTGATTGTGTTTTATTAGGATTACCAGCTTTTGCTGATGTTTGTATTCATGGGCTGCAACGATCCTTCGGGGAAGTAGATTTTCAGTGAAACAGGTTTCAAAGTTGGACTGTTGGGGCTAGCAGTGAGAAGTGAGGAAGACCAATGAATAATTCTACCTAGTTTTATTTTATTTTTTTATGCTTTGAATAAAATGCTTTTATTTAAGTTTGGATTTATGTTAATGTAATAAGATAGCCTTGTACTTGTCCCAGTACAAGTGCAGCGGTAACACTTCCCAAAGTAGTTTATTTTGACTTTGAGTAATCAATCTTAAATGTTATCGCAGTTTTAAGTTATTATAACTGTTAGAAAATTGGGGGTGTTACAGTAAATCTTTCTTTTCTCTCTCCCTCTTCCTTGCCAACTCACTCTGTGTCCATCTCAACCCTTTTTTTTAGGAATTCTGGAGATTTAACAAAAAATAAATAAAATACAAATCCGGTAAAGCGGCTTTTGGGGAAGGACCCTTTATTGGTTCTTCACTGGATCACACACACACACACACACACACACACACATATATATATATATTAAATAAGAAAGATGGCTGAAAGCCTATATTATAAATAAGAGATTACATAAAGAGGGAATTTAATCCCAAACACTCTTGTTCCACCCAAGTTAGCAACTGAGTGGGACAGATATCCAGAATTGCAGACTTGGAAATGCCTAATTTTACTAAAGCATCAGTAACTCTATTAGTATGACGAGATGCCCAAGATTCCCCCTCCTTCAAGACCCAAGTATGACACCACTTTTTGATCAAACTTGTTAGCGTACCTACTTTGACCTCCAACCGATTCTCCCATTCCATATTTATTCGCATAAAATGTTGAGTTGGGGTGGGTTCCTCCATCACCACTTTGTATAAGTAAAAGATTTGTCCCAATTGAAACATTAGTCTCTCCAACCATTTCTTTAAGAAAACCACCCACTATTGATGTGGTTCGTAATAGGGGAAGGTAGTCTGGACCAATCTATACAAAGATAAATACTATCTGTAATACCCCGGATTTTTAATAATAGAAATATAATGATAATGATAGATTAAAATAATACTAATAAAATAACAATGATTAATAATAGAAATAAAAAAATTTAAAAAAAATAACAGTAGATTAAAATAATAATAATAATAATAATAATATAGTAAAAAAAATTAATAATGTTGTATTGTTTATGTGCTAATCATATTATTTTGCAAATAGTATTATTAGATCAATTAAGATTAGATCCTAAATTCTAGGAGTTAGTTATATCAGATTATAATTTTAATCTTTTGAATTCATTATCGGATTCAAAATATATCTAATAATTAAAAGGTCCAGCCCATAGCCAAAACCCTAGATTTAATTATAAATACCAGGTCTGGCCGCTTAAACCTAGAAAACACCCGATACCTTTCTCTGCGGCTAAACTCTGGTTCTTCTAGGAGGATAGCAAACACGGGGACCAGGTAATCCTAATTCCCATAAGTCTTAGGTTAGGTTTATATAAATTTTGATAGGTAGACCTAATTTCTAGAACACCTATACAAACCTTTTTGTGCCTTCCGTTGCTACTGATGGTTATTAATTGTATTATGTTCCTTCTGATCAAAAATCGAATATGTAGAGTTCTTGTTTCGATTTGCGTGCTGGTTATATTTCATACTACCTGTGCATTCTTTTCTTTCCCTTGCGTATTGTTGGAAGTTTGTCGGTTTGCGTGCGTTGCTTTTCTAGGCATACACCCTGTACGTGTTATCTTTTGTTCTTTATGTATTGAATCAAAACATATTTCTTTTTTTTCCTTTGTGCGTTCTGCTCATTGGGTGATTGAGGAAAAAAAGAGAGAGAGAAAAACCCATTACTTTGTCCTCGGTCCGCGTGAATGAAATCAACACACCTGTGCTTTTTATGAATTAGGAATTGAAAGAAAAATGCATGTACATATCTGT
The DNA here is from genome assembly GCA_034222035.1 of Acacia crassicarpa. NCBI lineage: Eukaryota > Viridiplantae > Streptophyta > Magnoliopsida > Fabales > Fabaceae > Acacia > Acacia crassicarpa. The sequence goes on from JAWXYG010000004.1 coordinate 131,110, forward strand.
CCTTGTTATCTTCTATTACTATTGGATTTTCTTTTTCTTTATATAATACCTCCTACGCTATAGGATAAGTCATGAACAGAGTTTAGGTCAAATATCTTTATATTTATATTTAATTAAAATAATAATATAAAAATATATATAAGATAATTAAATAATAGAGATAATTTAGGAGGTTGTTTTGTGTATGTTTAAAACAAATTAACAGTGGGAGGATAGCTTTGGGATGGTACCTCCCAAGGTGATGAACACAAAATTTTTGAGCTTTATGCCACCGATGTGAAAAGATAGAATCCGTTCTTCCCAAAGTGGTGTCTGGCAGGTTTCTGGGACACTAGTAGCAACTTTGGGAAGAGCTGTCCACACTAGGAAGATACGATTATTATGTTTATGGCCAATTGATTGTGACTAGCAGGTTTCCAGGTCATAAGGTAGACTGGCAGGTTTCCGGGTCTACCATGGTTCTCTTCCCACTAAACTAAATGGACTGGCAGGTTTCCGGGTCCAAATAAAATTTAATAAAAATTAATGAATGACAGTGAATATGAAACAAATATTTTTGATTATATAAATATATAAAGTTTTTCTTTTTCTTATAACATGAGAATATTTTATTGTTATTTTTGTATTATTTTTATTTATTAGGATTACCAGCGTTTGCTGATGTGTGTGTGTCTATGGGCTGCGACGATCCTTCGGGGGAGCAGATTTTCATTGAAACAGGTCTCAAAGCTGGGGCTGCTAGGGCTAGCAGTGAGAAATGAGGAAGAATAATAAAAAGCTCTAGCTAGTTTCTTTTTTTATTTTATGCTTTAGATGAGACTTCTTTATTTAAGTTTTAATTTATTCTAATGTAATAAGTAGACTTGCGCTTGCCCCAGTACAAGTGCGGCGGTAACACTCCCCAGGATGGTTATTTCGAAATACATTAGTTATTTATAAAAATTACTTAAATTTTTGTTATTATAACTGTTAGAAATTAGAGGTGTTACACTATCACTATTGCTTGGTCTTACTAAACAAATTTTCAGGTAAATTCATATCTTGTTTTTCGTTTCATTTGCTTAGATCATAAGTGATGTGTATATCCTCCATTTTCTTAAAACAATAATTAATTAATGGTTTGATCAAACCATTCATCAAGATCTTTCATGCACACAGTTGAGCTTTGAACTTTATAAGGCTCAAACTCTTCAACTAGATAATGCTTCATCATTTATCAAAATATGCAAAATGAGCCATAATGTGGCAATATACAATAGTTCAACATATACCAAAAAGATGTAAGTACTATTGTTAGCAGAAGTAACTTAAGCTTCTGAAGTCTTCCCTAATAAACGTACACGAGAACTATCACATGAAAAATGTTAGTAGTCATCAATCCAACTTATTACAAATGCTAATATGTGCTTATGAGATGCCAAGTAGAACAATTGATATAGCTAAGTGTTAGAAATATAATTCGTAAATTTTCCAAATCACATATTCCATGTCAGGAATTTTGTAGCACAAATTTTGTATTATAGTTTCCATATCAGGAATTCTGTATCACAATTTTATATCATAAATTCCATATCTGTTATCATAGATTCTGAATCATAGTTTCAATAACACAATTCCTAAGCTGCCTTGTAACACCCCAAATTTTCTAATAATTATAATAACATAAAATTGCAAACTTTTTTAGAAATAATTACTGAAATTCAAAATAACCAAATTTGGGAAGTGTTACCACCACACTTGTACTGGGACAAGTGTAAGGCTACCTTATTACGATAACATAAACCCACACTTAAATAAAAAAAGTCTTATTTAAAGCGTAAAATAAAATAAGAAAAACTAGCTAGAATTACTCATTGTTCTTCCTCATTTCTCACTGCTAACCCAAACAGCCCAACTTTGAAACCTGTTTCACTGAAAATTTGCTCCCCGAAGGATCGTCGCAACCCATGAACACAAACATCAGCAAAAGCTGGTAATCCTAATCAAAACACAATTTATACAACTCTTTTATATATATATATATATAAAATCAAATATATAATCACACAGTGATTGAATCAACTATCAATTCTATTATTCATCGTGTATACGCACATATACAAATATTCACACCGAATCAAATATTATTCATTATCTTTATTAATTTCATATAGACCCGGAAACCTACCAGTTTATTTGTGGGAAGAGAACCATGGTAGACCCAAAAACCTGCCAGTCTACCTTGTGACTTGGAAACATGCCAGTCACAAATCATCAAATTGATCATAAAACATATCTTCCTAATGTGCACACCTCTTCCCAAAGTTGCTACTAGCGTCCCGGGAACCTACCAGACACCACTTTGGGAAAAACGGATACTATCTTTTCACATCGGTGGCATACAGCCCAAAAGTTGTGTTCATCACTTTGGGAGGTACCGTCCCAAGTGTAACATCCTAATTTTTTTTAATTTTAGAATTTAAGATTAATTACTTAAAATATAGGGCTTGTATTCCTCGAAAATCTTAGAAAAAGACTAAATTCAATTAGGGCTTATTTCTTTACGATATGTGAACATGAAAATTTAGAAACAATTAAAAAAATAATAATAATAAAGAGAAAAAAAAGAACCACGTGAATGCCAAGCTCAACTAAACCCAAACTAAAACCCAAGCCATTAACTTTAACTAACCAACTAAAGGGTAACAATGAAACTGGATCAGCGAAGTTGGAGCCCACTCGTGATCTCTGCAAAAACGCCATGCCCGACAAAAGGTTACCACACCGTACAACAACGTTCACGCAAAGCTTCATATCAGCACAAAGGTTTCCCGTTGTTGCAGGCGCTTTCGGCGGTTTGCTGCTCACGCAAGACAGCAGGAATCAGAAACGCAACCTCAGCGGACCGTTAGCTAAGCTTCCTCGGTCTGGTACCTTGGCTCACTATATAACCAAAATCGTTGTTTCTTTAACCTTCACGCTGCTAGAGGAAACACACAGAACCAAAGCAAGATGAGAGCGTTAGTGAGTTGGGAGAAAGAGTGAAAACCGAACTATGCGTGTGAGAGTGGGAGGCTACTACGTTCATCCGTTCCCTGTTTCTACCTCAGCGAAACAGAGGTGTCTACTCCTCCTTGAAGGCCACGGCTTGCAAGAAGGTGAGTTCTCATCCCTCTAGTTTTGGATTTTCTGGGTAGTGTCATCGGGTATGTATACATATATGTATGTAGAAAACGAAGAAAGAAAATAGGAAAAACAACCCCGAGCTGTGTGCATGTGTGTGTCGCTGATACATGAAGAACAAAGAGGGAATCCATGCGAGCATAAAACACTTATAAGGGTTGCTGTTTAGGTAGAGCTTGGAACTTGTTTCACTGGCCACACTAAAGATATATATATTTAGGTTTCATCACTGTATGTAAAGAAAAGGAGAAGAAGACTTCGGTGTTTGAATATATGTGCATGTATAAACTCTAAGTACAAAAAGGGAAGGGAAGGAGAATCATAAGATACCATACACGCATATAAGGTTGCTGTCATGAGGAATAATGCACCAGGAAAGAATAGGAAAACAACATACATTGCAAACCGTTAGTTCTGGAAAATACACTTTGGAATAGGGGTTTTCGAGCAAGTAAAAACTAGGGAAAACGAACTCATTTAAATCTGAAATTTTTTTGGACATATAGTTCACATAACAAAATTTACATCAAGCTTTGAATCACCTTAAACGGAGGTCTGTAGCTCAAGATATGATTTTTCAAAGTTGAGCTAAAAACCTGCAAAATTTTCGGTATGGCTCTGGAGCAACAAAATGGCGTTGCATTTCGGACCCAGTAAAGCTTTGAGTTTTTATATGAAATTTTCCAGTATAATAGTAGACACATATAGGTTTAATTTGATAGGTAATTCGTCGAATTCTGATAAGAATTGAGGGAGATATGATTTTCCAAAGTTAGCCAAAATCTGAAACGTTTTTCTGCAACTTTTGATGACCAGCGATTTTTGAGCTTTATTTTGAAATGGCAAACGTTTGAGTTTATTCTTGAAATTTTTACAGTAAATAGTAGACATTTGAACCTTTCCAACAAGCCAAAGAACACCTAAAACGGAGGTCTACAACTTTAGTTATAATTTTTGGAAGTTAGGTCATAATTATGGAAGATTTTCTGGAAAACTTTGTATATGGCTTGTGTTTTTCAGAAGTTGGAAATTTTCTCGACCATCAATTGACTTTGTGACTTTCATTAATGAAAATAGACTAATCAAGGTTTAAGTAGAAATTGGAATCACTCCATTTGGAGTTGTATAGGTCCAGTTATGAATTTTCTAAATTCTCAGAAAAGTTAGAAGCTGGTTTTATATAAGTAAATATCATAATATTATTACTATTAGAATTTGCATTTGTTTAGTGGAAATTATAAGTTATAATTGTGATAATGTAGAGCCTTCTTGAGAGCGGTGATTGTGCGGGTTGTGTTTCTCAAACTAAGATTAAGCTTGAAATTGAGGTAACCGGGGTTAATTTATTTTATATGTTAGTTTTGGACTGTAAGGTATTTTTCTAAGCTTAATTTTTATATATACTACTTGTGTGTGTTTTGAAAAAAATTATTTGTCTGTTGAATATGAAATTAGTTCAGTGAAGCAGTGTATTTTCCAATCTGTTTATTTAAGTGATTATTATTATTATTGAAATTGTTATTGTTTTGATGGTTATGATGTTGTTGTGAGATGTTGTGTATGGAATGGTAACTTAATAAAATATTGTTTAAATTTTAGTGTTATATTATTCTTTCTGTTGAGATATGTTGGGTTGTGTGGAAGAGATTTAGGGTGAAATTGTGCCCATCGGCTCTCTCATTCCTAGCCCGGAATTTGAGTTGAGTGTTTTGGGTGGACACCTCCCTGTTACGGTATATGGGTGGTGACATGGGAGGAGACAGTATTCTTGAAGTGACTAGCTAACCTTGGCCGGGTATACTAACACCGATAGGCTGATCCACGTCCACGAGGAAATAAGGAGGAGCAGGATGGACGAGTGGGGATAGTTAATTGTTATGGTTATTATGTATCAATTGTTTTATTTGTGGATATTTAATTATTGAAATTATTAATATTACTCTATTATTACAAACCTGCTTCTCTGACTTGCAATCCTTTCTTGCATATTTGATAAATTAATTTAGGTTAGAGGGACTTTATGTCCCACCCCGTCATTATCAAATTTTTCAGGCGAGACCTCTAATCTTAGTAGAAGACAGGGGAAGCAACCAGAGGCAAAGACGTCGTGGAACTCGTAGGCCTCCTTTTGGTATTAGTGTTGTATTGATCTATATATTGCCATCTTAGGGCCCTCATATTTTGGAAATACTACATCAATTATTTTTGGATGACTGTTTATTTTCTGAAAGCCTTATCTATACACTATCATATCATTGTGGATCCACCATTATATCTATATGACCACTGTTTTGTGTAGACCCTTTCTTGTGGGTTCTTATTGTATGACCCATGGGCTATAAATCTCCTGTTCGATAATTGTGCCCTGAGTTATGGATTTTTCTGTTATGGGTTTGTGGGCGAAGTTTTGTGCCCTGGACCCGAGGTGTGTGTATTTGAGAAAGAAGGTTTTCCTATAATTACCTACTAATCCAGTTCTGAGAAAACCTTATGGTTAAATGTTATCTTGTGAGAAGGGTCTTTTCACCAAGCTATCCTCCCACTATTAGTTCATTTCAATCACACAAAATCATGAAATTCAATCTTGTCACAATTATTAATTTCTTCATTGAATATATCGGTTACTTAAGGGCATCATGACTTTCCAAATTATTCAAGAGTATAATAATTCAAATATTCGATACAAGAGCCAACACATATTATAACTCAAATACCTATCTGAGTAAAGTCTAATTATTTAAAATACACCCATAATTAAATCCCTACATTGTTTCTATGCATTAAAGTGCCTAAATTGAATTTATTAATATTTTATACTTATTTAATTATCTTTCATACATTTTTCTATTATTTAATTAAATATAGAATAAGATGATATTTTACCTATAATCTGTTCATGTCCCATTTTATTGTGAGAAAATATTATATAGAGAAAGAATAAATAAAAGAAATATCAAATAATATAGCAATAGGCATAACTATCATAATATGGTATAGTTTATTATCATAGTATATTGTAATTGATCATGTCCAGAGAACCCAGAGCAACAACACGTACTCACACAAATAGCTTTGCAAAAGCAAAAACAAGAAACAAACAAACAGAGAGAGAGAGAGAGAGAGAGAGAAATCAAATATGCAAAACGAGAAGAGGAATTATATATATATATATATATATATATATATATATATATATATATATATATATATATTCAATTACTTAAAGTCAATCAGAGCAACGCAAAGACAACTATAATCAATATTAATGGACTTTGTAAAGAACTACTCACGCCAACCGAGAAGAAGAGACTGTATTTGTACACATATTCAATATTAATTTCTATTGTTCTAGGATTAGGATTACATATAATATATTCTATATATGACAATCCTATCAAAAATTTATACAAAACTAACCTAAAACTCATGAGGATTAGGATTACATATAATATACTTTATATATGACAATCCTATCAAAATTTATATAAAACTAACCTAAGACTCATGGGATTAGGATTAGCAAAATAGGATGTGGAGAAAAAGAATAAGTTGAGGATTAGCAAAATAGGATGTAGAGAAAAAGAATAAGCACGAGACACAAAGTTGTTCCAGGGATTAGGATTACATATAATATATTTCATATATGACAACCCTATCAAAACTTATACAAAACAAACTAAGACTCATGGGAATTAGGATTACCTGGTCTCCGTTTTGCTAGCCTCTTAGAAAATAATTGACACAAAGAAATAATAGAGGAAGTAGTAGGAGAGAATAGGAGTAGAGTATGAGAGTATTCAGGGTTAGACTAGACCTGTAATACCCCAGATTTTTAATAATAATAATAATAATAATAATAATAGAAATAGTAATGATAATGATAAATTAAAATAATACTAATAAAATAATAATTATTAATAATAGAATAATAATAATAGTAGTAGTAGTAGTAGTAGTAGTAGATTAAAATAATAAAATAATATAGTAAAAATTAATAATGTTGTATTGTTTCTGTGATAATCATATTATTTTGTAAATAGTAATATTAGATTAGTCAAGATTAGATCCAAGAATCCAGGAGTAGTTAGATCAAATTATATTTTCAATTTTTGAATTCATCATCGGACTCAAAATATATCTAATAATAAAACTCTACAACTTGTTTTAATTCATTTATCGGGAATAAGTAAAGGGCACAGCCCATAGCTAAAACCCTAGATTTTAATTATAAACTTAGGTCTGGCCACTTAAACCTAGAAAACACCCGATACTTTGCTTTGCCGCTATTTTTCTCCGCTACTACATCCTCGTTCTGTACTCTCGGCAATTATTCTCCTAGGAGACTAGCAACACGGAGACCAGGTAATTCTAATTCCCATGAGTCTTAGGGTAATTTTATATCTTGATAGGTAATTCTAATCCCCATGAGTCTTAGGTTAGTTTTATGTAAATTTTGATAGGTAATCCTAATCCCTAAAAGGTAATTCTAATCCTCATGAGTCTTAGGTTAGTTTTATGTAAATCTTGATAGGTAATTCTAATTCCCATGAGTCTTAGGTTAGTTTTATGTAAATTTGATAGGTAATCCTAACCCTTAAAACAAACTTGCGCCTCGTGCTGATTCTTTTATTTGCATCCTGTGTTGTCGTTGAGTATATGCATATGTGTATCTTGCTGCTTTTGATGGATATAGTGTAAGATTTTTGCATATTGCTACGGGTCCCAAGCCTTTTTGTTTTCCTTTAGTTGGACCTTTTGACCAATGCATTTATTCCATTAGATTACATGTGATTCCAAAATCCTCCTTCTTGAATTACGTGATGAGTTTTGGTTGAAAATCTTGTATAGATAAATATATATATATATATATATATCATGATTGTACGTGTGTTCCCTAGGTTTTAGTTTACAGTACTTCTTCTCGTTTTACTATTTGTTTCTTTTACAAAGTCATTTAACATTAAATGTAAGATGCTTGTAGCCTTGTGCATTACTGTTGCTCTAGGTTCTCTGGATATTATCAGCTATAATATATTATGATAATATAATATACTATATTATGTTAGTTGTGCATGTTGTATTATTTGATATTTCTTTTATTTATTTATTTTTTTTGTAATACCCCATATTATTAAATGATTTATTTCTTTGAAATTCTATTAATTGTATATTTAAAATTATTTTTGTGACTTGTTATATGATTCTTATTAACATGAGAATTTTATTTCAGTTTCGAGGACGAAACTTATTTTAAAGAGGGTAGAATGTAATATCCCAAATTTTTATTAATAGAAATAACCTATTTATTATTATTATTTTTTATAGCATTGGTGGGCCAAATACTCCTAGTCCTAATTACCTTAGAAATTTTCAGTTGTGCACTAAGAAATAGGTTTTAGGTAATAATTCCGTTACTTGTCGGCCAAATCATATTGAATTCACACCATGATTGATTGATTTTTAATTTTAATATACCCTATTAATGATATTAAATTCACATCATGGCTTGATTGATTTTTAATTTAATATACCCTATTAATGATATTAAATTCACATCATGGTCGATTGATTTTTTTTATTTAATACACCCTATTAATGAGTTGACAAGAGTAAAAGAGCCCAAAGCTACACCCTAATTTTAAGTTATAAGTAGAGGTCCAGCCTAACCCTGAATATTCATCTTCTCTCTTCTACTACTTTCTTCTACTACTTCTTCCATTCTTACTCTGAGTCAATTATTTTTCTAAGAGGTTAGCAAAAACGGAGACCAGGTAATCTTAATCCCCAGAACAACCTTATATCTCGTGCTTCTTCTTCTTCTCTACATCCTATTTTACTAATCCTAATTCCCATGAGTCTTAGGTTAGTTTTGTATAAGTTTTGATAGGGTTGTTATATATGAAATATATTATATGTAATCATAATCCCATGAGTCTTAGGTTAATTTCATATGAATCTTGATAAGTAATTATAATCCTAAGTATATCATATATGATTGTTATATGTAAAATATATTTTATATAATCCTAATTAACCTTTTTGAAAATCATTCAACCTTTGAATATCACTTTGAACGTAGATGCATAGGTGATTGAATTATATGTATACGCCCTTTCATTCTTGAATTGCGTGAAGAAGCTTTTTGCAAAATCCATTTATGATTGCATATACCTACATATACGTGGTAGCTTTGAGGGTTTTGGTTTTTGAAATTGAAACAAGTATTTAGATAGATGAATTACTATTGAATATACATACCTCACGTGGTTGCTTTGGTTGCTTTGGCCTTTGTGATTGAAACTTATAAATGCTTTCATATATATTCTCAGAATTTTTGTGACGTATTTCCTTTGTCACAAGCATATGTATTTTTAAAAAAATTATCACAAATCCAAGTTATTAACTTAGATAAGTATAAATTAAGATTCTTTTTTTTTAATATAGATATCATGGAACTAGGTGTGTGTGTATATATATATATATATATTTATTTATTTATTTATTGAGAAATCCATTTATTATGTGAGTGTAATTAAAATAATTTAAACAGTGGGAGGATAGCTTTGGGATGATACCTCCTAAAGTAATGAACACAACCCTTAGACTTTATGTCTCGATATATTATTTGATGTGAACTTGATTATATCAGTTCTTCCCAAAGTGGTGTCTGGCAGGTTTCCGGGACACTAGTAGCAACTTTAGGAAGAGATGTGCACATTAGGACGAATTGTTTTATTGTGATATAGCCAAATTGATGATTTGTGACTGGCAGGTTTCCGGGTCTACCATGGTTCTCTTCCCACTAAACTAAATGAACTGGCAGGTTTCCGGGTCCAAATGAAATTAATAAAAATAATGAATGATATTTGATTTGATGAGAATATATAGATATGATGAGTATTGAAATTAATATTTTAAATTATATATATGTATATGGTATTTTTCTTTTTTATCAACATGTGAATATTTTATTTTAATTATTGTTGTTGTTGTTGTTGTTGTTATTATTTTCTATGTTTATTAGGATTATCAGCTTTTGCTGATGTTTGTGTTCTGGGCTGTGATGATCCTTTGGGGGAGCAGATTTTCAGTGAAACAGGTTTCAAAGTTGGGCTGTTGGGGCTAGTAGTGAGAAGTGAGGAAGAATAATGAGCAAATCTAGCTAGTTTCTTACGATTTGAATAAGACATTTTTATTTAAGTTTGGATTTAAGTTAATGTAATAAGGTAGCCTTGCACTTGTCTCAGTACAAGTGCGGTGGTAACACTTCCCAAATTTGGTTATTTTGAATTTCAGTATTTATTCATAAAAATTATAGCAAATTTATGTCATTATAATTGTTAGAAATTTGGGGGTGTTACATTTTTCTTCATATAATATCTCCTCATAATAAAATAGATATGAATAGATCATATGTAAAATATCCTTATATCCTATATTTAATTAAGATAACAGAAAAATATATAAAAGATAAGTAAATAATAGAAATAATTTAGGAGTTTATTTTGTGTGTATTTTAAATAACTTAACCGTGGGAGGATAGCTTTGGGATGGTACCTCCCAAAGTGATGAACACAACTTTTGGGCTTTATGCCACCGATGTGAAAAGATAGTATCCGTTCTTCCCAAAGTGGTGTCTGGCAGGTTTCCGGGACACTAGTAGCAACTTTGGGAAGAGGTGTGCACACTAGGAAGATATGTTTATGGCCAATTGATGATTGTGACTGGCAGGTTTCCAGGTCACAGGGTAGACTGGCAGGTTTCTGAGTCTACCATGGATCTCTTCCCACTAAACTAAATGGACTGGCAAGTTTCCGGGTCCAAATGAAATTAATAAAAATTAATGAATGATATTTGATCCAATGAGAATATATAGATATGATGAGTATTGAAATTGATATTTTAGATTATATATATGTATATGATATTTTTTTTTATCATCATGTGGATGCTTTATTATTCTTATTATTGTTATTATTTTCTATATTTTCTCTATTTATTATTACCAGTATTTGCTGATGTTTGTGTTCATGGGCTGCAATGATTCTTCAGGGGAGCAGAATTTTAGTGAAACAGGTGCTAAGGGATGGGGCTAGCAGTGGGAAGTGAGAAAGCACAGTCAGCTGATTTTGTTTACTTTATTTTATTTTGTTCTATTTAAAAACACATTTTGCTTATGTTTGGTTTTACGTTATTGTAATAAGTAGCCTTGCACTTGTCCAATACAAGTGCGGTGATAACACTTCCCAATGTTGTTTATTTCGAATTTCATTAATTCATTTATGAAAATCATTTAAATTTTTGTTATTATAACTGTTAGAAATTGGGGTTGTTACAAGACCTCTATTTATAACTTAAAATTAGGGTTTAGCTTTGGGCTCTTTTACTCTTGTCAACTCATTAATAGAATATATTAAATTAAATCAATCAACCATGATGTAAATTTAATGTGATAGGGTATATTAAATTCAATCAATCAATCATGATGTGAATTTAATATGACTTGGTTGACAAGTAACGAAATTATTACCTAAAACCTATTTCAGCTGAAAATTCCTAAGGCAATTAGGACTAGAAGTATTTGGTCCACCAAGGCTATATAAAATAAAATAAATGGGTTATTTCTATTAATAAAAATCTGGAGTATTACATGCCTCCTCTCAATCTAACCGAACCGCCTTATTTCAGCTGACTAGACCCACGGGCTAAGCTACTATCCATCTTACTGGCTGCTCAAAAGCATACTGGTCATGTGATAAAGACCGGTTGAGATCCATAAAGCACATACCCCATAGCATGGATATTTTCCCCTCATTGAATTATTGGGATGTCGAAACCCCTTATTGAACCGATGGGCAGTCCCTCATTGAACTAGTGGGACAATAAAAAGCCAACTATCTTGCATTAATGGGGGCTACATCACGTGCTGAAACAAACTATTATATCTCTTCCTAATCCAACCATCACAATAATTATTACAATAAATAGCTCAATTGGAATTTCCTAAGGTTTTCACATTCTTATCATATTATTTAAACCGTTCTCATATATATGTCATAATATCTGAATTTCCAACTCTTATACATATATGAGTACACACACACACACACACAAAATTCAAATCATAAGGTTACACAAGACAATTATCTAAAGAATGAAAGAATATTAATTAATATAGCATCAGACACAACTAGCATAAACATCAAAATTATTGTGCCTCCTTTATTGATGAATAATGAATCGCTTCGCATGGTATGTGATCAAAATATGTAAAATATAAAATAAATAGATATATATTCTATATAATGAATAGAATACATAATAAGATTTTCTAATATAAATAATATAATAAAAAAGATATATAATATGAAATATTAATATAATTACTATAAATAAAAATTAATTATATTATATAATCTAGTTAATAATAATAAAATCAATATATTCGATGTATATTCTATATAATAAATAGAATATATAATAAGATTTTCTAATATAAATAATAATAATAATAAAATAGATATATAATATGAAATATTAATATAATTACTATAAATAGAAATCAATTATATTATATAATCTAATTAATAATAATAAAATCAATATATTCGATTTCTATATAATAAATAGAATATATAATAAGATTTTTTTAATATAAATAATATAATAAAAGAAAAGATATATAATATGAGATATTAATATAATTACTATAAATAGAAATCAATTATATTATATAATCTAATTAATAATAATAAAATCAATATACTCGATATATATTCTATATAATAAATAGAATATATAATAAGATTTTCTAATATAAATAATATAATAAAAAAAGATATATAAAATGAGATATTAATAAAAATCGATTATATTATATAATCTAATTAATAATAATAAAATTAATATACTCTTATTATAGTTTATTACGGTACAATATATTTAATATTTTAATTACATTTTATATTTCTATTTATTCTAGCTAAAATCTAGGATCATAGCTAATATCTAGGATTACTAATATCACTACCCAACAGACTCGGTAAGGTAAATTGAAATGACTCCACTACTCCCAAAAATAGCTAACCATATGCTTTTAATAATATAAAAAAAATCAGCACACAATAAACATTTAAAAAAAAACTAAAAGAGGAATTGGTGCTGCAAGCTACACGCACAATTGAAAGATGTAGTTAGACGCACAAAGTGACTTTGCAAAAAGCTACTCCAAAAGAAATATATATCATTCGATTACCAAAGTCTCAAATACCAAAATCTAAAACGTATGGGGATCTTATGTTAAAGGGTATGTGACTTTTGCAAAAACAAGTTATCACGCAAAGCGAGAAAAAGCAATATATGTATTATCAATTGCCAAAGCCTAAAACACTCAAGGCCAAAACGCACATAATCAATACTTATGGCTAGTGAAGATCAACCAAAATTATATCCTAAGATGAAAACATCTTTCTCATAGAGGAAGACAAACACAAGATTTATGTACTGAATGAAAATCATGAGAAAGAATGAGACGACAATTTTGTGGATTTAAAAGAATCATGCTCTGTAGCAACGGATTCCTATTGTTCTAGGGATTAGGATTTCCTATCAAAATTTACATAAATCTAACCTAAACCTCATGGGGATTAGAATTACCTGGTCTCCGCTTTTGCTAGCCTCCTAGAAGAACGAGAGTATAGCGGCAGAGAAAAGTATCGGGTGTTTTTCTAGGTTTAAGCGGTCAGACCTAAATTTATAATTAAAGTCTAAGGTTTTAGCTATGGGTTGGGCTTTTTACTTATTCTCGATAAATGAATTAAAACAAATGGTAGAGTTTTATTATTAAATATATTTTAAGTCCGATGATGAATTAAAAAAATTAAAAATATAATCTGATCTAACTAACTCCTTGATTCTTGGATCTAATCTTAAATAATCTAATAATACTATTTACAAAATAATATGATTACCACACAAACAATACAATATTATTAATTTTTACTATATTATTATTATTACTACTACTACTACTACTATTTCTATTATTAATCATTATTATTTTATTAGTATTATTTTACTCTATCATTATCTTTACTATTTCTATTATTATTATTATTATTAATAAAAATCTGGGATATTACAGTTAGAAATTGGGGGTGTTACATAGGTATAAAGGTATGAAATTTGCTAGAGAGTTGCCAGTAATATTCAAGGATGTTCTAGCATTGGGAAAGGATATGGTATGTCCATCATCAACTAAATGAGTGTCACTTGGTGATTGGTGATGATGAAGATGATGTGTATTGACCACAGATGGACCTAGAAGAAGGCTCAAGTAATAGTGGGGAAGAGCTTCAAGGTGCTAATACTGGAGGTAGTGTATAGGTGCCAGTAGATTTAGAAAGCATGAACTTGACATCCAACACCCAACCTAGTGCACTTAGTGGTTTAGCAAGCATTGTGAAGAGAAAGAGGGGTGGAGGGGAAAATGGATAAAAAAAAAAAAGTCGTTCCAATAACAACTAGCTGATGTTGTTAGTGTGATAGCTAACGCATTTAAGGATAGCAGATGTCCTTAAAAAGATCTTTGACAATGATGATCAAACGAGTGTCATTGTAGCTGAATTACTTGCCATTTCGAAGATTGTTGGTGACAACGATTTTTGAAGGCGATGTTGTAATATGATGATGCATCGAACGCCTCAGAACATGTTTTTAGGCCTAAAAGGAGATGAATGTGCCTTGATGGGTTTTTTACGTAAACATGCCTACAATAGCCCACACTGGCAGCTGGCCCGAAGCACTAAACCATATTATTCATTATAACTATGAATTTACATTTGTACTTTTATATAATGTATGACGCTTCTTTATTTGACACTTATTATTGATAACAAGTATCAATAATTCAATATATATTATTTAATGACACTTATTATTGGTATTGATTCGGTTAAGGCTTGCAATTCACACAGGTTTCATTATATATCCCTGGCAAGTTCAAGTGATGAGGATATTTTGGATGGAACAGAGGAAGTAGGATTGTCTCAAGTCCCTACAACTTGCTATTATAAACAAACAGATGACAAAGTATGCACAGATTGGTAACTTGATGGCTGAGTATATCATGCCTTATGTTTGCAAACAACCACGAAGAACTAGTAAGCAAACAGGGGCAATGTGGGTGCAGGAGGTTTTGCAAGGCCATGATGTAACATGTCAGGAAAATTTCCCAGTGGAAAAACATGTATTCATTCACTTATATTCTAAATTGAGCGAACATGGATTACAACAGACTCAAAACATCGGCGTTGAAGAATTGGTTGTCATGTTTTTTTGTACAGTTGGACATGGACAAGGAAATCAAATAATCTAGGAACGATTTCAACATTCAGGCAAAACTGTTAGTAGGATTTTCACAAGGTTCTAAGAGCTTCTTTCAGTCTTTTAATAGAAAATACCAAACCACCTGATCCGAAGTTCTATTAGTGTTACTCAAGAATAGGTAATGATGCACGATATCACCCATATTTCAAGGATTGAATAGGAGAAATTGATGGAACTCACATCAGGTGTGTAGTCAACCAATCGAAGCAAGACAAATATATTGGAAGAAATTGATATCCAACGCAGAATATTATAGCTGTTTATGATTGGGATATGTGCTTTGTTTTTGTGTTGGTAGGATGTGAGGGTACTGTACATGATGCTCTTGTCTTCTGGACTGCGATTTCCACTCCAACCATGAACTTCCCCCATCCACCTGAAGGTGTATCTTTGACGTCCTCACTTCAATTACATTAATTTCAATATTTATTTCACATTTTCTATAATTTAAGAATGTCAAATAAATGTCAACATTTATCAGGGAAATATTACTTGGTTGGCATTGGCTATCCAACACTAGTTGGATATATTGGTCCGTATAAACGTAAGTGTTATCACCTTCCAGAATTTAGACGACAGTCGGGATTTCTAAATTTCAACGAGTATTTCAATTTTTATCCTTCAAGTTTGAGGTGCATTGTAACGCCCCGAATTTCTAACAATTATAATAACATAAAATTTTAATGATTTTTTTATGAATAAATACTAAAATTCAAAATAACCAAATTTGGGAAGTGTTATCGCCACACTTGTACCGGGACAAGTGCAAGGCTGCCTTATTACATTAACATAAATGCAAACTTAAATAAAAATGTTTTATTTAAAGCATAAAATAGAATAAAACTAGCTAGAATTAGCCGACTGTTTTTCCTCACTTCTCACTGCTAGCCCCAATCTTGAAACCTGTTTCACTAAAATTCTGCTCCCCCGAAGGATTATCGCTGCCCAGAACACAAACATCAGCAAAGCTGGTAATCCTAATAAAAACAAGGATGATATGACTCAAGTATATTAATCAAATCAAATATATAATCACATAGTAATTGAATCAAATATCAATTTATCACTTCGAATCAAATATTACTCATTATCTTTTTAAATTTATCCAGACCCAGGAAACCCTGCCAGTTTATTTAGTTTAGTGGGAAGAGAACCATGGTAGACCCAGGAAACCCTGTCAGTCTACCCTGTGACCCAAGAAACCTTGCCAGTCACAAAATCATCAAATTGGCCATAAAACATTTCGTCTTAGTGTGCACACCTCTTCCCAAAGTTGCTACTAATATCCTGGGAAACCCTGCCAAACACCACTTTGAGAAGAACGGATATAATCGGTTCACATCAAATAATATATCGGAGGCATAAAGCTCAAAGGTTGTGTTCATCACTTTAGGAGGTACCATCCCAAAGATATCCTCCCACAATTAAATTATTTCAATCAAACACAAAATGGATTTCTCAAATTTACGGAATCAAATTGAATATATATATATATATATATATATATACTGCTATTTGTCAATTATGGAAACCTAGGCAAAACCATTTAAAAGAGAATATGTATATATTTTAACATATATGCATATTGAACAAATTAAAAAGGATATATATATATATATATCTTTCCTCAATGCACCTAATTGGGCTAAAATGTATGGAAAAGGAAAAAAATAAAATAAAAATAAATATGCAGCTTCATTGAACTCGTATGTTTCATTCACAAATAAAACAATCGAGGCACCCAAAGGCATATATATACAGATACGAATGCAAAGATACATTTAGCGACACATTTAAGGGTTTTTCACAAAAATCAAGATCGGCATGTAACAACTAACTCCTGTTATTCTGGAGATTAGGATTACCGGGTCTTCGTTTTGCTAGTCTTTTAGAAGAATAATTGATACAAAGAAAGAATAGAGGAAGTAGTAGAAGAGAATAGGAGAAGAGAATAGGAGAAGAGAAGGAGAGTATTCAGGGTTAGGTTAGATTTCTATTTATAACTTAGAATTAGGGTTTAGCTTTGGGCTCTTTTACTCTTACCAATTCATTAATAGGGTATATTAAATTAAATCAATCTACCATGATGTGAATTTAATGTGACTTTGTTGACAAGTAGTGGACTTATTACCTAAAATCTCTTTCTTAGTGTATAAATTGAAAATTCCTAAGGCAATTAGGACTAGGAGTATTTGGCCCACCAAGGCTATATATATATATATATAATGGGTTATTTCTATTAATAAAAATCTGGAGTATTACATGCACGATAGAAAGGACGTTTAGAGTATGGAAGAATAGGTTTCACATCTTGCTCATTATCTTCAACACAAATGAATCGTGTTCATGATGAAATCAGAAACCAACTTGTAGGGGATATGATTATTTAAGCACTTCATTGTATTGTAATTTTTTAATGATAATTTTACTATTTTATTTATCAATTTTTTTATTATTTTATTATTTTTAATTTTTTATCCTAAATTATCATGTTTTATATATCATGTGTGTGTGTGTGTGAGTAATTCATACCCTTTTCAGTCATTTTCCATTTCAACTATTTCAAAAGCTATGCCAAATAAGTGGCCATCAGGAAAAAAGTTACTTCTGCTACCGCTACCTAAAACACAAATCACATTAGGAAAAGCCCTACATTAAACTCTTATTAAAACATCCTAGGTGCCCGCTTATGGATGTTGTCTGCTTTGGCACACACAAGGCCTCGCGGTTTTGTTTTTGGCTGGGCCTAGCCCATCAAACCACGTCCACAAGGGAAAATTCTCCAAACCCTTATAAGGCATGCTTCATTCGCCTTTTCAGTCGATGTGGGACTTCACACTCCACCCCACTTGCCGAAGCGGACAATATGCACAGGCGAGTGCTTGGGCTGTTATAGATGGTATCAGAGTGTAACACCCCCAATTTCTAACCGTTATAATAACAAAAATTTAAATGATTTTTATAAATGAATTAATGAAATTCGAAATAAATAACCTTGGGAAGTGTTACTGCCGCACTTGTACTAGACAAGTGCAAGGCTACTTATTACAATAATGTAAAACCAAACATAAGCAAAATGTGTCTTTAAATAAAACAAAATAAAATAAAGTAATCAAAATCAGCTGATTGTGCTTCCTCACTTCCCACTGCTAGCCCCATCCCTTGGCACTTGTTTCACTAAAATTTTGCTCCCCCGAAGGATCATCGCAGCCCATGAACACAAACATCAGCAATTGCTGGTAATCCTAATAAAACACAAGTTAAATGGCACAACTATATTAATCAAAGCAAATATATATATATACACACACACATAAATCATAAGGTGATTACATCAAACATTATTCGCTATCTTTTAAATTTATTTAGACCTGGGAAACCTTGCCAATCTATTTAGTAGGAAGAGAACCATGGTAAACCCGGGAAACCCTGCCAGTTTACCCTGTAACCCGCGAAACCCTGCCAGTCACAATCATCAATTGGCCATAAATATATCTTCTTAGTGTGCACACCTCTTCCCAAAGTTGCTACTAGTATCCCGGGAAACCCTGCCAGACACCACTTTGGGAAGAATAGATACTATCTTTTCATATCGGTGGCATAAAGCCCAAAAGTTGTGTTCATCACTTGGGAGGTACCATCCTAAAGCTATCCTCCCACTATTAAGTTATTTCAATACACACAAAAATGGATTTCTCAAATTAAACTGTAAAATAAATTATCATGAGTTTCTATAAGGCTGTCATAAGAAATTTCCATGACCATCATTTAAATTCTTAGCTCTACTCATTATCCATTTTACTCATGGGTTCCTGTAAGGTTGTCATGAGAAGTTCTCATGACTATCATTTAAATCCTTAATTCTTCATTATCCATTTTACTCATTGGTTCCTATAAGGTTGTCATGAGAGGTTCTCATGACCATCTGTAACACCCCCAATTTCTAACAGTTATAATAACAAAAATTTAAATAATTTTTATAAATAAACTAATGAATTTCGAAATAACAATCTTGGGGAGTGTTACCGCCGCACTTGTACTGGGACAAGCGCAAGGCTACTTATTACATAAATGTCAACTAAAACTTAAATAGAGATGTCTTATCCAAATAATAAAATAAAATAAAACAAAAAGAAACTAGCTAGAGCTTTTTATTATTCTTCCTCACTTATCACTGCTAGCCCCAGCGGCCCCAGCTTGAGACTTGTTTCAATGAAAATCTGCTCCCCCGAAGGATCGTCGCAGCCCATGAACACACACATACATCAGCAAACGCTGGTAATCCTAATAGTTAAAAATAACACAAAATAATAACAATAGTAACCGATAAACAAATAAATAGTTAAGTTAATTACATATGATAGGGAAAATACCTTATATATATTTATAATCCACAAAATCAGTTTCTCATATTCATCATAGCTATACATTATCATTGACTCAGATATTATTATTTATCATCTTTTAAAATTTCTTTAGACCCGGGAAACCCTGCCAGTTTACCCTGTGACCCGGGAAACCCTGCCAGTCACAATCAATCAAATTGGCCATCAAGTATTTCTTCCTAGTGTGCACACCTCTTCCCAAAGTTGCTACTAGTGTCCCGGGAAACCCTGCCAGACACCACTTTGGGAAGAACGGATATCATAATTTTCTCATTACATAGTATTTTGAGGCATAAAGCCTAAGGGTGTGTTCATCACTTTGAGGGTACCATCCCAAAGCTATCCTCCCACTGTTAAAATGCTTTAAAACACACGTAATAAACTCCTAAATTATTTCTATTATTTACTTAAATTTTATATTATTGTTTTTAATATAAATATGAAGATATTTTGACCTAAAATCTGTTCATGACTTATCTTATTGCGTAGGAGTTGTTATATAAAGAAAAGAAAATCAAATAATAAATAAGTAAACGAATAAGAGAACCATAAGCAGCTATATTAAATTTCAAAGAGAATATGACGCAGGAACAGGTATAATTTGTAAGGAAGCAAATTGAATCCCTTGCATTGAATTTGAATTAGAAAAAAACACACAGGTGGGTCATACTTAAAATCGTACAGGAATACATATGTATGAAGAAAGGATGCACGTAGACCGAGGCTATGGAATGCCATATACAAAGAAGAAACGTACAGGGGTATAACGCACAGGGACATTTGATATGCAATGCAAATCTCACGCACAAAAAGACAAAGATTAACATATATCTTTTTACAATTATGCACTGAGATCGAGGCGAGAAGAAGAAAAATCATTCAAATAAAAACGTACCCACTGGATTCAGGAATTAAGTAGATTAACATTCATGTTGGCAATTCGAGGCGAGAGAAAAAGAAGAAGAAAATTATTCAAAGAGAAAAAGTAAAACGCACCTATACATATTATACATATTATGTAATTGATTAGACATCCATAATTTCTATGACCTAGGGATTAGATTACCTATCAAGAATAAGACTATCCTAAGGCTCATGGGATTAGGATTACAAAATTTACATAAATCTAATCCTACTCATGGGGATTAGGATTACCTGGTCTCCGCTTTTGCTAGCCTCCTAGAAGAACGAGAGTATAGCGGCAGAGAAAAGTATCGGGTGTTTTTCTAGGTTTAAGCGGTCAGACTTAAATTTATAATTAAAATCTAGGGTTTTAGCTATGGGTTGGGCTTTTTACTTATTCCCGATAAATGAATTAAAACAAATGGTAGAGTTTTATTATTAAATATATTTTAAGTCCGGTGATGAATTAGAAAAATTTAAAATATAATCTGATCTAACTAACTCCTAGATTCTTGGATCTAATCTTAAATAATCTAATAATACTATTTACAAAATAATATGATTACCACACAAACAATACAATATTATTAATTTTTACTATATTATTATTATTATTACTACTACTACTACTATTTCTATTATTAATCATTATTATTTTATTAGTATTATTTTACTCTATCATTATCTTTACTATTTCTATTATTATTATTATTAATAAAAATCCGGGGTATTACACCATCATTTAAATTCCTGGCTCTACTCATTATCCCTTTTTACTCATGGGTTCCTATGAGGTTGTCATGAGAAGTTCTTATGACTATCATTTAAATCCTTAATTCTTCATTATCTATTTTACTCATGGGTTCCTATGAGGTTGCCATGAGAGGTTGTCATGACCATCATTTAAATTCCTGGCTCTACTCATTATCCCTTTTTACTCATGGGTTCCTATGAGGTTGTCATGAGAAGTTCTCATGACCATTATCTAAATCTATGGACTTCTACTCATTATCCCTTTTTGGCTTTACTTCCTATAAGGTTATCATGAGAACTTTTAACTCTTATGGTACTCATGATATTAAGTATCATTTAATATTTTCAGACTTCTAATCATGTGATTAAAATAATTGGTACTTTGGGAATCACATCTAAATCTTTAGGAGCTTTATCATCATCTGAATAATTAAAAAAAAACGCACAAGAGAAATTCAATGCACAGGGGAAATTAAATCCAAGAATTGGATATTCCATCAAATGCGTATACAAGTTAAGCACAGAATATTGCTCAATCACAAAAAGACGCATGGGTATTCATGTATAATTGAGGTACGCAAGCCGGGGCAAAACAATTACATTCATTTGATAAAGAAGGAATTCGACAAATTGATCACAAGTTATATTGTTCTAGGGATTAGGATTTCATACATAACAACCCTATCAAAGTCTATATATAAAACTAACCTATTGTTCATGGGGATTAGGATTACCTATCCATGCCTTTGCGGAACATCGAAGCTATTCTTTTATTTCTGTCGTGCTAGGTTAAGTAATATAGTGGTGGAGACGCAGCTCAAATTATAGAAATAGATGAGTAAGAGATTAAAGAGATAATAGAATTCTTTCACATATCTAAAATCAAATTGAAATGAAAGATATAAAATTACCCTAAGACTCATGGGATTAGAATTACCTATCAAAGTTTTCATAAATCTAACCTAAGACTCATGAGGATTAGAATTACCTATCAAAGTTTTCATAAATCTAACCTAAGACTCATGAGGGTTAGAATTACTGTAACACCCCCAATTTCTAACAGTCATAATAACAAAAATTTAAATAATTTTTATAAATAAACTAATGAATTTCGAAATAACAATCTTGGGGAGTGTTACCGCTGCACTTGTACTGGGACAAGCGCAAGGCTACTTATTACATTAATATAAATTAAAACTTAAATAAAGATGTCTTATCTAAAGCATAAAAAAAAAAGAAAGAAAAGAAACTAGCTAGAGCTTTTTATTATTCTTCCTCACTTCTCACTGCTAGCCCCGACAGCCCCAACTTCGAAACCTGATTCACTGAAAATCTGCTCCCCTGAAGGATCGTCGCAGCCCATGAACACATACATCAACAAAAGCTGGTAATCCTAATAAACAAAGATAATACAAAAATAACAATAATAATAACAAATAAACAAATAAATAATTAAAATAATTACATAATGATAGGGAAAATACCATTTATATATTTATAATCCACAAAATCAATTTCTCATACTCATCATAGCTATATATTATCATTAACTCAAATATTATTATTCATCATCTTTTAAAATTTCTTTAGACCCGGGAAACCCTGCCAGTCTATTTAGTTTAGTGGGAAGAGAACCATGGTAAACCCGGGAAACCCTGCCAGTTTACCCAGTGACCCGAGAAACCCTGCCAGTCACAATCAATCAAATTTGGCCATCAAGTAATTCTTCCTAGTGTGCACACCTCTTCCCAAAGTTGCTACTAGTGTCCCGGGAAACCTTGCCAAACACCACTTTGGGAAGAACGGATATCATCATTTTCTCATCACATAATATTTCGAGGCATAAAGCCTAAGGGTTGTGTTCATCACTTTGGGGGTACCATCCCAAAGCTATCCTCCCACTGTTAAATTGTTTTAAACACACACACAAAACAAACTCCTAAACTATCTCTATTATTTAATTATCTTATATATATATATATATATATATATTTTATTATTATTTTAATTAAATATAAATATAAATATAAAGATATTTTGACCTAGAATCTGTTTATGACTTATCTTACTGCGTAGGAGATATTATGTAGGGCAAACGACAATCAAATAATAAAAGAAACATGCAGACGAATACAAGAATTATTAATTTTAGCATCACATAATATATCACAGCTTACTGCATTGGAGTATCATATATTTCAATCACAAAAGAAAAGAAAAAAAACGCACAATATTCATGGCTTCTTAATTCATTGTGAAAATGACGTACAGGTGGGGGTTCAATTTGCGCACGTAAAACGAGACGCATCCATAGCTTTCCATTTTTTAAAAAAACGTACAGCTTTCAATTTGGAACAAAAACGTACAGGAAACATCTTTATATAATTCACTATATCATTCACGCAAGCCGAGGCGATTTCAAACACAAAAAAAAAAAACGCACAGGAGGGAAAATTGGATTCAATGTTAATTGTGAAATTGAAGCACGTAAACCCAGGCAGAATAATTCCATACATATATATAAATATCTCTATATCTAAGTCTCATGGGATTAGGATTACCTGGTCTCCGTGTTTGCTAACCTCCTAGAAGAACGAGAGAAAAGTGTCGGGTGTTTTTCTAAGTTTAAGCGGCCAGACCTGGTATTTATAATTAAATCTAGGGTTTTGGCTATGGGCTGGACCTTTTAATTATTAGATATATTTTTGAGTCCGATGATAAATTCAAGAATTGAAAATATAATCTGATCTAACTACTCCTAGATTCTAGGATCTGATCCTAACTAATCTAATATTACTATTTATAAAATAAAATAATATAATTACCACAGAAACAATACAACATTATTAATTTTTACTATATTATTATTATTATAATCTACTGTTGTTATTATTATTATTATTATTATTTTCTATTATTAATCATTATTATTCTGTTAGTATTACTTTAATCTATCATTATTACTACTATTTCTATTATTATTATTATTAATAAAAATCCGGGGTATTACAATTACCTATCAAGATTTACATAAAAACTACTCATGGGGATTAGAATTACATTGTCTCTGTTTTTTGCTAGCCTCTTAGAAAATAGTTTGATAAGAGTCCGGAAGGGGATTTGAGAAGAGAAGGTAGCGGAGAAGAAAACTATCAAGCGTTGCTAGGTTTAGACTGCTAAACCTAAGTTTATAATTAAAATTTAGGGTTTAGCTATGGGCTGGGCTTTTTTTTTAAAATAACTATTTCCAATTAATAAATTATAAAACAATACAAATATTATTAAATTCTAAATCTTTATTTACTACATTATTGTTGTTGTTGTTGTTATTATTATTATTATTACTATATTATCATCATCATCATTATTAATAATAATCCGGGGTATTACACAGAGCTAAGGCTCGAGTCGTTGTGCCAATGAGGACGCTGGGCCCTAAGGGGGGTGGAGTGTGAAGTCCCATATCGACTGGAAAGGCAAATGAAACATGCCTTATAAGGGCGTGGAAACCTTTTCCTTGTGGACGCGTTTTAATGGGCTAGGCCCAGTAAAAAACAAAATCGTGAGGCCTTGTGTGCCGAAGCGGACAATATGCACAGGCGAGTGCTTGGGCTATTACACTTATCGAGCTTACACTTATTGAGCTTCAATCTGAGACTGAGAGGGTAATCGGGGTTTGCTGGAGGACAAGGCAACCAAGTCCACGACAATAATAAATCTAGGAGTATTCTAAAGATGTACCTTAAATCCAAGAGTATTCTAAAGATGTACCTAAGAAAGACGACATAACTCTAAGGGTAAGTTTGGTTTGAGGGAAGGGGAGGGGAGGGGAGGGGAGGGGAGGGGCAAAAAATGAGGGGAGGAGAAAATTGTAAAATTTAGTCTAGTGGGGCCCACAAAATTTTTTCTCTTCATCACATTTTTCCCCTCCCCTCCCCCCCTTTTCCCTCAAACCAAACTTACCTTAAACGAAGTTTGTAATACCCCGGATTTTTAATGATAATAATAATAATAATAATAGAAATAGAAATGATAATGATAGATTAAAATAATACTAATAAAATAATAAAGATTAATAAGGTTGTATTGTATCTGTGGTAATCATATTATTTTGTAAATAGTATTATTAGATTATTTAAGATTAGATCCAAGAATCTAGGAGTTAATTAGATCAGATTATATTTTCAATTTTTTTTATTCATCATCGGACTTAAAATATATCTAATAATTAAAACTCTACAATTTGTTTTAATTCATTTATTAGGAATAATTAAAAGGTCCAGTCCATAGCCAAAACCTTAGATTTTAATTATAAATTTAGGTCTGACCACTTAAACCTAAAAAAAAACACCCAATACTTTTCTCTGCCCTATACTCTCGTTCTTCTAGGAGGTTATCAAACACGGAGACCAGGTAATCCTAATCCCATGAGCCTTAAGGTAGTCTTATATCTTGATAGGTAATCTGATCCCTAGATCATAGAAATTAATGGATGTTTGATCAACTACATAATATATATAGGTGCGTTTTTCTTTTTCTCTTTGAATGATTTTTTTTCTTTTTCTCTCGCCTCGACTTTCGTTGTAATTGCCAACATGTATGTTAATTCATTTGTCTCCTGAATCCAGTGGGTGCGTCTTTTTTTTTTTTTTTCTGAATGATCTTGCTTCTACTCACCTCGATCGCCGTGCATGATTGTAAATAGATAAATGCTAATCTTTGACTTTTGTGCGTGAGATATATATATTGAAGACCAATATCCCTGTACCTTTTCTTGAATTGATTCAATAGTGAATTTTTTTTTTTCAATCCCCCTGTACTTTTTTTTTATTGATTCAAAAGTAAGAATTTTGATTTCCCTTGTGCGTTTGTTTTTTGGTTTGAATCCAAATACATGCCTTGTCGTGCATGCTTCACCACATGATGTACTGTGCGTTTTCTTCAATGTTTCTTCATTTAATATCTCCTGTGCAATAAGACAAGATACCAACAGGTTTTAATTTAAAAATATCCTTATATCTATATTTTATTAAAGTAATATAAAAATATATAAAAGATAAGTAAATAATAAAAATAATTTAGGAGTTTGTTATGTGTGTGTTTCAAAATATTTTAACAGTGGGAGGATAGCTTTGGGATGGTACCCCCAAAGTGATGAACACACCCTTAGGCTTTATGCCTCGAAATATTATGTGACGAGAAAATTATGATATCCGTTCTTCCCAAAGTGGTGTCTGGCAGGGTTTCCCAGGACACTAGTAGCAACTTTGGGAAGAGGTGTGCACACTAGGAAGAAATACTTGATATACTTGATGACCAATTTGATTGATTGTGACTGGCAGGGTTTTCCAGGTCACAGGGTAAACTGGCAGGGTTTCCCCGGGTTTACCATGGTTCTCTTCCCACTAAACTAAATAGACTGACAGGGTTTCCCGGGTCTAAAGAAATTTAAAAGATGATGAATAATAATATTTGAGTCAATGATAATATATAACTATGATGAGTATGAGAAATTGATTTTGTGGATTATAAATATATATATGATATTTTCCCTATCATTATGTAATTAATTTAATTATTTATTTGTTACTATTGTTATTATTTTGTGACTATTAGGATTACCAGCTTTTGCTGATGTATGTGTGTTCATGGGCTGCGACGATCCTTCAGGGGAGCAGATTTTCATTGAAACAGGTCTTAAAAGCTGGGGCCGCTGGGGCTAGCAGTGAGAAGTGAGGAAGAAGAATAAAAAGCTCTAGCTAGTTTTTTTTATTTTATGCTTTAGATAAGACATCTTTAGTTAAGTTTTAATTTATATTAATGTAATAAGTAGCCTTGCGCTTGTCCCAGTACAAGTGCGGCGGTAACACTCCCCAAGATTGTTATTTCGAAATTTATTAGTTTATTTATAAAAATTATTTAAATTTTTGTTATTATGACTGTTAGAAATTAAGAGTGTTACAAAGTTAGTAACAACTAAGCCTCTAGTAGTTTCCTGTCTTTGGATTGGCTTTTGAAGCTTATAAAATAGACCATGTAAAAATGGTTTTAGATAATAAATTTTGAACAAATGTTTTTTTTGGCTAAATGTGTTTGGATTAATTTTTAAAGAATAATTTCTAAAAGAAATGAAAAAAATGATTTAAAGAATATATTTTAGAAAATAGTTTTTGAAAAGTAGAGAAAAATAGCTTATAGAAAAACCATGATTTTCCACTTCAAACCATGGTTTTCTTGTTAAAAATAGATTATGAAGAAAAACACTGTTTGACTATCTTATACTCCCTCCGGTCCTAATTATAAGAGCTAGTTGACTTTTTTGGAGAGATTAAGGAAGTTAACTAAATTACTTTAGAGTATTTTTATTTTTATTTTTTTCTTCAAGCTAATTAATTTAACTAATAAATTAATATATAGTCCAAGGATATACAACATATGAAATGATTAATTAACTTATTTAGCTTCCTTAATCTCTCCAAAGAAAGTCAACTAGCTCTTATAATTAGGACCGGAGGTAGTAATAAAATTATAATTTTTGGAGAAAAATTTATTTTGAGAAAAGTGAGTGTGTTTGGATTGCGTTTTTAGCAACCATGATTTTATGAATTATCTAAATAGTGTATGTATACGTTTAAATTAGCTCTTAAGATTTATAAAATAAGGATGTAATATAATTTTTGTCCCGTTAAACTTTGAAACCACACTATCTGGTAGTAAAAGATTAGGAAAAATATCAGTGAAGTCCCAAGATAGATAAAAAATATAAAAAAAGTTCCAACTCAAATCTCCTATAAAAAAAAGTCTTCAAGGAAAGACTTTTTTGATATTAATTACGAATTTCTCCTTAACTTTCTTAAAAAAAGTTCGGTTGCTAAAATAATTTTTTATATCATTAAAATGACTCTATTAATGGTTAGAATATCTCTATAAAAATCTTATTATTAAAATCACTTCTAATATTATCAAAATTACTTTTCTTACCGTAAAAAATTGGGAAAATTCCATTTAAATACCACCTGAATTTGTAAAACCCCCAGAGGTCCATTGAATTTGTAAAAAGACTCAAAGGTGACACGGACTTTTCTGGGTTTTGCAAATTCGTTGGAAAAGACCAAACTGCCCTTATCTTAATATGTGTGGAGAAGGTTTTATGAAATCTGATATTTTCCATTGTAGCATTCACGAAGACTGAAAATCGTCCGACTGCTGGAGCCCCACGTGCGTCGTCTGGACGCGCTGCCGCGGAGCACCCACCCGCCGCCGTTGAAGCCGAAGATCCACCGTGGACGCCGACGTTCAAGCACAAAGAAGAGGTAAGCTTCGCTCACTGTGCTGATATTTCCCATTGCAGAAATCTCTTTGAAGAAGGAAAATCGACCCACTGCCGGAGCCCACGTGCGTGGTCTGGACGTGCTGCCGCTGAGCACTGTGAGTAATCATTTTCTGTAATACAAACTAGTATACGAGTTAAACCCACTGCCGCGTAAACCATCGTTGAACTCATTCTTGTTGTTAAACCCACTGATGTTATAACCTAGTAATACAAACAGATTCGACGACAGATTTGTTATTGAACATTTTGAAGCTCAACGCATTTAGCATTGCTCTTGAATATTGGCGAGAAGCCATTTTCCAATATGGTCCTGTCTTCATCATCGCCTTGAACTCCTCAAAACAGATTCGACCATCCTTTATAAAAACAAAACAACCATTCATAAATCACAGCTAGTTAAACTTACATTTAATCAGAGCATAAGCAAGGAGCCCCTTTTTTCAGTTACCTTATCCAAGTCGACTTCAAATTGTGGATTGGAGCTTGCCTTTTGTAATCCAAACAATAAGATTATTAGTTATCAGTCACTCATCAGAATTCAGAACCATTCTCTGTGGATAGCAAAGCCTATCAATCTTGAAGCCCAATGTTTGCTGAACCAGAATTCACTCATGGCTCCAACAAGAATTAATTAATGTCTGTGCATTTATGGCGCCAACAAGAATTAAATACAGTCTGTGCATTTATTGTTACAATTTCTTGCATTTGTTTGTATTTGGGCTATTTCACTCACTGTTGGAACCCAATGATTGCTGCATAAGTTCTTTGTCTCCATATGCATAATTGCTGCATAACTTGGTATTTGATAATAATCATTGTCCAACATAATAACAATAGTTCCTAATGATTCCTAATATCTAGAACGATACATACTATCTGCCTTAACAATTACCTTTAGTTTAACAAGTAACTAGCATTGATCATCATCCCGACGCAAAGATGACCATTAGCTATACTTTAACAATTAACTCATTTAGACTTGCAATATTCCCGTTTAAGATTATCCTTCCCTTCTTTACAATATATTTATTATAGTTGTCATTGACTGGTATGATGTTTGGTTAATGTCATTCTTGATCTTGCAATTACCATTGTAAAATTCGTGAAAATCATTACAAACTTTGGGAAAACCCTTATATATATATATATATATATATATATATATATATATATATATATATATATATATATGGTGTAACATTGTAATGAAATATTCGTTTTTTGTTACAGGTTGGAATGCAATATGGTGGGGAATGACACGGAAACATTACGTCAATGTGGATCGTAATGTTCTCTTGTCATTTTACTTTATTTTGTAAATGTTGTCATCCCATTACAACTTTTTGTAACTATTAACACCAAAATGACTATCTGTTGGTGGATACTATGTAATGGTACTTACATTTATGGGAAGCATCATTATCAAATGTTGTGTTAGGATTTGTCAATGACTATCTGTTGTAATTCAGGAATGGTAATTTGCGCTTCAGGTTTTGTAATAATGCATTTATTGGGAGTTTTTCAGAAACAATGGTAAATTGCGCTTCTAGACTTGTAAATTGCGCTTGTGGACTTGTAAATTTCGCTTATGGACTTGTAATAATCCATTCTTTTAGTTTTTTACAAAACATGGTTGGAAGAGTAAAAATGGAGTTTTACAGAAACAATGGTAAATTGCGCTTCTGGACTTGTAATAATCCATTCTTTTGGTTTTTTACAAAACATGGTTGGAAGAGTAAAAATGGAGTTTTACAGAAACAATGGTAAATTGCGCTTCTGGACTTGTAAATTGCGCTTCTGGACTTGTAAATTGCGCTTCTGGACTTGTAATAATCCATTCTTTTTGGTTTTTTACAAAACATGGTTGGAAGAGTAAAAATGGAGTTTTACAGAAACAATGGTAAATTGCGCTTCTGGACTTGTAAATTGCGCTTCTGGACTTGTAATAATCCATTCTTTTGGTTTTTTTTACAAAACATGGTTGGAAGAGTAAAAATGGAGTTTTACAGAAACGATGGTAAATTGCGCTTGTGGACTTGTAAATTGTGCTTGTGGACTTGTAAATTTCGCTTTTGGACTTGTAATAATCAAATCTTTTGGTTTTTTATGATTCACTCAAGTTTACATCACTGCTGTGCAAAATTTGTGTGATTCAAACAAGTCCCCTGCCAATACAACTTGTAAATTTGTGTCATTAACAAACATCCAGCACAACAAAATTCGGTTGTTCGGACCTAAGTACTGAATATGAAAACAACTGAACAAATCAACCATTAACAACTTGTAAATTTGAGTCATTTACAAACATCTAGCACAACAAAATTGGATTCATTCCTAAGTACTGAATATGAAGACAACTGAACAAATCAACCTTTAACAACTTGTAAATTTGTGTCATTTACAAACATCCAACACAACAAAATTGGATTCATTCCTAAGTACTGAATATGAAGACAACTGAACAAATCAACCTTTAACAACTTGTAAATTTGTGTCATTTACAAACATCTAGCACAACAAAATTGGATTCATTCCTAAATACGGAATATGAAAACAACAGAACAAATCAATGCGGCATCTTTGGCTTTATTCAATTGGATTCATCTCTTCCGTTTCTTCAGCCGGGTTGATGTAGGAGTCAAGAGGCTCAATGCAGCATCTTTGGCTTTATTCAATTTATGGTTGACCAGCCACCACATGAGATTGGACCTATACTCGTTCACCTCCTCATCACCAACTTGATTCTCTTTGAGAAAGTCATTGTGAAACAAAAAGTAAGCATTATTAGTGTACATTTTGCTAAACCTGCAAAATTGAAATGACAGGATACAAAATTAGGAGAGATGATCCTCTAATGAATGTGACAACAACAATTAAAGCACAATCCAACAATTTTGTTTCCAGTCAATCCAATACAATGCTGTCCAGAAACATAAATCAACACAAACTGAGCTGGATTTTCACAACAAAAATGCATTCCAAAATAAAATTGCACTGTTTGAAAATCTCAAGAGCAAAATCATGTCTAAGCAATGAGTTAATCACTTCTTACTTGTGGCAAAATTACACTGGACAGTGTACTCTAATTTTTTTGAAAATGCTGCCTTCAAATTACTCAGATTATTGGCTAGCCAAAATTAAAGTAGAAAAACTGGCCTATGTACGTTTGCAATTCTTAGAGGGCTCTATTATTATTTTCTTACACTATTTAATCATTATACATGTTTATCTTCTTCATCTTTTAACCTTTACAAATTTACATAATTTGAAGATATATGTTTTGTTGGGAGGACAAGAGTTGCATTCTAGCATTGCAGACATATTTTGCACTGGTATAAGATGGTTTTAAATGCAGGCCAAAATTGAAGGAACAAATGAAGTACTGTGTTGAGCACCTTGAAGAGATAAGCAAGCTTGCAAAGGTGAAAGCTCAGGTTTCAGAAGTTAAAGGTGTCATGATGGAGAATATTGAAAAGGTAGAAATTTACTGGTTAGCAGCATTGGTTTTTCAAAAGTATGATACAAAGATTCTGCATTAATTATCTTGCAAAATACGAATTGGTTCGATTATGTTATAAACAATAATGGGCATAGAACACTAAGAGTGAAGCATCAGAAGTTCAGAACTACATGTACATTGTCATAAACATCGCACCTAAGATGAATACATTTTATGATGTCATATATTTGGCTTGAATGGTTTTATGGTTTCAAGCCATAAAACCATACTTCGTGACTAGCTCAATTGAACAATCATCATCCCAATCATTATTAAAGGGAAACATATCAAAACAATAATGAGGACCATAGTATTACCACATACTTAGAACAGTACATGGGGTTTATACAATAAAGGATGTATGAGAGCTGCACCTTCTTTGTCCACGATCCCTTGACATGTTCAGGATTCAGAACTTTTTGCCAGCGATGCAAGCATTGAACATCAGTTCTCCTTGGGAGATACGAGGCTATAAAAACAGAGTCACAAATTCGTTTACTGTCATCAACTTTTGA
Source organism: Acacia crassicarpa (assembly GCA_034222035.1). Classification (NCBI taxonomy): domain Eukaryota; kingdom Viridiplantae; phylum Streptophyta; class Magnoliopsida; order Fabales; family Fabaceae; genus Acacia; species Acacia crassicarpa. The sequence continues at coordinate 164,047 of JAWXYG010000004.1, forward strand.
ATATATTAGCTCAAAAGCCAGAAGAAGAATCTCGTTATAATGTTCACCATCATCACTATGTTGTTCTCTAATACTAGGCAAATTATCCCAATAGCATCGTAGAGTGAAACAAAAATGATATAGTGAAGTGATAGCCACTAGTTCATTAAGGTCAGAACTCCAACTAAACATATCCTACATGATATATTCTCTTCTCAAAGGCTTCTTTTCTCCCTATGTCCTTATTGGATTAAAGCCTTGTATTGTAACCAAAAAGAATAAAAAAAGACATAAGAGACACCATTAGGCGAATGAATGACCAGCTGTGCCATGGTTCACAATGTTTCTACTTTAAGAAATTCCATTTGATTTACACAGGCAAGCAGTTGATGATCCGCCAAATACGTTTTATAAAAAATGTTCTAAACAAGAAAGATAATCATTCACCAATTTTCTCCCAATTCCTTCCGTTGTGCTTCTTGACTGCCTCAATCAAATGGCTGTCCTGTATGTGTCAGTCATATAGCTGAAAAATTAGAAAGACTTGACATGCAAAGGGTATCTAGAGGAAAAACTGAGTTACAGAAAAATAAGAGCATTAGTTTTAGTTTTCATTCCTATTTTAGGTTTCCCTCTTCAATTCAGCCTCTTTTCTTTTGTTAAGACATTTTATACATAATTGCCTTTAAAAAAGTCAAATTCAATTCAAATGTTATGCAACAAAGTAACGAAACACGAACCTCTACAAGTCAAATATTTCAAATCATAAAACCATTCAAGCCAAATACATGACATCAGTTACCTACACAATTTATACATTACAGAGATATATCTCTGTTGGTGTGCATTCAGGACTAAAATTAGTCAAGCATACAGGACGTTTCCCTAATAAAAACCGTGGTCAAGCTCCAAATTTTTCCCAAAGCAACAATCATAAACACATTATCTATTTAAACTATCATCAAATTAGACGAATAATCATCCAGACTCCACACCCTAAATCAAATTATCCCGAAATTACGAGCTGAGAAATGCAAAATCCCAGAACGCGCAAAATTAATCATCTAACATGATTGTAAGAGTGTCCAACTATCCATCGCCAGGTTAGCAACCAACAGAAGTGCAGGCCGTGGTAAAGATTAAAACCAAATGAATCGACTTGAAACCCCTAAAGAAGCGACATTTTGAAGAATATCTTCAAGGAACTTGCCGGGGCTACATAAACAAGCTTAAACACACAAAAAACCCATTACCTGAGACAAAAATCAACAGCAAGAAGCTCCCAAAGCAAGCGCCGTCTTGACTCTTTCAAGCAATCCGAGAGTTGAAGAACGATGGAGGTGGCGATCTGTTATGAGAAGGGAAGAGAGCAGAGCAACAGCAGTGTGGTGGTATTCGTGGTCCCGGAAATCGCAACTCCAATGAACAAAAATTTCAGCGGAAGGATAGATAAAGGATAGGGATAAATGAAATTAGGGCTCAAAACCAATGACAAGTGCAAGATACCTGACGAAGGTGGCGAGTGCGGTGCACACGGCGACGGCAGCGGCGGTTCCGAAGGCGGTGATGGTGACGCTAGGGCAAGAGAGAATTCAGAGGTGTAATGAGAATGAAAGAATGAAGGATCGGATTGGGTAATTGTTAGTGAGAATAAATAGAGGGCAGTTTGGTCTTTTCCAACGAATTTGCAAAACCCAGAAAAGTCCGTATCACCTCTGAGTCTTTTTACAAATTCGATGGACCTCTGGGGGTTTTACAAATTCAAGTGGTATTTAAATGGAATTTTCCCTAAAAAATTCTCCAAAGTTTTTCTCCTACGTATAAGATTTTAGAAGCCAGGAAATTTGTGGCAACATGGAACCAAAGATCGCCTTGCATTGCAGTTATGAAAACTGCGTTCGTTTGACTTATTAGTATGGATGGTAGTGGACTGGAATTTGTCAAAGGCCAAACATTTGTTGAGCCACAGTAGCCCGCCCTCATCATTCCCTCATTGTCGGTTGGAAATTCTTTCATCACCCTGGTAAAGATAGTCTGAGATAGCAGAAGCTATTGAATGGGAGATCCGCTGGAGAGGCTTGGATCGGAGGCCGTGGCATCGATTGGGTTAGACTCGAGCATGAAGGCTGACCTTTGCATGGAAATCGACCCTCCGTTCCAGGAAAACGTTGCCACCGCCGAGGATTGGAGGAAAGCCCTGAACAAAGTCGTACCTGCTGTCGTTGTTTTGCGAACTACGGCTTGCCGGGCTTTTGACACTGAGTCGGCTGGTGTCGGCTCCGCTACCGGCTTTGTTGTCGACAAGCGTCGGGGAATTATTCTTACTAATCGTCATGTTGTGAAGCCTGGTACTTATTCTCAATTCTCTGACTCGATGAGAAAAAAACCAAACCTTGGACTTGAGGCCAACAACTACATGCTCACTTCAGTCATATACATGCCTTCGATGAGCTAGCTTTCAGTTATTTGAAGTTAAATCACGGTTATTAATTCCTAACAGTTTCCCACACATTCCATTATATAAAAAAAAGTTTCTCCATGCAATTTTATTTGAAGGCAAAAATGCGTACCCAGATTAAACGAGATTCGTATTTTGTAAGTAATGTTTCTGGTAATTATTTGCTTACCTCTCTGTGTGTTCAGATGGATGAAATGCAAGATGGTTTCACTGTCATATTGTGGCTAACCCTTATCTAATGACATGTTATTGAATGTCAAAAGAAAGCAAATTTTATATTCTGGGTTTCTGGGATGCTATATCTCTATCTCATTATGTTATTTCAAGGTTTTATTGTTTTGAAATTTGTAGGACCTGTAGTGGCAGAAGCCATGTTTTTGAACCGTGAAGAAGTTCCTGTGCATCCGATCTACAGAGATCCTGTGAGTGACTTCTTTTTTTAGCTTTAATCCGTCCAAAACCATCAAATAGATTGTAAGCCTGGCAGAGTCTTTTGTTTCACTTGATTGGAATTTCAGTCATTGCCCCATGCATGTTTTTCCATACGAAGAGAAACTTTGTTGCATTATTGCCTGCATCATATCGCAGAAAGACGGATTCTGTATATGTATTTGTAAATACCTATTGACCCCAACCTTTTTTAGGGATCAAATTATTTTCGTTTTGTTATATTGATGTAAATAGTTATTCAAAATTGATTGGAAATATTCCCCCTTCCTCTGTGTGTTCACTTGTGTGTGCTGATAAAAGCATAATTCATTTGCCTTTATTCAGGTCCATGATTTTGGGTTCTTTCGCTATGACCCTCGTGCTATACAGTTTTTGAACTATGAGGAGATACCTCTTGCTCCAGAGGCGGCTTGTGTTGGACTAGAAATTAGAGTTGTTGGTAATGATAGTGGTGAGAAGGTATTAGCATGATTTTTACCCCTCTACTGTCATCTCTTGGTTTCTTGTTAACCAGTTAATGACTTGGTAGACAAGCTTGTACCATTTGACACTTTAAATGTAATCATTCTTCTTCTTTTTCCCTTTCTTTTGTTTCTCTATCTTAATTTGCTGGTGAAGGAAAATGGCTATTTGATATGTCTAGATTATATCTTTTGACCATGGTCTAATGGCCTATGTTAACTGACCAAGTTGATGGAACTGGCATAATGATCCTGTAACTTTGGCTTGAATAACTGTTGTTTCATTTGATTCACTAGTTTTCAAGATAATGCTAATGATATTTTCTTATTCAGCTCTCTTTTTTTTTTTTTTTTTTTTTGATGTTTTTGTCAATGTTTTCTACAATCAAGTGAATTGAACATTATTTTTATAATTACGGACATATGGTTTAAACTGATGCTTGTACAAAAAGAAATATGCCAATCTCTCATCTGCTGGAGTGTTTTTGCTTTTAGTTTCCATCATAATAAATTTTACTAGCTAAAGTATATGTTTGGCCTTTAAGTTTACATTAAGTTTCTGTTTGGTCCCTCAAGTTTAAAAAGTGTATCTTTAATCCTTTAATCTTAACACTGTTAGTTAAATTTAACAGAAAATGTTGGCTCAACAGATGTACAGGGTGATTTTGCAATTAAATGCTGACAAAACATGATCAAATTTTAATTAATTATTTAATATAATCATTTTTATATTTTAAAACTTGAGCATGATGTATTACCATTTAATTGCAGATTCATGGGTTAAATTTATAGAGTCATCATTTTTTGTTAAATAAAAGTAATGGTGTTAAGTTTTAAGTGATAAAATTACACTTTTTAAACTGAAGCGACCAAACTAAAACTTGATATAAACTTAGAGGGCCAAATGTATACCTTACCTAATTTTACTAGCATGCTTTTGGTTAAAAGATGTATTCAAAGTAAAGCACGTCTAATTAGTTACATCATGTTTGCTTTGGCATTTGCACGTGTTGCAAAACATGCAAACGCCAAAGCTACAACGGGAGTGAGGTGGGAAACGCATATGTGCTCTCCCACCGCCAATACCAACATGCATATAATCTCTTAACCTGGTCAATTTATATGTATACATTAGGGTTGAATACCATTTTTGTCATGGAAGTTTAGCCTAAGGAGCATTGGTCACCCATAAATTTTTTTGGTCTCATTTTTGCCCCGGACATTAACAAAACAGAGCAAATATGCCCCCAGAAGTTTTTTCTATGGGCAAATTTGTCCGAAAGTTTTTTTACTTGGAAGTTTATAAAGAAGAGCAACAATTCAACAGTTAAAATCAACGGATGGGTAAGATTACTATGTTTTTAAACTTCTGGGGTAAAAATAAGATCCAAAAAAACTTTTGGGTGACCAGTGCTTCTTAGACTAAACTTCTATGGCGAAAATGGTATTTAACCCTATACATTATGTCTCTGTGTGTGTGGGAGAATTCACATGTGTTCTCTCATAGCCAATGCAAACATGCATACAACCTCTAAATCTGGTCAATTTATAATGTATGCTGGTATCTGCATGTGTGAGTGTGTCTATGCACACACATACACATATTGTGTTTCCTGGAGTGGCCCAAGTACTATGTTTACTAAACCAGGCCCTTGATTATGACTCTCATTTTCTGTTTTTTTTTTTTTTAAACATTTATTTTGACTTTTAACTTTAGGTCTCCATTTTGGCTGGTACTGTTGCCCGTCTGGACAGGGATGCTCCTCACTATAAGAAGTATGTAGTAGATATATGTTGTTTGCTTGCAAATTGTCTCATGAAAGTAGAAAACTCATGGTACTTTTTGATGCAGGGATGGGTATAATGACTTCAATACATTCTACATGCAAGTAAGTAGGAACAAATTTGTCAACTTGAGTTTGGTTATTTTGATTTCTTTTCAATTTAATACCTTTAATCTCTTTTACAGGGTTCTACCTATTTCATGCTAGGTTTTCTATATTATGTTCAATTACTAGCTGAAAAAGCTAAATAGAAGAAAGAAGTGTTAGAGAATTAAGGCCATTAGGCCCAATTGTGAAATGAAATCTATTGACTTGGAAATCTGTTGACAGGCAGTTGAAGTCTCTTTTGGCTTAGTGGTTTAGAACTAGTGTTAGATATTTTTCGTTAGTGTGTACAATTGTGCATTTTCTGTCCCATTGTTGATTTCAATCTTATCTATTTCCAGGCTGCGTCCGGAACCAAGGGAGGATCAAGTGGCTCCCCAGTTATAGATTGGCAAGGCAGAGCAGTTGCCTTGAATGCTGGGGGTAAAACATCAAGTGCATCTGCATTTTTTTTCCCTCTTGAACGAGTAAGCTTTTCATCTATATTTGCTTTACTTAATACTTGTCTGCTGCTTCCTATTTTGCACAAGTCCTCTAGTGAGGAGCAACTAATTCTGTTGAGGAAAGGTGAAATGGATACGATGATTTAATTTTCAGGTCGTGAGAGCATTAAGGTTTCTTCAGAAGGGTAGTGATGCTAATTTAGGCAAATGGAAGGCAGTTTCTATACCTCGTGGTACCCTTCAGGTTTGTCCTTTACAAACCCTTCCTTGTTTTTTGGCCATTGAAGTAAATCTATTCATTACATGAAGTTTGAAAATGTCAGTGAACTGCATTATTGAAGTACTTACGCCTACTGTTTAAAATCAGAGGTATCACACTCTCTATTGTGTTATTTGATAATGAGAATTACAACATATTTATAAGGGAAGCAAGGGAGAACATAGGAGATAAATTAGGAAATACAATAAAGCCTAATTAAGACTAATAAATAAGTAATTAGGGCCCTATAATCAGATCCTATAATCAGATCATCAATCAAGGGATCCTAATAAGTGGGTGATTTTATTTCCTATTCTAACACTCACCCTCAAGTTGGAGAGTATATGTCGAGCAATCCCAGTTTGCCACGAAATCCTTCAAACTTTGTTTGACCGAGTGGTTTAGTCAGGATATCTGCAATTTGTTCTTCAGATCTTATGTGAGTCAGGGTCATAATGCCCGCTTCAATCTTTTCTTTTAATGAAATGTCTGTCTATATCAACATGCTTGGTTTGATCATGATATACTGGGTTCTTGACCATTTCAATGCTGGCATTGTTGTCACACCAGAGTTGCATTGGTCCTTCATGTTGAATCCCCAACTCCTTCAGTAATCTGATGATCTACATTCCTCCACAAACTCCTTTGTTAACGGCTCTCAGTTCTGCTTCTGCTCTGCTTGTTGACACCACTGTCTGTTTCTTGCTTCTCCATGTAGTCAAATTTCCCCACACGTATGTACAGTACCTTGAGGTTGACCTCCTGATCTCTCTATTCCTTGCATGGTCTGCATCAGTTTAGATTTCATTGTTTCTGGTAGTACATTTCTTAAAGAATATTCCTCTTCTAGGATTAAGCTTCAGGTAGCTCAAGATTTTATATATAGCCTCCATGTGCTCTTCTTGTGGTTGATGCATAAATTGACTTACTATTCTAACTGCATAGCTAATGTCAGGACGAGTGTGGGTTAAGTACATCAACTTCCCCACAAGTTTTCTGTATCTTTCTGAATTAGCTGGAACACCTTTTGGTTTGATCTGTAAGTGACATCCCTCTTCTATTGGTGTCCCTTCTGGTTGAGTGCCCAACATACCTGTCTCATGTAACAGGTCTAGTGTATACTTTTGTTGAGATACATTGATGCCCTTCTTAGTTCTTGCCACTTCCATGCCTAAGAAGTACCTCATTTGGCCAAGGTCTTTCACCTGGAATTCAGTCGACAAGTCACTTTTTAGTTGAGCGATGGATTCTTCATGATTTCCTGTAATGATTATGTCACCAACATTGTGAGAATATTATGCATTTATTATGATTATTATTTTATTATTATGATTAGATATAGATATATTTCTATCTTTGGATATTTCCTATTATATCTCAATTAGTTTGATTTACTTTAATTTGATTAGATTTTATGAGATTCTAGGTTTAGCTCTAGGTTTGCTTATATAAAGGTTTATATGTACTCTTTCAGATTCAGAGATTAAATAAGAATTATATTTTTTCTCTCAAAGTTTACATGGTACCAGAGCTTGGTTAGTTCTTGGCCAATTTGAGTTTTCCAGTGGCCGCTGTCACTGTAGCGTGAACCGTATTGTCGCGTGAACAGTGATAGTGGCCAGATAGAATGTTTGTGTCCGTGAGGTTGCTTTTTTGCGAGGTTTTCACTTCCTGCAAGATTTTCAGATTCTGGCAACATCATCGTTGGTGGTAGTTCCTCTATCATCGTGCCACTCATCTCGTCCGACGACTGGTCCCGTCGTCGTTTCTGGCACAGCTAGTAATGTTTGGGGCACAGTTCTTCATCAACATCATCGTTGGTGGTAGTTCCTCTGTCATCGTGTCTCTCATCTCGTCTGACGACTGGTCCCGTCGTTGTTTCCGACACAGTTCTTCATCAACGTCATCTGTTGGTGGTAGTTCCTCTGTCATCGTGCCTCTCATCTCGTTAGACGACTGGTCCCGTCCTCAACTCGTGAGCACAGTTCTTCATCAACAATCCATCTCCTCTTCGACGCTGTCATCGTTGTTGAGCCTTTCATCGTTGTTGGTGGTAGTTCCTTTGTCATCGTGCTCCTCAACTTGTCAGACGACTGGTCCCGTCGTCTTCAACTCGTCCAACGACTGGTTGCAGCTGCTGCTCGTCAAACTTGTCGCAGTTGCTGGCTGTATCTGCTGCTCTTTAAATAGGCCTCTGAGACTCAAGAAGTACAAGCTTAAGGGGGAGTGTTAGTAGTATAAAGTTGTATAAGCAAGTTGGACATGATTAACATCCATGATCCAACTTGAGGGGGAGTGTTATGATTATTATCATATTATTATGATTAGATATAGGTATATTTCTATCTTAGGATATTTCCTATTATATCTCAATTAGTTTGATTTACTTTGATTTGATTAGATTTTATGAGATTCTAGGTTTAGGTCTAGGTTTGCCTATATAAAGGCTTATATGTACTCTTTCAGATTCAAAGATTAAATAAAAATTATATTTTTTCTTTCAAAGTTCACAAACATAAACAATCAATATGGTGATTTTGTCATCAATACGTTTGGTAAACAACGTGTCATCTGCTCGTCCTTGAGTATACCCAAGTCCTTTCATTGCTTTGGTGAATCTACCGAACCATACCCTCGGAGATTGTTTCATGGCATACAATGACTTGCTTAGTTTACACATAGTGTTATTAGGAGCTAAAACTCCATCTGGAATCTCCATATGTACCTCTTCCTCTAGGTTGCCATTCAGGAATGCATTTTTCACGTCCAGTTGGTATAAAGACCAATCCAAGTTCGCTGTAAGTGATAATAGTACTTGGATGGTATTGAACTTGACCACTGGGGCAAATGTCTCCTGATAGTCAATTCCATACGTCTGAGTGTATCCTTTTGCAACAAGTCTCCCCTTGTATTTGTTGATACTATCATGAATTTTAGAGTGAAGATCCACCTGCATCCTACTGGTTTCTGTCCTTTAGGAAGAGTCGTGATCTTCCAAGTTTTATTTTCTTTGAGTGCCCTCAATTCCTCTTCTGCAGCTTGCTTCCAATTTGGATCAACCATAGCTTGTTGAAATGTGTTTGGAATGGTTATCTGCGCACTGCTGACAACAAAACTTTATATTTTTGCAGACAGATTACCATATGAGACAAATCTTTGAATTGAATGATGAGTACACGATCTTACCCTTTTTCTCAAGGCAATAGGCCAATCCGATTCTTCAGGATTTAATCTCGGATTGGATTTATGGTCGTTCCTTTGAATGAGAGAGATATTTCTACCAGTGTTTGCTTCAGTTTGAACTTGTGAGTTGGACTCTGTCTCCTGTCGTGATTCTACATCCATCCCTGAATTGATCTCAACATGTGTTTCCAGTTCATTGGGTTCAGGTTGGGGTGGAATGTATTGATTAGGCTGGTTTGCGGGAGCAAGTGAGTCAAGAGAGGCTATAAGGTTAGGTGGCATAGATGATGTGTCAGGTTGAGTTTGAGGTGTTGGAACTAGAGGTTTTCAAGATTAGCCATTCAATATCAGAATACTCCCCCTGAATGAGTAATTTGGGATAATAAGCCTCGGCTCCTGAGAACACTGTATCCTGAGAGATAATAAGTTTCTTGGAAGATGGGTAGTAGCATTTGTACCCTTTTTGAGTAGAGGAGTAGCCAAGGAAGACACACTTGTCTACTCGAGCACTGAATTTGTTGCTCTCTCTTTTGTGAACAAAGACCATACAGCCAAACACCTTGGGAGGTAATGAATTGATGAGGGGGGCAATTGGGAAAGAGTTCTAGAAATTTTTGGATTGGAGTATCATATTTGAGAACTTTAGAAGGCATGCGGTTAATTAGATAGGCCGCGGTGAGGATGGCATCACCCCAGAATATGGTGGGAACATTTTGTTCTATTAGCAAGGCACGGGTTACTTCCAACAGGTGACGGTTTTTCCGTTTGGCTACCCCATTTTGTTGAGGGGTGTAAGGGCAAGAAGTTTGGTGATGAATTCCTTGGTGATCAAGAAACTCTTTGAAGGCTGTGCTCATATACTCCTTGGCATTATCATTTCGAAGGACTTTAATGGATGTGTTGAATTGGGTTCGGACAAAGGTATAGAAGTTCTGAAAGACTTTGGCAACATCAGATTTGTCTTTCATTAAGTAAACCCATGTGGTTCGAGTGTGACCATTAATGAAAGTAACAAACCACCTAGTATGAGTGAGGGTAGTCATTCGGGCAGGGCCCCAAATATTGCTGTGAATCAGTGTGAATGGGGAGGAGGGAGTATAGGGCTGTTTGGGATATGAAGATCCTGTCTGTTTTGCAAATTGACAAGTTTCACAATGAAAAGGAATAGAACTTTTATTGAATAAACTAGAAAACACATGTTTCATATAATCAAAACTAGGGTGATCTGATCGACAGTGCCACAACAATACATCATTATTTTGTGAATTCGAGCTAACTAGCGCCCGTCTTGCCTTCCAAGTATCTTCATTGTTCGAGTTTGATCCTTCAAGGTAGAACAATCCATCCCATTCTCTAGAAGTTCCAATCGTCCTCCTCGTTTTTAAATCCTGAAAAACACATACACCATCGTCAAAAATCACTCGATATATTTGACCTCTAGTCAACTTGCTTACAGATATCAGATTACAAGTAAGTTTCGGTACAAACAGAACATTATGTATTGCCAAGTGATCAGATAATGTAACAGTGCCAATACCCTCAATCCGTGTGAATACACCATTAGCTACCTTTACTTTGAGATTTTTAGGACAAAGTTTAAGGTTGTGGAATAGTCTTTTGTTACTGGTCATGTGATCCGTAGCTCCTGAGTCAACAATCCAGGTATCATCACTAGTTATCACAGCGTTGAGAGCGATAAGAGAGTTACCTGATTGTACAAGGTTCACGTTGGGAACAGAACTAGACTTATTCTGTTTATCGAGCATTCTGCGAAACATTTGTAGTTCCTCCGTACTTAGGCGATCGTCATTCTCCACCTTTGGTTCAGCTGTGATGAGGTGACTTTGGAAGTTCAATTTTCCCCCGGAGGGTTTGCCATGGAGTTTCCAGCATTCTTCCCTATTATGACCCTTCTTCTTACAATAGTTGCACCATTCACTAGCTTTTCGTTCCCCGTGTGGTCCTTGAACTGCGAGTGCGGAGCTTTCAACGTGACTTGGTCCACTTTGGTTCAAGAGCTTCCTACTTTCTTCAAATTGCACAAAGTTAACCACATCAAAGAGTTGTGGGAGTGGCTTCAGCCCCATGATTCTGCCCCTTATCTCTTTGAAAGTGTCATTTAGGCCTAACAGGAAGTCATGTATCCTTCCTTCTTCCACAATTCGCTTGTACAGTTGTGCATCTTTGAGACTTTCCCAGGGATGAACTTCAAACAAGTCTTGTTGTTGCCATAATTTCAGCAATGTATTATAATATTCAGTGACGGACATATTACCTTGTCGTAAATCCTGGAGTTGTCTCTTTAGGTGAATCAAAGCAGCGGTGTTTTCAAGGGAGGAGGAGGTCCTTCTAGCGGCATCCCATATTTCCTTTGCCGCGTGTGCAACTGCAAGCAGATATCTCTCACTGATCTCCAAGGTCATTGAATTACACAACTACGTCATAACTTGGTTGTTTTCAGCAAACCATGTGTCAAAATTAGGGTCATCGGGGGCTGGTTGAGGGGCTGCCCCATTAATGTATTTTTCCTTTCTTTTACCTCGAATATACCTCAGCACGTTTTGTGACCATTGGAGATAGTTCCTACCATTAAACTTATGGCTAATAGCCATAACGTGATGGTCTGAAAATTCTGAAGCCATCTCTGAGGTTCTGGTTGCTACTGGGTTGCTGGTTAGAGAGGAAGAATATGAGGAATTTTGAGTTTGAGAATCGATACCGGACATAAAAACCATGGGAGATGTTCTAGTTGATTTTCCTGGAATTGATCCGAACACAGGAGGGAACTAAGGAGGATCCATGTTTTTGGAAGAAGACTAGTCGCCGGAATCTGGAAAACTTCACCGGAGAGTCACCGGAAAATCCAAAAATTCACCGGAGGATGCAAAGAACACTGGGGTTGGCCGGAAATCAGATGAGAAGCCCAAACGAGGAAGTCGCCGTTGAAAACGATGCTCCACGTGCCGTCACGCGCTGCCACAAGGTCGCAGGCCGTCGGGCGCGTGCACACCATGCGCCGTCGTGGAGATGCCGGTTGGCCATCGGACTCTGGGCGTTCGCCGATCGGAGCCCTCCGGTCCTTTTGGGCTAGGTGGTGTAGTCCCACTCGCTGCCTACTGAGAACCCTAGGCTCGCCGGAAACCTCCACTGTACTATTTCTCTTTGCCTCACCGCCACTCACTGTTTCTCTCGCTTCCCTGGCCTCGGAGGCCAGATGTCCTTAGCTCTGATAGCATGTTTAAAATGAGAGGTATCACACTCTCTATTGTGTTATTTGATAATGAGAATTACAACATACTTATAAGGGAAGCAAGGGAGAACATAGGAGATAAATTAGGAAATACAATAAAGCCTAATTAAGACTAATAAATCAGTAATTAGGGCCCTATAATCAGATCATCAATCAAGGGATCCTAATAAGTGGGTGATTTTATTTCCTATTCTAACACCTACCAAGTTACAAATGTACAATGTAAGTTACAAATGTGGGCTAGTGTCATGGTGCAAAATTTTTGAATGTGATTTCATTCTTACCATTTTCTCATCTTTACTTGTGGTAATGTCCAAATATGATATTAAATTTCTTATGATTAAAGCCTCCTGTCCACCAACAAGGTTCTCATACTATAATTGTGGCTGCGGCAGAAAATTGAAAGCATTAGATTAAGGATCAACAAGATAGATATATGCTGGAGTTTCTATATAATTTGTTCCTCTTTTCATTGTGATACTGATGGGTACCTAAGTAGGATGGGGAACCTTACCCCATAAGTTAGCTATTGAGCATCCCATTCTACTCAATGTGGGACTTGGTATCCCGCATTTCCAAGTCTCCATCAAATACTTTGGCCATGTCAATTTGCAACTAAATTGTCCTTCAAATAGACATTTCTTTTTTCATCTATGCAATCAAGCTTTGTGTAAATTTACTTGTTACAATGATAATACAGGTGACATTTCTCCATAAAGGATTTGATGAGATTCGTCGCTTGGGCCTCAAAAGTGAGACAGAGCAGGTACTTGTTGATCTATGCTCTCATTTGTGTTATATTTCTTGGGAAGCATTTTCTACGCCCTGAATTGTGAATACTGTCTTTGCTTGTGTAGATAGTACGGCATGCTTCTCCAGAAGGTGAAACTGGAATGCTTGTTGTGGATTCTGTGGTAAACACTTGTTATTTAAAACTTTGATGATTTATTCATTGATTTTTCCTTTCAATTTTTGTGGCTTTAACCCTTGACTTGCTTAGGTGCCAGGTGGTCCAGGTTGTAAGCATTTGGAACCTGGTGATGTACTTGTTCGGGTCAATGGTGAAGTGAGTTTGTTTGAAGTGATTAATGGTTTCTTTTCTTAAATTGGCTTCTCATTTCTTGTTTGATTTTCTTTTATCTCTCTTTTATGTGGGAAGGGTCTGTATAACTTTCCTATTGGCAATCCAATGTATATGTTTGGAAAGTGCAATATGAATTGGCTATAAAATGGTCATACTTGATCATTTAAGTGATCTGGATGAAGTTCGATTCTCGATTATAGAGGTTTGATGTGAGAAAATATGTTAGGATCCAGCAACCACTTTTACTCTATTATAGAAAGTAACGTGTGATTTGGATGAGCAGTTTAGGAAGTTGGTTATTTCTAGTCTTATCTGAAACTACTTGGAGTTATTTGAGTTGTGTATCAGTTATCTATGTATCAGTTACCTCTTGTTATATTGGCTTGCTATAAAAGCCTACTATGTACTCATGTTTTGTATGAATGAAGTACCACTCTGGTCCTATTTATAAGTCCCTTTTGACCAAAAAAGTTTGGTCCTATTTATAAGTCCCCTTTGACCAAATAAATGAACTTATGACAATTTTGCCCATATTTGTACCAATAAAAGTAGAGAGAGAAGAAAAAGTTAAAAGGTACCCAATCATAAATGAGGGTAAAGTTGAAAATTTACCTCATAATCATTGAGCTAACTATCTCTTCTTGGTATGTGTGATTTGGTCAAAATGGGACTTATAAATAGGACCAGAGTGGTATTATGCAGTAAGTAAGCCTGTTCTCTCTTCTTTTTCCCTAGAGTTGCACATTTTGGCTCTAGTCTTCTTTCCTCCTCTCTTTTCTCTCCTATTTCCCTCACCCATTCTAATTTAACCCCAGCGATAACCTATCAAAATAACTGTCTTTAATGATGGGGAGCTCACCCTCAAAAGCTTGCTTATAAGGGGAAAGAGTTATATCTTAGAACTACTTGATGTGGGATTCCGTGTGCTTTGGAATAGTTCATATGGTGGAAGGAGTTGTGCATCCAAATTGTTGCTTATGATAATTATGACCAACTTTTGTGCATCCAAATTGCAAATTAGGAACTTTCAATGTTTGCATTCCTTTTCTGATTATTTATTTTACTAGTGTCTGACTCCATAAAATTCATTGCAGGTTATCACTCAGTTCCTGAAACTGGAATCTTTGCTTGATGGCAGTGTCAACAAAAATGTTGAATTACAAATTGAAAGGGGTCACACATCAGTCACTGTGAACTTGTTGGTGAGATTAGCTTTTCTTGGATATTATATAATTACAATTATCCTTTTGACATACTGATAGAGTACCAGATTAGCTGGAGATAATGGAAGTTGCGAAAAGTTAGAGATTTTAGGAAATAATATTTAATTGAGTCTAGTTTTATTATTATTGAGTCTGTTTTTATTATTATCTTTAGGAATTAGGAAATAAGAGAATATCTTATTAGATATTGTCTTTTATTATTATCTTTAGGAATTAAGAAATAAAAGGAATATCTTATTAGATAAGATAGTGGTTAGGATTTTTAGTTATCTAAATCTTAGATTTAGATATATTTTTAGATTTCGTATTTGAATTTTGAATAGAGTCTACTCTTTGTAAATCATCTCATCAATAAAGTGTCGAATATTTCAGAGAGTAAATTGAAATGGGAGATTCTCCTTGGGCTTTGATAGTCTGATGAGTTACACATCCTGACTCATATACTATTAAGGATGTGGGCTGATTTAGAGAAGAGGCGAGATTCTTGCCTACTCTCTATCTCAGAGAGGCTGTTCTTAGAGAGCTAGTGAGATCCTTACTTCTCTTTAAAAACAGAGAAATATATTATTTTCAGAATTTTCTTTCTGTTCCCATTCACATTTAACCTTTTCATCAGTACTATAATCAGTATCCTACCACATATTCTAAAGCGTCCATATTTAATATGGGAATACCGTATGTTAGCATTTTAGTGATTTATTTGTCACCACCTCTCTTCTCTAGATGATGCATTACATGTTGCCTCAATGGTTCATTATTGAGATTCCTACAAAATAATTTATAATTTTTTCTTATTGTTTGTGATAGGTACAAGATTTGCACTCAATAACTCCTGATTATTTCTTAGAAGTTAGTGGTGCAGTAATACATCCTCTTTCTTATCAGCAGGTTAGTTGGACTTTACTTGCTACTTGCCTATTTTAGCGGAAAATATCAGTTGAGTATGATTTTGCTGGTCTGTTGGAAGAGTTTTTTTTTTTTTGGAAAGTGGAAGTGGAAGTGGAAATGTATTATGGGAAAAAAAGGTGTATGGCCGTTATTTCTGTTAGATTGTTATTGGCTTAGTAGCAATTGGGGGTAGATAGATATCTTAGGGTAAGAATAAACTCAAAGTCTTATTGTATTCATTCGACTATTGACAGAGTAATGAATTCTAAAACACATTTCAGTTTTCTCTCATCTCTCATCTTCTCCGTTCTTTCAGATCCTTTCTTCTTTGCTTCTCTTTGCTTCTCTCTTTCTCTCTCTCTCATATTCTAATACTAAAACTGTTATGGTATTAGCAAGAAAGAGAGATGAAGAGAGGAAACAGGAGAGAGGTTCATAGAAAGAAGGAAGCAGAGGAGATAGAATAATAGAGAATAGAGAAGGAAGAGATAGCAAGGCAAATTGTATAATTCATTATTCAGATAAGACTCCGTTTACAAGAGGATATGTCTCTATTTATAGGCTTGGCTAACAGTCACTGCCTTCGCTAATTCTAACAGCTATTAAGGCTAATCCTTTTAATCACTAACTAACTCTAACAGTAACTAACTGTGGACAATTTGAGAGAAAAATATTATTTTGAATCCACGAATAAAAGAGAGTACATATGGGCTTTTATATAGGCAAACTTACAGCTAACCTTAGAATCTATTTTAATCTAATCAAATTAAAATAAATCATAATAATTAACATATATCCTAAGATATAATATATCCATATCTAATCCTAAGATATAATAAATCTCAAACTTAATAATAAAATAATACTTAATCTAAATAATCCATAATAAATGCTTAATATTCCCACACTTATCTTCAAGTTGGAGTATAGATGTTAATCATGTCCAACTTGCTTATACAACTTTTAGATGCAAGTTTGAGCAATCCTTTTCTCAACACATCTACAGCTTGAAGATTTGTCAGTAGATAGAGACATACTACGAGTGTCATCAGTATCGTGAACAGGGTCTAGAGTATGCCGAGATGAAGAGGACGCTGAGACTTATAGGAGATGGACAAATCAAAGACCACAGACGAGTGATAGATTAGGTCGAGGACAATGGGACTTTGATCGTTAGATTTAACATTGCCGAGAAGGATGAGTCTGAGGACGATGTACTAGGTAGAGGATGACGGTTGTTGGACGAGGTGAAGACGACAAGACGGAAGTCGTCGGACAAGTTGAGGACGATGAGATTGAGAAAATGTCACAGGAATGAACGTCCGACGATGAGTGAAATAGAGGAATGCCGCGGGAACGCAATCTGATAGTGACAAGAATGGTGGAACATCACGGGAACTTCAAGTTTGATGATGAATAAACGGAAGAGCAGCGTCCACTACGCACTGGACGAAGGAAGGTCACCGGAGTCAGGAACTCTTTCATAGGCAAAAACGACTGTGAGCAACCAACAGAATTTTTGGGTTGAGGATAAGCCAATCTTACCAGTAAGAAGGTTCATGAGTGTTAATCTCAACGCTCAAAGAGGAGCAACAACTAGATAGCAGTCATGCCACTGCAGGCGAGAAGGAAGGGCGTTCTCTCTTCTTCTTCACCATTAGCTTTGATACCATGTGGACAATTTGAAAGAAAAATATTATTCTGAATCTATGAATAAAAGAAAGTTCATATTAGCTGTACTTTGTGTCCTCTGGTGAGGAGTTTGGTGGTCCTTGTGTGACCCGTTCGTTGTTTTGCCTCCGGTGAGGTGTTTGGTCTCTGGTGAGACATTTTGAAGTATTATTTGGTCCTTGATGAGACCGTTTGCTATTTGCTTCAAGATCTCATAAAGAAGCAAGTTATTGGTGATTAGTTTATGCTCACATTCAAATTGCTTTCAACTTGAGGGGGAGTGTGTGAAAATTGGGTGAAGAGGTTCTTAAGAAGAAAATTATTTTGTTTGGATTTATGTTTTCTTGTAACAAGTTGAGCATGATTAACATATATGCTCAAAGTTGAGGGGGAGTGTTAGGAAATATATCAGTGTATAATTAATTAGTATCGCAAATAATCAGGGATTATAAGAATTATGAGTTTTTAGGTAATCAATTATCATAATGAGTCATTGCTCTCTTGTCTTCTCTCTTATGTATAAATACCCTATTAAGTCTATGAATAAACATATTCATTCGAGAGTATATTTTCTTTATATTTCTGTCTATTATTTCACTACATAGTTGAATTCAATGTCAAGTTTGACTTGGTTGCATCTATAGTCGACCTTTCTAAAGCTTTTTTGGTCGATGCGTACGACTCGAGGATTATGAGTAAAGCTAGAAGTCTTGCAAGAATGCAAGAAATCATGTTGCAGAGACTAGAAAAGAATACTCCTGTGAAAGTAGGACGCTCTATCCTGTTAATCCAAGAAGGGCTGATAGCTTAAGATGAGGGGGAGTCTTCTAAAGAAAAGTATGACAGTGCAAGAAGCCTTTGCCATTCAAGTAAATGACGAGTTTTGTTCAGCTAGCAGCCAAGAAGTGTCATAAAATATGTAAGAAAACCTATGGAGCAAGATGATAGCATCAAGATGTCCTCTGGACCTATGCGAAACTAGTGGGACTCGTTTGGAATTCCATAAATGAACAAGGCACTCTATTTTGCAAACGTTGGAGAGAAGCAATCGTTACAAGAAGTTCGAGACGTTGCAAGGTTACAAAATATACACAGATTCTTGCTCATAACCTATTAAAGGTTTATCTTCTTTATTAATTATGGAGTTAGATTTTGATTTCATAATTTAATTAAACAATTTTCTTCATTATTTTTCTCTACCGATTTGGATCCTACCACATATCCTTTCTGCTCTCTTTCTCTTTCCAATTCTTTCTTCCTCTCTCTTTCTTTTTCCAATGCCATAACAAAATAGGAGTGGAAGTGAAATGGAATAGGGTTTAAAAGTTTATTTGGTATGCAGGTAGAATCATTGTTATGATCTCTATTTAAAATTTATATTCATAATATTAAAATACCAAAATGCCCTTGCTATGGAAAAAAACCATCAGACCAGCAGAGCCGGTGGCTCCACCAATCGACTACACCACCCTCTATCAATAGGCAACAACACAAATTAAAAGGCATCTACAGTATAAATCTAAATCTCATAGATGAATAGAAATTTGAAAAAAAATGTCGGGATGAAGATGGGTTATTGGCTTTTATTTGAAGCCATTGAACAAGAAAATCATAGTGGTACAGGGGAAGTTGTCACAAGTGGAGAAACGATGAAGAAGTTCTGTCGATTTGGTGGTGAAGATGAATAAGATTTCAGAGTCATCGTCTTGATGTTGGGGAAGAAAAAGGACCTTGTAGTTTTGATGGACGTGTAGTTAATGTGCCCTTTTCTGATGGACCAAAACTAAGTATGGCGGAGTGTGTGCAGTTAGTGACAGAGGGAGAGACATAATGGATGATTTGCTAAGGTGGTGTGAGGAGAGAGCCTGAGCCTCTCGAAAGCTTGGGGTGTGCCTTTCTTTCATTTTACTTGCAATTGTTGTTTAGTTTTTTTGTGTCCAGATTGATTCACTACTACTACATTAGACTTCTGCCAACAGATTATTGAGTCAAGCCAGTTTTAGAGCATTTTTTCAGTTTTATTTTGGCTTGGGCTCTATCAAGTTCCCAATTTAAGTATTCAAACTTTATTGCCAAAGAGGGAAGAAAGACCAGAAACTACGTTTGACAATTTCGTAACCCAAAATTTCACAACAATATCAATAGAAATCGAACAAAAGTTGAAGATCTAGACCTTGCTGTTAAACACCTCTGCGGAAATTAGGAGATATGCGAACTTTAACCAAGGGAGAACCAAAGACTCATATGTTGACGTTCGAGATTTGTGAGCTTTTTCAACATCCGTTGTTTCCCTCGCCAAAGTCATCATAGTCCTTGATCATCCTCACCTTGTTCATCGGTGTTGCCATGGTCGGTAATTAGGAGAGATGGGGATGGGGCAAAATGGTCTGACTTGAGATTTAAGGGAAGCCACTCAGTTCCATGGGGTTAGATGACAAGCTGGTTCCATCAATTATGATGGAAGTGAATTCCACAAGGAACCCAATTCATAGATATCAAACATGTAAAATGTGGGCTTCCATCCCACTTCCACTTCTAATTCATGGGGTTATCTATGTCTGAGTTGTCTTAGCATTTGATTACAGTGATTCTACACTACTGGTGTTAGATTCTTCATGCTTGAGCCCCCTAGATAATATGTTTGCTCATCCCTTTTAATGGGTGCTTATTTTTAAGTTCTAAGTTACTTGACTAATTAAACATTTCTTTATGTTCTACAATGCAGGCTAGAAACTTCCGTTTCCATTGTGGTCTTGTTTATGTAGCTGAACCAGGGTATGCATAAATAGATGAATATTAAAATTCCATAACTTATAATCATTTAACCTTTCCCGAAAATTAAAAAGAAATAATTACTGATCACAAAATGTTGATGTGCTCTAGTATGGTTATGAAAACAACAACTAAGGATTGGTGAGAATCATGAAATTTATTCATCATATGAGGATTTGCAAATAACTGTTGGTGTTACGTCATTCCTCCCTTCTAGGTACAACTACAATGGTTGTGCTAAGAGGGGTTCCTTGAAATTGATGCTTCGCGTTCAGGTACTTGTCATATGGATAATGAATGAGTGGAATTATATTTTGTAGATATATGCTCTTCCGAGCAGGAGTTCCTCGTCATGCAATAATTAAGAAATTTGCTGGTGAAGAAATATCCTGTCTTGATGAACTAATATCTGTTCTCCGCAAAGTATCTAGGGGTGCTCGAGTGCCATTGGAGTATATCGGCCACATGGACCGATATCGAAGGAAGGTAATGATTATTATAATTTGAAATGTATGAAATTAGATGGATGTATATTTGGAGTTTCTGATGGTGCATTTTGTTTGTTATTGCTAAAGTCAATGCTTGGTATTACACTATCATTTGGTTGTGCGTCAATCATTTTCTTGTGCTTTTGTAGATAATTGAGCCTACAATTTAGTTCTTCTGATTGTACAACTTTATGGACATTTTGATTTATAATTGTTCTCAAGAGCGGGGCAATGATCTATTCTTCTGGCAAGTTAGCCCCGATTTTGTCTCTTGAAGGTGTTGTCCATTAATGTTTGTTTCATAAGTTCATGTTGTGATTGCAGTCTGTCTTGGTCACTATTGACCGCCATGAATGGTATGCACCACCACAGTTATACACTCGTGATGATTGTAGTGGTCTCTGGATTGCAAAACCGGCTTTTCAGCTTGATTCTCTAATACTACTGTCCGATGTTAAAGATATTGGAAATCCAGTTGGCCATTCCATTTCACCGAGTAGTGAGCATCATTGTGTGGGACATATGCACCAAGTTGACAATCAAGAGATGCCTGATGGTATCACTGACATGCAAGCCAGTTCTGAAGATGCCACAGATAATGCATCTGATGGTGGTGTGAAAAAACGAAAAGTTGAAGAGGATTTGTCTGCTGATGGAAATATTGTTGCTGATTCTTCCTTGAATGATGCTAGGGAAACTAAGCAAGAAAAGTCAAGTTCAATGCAAGGTGAAGTTTTGATGTACTCCCAAGGTGCAGGCTCTGCAACAGCAGTGAATGCATCATTTGCTGAACGGGTGATTGAGCCTACTCTTGTGATGTTAGAGGTAATATTATATAAATTTTGTCATAATACTCATTGATGCATTTGCAGCGAAGGGCATGGATTTGTGTAACATATTTGGAACCATAAGATATTGATATGAGTAATGAGTAAGAAACTTTTGTGGTTGAACTCGCTAATTTAAGAAATAAGAAGCAGTCCACTGTTACTTGTAAGTACTTGGGTTTGTTGTCTCTAACTGGTATGTGTGTGTGCGTGTGTGTGTGTAGAATCTAGAAAAGTTAAGAAGGAGCTTCATTTGTTTTTCTACCTAATTAGAAATTTTCAATAATTGTTTATTTTGTTTGAAATCTTTCCTGGTACATACGTTTTTGATTGACTTGGTGCTATGAATGTGGCACAATGTTTACTTGAAAGCTTGTCCTGTGTGTGCACTTGGTTCAAGTCAAGCATCGTATACCTTGGGCATGAGAAAAGTCCTGTTATTTTTGTTGAGAATAGAAAGTTTAGAATTAAGATATTAAGTAATATTATTAGGGTTGATTATTTAGTATTTATTTTGATTAGATATGGATATTTAATCATTATAATTTGATTTGATTAGATTCTAGGGTTAGGGTTAGTCTATTAGTTTGCCTATATGAAGACCTCTTCATATTCTGTTTATTCGAGGATCAATAGTATTAATATTTTCTGGTATGTAGATGTAATAAATAAATAATAATATAGATTAATGAAGGTTAATAGAACCATTAATGGCAGTTAGGAGTCGGTTGGCTTTGAAGGCCGAGAGATACTATTAGGCATATCTATTTTATTGTATCATCTATGTTTTTGTGGTGGTCTGAGGAGCACGATGGCTTTGATACCACTGTTAAGGAAGTGTAGAGAAAGAGGAAGAGATAGGTAGGAATAGAGAAGATTAGAGAGAGGGAAGAGGATGAAGGAGAGAAGAAATAGAGAGAGAACTAGGGATTCCAAATTCTATTCAGCAAAAACATAGATGGTACAATGAGACTGATATGCCTTATATAGGTGAGTATCTCTCAGCCCTTAAGTTCAACTAACTCCTAACCACCGTTAATGGTTATATTAACCCTCATTTATTTATATTATTATTTATTCATTTATTACCTTTACATCCTCTTTCTCTACACTTCCTTAACATTTTCCTTATGCTTCAATGTGGTCCTTCAATCTCAACATGGTATCAAAGCTCTAGGTTTCTTCTTTTCCTTGAGTTATTCTCTATCATTGTGGGTATTAGAATGAGAACCGCCAACGACTTCCTTCTCCAGCCTCGAATCTCTGAATCTAGTTCATTCCTAGTAGTTTCGTGCTCTAGTTTTAAGGTTTTAGTTGTGGGTGACTTCTTTGGCGAGATTTCGATGCTGATTTCATCTTCTGGCATCGTCTCTTCTTTCCCAATGCTTCCTTGGTGGTTTACATTCTTTTGTTTTTGGCCTCTTTGTAGTTTGTGAGGCTGTTTTGTGTTTTAGTCCCTAGTAAAACTTTTGGAGTGTTGTTTGGTCTTTGTTGAGACCGCTCGTTGCTGCTTTGGTCCCTTGTGAGATTGTTGGTTGTTATTTTGGTCCCTTGTGAGACCGTTCGTTGCTATTTCTACTTTGGTTTGGTACTCTTGGTTGTTCAACTCTTGGTGAAGCTAGTGGATTATTACCTTAGCCTTTGTTGATAGAGTTCTATGCTATGGATTTGATGGCCATTATTTCCTTGATGATTAGTTGCTGCTCACATTCAAGTTGCTTCCAGCTTTAGGAGGAATGTTGAGAAAAGAAAGTTTAGAATTAAGATATTAATTAATTAATATTATTAAGGTTGATTATTTAGTATTTACTATGATTAGATATGGATATTTTATCATTATGATTTGATTTGATTAGATACTAAGGTTAGGGTTAGTCTATTAGTTTGCTTATGTCAAGACCTCTTTATTCTCTTTACTCAAGGATCAATAATATTAGTATTTTCCCTATGCTTCAATGTGATCATTCAAATTTCAACAATTTTTATGCACTCTTGTTTGTTTTTCATTGAGGTTCTGGGCTGACACCCATACTTGATATGGGGCGTTGTACATCTTGGCAGTAGATTGCTGGTTGATGGCTGGCAGCCTGGCGCTGCCATTTCAGTGAGATAAGGCTGAGTGTGTCTAGGAGAGTGAAGCGAGCAGATCAGGTTCTAACGCACCCAATATTTAGACCTTGGTGCTGCTTTCCTTCCCTAACCCGTTGTCTTTCTCGCCTTCTTTTCTTTTATAGACAGAAGAAGAGAGGTGCTGCAGATATTTATGTTCAGGACATAGGAATTAAAAGCTTCGGCAAACTTACTGATGAAAACATGTCTGTCCTAACTATTTTAACTTTATTTCATCAATATAGTTATTATCTATACACCATATGTGTGTCTTTGTATTTATAATATTTGATCCGAAAAAAATTGTGCTAGTCCCTCGGTGATGCAACACGCATTCTGTTAGGATTCAGTCAAAATACCAGCAAATAGCGTTGGTTCAGATGCACTGGATTGATATCAAAAGGTTACAATGTTCTGATAGGAGTGAAACCACCCCTGAATCAGCCAAGAAAAGCCTCAGGTCTTAGCAGAACCTGATTCCCTCTCCCATTACAGTTCTCACCAAAATACTCGATGCCCTCCCCCAAAACACCTAACGGCTCATATAGTCAAAATAAAGGAGCTGACACAGTCTCCTATGAGCCACTCTAATAAACAGCTACTGTCCTACACTTATTTCAAAAAGGATGTAAAAATAAAAAGGTCAACCCTGCAACCTTAAAAGGCATCTAGCCTCATTGTCTGTATTGTTCCTGTTTGCCTAGGTATCCGTGAGTAAACCTTACCATGGAATGGAGGGGTTCTTGCATTACCTTCCCCTAAAAGCCTCACCTTGTCCTCAAGGTGAAAGGCTGGAAACTGTGTGGCGATAGTCTCCAAGTCCTCCCAAGAATTTTTGTAGGTCGGCATATCCTTCCATTTGACAAGCACTTCAGTCTGCCCATTTATCAGCCGCCGGACTTTGCAAACTTCTTCGGGCTGAACTTGCAACTCTAGTTGTTCAGAGAGAGTTGGTGGGATTGTAGGAGTCACCACCCTCGAATGAACTGACTTCTTGAGGACCAATACATGAAAAACCGGATGAACTCGAGTTGTAGGTGGAAGGTTCAGGTGATACGCCACAGCCCCTATTTGGTCCACAATTGTGAAGGGGCCATAGAACCGAGGGTTTGGCCAAGGTACGCATCCGGTAGGGCTGGATTCGAACATACACCTAATCTCCTATGTCAAATTGAATGTCACGCCTGTGCTTGTTGGGTTGCTTCCTCATTTCCTCTTGAGCCTTGACCAAACTTTCCTTCAAAGTTGCAATAATTACGTTCCGAGATCTAATCTGTTCACTGACTTCTTCCACTACTGACGGCTCATTAGTGAGCTTGAGAAAAGTAGGTGGATCCCTTCCATATATGGCATGAAAAGGAGTCATGTTGGTTGCTCCCTGGTGAGTAGTGTTGTACCAATATTCGGCCAATAGTAACCATTGAACCCACTGGTCTGGCCTTTTGCTAGTAAAGCACTTGAGATATGATTCAAGTCCTTTATTTAGCACCTCGGTCTGCCCATCGGTCTCTGGATGATAGGCTGAACTTAGGCATAATTGAGTACCTGCCTGCTTGAACAATTCTCGCCAGAAGTGACTCACAGAGACTCGGTCTCTATTGGATACAATTGTCTTTGGAAAACTGTGCAGCCGGACTATTTCTCTTACCAAGATATCTGCAACATCCTTAGCACTAAAAGGGTGGCGGAGAGACAAAAAATGGGCATACTTCGTGAGACGATCCACTATGACTAGTATGGTATCATGCCTCCGGGATTTTGGCAATCCGGTAATAAAATCCATGCTCATATCCCCTCCCAAACAGCCTGCGGTATAGGAAGAGGCTGCAGCAACCCGACAGGGGAAAGAGCTTGGTGTTTGTTTCTCTGGCACACTGCACACTCTGCCACATATCTTTGTATTTCCCGTTTCGTACCCTCCCAATAGACTACATTAGCCACTCTTTTGTAGGTCCTCAAGTAATCGGAGTGTCCTCCAATAGGAGAGTCATGAAATTCCTGGATCAATAGGGGAATTCTCACTAAATTTTTCGGTAAAACCATTCGGCCCTTATAGTGTAGGCACCCTTTGACCAAAGTGTAACCCTAAATGCCTTCATTGCTGGTTAATAACTGCTGCATGATGAGTTGGAGCTTGGAATTAGCTTGTACCTCCTTCTCCCAATTTTCAAGGTAACCATTTTGCCACATTGAAAATGCCATCAGCTTCGAGGGCTCTTCACGCCGTGACAACGCATCAGTGGCTCGGTTCTCCTTTCTCCGTTTATATACGATTTCAAAATTATACGCCATCAGTTTGGACACCCATTTCTACTGGTTTTCTTCCAAAACTCTTTGTTCCAGCAAGTATTTCAAGGCCTTTTGATCAGTTCGGATGATGAACTTCTGCCCCCATAAGTAATGCCTCCACTTCTTGACAGCCAGCACTATTGCCATTAGTTCCCTTTCATAAATAGAACACAATTGAGCCCGTTTAGATAGCTTTTGGCTGTAGAAAGCTAAAGGACGCCCTTGCTGCATTATTACTGCGCCCACACCGGTTCCCGACGCATCAGTCTCCAGCTGAAAAGGAATTGCAAAATCAGGCATAGCAAGTACCAGAAGTGATGTCATGGCTGATTTGAGTGTTTCGAAAGCTTTGGCGACTTCTGCCGTCCACTTAAAGGCTTCCTTCTTGAGGAGATCAGTCAGGGGACTTGCAATTTTCCCATACCCCTGGACAAATCTTTGGTAATAGCTTGTCAAACCCAAGAATCCTTGTAGTGATCTCACATTTTGCGGTGTTGGCCAAGCTAGCATACTCTCGACCTTAGCTGGATCTGCCTGAACCCCCTGTTCTTAGATTATGTGCCCAAGATATTCAATCCTTGGCTGTGCAAAGTTGCATTTTTTCAGATTAAGCACCAGGTGGATTTCCTGCAAGATAGATAATACCTTTTCCAAGCGTGCCAAGTGAGTTCTATCATCACAGCTTAAACTAATATATCATCAAAAAATACCAGCACATACTTTCTTAGACAACCTTTGAAAATATCGTTCATCAATGCTTGAAAGGTGGAGGGAGCATTAGTAAGTACGAAAGGCATCACCTTAAACTCGTAGAGTCCCTTGTGTGTGCGAAAGGCTGTTTTGTGCTCATCATCGGTCTTGATTCGTATTTGATGGTGGCCAGACTTCAAATCCAGTTTGGAGAACACCGTGGCCCCTTTGAGTTCATCCAACAGCTCATCTATGACTGGAATTGGGAATTTGTCAGGTACGGTTATTTTATTTAACGCTCGGTAGTCCACACAAAAACGCCAGCTACCATCCTTCTTCTTAACCAATAATACCGGGCTAGAATATAGGCTGGTGCTGGGTTGAATAATTCTCGCTTGGAGCATATCCTTAATCAATTCTTCAATTTCCTTTTTCTGTGAATGGGGGTATTGGTAAGGCTGGATATTTGGTGGCTGCATCCCTGGTTTGATCACTACAGCATGTCCCTTGAGCGTTGAGGAGGAAGCTCTCCAGTTGGCTGACAAACTGAGGAGAATTTGCTCAATAATTGTTGGATTTCTGGGCTGGGAGTGAAATTATCTCCTACTTTCTCTACCATTTTGCACTCCAGCATAAATCCCTCACCTTTTTTTTTAACTGTCCTCATTACTGATTGCAGTGAGGCTTGCGTTTGTAATAGAGTTGGGTCCCCTTCCAAGCATATCCGGTTGTTCTTTTTCCCTATTTTCGTTGTCATATGGCCCCAATTGACCTTAACATCTCCCAATGTGCTCGGCCACTCAATTCCCAACACCACATCGATGCTGCATAATGGGAACGGGTAGAAGTCTTGAACAATTTTGAGCCCTTGTACTATGAGGACCACATGCCGACAACGCTGCTTCCTTCGGATTGAGTACCCATCCCCCATGGTTATTGTGTACTTGCCTACTTCATCCACCCGGATCCCCGTTCTTCTCAGAAAACTCTCAACGATGAAGTTATGGGTGGCGCTGCTGTCAATCAACACCACCACTTGCTGTTCAACGAGCTCCCCTTTAATTTTCATCGTGCGATTTCCTTCAAACCTAGCTAAAGAGTTGAGGGACAACTCCATTCTTGTGGCTTCTTCTTCTACGTCAAAATACTTTTTCGTTGCCTCCCCTGCTTCGTCAATTCTTTCGCCGCCACCGTCGAGCTCGGCTTCGACCAAAATCACCTGTAGGTGCTTGTCTCGGCAGGAGTGGGTTGGGTTATATTTTTCTCCACATTGTAACATAGCCCTAATTCCCTCCGACGAGCTAACTTTGAGTCAGAGAGCTGGCGACTCCAACCGGATCTTTGCGATGTTGACGCCATTGTCGAGGAACTGCCCATTTTTGTCTCTGATGCTTTCGGGTCAATTTTGGAGTGGTGGGTGGACGGGTTCTGATTGGAGATGGGCCGGGTCGGTTCGATATATTGGGCAACCTGTGAGTATTGGGGCGGGTTGGCGTATTTCCTATGTCCCGTGTTGAAAGATCCCCTGTTCGCTTTGTTGATCTCCAATAGTCGATTCCTCCCATCAACCTTTATTGCCATCCTAATGAGCCCCTCAAGGTCACTCTCATCTGAAATTTCCAATTCTGCTTGTATCTCTGTTTTGAGGCCATATATGAAAGCTCCCATTAGGCAATCCTCCGATGCGTCTTTTAACGGAAAAGATAGCCTTTCGAACTCTTCAATATATTCCAGCACCAAGCTCTCCTGCCTGTTCGAGAACAGCATCTTGTACTCGCCGCCTCGCTGAAACGTGTGAAAACGTTCGAGCACCTTCTGCTTGGACTCCGACCAACTCCTTAGCGCCTTACGGTTCTCCTTCCATTGGTACCAGTTGAGTGCTCTATTTTCAAGACACACCACCGTTGCTTCTAACTTCTTAGCCTCTGGCACGCCATTGATATGGAAATACCGTTCAACTTGGCAAAACCAACCGATGGGTTCCTCTCCTTCGAAAACAGGTAATTCCAACTTTCTAAACCTTGCAACTTCTTTCTTTGCCTCACCGTGGTTTTCAATTTCTGCCTCTGAATGTGACTCCGCTGATTCCTTCTTATCCTTGTCCTTCTTCCCTTCATCGCATTCCATCTGTAACAACATTTCTCTCATCAAGCTCATCCCTTCTGTCAGTTCTGTTACTTGCCTTGACAGGCCAGAAAGTTCATCCACCTTCCTTGCTAAGCTCGCCACAGTCTCCCTCAAATTCTTGACTTCGTCTGCCATCGTCTGAGGATCCTTCTGAACCATAGCAAAATCTATTTCATTATCACCTAGAATAAATATCTAAAAGTGACTACCTTAGGCTATTTATTGAAGAGGTTCTCTTAACCAATAAGTAAACCTACTTCCAACCACTCTACCTACTCCCAACTACCCTAAAGGTTGATTAAGATACTTAATCACTAAGGTAATTCTGAATGTGATGTTAGGATTTGTAATTGGTAACTTAAGGTATAATTATGTGTATTCTTAGAGTTTGATCCATCATGTCTTGATATTCTATTCCTCGCTGGGTTTGTTTTGCAAGATGATCTCTGCTTGAATAGTAAGCATGTATTACTTATCTTACTAGACTTGGGGTTGTTTGAGCTGCCTATGTAAGGTGTAGAATCTGTCTTATGAACTCCATTTTCCCTTTGCATATGAATAAAAATATGTTGAGTTTTTTGAAATATGATCCTTGGGTCTCGTTTCCATTCTACTTTGAATTGTTGAGAATTGAGAGTCAATCTAACCATGCCCTACTAGCTTCTGCAAATAATTCTTTAACAACTTCAAATGATTTTTGTGTAATTTGGGATGGATACCTGGGCCTTAGAAACTTTACAAATGTTGATTGTGATTATTTGGCTCATACTGTGTTATTTTGCTGTGTGATATGGGACATGAATCAATTTTCAGTTCTTATTTCTTTGAAAAGCTCTGTGAGAGAAAATTCTACTATGCAGTTTTTGATTTCCCTCTTGATCTCCATCATTATTATCATATTTGAGATTCAGTGTGTTATCCATTTCCATTTTTCTCTTTTCTACTTATTTGTGGTGCGGACTGTATAGTCCATTATCACCAATGCTTATTGGTGTAACCTGCGGCAAATTTGGCAGTTTTATAAATTTTCCTAATATGTGCAACAAGCTGGGCATGCTAAAATTTATGGGGTATGCAGGTCCATGTCCCTCCTTCATGTATGCTTGATGGTGTTCATTCACAACATTTTTTCGGAACTGGTGTCATAATATATCATTCCCAGGATATGGGATTAGTTGTTGTTGACAAGAATACTGTTGCAGTATCGTCTTCCGATATAATGCTATCATTTGCTGCTTTCCCAGTAGAAATTCCAGGAGAGGTAAAGTTTGCTAATAGAATGTGGCTTTTAGTTAAAATAAATAAACAAAAAGCATGCCTTTTTTCACTTGATATCCCTGTTTTAAACTAATTGCAGGTGGTATTTCTTCATCCTGTTCACAATTTTGCTCTCATTTCATATGATCCCTCTGCTTTGGGACCGATTGGTGTATCGGTGGTCTGTGCTGCAAAGTTACTTACAGGTGGCTTTGACTTTGTTATTTTTGTGTGGTACTATTTTTGCGAACATTATAAAATCTGGATTTGTGAGCTGATTCTCAAACCCTGTTGGCCTAATGATCCGTACTTTAGATGCACAAAATGTTGACTGGCTTTCACCCTTGCCACAAGCTGGGAAAGAAGAAAAATAAAAAACTAAAAAGATTTTAGTTTTCGGATTTTCTAGTGCTTGAAAGTACAAATATTCCCCTCTACTTTCTGTCAAGGAATAGTTTAGATTTTATGAGTGAGATTAGCCTAATTGTTTTGCTTGTAATTAACCTTGAATTGACTTCTTTATATGCTTGCCCTCACAATATACTTACTCGTGTGTTGAAGTCAATTGCTTTGGTTTACTGGTAACTATTGTAAGGCATGGTGAATCTTAGCATTTTTTTAAGGTGTCATAAGCGTTTCTCTTATATAGAATGTGAAGATTACTAGAGCTTTTGTGAATATTTCTATGTTTGTATTCAATCCAACTTGGTTCATATATACACAAATGTATATCTCGGAGGATTCTTAAGATCCTTGAGATATCGCTAACTAATATTTAGATTATAATGGGATAATAACGATAGTATCTCCTATATTCTATTTAATAAGATCTAACAAATAATCTTGGAATATCCCAGTAATATCGGGATTTAACACTTCCCCTCGAGTTGGACCAGATATGTCGAGCATGTCCAACTTGCTAACGAAATGATCAAATTTATCTTTAGGCAGTCCTTTAGGGAGAATATCTATAGTTTCTTCTTTGGAAGCAATATAATACAAGTGAATAATACCCTCGTCGATCTTTTCGCTTATGAAGTGACGATCAATCTCCATATGTTTGGGTTCTATCGTGTTGAACTGGATTATGTGCAATGTTAATTGCAGCCATGTTGTATATTCCTTCACAAATTCCTAATGCCATGGCCCATTCAGCCTTAGCACTGCTCCTTGCAATCATGCTTTGCTTCTTACTCCTCCATGTGACCTAATTACCCTTACATTTGTGCAGTACCCAGATGTTGACTTCCTGTCCTCTTGATCACCTGCCTAATTGGCATTTGTAAACAGTTCTACATCCCACCTATTTGTTTGCTTGAAGAATAAACCATGGCTTAGAGATCCCTTCAAATATCTTAGGATCCTGTACACTTGATTCAGATGCTTCTTTGTAGGATCATGAGAATGTTGGCTGACCATACTGACCGCAATTGCGATGTTTGGTCTAGTGTGGGAGAGATAGAACAATTTTCCAACCATCCTCTGATAATTTCCCATGTCTACAGCATTCCCAAGGTCTCCTTTTTCACTTATCTTGTCACTCGTATAGGCATGTCACTGGGCCTATAACCCAGCATCGTTGTTTCCTTTGGAAGGTCTAGGATGTAGATCCCTCCTTTTGATTGGGCAACCTCCATTGGAATGGAAAGTACTTCATCTCTCCAAGATATTTTATTTGGAGGTCTTGAGCGATGACTTTCTTGATATGTCTGATTTCTATGTCATCATCTCTTGTAAGAACAATGTCATCAACATATACAGGTAGTATAGCTCCTATGTTTGAAGCAGAATGCTTTTTAATTAGATCACGAATTACAAATGTCTGGAAAAGCTCTATTGCCATTTCCCGGGGCAATCCACATTGATGTAATGAAAGTGAGGACCTACGACAATGACAAAACGCCTCGAATAATCAACTCACGTTGCCCTTATGATGCTTAAAATATAAGGTATAGTCACTCTGCCCTTGGGTATACCTGTCTCTTCAAGATTCAGGTCTTTAGTGACTGCTTTAGCCCATATAA
Organism: Acacia crassicarpa; assembly: GCA_034222035.1. Classification (NCBI taxonomy): domain Eukaryota; kingdom Viridiplantae; phylum Streptophyta; class Magnoliopsida; order Fabales; family Fabaceae; genus Acacia; species Acacia crassicarpa. Next base: position 195,868 of record JAWXYG010000004.1, read on the forward strand.
TGATCGTTTTAGCTTGCATACTTGACTAGCTCTTTTCCCCAAAAACCCTGGACGTAGCTTCATATACACTTAGTCCTTGAGTTCTCAATTGAAAAAGGCATTTTTAACATCCAGCTGGTGTAGTTGCTAATCTAGAATAACTGCAAGAGACAATAGAATTATGATAGTATTAAGTTTTGCCACTAGTGCTAAAGTTTCGGTGTAATCTTCACCATAAACTTGAGTGAACCCCTTTGCAACCAACCTAACCTTATATCTCTCAAGGCTTCCATAAGCTTTATATTTTGTGGTGAATACCCATTTACAACCGACTAGTTTCTTCCCTCGAGGCGGATCAACTACATCCCAAGTGTTATTACGTTTCAAGGCTTCCATCTTTTCCATAACTGCTTGCCTCCGTTCTGGTATGGTCGTAGCTTCATCAATGGTGTTAGGTACCTTGATATTGTTGAGGTGAGAGACAAAAGGATATAAGAAACAAACTTCTCAATAGGATGTTGAGTGCAAGACCTAGATTTTTTTCGCATTGCAATGGACAAATCAAGGTCATAGCTTTCCATCATCACTGTTTCTTCTTGACTTGCCACCGGTCCTGACTCATGGCAAGTGCTAATAGTCTGTGGCCCATTACATGGCATGTCTTGTGTCGTGTGTGTAAGTATTAACCCATTTGTTTGTGTCTTTGTTTGTCTCCCCTTGGTTCAGAACCTTTTCCATCCTTAGGCACGTTATCAGAATAATCCTTATCAGGAGGGTTATCAGAATTATCAGGGTTATCAAGACTATTAGGGTGAAGCTCTTCTAGGCTAGCTATGTATTCAACGAAGGTCAGGTTATCTTTAGGTGGTAGTAGTGGTTCGTGTGTTTGTAATTCATTTTCCCTCTTCCCCTGAATTGCAGACAGGGAGTAATAAGTATTAGTTTCATGGAAGGTAACATTGTTGTGACATGGATATGTTTGGAGACTGAGTCATAACATTTGTAGCCTTTTTGGGAATTGGAGTATCCGAGGAGGATGCAATCAATGACTTTGGGGTCAGTGAGGACATCTTCCTAATGAATTTAGGAACATTGCTACTAAACATGATAACTTTGGCTGTATCAAGTATGTGTCGGTTTTTTCGCTTAGCAATACGATTTTGTTAGGGTGTATTAGGGCATATGCTTTTGTGGACAATTTCATGGTTGGTAAGAAAGGTGGACAAGGCCTGATTGAATTATTCAGTCCCATTATTAGTGTGTAGAACCTGAATTTGGGTTTTGAAAGCAAATAATCAGAAAGTTGTGTATTTATTCATGTACATAAGGCTTGTATTTATACAATTAGGGAGAGACCTAGTATTAATGACTCTTAATGACTATTTATAGGGATTATTCCCTAATCGATTTATAGGGATCCTAGTATAATTCCTGATTTCCTCACAACAGTCAACACTCCCCCTCAAGTTGGAGCATAGATATTAATCAAGCCCAACTTGTTACAAAGATAGTCAACCCGAATCCTATTTAAAGCCTTAGTCAGAAGATCACCCAATTGGTTATTAGACCGCACATGCCTCGTAGAGATAAAGTTCTCCTTAATCTTATCGCGTACAAAGTGACAGTCAATCTCAATGTGTTTTGTACGTTCATGAAACACAGAGTTGGAGGCTATGTGTAGAGCAGCTTTATTATCACACCACAACTTCGCAGGCAAATGACATGGCAAGACTAACCTCCTTCATTAACTGGTGAATTCACACAATCTCCTGTACTGATTGAGACATTGCTCTATACTTAGCTTCTGCATTTGACTTAGAAACCACATCTTGCTTCTTACTCCTCCATGATACTAAATTTCCACCAACAAACACACAATATCCTGTGGTGGATCTTCTGGTAGCCTTTGACCCTGCATGATCTGCGTTACAAAAACATTCAATCTTGTTGTGGCCATGATTCGTATGGAGTACACCAAGACCAGGTGAACCCTTCAAATAATGTAGGACATGTTCCAAAGCTTCCCACTGAGCAACGGTTGGGGCAGTCATGAATTGACTAAGCATACTGGAAAGGTCACATCAGGGCGAGTTACCGTGAGATAGTTCAATTTCCCAATTAATCTACGATATCTCTTAGGATAGGCAAACGGTTTGATCTTCTCCGGATCAACTTTCTTTTGTACGTCCTCAGGTAGCTCATCAAACAGTATGCGGTCGTCAATGTCCAAAAAGGGATTAGAAATCATGGGAACGCTACTCGGTGCTGCTCCGAGTTTCCCGGTTTCTTTCAACAAATCAAGAACATATTTCCTCTGTGTCAAAAGGATGCCTTTCTTGCTTCTCATAACCTCTATCCCAAGAAAGTACTTTAACGGACCCAAAACCTTTGATTGGAAATGAGAACTAAGAAAGGCTTTAAGTGATGAGATTCCCGAAGCATTGCTACTCGTAATAACAATATCATCCACATATACTACTAACAAAACCATTTCAGCATCTGTCTGCTGATAAAATACAGAATGGTCACACTTACTCTGCCTCAAACCAAACTTCTTAACCACAGAGCTAAACCTATCAAACCAAGCACGAAGGCTCTGCTTCAAGCCATACAAAGACTTTGAAGAACGCTCCCCCTGAGCAACAAAACCAGGTGGTTGCTCCATATATACTTCCTCAAGTAGATCACCATTTAAGAACGCATTCTTAACATCCAACTGATGAAGATCCCAACCATAATTGGCTGCCATAGAAATGAAGAGGCGAACAGAGGACAGTTTTACCACAGGAGAGAAGGTTTTTGAATAGTCAACACCATAGGTCTGAGCATAACCCTTGGCAACCAGTCGAGCTTTCAAACGTTCCAAGGTGCCATCAGCTTTCGTTTTGATCGTGAACACCCACTTACACCCGATAGCCTTCTTGCCAAGAGGCAAATCAATGAGATTCTAGGTAGCAGCCTTATCAAGGGCTAGCATTTCATCTTCCATCGCAGCACGCCAATCGGCATAGTTTTTAACACGTAGAGTCTACGTAGAAACGGTAAGGGTGAGCAAAAACGTAAAATCGGAAAACGTAAACGAAAAGTAAGAGTTTACTACATACTACAAAAAAAAAAATCCAACATATATAAAACCAAAACACACTAATACATTAAAGTCATCACAAATTTAAGTCCAAATACTTAAGGAAATAATTAAGTTCATAATTTAATATGATTTTTCATAATTAAATTAGGATTCTTAATGCATTTTTTTGGAAAGTGTAGTTATGCCCCAAAAATATTTCAAACTTTTCAGTTAAGTCCCTCCTTAGAATTTTGAATTTTTGCACTTTAGTCCCTTAGTCAAAACGTGCGTTTTGACTAAGGGATTAATTAGGTTATCTTCTCCATTCTATCGACCTAAGAGACTGAGACAAACAGATCCGATCGTAGAGCCGCGCGAGGTGAGAGGCGAGAGGGCGAGCTCCACCTTCGATCCTTCCTCCCTCCACATTCCTCTAAGTCGCCGCCGGTCTCCACCCTCACCACCATCACCGTTGACGTCCTGAAACAGAGGGGCAAGAACTACAAAATCCGGTGACCACAACGCTGCGAGTTAAGACGTCGTGCCAACCGATTCTATTGAGTCCGAACGGCGTTCCAGCCGTTTCCACCCCAAAGCCGTCTAGACCACCGTGGCGACTCGTTTTCCGGTGAAAAAACGTCCGTTTCTACGAGTTAGCACGATGTTTTCACAACAATGCCAACCGGGATGGGTCAAGGCTTGTTGGAGACTAGTGGGAACTGTGAAAGAGTCTAAGGATGCTATGAAGGAACATGATGGAGGAGACAAATGATTATAGGAAACAAAGGAAGAAATAGGATAGGTGCATATATGCTTACCTTTGCGTAAGGCAATAGGCAAGTCATCAGGAGAATCAGACACTATGTCTGGTTCAGAGGTAGAAGCGGAAGGATCAGGGGTATCAAGAATATTAGGCACTGGTGCTGGTTCAGAAGTAGGAGCGGAAGGAACTAATGCAGGATTAGATGTCGAAGTAGTCATCGGTGGGTCATGAACCTGGTCAACAACATTACTCGCCCTAGGGCCATAAACATGATAGATAGGTGGTTTAGTATGTGCCGTGTCAGACGTTTGCACTGGTGGGAACTGAACCTTATAGACCAGGAGATCATCAAGACTGTTGGAAGTGTCATCGGTAAAGACAGGAGATGGGGGTGGAGTAGAGACAGGAAAGAACGAAGTCGACTCATGAAATGTGACATCAATAGACACAAGATAACACCGAAGAGTGGGAGAATAGCACTGATAACCCTTCTGAACCCTAGAATACCCAAGGAAGACACACCTAAGAGACCTAGGATCAAGTTTGGTAACAGTGGGCCGAACATCATGAACAAAATAGACACAACCAAAGATTTTAGGGTCAACAGGAAATAGGGGTTTGGAAGGAAACAAGGTAGTGTATGGAGTGGCACCATTAAGGACAAAACGGGACATACGATTAATAAGAAAGCACGCAGTAGACACGGCATCAGCCCAAAAAGGTTTAGGAACATTCATTTGAAACATAAGAGCCCGAGCGACTTCTAATAAGTGTCGGTTCTTATGTTCTACAACACCATTTTGAGCCGGTGTATCTGGACAGGAAGACTAATGAAGCATGCCATGTTGGAGCATATAGGTTTGAAATTGGGCAGAGAAGTATTCTTTAGCATTGTCACTCCGTAAGGTTTTGACAGACACACCAAACTGAGTCTTGATTTCAGCACAGAAATTGCAAAAGTGAGAAAACAACTCAGAACGAGTTTTCATTAAATAAAGCCAAGTGGTACGAGAGAAATCATCAACAAAAGTAACAAAGTACCTAAAACCAGGCTTAGACTTGACAGGACATGGACCCCAAACATTAGAATGGACTAAATCAAAGGGGGATGCAATTCGTTTATGAACTCGAGGTGCCAAGTGAACACGATGATGTTTAGCAAACTGACATGACTCACATTCTAAAGAAGACAAATTATGGAATTGAGGATATATCCTCTTCAAAGAAGACAAGGACACATGACCTAAACGACAATGAATATCAAAAGGGGATGAACCACTAGTGCAAGCAATTGAACGCGGTACCTGATCTTCAAGGAAGTAATGGCCACCAGATTCATAGCCCCTACCAATAACTCGCTTCGTCGTAAGATCCTGAATCAAATAATGGTCAGGAAATAAAGTAATGAAACAATTTGATTGTCGAGTGAGCTTGCTAGAAGACAAAAGATTAAATGTAAGGTCAGGGACATTAAGGACATTGGATAAGGGAACAGACGGAGTGGGTTCAACAGTGCCAGAGCCCATAACACGAGAATAAGAACCATTGGCAATTGTGATACTAGAGGGATTGGCATAAGGCGCATACGAGGAAAACAAATGGTGGTTACCTGTCATATGATCAGTAGCACCGGAATCGATGATCCACTTCGAGGAAGAAGTAGCAAGATTAGAGGCAATATTTCCTATACCAAGAGCAACAAAAGAACTAGACATAGATTCAACCATCGATCTTCACCAAAAAAAATAAGGTGAGTTTCACAACAAGCTCTCCAAGCAAGAGACCAGCCACGAAAAATATCACCAAAGATGACAACACCCAACAACAGCACCGGGAAAACCAATCAAAACACCTCACCGGAGGCAAAAGACGAACAGGTCACACAAGGACCCAAATGGCCACTAAAGAGACAGCAACCCAACACCAAACAACAAACCAACAATACAAGAGAGCCAAATGCAAACTCCACCACTGTAAAGATCTCACACAGAATCAAGATACACCTTACTGGTCTGTTTACCAAACACCAACTAGAGTCCAAATAAAGACCAAGTAGAGGCAAATTAGAGCAGAAGAACGACCAAAAAGGCAAATTCCAGCAACCACACCAACTGGGTCAGGACGAGGGCAGCAAGTCGAGCCTAGAAAAGCAAACGACGAAAAACTCGTTGGAAGATGCAAATAGTCGCCGGAAGGTCGCCGGAAAAAGTCAACCAGTGACCAAACACTGCAAACTTCACGGATCAAGCTGGAAATGAGACAAGAAGGCTGAAACAAGAGGTCGCCGTCGAAATGAAGCCGCCACGCGGCGTCACCGTGATGTTGCCTGAGAGCGCGTGAACCCCATGCACCGTTGTGGAGGTGTCGGATGGCCACCAAACTTATGGCATTCGCCAATCGGAGGATAGGGAGGACGTTGGTGTGGCGCGTGGTCTGGGAAAAGGTCGGGAACTGAACTCGAGAATGGACTCTCTCTCTCTCTCACTATGTCGCTGTAAAAAACTAGATTTGGGCGATTTGGGCAGCGGAAGACAAAAAAAAAAAAAAAACAGAGCCTTGCTCTGATACCATGAAAGCAAATAATCCAAAAGTTGTGTATTTATTCATGTAGATAAGGCGTGTATTTATACAATTAGGGAGAGAGAGACCTAGTATTAATGACTCTTAATGATTATTTATGGGGATTATTCCTTAATCCTTGATTTATAGGGATCCCAGTATAATTCCTGGTTTCCTCACAACAGTTAACAGGTTTGAAACTAGGTATGGATCATATTGTGGAAATTTAGGAAGGTTTGGTACACCTCTGTTTTGTCTTTTAATAGGTAGACCCAAGTTACACGTGTATGGTCGTCAATAAACGTGATGAATCACATGTAGTGTGTTCGGTTTGTTGTGCGAGATGTTCTCCATAAATCGCTATGATTAGTAGAAAACGGTTTGGATGCTTTGTATGGGATTTTGGGAAAGGGGTCCAATAATGCTTAGCTTTGTCACAAAAATCACAATAAAACTCAGACGCCTCTTTATTTGAACAAAGAGATGGAAATAGTTTAAACATGTAATTGAAATTTGGATGTCTTAAATTTTTGTACTATAACCCCAATTTAGTAGTCTTAGGGAGAGACACTTTATTGTAAAACCTACTTACGGGCGTTACTTTCATCACAGTAATAGAGGCCATCAAATTCTTTCGTACTCCCAATCGCCTTCCCAATCAAGAGATCCCGAAAAAGACAGTATGTAAGAAATAGTTAGCATGGCATCTTTCATCACCTTCTAATTGACTCACTCATAAAAAATTACACTTTGACTTTGGAACATGTAACATAGAGTGGAAGGTAAGCCTAGTGGAAATATGAGTGTAATTACCTCTTCTGACAACCGTGGTAGTGGGTTGTTTTGTGTGCTTTAGTGTTGCCAACATTTCTAGGATTTTGCTCAGCTGATCACCTTGAGGAGATGATTCATCACTATTAGATACCACAGCAACATAGCTCTTTCCTCGCTTTTCATAGTTCCTTCCTCACCCTTTCTTTGGTTTCCAATTAGCAGGTTTACTATGTAGATCACAACATGTATCTTGAGTATGTCCCTTCTTCTTACAATGATCACAAAATGGTTAGCCTTTGGAACTTCTGGATTCCGTGGTGTGAACAACAAGGGCCGAGACCTCAAGAGATGCAGGAGCCACAGCTGAAGCATTTTTTTAGAATAGATCTATGGCTGCCTTCTTCATTACTGGCGGAGGATATATGCTCGAGTATCATCATAGATCACATTAAGACCAGCTAACAATTTAATGACTCTTTCTTCTTGTTCCTTTTGATCTTTAGCAGCATCAGCATGAAAATGATGCACCTTGTTCTTTAATGCGTCCAATTCTTGCCAAAGAGTATATTTTTCAAGATAGTAGTCATTGATGGAGTTGTTTTCTTGTTTTAGTTGCCACAATTTTGCCTTAATGTCAGATATGCAGGAACTGTTCCCTGTATCACTATATGCCTCTCAAATTGCTTACTAATGTCGTAGGCTGAAGGAAGGAACATGAAACTTTTCCTGATTGATGGTGACATAGCATTGACAAGCCACGAGTAGACCAAAGCATTCTCAAATTTCCGTACTCGCATCTCCTTGGTGTCTGATGATGGAGGCATTTTAATTTCACTTAAGATATACTTCAGTTTGTCCTTGCCATTAATAGCTAGGGACATGGATTGAGCCCACTCCCTATAAGCTATCATAAATGTTGAGACATTACTAGGACCAAACCTTGGTATTGAAGAAGAGACTTTATCATTAAAGGAAGTATTGACTAAGTAATCAGATTTCAATGTTGTTTGAAGCTAACCCGGTGACCGAGAGGGTTAAAAGGTTCAAAAAATGAGGTGACGTATTAGTGAAACCGACCTAACTTGATTAAGATCCGACTAACACCAAGAGAGCCTGTCGATTACCAAGCCAATTGACACCATCTCTGTCAAGGTGAACCCTATTGATTTTCTTGAGAGCAAATGACGCAACTGAGAGATCAAGTGAGCCTTTGGGTGGCTAGTGGCGTAGGAGGTTCCGATCAAGCACAGATTGAGAGTTGGCCTTGTGAAAGTCGAGAGACGAATCAACAGACGAAATCTCCGAGAACGCCGACGATGCCAAGATTGTCGAGAAGGACTCCAACGCCGAAGATGCTAATGACGGACGCACGATTGACTATGCGGATGATGCCAGAACCTACGATGAGGTCATCAAGGATGCTCAACCAGTTTCACAGACGATCTGAAGCTTGACAAAGTAGGTGGAAAAAAAGTAACTCCGGTTGATTCTTTAGAAGCTCTGATACCATGAAGATTACCAGAGGTTTTGTTGATATTTCTTTCTTTGTATTCAACACAACTTGGTTCATGTATACACAAAATGTATATCTCAGACGATTCTTAAGATCTAAGATATCGCTAACTAATATTTAGATTACAATGGGATAATAATAATTGTTAGGAAATATATTATATTAGGAAAGATATTATAGCATACAATCAGGGATTATAGAGATTAGGGAATCAATCTCCATAATGATTCATTAAGACTCATTAACTCTCTTATTCCCTCTCTTGTGTATAAATACCTCATACTATGTACATGAATATACAAGTTTTTCATATTATATTCTCTATATTGCTTACATGGTATCAGAGCGTGGGTTTTCTGTCCTGGTTCGCGTCTAGGTTCCTTTTTTTTTCCCTTTCTTGTGTGCACTGTCTGAAACAGAAACAGCGAGAGAGAGAGAGGAGTGAGAGTTCGAATTTCGACCCAGTCCCTTTCTTGGAACACGCGCCTGTCCGCCGGAATGCCCACCCTCCGATCGGCGTTCGCATGAAATTTGGTGGCCGTCAGACACCTCTAAGGCGGCGCGTGGAGTCCACGCGCTCTGTAGCTAGCCACGCTGTGACGGCGCATGACGGCGCGTGGCGTCTCTGTTTCGCCGGCGATTTCCTTTTTCGGCCTCCTCGTCTCATTTCTGGCCTGATCCGTGATTCTTGCATCTTTCGATGATGGTTTGAATTTTCCTGGCGAGCCTTCGGTGCGGTTTGAATTTTCCGGCGACTGTTTGAATTTTCCAGCGACATCTCCATACTCAGAGGAGCAGTTCCTGATCCCAGAGACAATTATTTTCAGACTCCAGTGAGAATTTCCAGATTCCAATGACATTTTTTTGCAGGTTCCGGCGAGTATACCGTAGGATTGCCGGTGTTTGGTACTTTGTTGTTTAGTGGTCCTTGTGTGACCTATTTGGCCATAAGAGAACGTTTGGAGTATTGTTTGGTTGCTGTTCTCTTTAGCTGTTCTCTTTGGTTTCTCGGTACTATCTTCTTTGGTGTGGTTTTCTGCTCATTTTTGGTGCTCTTGCTTAGAGACTGTGTGGTACTTCCTCCATTGTTTGCTGTGGTGCTCAAGCTTGATGGCTGCATCTACATCTAGTTGTTCAATTGCTCTTGGTACAGGTAATATTGCCTCTAGTTTTGCTACTTCTTCCTCGAAGTAGATCATCGATTCCGGTGCTACTAATCATATGACAGGTAACCACCATTTGTTTTCCTCGTATGCGCCTTATGCCACTCCTTCTAGTATGACAATTGCCAATGGTTTTTATTCTCGTGTTCTTGGCTCTGGCACTGCCCAGCCTACCTCATCTGTCTCCTTATCGCATGTCCTTAATGTTCCTGACCTTGCATTTAATCTTTTGTCTCCTAGCAAACTCACTCGACAATCCAACTGTTTTATCACTCTCTTTCCTGACTATTGTTTGATTTAGGATCTCACAACGAAGTGAGTTATTGGTGGGGGTTATGAATCAGGCGGCCATTACTTCCTTGAGGATCAGGTACCACGTTCAGTTGCTTGCTCTGGTGGTTTGTCCCTTTTTGATATTCATTGTCGTCTAGGTCATGTATCTTTGTCTTCTTTGAAGAGGATGTATCCTCAATTCCATCATTTGTCGTCTTTAGAATGTGATTCATGTCAGTTTGCTAAACATCATCGTATTCATTTGGCACCTCGTGTTAATAAACGAGCTACGTCTCCTTTCGATTTAGTTCATTCTGATGTTTGGGGTCCATGTCATGTCGAGTCCAAGCCTGGTTTTCGGTACTTTGTTACTTTTGTTGATGATTTCTCTCGTACCACCTGGCTCTATTTAATGAAAACTCGTTCTGAGTTGTTCTCTCATTTTTGTAATTTCTGTGCTGAAATCCAAACTCAGTTTGGTGTGTCTGTCAAAACCTTACGGAGTGACAACGCTAAAGAATACTTTTATGCTCAATTTCAAACCTATATGCTCCAGCATGGCATGCTTCATCAGTCCTCCTGTCCAGATACACCAGCTCAAAATGGTGTTGCAGAACGTAAGAATTGACACTTATTAGAAGTCGCTCGGGCTCTCATGTTTCAAATGAATGTTCCTAAGCCTTTTTGGGCTGACGCCGTGTCTACTACGTGCTTCCTTATTAATCGTATGTCCCCTCCTATCCTTAATGGTGCCACTCCATACACCACCTTGTTTCCTTCCAAACCCTTGTTTCCTGTTGACCCTAAAATCTTTGGTTGTGTTTGTTTTGTTCGCGATGTTCGACCCACTGTTACCAAACTTGATCCCAAGTCTCTTAAGTGTGTCTTCCTTGGGTATTCTAGGGTTCAGAAGGGTTATTGGTGCTATTCTCCCACTCTTCGGCGGTATCTTGTGTCTACAGATGTCACATTCCATGAGTCAACTTCGTTTTTTCCTGTCCCTACTCCACCTCCATCTTCTGTCTCTATCAATGACACCTTTGACAGTCTTGATGATCTCTTGGTCTATAAGGTTCAGTTACCACCAGTGCAAGCATCTGTTCCGGCACCTGCTAAACCACCTATTTATCATGTCTATCGGAAACGCCTTAGGGCAAGTGATGTAGTTGATCAAGTTCATGACCCACCAATGACTGCTGCGATGTCTGATCCAACATCAGTTCCTTCCATTCCTACTTCTGAATCGACACCAGTGCCTGACATTCTTGATACTCCTGATCCTTCTGCTGCTACCTTTGAACCAGACACAATTTCCGGTACTCCTGATGACTTGCCTATTGCCTTACGCAAAGGTAAGCGTACTTGCACCTATCCTATTTCTTCCTTTGTTTCCTATAACCATTTGTCTTCTTCAAAAGTCTTTATATGGTGGTGCATGGAGTTGCACTCTGAGAAGTTATGTCATCTTTAAAAGTCTTTATATGGCTTGAAGCAGAGCCCTCGTGCTTGGTTTGACAGGTTTAGCTCTGTGGTTAAGGAGTTTGGTCTGAGTCAGAGTAAGTGTGACCACTCTGTGCTTTATCAGCAGACGGATGCTGGCATGATTCTGTTAGTCGTATATGTTGATGATATTATTATTACGGGTAGCAATACTTCGGGAATCTCATCTCTCAAGGCCTTTCTTAATTCTCATTTTCAGACAAAGGATTTGGGTTCGTTAAAGTACTTTCTTGGGATTGAGGTTATGAGAAGTAAGAGAGGCATCCTTTTGACACAAAGGAAATATGTTCTTGATTTGTTAAAAGAAACCGGGAAACTCAGAGCAGCACCGAGTAGTGTTCCCATGATTCCTAATCCCTTCTTGGACATTGATGACCACATACAGTTTGAAGAGCTACCTGAGGATATACAAAAGAAAGTTGATCCGGAGAAGATCAAACCGTTTGCCTATCTTGAGAGATATCGTAGGTTAATTGGGAAATTGAATTGTCTTACAGTAACTTGCCCTGATGTGACCTTTCCAGTTAGTATGCTTAGTCAATTTATGACTGCACCAACCGTTGCTCAGTGGGAAGCTTTGGAACATGTTCTACATTATTTGAAGGGCTCACCTAGCCTTGGTGTACTCTATACAAATCATGGCCACAACAAGATTGAATGTTTTTGTGATGCAGATCATGCGGGATCAAAGGCTACTAGAAGATCCACCACAGGATATTGTGTGTTTGTTGGGGGAAATTTAGTGTCATGGAGGAGTAAGAAGCAAGATGTGGTTTCTAAGTCGAGTGCAAAAGCTGAGTATAGAGCTATGTCTCAGTCAACACAGGAAATTGTGTGGATTTACCAGTTAATGAAAGAGGTTGGTCTTGCCACGTCATTACCTGCGAAGTTGTGGTGTGATAATAAAGCTGCTCTACACATAGCCTCCAACTCTGTGTTTCATGAATGTACGAAGCACATTGAGATTGATTGTCACTTTGTACGCGATAAGATCAAGGAGAACTTTATTTCTACGGGGCACGTGCGGTCTAGTGACCAATTGGATGACCTTCTGACTAAGGCCTTAAGTGGGATTCAGGTTGAATATCTTTGTAACAAGTTGGGCTTGATTAATATCTATGCTCCAACTTGAGGGGGAGTGTTAAGAAATATATTATATTAGGAAAGATATTATAGCATACAATCAGGGATTATAGAGATTAGAGAATCAATCTCTATAATGATTCATTAAGACTCGTTAACTCTCTTATTCCCTCTCTTGTGTATAAATACCTCATACTATGTACATGAATATACAAGCTTTTCAGATTATATTCTCTATATTGCTTACAACAACAATAATATCTCTTATATTCTCTTTAATCAGATTTGACCAATAATCTAGGAATATCCCAATAATATCGGGATTTAAATGAATGCGTTTTAGCTGTTGATGATATGGTTAGCAAGCATTGTATGAGGCCACTTGAATTTTCTAATCAATTATCCATAGTGGGGAAAAAATTGTATTAAATTACGTTTTCTCTTTCAGAGCCTGTTTTGCGTCGAGGAGATTCTGTTTACCTTGTTGGGTTGAGTAGAAACCTTCAAGCAACATCTAGGAAATCTGTTGTTACCAATCCTTGTGCTGCGTTAAATATAGGAGGTGCTGATAGCCCACGATACCGAGCAACCAATATGGAAGTAATTGAACTTGATACTGGTAAATACTTGATAAATGAATTTGTGTTGTCACTAAGCTATTTGGATACATCTAACATGTCTGATTTCATGATGTATTTTAATCCAGATTTTGGTAGTACGTTTTCGGGTGTGCTAACAGATGAACATGGGAGGGTCCAAGCCATATGGGGGAGCTTCTCAACTCAGGTTTACACCAATTATTCTCCGCTTGTTGCAAGCATCTTGACACTTTGCATTAGGAAGAATTGGACAGGCAGGATTAAAGTGCTAAAAAGTAATAAACCTTAGTATTAAAGTTCTAAATCGAAGATATACCCAACAAAAAAGTTCTAAATGGAAGATGAGACTTTTATACTGCAAAAGATTATATCAAAATTTAAATTTAACAACGATGTTTTATGACAGAGGCATCTTTTGCCATTAAGTTTTAGGGGGCTAAAATACAAATCAACAATACAAATGGGAGCAATTTTACCAAAACCGTTATCTTGGAGAAAATAGATGGTACTATGTCTCACACAGTGATATTTCTTTTTTCCTAAAAAAATAATTGCTTCTTGCTCCTACTCTCTTTCTCCCACCTCTACCACCACCAGCAGCATCCATGGAGAAGAAAAACCACCACCGACCAAACACGAATCCCTCGTGTGTTTAGACTTTCAAGACTACCTCAACCAAATTACTTCAACTTGTTCTTCGAAAATTGATTCATGCCTTAGAATGACCACATAGAAGAAGATAAACAATCAGAAACTGTGTATGTGTTTGTGTGTGTATTATATAGCACCACCACTATTTAATTTTGATTCAAAATTATCTTTGGTTAGTAGCTTCTTTGCTAGTATGTATATACAAGCAAATAAACTGGGTTGTTGTGAAAGCTTATTGATATGAAGAAGTGAGTGATCTGTTAGAATTTATTAGACATAAAAGCATTCGTTGACGAACCCAATCGTAGCAACCCTATTCTCTTCCTCCTTCATTCCACACAAGGGATCTTCATCCATGATAGAACTTGAGGAAATTAAGAGAGAAAAGGGAAACTAGAGCCAGAATTTAAAACTCTAGTAGTATATTCAAGAACCAGAATATGGAATTCTTGACCAAATAAGACAATACTTTCAAAATATATTTCTACATAACCTTTGTTTACAACGATATATATAAGGATACTTAACTGACAAACCAAACTGATACAAACTTCTCTAAATAACTAACTTATAATAAAACCTACATAAAGCATAACTTCTCAACCACCCCTAATTTGCCTTATCCAAATACATATAGAATATAACTTCCTAACTGCCCCTAATTTGTCTCAACGACTTGGTATCCTATCACACAACATCAATTTCATTCTCTCCACTAAAACACATGGCAATGACAAGGACATGGTAGTCGTGGCAGCCTCTAGCAATGGTGAATCACTAGAAGAACCTGATGAAACTTAAATAAGATATAATTGAGATGCTTGGGCTTCAAACCATTAATACTTCTATGTCTTGGCTCCGATGCCTTCAAGATCCAAGCATCGAAATCACTGCCATCGCTACTAGACTTCATATTAGAAGCAAGCAAAATTTCACTTGAAGTGGAAGAGAGCATCCCTTCATCTTTGCAACCCTTGGAAGTAGGCGTCCTTTTTTATTCATTGTCTTCTACAACGAATCGACTTTTTCCTAAAAGAAATTCCCATTTCTATCATAAGAGTCCTCTTGCTCTCCCTAAGGTTCAAAATTTCACCTGATTCCGGCTTCAAGGAATGGATTGGGGAAAGGGAAAGTAGCGTGGGTGTGATCATTAAAAGTTTGAAGAGGAGAGAGGGAGAGAGTGAAAGTTTCTGGAAAATATTAATTGTTAAACTTGCCCCAATTTGTAATGCTTATGTGTATTTTGGCACCCTAAAAAACTTAATGGTACCAGATGCCCTTGTCATAAAACATTGTTGTTAAAATTGCACCCTACCCTTTGAAAAATGTATTTCTGATGGAATGTCAGACCCTTGTTTTATTATGTTTCTTATATTTAAACTCCCTCTTGAATTAAAGAGAAGTATAAAAATTATATTTAGAGTGATTATACCAGAAAAGAAAATGCTGAAAAGATTAAAATAAATAACAAGACAAAATAAAATCCGTTAGGATTTGAGAGGCCAAAGACTCTTCTTACAAAATCAATAAATAACAAAACAAAAATAAACTGTTAGGATTTGAGAGGCTAAAGACTTTTGCGAAACCAGCCCAATTTTTTCTTGCCTTTTCTTAGACCCCAAACTTGATAATAGTCGTATCCAACCTCAACCTTTCTTTCTTGTCTAACTCACCCACCCTCATGTATCATGTGATAGTTATGGCAGCTCACTACCTCTTTAATTCCTCTAGCCACCTCATCAACAAATAATGCAGCCTTGGCTCCCCAACACTTTCATTTGTCTTGATTCTCTTTCCATAGGCCTTTAGCTTCCTTGAGTCAGAAGTATAAGTTCTCTGGTAGGAGAATTCAATGATTGTGTGGGAATATTGCGTGTTTATTTTGGATTATTTAGATTAGTTGTTATTAAGTTTGATATTTAATATATCTTAGGATTAGATATGAATTATTTTTGATATATTATATCTTAGGATATTATATTTCAACTATTTTGATTAGATTAGATTCTGAAAGGACCCATTCACAGGTCAAACTTGTGGTAGACAGCCAAAAGAACGCACCAATTGGGCTAGATGCGTTGAACCTTTTATGTTTTTATCTATTTTGAGTATGTGTAGTATAGATAGCTGTCCTTTAGGGTGGCTGGTTGGGTACTGTGAAAGGCACTTTAGTCTATTTTAACTGTTGCTAGTGGAGGGGAAAGGCGGGTGGTATTTTGTGAGAAAAGTGTAGGAGAGGGAAGTCTGGTTCTGTGTAGCAGAGCAGAAACCTTCTTGGCTATGGGAGTTTATTGCTCTCGACAGATTTTAGGAGAGAGGAACAGACTTCGACGAGGCGATCTGTAACTGTCTTAGCTGAGGGAGTTTATTAATTCCTATCAGATTATTGTATTTTGCAAGTTCATAGCTGGTGTGATAAATTAATCCAGCAGTTTCGGCTTATTACTGGGTTGTTATTAATGGATTCATAATAATATTTTCCTCTCAAATTCCCCAAATGGTATCAGAGCTAATGGTGAAGAAGAAGAAGCCAATGAAGAAGAAAAGGAAGAAGAGGAGGAGGAAAAAGGAAGAAGAGAAGGAGGAAAAAGAACGTCCATTCCTTCTTACCCATAGTGGCAATTATACTTTTTAGTTGTTGTACCTCGATTGTTGAGATTATTCATGATTTGAAGCAAACTTTGCCCTGCAAATAGAACATTCAAGAATTATCCTCTTATTGGTAAAATTTGCTTATCCTCAACCCAATTCTCTATCAATTGCTCTCTCAGTCGTCTGAAAGGCGAAAAATTGAATCTTACCTCTTGCTCCCTCTCCTCTCTTCATACCCAACAGGATCCAGTCGTGCGATTCACCATCATCGCACCCAAGGTCTGTCAATCTCCTCTCCATGTTCGAAGAATTAATTACCGTTTCTCATGTCCAACAGCGTCGTTCAAAGTTTCAAAATCTATGTTTCTCAAGTCTGATAGTGTCGTTCGAAGCTTTAGAATCTGTGTTTCTCAAGTCTGACAGTGTCGTTTGAAGCTTTAGGCAATGGTAGTTCGGCTCTCTAGTCTGTCAACGTTGAGCACCAGGTCTATGATAATCACTCCTAGTGATGGTCTCAATCTCGAGAATCAGAGCACCCCGTTAGCTTTGAGCACCAAGTATGTGGTCACCACTCCCAATAATGGTATCACTCTCGACAATCAGAGTTTTTTTTCCAAACATCCGGTAATCTTTACTCCAATCTACGATCGTCCTCTTTGCGCTACACAAGTGTTGTCGACTACCATGCAAGTCGACCCTTTCTCAGTGCCGTTAGAGTTTACCGTCCGTATTGTCACAGGTCAGTCTGTCCCTGTCAGTATCATCGACCACAACCAAAGTCAACTCCTTCACAACTCGCTTCTCATCATCGTCGATCGCTGTCTCATCTAGGTGCATTGGCTAGTCTGATGTCCTCTCCTCCCGTGGACGTAGTCACAGTAGAGAGCCTCCACCGCCATCCCTCTCATCTAATATCAGGTCTGGTCCTAATGACGTTTTTTATCGTTTTCGAGAAAACTTACGAGTGACAACTATAAGGAGTGGGCTCAATCCATGTCTCTTGCTATTGATGGGAGGGACAAACTTGGATATATTTCTGGTGAAACTAAAATGCCTCCATCATCAAACACCAAAGCACTGCAAGTATGGAAATTTGAGAATGCTTTGGTCTCCTCGTGGCTAGTCAATGCTATGTCACCATCAATCAGGAGAAGTTTCATGTTGAAAAATGTTTCCACTGCAGCTCCTACATCTCTTGAAGTCTCGGCCCTTACTGCTTGCACCACAAAATCCAGAAATTCCAAAGGCCGACCTTTTTGTGATCATTGTTAGAAGCAAGGACATACTCAAGATAAATGTTGGGATCTACAAGGTAAACTTGCTGATTGGAAACCAAAGAAAGGGCGAGGAAATAACTATGTTGCTGAGGATGATGATTGGGAGTGCAAAAGAGGTTGATGGCCTCTATTATCTTGGTGAAATTGACGCTCAAACCTGCATTTGAAGTATAAGCAAGTTGGACATGATTAACATCTTTGATCCAACTTGAGGGGGAGTGTGGGAATATTACATAGTTATTTTGGATTATTTAGATTAATTATTATTAAGTTTGATATTAAATATATCTTAGGATTAAATATGGGTATATTATATCTTAGTTATTTTGATTTAATTTGACTAAATTAGATTCTAGGGTTAATTATAGGTTTCCTATATAAAATTTCCCTCTCAAATTCTCCACAGAATGTATTTTTTTTTCTTTCCATTTGTTATAAAAACTCTAACTTTAAACAGTTGCATCCTCGTAGAAGAAGCCAAAGAGAAGAAAGATGAAAACAGGAAAGAGACGAGAGAACACAATTTTTACTGAAACTTCAAAAAGCTACCTGGTGGTGGGTTGGCCCTTGAAGTCTATGCTAATTCCTTTTCCCCTTTAAAATACCTATATCTTCTAATCACCTATATCAATTAATGGGAAGTTTGTCTATTTAGAAGTGACTTGGACCTTGTAAAAGTCAATTACAGATTTTAGAGCAAAATTGTAAAGGACCTTTTAAAAGAAAACTAGTTTGTATTGACATGTTAAAGTTCTTAGAAAATGAATGTGACGCAGTTAGATTTTGAAAATAGGAAACCCCGGGAGGTATTGAAATGAAGAGTATATTGAGAATATGATATTGGGAATATTATAAGTGGGATGATTAAAAATTACTTGGTAAAACTGAAAGTAGATGGGAGTGAAAAATGTCGTCATAATATATCCTTGATTGGCAATCCTTCTGACCCATTAAAACACATGTATGCATTTCATTTTCTGATACGATTGTGATCACTATGATTTTATTAAATTATATGATTCCCCCGTCAATTAAGCATACAGCGATTGTCTACCTGTAATTTCAACAGTATTTTGTATTCACCCATTCATAATTCTATTTTTTTTACTGGGAGGTGGTGGGGACTCGTTTGTTTTGAATACAATTATACAATTTGTTCATTTCTATTGAGCGCACCACTCGATTGTGATTGCTATGGCTTGCAAGTGTATTGATATTTCTAATAGCCAAGTTCCTTCTTGCAGCTTAAATTTGCTGGCAGTACCTCGGAAGATCATCAATTTGTGAGGGGTATTCCAGTATATGCAATAAGTGAGGTCCTTCAAAAAATTGTTGTTGGTGCAAAAGGGCCACCTCTTCTCATAAATGGGGTCAAGAGGCCCATGCCACTGGTCAGAATTTTAGAGGTTGAACTTTATCCAACATTGCTTTCAAAAGCTCGGAGTTTTGGATTAAGTGATGATTGGATCCGGGTATAGATCTTCCTAATATTATTTGTTGCTGCTTTTACTCTTTTGGTGGCCCTTGTAAAATGGACTTTTTTAAATAGAAAAATTTAATTCATAACTAATTTATATCTAAATCTAAATTATGTTGTTTTGAGACCATACTTGGTAGGAGCCTAGTGCACACGTGGTCTAGAGACTTGAATACCATGTAGTGGTTCACTTCACCTATGAAGTTTTGAAAAGTTTGTTTTTTTTCTTTTTGTGTATATGAAAACTCGTGATTAATCTTTATAATCATCTTATCGTTGATGGTTAGTTATATGTATGGAAATTTTGTTGTCCCCATATTGTTTTCCCTCTATTAGGAAGGTTGGATTTTTCATTAATCTCATAACCTTCTATATTTTAATATTATTCCAAATACTGTTAGTGGTCAGTGCATGTATGAGTTGTCTGAAGTATTATTCAGTTCAACCTAAACTTCTTGCATCAGGACACACCGTCATTGTAGCTCAACTCAGTTACTGACACCAGACTATCAACTGTTAGGGTCTGTTTTGTTCAATAGAGGGGAGGAATTCTAATATTACTCCATTTGGTTTGATTAGGGGAAGGGAAAATAATTATATAATTAGGAATTTTATATTAAATGATAGTAACATAATTATCAATATTTAAAAAAATTCAATTATATACAACTATTATAATTATGGACTGTATAGTTATATAATTACAACCTAATTACATAATTATCAATAGCTAATTTATATACAATAATAGTTGTCAAATAATTATCTTTATAGTATCATACTTGTATATATGTGTTTGTTAGGAAATATATGAATATTAGAATTAGGCATATAATTAGGGATCACGATTGATTAGAGAATCAATCTTCATAATGAGTCATTAAGTCTAAGACTCTACTCTTATGTATAAATATCCCTCCCTTATACATGAATATACAGATTTCTTATGCTATCTCTTTCTATGGCTTAACATGGTATCAAAGCCAGGTTTTCTTCATTTTTTTTCCTGCTAGCAGCGTCACAGTGAGAGAGTGGGTTCCGTGCGTGGTGGCCTATAGCAACACGCTCCCCACCGCTGGCTTCCCCTGCCGTCGATCGGCGTTTCCCCGGTGGTCCGGCCCCCTTTTGACCAGTGCGTGGCCCTCACGTGCCGTCGCTAGTTTCGCTGCAATTCCACGCGCCGGCGCGTGGCGTCGTTTTTTGGCGAGATATCGCCATTTTCTCCCCTCTTCTGGCGTCGACTTGCTTCTCTTGGCCTCTTCTTGCTGTCCCGTGGTGTGGGTCTCTTTGGTTGGCACTGTCAGAGGCATTTTGGTGTGGCTTTGTGCCTTTTTTTACTGTTGCCTTGGTCTTCTCTGCCATCCCGTGGTGTGGCTACATCCCTTGTTGGCAAGAGTAGTAGTGGTGGCTGGAAGAATTGGTTTAACAAGTCCCTCAGCCTGAAAATTCCTTTCCATTGATTGTGGTTTTGGGTTTTTCGTAGATCCCACCTTGTGTTCTTTGTTGGGTCAATTATCTTGTTCACTTTTCCACTTTTGCTCTTCTTTGCCAAAGGCGTGTGCACCCTGGACTCTGGATTTGTACTAGTTTGGAGTTTCATTGCTGTTTAGTCGTTGGCGTGACTGTGGCACTTCTTTGTGGTTTGGTGTTCCTTTGGTCAATTATCTTGTTTGGTATTTGTCTTTGGTGAGACGTTCGGTGTATTGTTTGGTTGCTACTCTCTTGGGTTTCAAGGTGTTCTTTGGGTGTTGTAATCTTTGGTGAGGATCGATGGCTAAGTCTTAGTCCTGTTCTTTTGTTGCTCCTGCTACAGGTAATATTGCTTCTAGTCTTGCTACTTCTTCCTCGAAGTGGATTATCGATTCTGGTGCTATTGATCATATGACAGGTAACCACCATTTGTTTTCTTCGCATGCGCCTTATGCCAATCCCTCTAGTATAACAATTGCCAACGGTTCTTATACTCGTGTTATTGGCACTGGAACTGTTGAATCTACCCCATCTGTTTCCTTATCCCATGTCCTTAATGTCCCTAACCTTGTTTTTAATCTTTTGTCTGCTAGTAAGCTCACTCGACAATCAAACTGTTTCATTACTCTCTTTCCTAACCATTGTTTGATTCAAGATCTCACAATGAAGCAAGTTATTGGTCGGGGCTATGAATCTGGTGGCCATTACTTCATTAAGGATCAGGTACCGTGTTCAGTTGCTTACTCTGGTGGTTCATCCCCTTTTGACGTTCATTGTCGTTTAGGTCATGTATACTTGTCTTCTTTGAAAATCGTGTATCCTCAATTCCAACATTTGTTATCTTTAGAATGTGAGTCATGTCAGTTTGCTAAACATCATCGTGTTCATTTGGCACCTCGAGTTAATAAACAAGCTGTGTCTCCCTTTGATTTAGTCCACTCTGATGTTTGGGGTCCATGTCCTGTCGAGTCCAAGCCCAGCTTTCGGTACTTTGTTAATGATTTCTCTCGTACCACTTGACTCTATTTAATGTAAACTCGTTCTAAGTTGTTTTCTCATTTTTGTAATTTCTGTGCTGTAATTTCTCGTACCACTTGGCTCTATTTAATGTAAACTGCGTGCTTCCTTATTAATCGTATGCCCCTCCTATCCATAATGGTGCCACTATATAAACCACCTTGTTTCCTTCCAAACCCCTGTTTCCTGTTGACCCTAAAATCTTTGGTTGTGTCTGTTTTGTTTGCGATGTTCGTCCCATTGTTACCAAACTTGATCCCAAGTCTCTTAAGTGTGTCTTCCTTAGGTATTCTAGGGTTCAAAAGGGTTATCGGTGCTACTCTTCCACTCTTTGGCATTATCTTGTGTCTACAGATGTCACATTCCATAAGTCAACTTCGTTTTTTCCTGTCTCTACTCCACCTCCATCTTCTGTCTCTATCAATGACACCTCTGGCAGTCTTGATGATCTCTTGGTCTATACAGTTCAGTTACTTCTAGTGCAAGCATCTGATCCAGCACCTGCTAAACCACCTATTCATCATGTTTATCGGAAACACCCTAGGGCAAATGATGTAGTTGATCAGGTTCATGACCCACCAATAACTGCTTCGATGTCTGATCCAGCATCAATTCCTTCCACTCCTACTTCTGAACCAGCACTAGTGCCTGATATTCTTGATGCTCCTGATCCTTCCGCTGCTACCTCTAAACTAGACACAATTTCTGGTACTCCTGATGACTTGCCTATTGCCTTACGCAAAGGTAAGCGTACTTGCACCTATCCTATTTCTTCCTTTGTTTCCTATAACCATTTGTCTCCTCTATCATGTTCTTTCATAGCAACTCTCTTACCATTCCCACTACTCTCCAACAAGCCTTAACCCATCCTGGTTGGTGTGTTGCAATGGAAGAAGAAATGGTGGCCCTTGATAAGGCCGGTACATGGAATCTTGTTGATTTGCCTCTTGGCAAGAAGACTATCGGGTGTAAGTGGGTGTTCACAGTCAAAACAAAAGCTGATGGCACCTTGGAACGTTTGAAAGCTCGATTGGTTGCCAAGAGTTATGCTCAGACCTATGGTATTGACTATTCAGAAACCTTTTCTTCTGTGGCAAAGCTATCATCTATTCACCTCTTTATTTCTATGGCAGCCAATTATGGTTGGGATCTTCATCAATTGGATGTTAAGAATGCATTCTTGAATGGTGATCTTCTTAAGGAAGTATACATGGACCAACCACCTGGTTTTGTTGCTCAAGGGGAGTGTGGGAAGGTATGTCATCTTCAAAAGTCTTTATATGGCTTGAAGTAGAGCCATCGTGCTTAGTTTGACAGGTTTAGCTCTGTTGTTAAGAAGTTTGGTCTGAGTCAGAGTAAGTGTGACCATTCTGTGTTTTATCAACAGACAGGTGTTGGCATGACTCTATTAGTCATATATGTTGATGATATTGTTATTACGGGTAGCAATGCTTCGGGAATCTCATCCCTCAAGGCCTTTCTTAATTCTCATTTTCAAACAAAGGATTTGGGTCTGCTAAAGTACTTTCTTGGGATTGAGGTTATGAGAAGTAAGAGAGGCATCCTTTTGACACAGAGGAAATATGTTCTTGATCTATTAAAAGAAACCGGGAAACTCGGAGCTGCACCAAGTAACTTTCTCATGCTTCCTAATCCCTTCTTGGACATTGATGACCGTATACCGTTTGATGAGCTACCTGAGGATGTAAGAAAGAAAGTTGATCCGGAGAAGTTCAAGCCATTTGCCTATCCTGAGAGATACCATAGATTAATTGGGAAATTGAACTATCTCACAGTAACTCGCCCCTATGTGACATTTCCAGTTAGTGTGCTTAGTCAATTCATGACTGCACCAACCGTTGCTCAGTGTGAAGCTTTAAAGCATGTCTTACATTACTTGAAGGGTTCACCTGGTCGTGGTGTACGCTATACGAATCATGCCCACAACAATATTGAATGTTTTTGTGATGCAGATTATACAGGGTCAAAGGCTACCAGAAGATCCACCACAGGATATTGTGTGTTTGTGGGTGGAAATTTAGTATCATGGAGGAGTAAGAAGCAAGATGTGGTTTCTAAGTCGAGTGCAGAAGCTGAGTATAGAGCCATGTCTCAATCAGTATAGGAAATTGTGTGGATCCACTAGTTAATTAAGGAGGTTGGTCTTGCCACGTAATTACCTACGAAGTTGTGGTGTGATAATAAAGCTGCTCTACACATAGCTTCCAACTTTGTGTTTCATGAACGCACGAAACACATTGAGATTGATTGTCACTTTGTATGCGATAAGATTAAGGAGAACTTTATTTCTACGGGGCATGTACGGTCTAGTGACCAATTAGGTGACCTTCTGACTAAGGCTTTAAATGGGACTCGGGTTGACTATCTTTGTAACAAGTTGAGCTTAATTAACATCTACGCTCCAACTTGAGGGGGAGTATTAGGAAATATATGAATATTAGAATTAGGCATATAATTAAGGATCACGATTGATTAGAGAATCAATCTTCATAATCAATCATTAAGTCTAAGGCTCCACTCTTATGTATAAATATCCCTCCCTTATACATGAATATACAGATTTCTTATTCTATCTCTTTCTATGGCTTAATAGTGTTAAACACATGGGATGACTTTAATTGCTCATTATATTATAATTATAATATATTCAATAATAATTATTAGTGTGGCTGGAGAGAAATCTAATAAATTTTCCTAAGTCCACTATTATCCGACCTATCATATATACCTTGACGAAGAGACTAGATGGTTAAAGAGGAAAGGATGAAGAAAACGTTACGTTGGACAAACTTGTCTCGTGAAGCGAGCACTGAACTTGTCTCGTGAAGAGATGAAGGGGCAAGATTGGGTTGAGTAAATTTCTGTTTTTGTTCAATGCTGGGGGTCTTTGAGAAACTTTCCCCTCCCCTCTTAAAAATTATACAAAGCCAAACAAGGGGGGATTCCTTTCCCCCCCCCCCCCCCAAAAAAAAAAAAAAAACGGGGTCTTTGAGGAACTTTCCCCTCCCCTTTTTAAAATTATACAAAGCCAAACAAGGGTCCCCCCCCCCCCCCCCCAACAAAAACACACACACACACCAAAACAAAAAAAATCCCTCATACCAAATAGACCCTTAGGCCCATAAGCCAGGCCCAATAAATGGCATTGTGGTTAGTTCATGTCAACAAGGTTATTTACTATGTTGTTATTTTATTCTGAATGTTATTATCCTCTATTTTACTTCCTCGGTTCTTAATGTAAGACCTCATTAACATTTTTAGAGATATTAAAGAAGCTAAATAAATTATTTAATCATAACATGTTTTGTATTATTAGATTATATATCAATTTATGAGTGAAGCAACTAAATTTGGAGAAAAAAGATAAATATAAATACTTTAAAGTAATTTATTTAGCTTCTTTAATTTCTTCAAAAAAAAAAAAAAAGTCAATCGAGTCTTATATTAAGGACTGGAGGAAGTATCTTTATCTTCTCATTAAGTTAGCTTGTTAGTATTCTGAATAAGTCTAAGCCTAGATATCAGGGATTATTCTACTAATCCCTTGAGCCTTGCGTCTATTGATTCACATTGCTGATAAAATCTCATTTTCTATAATTTTCTTGGAAGAACAAGCTTAGAACTTTCCTTTGTTTGTGATTTAATACTAATAACTGTAAGTGACTAATTTTTAGGCACTTGTGAAGAAAGATCCAATTAGACGGCAAATATTACGTGTTAAAGGTTGTTTGGCTGGATCAAATGCTGAAAATTGTTTAGAACAAGGAGACATGGTCTTAGCAATCAATAAAGAACCAGTGACATGCTTCCGTGACATTGAAAATGCTTGTCAAGCTTTAGATAAATCTGATACCATTCATGGGAAGCTTCACATGACTATTTTTCGGCAGGTAGAAGAATTTATGTCCTTTGCAAGTTTGAGTGTGTGACGCGCAAACTTTTGGCTTGTGTGTGTGTGTTTTTGGATGGGGTCATGTTTGTGGAGAGTGGTGGGCAAACCCTTGGCTGTTTTTTGCCATTTGTACTGAGGCATATAGGCTATGTGTTAATGATAAATTTGCATGGTGTTTCAGGGGCATGAAGTTGATCTTCTTGTGGGAACGGATGTTAGGGATGGAAATGGAACAGCTCGGGCAATTAATTGGTGTGGTTGTATTGTCCAAGAACCACATCCTTCAGTGCGGGCTCTTGGATTTCTTCCTGAAGAAGGCCATGGTGTGTATGTGGCAAGGTATGATTTTATCTTGTTCTTGAAAATCTTTCATTGTGAAAAATGTATAGTGCTGATTATTGAATATCAGCAAGGTGAATGTCTATGTACAATTTAGTGTTTAAGGGCCTTCATTCATGTCTTTAATTTGCAGGTGGTGTCATGGCAGTCCTGTGCATAGATATGGTCTTTATGCTCTTCAGTGGATTGTTGAAGTTAATGAAAGACCAACGCCAGATCTAGATGCTTTTGTTGATGTGACTAAGGTATGCAAATTAATCTTACAAGGATGAAACATGCATTTCTGTGGATGAATTTTTCTTTCTTCCTAACTAGTTTGTGTGCATGGTATGATGTCCACAGTGACATTAAATGCAATAGAATGCATGGCAACTATATGCAAGTTCCGTCCCATCTGTTGGGTCGTTGTGAACATGTAAAATTACATTGAAGATTATTCATTGCTGTATGTGTTAGAATCTATCACAATCTATTAGAATTCGATAGAATCAAATCCCTTCAATTTCTCTGATTATGATTGCTATCTCATTTAATATTCTTGATTTTTAGGCCTTTATTTCTGGTGATATTTCCTAGATCGTAACCCCTAGAATCTCTCCCCTAAAGGCTCTCTCAAGACCTATATATTGTAGTCTCTTTTCTGAATAAAACAAGTTTTTGAGAGTGAATAATTCTCTGATTTTAAACGTGGTATCAGAGCTAAGAGTTCGATTTGGACTTTGAGTGAGAGAGAGAAGCACGAAGAGAGAGAGATAGTGACAGGGATGGATTGACGCATCTAGGGCTTCTAGAGGAGGGCGAGTGAGCATAAACTGCCCCCACAGCCATGATTGGAACCCATGGATCGACGCTTCCCTGGAGTAGCGCATGAGTCTAACACACCTCCATAGCACCCGCGCATCAATCCCACGTGCCGCTAACAACAGTGATTTTCGGCCATTCTTTTGCCCAGAATGATGAATATCTATGAATTTCCTCCTTTGTTCAGCTCCTTTCCTAGAAATTCAACCAGCACAATAGTCATTCCAAAAGCTCTCATGTCACGTACAAATCCTCAAACTCAGTTTTCCCTCTTCATCTTCTTCCTCTTCCATCAGTACTACCATACCCCCTCTGTTCAGCTCCTTTCGTAGAAATTCAACCAACACAATAGTCATTCTAGAAGCTCTCGTGTCAAGTACAAATCCTCAAACTCAGTTTTTCCTCTTCATCTTCTTCCTCTTCCATCAGTACTACAATACCCTTCTAAAACCTCAAAGATGGCACCAGAATTCTCATAAAACCAAATTATGGTTATTAACCATAAACTTCATCGGAAGGACTACATCCAGTGGTCCCAAAGTGTGTTAAGATATTTATGTGGCAAGAGAAAGAAGAAGTATATTAATGGAGAAGCTCCTCAACTAGTCGACGATGATCCAAATTTCGACCCCTGGTTTACTAAGAATAATCAAATAATTTGTTGGTTGTGTAACTTGATGACTCTGGATATTAGTGAAGGCTATATCTTCTTGCGAATATGGAAAAAAAAAAGTCTGGAATGTAGCTCGGAGAACTTACTCTTATCTTGATAACACTATTACCTTGATCCATCTAGAGTGTTAACTCCGTGATTCGAGACAAGGTAACATGTCGGTGATTGAATGTTATAACGCTTTGCTAAAATTATGGTAGCAATAGGACTTGTTTAAGGTTCATCCATGGGAAAATGTCAATGATGCTCAACTGTACAAGAAGATAATGGAAGAAGGAAGGATACATGACATTCTTCTAGGCCTAAATGACCCTTTCGAGGAGATAAGCAGTAGAATTATGGGATTGAAACCCTTGCCACATCTATTTGATTTTGTCAACTTTGTACAATTCGAAGACAGAAAAAAACTCCAGAATCAAAGTGGCCCAAGTCAAATTGAGGACTTAAGGGCCGCAAGGTAAATGAAGCTCCAACAAGTAGTGCAATCATTACAACAAGAAGGGCCCTGCCAGCGAAGTGTTAGAAGCTACATGGAAAGCCATCGAACGGGAAGTAGAAATTTCAACAAAGTAACCTCACCACAACGGAACAAAAGGCAAAAGATCACCACTGCCTAAGCAAGAGAGAATTGCAGGTGCTTCGCAAGATACTTGAAAAACAAAATATGTCAAACTTTGTGCCCAGTGTCAATCTGGTGCAATCGGGTAATTTAATTATAGCTCTCAATGCTGTGATGACTAGTCAAGACACATGGATTGTTGATTCTGGAGCTACAGATCACATGACTAGTAATAAAACCTTGTTTATAACTCTATAGTTATGTCATGAAAACCTCATAGTCAAAGTAGCTAATGGCGTATTTACAAAAGTTGAGAGAATTGGCGTGGTTACACTATCTATTCACTTGAGAATACACAATGTTTTGTTTGTACCTGCATATCTATGAGCAAATTGACTAAAGGACGAATATGCTTCCTAACTTTCATAAACGACCACACTTGAACCATGTGTTTACTTAATGAAGAAAAATATGAGGTAGCCGAGGTATTTCAAAACTTCTATACCTTTGTGAAAAATCAATTACAAGCTTCCATCAAGGTGCTAATGCCAAGGAATACATAAGTAGAACATTTAAGAATATTTTTTTTTATTAGTAAGGAATTCACCACCAAACAACCTATCCATACACTTCCCAATAAAATGGGGTTGCCGAGCGAAAGAACCGTCGCCTGTAGAAGGAACCAGAACCTTGTTGATGGAACGAAATGTTCCCATTGTCTTCTGGGGTGAAGCGATGCTAATTGTAGCACCGAATTCCCTCTAAAGTTCGCAACTACACTCCCATCCAAAAGCTCCTTGTAACCTTTTCGGAATGTCTTCCTTCACAAACATGATGGTAACAAAATTGATGCCTGAGCTCACATATATATTTCTTGTTTACTCCTCTTCCCACAAGGGATACAAATGCTATTGCATTACTTCCAAGAAACTACTCATATCCAATGACATTGTTTTCTATGAAGAAGAGGCTTACTATCCCAAATTACCCATTCAAGGAGAGCACTCGGATATCAAATGGTTGATTTTGCACGACCCTACGTCCATAGCCCTTGAAACTCCTGCAACCATACCATCACCTAAACCCATTATTATAGCCAGCCTTGGACTTGATTTGTTCACAAACCAAATTATTCCTACTACTACTCCAAACCAACCTAAGCCTATCTCACCTCAACCTAAGCTTGAACCAAAACCTAGTGAACTTGAAACAAATGTTGAAATCAATTTAGGGGTGGATATAGAAGCCAGATTGGAAGCATAAACCAGGCAACCATCTCAAGAAGAGGAAGAGGTAGATACGGATAGACATGTCTCTCCCAATCATAGGAACGGCCATGACTCTAATGCGGGTCTAGATCATGAAGAGCTAAGCTAGCTTATTTCACTTAGAAAAGGGGTAAGATCTTGTACTCAACATCTAATTGAACGGTTTGTTTTCATATGGTAATTTTTTTGCAAAAATGTAGAACTTTGTTGCAAACAGTGCACAAATAAGAGTCCCAAACACTTTCCAGCAAGCAATGGCTGATCCAAATTGGAAAAAGGCTGTAGAAGAACAGGTAAGGGCGCTCGAGGAAAATAAAACTTGGGAGATCACTATTCTCCCTTGAGGGGAAAAAAACAAGTAGGATGCAAGTAAATCTTCAGCACGAAGTTCAATTCTGATGGAAGTACTAGCAAGTACAAGGTGAGACTAGTTGGAAAAGGGTATACTCAATCCTCTGGGATTGATTACTAGAAAACTTTTGCCCTAGTAGCTAAATTTAATACCATCCAAGTGTTGTTGTCAATTACAGCCAACTTGGATTGATCTTTGCATCAGCTGGACATAGAAAATGCATTCTTGAATAGGGACTTGGAGGAAGAAGTATATAGAGATCCCGGATGGGGTTCTAGCTCCTAACAGCTTAATATGCAAACTCAACAAGTCTTTATATGGGCTAAAGCAATCTCCAAGGGCATGGTTGAGGAGATTCACCAAAGCAATGAAGAGGCTTGGATATACTCAGGGGAAATTTACCATCCTGATTGTCTATGTTGATGAATAGCAATTACAGGGAACGATGAATACTCCATTGCTCAACTAAAAAGGGATTTGTCAATTGAATTCTATGTAAAGGACCTCGAGAAAATGAGATACTTCCTAGGTATAGAAGTTGCAAGAACCAAAAAGGACATCAACGTATCCCAAAGCAAGTATATTCTAGATTTGCTACATGAAACAGGGATGTTAGGTGCTCAACTTGAGGGAACACCAACAGAAGGATGTCACCTAGAGATAAAGCCAAAGGGCATTCCAGTTGACTCAGAAAGATACCAAAGACTTGTGGGATAACTGATATTTAGTTGACTCATATTCACCTAAATACCAGTTATGCAGTTGGAATAATGAGTCAGTTCATGCACTAGCCTCAAGAAGAACACATGGAGGCCGTATACAAGATTTTGAGCTATCTGAAGCTCAATCCAGGTAAAGGCATCTTCCTTAAGAAAGGAATTGCAAGAATATCGAAATCTACACTGATGCAAACCATGCAATGGATGTGGAGAATAAAATATTAACCATATGGTGTTGTACATATGTGTGGTTAAATCTAGTTACATGGAGAAGTAAGAAACAAATTGTGGTGTCAAGAAGTAGTGCGGAAGCTGAGTTAAGAGCAATTGCCCTTGGAGCATGTGAAGGAATCTAGGTCATCAGATTACTGACAAAATTGGGAATTCCATATTAGTGAGGGACCCCTGCAACTCTGGTGTGAGAACAAAGCCAGTATCAAAATGACAGAATCTTGTTTATCATGATTGAACGAAGTATATTGAAATAGGCATACACTTCATTAAAGAAAAGGTTGAAGCAAGCATCATGAATTTACGATCCTTAGATCAGATTGCAGACATTGACAAAACCACTGGGCAGAGCAAAGTTTGACATCTATTTTTCAGTTTGAGGGGGAGTGTTAGAATCTGTCATAGTCTATATCCATCAGAATCATAATCTATTAGAATCTGATAGAATCAAATCCCTTCACTTTCTCGGATTTATTATGATTGTAATCTCGTTTAATATTCCTGATGATACTTCCTAGATTGTAATCCCTAGAATCTCTTCCCTAGTGGCTCTCTCAAATTCTATATTTTGAGAGTGAATAAATAAAACAAGTTTTGAGAGTGAATAATTCTCTGATTTTAAACAGTATGATTGAAACTATTTATTGACATGAGATTCTGGCACCCTTCAAATACAATTCTACAATGGATCCTTTATATAGGTTGGTTTTTAATTTGTAGGTCTTTCTCCTTTTGGATTTGTAAATATATGACTGTATGTGACCTGATGGCTTCACTATTGACTTATTCAGCTACAGACCTTTTTGTGCAGTACCACTTTGTTATATATAATGTCACTGTAATTAACGTTAGGATCCAATAGTTGAATGATGCTTCTTGGTTGCATCATGTCCAATGAATTGCATGTTTTATGCTGTAACTTTCATACATTGGATTGTTGAGTTTCATGATTTGGTGCGCTCTATGTATGAATGTATGTTTAAACCATCTTTGCAGATATATATATATATATATATATAGAGAGAGAGAGAGAGAGAGAGAGATAGATAGAGCTCCGATCTCAGCTTCGATTTTAGTTTCTTTGTTGAACTACTGTAGCTTATAATCCTGCTTTCACGTTTGGCAGGAACTAAAACATGGGGAGTTTGTCCGTGTAAAAACAGTCCATCTTAATGGGAGGCCACGAGTCCTTACATTGAAGCAAGATCTGCATTACTGGCCCACATGGGAATTGAGGTTTGATCCTGACTCTGCAATTTGGCATCGTAATATGATTAAGGCATTGGAATGCTGTACTGTATGAGAGTACACGAGAAAGAGCCATAAGAATATCTTGTGGAAGACGTCCTTGGGAGTCAATGGATCTGTTGCGTTGGTGGTCTGACACACGTGGCATTAATCTTGCCCCTCGTCATTGTACTTTTAGGTTCACTATATATGTGTGTGTGTATTTTATATTAGGTTCACTATACATTTATTGTTAAACAGCTATTGCATGCTCAAGTTTGGGCAGCAAGAGAGAACCAAAAATAGAGCTATTTTTCTCAAACCGTTTCATGTATTTATAAGGAGAAGATGTTGTCAAATCTAATTAGCTTTGAATTTTCATCAAACCTCTTTAAATTCCCTAAAGAAGATACTGGAATTTACTGGATTATTCATGACTCTAACGTCACATGGAAAAAAAAACTTTGATTTGATGTGTTTATTATTAGAAGTTGTGTGTGTGTAATCGTCTACTAAGATTTAATGACACAACTTTAATTATAAGAAGTAGGAGAAAGTAGTTTTTGAATTTTATTTTAGATTAAAATTTTACATTGAGGGCTTCGCGCAATGTACAAAGCTTGGTTGTGTTAGCTAATGTTATATGTTTACAAGTTGTTTGGTGGTAAATAAATTTGTATATGTCATAGTTTGTATCTGTACTATTGTATTTAAATACTGTATAAATTAATAGGCTGATAGGGATGGCATTAAGCTACATAAGATTGTGATGAATTAGGCTTGTAGGTTATCGCACTATACCCCTTGCTGGACTAATGCTGACATGACAAATTTGCCTTTCAATTATTAGGTAGGGTGTAAGGCATAGGGGTCAAAAATCCAAGGCTTCAAGTCTATGAAGAAATTAGGTTTGTCATCTGTTGATGTTTTGTAAGATGACTAAATAACTTTTCAGAGACAGTTGTGGTGGCTCAGATGCATCAACTCTGTAGGGTGATTGCTAATATCCATGTATCTCGCTTATCTCGGAATCTCGGATGGAGGATGATAATACTTGCTGATTGGTGACAATCCGCAGTGGCTCCATCTCCATTCTTGTTGATTCCCTAAGACACCATAATTGGCAATTCTATTCTCTACATTTTCAATGAACGTTGATGTTGCAAAATTTTGATGGAGTAATACAGTGATTTTCAAACGCATTTATATACTGTGTGGTGATCATTCTCATTCACTCCGTTTGGGTTGGCGGTAGGAGCGGTGGCTTAAAAGCTATCTGACTTTTTTTTAAGCCCGGTAGGAAAAAAGTCAAGTTGTAAATGGTGAGTTGTGTTTGGATTGTCAGTGTAGCTTTTTGCAGAAGTAGCTTTTTTCTTAACTGATGAGTGTTTGGATTGTTATTTGAAAAGTCAGTTAAGATAGAAAATGACTGAAAAAGACATTAATCATATTGAGTACTACTATACTTATTAGTTGTATATATTAAATAATAATAATTTTAATTTTAATTTTAATTTGGAAAAAGTTAAATGATTATTTAAAAAGTTAATAAATAAATAAAGTCCTTAATTGCATATAATTAATGGATAAAACTGTTTATAAAATAAAATGCATACAAATAATACATTTTAACTTCCCCTACTACTATGGCGGACAAGTTTTTCTCTGATTCTATCACGAAGATGATTCATTTGTGGTGAAGATAATGTATTCATATTTGATGAGGGGCCTTCATCAGGTGGATCATCTTCATCATCATCACCCAAATCTCCTTGGTCAGCTCGTTCAAATTCCACATCAGAATTCGAAAATCTCCGAATGAGATTGTGTATAGCCATTGTTGCACAAACTATGTGGATTTGAGTTTGAAAGTCATAAGGGAGCATATTTCGCAATATATTAAACCTTTTCTTCCACACTCCAAACGCTCTTTCTATAGTGCACCTCAAACTTGAATGATAATAATTGAAGTACTCGTTAGGATTTCGAAATCCTGGTTGTCGCCTGAATTGTGGAAGGTGATAACGTTCACGTCTATACGGACCAATATATCCAACTGGTGTTGGATATATAGCATCGACCAAGTAATATTTCCCTAATAAGTGGGGAAATTTTGTGGCACTTAGAAATTATAGGAAAAGTGAAATAAACACGGAAAAAAAAAATCTATCTAAGATGATGGTGTTGAAGATATACCTTGAGGTGGATGGGGAAAATTCAAATGTGGAGTAGTGATAGCGCTGTTAAACAAACGTGCATCATGTGCCGTACCTTCCTAGCCTGCCAAGACATAAGTAAAGCACATATCCCAATCACATACCGCCATGATATTCTGTGTTGGATATCCCTTTCTCCCAACATATTTGTTGCGCTCAGACTCGCTCACCACACAACTGATATGAGTTCCATCAATTGCACCTATTGCATTCTTGAAATATGGGAAGTAGCGGCGATCATTTGATATATTACGGTGTCAACCGAGAAACTCAGGATCAAGCGGTTTGACGTTTTCAGTGGCTAGACCAAGACAAGCCTGTAACACGTAGTGGAATAACCTACTGATAGTTTCTCTTGAATGTTGAAACCGTTCCTGCACGATTCTATTTGTTAAACCATGGCCAACTATGTATAAGAACATTGCTACCATCTCTTCTACTCTTGTGTACTTCGTGTGCTATAACCCATGGTCCACCAATTTGGAGCAAAATGATAGAAGACATGTTTTTCAACTCGAAAATTTTCATGACATACTATGTCATGGCCTTGCAAAACCTCTTGCACCCACATTGCTCCTGTTTGGATACTAGTTCTACGTGGCTCTTTGCAAATATATGATGTCATATGTTGAGCCACCAATGCAGCAATCTGTACATTATTTGTTATCTCTTCTTCCATAATAGAAATTTTCAACGCCTTTCTTTCAACACGAGACAAACGTCGTCCTTCCATGGAGATTAAGACCTGTGTCACGGCGAAGACTTAACTAAATGAAGAAACATACATAGAAAGGTGTAATAATAGTTGCATCATATAATAGTTGCATCAAACATACAAATATAAAGTTGAACATAAGCGTCAAACAACAAACATAAGCGTCAGATAACACGTAGCGTCAAACAATACATAATACAAACATAAGCGTCACATAAATAGGTGCGTCAAATAAAATAAGTTGTAGCATAGTCAATTCTGGTTCAGTTTGTCGGGGGTTGCTGCCATGGTGGCGTGTTGTACGCATGGTACTTCAACCACTCAACCAAGTCATCTTGGTCCCCTTGTAGTGCAACAAACACATTGCGACATTTGTCATGCATCATCATGTTATAACAGCGCTGGTGAAAGTTACGGTCAGCTGCAACTTCTGGAATTTTCCGCAACTCACTGTAGACGTAAGTCATTGAAACTTCATGATTGACATTATCAAGTTGTTGTGTTCTATTCTTAGTGGATGTAGCTATCATACTAAGAGAATCCGTAATTTGATGCGAGGCAGATGCGTTTTTCTTTCTTCCTGCACTGGACCCTTGACCCCTCTTTCTCTTCCCGGATCCTGAACCACTAGGTTCCGTGCTTTTTGTCACATTTAGGCCTTCTAAAGAGCCACTAACTCCAGTAGGTGCACTTGGAAGCTCTTCCTCGCTATCACCTGAGCCTTCTTCTAAGTCCATTGTCGGTCGGTACACATCATCTTCGCCATCACGCGGTCTTGCAGACGGTGAGTATTGTAAGGAACCCGAGGCCATACCATCCTTGAAGATGACCTCTAATTCTCTAGCGAACTTTATGCCGTTGTACCTATACTTTGTATACTGTGGATTCTCCTGAAACCAAAAAAAAAAAGAAAAAAAAAAAGAAACCTCTTATTGTAATGTAAAAGAATAAGTAATAACAATAATATAAATACAAACTTAAGAGTTTTATACCTGAATTTTCCTTTCCCACCACTCATCTTCTGCAATCACTTTATGGTGGACGCTGTCATATGTTATACTTGTCTCTCTTGCAAATAGCTTGTCCCATACCCTCCATTCTTTCTTCAAGCTATCATACCTATTTTTCAGTTGTTTTTTTTCCAACGATTTTCCCGAGTGTTTGTTAAATCCGTACAAAATATTGATCCATCCGGCAGGTGTGAATGATCCGCCTTGTCGTTCTTTTTTCAAAATTTGGTCAATACATTGTTGGAGGAACATTCCTGTAGTTTTGTCATCCCAACATGTTCTACTTTTGTCCGTGCTCATATTGCTAAGTAAATAATCAGAAGTTAACGCTCGAACATATACTTCATAATAAAAATAGTGCAAACTGTATGCTTAATTTAAATGGATTAATAAATAATATTGAATATAATTGTTTCTTGATTTCTTTATATATATATATATATATATATATATATATATATATATATATATATATATATAATGAATTTGTTTATTTAAACATATATATACTAAATTTAATTGTTTTTAATAAAAGATAAACTTCATGTGAAGACGTTACCTATAAATAATTACCGGGGCATTGGTTTCTTGGATTTTTACCTTAAACCCGATGGAACTCACCCAACAATAGCACATGGCCGACACAAAATTGCATATAAACACAATACTCAAACTAATCAAATAAGAAATTAATTCGAAATTCTAATCCTGAAATCAAAACCTTAATAGAAACAAAAGTCAAACTAATTTGCATCATCTGTAGCTTTTTCAAAAGGTATGACCACGAGTCTAGAATGCAAAGATGTAGACCTCACACAGAACTATCCATCTTTATATGAAGACATACACAAATAAAATGTCAAGATAAAGAACAACTGTGGAGACACGCTGAAGCTATTTTAATTAGAATCTGGAAATTAGAGCAAGCACTTTGGACATAGGCATCTTTCGTGACTCACCTACAACTGTGGCTTCACAGAACAATATCCTGTTACAAAATGGATAAAGAACAATAAATTAAACAAAATACCTTTTGTTTAAAACTAGAAACTTGGAATTTCCAACTAAGCAAAAAGCCTTTTAGGCCACAAAAATAACTTCAAAAAAAATTAAAAATCAATGTTTTGTTGGCACTTTCTTCATACCTTCTTTGTGGGAAGTGTACTTCTAATACAGATGAAGCGGGAGGGTGGGAAGTGTACTTCTAAAATAGATGAAGCGGGAGGAATTGCTTCAGTTTGCACAAGATTTCCTATACTAGGATTGTGTCTGGAGGGACTGGGAGAGCAGACTTTCGTATTGCCATTAATACTAGCATATCTTCACATTTTGTACAAGAAAGAATCTATCATATGAATGATTAAAATTCATAAATCCCTAGAATGATAAGAAGGCGAAATAAAAATGGCATGAAAGATGAAACGTCAAGAAAGGAACAAGAGAGCATTAAGAAAGTTAGGAACAAACGCTGACATTAAAATAAATATATGGAGAACATGAAGAGAATATTTGAGAGATTAAAAAACTTACCAGGTATAGGAAATTCTACATAATTAGAAACTTTAGAGATATTTTCTGTTTTATTTATTTTCTTGTTATGGAGGATAAGATACATAAAACATGCATGACGATTAAAATGAAAAATATCAAACATCATACGATCCTATATAAAATCATCATTTCCAATTGAGCATCTGCTAGAGAAATGATATACTGAATGTTGACTTGATATAATTATTTCCTCATCAATGGAAATTGGTACTCACAAATAGAAGTATAGCCCCCACGAAATAGTTGACCCAAGTACTACAGGAAGCAAGCCTGCATACAGATCTTTTAAGCCCTACAACATGATAAAGCATGGTCTTAAATTGGTATTTATGCGGCATATTCATAGAAAGATACCTACAAAGGTCTTAAATTTTAAGTTTGTCTCCCATAGCAATTGATGAGAATATTAAACCCCCTCAATTACTAGTAGGAAAATGATCCACACACCAATCATCTATGGCTGTAAACTTTTTCATTAACAAGAACATGAATGCAAGACTATACACATGATAAAGAAAGAAGAATAATGATTCAAGCAGACTATTTTTTGGGTGATATAAGACTCAAGCAGACTACAATAAGTTGTAGCATATCAATCTGTATACATGCTTATAATTATCACTATGATACTAGGTAACTATATTCATAGTTCTCAAAGTACAGAGGCTAATTCCAAATTTATAATTCTCAAACATTTCTTTAAAAAACAGATCAGGCTGCATGCATTAATATGAATTACCATCCCCAACCCCTAGAAAGGGGGGCCATTAAATTGAAGAAGGAACAAAATTCAGATCTAATTACATGTAGTCTTGGTATTCTCATACAAGAGTAAAAATACTCAACCTTGAACTTCAAGGAATGAGAAATCACCAAAAACTTGCATGGAACTTCCAGGAATCCTTGAATCAAACCCAATCTTACACACAGAAGCAGAACGACATCCTTGGTATCGATACATACAGGAAACACAGCCCCAAAACCCTCAAAAAAAAAGAAAAGAAAAAAGGTTCCCGTGCCCTTTCCAACTGAGCCAAAATATTACAAATCAGCTGCCAGGCACTCAAATCAGTTTATTGATGGTCACAGCTAATGAATCAAACAAGTTAAAAATAAAATTAACATAAAAAATGAGAATGTACCAGAGGCTGGGGCGGAAATAACACACAAAAAGAATGAAACCTGAGTTAAAATTTCTAAATGGAAGCTATAACGGTAACACATCATTCACAGTCAATTATCACTTCATTTCATAATCTGGAAGATGAAAGATTCTTACTGGAACACGTCACTAGTAATCTCTTCGGCTCTACAGTCTTGGTTAACCCTCCAGAAGCAAAAGAACAGCTATGAGTGGCCGAATCAAAGCGGGGTCGATACTGCAATTTCAGCACAGAAGGATGCATTTTTCAAAAACAAAATACTGAAACTCAAAGGCGATCATTCAGCATGCATGCGATTCAACCAAAGAAAATTGAATTCGGAGAAAACGCAAGAAAATTGGGGAAAACTGAAGGAACAAACCTCTGAGCGACGAGTGAGGAAGAATTCAGCACAGGTGTAGTAGATGGAGCACGAGATCGCTATTTGAAGACAAAGAATGGCACTGCTCTTTGATTGGACGACACGAGCACGCGAACTAGCTAGTGAATCTCTGCTGGAGGAAGGGAAAGCCAAGAATCTAGGGCATGCGGGAGCATCTTTGCGATGGAGAATCTCTGTGATGTTTCAGCTTTTTCTGTTGTAGGGGACTTTGTGACGGGATGGGAACACGGTGGTGACAACCGGATTGAGAGCACGACCACTGGCTGGAGGACCGGACCAGTGCGTCTGGACCATGGGGCTTCCGGGTTGGAGTGGGGGAGAGAGCTAAGAGGAAGAGCTTGGGATTGGAGGTCGAGCGAAGAACGAAGAAGGTACCAGAGCGAAGAACGAAGAAGGTTGCTGCGGTTCAGTGCGTTTTTCTGGCAGCTCGGATATAGGGCGTTCAAAAAGCCCGGCAATGTTTTGGTTAATGGAAAAATCCCATCTAACGTACTGGGCTGTCCAAACTCGTCAGGCTCCATTTTTTTTTTTCGGTCCTCTAGTAGCTTAAAAGCTGCTGGGTTTTTTTTAACTAAAACGCTAAAAAAAAAAAAGTGAGTCCAAACGGGCCCATTATCTTTATCATCATGGGTGCTTTGTTCTTGGTTTGCATTCCATATTTCTGCAGGTTTGCCAGATTTTGCCAACTTCTTGACCAAAGTTGAAGGGTCAACCCTACCCATGACAATCACCTTCTGTTATTCCTCATTGATGTGGACTTTGTAGACGCTTAATTCAAATACATGAAAGGAGAAAGAGAGATAATTAAAAAAAAAAAGTGTTTAATCTCCAACTTCTATAAAGTAAAACAGACGATGACATTTTCTTCTTTATGCATTTTTCAGACCTCTCATCAATTTTGAGAAGATTAAGAGTCTACTGTTACTCTTTAACCATTCAATGTTGGGCATTTGCTGCGCAGCTTAATTTTGGACAGAAAATTTAAAACAAAATCAAAGTTGATGTGCGATATGTTCTATAAAGGCATAGAAAGGAAATAGGGAAGACAAAAAAAACAAGTTTACCTTCAATTTTCCAGAGCAATTTCCTTACCCTATTGATGCATCCTTGACAATTCATGTGTACTTTTTTTTTTTTTGGGTATAACAGTTCATGTGTACTTTGAGTACAAAAGTCTGAAAGTAAACATTCGGGGGTAAGCAACAAAAAAAAGAAGAAGAAGAAGGAGGAGGAGGAGGAGGTAGCTATAAAATGGAATTTCGTTTTTTTTTTTTTTTATATATATGGTAGCCATAAATTTTCGAGCGAAAACATTGAGAATGAATGGACATGGGTGGGACGATGGAGGGACCTCGATATTTGATTCAATGGTCGACATTTTCAACACTGTCGAGAATACCAGAGGTCAAAAGATAGCTCCCTGACTTCCTTCAATCGATTCCTTCTTTTTCCTCCTCCTTATGTGTGTCGCTCCTTAAGCAGAAAGCCAGTAGAAGAGAAAGGACAAAAGTTGAAATGAAATGCTCAAAAGGATAATTATCTCCTTAGGGTACTATGCTTTATATAGACTGAATATGTATC
This sequence comes from Acacia crassicarpa, assembly GCA_034222035.1. Lineage (NCBI taxonomy): Eukaryota > Viridiplantae > Streptophyta > Magnoliopsida > Fabales > Fabaceae > Acacia > Acacia crassicarpa. The sequence continues at coordinate 236,325 of JAWXYG010000004.1, forward strand.
AAGATATTGTTACAAATAAATCACAGCCATACATATGGCAGACTACAGCTAGCATATCTGTATACAACATTAACAATTATGTACAAGACACTAATTACTTATTAGTCCTAACATTCCCCCTCAAACGAGAGGGTGTGGGATACATGATGAGCACAATTTATGTCATGTTTTCCGTATATTTTATGACTGAGTTGTATGGTAAATATAAGCTTAACTGCAATTAATTTAAGCAAAAAGGCATTAATTCATGATTTAGGGAACTGAAGGATAGAAACCATTTACATCCTAAATATGTGCTAAAAAAGGAGCAAGTTACAAGGTTTTGAAGGAAGAACATGTAGCAAAGCTGATACTATGCTATAGCATTCTGACAACATATCGAAGTGCAATACAAGGCATCACGAAAGCTATAGCAGAGTAAAGGACGCAATGCTATGCGGCATATTTTCTAATCTTCTCTCTAGATGTTTCAGGAAATAATTGCGAGAGTCAAGAAAAGACAGACAGATTAGTGAGTAACAAATAGAAGATGCGGAGGATCGAAACTGAAAGATATGAAGAATCCTGCAGGATCAGCAGAATTAATCTACTAAGATTGGAAAGAGATATATGATGGATCTCGACAGATTAGGAAAGGCCCGGCTCGTTGAAACTTACGCCGCAAGAAAGTCTGATTATAAAAGGAAACAGTAAGCCAACCCTAAGAGGAGGTCGAGTTGTAGAGAGTCCAATCGAAATACACATTCGGCCAGACTCCAAAGAAGAGAGAGAGAATTCCCAAGGCACGAGAACTCCAGGAGAACCCAAAATCCTTCCTTGCAGTAAGACGGAGAGAAGAAGACGTGGAGTGGTGACGTGACAGGGCTTCTTTCACGCCGTCAGAACTTCGTCAAGCTTTCTGTTGTTTTTGTTTAATCTTTTGATTATAGGTCATTCTGTTACTATCTGTTTTGTGTTTCCCTCGTCAGTCATGAACTGATTTTCGTGTGGCTGAACGAGGATGATTTCTTAAGTGTTAAATGAACCCAGTTGCAAGTTCTCAATTCAATAAATTCGGTTTGCTTATCAGTGATTTAATTACTAGTCGATTAGTTGTAATACCCCAGATTTTTAATAATAATAATAATAATAGTAAATAAATATTTGGAATTTAATAATGTGTGTATTATTTCACAATTTATTAATTGAAAATAATTATAGTAATAATAGAAATTTAGATATTTAATTATATTGTTTTATAATTGGAAATAATAAAATAAAGCCCAGCCCATAGCTAAACCCTAAATTTTAATTATAAACTTAGGTTTAGCCGTCTAAACCTAGCAACGCTCAATAGTTTTCTTCTCCGCTGCCTTCTCTTCTCAAATCCTCCTTCCGGACTCTCATCAATTTATTTTTCTAGGAGGCTAGCAAACAGAGACCAGGTAATTCTAATCCCCATGAGTAGTTTTATGAAAACTTTGATAGGTAATTCTAATCCCTATGAGTAGTTTTATGTAAATGTAATTCTAATCTTCATGAGTCTTAGGTTAGATTTATGAAAACCTTGATAGGTAATTCTAATCCTCATGAGTCTTAGGTTAGATTTATGAAAACTTTGATAGGTAATTCTAATTCTCATGATAAAGCTCCTAAAGATTTAGATGGGATTCCCAAAGTACCAATTATTTTAATCACATGATTAGAAGTTTGAAAATATTAAATGATACTTATTATCGTGAGTACCATAAGAGTTAAAATTTCTCATGATAACCTTATAGGAAGTAAAGCCAAAAAGGGATAATGAGTAGAGCCAGGAATTTAAATGATGATCATGAGAACTTCTCATGACAACCTTATAGGAACCCATGAGTAAAATGGATAATGAAAAATTAAGGATTTAAATGATGGTCATGAGAACTTCTCATGACAACCTTATAGGAACCTATGAGTAAAATGAATAATGAAAAATTAAGGATTTAAATGATGGTCATGAGAACTTCTCATGACAACCTTATAGGAACCTGTGAATAAAATGGATAATGAAAAATTAAAGATTTAAATGATGGTCATGAGAACTTCTCATAACAACCTTATAGGAACTCATGAGTAAAATGGATAATCGATAGGAACAATATTAAAGGCGTTGCATTGTAATACAGTTTTAGATTATGTGAATAACTTTTTGCAATCAATTGTTGAATTCTTAAAGGATGAATAGAATACATTTGACAATTGTTTTATTTCTTCATATCGGCCTGTGTGCTTTAGTTGCATAGATATATGATTGAATCCAAATTTGTCCCTGTGCGTCTCTTTTTCTTTGTGATTGAAAACCAATTTTTTTACCTCGGCTTTCGTACGTCAATTGAATACCTGATCCTGTGCGTCATATTCTCTTTGAATTTTAATATAATTGCTTATGTCCCTTTTATTCATTTACTAATTGATTTTCTTTTTCTTTATATAATACCTTCTACGCAATAAAATAAGTCATGAACAGATTTTAGGTCAAAATATCCTTATATTTATATTTAATTAAAATAATATATATATATATATATATATATATATATATTTACATATATATATATAAGATAAGTAAATAATAGAGATAATTTAGGAGTTTATTATGTGTGTGTTTTAAAACAATTTAACAGTGGGAGGATAGCTTTGGGATGGTACCTCCCATAGTGATGAACACAACTTATGGGCTTTGTGCCCTCGATATTTATTTGATGTGAAAATGATAGTATCCGTTCTTCCCAAAGTGGTGTCTGGCAGGTTTCCGGGACACTAGTAGCAACTTTGGGAAGAGGTGTTGTAACACCCCCGATTTCTAACAATTTTCATAGCATAAAATTCCAATAAAATTATTGAGTTTCAAAATAAACAACTTGGGGAAGTGTTACCGCCGCACTTGTACTGGGACAAGCGCAAGGCTACTTATTACAAATAAGGTAAATTCAAACTTAAACAAAATATATGTGTTTTTAATTAGAACAAAATAAAGTAAAATAAACAGCTGACTGTGCTCCTCACTTCTCACTGCTAGCCCCAACCCTCGGCACCTGTTTCACTAAAATTCTGCTCCCTCGAAGGATCATCGCAGCCCATGAACACAAACATCAGCAATTGCTGGTAATTCTAATAAATCACAATCAAATATAATCAAATCCAATATACGTAGTAATTGAATCAAATATCAATTTCTATATTCATAATATACATACACGTCAAATCAAATCTTATTCATTATCTTTATTAAATTCAAGATAGACCCGGGAAACCCTGCCAGTCTATTTAGTAGGAAGAGAACCATGGTAAACCCGGGAAATCCTGCCAGTTTACCCTGTGACCCGGGAAACCCTACCAGTCACAAATCATCAAATTGGCCATCATCAAAACATCTCTTCCTAGTGTGCACACCTCTTCCCAAAGTTGCTACTAGTGTCCCCGGGAAACCCTGCCAGACACCACTTTGGGAAGAACGGATATCATCAGTTCACATCGGTGGCATAAAGCCCAAAAGTTGTGTTCATCACTTGGGAGGTACCGTCCCAAGCTATCTTCCCACTATTAAATTCATTACAATCACACACAATCAGGAAATTCAATCTTGTCATAATTATCAATTTCTTCATTAAATATATCAGTTGCTAAATGGTATCATGACTTTCCAAACTATTCAAGAGTATAATAATTCAAATAATTGATATAAGATCCAACTCATATTATAACTCAAATACCTATCTGAGTAAAGTTTAATTATTTTAAAATACACTCATAATAAAATACACTCATAAAATACACAAAAATGAATTTTCTCAAATTAAACTGTCAAATAAATTCTCATGAGTTTCTATAAGGCTATCAAAAGAAGTTTCCATAACCATCATTTAAATTCTTAGCTCTACTCATTATCCATTTTACTCATGGGTTCCTATAAGGTTGTCATGAGAAGTTCTCATGACCATCATTTAAATCCTTAATTTTTCATTATCCATTTTACTCATGGGTTCCTATGGGGGTTCCTATGAGGTTCTCATGACCATCATTTAAATCCTTAATTTTTCATTATCCATTTTACTCGTGGGTTCTCATAAGGTTGTCATGAGAAGTTATCATGACCATCATTTAAATCCTATGAACTTCTACTCATCATCCCTTTTTGGCTTTACTTCCAATAAGGTTATCATGAGAACTTCTAACTTTTATGGTACTCATGATAATAAGTATCATTTAATATTTTCAGACTTCTAATAATGTGATTAAAATAATTGGTACTTTGGGAATCCCATCTAAATCTTTAGGAGCTTTATCATCAAAATTAGAATTACCTATCAAAGTTTTCATAAATCTAACCTAAGACTCATGAGGATTAGAATTACCTATCAAGGTTTTCATAAATCTAACCTAAGACTCATGAGGATTAGAATTACCTTCTAGAGATTAGGGTTACCTATCAAAATTTACATAAAACTACTCATGGGGATTAGAATTACCTAGTCTCTGTTTGCTAACCTCCTAGAAAATAAATTGATGAGAGTCCGGAAGAAGGATTTGAGAAGAGAAGGTAGCGGAGAAGAAAACTATGAGCGTTGCTAGGTTTAGACGGCTAAACCTAAGTTTATAATTAAAATTTAGGGTTTAGCTATGGGCTGGGCTTTATTTTATTATTTCCAATTATAAAACAATACAATTAAATATCTAAATTTCTATTATTACTATAATTATTTACAATTAATAAATTGTGAAATAATACACACATTATTAAATTCTAAATATTTATTTACTATCTTATTATTATTATTATTATTATTAAAAATCCGGGGTATTACAGGTGTGCACACTAGGAAGATATGTTTATGGCCAATTGATGATTGTGACTGGCAGGTTTCCGGGTCAGACTGGCAGGTTTCCGGGTCACAGGGTAGACTGGCAGGTTTCCGGGTCTACCATGGTTCTCTTCCCACTAAACTAAATGGACTGGCATGTTTCCAGGTCCAAATAAAATTTAATAAAAATTAATGAATGACATTTGATATGAAACTATTATTTTAGATTATATATATAAAAATATATATTTTTCTTTTTATATCATGTGAATATTTTATTTGTCATTATATTTATTATTATTATTATTATTATTATTATTATTATTGTATTTTTGTATTATCTTTGTTTATTAGGATCACCATCTTTTGCTGATGTTTGTGTTCATGGGCTGCGACGATCCTTCAGGGGAGCAGATTTTCAGTGAAACAGGTCTCGAGTTGGGGCTGTTGGGGCTAGCAGTGAGAAGGGAGGAAGAACAATGAGAATGCTAACTAGTTTTCCTTATTTTATTTTACGCTTGAGTAAAACATTTTTATTTAAGTTTGGATTTATATTAATGTAATAAGGTAGCCTTGCACTTGTCCCAGTACAAGTGCGGTGGTAACACTCCCCAAGGTTGTTTGTTTCGAATTTCAGTAATTCATTTATGAAAATCATTTAAATTTTATGTTATTATAACTGTTAGGAATTGGGGGTGTTACAGACTAGTGGAAGCTAAGGGCTAGATTTGTCGCCTCAGCTTACTAGCAAGGAGTCAAGGTTAAACCTCTAAGAAACAGTGATTGCTAGGTAAGCTGGTGCAAGGCTTGACCTATTATTGTAGGCTTCAGAAATGAGTCTATCGCTCATAACTATTACACCCTGTTTTGTAATGTAGATCCTAGAAAATTGCCATAGGCATATGGAAGGAGTAAAGTTAGTGTTATATGTATCAGACGCAGAAGCTTCGATAGATTATAGTGGTGGGTTAACTGAATAGAGTTGTAGTTAGTAGCTATGCTGTAGCATTGCGGAAGCTGTGCAGTATAGATGCTATAGCAATGGGTAGAGCAACTGAGGGATTGATATTGTAATACCCCAGATTATTATTAATAATAATGATGATAATATAGTAATAATAAAATTTAATAATAATAATAATAATAACAATAATGTAGTAAATAAATATTTAGAATTTAATAATGTTTGTAATATTTTATAATTTATTAATTAGCACTAATTATAGTAATAACAAAATTTTAGAATTTAATTGTATTGTTTAAGAATTTATTAATTAGCGATAGTTAAAGAGCTCAACCCATGGCTAAACCCTAAATTTTAATTATAAACTTAGGTTTAGCCGTCTAAATGTAACGAACGCTCAATACTTTTCTCTTCCGCTACTTCTTCTTCTCAAATCCTCGTTCTGTACTCTCGTCAATTGTTCTCCTAGAAGGTTAGCAACACGAAGACTAGGTAATCCTAATTCCCATGAGTCTTAGGTTAATTTTATATTTTGATAGGTGATCATGATCCCTAGGTTACATAAACCAATTTGTTGTTTGATTTCCTGTATATATATATATATATATATAATGGTTTTGCCTGGGTTTGCGTGCTTTAATTCCATAAATATGTCTATGCGTTTTTTTTTCTTTTTTGTAATTGAAAACCATTACTCACCTATGAATATAAATATAAACATATAAAGATATGTATGTATGTATGTATATATATATATATATATATATATATATATATATATATATATATATATATATATATATATATATATTAAATACATTTACTCTTTAAATGTATTGAAGTTAATAATCCCAGTTTTCTTTCTCTGCGTGGTTAATGTTGCATATTTCTGCACGTTGCTAATCTCCACAATAAGAGGGATTAAGTTATTTAGTTCTTTTAAATGTTTATTGTGTGCTGATATATATATATTATAATATTATAAGCATGTGGTTAGCTATTTTTTGGGAGGAGTGGAGTCATTTTAATTTACCTTACTGTTGGGCAGTGATATTAGAGATCCTAGATATTAGCTATGATCCTAGATTTTAGTTAGAATAAATAGAAATATAAAATGTAATTAAAATATTAAATATATTGTATTGTAATAAATTGTAATAGGAATATATTAATTATATTATTATTAATTAGATTATATAATATAATCTATTTCTATTTCTATTAATTATATTAATATTTCATATTATACATATAATTTTTTATTTATATTATTTATGTTAGAAAATCTTATTATATATTCTATATAGCTAGAATAAATAGAAATATAAAATGTAATTAAAATATTAAATATATTGTATTGTAATAAATTGAAATAGGAATATATTAATTATATTATTATTAATTAGATTATATAATATAATCTATTTCCATTTATATTAATTATATTAATATTTCATTTATATTATTTATATTAGAAAATCTTATTATATATTCTATATAGCTAGAATAAATAGAAATATAAAATGTAATTAAAATATTAAATATTTTGTATTATAATAAATTGTAATAAGAAAATATTAATTATATTATATAATATAATCTATTTCTATTTATATTAATTATATTAATATTTCATATTATACATATATATATTTTTTATTTATATTAGAAAATCTTATTATATATTCTATTTATTATATAGAATATATATCCGTTCATTTTTATATTTTATATTTTTATTCTTTCTGTGCTAACTAACAATGTAATGGTTATATATTTTTATTATTTATCAATACATTAATTTTAATGTTTATGCTAGTTGTGTTTGCCTGATGGTATATTATTTGATATTACTTTTATTTATTCTTTCTTCATATAGTATCTCCTCACAATAAAATAGGATATGAACAAATTATATGTAAAATATCCTATTATCCTATTTAATTAAATAATAGAAAAGTGTATGAAAGATAATTAGATAAGTATAAAATATTAATAAATTCAATTTGGGCGCTTTAGTGCATAGAAATAATGTAGGGATTTTATTATGTGTGTATTTTAAAATAATTAATCTTTACTCCGATAGGTATTTGAGTTATAATATGTGTTGACTCTTGTATTGAATATTTGAATTATTATACTCTTGAATAATTTGGAAAGTAATGATGCCCTTGACTAACCGATACATTCAGTGAAGAAATTAATAATTGTGACAATATTGAATTTTTTGATTGTATGTGATTGTAAGTAACTTAACAGTGGGAGGATAGCTGTAATACCCCAGATTTTTAATAATAATAATGATAATAATAATAGAAATAGTAATGATAATGATAGAGTAAAATAATACTAATAAAATAATAATGATTAATAATAGAAATTTTAAAAAAATAATAATAATAGCAATAACAGTAGATTAAAATAATAATAATATAGTAAAAATTAATAATGTTGTATTGTTTCTGTGGTAATCATATTATTTTATAAATAGTAATATTAGATTAGTCAAGATTAGATCCAAGAATCTAGGAGTAGTTAGATCAAATTATATTTTTAATTGTTGAATTTATCATCGGACTCAAAATATATCTAATAATAAAACTCTAAAATTTGTTTTAATTCATTTATCGGGAATAAGTAAAGAGCCCAACCCAATAGCTAAAACCCTAAATTTTAATTATAAACTTAGGTGTAGCCGTCTAAACCTAGCAACGCTCGATAGTTTTCTTCTCCGCTACCTTTCTTCTCAAATCCTCCTTCCGGACTCTCATCAAATTATTTTCTAGGAGGTTAGCAACACGGAGACCAGGTAATTCTAATTCCCATGAGTCTTAGGATTAGTCTTATATAAATTTTGATAGGGTTCTTATATATGAAAATATTATAAATCCTAACCCTATATCGATAGGAACAATAGTAAAGGCGTTGCATTGTAATATAGTTTTGGATTATGTGAGTAACTTTTTGCGATCAATTGTCGAATTCCTGAAGGATGAATTGAATACATGTGACAATTGTTTTATTTCTTCATCTCGGCCTATGTGCTTTAATTGCATATATATATGATTGAATTCGATTCATTCCTGATCGTTTTTTTTTCCTTATGATTGGAGTAAAAGTGATTTATTTGAAAGTTTTCTTTTGCCAATGAGTATATGACGTCCCTGTACGTGGGTTTTAGATTTTAGCCTTTTTGTATTGAATATATATGAATATATGAATATATATATATATATATATATATATATATATATATAATTCATCTTCTCGTTCTGCAGTATTAGTTTTGTTGCAAAGTCATTTGACATTTAATATGAGATGTTGTACGTTGCTATTGCTTTGGGTTTTCTGGATATTATCACTTATATTATATTATGATAAGATAATATACTATATTATGCACTTGATGCTATATTATTTGATATTTCTTTTATTTATTCTTTCTTCATATAATATCTCCTCATAATAAAATAGATATGAATAGATTTTACTTAAAATATCCTTATATCCTTTATTTAATTAAAATAATATAAAACTATATATAAGATAAGTAAATAATAGTGATAATTTAGGAGTTTATTATGTGTGTGTTTTAAAACAATTTAACAGTGGGAGGATAGCTTTGGGATGGTGCCTCCCATAGTGATGAACACAACTTATGGGCTTTATGCCTTCGATATTTATGTGATGTGAAAATGATGATATCCGTTCTTCCCAAAGTGGTGTTTGGCAGGGTTTCCCGAGACACTAATAGCAACTTTGGGAAGAGGTGTGCACACTAGGAAGAAATACTTGATGGCCAAATTTGATTGATTGTGACTGGCAGGGTTTCCCGGGTCACAAGGTAAACTGGCAGAGTTTCCCGGGTTTACCATGATTTTCTTCCCACTAAACTAAATAGACTGACAGGGTTTCCTGGGTCTAAATAAATTTTAAAAGATGATGGATAATATTATTTGAGTCGATGAGAATATATAGTTATGATGAGTATTGAAAATTGATATTTTATATTATCTAAATGTATATGATATTTCCCTTATCATTATGTAATTATTTTATTTATTTATTTATTTATTTATTATTGTTATTATTATTATTATTATTTTGGGTGTTATCTTTGTTTTATTAGAATTACCAGCAATTGCTGATGTTTGTGTTCATGGGCTGCGACGATCCTTCGGGGAGCAGAATTTCAGTGAAACAGGTGTCAAGGGTTGGGGCTAGCAGTGAGAAGTGAGGAAGAACAATGAACAATTCTAGCTAGTTTTATTTTATTTTTTTTATGCTTTGAATAAAATACTTTTATTTAAGTTTGGATTTTTCTTTTAATTGTAATAAGTAGCCTTGCACTTATATCAATACAAGTGCGGCGGTAACACTTCCCAAAGTAGTTTATTTTGACTTTGAGTAATTAATCTTAAATATTATCGCAGTTTTAAGTTATTATAACTGTTAGAAATTTGGGGGTGTTACAATAGCTTTGGGATGGTACCTCCCAAGTGATGAACACAACTTTTAGGCTTTATGCCACCAATGTGAAAAGATAGTATTCGTTCTTCCCAAAGTGGTGTCTGGCAGGGGTTCCCGGGATACTAGTAGCAACTTTGGGAAGAGGTGTGCACACTAGGAAGATATGTTTATGGCCAATTGATGATTGTGACCAGCAGGGTTTCCCGAGTCACAAGGTAAACTGGCAGGATTTCCCGGGTTTACCATGGTTCTCTTCCCACTAAATAGACTGGCAGAGTTTCCCGGGTCTAAATAAATTTAAATGATAACGAATAATGTTTGATGTAATCACCTTATGATTTATGTGTGTATATACATGTATATATTTGCTTTGATTAATATAGCCGTGCCATTTCAATTGTGTTTTATTAGGATTACCAGCAATTGTTGATGTTTGCGTTCATGGGCTGCGATGATCTTTCGGGGGAGCAAAATTTCAGTGAAACAGGTGCCAAGGGTTGGGGCTAGCAATGAGAAGTAAGGAACCACCTTCATCTAATTTTATTTTATTTTATTTTGTTTGGAGTAAAATATATTTTGTTTAAGTTTGAATTGACCTTATTTGTAATAAGTAGCCTTGCACTTGTCATAGTACATTGCGGCGGTAACACTTCCCAAGGTTGTTTATTTTGAATTTCATTAATTCATTTATGAAAAGCATTTAAATTTTTGTTATTATAACTGTTAGAAATTGGGAGTGTTACAAAATGGTATCAGAGCCCTAGGTTTCGACTTGGATTTGCTTTTGATACTAACTCAAGGGATCAAAGATCCCAGAGTTAAGTAAATAAATGAGTAAAATGGTAATAATAATAATAATTAAAGCGTGAGAGATGGGTAGTGAAGGGTTATTTCCTTGTCTTTTAGAGATGATTTATTTCTTTGAAATTCTAATAATTGTATATTTAAAATCATTTTGTGATTCGTTATGTATAACACCCCCAATTTCTAACAGTTATAATAACAAAAATTTAAATAATTTTTATAAATAAACTAATGAATTTCGAAATAACAATCTTGGGGAGTGTTACCGCCGCACTTGTATTGGGACAAGCGCAAGGCTACTTATTACATAAATGTCAACTAAAACTTAAATAGAGATGTCTTATCCAAATAATAAAATAAAATAAAACAAAAAGAAACTAGCTAGAGCTTTTTATTATTCTTCCTTACTTATCACTGCTAGCCCCAGCGGCCCTAGCTTGAGACCTGTTTCAATGAAAATCTGCTCCCCCAAAGGATCGTCGCAGCCCATGAACACACACATACATCAGCAAACGCTGGTAATCCTAATAGTTAAAAATAACACAAAATAATAACAATAGTAACCAATAAACAAATAAATAGTTAAGTTAATTACATATGATAGGGAAAATACCTTATATATATTTATAATCCACAAAATCAGTTTCTCATATCATAGCTATACATTATCATTGACTCAGATATTATTATTTATCATCTTTTAAAATTTCTTTAGACCCGGGAAACCCTGCCAGTCTATTTAGTTTAGTGGGAAGAGAACCATGGTAAACCCGGGAAACCCTGCCAGTTTACCCTGTGACCCGGGAAACCCTGCCAGTCACAATCAAATTTGGCCATCAAGTAATTCTTCCTAGTGTGCACACCTCTTTCCAAAGTTGCTACTATTGTCCCGAGAAACCCTGCCAGACACCACTTTGGGAAGAACAGATATCATCATTTTCTCATCACATAATATTTCGAGGCATAAAGCTTAAGGGTTGTGTTCATCACTTTGGGAGGTACCGTCCCAAAGCTATCCTCCCATTGTTAAATTATTTTAAAAACAGGTATATTTATATTCACATTTATTTTTAATGGAGGGCACATATATTTTAATAACACAAAAGGGAAAAAAAACGACCGACCCAAGCTTACAGTTGCTCATGAAAAGCCTACATAGGTTCAATCACAGAAAGGCATGAAAGTTAAAGTGTTGGATATATTTATATATATATAATCCATGTACGAGGCAGAGGCGTCTAAAGCAAAAGAAAAGAAGAAAAAAAAATTAAAAACACGTACAGGTTGCGAAATTTGGAATGTCAATGAATGAAAGAATATTAAATGATTCAAACACAATTGCCGAGGCGAGCAATTATACTTATTTAGTCACAAAAAGAAAAAAAAAAGTCGCACAGGGAATCATCTACAAATATACATCTTCACACGAAGGCCGAGGCAAGAAAAAGAAGAAAAACCATTTAAAGGAAAAACACACCATATCTTATGTAATTAATCAAACAACCATTAATTTCTAAGACCTAGGGATCAGATTACCTATCAAGATTTAAAATTAACCTAAACTCATGGGAATTATGATTACAAAATTTACATAAATCTAACCTACCCATGGGGATTAGGATTACCTGGTCTCCGCTTTTGCTAGCCTCCTACAAAATAATTTGATGAGAGTCCGGAAAGAGGATTTGAGATGAGAAGGTAGCAGAGAAGAAAACTATCGAGCGTTACTAGGTTTAGACAGCTAAACCTAAGTTTATAATTAAAATTTAGGGTTTAGCTATGGGCTGGGCTTTTTTTTTTTAAATTATTCCTAATAAATGAATTAAAACAAATTGTAGAGTTTTATTATTAGATATATTTTTGAGTCCGATGATAAATTCAAAAATTGAAAATATAATCTGATCTAACTACTCCTAGATTCTAGGATCTGATCCTAACTAATCTAATATTACTATTTATAAAATAATATAATTACCACAGAAACAATACAACATTATTAATTTTTACTATATTATTATTATTATTATTATTATTATTTTAATCTACTGTTATTATTATTATTATTATTATTATTATTATTATTATTATTTCTATTATTAATCATCATTATTTTATTAGTATTATTTTAATCTATCATTATTATTACTATTTCTATTATTATTATTATTAATAAAAATCCGAGGTATTACATTATGTGATTATTATTGACTTGTGAATTTTATTTAAAAAGAGATGGTAGAGGGGTAATTGGAATTTATTTTGTGAATTATTTTGAATAATGAAGAAGGATAGAATTCTTAATTTTAAATACAAGATGTTGATTTGTCGTTTGAATTTATATTGATTTATCGTTTGAATCTATATTGCATTATGTGATGATTGATTTATGATATAAATATATGTGATGAGAAAGATGATAGTTAATGTTGATAATTGTATCTTCAAAATTATTCGAAGAAGATACACAATTAAGTTTCAGGGACGAAACTTATGTTAAGGAGGGGAGAATATAATACCCGAGATTTTATTATTGAATTTTATTTCAGTTTCGAGGACGAAACTTGTTTTAAGGAGGGTAAAGTGTAATACCCCAGATTATTATTATTATTAATAATGATGATAATATAGTAATAATAAAATTTAATAATAATAATAATAACAACAACAACAACAATGTAGTAAATAAATATTTAGAATTTAATAATGTTTGTATTATTTTATAATTTATTAATTGGCACTAATTATAGTAATAACAAAATTTTAGAATTTAATTGTATTGTTTAAGAATTTATTAATTAGCGATAGTTAAAGAGCCCAGCCCATAGCTAAACCCTAAATTTTAATTATAAACTTAGGTCTAGCCGTCTAAATGTAACGAACTGTAATACCCCAGATTTTTATTAATAATAATAATAATAATAGAAATACTAATGATAATGATAGATTAAAATAATACTAATAAAAATAATAAAAATTAATAATGTTGTATTGTTTCTGTGGTAATTATATTATTTTATAAATAGTAATATTAGATTAGTTAGGATTAGATCCTAGAATCTAGGAGTAGTTATATCAAATTATATTTTCAATTTTTGAATTCATCATCGGATTCAAAATATATCTAATAATAGAAATAGTAATACCCCTGAGTAATAATAGAAGTAGTGAGGATAATAATAGATTAAATAATAATACTAATAAAATAATAATGATTAATAATAGAAAATAATAATAATAATAATAATAATAACAACAATATATTAAAATAATAATGTTGTTATTGTTTCTGTGGTAATCATATCATTTTGTTTTTTTTAAAAAAAGTATTATTAGATTAGTCAAGACTAGATCCAAGAACCTAGGAGTTAGTTATATCAGATTATATTTTCAATTCTTTTTGAATTCATCATCGGATTCAAAATATATCTAATAATAAAACTCTATAATTTGTTTTAATTTATTTATCGGTAAATAAGTAAAAAACCCAACCCAATAGCTAAACCCTAAATTTTAATTATAAACTTAGATTTAGCCGTCTAAACTAGCAACGTTCGATAGTTTTCTTCTTCGCTACCTTCTCATCTCAAATCCTCCTTCCGGACTCTCATCAAATTATTGTTTAGGAGGTTAGCAACACGGAGATCAGGTAATTCTAATCCCAATGAGTTTAGCCATCTAAACCTAGCAACGTTCGATAGTTTTCTTCTCCGCTACCTTCTCATCTCAAATCCTCCTTCCGGACTCTCATCAAATTATTGTTTAGGAGGTTAGCAACACGGAGATCAGGTAATTCTAATCCCCATGAGTCTTAGGTTAGTGATAGGTAATCCTAATCTGCATAAAACTTAGGTTAATGTATATGAATCTTGATAGGTAACTCTAATTCCCATGAGTCTTAGGATTAGTCTTATATAAATTTTGATAGGGTTCTTATATATGAAAAATATTATAAATCCTAACCTAGATCGATAGGAACAATATTAAAGACATTGCATTGTAATACAATTTTGGATTATGTGAGTAACTTTTTGCAATCAATTGTCGAATTCTTGAATGATGAATTGAATACATTTGACAATTGTTTTTTTTTCGGCTTGCGTCCTTGAACTACTATATTCATATGCCTGTGCGTTTTTCCTTATGAATTGAATACAATTGATTTCGGTGTGTTTTTCCCTTATGAATTGAATAAAATTGATTTTTGCCTTGGCCTGCGTGCTTTAATTGCATATATATATATATGATTGAATCCAAATTTTTCCTATGTGTCTTTTTTTTTCTTTTTCTTTGTGATTGAAAACCAATAATTCGCCTCGGCTTTCATGCGTCAATTGAATACCCATGATCCCTGTGCGTCATTTTTGTAGTCGCAATATATTATATTCCTGTGCAACAAATTGCAATATATATGATACTCCTGTACGATGCTACAATTAATATCACCTGAATATGTCTATCCATGTTTTTCTATTATTTGATTTTCTTTTCTTTATATAATATTTCCCGCTTAATAAAATAAGATATGAATAGATTTTACGTTAAAATATCTTTTTCCTACATTTAATTAAATAATAGAAAAGAGTATGAAAGATAATTAAATAAGTATAAAATGTTAATAAATTCAATTTGTGCTCTGGGTGTGTAGTTTTTTTCTTTTTCCTTTCCTTTCTTTTGGTTATTGAAACACGTTGTCTTCCCTTAAAATAAATATAAATATAAACATATATATATATATATATATATATATATATATATATATATATATATATATTAAATACATGTACTCCTTAAATTGTGAAGTTAATAATCCCGGTTTTCTTTCCCTACGTGGTTAACGTAGCGTATTTCCGCACGTTGCTAATCTCCACAATAAGAGGGATTAAGTTATTTAGTTTTTAAATGTTTATTGTGTGCTGATTTATTTTTATATTATTAAAGGCATGTGGTTAGCTTTTTTTTTTTGGAGTAGTGGAGTCATTTCAATTTACCTTACTGAGTCTGTTGGGTAGTGATATTAGTAATCCTAGATATTAGCTATGATCCTAGATTTTAGCTAAAATAAATAGAAATATAAAATGTAATTAAAATGTTAAATATATTGTACCGTAATAAACTATAATAGGAATATATTTATTTTATTATTATTAATTAGATTATATAATATAATCGATTTCTATTAATATCTCATATTATATATCTTTTTTTATTATATTATTTATATTAGAAAATCTTATTATATGTTCTATTTATTATATAGAATATATATCGAATATATTGATTTTATTATTATTAATTAGATTATATAATATAATTGATTTCTATTTATAGTAATTATATTAATATTTCATACTATATATCTTTTTTTTTATTATATTATTTATATTAGAAAATCTTATTATATATTCTATTTATTATATAGAATATATATCTATTTATTTTATATTTTACATATTTTGATCACATACCATGTAAAGCGATTCATTATTTATCAATAAAGGAAGCACAATAATTTTAATGTTTATGCTAGTTGTGTCTAATGCTATATTAATTAATATTCTTTCATTCTTTAGATAATATCCGCTGCATAATGAAATAGGACATGCTTAGATTTGATATCAAGATATCCTCGTATCCTACATTTAATTAAATGATAGAAAAGTATATAAAAGATAATTAAATAATAGAAATAATTTAGAAATTTTATTATGTGTGTGTTTTAAATAATTAGACTTTACTCAGATAGGTATTTGAGTTGTAATATGTGTTGGCTCTTGTATCGAATACTTGAATTATTATACTCTTGAATAATTTGGAAAGTCATGATGCCCTTAAGTAATTGATATATTCAACGAAGAAATTGATAATTGTGACAAGATTGAATTTCCTAATTGTGTGTGATTGTAATGAATTAATAGTGGGAGGATAGCTTGGGACGGTACCTCCCAAGTGATGAACACAACTTTTGGGCTTTATGCTACTGATGTGAAAATGATAGTATCCTTCTCCCAAAGTGGTGTCTGGCAGGGTTTCCCGGGATACTAGTAGCAACTTTGAGAAGATGTGTGCACACTAGGAAGATATGTTTATGGCCAATTGATGATTGTGACTGGTAGGGTTTCCCGGGTCACAGGGTAAACTGGCAGGGTTTCCCGGGTTTACCATGGTTTTCTTTCCACTAAATAGACTGGCAGGGTTTCCCGGGTCTATATGAAATTAATGAAGATAATGAAAAATATTTGATCCGGTGTGAATATATGTACGTGTATGTATACATGATGATTATTGGAATTAATAGTTGATTCAATCGCCATGTGATTGTATATTTGATTTGACTAATATATTTGAGCTATATAGATTGCGTTTTATTAGAATTACCAGCAATTGCTGATGTGTGTGTTCATGGGCTGTGATGATCCTTCGGGGGAGCAGAACTTCAGTGAAACAGGTGCCAAGAGTTAGGGCTAGCAGTGAGAAGAGAGGAAGATCATCATTCTAGCTAGTGTATTTTATTTTATTTGTTTTGAATAAAACACATATGTATAAGTTCTGATTTATGTTAATGTAATAAGTAGCCTTGCACTTGTCCCAATACAAGTGCGGCGGTAACACTCCCCAAGGTTGTTTATTTCAAGTTTAATTAATTTATTTATGAAAAGTTTTATGTAAATCTTAATAGGTAATTCTAATCCTCATGAGTCTTAGATTAGATTTATGAAAACTTTGATAGGTAATTCTAATCCTCACGAGTCTTAGGTTAATATAAAAAGGGATGATGAGTAGAAGTTCATAGGATTTAAATGATAGGTTAATATAAAAAGGGATGATGAGTAGAAGTTCATAGGATTTAAATGATGGTCATGAGAGCTTCTCATGACAACCTTATAGAAACCCATGAGTAAAATGGATAATAAAAAAATTAAGGATTTAAATGATGGTCATGTGAATTTCTCATGACAACCTTATAGGAACCTGTAGTGAGTAATTAAATTATAGTTTAAATAGGGAATTTGATTATGTGTGTATTTTAAATAATTAGACTTTACTCAGATAGGTATTTGAGTTATAATATGTGTTGGCTCTTGTATTGAATATTTGAATTGTTATACACTTGAATAATTTGGAAAGTCATGATGCCCTTGAGTAACCGATACATTCAATAAAGAAATTGATAATTATGACAAGATTGAATTTCCTGATTGTGTGTGATTGTAATGAATTAATAGTGGGAGAATAGCTTGGGACAGTACCTCCCAAGTGATGAACACAACTTTTGGGTTTTATGCCACCGATGTGAACCAATGATATCCGCTCTTCCCAAAGTGGTGTCTGGAAGGGTTTCCCGGGACACTAGTAGCAACTTTGGGAAGAGGTGTGCACACTAGGAAGAGATGTTTTGATGAAGGCCAATTTGATGATTTGTGACTGGCAGGGTTTTCCGGGTTTACCATGGTTCTCTTCCCACTAAATAGACTGGCAGGGTTTCCCGGGCCTATCATGAATTTAATAAAGATAATGAATAATATTTGATTTGACGTGTATCTATATTATGAATATAGAAATTGATATTTGATTCAATTACTGCGTATATTGGATTTGATTGTGTTTTATTAGAATTACCAGCAATTGCTGATGTTTGTGTTCATGGGCTGCGATGATCCTTCGGGGGAGCAGAATTTCAGTGAAACAGGTGCCGAGAGTTGGGGCTAGCAGTGAAAAGTGAGGAAGCACATTCATCTTATTTTATTTTATTTTATTTTGTTTGGAGTAAAACATATTTTGTTTAAGTTTGAATTTACATTATTTGTAATAAGTAGCCTTGCACTTGTCCCAGTACAAGTGCGGCGGTACACACTCCCCAAGGTTGTTTATTTCGAATTTCATTAATTTATTTATGAAAATCATTTAAATTTTTGTTATTATAACTGTTAGAAATTGGGGGCGTTACACGAACGCTCAATACTTTTCTCTTCCGCTACTTCTTCTTCTCAAATCCTCGTTCTGTACTCTCGTCAATTGTTCTCCTAGGAGGTTAGCAACACGGAGACCAGGTAAGCCTAATTCCCATGAGTCTTAGGTTAATTTTATATTTTGATAGGTGATCCTGATCCCTAGGTTACAGAAACCAATTTGTTGTTTGATTTCCTGTATGTATATATATATATATATAATGGTTTTGCCTGGGTTTGCGTGCTTTAATTCCATTAATATGTCTATGCGTTTTTTTTTGTAATTGAAAAGCATTGCTCGCCTATGAATATAAATATAAGAGGTAGGATATTGTCACAACCTCTTTTTTTCACTACCTTTTCACTACCATCTTCTAACCGTCAGATCTACCATTTAATCCAACGGTCCAGATTTACCCTACTTAAATCAATTTCCTTCTCCACATTTCTCCCTCTTTCTCTCGCGTTCGTTCCTCCCGTTCGCTGAATCGGTTCCCTACTTAAATCAATCTTCTATCATTGGCCAGAAAAAATATATTTCTTCCATCAAGTCGGTGTTGTTTATTGGTACAAAACAGGGAGAACAAAAGCACCTCCATTTATTCTTTAAAATAATCTCACAAAGAACAAAGATGCAAATATTGATTTAGTCTCTGTAGTTGGATTTTCTGGGACAAAGAAACTCTTCCTTCCGGTAAACATCACGTAAAAAAATGAGTATATCAAATCCGTTAAATTGTTGAAACGTAAAAGACAAAGAAAAACAGAATCGTGATGAGGCTTAAAAATCAATTTAGGAGTTCATGGAGAGTGAGGATTGTGGTTTTTCTGGGGCACCGAGCGAGAGAACGATGCAGAACGAAAAAAAAACACCTGAAGAACGAAAAAACAGAAGAGGATGTAGAGAAGAATAACACAGAGTAGATCTAAAGAGGATTGTGGTTTTTCTGGCGGCGATGCACTGTCGAGCGAGAGAAGACGAGAGAAAGAATGATGAATGTGAAGAAGGAAATTGATTTAAGTAGGTTAAATCTGAACCGTTGGATGAGAAGTAGATTTGACGGTTAGAAGATGTTAGTGAAAAGGTAGTGAAAAAAAGAGGTTGTGACAATATCCTGCCTCTAAATATAAACATATATATATATATATATATATATATATATATATTAAATACATCTACTCTTTAAATGTATTGAAGTTAATAATCCTAGTTTTCTTTCTCTGCATGGTTAATGTTACATATTTCCGCACGTTGCTAATCTCCACAATAAGAGAGATTAAGTTATTTAGTTCTTTTAAATGTTTATTGTGTGATGATATATATATATATATATATATATATATATATATATATATATATATATATAATAATATTATAAGCATGTGGTTAGCTATTTTTTGGGGAGGAGTGGAGTCATTTTAATTTACCTTACGTCTGTTGAGCAGTGATATTAGTGATCCTAGATATTAGCTATGATCCTAGATTTTAGTTAGAATAAATAGAAATATAAAATGTAATTAAAATATTAAATATATTGTATTGTAATAAATTGTAATAGGAATATATTAATTATATTATTATTAATTAGATTATATAATATAATCTATTTCTATTTCTATTAATTATATTAATATTTCATATTATACATATATTTTTTTTATTTGTATTATTTATATTAGAAAATCTTATTATATATTCTATATAGCTAGAATAAATAGAAATATAAAATGTAATTAAAATATTAAATATATTGTATTGTAATAAATTGTAATAGGAATATATTAATTATATTATTATTAATTAGATTATATAATATAATCTATTTCCATTTATATTAATTAAATTAATATTTCATTTATACATATTTTTTTATTTATATTATTTATATTAAAAAATCTTATTATATATTCTATTTATTATATAGAATATATATCCATTTATTTTTATATTTTATATATTTACCCTTTCTATGCTAACTAACAATGTAATGGTTATATATTATTCATTATTTATCAATACATTAATTTTAATGTTTATGCTAGCTGTGTTTGCCTGATAGTATATTATTTGATATTACTTTTATTTATTCTTTCTTCATATAGTATCTCCTCACAATAAAATAGGATATGAACAAATTATATGTAAAATATCCTATTATCCTATTTAATTAAATAATAGAAAAGTGTATGAAAGATAATTAGATAAGTATAAAATATTAATAAATTCAATTTGGGCACTTTAATGCATAGAAATAATGTAGGAATTTTATTATGTGTGTATTTTAAAATAATTAGCCTTTACTCCGATAGGTGTTTGAGTTATAATATGTGTTGACTCTTGTATTGAATATTTGAATTATTATACTCTTGAATAATTTGGAAAGTAATGATGCCCTTGACTAACCGATAGATTCAGTGAAGAAATTAATAATTGTGACAATATTGAATTTCCTGATTGTATGTGATTGTAAGTAACTTAACAATGGGAGGATAGCTTTGGGATGGTACCTCCCAAGTGATGAACACAACTTTTGGGCTTTATGCCACCGATGTGAAAAGATAGTATCCGTTCTTCCCAAAGTGGTGTCTGGCAGGGTTTCCCGGGATACTAGTAGCAACTTTGGGAAGAGATGTGCACACTAGGAAGATATGTTTATGGCCAATTGATGATTGTGACTGGCAGGGTTTCCCGGGTCACAAGGTAAACTAGCAGGATTTCTCGGGTTTACCATGGTTCTCTTCCCACTAAATAGCCTGGCAGGGTTTCCCGAGTCTAAATAAATTTAAATGATAATGAATAATGTTTGATGTAATCACCTTATGATTTATGTGTGTATATACATGTATATATTTGCTTTGATTAATATAGCCGTGCCATTTCAATTGTGTTTTATTAGGATTACCAGCAATTGCTGATGTTTGTGTTCATGGGCTGCGATGATCCTTCGGGGGAGCAGAATTTCAGTGAAACAGGTGCCAAGGGTTGGGGCTAGCAATGAGAAGTGAGGAACCACCTTCATCTAATTTTATTTTATTTTGTTTGGAGTAAAATATATTTTGTTTAAGTTTGAATTTACCTTATTTGTAATAAGTAGCCTTGCACTTGTCATAGTACAAGTGCGGCGGTAACACTTCCCAAGGTTGTTTATTTCGAATTTCATTAATTTATTTATGAAAAGCATTTAAATTTTTGTTATTATAACTGTTAGAAATTGGGAGTGTTACAGATATGCTTAAGGATGATTCCGAATTCAGCCTTACTTCTCACTGATATCTTCTTACGACTACGATACTCTTTCATTTTTTTAGTTATTTAGCGTAACCACAAAAACCTCTCAACCAATCAGATTTACTTTTTGTTTCATACAACTATTATAGCATTTGAGCGTCACTTCTTGGTATCTCAGTCTCTGTGGGACGATACTTTACTTACACTTTATTACTTGTTCGACTGGTTCACTTACCATTAAGGAAATCGACCAACAATACACACCAAGTTTATGCCTAAAAAGAGAAAATTGAGAATGAGATAGTGCTTTAGTAAAACAGTAAGCTATTTGATGAGATGAGAGGACATATCGAACTCTAATGGAACCAAACAAAACTTGATCCATAATAAAGTGAACATCAATCTCAATAAGTTTGCTCCTCGCATGATGTACTGGATTTGAGGCAAGAGCCTAAGCACTTAAATTGTCACACCAGATTGCTGAAGGCTGATGAATGTGAAGACCAATCTCTGTTAATGGAGAACGCAACCATTTAAGTTTAGCTGCCCCATCAGAAAGAGAACGATACTCGGATTTTGAACTTGATCTAGAGACTACTCATTACTTCTTTGAACACCATGAAACAAGTGTTCCACCCGAGTACACACAGTAACCACCCATGGATTTTCTGTCATCAAGATCAATTGCCCAATCTGCATTTGTAAAAGCCATTAGCTTAAGAGATCCTACCGGTTTAATATGTAAACCATAGCGAATTGTCCTTTTGAGGTATCTTAGAATTCTCTTGACATCTTGAAAATGCACCTCAGTTGGTTGAGACAAGAATTGACTAAGTTTATTAATAGAGTAGGCAATATCTGGTCAAGATGTTGTGTAATATCCCAGATTTTTATTAATAGAAATAACCCATTTATTTAATTTTACATAACATTGGTGGACCAAATACTCCTAGTCTTAATTGCCTTAGGAATTTTCAGCTTGTGCACTAAAAAATAGGTTTTAGGTAATAATTTCATTACTTGACAACCAAGTCATATTAAATTCACATCATGGTTGATTGATTTAATCCTTCCTGATCAACAAGTTTTACCACAATAGCATTGTACTCACCATCTAAGCCATTGAGAGTGTAGAGAATGAGTTCATCGGTTGAAATAGGAGCTTCAGCCATGGCGAGGTGATCTGAAATGTGTTTCATCCGAGCAAGGTAATCGGATATAGGCTGACCATTTTTCCTGGTGTTATGGAGCTCAGACCGGTGAATCATAATACGGAACTTGGACACAATAGAGGTGAGAGACCGAGCTGTTAGTTATGATTAGTTTTGATGATGTCTTATATAGATGCCATTATTAAAAGCAAAAAGATTGAGTAATATATTGGGTAATATAGTTATCTCCTACAGTGACTAACTACTATACTTAATGTAGATTAGTCCAAGTTGAATCATGTAGAATAATCAAGAAGAAGATAAGGGATTAATGAAAAGAAGAAATTATAGAGAATGTCAAGGAAGCAAGAAGCTATCAAAGTATTTTGGAATAATCAAGAAGAAGAGGAAATATTGAAGAAGATATAGATCTTGCAGAGAATGATAAGTTCAAGTTGAATGAAAAAGAATGATCAAGAGAAGAGAAGAAAGAAAGAGTTGGATTATAAAGAATAATCAAGATGGGAGATTAAAGAAGGAAGAACTTGTTGAATCGAATGAGAATATAATTATTCAAGTTCTTATATTGATGTTAAAAGGCTCCAAGATCATATGGAAGTTCAAATGGTTCAATTCAGAGTTAAAACAAGCAAATATAAGGTTTAGGATGAGAAAACTCGAGGTTTGAGTATAAACCTCGAGGTTTGAGTGTCTTCAGCATCTCTGGTGTCTCTGGACTAGCAAACCTTGAGGTTGCAAGTGAAAACTCGAGGTTGCAAGTGAAACCTCGAGGTTTCAAGCAAAACCTCAAGGTTTCAGCACTGATCAGCAACTCTGGTCTACTTTGTTTCACGTTTAGCTCGGGCGAGGTCTGGTAATTCGATGATATCTCCCAAACCAAAGATCAGATTGAGACAAAACCAGTGGCATATGAAACTAGACTCCAAATGCGTCATTTTGATATAAAATTCAACCCAAAAGGAGTTCAGATCAAGGAGATATGATTTTTACAAGTTACCACAAGAATCAACGTCACAGTCCAGACCCACCTTCGGTATTTTGGGTATATCTCACAAACGGCAAATCCGATTGGACTAAAATCAGTGGCATATGAAATTAGACTCATAGAGATTTCCATCAAGATTTGAACGGACCAAAACGGAGTTCAGACCAGGGAGATATGGCTTTTGAAAGTTGACGGTCAGTTCAGGACATTGCAAAAATGCTGATCAAGAACAGCCTTCATTCATCGGATCATAACGGACATAATACAATGAGTTTGGAGCTAATTCTTCTTGAATTGGATTCTTACCTTGAGCTTGGACATGTAAACTTGAGTTTGAGATTGGCCAAGAATTTTCCAAGTTTTCTGAACAAAGCAAAACCTCCAGATTTATGGGAAACCTCCAGGTTTGAGCTAAAATGACATTTCTCAAGTTTCTCAAGATTATGAGAAACCTCGAGGTTTCTGGACAAACCTCGAGGTTTGTCAAGACAGAGAGGTTCTGCATTTTTCCAAGTTACCAAACCTCCAGGTTTCCTTCAAAACCTCCAGGTTTTTGTTTTGGCGAAAAAACTGAGAATTTTGAAAAATAGATGAAACCTCGAGTATTTGTTGAAAACCTCCAGGTTTCTGGCATCCAGAGAGCGAACAACATTTCCTGATTTTGAAAACCTCCAGGTTTCCAGAGAAACCTCCAGGTTTTTGGCTTCCAGAGAGCAAACAACTTTTTCTGTCTTTGAAAACCTCCAGGTTTTCAACAAAACCTCCAAGTTTTGGCTTTGGATCAAAACTCTGATTTTCAATGATTTTAGCAAAACCTCGAGTATTGCCACAAACCTCAAGGTTTCTAAGTTCCAGAGAGGAAATGAACTTTCAAGGTTTTTGAAAACCTCCAGGTTTTGACAAAAACCTCCAGGTTTGGGCAAACAGAGAGCAAACGACTTTTCACTGATTTTGAAAAACCTCCAGGTTTGAGAACAAACCTCAAGGTTTCTTCACAACTTCATAATTTCAAATCTGACGAATTTGCAATGCCTTCTTGTTTGATCTTAATACTTCCTATGATTAATCTCTAATGCTCCTAGATATGTTTAACCACTTTATTGGTGAGTTTCAGATGATTAAAACGAAGGATTAGAAGCAAATCTTCAAAATATTATATTTGTGTCAGAACATCGAAAGCTGTGCAAAAGTTCTAACGACTAGTTCCTAACAGCTATATTTCTTTATCCAACAGTCATTGAATCTTCTCAACGGTCATATATTGATCTCTACCTATAAAAGAAGACAGATTCAAGCAGAAAAACGTGGAGAAACAAGCTTACACTTCCAACATGCTGAAACTCTGCTCTCACACCATTTGCACTCTGTTTTTCATGTTTAGATGACTTAGAGAGTGAAGTGATTTGTATTTGATCTTCAGTGTTTATCTATTCACTTCTAAGAGAGAAGATTCATTATAATCATTCTATTCTTCTGAGAGATACTCAAGATTGGGTGATCTTGAGTGGGAAACACATTGTGTTGATTACAACTTGTAAGGGGAGTGAATCCTAGTGAGAGGATTACTTCGAGTACAGAGTGTGTAATCGAACAAGTGTATTGATTACAGTTTGTAAGGGGGAGTGAATCCCAGTGAGAGGATTACCTCAAGTACAGAACGTGTAATTGAGTTGAAAGAAGATAGTGAATTGAAAATCCCAAGTGAGGCTTGGGGACTGGACGTAGGTCAAAGATTGGGCCGAACCAATATAAATCAGTTTGCACATTCTCTTCCCTTATCTCTTACATTTCCAGCATATATGTTTGAATGCGTATACATATTTAAATATGTGGTTATTGTCTTATAAACTGATTTCAGTGAGTTACAAAAAGATTTTCAAAGTTCCTAGATTTTTATACTTCACCCAATTCACCCCCTCTTGGGTTCAGCCGGTTCTTACACGAGCTTCTGCACACTCCAAGCATTCTGGTCTATGGCCATCGAGAGTTTGACCCCACATTGATTTGCTTTGTCTTGCTTACCGGCTCAGAATTGAACTCCAAAAAAGGGACTGACTAAGGCTTAACAGGAAAGGCCTTAAACGTTAGCGTTACTCGAGTAATGTGAACATAGGTATAAATATACACAAGTTGAGGCATGCTCTGTGCCAAAGCGGACAATTAAAACACCTTGAATTTTATTAAATCATATAATTATATTTTAATTAAAAATTTTGTTTATTTTAGCAAATTATAATTTTGACAATATTGAAGAATGAGTAATTTTTGTCCATAGATATTTATACAAGTAGTTTTGAATAATGAAAATTGAGAAAAAAAATATTTAATTTAGTAAAATTTAGAATTTTTTGTTAGGCGCTCCTGGAGTAAAAATTCGTTGGTCAATCTGCATCTTAGATAAGGGAAATTAACTTTTTGCTAACGGCCTTATGTTGGACGCTCATTTTTAAAAGTTTGTTGGTATTTTTAGTACATTTAATAATTAATTATGTTGAATGCTCCTAAGCTAATAATTTATTGATCAAATCACATCTTAACCATTAAAAGTAATAATAAGATATTGTCACTATATGTCACTACCACTTTTGCACCGTTAGATCAGAATCTTATATATCTTTATCATTTCTTTCCCTATTGAGATTTTGATTTAGAGGTAGGATATTGTCACTACCTCTTTTTTTCACTATCTTTTCACTACCATCTTCTAACCGTTAGATCTATTTTTAATCCAACGGTTCATATTTAACCTACTTAATACCTTCTTCCTTCTCACATCTCTCTCATCCGTTCTCCATTCCAGCAATTCCAGCGCATCGCCGGTGGCGTCCCTACCCCTCCCCTGCGCCCCTCTTCACGATAGAGTCAGCAATGCATCGGTTCGTTTTTCAAACTTCACTACCCTGGAATTCCAGAACTCCATCGCATAACAAAGTAAATTAAATTAAAACCCATTTTTTCTAAATACGTTTCTGATTTGAACATTCACTCCGTCTAGTCTCGCTAATCCCGTCCTCTTCTTCGGTTTTCCCTCCTTCAGTCGCAGCCGCAGCCCAGCTCTCGCCTGCAAGTCGAGGTCATTGTCCTCCTCCTCAGCTTTTGCCACCGTCAGCGGCGTCCTTCGGCCTCCTGCTAAAAAATTTCAATATGATTTTTTCTTTCTAACTTGTTTGGATTCAGTTTTTTATTTGGGTTTGATTTAATTTTTCTTTTCTTGCTATTCATTGAGATTCATGTTGAATTTTCAAGTAAGTAATGGCCGACTGGAATTGAGTTCTCTCCAAACAAGGATTTCCTACCCCTTTTCTTTCAGTTTCGTACGGTGTTATGGCGAGCAGAGAATAGAGAGAGAGACGTGGTGATGGTGGCCGCGTCCTGACGGCTGGCGGCAATTGTTTTGTGGGGAGCCGATTGAGAGAACGCAGAGAAAGAGAAAGAGAAAGAGAAAGAGGGAGAAATGTAGAGAAGGGAGAAGGTATTAAGTAGGTTAAATCTGGATTGTTGGATTAAAAATAGATCTGACGGTTAGAAGATGGTAGTGAAAAGGTAGTGAAAAAAAGAGGTAGTGACAATATCCTATCTCTTTGATTTAACAGTAAAAAAGTGATAGTAACTTGATACTAACATAAAATTAGTAGTGATAATATCCTATCGCAAAAGTATGGGCCTGAGGTTTTGCGAGTGAGATCACAAGGGTATGTGCGATGGGGTGGGGGATTGCCTGTTTTGCGGGTACTAATCTCCGTTCCCAGAAACGGAAGAGCGGCTAATGATTGCCTCTTCAATGGCGCTAATTCAACAATTTTCCATGCCCATCGCACGTTTGGTGCGCCCTTCACATCGGACTTGCTTCCGGTCGTGCACCATGGCCGTTGCTACCCCTTCCCCCAGCGACCTTTCTGTCCCTTTGACAACACGCGCACAGGTTCTTCTTGGCTTGTCCGATGAAGAGTTGCAACAGTTGGCTCTTGACTTGGGTCAGGTATTTGTTTGATATTTACGTGTCATAGTGCAATACAGTGACACACGTCTGATTTTATTCGGTTTTGTTTGCCTTCTGTTGTAATTTCCCGTAGCAAAGCTATAGAGGGAAGCAGCTCCATCATCTTATATACCAGAGAAAGGTCAGAGAGATTCAGGATTTATATCAGTGTGGGTGTTCCCTCATTTCCCTTGTTTTTTCAGTTTTGTTTCGTCTGTTGGATTTCGACCTTGAATTCTGCTCCTATTATTATTTATAGTGCCTCGGGCCTTTCGGGATGATCTTCAGGAAGCCGGATGGAGGGTGGGCCGGTCTCTTATTTTCAGCACTGTTACCGCAACTGATGGCACTGTTAAGGTGAAACTATAATCAAAGATTTCCCCTTTCGCTGCAAACAGAGAAACTCTGGTGTTGTCTATAACACCCAATGAAAAGAAACGGAAAAGAAAATTGAGTTAAAAATCATTTTATAATTAAAAAAATATTATATCTACCTCTGCATATCCCAAATCCAAACGACAACTAACTGCCATGTATTTTTCTTCCCAATGCTGGTTTATTTTGACTCTCTCTTTGTTATCGTAACTGAGCATGTTTAGAACAGGAAAACTAACTGACTGCCATTTATTTTTCTTCCCAATGCATGTATTTTTTTTTTTCCTCTCCTTATTAAATCCTTTAATTTTATTCAGCCAGCACAATTTTAGTTCTACAGAGGGGCTAACAATGCTAACGGAGCAAAGTTATAGGAGCTGATGGTGTTAAAAGAGTGAAATATAAAAAATTCATAAAGAGAGAAACAAACAGGCACCCAATTAAAAATTGAAGGAGATTATAGGTGCCTCAAGAATTATTTTCCTTTTATATTTCTATAGTAGTTAAGTTATTTATAGTTAAGAAAGCCAAACTAGAATTTGTTACTTGTATAGAGTTAAGTTACGAGAGGCATCTACCACTGTATAAATACATTGCACTACATTCAATGAAATCAACTCTCTCTTTTACCATCCTGTGATATATCTATCTGATTGCTTTAAGCTTTTCATACTTTTGTTGTTGATTTTGTAACTCTTAAATTTCGAGAAGTCTGAAACAAATTCTGACTTGTTTGCGGTTTGTTCTTTTATTCGTCAACTCCGTTTCTTTTCATGGGTATTTCTCTTTAACGGATATGACCATAAATTTCATTGTTTTCTTACTTTTATGCTGGAAACTGATTTTGCAGTTATTATTGAAGTTGCATGACAACAGATTGATTGAAACTGTCGGTATTCCCGTTGAAGCTGATAAAGGTTCAGTTCGCCTTACTGCATGCGTCTCATCACAGGTATTTCATTGACTTTTGAATGATCAATTAATGCACCCTAGATAGTTGTTTGGTTGATGTGGGAACTCATTTTATTGTTTTTGTGATATTTGAGGTGTTGTTTTTCATTATTTTGATATACCTGGGATTTCAGGTTGGTTGCCCATTACGATGCACATTTTGTGCCACTGGAAAGGGGGGGTTTTCTAGGAATCTTCAGAGGCATGAAATTGTTGAGCAGGTTGGAGTCATGTCTCATCCTAGCTAATCATAATGGCATTTGATTTTAGATTATTTGCATGCCTTGTAAATTATATTGCCCAAAGTAACTGAGATTATTTCATCCATTTTAAACAAATGCAAAGAGGCAAAAAATAATAAAGAAAAAAGGGTGTTGATCATTCTTATTGTTGGAAACTTAGGATTATTTTCCGCCCAGAAGTCATTACATTATTAGAATACATCTTCTATGCACAGGTTTTGGCCATTGAGGATGTTTTCAAGCGCAGAGTAACAAATGTAGTTTTCATGGGGATGGGTGAGCCTATGTTAAATATGAAGAGGGTACTGGAAGCTCACCACTGCTTGAATAAGGTGAATGATTACAATGATGTGTGGAATTATTTTCCAACAAAAAGTTTTCCATATAATATATCTTTTTGAACCCTGGTACGACCATTCATCAACATGTTATGTCTTCTCTTAAATAATTAGGAACTCCCCCCTCCCTGCCATATTTAGTGTTTCACATGGGTCACTCATCTGCAGTTTTCCGGTTTGGTGTTGGTTAATAATGGAAATATAATTTGCTAGCAGTTATTTATGCTTGTGTTTCTTCTGCAGATTGACATGGATTGTCATGAAATTACATGCAATGTACATGACTACATTCATATTATACAATCCCCTTCCAAATTTCAGGAAATCATTTCATCAAAATCGGCTCAGTTTTCTTTTCAATATTTCATTTTATTGTCATAGAAATTAGAGAGTATGTTAGGTTATTGGGAATTCTAACTACTTTTCCTCTTTTGGTTTATTCCAGAAGAAAGAAGATTAAATTATTTTAGGAGAAGGAAGATAAAGATATAGATAAGAAAGGGTAGTTTATCAATTTATTAACAATTAGGATAAGAAAGAGTAGTTTATCAGTTTATTATCAGTTTGTTTAGGTAGTTATTCTGTGTCATCTGTTTTCATAGGCAGTTAAAATATCCAGACTTTATATATATGAAGATATGATATTTCAGAATTGTGTTGTATTGGCTAGAGTTTAGATACTGACTCTAGATTCTCTCTTTTTCCTGGAACTTAGATTCTGGTTCTAGTCTCCCATCTTGATTCTTCTACTTCTCTCTTATTTTCTTTAAATCATATCAAAAGGGTATTCTATAAA
Organism: Acacia crassicarpa; assembly: GCA_034222035.1. NCBI lineage: Eukaryota > Viridiplantae > Streptophyta > Magnoliopsida > Fabales > Fabaceae > Acacia > Acacia crassicarpa. Next base: position 267,393 of record JAWXYG010000004.1, read on the forward strand.
TCCTATCAGAGTAGATCATAGGTTTTACAGATGACGTTCTGTGTTGTGTGCATGTATATTTTAGGATGTGCAAATTGGGCAAAGAATGATTACCATCTCCACTGTGGGAGTACCAAATACAATAAAGAAGCTGGCATCTCACAAACTTCAATCTACATTAGCAGTGAGGTATTACCTTTAAAGAAAATGTAATTTTAATTTACAATTTATGTGGTCATGTGGTCAATTTGAGGCCTCATGTTAAGCCGTATGTATGATGGCATTTTCATGAGGAATGAGACCTTAAGTCTGCTACCATTTTAGCTGCCACCCTTTACAATCTGCTTTATGTTGAAAGATATTTTCTGATGATTGTATTAATTCAATTTCCTCTATTTTTCCATATAGAGAAGCATCCAAACTTGAATTTTGATTTTAGTTATAAGGCAATGTGGTTTGATAGCTTTGAGCATGAATTGGAGAGTTTTTGGTGTAAAATTTGTACTTTCATCAGCCATTATGGTTGGTTGTTGCTTTGAATCAAGATTTTCATGTAATTGTACCCTGGCTGTTGTCTGATTTCTAATTTCCCAGTCAAATCTTATCATTCCCCCCCATTTATTGGCGAATTTCATAGTGCATGCTAATGTGACACTTTTTAGTATGATCTCTTGCTTAGCTCCTCCTCCTCCTCCCTAGCCCCCCTCCCACTCATAAAAATCATGGCTGTTGTCCACTATCAGAAATGTTCAGAAGTCACTGAACTCTTTCGAATGGGGATATTATATAATTTTCTTTCTAATGTCCAAGTTTTTAATTGTACCTTGCATCAGCCTACATGCCCCCAACCAGAAACTTAGGGAAATGATTGTTCCAAGCGCCAAATCATATCCATTGGATGCCCTCATGAGAGACTGCAAGGAATACTTCCTTGAAACCAGCAGGCGAATTTCTTTTGAATATGCACTTTTAGGTACAAAAAGTTGCACAAATACTTTTTCCTTCCTTGTGTCAAAGGTTAATGAGATTCATGCACATTGCAATGCCACATTCTTGGCATTTTGTTTGAGCAGCTGGAGTCAATGATTCAGTAGACCATGCGGTGGAACTTGCTCAACTACTCCATGGATGGGGCCATGGCTACCACGTGAACTTAATACCTTTCAATCCAATAGAAGGATCAGAGTATCACCGTCCTCATAAGAAGGCAGTACGTTAAGTTTTATTTTCTTCAATTGAAGCCTTAATTTACATGGCCACAGGAGTTATTCAGTAATTTCTTACAGGAGAAGGCATTTGTTTCTGCTTTGGAGTCCCTAAAAATAGCAGTCAGCGTACGGCAAACAAGAGGACTAGATGCAAATGCAGCTTGCGGTCAGCTGCGGAACAACTTCCAGAAGAATCCTTTGGTCACTGATAAGGATCTGGCATCAAGCCATTAACTTCGGAGGTTAGGGGATTAACCTCCCATACATACAAAGTCAGGTTTCCGTTTATCAGATGGATGAACTAGGTATGAGAAACGGATTAGCATGATGGCTATTACCAATTGTGAGATGACAGGGAGATGTCGAGAAACGGATTGTTGCTGCTTGAAGCATGCAAGGCTCCTTTAAATTTAGTGGCGGAACCTTTAAGCTTTGTTTGGGAGTTTCATTTTGGAGGGAAAGGAAAGGGAAGGGAGGGTTTTGGAAGTCCTTTCCCTTGATAAATATAAGGAAAGAGATTACCAAAACTCTCACTTCCCTTTCCTTTCCCTCCAAAATGGAACTCCCAAACAAAGCCTTAGACACCATATAGTGTTGTGACGTTTGTACCCATGGAAATTTTGGCCTGTCGTGAAGTGAGAAGTCGTGAGATCAGCTCATTCTTTGTTTGAGAAGTTATGGGAATGGTTAATGTTTAGAGAATTTGAGGGAGCCGGTTAAATAAGATAACCGCGTGTAATTGTTAAATTTTGCAACAATTGGCATTGCGTGTAAACTTCACATGCACTGTTACATCTTTTTCGTTCCCCCTCAAAGGTGGTACACAAGTTGGGTAAGTAACATCTATCATGCTGGGGTGCTAAGTCGTTAATATAAATAAATATTTTACTACCTCTGCTCTTAAATATTGGACTAAGCTGTTTTTTTGTGAAGATTAAGGAAACTAATTAAATTATTTTATAGTATTTGTATTTATTGTTTTTTCTCCAAATTAGTTTATCTGAGTTATAAGTATATATATAATTTAATCATGTAAATATGATTAACTAACTTATTTTACTTTCTTAATCTTTTTAAAAAAGTCAATTAGATCTTATACTTAACTGGAGGTAGAAAAAAAAATTATATGGGCGTTTGTCTGGAATGGAAGGACAAAGAAAATCAGTATTTATGTTGAGGATGTGGGATTAAATTAATGCACAATCCAACTTAGCTTAGGGGAGCGCGTGGAGAAAAAGTCCAAATATATAAAAGAAGTTTAATTCCATTAGGTGGGATTGTAGCACATGCAAGTTATGCAACTAAACATATACTTTATCCTAAATCTAATTATGACATGGGATGCTCTAGGACTCCATGTGAAGCGTTGAGAGTTTTGGAGTGGCATGGATGTCCACCGCTCATTCAAGGGGGCTTCACAGACGGCACACCTCACCACCGGCAATTTGTTCCAAAGGGAAAGGAGTTCATGTGACAATGGAATTCCCAGCCGTCCTCCCAATCCACCCTCCGTCTCACCGTCCTTCCATTTATTTAAAGGAATATATATAGCTTCCCTTCATGACCATAATTCCCATGCACCCAGCTTCTTTTTTTTGGCTTCTCACAATGAAATTCCAAGACCATCTTAAAAAGAAAAGCATGGTGCAGCAGAGAAAACAGGACCTTCAGAATGAGGTGACCAATCTTCACACCTAGCTAAGATGTAATATCTTGTAATACCATTGATCTCAATTCACTTCTTACAATTCTACAGGTTATCCAATTGGAAGCACAGTTGGAGGGCCAAGAAACACTTAATAGGGTCTTACGCTGCGCAATTGATTGTCCACTCTTGTCCCTACCACATCTGCTATCCTCGTTTCCTCCTCGTGTATAAAAAACACGTTATTACCTCTTTCAAATGGTAAAATTGTTGGTCATATATAGTTGACACTGGCTATTGCAGGTCCGGTTGCTCCTCGAAGAACTGGCAACGGTGGAGGAGGAGATCCTTTTGCTGGAAAGAAAGGTTAAGGAGCTGAAACTTCAACTGTACACGGAGAGACGTCAAAGCAGAGAATGGGAACATCATCTTAGAAGATTATCTCAGTATCCAAGTATGCCGGGATATGAGTCGGTGACTAGTGAGCAGAGGTACAGATGGCACAATTTTCAAGTATTAGGAAAAAGGAGAATAAAGAGAGATAGAAGAGTCTCTCTGGGCTCCGCATTCGATATCCATAGCCTGTTCACCACAACCAGAAGGTCAAATAACGGTAAGCCTCAAACACCAATGGGCATTGAGAGAGCAAATGAAGTGTCAGAGGAACTGCTTAAATGCCTGATCGGAATATTTCTTGAACTGAACCATGCATGCTTGGACAGAAAAGAAGCAGACCACGCCAGCGTTCCAAAACTTACCCTGTCGTGCATGAAATCTAGTGGCTTCACTTGCAAGACACCTTCATTCCTTTCAAACCCCAATGTCTTGAGTACAGATCCTTATGGCATATCATCAGATTCAGATTGCCTCGCAAGAGACGTCGGCCCATACAAGGACTTCATTCACATTACCAGCAGCTCATTACACACTGATCGCTTCTCACACGCGTTCGGAAAATTGAGGTCCCTTTTTGTTTTGAATTTTCTTTAATTTGCCCGCCAACTAACATGCTCCTTTTTTTAATAATAATAATAATAAATAAATGTCAGGGTGCTGATAAATAAGCTGTGCCAAGTGGATCTGAATTTGTTGAGCAACAACCAGAAGTTGGCATTCTGGATTAACATCCACAACGCCTGCATAATGAATGTAGGGTAGTAAGGGATTTTATTATATGTATGAGAGATGAAGCTAGTTTGGCGGTCAGTTTGCAATAATATAATGCTTGTGTTTTGGCGAATTCTCAGGCATATTTAGATCAGGGGCTGGCTTCCAAGCAGGATGAAGAGTCAGATGTAATGAACAAGGTGCGTACGGACACTTGTTTTGTTTTAATGGAAATGAGTGAGGAGATAAAATGATGGGAGGCATGCAGGCGACAATGAATGTGGGGGGAATAGAAGTGAACGCAAGGGGCATCGAACACATGATTCTTCGGGGGAGAGGGGAGGCGTATCCAGAAGCGAACAACGTGATTTTTGGGCTGAGCAGAGGGACATGGTCGTCACCTGCAGTGAGTGAACAAGTAATGTATATATGTCTGAAATAAGAATTTGCAGTTGATTGGTGGATGTGTGAACTGATGAATGCAGGTAAGGGTGTACAGAGGGGAGGAAGTAGGGAGGGAGCTGGAGAGAGCAAAGGCGGAGTACCTGGAAGCAGCGGTGGGGGTGAGGAGGAGCAAGAGGAAGATAATAGTGCCGGAGGTGTTGGAGAGGCAGATGCGTGACTTTGCCGCCGACATGGGGTCGCTGGTGGAATGGATATACACCCAACTGCCTCCCTCCTCTTCTCTCAAAGGCCCGCTCCTCCACTCCCTTTCTTCCTCCTCCTCTCCCCCTCCCCTCCAAATCCAACCTTATCGTTCCCACTTTCGTTACCTCCTCCCTCCCTCCCTTTAATTTCCCCATAATACCTTCTCCCTCTTACCTCTTTTTTAATGTTTTTGGTTTTACTCCAGAAATTTTTCTCTGTCACTCTTAAAGTGAGTAGATTCTATTATAAAGAGAAGAGAAAGAAAATATTGATGAGACTCACTCACTTTTATTTAAGTGTGATAAATAAAAGAATTTGGTAGTAAAAGCACAGATATTAAACTCATATTTTATTTCTCATATTTATCATGTTTTTAGCTAATCTCCTAAGTTTGTAAATTAATATATAATCTAATATTATACATAGTTATTTTAGAAAAATCATGTCACATATGTTATAATTGCGTAATTTGTTTAACTTCGTTAATATGCAAAAATCATATAAATATGTCTTACATTGTATTAAGGGTTAAATTGCAAAAATACACATGTGTTTTACCCTGAGGAGCGTCCAACATCAAGTGATTTTTTTAAGTACAAAAGTACACACTAGTTACAAATTAAGTACAAAAATACCGTTTGACCATTAAGTTTGACTTTGACCGTTAAGTTTAACTTTGATCGTTAAGTTTGACTTTTTTTTACCTAACTAGACGATGACGTGGCTTTCAAATATACAAAAATACATATGTGGTTTGGCAAAAAAAAGTGTTCAACACCAATTTTTTTTAATTTAATAATTTTATTTCAATTAAAGGAAAATTATTATTTCTCTAGATATGATTCTAGGGAGGCCAAATTTTTTCTTCTAATTTATCATTCTAGGAAAGAAGATTTATTCAATGGGTAAAAAGAGTAAAAATTTTGTTTCCATAATTTATTTTATTTTTAAAAAATCCATATTAAATTTTCTAATTAATAATTGATAAATGAGTATTTATTCATTTAAAATTTGATATTATAAATAATATATTTACTTAAAAATAATTTTAATTTTTTGAAAAATAAATGGTTAAAGAAATAATTATTAAATCAAATATATTTAATAATATCAAATATAATTTAAATTAAATATACTATTAACATGGTTTATTGGTTTATGGTGTTAAATGATTAGCCAATAAAAACACTGTGTACGGCAAACTTCATTCGAAAACCGCATATAAATATAGGGAAAAGTATTTCTCCAGTCACTGGAGATAAAGTTTTCTTCAGTGACCCCAAAACTATGTCGTTTTGAATTAATGAAGAGTGTGTTAGTAATTTTAGGTGAATTAATGAAGGGTGTTTCGGTAAAATTTATATGATTAAAAAATAAACAAAATTACAGAAACACCCTTCATTAATCCAAAACGATGTAGTTTTAGGGTCATTAGAGATAACTCTATCTTCAATGACTGGAGAAATCCTTTACCCATAAATATAATCTTCTTTTAACATATTTAATTTGTAAACATTATTAACTAATATTATTTAAGCATGTTCAAGATATAATATTTTTTTAGAGTTTATATTTTGTGCATATATTATGATTTTTTTTTAAATTATAATTTGATGTTCTACCATAATCTTTTCTTCAAACTATTAATATTCAATAACATATAAAATTATATTAAAAACTAATATCATATAAAATTATATTAAAAACTAATATCTTCGGGTTTAATTATAATTTGATGTTCTACCACACACAAAAATGTTCCTATAATGAAGACCGGAGGGATAAAACTTTTCTCATTACTTCACAAATCAAACCATAATTAATCAAAATCCTTGGGCCCTGGACTTCTCAAAGCCCATAACGTAAGCATTCAAGCACAAGCCCATTATCAAACTCAATTATCAAAATACCTAAACAATAATTTTCTCAAATATCCATTTGAGTTGCTTATACGTAATAGAAAACAATATAATTGAAACCATAATATCACATCAGAGTATGCAACATAAGTCCTACAATGAAAATACACAAAATTCACCACATAAATAAAAAGGAGGAGCCTTTACAATGATTATCACAATAATCAAGCCTCTAGAACTTTCACCAACTGACTTACAAAAGAACTATTACCTTAAAAATGTTAAATCAACAGAGTGAAACGAAAGTCTTAATAACCATTTATCCAACTTTTTACACATGTTAATATGTACTCGTGAGGTGTCAAGTGGAACTATTTATATTAACGTATTAAAAATATAATTTATAAACTTCCAAATCACAAATTCTATATTACATATTCCATATTGAAAATTTCATATCACCATTTCTATATCAAATTTCGTACCACAAATTACATATCAGGAATTTTGTATCACAATTCTCACGTTGCCTCCCATCAATCCAACCAAACTGCCTTATTTTTGCTGGCTAAACCTATGAGCTAAGTTATTATCCATGTTACTGGTTATTCAAAAGCTTACTAGTTATATGATAAGGACCGGCCAAAATCTACAAAAACATACCTAGAACATGGCTATTTTTCCCTTGTTGAACTAATAGGGTGTCACAACCCCTCGTTGAACTAGTGGGGCAATCCCTCATTGAACTAGTGAGACAATTCCTCGTTTAACTAGTGAAACAATAGAAAGTCAACCGTTGTGTATGATGGTAGATATACCAAATTGTAAAAGAAACCACTCTATCTCATCCCAATCCAGTCATCACAATAACTAACCATAAAGAGGTCAATGAAATTTCTCAAGATTTTCACATTTATACAAATGATATTCAAATCATCTTTATATACATGACATCATGCCTCATTTCACAACTTATATATATACACACATAGATATGTGTGTGTGTGTGTGTAGATATACATATTTATAGATGTGTACACAGGCACACACATTTCACAATTCAAATCACAGGTTTTACAAGGGAATTTATATCAAAATACTTATCAACGTCACAATAACTTTATCTATCTCAATAAACATTTCAAAGTACTCATTGAAGTATCTAATCAATATTACTACCTCCGGTCTTAATTATTTGAACACTTTGATAGTGCAATTATAAAAGTGTTTCTATAATCAGATCCAGAGGGAGTAATATACTATTTTCATTCTCATAATCATTTTACTAAATAATACTCACAAACAACACATATAACAAGTAGAAAGTAGTTACATCTCGTCAAAGCTAACTTCACTACAAGAATCCAAACTCCAAACCTAATCAATCACAATTCACAAGACAATCTATAACAATCAACTGGAACCAAAATTTAGTATTCGAATTAATTGTGGGTTTAACAAAAACAATTAAGAGACTTAAAGTCTCTCAAGAACTATCAACTCTCATCTTTGATCATTCATAATCAACCCAAATACCAAACCTCATTTCTCATAATCACATTGTCAATATCAACTCAAAATTTAATTCCAAAGATCAAACTCTATTTCTGTAACATCCCAGGGGCTCACTTATGGATATTGTCCGCTTTGGCACAGACCATGCCTCAGTAACTGGGCCTAACCCATCAAAACGCGTCCACAAGGGAAAGGTCTCCACACCCTTATAAGGCATGCTTCGTTCGCCTTCCCAGTCGATGTGGGACTTCACACTCCACCCCCCTTGGGGCCCAGCGTCCTCGCTGGCACATCGACTTGAGCCCTGGCTCTGATACCAATTGTAACACCCCAGGGGCTCGCTTGTGGATATTGTCCGCTTTGGCACACACCAGGCCTCACGGTTTTGCTTCTGACTGGGCCTAGCCTATCAAAACGCGTCCACAAGGGAAAGGTCTCCTCACCCTTATAAGGCATGCTTCGTTCGCCTTCCCAGTCGATGTGGGACTTCACACTCCCATTGTAACATCCCAGGCGCCCGCTTGTGGATATTGTCCGCTTTGACACACACAAGGCCTCACGGTTTTGTTTCTAACTGGGCCTAGCCCATCAAAACGCGTCCACAAGGGAAAGGTCTCCGCATCCTTATAAGGCATGCTTCGTTCGCCTTCCCAATCGATGTGGGACTTCACACTCCACCCCCCTTGGGGCCCAGCGTCCTTGCTGGCACATCGACCCAAGCCCTGACTCTGTGTAATACTCCAGATTTTATTATTGAATTTTATTTCAGTTTCGAGAACGAAACTTGTTTTAAGGAGGGTAGAATGTAATACCCCGGATTTTTATTAATAATAATAATAATAGAAATAGTAATAATAATGATAGATTAAAATAATACTAATAAAATAATATTGATTAATAGTAGAAATTAAAAAAAAAGTAGTAGTAGTAGTAGTAATAATAAATAATGTTGTATTGTTTTTGTGGTAATCATATTATTTTGTTAATAGTATTATTAGATTGGTTAAGATTAGATCCAAGATCCTAGAAGTTAGTTATATCAGATTATAATTGGTTAAGATTAGATCCAAGATCCTAGGAGTTAGTTATATCAGATTATAATTTCAATCCTTTTGAATTCATTATCGGATTCAAAATATATCTAATAATTTAAAGGTCCAGCCCATAGCCAAAACCCTAGATTTAACTATTAATTTAGGTCTGACCGCCTAGACCTAGAAAACACCCGATACTTTTCTCTGCCGTTATACTCTCGTTCTTCTAGGAGGTTAGCAAACACGGAGACCAGGTAATCCTAATTCCCAAAACAACCTTGCATCTCGTGCTTCTTCATCATCATCATCATCATCTTCTTCTTCTTCTTCTTCTTCTTCTCTACCCTATTTTACTAATCATAATTCCATAAGTCTTAGTGTAATTTTATATCCTATGCTTCTTCTTCTTCTTCTCTACATCCTATTTTACTAATCATAATGTAACGCCTCATTTTCAATACCAAAATCTTGGCCAAAATATTAGTAACACCACCAAATATAGGATATTTAACACTCAAACACATATTTACAATATGGCCAAAGGTAGAAATCCATTTATACAGGGCCAAAATAAATCCAATAAATAAGAGTTATTTTAAAATGCGGAAGTCTTTTAGGTTCATGGCAAATAAAATAACACAACATAAACTAAAGGAGTACAGAAGAGCCTACAAAGCTCACTCCATGGGTGCATTCCCTTGATCTCTACTAAGTTATTCACCTGAAAAATGATAATATGGGGTGAGATTACACATCTCAGTAACTACTAAATATTTCTACCGTACACGAGCAAATAATATATGACAAAAAGATATGGGCTGATTTCAAATATATATATAGATTCCATAATTTATCATACAAAATAATTTATACTAATAGTCATCAATATAGAAGGTATTAAAACATATATATCTCAAAAGTTCTCATCTCATGTCTTTACAGAATATTCATCATCATATCAAATTCTTGAACTGTTCAGAAATGCACTATGCAGTATGCAGCCTCCCTTATATCACCACCTCCCTTATACCGCAGACTGGAGCCATAGGCTAACACATAGTCCAATAGAAACTTATTCATTTGACTGAATTGTTCCAAGCTCACCAAAACTTAAGATACACCCGGCCAAAGGTATATAGCTTAAATCTGGACTATGGCTCCCCTCCTTTAAAATAACTAAGGAGGTGTCACATGTCCCACAACTCCAATGAAATCCCGGCCAGAGGAAAACATGGAAGATGGGGCCCTGAAACAAGTACCATCCACTGTGCACCGAGTGGTGGCATAAATCATTCTTATCATTCAAATCCCTCCTTACTCCACCCATCATAATACGACCGCCATGATGAATATGTTCACTCAAAATAATGCATTATTATACCATAAAGTTTTATACATCAATATGCGTATTTATGAATAGTGAATACTATGCGTATATGTGAATAGTAAAATACGATATATATACATGAATAGTAAAAATGAAGAGTACATACGGTATGTATACGTGAATAGTAAATACGGTATGTATACGTGAATAGTATTATGAATAGTAAATACGGTATACGTGAATAGTAAAATGAATAGTAAATACGGTATACGTGAATAGTAAAATGAATAGTAAATACGGTGTGAATAGTAAATATGGTATACGTGAATAGTAAATACAGTATACGTGAATAGTAACATGAATAGTAAAAATGAATAGTAAATACGGTATACGTGAATAGTAACGTACGTATAAATAGTACCTCTGCAGATTTGCAAATCAAAGTTCCCACACCAGATCTTAAAACCATAAATATTTTCTAAATATTCTTGCCAAAATAGTAAACAAACAAATTTATAATCATACATAATTCACAAGTATAAGGAAGAATATTCAGAGTTACCTGTTACTTGCTAATACCCGAATCACCAACCAGCTATTATAACTCTCAAGCAAATATCTCTCTACTCTCTCTCTCTCTCTCTAACTCTCTCTATAGCTCTTAGAAGTTGTGAAGAATGAAATGAAATGGAAGGTCTATTTATAGTTGGAAAATGGGTCCTTAAGTGTAATTTTCGTCTCTGGGTCGTTCTACGTAATTTTCCCCGTGACAAATTTTCAAACCTCCCGTGACTCTTCTCGTGGCTGGTTGTGGAAATAATTTTTCGTGGGTCCCACATGAATAGTAAATAATATTATATTATAATAATATAATATTATTATTCAAATAGTAAATTACTATTACGTGGGTCCCGCTGACAAAATTTTCAAACTTCACGAGAGTTTCTGTCGGCAGAGGAGAAATAATTTGACGTGGGTCCCACATGAATAGTAAATACGTATTTTGGAATAGTAAATACCGTATTTTTAAATAGTAAATACGTATTTGTGAATAGTGAACACTATTCATATTTCACAAATTTCAAGTATTAAATACGTATTTACGAATAACATATATATATATATATATATATATTTTTAAATACGTATTTGTAAATAGTAAAAACGTATACGTGAATAGTAAATACTATTCACGGGGCCCACAAAATACTGATTTCAAATTTATTACTTTCCAAAAATAGAGCCTACTAGTCTTCCCAAAATAGGTTTATGTTCAAGATATTAGATTCAAAATTCAGGATGTTACATTTCTCCCCTCCTAAAAGAAAATTTTGTCCTCAAAATTTCGCTATAATAAGAATTCTAACCTATTTAAATAAACGAGGATAGGTTTGTCGCATGCTCTCCTCCGTTTCCCAAGTAGCATCTCCGGGAGCCATTCCTTTACACACAACCTTTACAAGCTAATAGCCTTGTTCCTCAATTGCTTATCCCCCGCATCAACAATCCGCTCCGACTCAGCTTTATATATCATATTATCCCTAAGTCCTATCTCTTTCCCAAACATGCTCACCAAGCACACAACACAATTTTCGTTCATCCTGTACCCAAAGTAATATTCAGACACAGGATCCACTAGTTCCTTATTTGAGCGCTTGGTTACACTGGCCTCACAGGCCAGTTCATTCTTCCTTTCTGCTTATTTCATTGTATTACCACGACACTGGATATTCAGATCTTACAGCTTAAGAAGTTACCCTCAGGCCATAATAACCACAACATGATATAATCTGATTATTCTGCCAACCTTAAGATAAACTTTAGACATACAGGTCTAATGTTACCATGATAGGCAACAAACACAATACTAGGCACATAAGTCTTATAGCCTAGAGATACCACCATATGCAAACTAGCTCAACGGGTCTTACCGCTTCAAGCCTCTGCTCGTCTATCCTATACCCGTGCTTCCTCAATTCAAGTTTAAGAAAACACTTACTTACTAAATCTAGCTTTCACCAATGGCAAGTAATTCAAAAACAAGTACATTTGGCAAGATTCCGCAAACTAAGTATATCCACAACAGTTTCCAACCTCTTCTAGCTTGTACACCTTCCACCACAATCATAATGTAAAAGTCAATTCTTGTTCTGATTTCGCAAGGATTCATTCCATGAGACATCATAGTTTATAAATGTCGATTACAAACTGGTCTTAAATCCTGTTGTAAATATTGCGTAAAAATTTCCAAACACAGCAAGTGCATTGGTAAGTTCAAAATTCAAATACTCAGGGACCTAGCAACTATTTTAAATAGTCACCAACTCCGAATACATTCCAGGTTCCAACTTATTCTACTCAACTCATCCATGAAACACTCAATTCATTATTTCTAAAGAAAGATTCTATTATCAAGATCATTTCCTATGCTAGTTAAACAGTTGGCAATCTCTGAACACCTTATACATGTTGGTATCACATTTTGTTCCCTATTTCTCTCAAATCAATTAATACCATATTCTAATATCTCAATTTATTCAATCAATTCAGTCTCCTAAAGAATCAATACAACTGTTAAGTTGAACTGTTATATTACATTTATACTAGATTCATCATACTCCATAGCTTATATCATTTAAGAACTATCCTCAAACTTTCCCCAAAAATGATAATTGTCAAATTACAAATCAACTCTTAGATCTTCAATATCAGCAAGACAGAGATATCATGTGTCCTCAATAATATCCATAGAACATTCATGTTTCACAATTCCTAGACTAAGATTTAAAACATTCAAATATTATTCTCACAACCTCAGCATTGTTCACATGATTCGAATTCAATCCTTAGTATCTCAAAGACATATACTAAATATCATCTGTTCCTCTCATAGTTATCTATTAATCACACCCAAATAACATACTAATATAAATCACCGGATTTCATACTTTCTTAATTAGACACACTATCTTAACTCAGATTGAATTCAAGTCTATTTTCAAATATTCCCAGACATTAATAGTCAAGTTTACAATTTGATTCTTATAACCTCAACATCAACTGATAATTCGTGTTTCCCCAAAAATACCCATCATACTAAGATCATGATTCACAATTCCTAATCTAATTCTTGGATTATATGAAGACTATCTACAACCTCAGCAGTATTCACAAGGTTCTAATTCTACCTCAACCTGCAATATCACAAAGGCTCATTTCGTTCTTGAGTTCTATTTCAGCTTAGATTAAATTAAAGCCTATCCTCATATTTACTATATTCATTCTAACATCTTACTGGCATTCCTAAGGATCACCATTTCATACCTTTCCATCGATCTTCCAACATGTTTATCCAAAAACCTTAGTCTTTGAATTATCTTTGACAAATTCATAGAGTTCTTCGGATACTCGGAGAGTGAAGAATGCTCTCGGGTTAATTGGCACAACTCATCATCATTTCAAATCTTCGGATTCTCTCCGGTTCATCTAATATTATTAGGAAGTCACCCTTCCCAAGATTACTATCACCTTAGCACGCTTACGCTTAAAATCCTATTTTCAAATGTCAATTCCGACATCTTGAGTCAGCTGCACATCCAAGACAGATTTCTTAGATAAATGCGCGTATAAACGTCCAAACTTAATTTCTTGAAAACACAGCTAGCAATAAATGCCATAGCGATTTCTGTCTGCAAAGGTCTAGGAAACTGCGACCCCTAACGGTGGCTAGGGTGCACTAGGGTGCGGTGCCATAAAATTTTCCGCATAACAACAAAATCTACATGATTCTGAGCTAACGACAGATGAGAATCCGATGCTGCTTAACAAAATATAGACGTTGCTAGCCCAGCTATAAATAGAGTAAAGAAAGAGTAAATGTTTCACGTTCTCTCAAACTTCACAAAACCTTCACATATTCATCTCCTCTCCGATCGTAACCTTCACTATAACCTTCCACATTATCCTTAAACATGGCCGGTTCAAGTAACTCTATTCCAGTCTCCGATTCATTCAACCCTTTCTTTCTTGAAGCCTTACTTCATGACTATCAGACTAACATGTTGTCTGATTTGTCAAACAATGCATCATACCCTTATTCTTCTTTACTTCCCCAAAATCCCGTAAGTATGAACGTTCATTCATCTGCCTCAACGATTAACATTCCTACTCCTCCTCCAAGGATACAAGATTCTATTTTTACCACTACTAACAGAAAGGAATCTGAAGCAGGTCCATCAAGGCGACCTGTCCAAAGGTGTCGTAATGTGGCAGAACTTATGGAGTCTACGGTACCTTCTCAACCAAGGAATCCTGCTTCTACCTTGACTGAGACTACTAATCCATTTTCATGTGGTTGCTGCCATGTTCTACGAGAGATTATTCATACCAATGGACTTCAATACCATAAACTTGAAGTTCATGGGAGGATTGGTATGATATGCCACGCTGTCTTTCACCAGGACGTACAAGGAGGTTCTTCCAGTCCTCAAGTATTTGACTTTGGTAAGAAAAATTTAGAAGATGTCAAACATTTTCTAGAAAATTATTGTTTGAATCAAAATTCTTTAGGGTATGTCCTGGTGTCAGATCCCCTATCAGCCTACTATGAGGCCCTTTGTGTTGGTTTGGAATGGACTAAAAATCAAAATGAACTCCCTAATAGTTCATTTCCAACCAATACAGAAAATATATCCAATAAAGGAAAAGAGCTCATGGTTGTAAATAATAATCCTTCAGTCCCCATACCTAGTAATCCATACCGATCAAGAGCTGAACAAAATATTAGAGCTGCATCAATGTCAATTAATGATCTTAGAGACTTATTCCATTTACCTCAACAAGAAGCGGCTCAACAAGTTCGTCTATGCAAAAATGTTCTAATGAAAATATGCCATAGGGGAGGAATAAAGCATTGGCCTTATGTAAAAATTCGAAGTACTATGAAGCAAATAGCTAGATTGAGAAGAACAATGTCTCCTGATGGTCCTCTCTCAAGAGCAGCCGCTCAGGAAGAAATTAATAGACTTAAACTTGAGATAGTCGAAGCTTGCGGTGGGATTGTACCAACTGTTGTTCTTGATGCTTGAAATAATATAGTCTAGCCTTCTTGCTAATGTTTGTAATCTCTTATTCTAGGATTCATAAGGATTTTCGAGTTTTCCTGCCAAACTCAACTTTATCTTATTAAATTCAAACTTAAGCCAGTTATTCTGTATAATCAAGACTATGCCCGTATTCTGTTATGGTATTGTCATCTGTTACTCATATAAATTAGCTAGGTAAGTGAAAATCTAGCGAAAATCTCTTCATACTTTTTACAACGGCAACTAATTGAATAAACATCAAATAGGGGCTTAGTCTTTCAATCACTTTCCTAGACACCAATAAAAATATTCATCCTAGAAAGTAATTTTAGGCCTACAGAATCCAATATTCAATAAATTTTCTACTTACCAACTTCCGCTACGCAGCTCTGAAATTTAATCTCAATCACATCCTCAAATCATAAATCCTCATTATCAATCACTTGAATATTTTGATTAACCCATTCTTTTCCTATCATGAATGTCACAAGAAAATTGTTAAAAGAATCCAAAGCTATAAAGGAAAATGCACATGTTATGATATTTAATTTGCCATGACCTCAAAATTTTTATTTAGAAAACTGATAGGAAATTTACAGATTGGCCAGAACCTTTGCTCTGATACCAAAAATGTAACGCCTCATTTTCAATACCAAAATCTTGGCCAAAATATTAGTAACACCACCAAATATAGGATATTTAACACTCAAACACATATTTACAATATGGCCAAAGGTAGAAATCCATTTATACAGGGCCAAAATAAATCCAATAAATAAGAGTTATTTTAAAATGCGGAAGTCTTTTAGGTTCATGGCAAATAAAATAACACAACATAAACTAAAGGAGTACAGAAGAGCCTACAAAGCTCACTCCATGGGTGCATTCCCTTGATCTCTACTAAGTTATTCACCTGAAAAATGATAATATGGGGTGAGATTACACATCTCAGTAACTACTAAATATTTCTACCGTACACGAGCAAATAATATATGACAAAAAGATATGGGCTGATTTCAAATATATATATAGATTCCATAATTTATCATACAAAATAATTTATACTAATAGTCATCAATATAGAAGGTATTAAAACATATATATCTCAAAAGTTCTCATCTCATGTCTTTACAGAATATTCATCATCATATCAAATTCTTGAACTGTTCAGAAATGCACTATGCAGTATGCAGCCTCCCTTATATCACCACCTCCCTTATACCGCAGACTGGAGCCATAGGCTAACACATAGTCCAATAGAAACTTATTCATTTGACTGAATTGTTCCAAGCTCACCAAAACTTAAGATACACCCGGCCAAAGGTATATAGCTTAAATCTGGACTATGGCTCCCCTCCTTTAAAATAACTAAGGAGGTGTCACATGTCCCACAACTCCAATGAAATCCCGGCCAGAGGAAAACATGGAAGATGGGGCCCTGAAACAAGTACCATCCACTGTGCACCGAGTGGTGGCATAAATCATTCTTATCATTCAAATCCCTCCTTACTCCACCCATCATAATACGACCGCCATGATGAATATGTTCACTCAAAATAATGCATTATTATACCATAAAGTTTTATACATCAATATGCGTATTTATGAATAGTGAATACTATGCGTATATGTGAATAGTAAAATACGATATATATACATGAATAGTAAAAATGAAGAGTACATACGGTATGTATACGTGAATAGTAAATACGGTATGTATACGTGAATAGTATTATGAATAGTAAATACGGTATACGTGAATAGTAAAATGAATAGTAAATACGGTATACGTGAATAGTAAAATGAATAGTAAATACGGTGTGAATAGTAAATATGGTATACGTGAATAGTAAATACAGTATACGTGAATAGTAACATGAATAGTAAAAATGAATAGTAAATACGGTATACGTGAATAGTAACGTACGTATAAATAGTACCTCTGCAGATTTGCAAATCAAAGTTCCCACACCAGATCTTAAAACCATAAATATTTTCTAAATATTCTTGCCAAAATAGTAAACAAACAAATTTATAATCATACATAATTCACAAGTATAAGGAAGAATATTCAGAGTTACCTGTTACTTGCTAATACCCGAATCACCAACCAGCTATTATAACTCTCAAGCAAATATCTCTCTACTCTCTCTCTCTCTCTCTAACTCTCTCTATAGCTCTTAGAAGTTGTGAAGAATGAAATGAAATGGAAGGTCTATTTATAGTTGGAAAATGGGTCCTTAAGTGTAATTTTCGTCTCTGGGTCGTTCTACGTAATTTTCCCCGTGACAAATTTTCAAACCTCCCGTGACTCTTCTCGTGGCTGGTTGTGGAAATAATTTTTCGTGGGTCCCACATGAATAGTAAATAATATTATATTATAATAATATAATATTATTATTCAAATAGTAAATTACTATTACGTGGGTCCCGCTGACAAAATTTTCAAACTTCACGAGAGTTTCTGTCGGCAGAGGAGAAATAATTTGACGTGGGTCCCACATGAATAGTAAATACGTATTTTGGAATAGTAAATACCGTATTTTTAAATAGTAAATACGTATTTGTGAATAGTGAACACTATTCATATTTCACAAATTTCAAGTATTAAATACGTATTTACGAATAACATATATATATATATATATATATATTTTTAAATACGTATTTGTAAATAGTAAAAACGTATACGTGAATAGTAAATACTATTCACGGGGCCCACAAAATACTGATTTCAAATTTATTACTTTCCAAAAATAGAGCCTACTAGTCTTCCCAAAATAGGTTTATGTTCAAGATATTAGATTCAAAATTCAGGATGTTACACATAATCCCATGAGTCTTAGCGTAATTTTATATCTTGATAGGTAATCCTAATCCCCAGAACAATAGGAGTTAGTTGTAGTATGTCGGTCTCGATTTTTGCAAAAAAAAAAAAGAATTCTTAAATGTATACTGCATTTTTATATGTATATATATATATTTTCCTTTTTCAAATTACTTTATGAAAGCAAAACACTTCACCTCCTTGTATACATATATTTCTTCTTCTTAATTTGCGTTTAACTATTTTGCAAAACCCTTTATTGAAACTTTTAAATGCTTTTATATATATATATATATATATATATATATATATATATATATATATATTATTGAGAAATCCTTTCATTATGAGTGTATTTTTAAAATAATTTAACAGTGGGAGGATAGCTTTGGGATGGTACCCCCAAAGTGATGAACACAACCTTTAGGCTTTATGCCTCGATATATTATGTGATGTGAACTTGATTATATCCGTTCTTCTCAAAGTGGTGTTTGGCAGGGTTTCCCGGGACACTAGTAGCAACTTTGGGAAGAGGTGTGCACATTAGGACAAAATGTTTTATGACCAATTTGATATTTGATGATTTGTGACTGGCAGGGTTTCCCGGGTCATAGGGTAGATTGGCAGGGTTTCCCGGATCTACCATGGTTCTCTTCCCACTAAACTAAATAGACTGGCAGAGTTTCCCAGGTCTAAATAAATTTAAAAGGATAAGGAATAATATTTGATCCGATGAGAATATATAGATATGTTGAGTATTGAAACTAATATTTTAGATTATATATATGTATATGGTATTTTTCTTTCTTATCATCATATAGATATTTTATTTATTTTCTTATTATTTTTATTTTTATATAATCCTTATTTATTAGGATTACCAGCTTTTGCTGATGTTTGTGTTCTGGGCTGCGATGATCCTTCGAGGGAGCAGATTTTCAGTGAAACAGGTTTCAAAGTTGGGGCTGTTGGGACTAGCAGTGAGAAGTGAGGAGGAACATCCGGCTTTCTAGCTAGTTTTATTCTATTTATGCTTTGAAAAAAAAACATTTTGCTTAAGTTTTGATTTTCATTATTGTAATAAAGTAGCCTTGCACTTGTCCCAGTACAAGTGCGGCGATAACACTCCCCAAAGTAGTTTATTTTGACTTTGAGTAATTAATCTTATATATTATCGCAGTTTTAAGTTATTATAACTGTTAGAAATTTGGGGTTACACTCTGATACCAATTGTAACACCCCAGGGATTTCCCGGGTCTAAATAAATTTAAAAAGATAACGAATAATGTTTGATGCAATTACCTTATGATTTATATGTGTGTATGTGTGTGTGTGTGTGTATTCGCTTTGATTATTATATTTGTGCCATTTAAATTGTGTTTTATTAGGATTACCAGCAATTGCTGATGTTTGTGTTCATGGGCTGCGATGATCCTTCGGGGGAGCAGAATTTTAGTGAAATAGGTGCCAAGGGATGGGGCTAGCAGTGGGAAGTGAAGAAGCACAGTCAGCTGAATTTGATTACTTTATTTTATTTTGTTCTATTTAAAAAAAACACACACACATTTTGCTTATGTTTGGTTTTACGTTATTGTAATAAGTAGCCTTGCACTTGTCCAGTACAAGTGTGGCAGTAACACTTCCCAAGGTTTTTATTTCGAATTTAATTAATTCATTTATGAAAATCATTTAAATTTTTATTATTATAACTGTTAGAAATTGGGGGTATTACAATTTCAAATCTTCATATAACCTTTAAATTGTTCACTTTAACATAAATTTTCAAAATTCTCAATTTCCTACCATGAATCAATTTCTCTATTCCACCAATATTCCTGTTGTAACATCTTTTTTTTTTTTAAATTTTAGAATTTAAGTATGATTATGAAATAATTATATAATATATATATATATATATATATATATATATATATATATATTTTAATTGTTTTGAAAAAAAAAACTACAAAATAAAAAGGTGGGAGGAATAGCCTCCCACTGCACCTAATGCCTCCCACTGCATCGGACAGTGGGAGGCATGGCCTCCCACTACTCAATATTAAAAAAAAAATAAAAATAAAAAATTGTGTGTGTTAGTATAAATACCCCCTTCCCCCAACACACATAATGCACACACACACACTCGGTGAGCAGAGGGAGAGCGAGAGAACGAGAGTTGGGAAGAAGGGGAGGAAAAAGTAAGAGTCTGGAAGTTACTTTAAGGTATATCATTTATCTTATAAGATTATTTAGATAGCTAAACTAGCTTATTTTCAATAAACTTTCTTCGTGAAAGTTATTCTAAATATTTTTCTCTTTCTAATGAGTTTAATATTATGTTGATTAGTGAAAATTTTGGAATTAAGATTTTAGGAAAGTTTTGATTTTTGACAGTAGAAGACTATATATATGTGGTTGATGATTAATAGTAAATTTTAATCGGTTTAGATTTATTGTTTAGTTGCTATAGAAATTAAAAATGGATTTTTCTATTTAAGAAGTTTAGGATTTTATGTCTATAAAATATTTTACCGATTAAATGTTGTGAAAATAATTTGTTTGGGGTTAGAGAGATATTATTAGAATTTTAATCGGTTTAGATTTATTGTTTGATTGTTATAGAAATTTAAAATAGATTTTTCTATTTAAGAAGCTTAGGATTTTATGTTTATAAAATATTTTTACCACTTAAATGTTATGAAAATAATTTATTTGGGTTAGGGAGATATTATTGGAATTTTTGGGGCAAAACTGTAATTTCTGGAATTTTTGGGGCAAAAATGTAATTTCTGGAATTTTGGGTTAAAACTATAATTTTTGGAATTTTGGGGGAAAAGTGTAATTTCTGGAATTTGTGAGACCAAAATGTCATTTTCAGTTTTTGTTATATAATATATATTATTATTAGAATTTTTATTTTATAAGAAATTATAAGTTATATTTGTGATAATGTAGAGATTTTCTGTGACCGGTAATTATACGGGTAGTACTCATCAAGTTAAAGTTAAGCTTGAAATTGAGGTAACTTGGGTTAATTTATTTTATATGCTTGTTTTGGACTGTGAGATATTTTTCTAAGTCTTACTTTTATATATACTACTTGTATGTGTTTTGAAAAATTGTGTATATTTGAATATAAAATTATTTCAGTGAAGTAGTGTATTTTCCAATCTGTGTATTTAAGTAAATATTATTATCGGGGTTGTTATTGTCGCGACGGTTGTAATGTTTGTTGTGAGATGATATGTATGGAATAATAATCTAGTAAAATGTTGATGAAAATTTTAGTGGTTTATTATTTATTTTATTTTTGTTGTGGGATATGTTGGGTTGTGTGGAAGAGATTGAGGGTGAAATTGTGCTCATCAACTCTCTCATATTCCTGGCCCGGATTTGAGTTGAGTGTTTTGGACAGACACCTCTCTGTTATGGTATTTTTGTGGTGGCACGGGAGGGGACAATATCCTTGAAGTGATAGCTAACCTTGGCCAGGTTACTAACACTGATGGGCTAATCCACGTCCAAGAGGAAATAAGGAGGAGCAGGATAGATGAGTGGGGATGGTTAATTGTTATAGTTATTATGTATTAATTGTGTTAATTGTGGTTATTTAATTATTATTATTATTAACAAACCTGCTTCTCTGACTTACAATCCTTTCCTGCATATTTGATAAATTAATTTTGGTTACGAGGACTTTATATCTCACCCCGTTATTATTAAATTTTTCAAACGAGGCCTCTAACCCTATTAGAGGACAAGGGAAGCAGCCAGAGGCATAGACGACGTGGAACTTGTAGGCCTCTTTTTGGTACTAGTGTTGTATTGATTTATATAATGCCATCATAGAGCCTCATATTTTTAAAATACTACATTAACTATTTTGAATGACTATTGATTTTTCGAAGGCCTTATTTTATACACTATCATATCATCATGGATCCACAACTATATCTTTTCTGACAATTGTTTTGTTTAGACCCTTTATTGTGGGTTGGTGTTGTAAGACTCATAGGCTATAAAATCTCATGTTTGATAATTATGCCTAGAGTTATGAATTCTTATAGTGGGTTTGTGGGAAAAATTTGTGCCCTGGACTCTTGGTTTGCGGGCGGGCATATGCCTTGAACCCAATATGTCTATTATCAGTAGAAAAAGTTTTCTCTATCACTTGGTAAAAAGGCTTATCTAAAACAATCATAGACTAATTATTTTGTTAGAGAAGGGATCTTTTTACCCGTCATTCAATAACTTTATTTCACCCATTAAAATTATTGATAAGAATACTCTCATCCATTCATCCTTAAATTCCAAAAAATTTGCTCACTCTACATTCTTAAGAAAAATCACATAAGTAACTACTTCTCAAAAATCATCTTTCCAATTTCATTTCTTCCTTCCTTCCATGAATTCTTTCTTACTTATTAAAATCATTCAATCACAATTACCATCAAAATTGAAAATAAAAGAAGGAACTAGAAAGAAATAGGAGATAAATAACTCACCAAATATCCTAGAAGGAACAGGATCCGGCTGAGGTCCTCTTCGGCTTCCCAACCGTTGCCATTCTCTTCTTTAATGCTGCAACGTTTTGACGTAAAATGATACGTGATACCTCTTTTTTCTTTTCTTTTTTTAATATTCTGAATACAAAAAAGAGACTTCAGGATACTGATCAGTACTGGAAAAATACCGACGGGTGCTTCATGATCTTGAAAAATTATTTTAAGATGTTGAAACTAAAATAATTTTTTAAGATCATGAAGAATTTTTTTTTAGTACCAGTCAGTTTCTCCAATCATATCCTGAAATATCTTTTTAATATGTGTTAGTACTTTGAAATATTTTTTCAACATCCTAAAATAATTTTTCAAGATTATAAAGTTTTTTTCTCAGAACTGCTCAGTATTCTAAAATATTTTTTTTAAAAAAAAAGGGGAACCAGGTATCATTTTGGGTCAAAAAAGCAGCATTACAGAAGAGAATGGCAGTTAGAGCCGGGAAATCGTGCCGGGCCCGTCGGGCCGGCCCTTTTAAGCCCTAGCCCTGTAGGGCTCGGGCTTGAAAAATATGCCTGAAATTTGAATTTGGCCCTGCAGGGCCGGCCCTGTAGGGCCTTGGGCTTTATCGGGCCGGCCCTGCAAGCCCTATTACTGTAGCATTTTCATTTTTTTAAGAAAAAAATTAGTGAAAGAGTGCCAAGAGAAAGAGGCTAGGAGGCACATATATAAATACATAATAACTATACTCTGATTTAATGATTTGGTATATTATTTGTTGCAGATAATGATTATTATGGATGTGTTCATGATACGGGAGAAGAAATTCATAACATTTTTACTCCTGAAGCACAGCCTTCTGCTCAAAGTGAAGCACAATCAAATATCTATGAAATTGATGAGAGTGATGAAGAAGGTGACAATTGACAATGATAGTAGTATGTTTTTATATTTTATGTGAGTTATCTAATGTTGTTTAGTTTAATACTTCTTAAATTTTATGTGAGTCAATTGTGGACAATAGTTTGTTTTTTATTACGAATTAATGAATGTGTTTATTTGTTGGATGATTTGTATTGTTTAGATATTAATGTTGATAATATTTATTTGATAGATTAGAACTTTAATTGTTGCAATTTACTAATTATATTTCTTTGGAAAAAATCTAGAAAAAAAATAATTAAAATTTCGAATAGTAATTTTCAGGCCCTGTAGGGCCGGCCCTGGCCCTGGTACTATCGGGCCGGACTTTGAAAAACAGATGTTTTCCTTATCTCAGGCCCTATAGGGCCCAAACCCTGGAGGGCCAGGCCCACCCTAATTCCCAACTCTAATGGCAGTGGATGAGAAGGCGAATAGCACCTCCGCCGGATCCGAAGAAACCAAACAAAGCATCCTTCCTTTTCTCACTCTATATTTCTCTCGCCAGCGTCACTGTGCTGCTGCAAGTGAAGGGAAAGAAAGGCGCCGAAGAAACTGTAAAAATTAGGATCCAGAGGAAGTTGCGTACTGTGCGTAAGATTTTTTTTTTTTTTTTTTTTGCTCAAGTGCTGTGCGTGAGATTGAGGATATATTAATCTGGGTCCAGCCTCCCTTACTCTCCCTTACCCAAAATTACACGGTTTTGGGTGTAAAATGATATGGTTCTTAAAAACTCGATTTAATATTGCGTTTTTACGATATTTTTTTCATTAAAACAATTTTACTAATTTTTCAAACGTTTTTAAGTTTTTACGATTTTATTACGTTACAAATTTATATTTTACGATTGTTTTATTTTCCTTCTGTTTTCAGATAAAAACTTATTTTTAAGAACTTTGAAGGGTGATCCACTTTTTTTTTATTTTTGAAAAATAATATTCAAAATCCTAAAGTATTTTTTTAAATAGTGACCATATTTTAAAATATTTTTCAGTACATTATGTAGTATAAAATAATTTTTTAGTAGCACCTAGCAAGCTATATCCTGAATTATTTTAGTTACAACAAGCAGCCTCCTAATCACATTCAGCTCCCTCAATTATTTTTCTATCTACAATAAATAGCCTCAAACATTTTTCTAGTTACAATGAGCATCCTAAATTTAATTTATAATTAGTATTATTGGGCTTGTTTGAAATAAGCGTTGCCCATTGTAGGATAAGAAATTTACAATACGCAGATATCATATTCGTGCGCGTTTGCACAGGATCTGTGCGCCCACTTGTCTCTAGCTGGGATGGTCACTGGTTGGTCATGCTTCTTGCGTGGTGCCCTCCGTCCTTCCAAGTTCCAAACATGGCAACACGCTGGTCTCTGGCGCCTCCTTAGCCAACGAAGCCTCAACGGAACACATCCTCCGCCACTTCCCTCCGTATTGTTTGCTTCCCTTCCCTTCTTACGATTTCTGTTCCACCATATTATATAATTTGACTCAAACCTCGCTGCTTTGTCTTGAATCGTGCATAATCATTTTGTTCCTGTCTAGTTTCATCACAATGATGAGTTATTTTTTGTTTATGTTCCGGGATTCTCTGGATTATTTTTTAAAGCCTTGATGCCGGTGCGACAGTGCTACTTAATTCGATTATTAGTTGGCGTATTGTTTTTGTGCGAGTTACTTTGCAATGGAATCTTCGTCTTCTAATTCCTCAAAAAAAAAAAAAAAAAAAAAGGTGCTTCTATCGTATGGTTCATATTTGATGGTACTTCACATCGTACTCAAAAGCTTAATCTTTATATGATAGAGAGCGCTTCAATCTGTTCTATACGACTATTCTTGTTTCCTTTTCCTTTAAATGTGGCTGATTCTTCAGGCACCTTACGTCGATGTACAACATGATGAACCGCGATGATCAGGAGGATCTCAGAAGGCAGAGCAAGACTATTATGATCCTTCTAAAGGAACTTGATTACAAAAATCACAAGTTAATAGAAATGGAGAAAAAACATAATGAGACGAGCGCTGCTATGAACAAATTAATTATGGGCCTTACGGAGAACATCAATTCCGGGGAAAGATGCTTGTTTGAAATGGAATACAAGTATAACGAGTTTCTTCCCATGGTTAAAAAGTTGATGGATGAAAGAAGTAAAATGCATGACAGATATCATAACGGTATGTTATATTTCTGAACACTGACATTGAAATATGTGGTGGAAAGGAGAATGTGTTATCTCTCAATGGTTACTAATTTCCGATGGAAACCTTTTTTTTTTTTTTTTTGGAAACATGCAAGAATTGAAAGTTCTCTTCAATCTATAGGTCCTTTTTATTTTCAATTTTTACATGGACTGTATTGTTGATTTGCTTTTTTAACCTTGTTCTCTGCAACAAACGCATTTGTTTTTATGAAATTTATATGATCTACAAAAGTTCATGCTTTAATTGTTTTTTAAGTCAATCATTGATTGAGAATGTCAAAGATTTGTCTTTGTGAGCAAAATCTTATATGTGCTTTAAACTCTCGATTTAGTGTATGTCCTGAAGAGCAGAAAATGGGACTATACTTTCCTGTTTGTTCCCAGATATAGATATTCCTTTTGCTGTTTTTCTTGGCAGCGGTATTGCAACAATTTTATTACAACTTAAGATCAGTTCTATTAGCTTATAAATTTGATGACCAGACATCTATTTTCTTTAGTACTACATACTTAAGACTTTTAGCCCAAAATAATTATTAAAAGATAATTTAAACCATATCCTTCCTGGGGGAATAGGCTTTTCATTCATCTTTTTGAAACTCCTCAGATCTGCTCTCGGATGCACAAAATTATGTGCTTTCTTCTTCCAAATTCCAAACCTCATCTTCCGTTTACTATGACTACCACTTCAAGTTAAGTAGGCATATGTTCATCACAAAGAACGCAATTCCCAATTTAAATGTCATCATTCTACATTTGCCCATCTATAGTCTTGTATTTGTACTATGTGTTGTTATTAGATTACATGTTTCCAGAATTTCATAATGTTTGACTGATACTTTTGTCCTTCCCAGAATTCCAACAGTTGAAGGCTCTGAATAGTAATATGATTCGTGACATGGAATGTCTAGAGAAAGAACATAAACAGCTTACAGAGGAACTGAAGGAGACAAAGACCTTAAACGATTTGCAGCAAAGGAGCTTTATTGAGGAGATTAAAAGTGTTAGTTGGGATGAGGGTCCTTTAGATATCTGATTGAGCCTTGGGTGCTTTGGTTTATTGATCCATTTAGTGTAGTTGTTTAATTATAAAGATTATGGCACGTGGTCTTTATGCGTTTTCTATCTAGTGTAGTTTTTCATAAGGAAATGATTGTGTTGTTCACTTCTCAATGGCACTGAGTGCCAGTTTTTTGCCAAATAAGCTCAGGTGGCTAACTAGTGCTACTCCAGGGTTTTACAATTCCTCTTACTTCTTCAATGCCAACTACATATACTGTAGCCATTCAATACAATAAGTAATAATATGGCATTCATGAGCTTACCTGTAACCTGTAACCGGACTAACTTTGACTGTCCCTTGGCCCATAGGTCCTAGCACAAGGTTAGAATTTTAGCTCTTCCAGAGTGGTATCTCACATTGTGTCTAAGTAAACCTGTCACTTAGATTGTGTAATTTATTTATGATGCTCAACATAGATGTGTGCTTTTTTTTTTTTAACAAAACATAGATGTGTGCTTGAATATAAATAACTTTCTTCCTCGTTTCCTTCTCTCATTGTTGCAGTTGAGAAGAGAATTACAAGATCAGTATGCGGAAGAAAATTGTAGCAGTTTGGCAACTCAACTTGATACTTTTAGACAACAACTAAAACTCAAGATGGAAAGGTTGGGTCATGTGGAAAGCATGTACAATAGCGTGATAGTAAAAGAGTGCCAGTATAAGCAAGAACTAGTTGATGCTCGTGAAGAATCTGTAAAAGTATGACTTGATCCCTCTTTTTCTTTGTAACTGATATGGTACAATGAATTTACTCATATATATATATATATGCAAAAGCTGTCTTTAATTATAACCAAATAGTTGATGCAAGGGTGTGATCTCTTCATGTAGAGTTTAAAAGATGTGTTCCACAGTCGATCTCAACTTGTAATTAAAAGAATGGGAGCTTTAGATACAAAGCCTTTTCAAGATGCGTGCATGCACAAGTACTCAAGCGAAAATTGGCAGGAGATATGTGCTCAGTTATGCTCCTCGTGGGAAGAAAACCTGAAGAACGCCAACTGGCATCCTTACAAGATAGTTGAGGTCAATGGGACGTTGCAGGTATGTATAACAATATCCTAAACGTAGGTGTTGTCCTAGCCTCGATTGTAATGACTAATGATACATAAATTGAAATTTGTAACAATGAGTGCAGGAAATAGTAGATGAAAATGATGAAAAGTTGAAAGTACTAAGGACTGAGTATGGGGAGATGGTTTACAAGGCAGTATCAGATGCATTAATGGAACTGCAACAATACAATGCAAGTGCAAGATATCCAGTGCCCGTGATTTGGAACCGCAAAGAGGGGAGGAGAGCTTGTTTGAAAGAAGTTATCAGATATATTGGAAAGCAACTACATTCTTGCAAACGCAAGAGAAAGAGAAATTGATCAGATAATCATCCCCCATTTCGCTCTTCTATTTTTGAAAATCAGAACAACGTGATGATTCATACGTAGAGCAGAAAAAGAAACAAAAGAGATCCTCCTATCTCTTTTTTTCAAACTGATACTTTCTTCTGGTCTTATTTATAGAGTAAAGAGAGATCACCCAATTCAAAAAAAAAAAAAAAGTCATTTTCTTAAACTTATTGTACAATTATATCATTTATTTATTATTCGGTTCACTATTTTTTTTTTTTGGGGGGAACTTCTTATTAAAGTGTGTCTATATACTACCCCTATTTAATATAAGACTAGTGAACTAATTTAGAGAGATTGAGAGAGTTAAATAAATTATTTTAAAGTATTTACATTTTTTTCCCTTCAAACTAATTTTCTAATCTATAAACTAATATATAATTTAATGATATACCATTCTAATCCTATTTATAAGTCTCATTTTGACTAAATCACATATACTAAGGAAAGGTAATTAGCTCAATGATTATGAGATGAATTTTTAACTTTATTCTCATTTATAATTGGGTGCTTTCAACTTTTTCTTCTTTCTCTATTTTCATTGGTACATTTAATATGGGCAAAATTATCACAATCTCATTTATTTAGTCAAAAGAGACTTATAAATAGACCAATTTTTTTTAAAGGAACTTACAAATAAGACCAGAGTGATACATAACTATTTCAAAGAGATTGTGTAATATATGTCATAATTAAATAATATATTAAATAATTTTATATTAAGGATCATAACAGTATTAAATAGGCGTAAAAAGATTTAAAGATAGAGTTAATGATAGTTTGAGATTTTTCTTGATTGGAGGTGAAATATGGTAGAATTGTAATAGTGTCTTATTAGAATAGCCAGATACATTATGAAACCTACGACGGTGTAAACATTTTATTGTGATGATAGTTGGTTAATTAAAAATAGGGAAAAACACTTCTCATGTCGTAGGAGAAGTATTTTCTTATGTCACACACATAAAATGGTGGGACCGACATATATATATATATATATATATATATATATATATATATATAGCACTATATATATGTGTGTGTGGGTCCTATTATTTCATGTATGTGTAAGAATCTTTTTCTTCTCATGTAACATAAGAAGTTTAAACCCCTTAAAAATAATAAAAAGTATGATTTACTCTACATACTATGGGGATCCAAATTTAATGATCATCTTGTTGCAATCAGGGCATCTGAATTTAATTTGAAATTTTGATTTAAAATTTATTTTTTTTAGTGTCAATTAAATTATTATTTTTTAAAAAAAATATATCTATTAAAATAAAAATTAATGATAGTTTATATTTCTAAACTTTTTATATCAAATTTAAATAATTTGAACTTATTTATATATTTTTATATAAAATATTGAATTTAAATCATTAAAATTCTCATATAGACTATAAAGGAAAAAGAAGGAAAACTAGGAGGCCTAACACAATTTGCACTTAATTGGATTCCTTAAATATTTAGTTAGGGGTTTGATTTGATTTGGGTAATGTGCATGAAGAGGGTCTTGTGGCAAGTATACATGGTTTTGTAACTTTCTCATAATTTTATTTATAAATCATTTTGAACGTGTTTCAACAAAATTTTAACAAAAATCAAATATCATTATTGACTCTACGACTTTATCCCTATTTAATATGTATTATACTATATAGGAGCAATAATAAATGAATGATAAAATTGTATTACCTTCAATCCTTAATACAAAAATTAGATGGGAGTTTGATTTGGTCTTAAATGTAAGCCATAAATCTCTTTATCTTTTAAATATATAATTTTCCCTAAGATATCCTAATGGGAAAATTCCACAAAAATACATTTTGAATTTGTAAAACCCCCAAAAGTCCGTTGAATTTGTAAAAAGACTCAGAAATACCAAAGACCTATAAGGGATATGTAAATTTGGGTCAAATTACCTTTTTGCCCTTCGCTTTAAATTTTTTTAAAAAACCCCCCTCCACCCCCTCCCCCTGCCAGCGACTGCCACCACCACAGCTCGCCGGCCGGCGGGGGGAGGGGGTGGAGGGGTTTTTCTTTCTTTTTATTTATTTATTTAAAGCGAAGGGTAAAAAGGTAATTTGACCCGAATTTGCATATCCCTCGTAGGTCCTTGGTACTTCTGAGTCTTTTTACAAATTCAACGGACTTCTGAGGGTCTTACAAATTCAAAAGGTATTTTTGTAGGATTTTCTGTATCCTAATCGACTCACATATTAAAGATTTTTTATTTAAGAATAGTCAACTAGTCATTGTGAAAGATGATATAGGAGGGGGGAAAAAACTTATAGTTATTCCAAGTAACTAATATAACTCATTGCTCTAATCTATTTAAGTTATTCAATAAGCTCAAATATTAACTAGGAGTACTAGAGGTAATATATTATATATTCATATAAAAAATCAAATGATGTGCATTATCTCCCCAATCCGCTGATATAAATAGGACAATTATAGGACAAGGTTGAACTATGAGTGACTTTCTGTAGTTGATCCGACTCCGAGGGACAGGTGTTATGGGTGTGATGTAGTAAGAACTTATAAGTTCTGTAAGAGGAATCCACGTGGTAAGAGTTATCCTCAAGCCCGAAGGCCTAGCTAGGAGAGGTTGAGGTTAAAAAATGGCGGGATTGATGATAGGCATTCTCTAAGAATTCGAAGAAATGAGTTACAAATATATATTTTAAATGTAACTCTCAACTTATCAGTTAATTTGGGTTCTATTATAAGGTATTTCAGTAATATTTTCAGTTATATGAGCAATCAACCCCTTTCAATGCGATCCACTCAAAGGTTAGGGTGTCCTAGAAGAGGTTTTTTTGCATATCTAGAGAGCTCAATACCAATTGGTTAACGGGTCAAGATGCCATAGCTACTTGGTTCCCAACTATCTATTCTTTGCTTTTCTCCATTTGCAACATTTATAAACCAAAACTAAAATAATAGTAAACTTGGAGCTCAGAAAATCTCTTCCTTAAATCTTAGTTATCCATAAACTTAATCAAATGTCTGAATAATAAACAATACTATGGCATAAAAGAGAAAATTTAAATCCAAAGATCTACTATAGTATAAAAGATTACAATTTGTCTTTCGAAAGTTAATCTGGTAGAAAAAGAGTCCGACTAACTATTTGAAAACTCTACCATAGTCCTTTAAAATTCATCATGAATCATAAAAACCTTTTCTAAGTTGTTGTACTCTAACCCATTTCAAATCAAGACATTTATAAAGCAATTTTCAATTAACAGTTGGGCATTGAGCTTCTCAAATTTAACCTTAAACCCAGAGATGGAACTCATTTTTTAGTACAATTCTTTCTCAAACATTTATAAAATATAAAAAATCAATCATCCATCAATGAAACAATCATGGATCATAAAAATTTTCTCATCATTTCACTAACTAAACCATATTTGATTAACACACTTGAGCCTCGAACTTCACGAAGTCGAGAATGCAATCATTTGACCACAAGTCCAATATTAAAGTCCACTTTCAAAATATTGAAACAACAATTTTACCAAATATCCGCTTGAGCTATTTATCCATGATAGGAAACAGTATAATCCAACTCATAATATCACATCAAAGTGTGCCACATGAGCCCTACAATGGCAATACACAATAATTAACCAGATAAATAAAAAGGTGGGGCTTTACAAATGTAGAAATATAATCTGAATGTCATGTGTTATTCATGTATAAGAGAGACGTATTTATACAAGGAAGAGGAGCCTCAGAATTGATGGCTCTTAATCACTATTAATGGAGATTGATTCCCTAATCTCTATAATCCTAGATTGATTGCTATACTAATTAGAATATATTGCCTAATATATATATTTCCTAACACTCCCCCTCAAGTTGAAGCGTAGATATTAATCAAGCCCAACTTGTTACAAAGATATTCAACCCGAGTCCCATTTAAAGCCTTAGTTAGAAGATCACCCAACTGATCACTAGACCACACATGTCCAGTGGAAACAAAATTCTCCTTGATCTTATCACGCACAAAATGACAATCAATCTCAATATGTTTCGTTCGTTCGTGAAACACAGAGTTGGAGGCTATATGTAGAGCAACTTTATTATCACACCACAACTTCGCAGGTAATGACGTAGCAAGACCAACCTCCTTCATTAATTGGTAAATCCACACAATTTCTTGTATCGACTGAGACATGGCTCTATACTCAGCTTCTACACTTGATTTAGAAACCACATCTTGCTTCTTACTCCTCCATGATACTAAATTTCCACCAACAAACACATAATATCCTGTGGTGGATCTTCTGGTAGCTTTTGACCCTGCATGATCTGCATCACAAAAGCATTCAACCTTGTTGTGACCATGATTTGTATAAAGAACACCACGACCAGGTGAGCCCTTCAAATAATGTAAGACATGTTCCAAAGCCTCCCATTGAGCAACTGTTGGTGCAGTCATGAACTGACTAAGGTGACTAACTGGAAATGTCACATCGGGGCGAGTTACCGTAAGATAGTTTAACTTCCCAATCAGCCTACGGTATCTCTCAGGATGGGCAAATGGCTTGATCTTTTCTGGATCAATTTTCTTTCGTATATCCTCAGGTAGCTCATCAAACGGTATGCGATCATCAAGGTCCAAGAGGGGATTAGGGATCATGGGAAAATTACTTGGTGATGCTCCAAGTTTTCCAGTTTCTTTTAGCAGATCAAGAACATACTTCCTCTGGATCAAACAGATGCCTTTCTTACTTCTCATAACCTCTATCCCAAGAAAGTACTTTAAAGGACCCAAATCCTTTGTTTGAAAGTAAGAATTGAGAAAGGCCTTCAGTGAAGAGATTCCCAAAGCATTGCTACCTGTAATAACAATATCATCAACATATACTACCAACAGAATCATCCCAGCATCTGTTTGCTGATAAAACACAGAATGGTCACACTTACTCTAACTCAGACCAAATTTCTTTACCACAGAACTAAACCTGTCAAACCAAGCACGAGGGCTCTGTTTCAAGCCATATAGAGACTTTTGAAGATGACATACCTTCCCATGCTCCCCCTAAGCAATAAAGCCAGGCAGTTGCTCCATGTATACCTCCTCTAGAAGATCACCATTCAAAAAAGCATTCTTAACATCCAACTGATGAAGATCCCAACCATAGTTGGCAGCCATAGAAATGAAGAGGCGAACAGATGACAGTTTTGCCACAGGGGAGAAGGTTTCTAAGTAATCAACACCATAGGTCTGAGCATAACCTTTGGTAACCAGTCGAGCTTTCAAACGTTCCAAGGTGCCATCAGCTTTTGTTTTGACTGTGAACACCCACTTACATCCAATAGCCTGCTTTCCAGGAGGTAAATCAACTAGATTCCAGGTACCTGCCTTATCAAAGGCCATCATTTCTTCTTTCATAGCAGCACACCAACCGGGATGGGCTAAGGCTTGGTGAAGATTAGTGGGGACAGTAATAGAATCTAAGGAAGCTATGAAAGAACATGATTGAGGAGAGAGATGATTATAGGAAGCAAAAGACGAGATAGGGTAGGTGCAGGATCGCTTACCTTTTTGGAGGGCTATGGGCAAGTCATCAGAAGTAGGAGAGTCAGGTACGGTCTCCGGCTCTGACGTGGAGTCAGGAGAGTCAGGCATAGTCACTGGGACTGGGGTAGAGACAGGAGAGGATGCAACTACTGCTGGATCCGACGCCGAAGCAGGTATTGGGGGGGCTGGAACCTATTCAGTGCCATGACTTGCCTTGGGACGCTTCCGATACACATGATAGATAGGTGGTTTGGCAAGTTCCAGGTCTAGTGCTTACACTGGTGATAACTGAACCTTATAGATTAATACATCATCAAGACTATCAGTGATGTCAGGGGATGGAGAAGTAGGTACAGAGACAGGAAAGAACGGGGTCGACTCATGGAAGGTAACATCTACGAACACCAGATAACGCCGAAGAGTGGGGGAATAACATCTATAACCCTTTTGAACCCTAGAATATCCCAGGAAGACACATTTTAGAGACTTGGGATCAAGTTTGGTGGTAGTAGGTCGAACATCACGAATAAAGCAAACACACCCAAAAATCTTGGGATCAATAGGAAACACAGGATTGGATGGAAACAAGGTGGTGTAGGGAGTGGCACCACTAAGGACAGGGGACAGCATACGATTAATGAGAAAACAAGCAGTGGACACAGCATCAGCCCAGAAAGGTTTGGGAACGTTCATTTGAAACATGAGAGCTCGGGCAACTTCTAATAAGTGTCGGTTCTTTCGTTCGGCAACACCATTTTGAGCCGGTGTATCCGCACACGAGGACTGATGAATTATGCCATTTTGGAGCATATAGTTGTAAAATTGAGCAGACAAATATTCTTTAGCGTTGTCACTTCGTAAATTTTTCACAGAAACACCAAATTGGGTGTTGATTTCAGCACAGAAATGTCAAAAATGAGAAAACAACTCAGAACAATTTTTCATTAGATAAAGCCAGGTGGTTCTAGAGAAATCATCAACAAAAGTAACAAAGTACCGAAAACCAGACTTGGACTCAACAGGACACGGACCCCAAACATCTGAATGAACCAAATCAAAAGGGGACGCAACCCGTTTATTGACGCGAGGTGCCAGATGA
The DNA here is from genome assembly GCA_034222035.1 of Acacia crassicarpa. Taxonomy (NCBI): domain Eukaryota; kingdom Viridiplantae; phylum Streptophyta; class Magnoliopsida; order Fabales; family Fabaceae; genus Acacia; species Acacia crassicarpa. Next base: position 302,357 of record JAWXYG010000004.1, read on the forward strand.
ACACGGTGATGTTTAGCAAACTGACACAACTCACACTCTAGAGACGACAAATGCTGAAATTGAGGATACAACCTCTTTAAAGACGACAAAGACACATGACCCAACTGACAATGAACATCAAAAAGAGAGAGACCACCAGAGCAAGCAATGGAATGCGGCACCCGATCGTCAAGAAAGTAATGGCCGCCAGATTCATACCCCCTACCAATAATCCATTTCGTCGTAAGATCCTGAATTAAGCAATGGTCATGAAAAAGTGAGATAAAACAGTTTAACTGACGAGTCAGCTTACTAGGGGATAAAAGATTAAAAGCAAGATCGGGAACATTAAGAACGGATGATAAGGAAACAGACGAAGTAGGTGTAACATTCCCAGATCCAAGGACACGGGTATAAGAACCATTGGCAAGTGTGATTGAAGAGGGGTTGGCATAAGGTGCATAAGAAGAGAACAAATGATGGTTACCTGTCATATGGTCAGTAGCCTCGGAATCGATGATCCACTTCGAAGAAGAAGTAGCAAGGCACGAATCAAAGTTACCTGTAGCAAGTGCAGTTGGCTCTGAGGGAGCAGGATCAGTGATATCAGAGGGTTGATCCAAGGACACGGCTATTGTAACTTCCGACAATAGCGCTTCGTATGACCGGGTTCCTTACAATAATAGCAGACAATCCCACTGGGAGGATTGTTACCGGGCCTCTGTGGGCCGAGGGTCCTAGGAGCTGGAGTAGCAGAAACAGGATATGGTGGACCATGTGTTTGGCGCGAGGAACCCTGGTTCCGAGTGTTAGGTGGACCTCGACCAGCTAGAGCACTAGCATTAGGATTGGGAGCCGGATGGGCTAAACTGTCGGCACGTAATACATGAGAGTACACATCCTGCAGTGAAGGAAGCTCGGAGCTAGACAATATTTGATATCGAACCATCTCATAAGTGTCAAGTGCAGTAAGGAAACTCATAATCGTCTGCTTCTCCATATTATCGATCTGTGCCTGGAGGTCAGTAGTCGGTGGCATCAACCGCCGCATTTCCTCATACATTTTGTTGAACTCTATGAAGAAATTCTTCAGGGGGCGACCTTGCTGCTCAGCCCGATAGAACCCTTTACAAACTTCATGAATGCGAGTAATATTTCCCTTCCCAGAATACAGAAACTCCAGATAGTCAATAAGTTCTTTAACCATGTTGCAATGACAAACCGAAGGAAGAATATCACCCTCAATGGAATTCTGAATTTGTAAGAAGAGCCTAGCATCTGCTCGAGCCCATGTCATCTTAGGATCATTCTTAGGGGGCAACTCAGTCAAATGACCCTCTTTCTCAATACTGAGTAAGTGCATCCGGATGGTTTTGATCCAGTCTGAATAATTGGTCCAATTTAACTTATGTTCAGTGATTTTGTTGGAAACAAGGACCAACTCAGATGTAACACTTGGTTTAGAATCAGCCATAATTAACAAATATGCATAGGTCAAATGTCCTGACTAAAATTAAAAACAATGTTGAAAAACCAACTAGGAGGTGAAAACAAACGCCAAAAGGCAGCAACAAAAGGTCACACAAGGACCCACACAACAATACCACCACAACCAAAAACCACCAAAAAAAGGTCACACAAGAGCCAACACAACAATACCACTACCACAGCAGCTAAAGCCAATAGCAACCCAAAAAACAATAACCGTACAGAACCTTCAATGACAGAGCAGTCACCGGAAACACAGAATAGGAGCACGAAAACACCTGGGACAGGACGAGGATGAGGAGTCGATTCCAGAACAGCAAACAACGGTGAAAAACTCCCTCACGCGCCAGCGCGTGTAGCTGACGGCGGAAGACAGGGTGGCGCGTGAACCTCCACGCGCTGCCGGAACGACGATCTGCTGACTGGGTTCTGCCGATCGGGACCTCCTGAACACAGTGAGGCGGCGCGTGGCAGTTGACGGCGTCCAGAACAGGAGATTGAAATAACACTCTCTCTCTCTTTCTCTGTCGTGAAACGCAGACGGGAAAAAAAATGTGGAACCACTCTCTCTCTCTCTCGCTGAAACACTCTAATTCTGTAAAAAAATTTGGAACCTATGGCTCTGTTGGAAATTATGCCCTAGGGGCAAGTCATTGTTCTCCATTAAGTTATCATTTCATACGCATGTTTATGGTGATAACTATATTCCTGGATATATCTTATAGATTATCCTAAATGTCCCTGGTCGGTCATCTATGCGGGAGCGAAGATGAGTTAAGACCAATATGACTTTGATGAGGTATGGAGATACGAATCAAAGTCATGGGCATTTGTAAGAGTACAAGGTGCTGGACCGACCCACTATGAGAAAGCTGCATGGATTAAGTCATAAGCTTATCTCATGTATAACCGCGTCACAACGCCCTATGACCTGAGATCATCATGGATTCCTACATGATGAGTCATTGGTCTTTGACCTAGTCAAAAGTCACCTTTGATCGGGTGATGATAAAGGCTGGGATCGGGAATAGTGGTTTTCATGCAGAGGAACGTGAATGATCAAGATGGAATTTGTCCCTCACATTTGTAGAGAGATAATACTGGGCCCCTCGATGAGTGAGTCTAAGAAATGTATGGTCATATTGTGATGGAAAGGAGTTTCCATTTCACTTATTAGACTGCTCGAGAATCGAGAAAGTAATGGTCAAGAAAAGGAAGTTGACGTTATCCATGCCTCATCCTTGACCGAATTATCGCGTGACAAAAGGGACGTGACATGGTTATACGATAGGTAGTATCGTGTCATCGATCCCCATGTGAATTGGGTAGTCGCAATGTCTTGCTACAGGCCGCTTGCGACTTGTAGGCTGATACAGTCTTGGCCCACTGCCAATCTCATATGGGCCTGTAGGGTCGCACACAAGAATAATCCAACACGGGTAAAAGTGTCCAGATTCATTTAATCTCAGATCATTGAATCTCAGATTAATCTGAGATTAAATGAATACTGAATTTAATCTAGGATAAATATATATATGTGTGTGTGTGTATATATTAAATTCGAAAATAATATAATAATATTATTTAATGGAGATTATAATATTATTATATGATATTTGTTTTATATTTTATTTATCGGATAAATTAAATATCTAAAACAAATAGAGATATTATATCTCATTTGATTTTCGAATAAAGATATCATTATCTATTTAATTTAAATTGAGATATTGTATCTCAAATTTAATTAAATAGATAGATATCATTTCTCTGATTTAATTTATGGAGATAAATTAAATCAGAAGGCTTTTAATTTGAATTAAATAAATACATTAGATTAAATCTATTAGATAGATTTAATTAATATTTTTTAATTAAAATTCGAAATTCAAAATTAATGGGGATTAATTTTGAATATAATACGCCGATGGGTTTAGAAAAACCTACGGGACTTTTAGTCGAGCGTATTAGAAAGCCGCGAGAAACCCTAGAGCGAAAAAGAGAGAGACGCACAAGAGCCGCTAGCACGCTACCGTAGCCATGTTCGGGGATTGTTCGTGTGGATACCAGTAGAGGAAACCGATTCTAAGAGTCGTCTTCTGCTGATCGAGAAGGTAGCCCACCAGTTCAAAGAGAACGAGACGCGGACGAATTCACTACAGTTTGAATTTTCTTGATCGCCATGAGAAAATGTGCGCAAAGGGTTTGTGTAGATTATTGATCTACTAGTTCGCTAAAATCAAAGGAAAACCTCCGGCTTCGGATGATTCCGAGTTCTCTATAAGGTATGATTCGGGTTCCCTAACCTTGATTTAAACACACCTGAGTGATCCTCGGGACAGGATTTGTAGAAAATTTTAATCCGCTGTGCGTACAGATCCCAACAGTGGTACTAGAGCCAACTCAACATGCGTTTAAATTGGGTTTCTGTACATGCTATTATATGTGATATATGTGCAAGAATCTGAATCTTTGTATGCAAGAATTTTAATCTTTGTATATAAGAAATTGAATCTTTATATCAAGAAATCGAATCTTGAATGCTTTAGTTTGAAACTTCGCGTTAGGGTTTTAGACGGGTCTCTAGAATGGTGTCGTGGCTGCTTCGTACAATTCTGAATTGTTCAGAGCGCACGATATTTGGAATCGTCGGTCACGTTTGTGCGCATCGAAGACGTTCTGAATCGTTCAGAATTTTCGATCATGCTCGGACAACGCCCCTGGGGGTTTGAAATTAAGTTTTATGAAACTCTCTTTCTAAAAGAATAAGATGTTTTCAAAAGCTCTCGGGGCGCTCCTGCTAACCGGCTAGTGGGACCGCCGTAGGGACCGGCTGATTGTTTGTAGCGCGAGAAATGAAATTGTTTGTAGTGTGAGAATTTAAATCATGATATAATATAATATAAAATTAGAGAATTTTATCATAAATGTATGAATTAAAGTATGTTCATAACCTTACAAAGTGTTGTTTGGGTATGGTGAACAAGATGGCTCTAGTGTTGTAAATTTTAAATATGGCCTGTGTGCCATGCCTCTCTCTAAATCTCTTCTCATCTCATTATTTAGAGAAGTCCTCTCATTGGCTTGAGGGGACTACAGGTTAGATGAGCCATGTTGTTCACGAGTTTTAATTATGTTTTGATATGATCACTGCATGATTAATGGGATAAGGGTCTTAAATGCCATGGAAGTTTTCGCTCAGGAGCACTGGTAAGTCGGAAGTTTTTTTTGGACCAAAAATGCCATGGAAGTTTTCGCTGAGGAGCAATTTTGCCCCGGAAGTTTTCACTAAGAAACAATTTTGCCCCAGAAGTTTTTACTAAGGAGCAATTTTACCTTTCTGTCCCCAAATATTAAATTTGACTATTAAATCAGTCAAAGACCACACATGTGATGCCTTGAAAAGGTCAAATTTGGAGCCAAAGAAGGAGATCCTTGAGATGTTGAGCTCAAGGCGGCCAGAATTTGTGAAGCCGAACTGGTTAAAGGGACTGAAAGGTCGACTGTCACAAAACCCAAAGGAAGCATCACTTATGATCTAAGCAAATGATCAGTCTATACAAACGTAAATATTATCACTATTGATTTGTTTTACTGAACCAATTTTTGGAACAATTCATTTCTCGTTTTGCGTTTCATTTGCGTTTTGTGATAGACCTTTCAGTCTTTTTGACCAGTTCGGCTTCACAAATTCTGGCCGTCTTGAGTTCAACATCTGAAAGATCTCCTTTTGACTCCAAATTCAATCTTTTTCAAGGCATGACATGTGTGGTCTTTGACTGATTTAATAGTCAAATTTAATATATAGGGACAAAAGGGCAAAAAATTGATATGTTTTGTAAACTTCCGAGGCAAAATTGCTCCTTAGTGAGAACTTCCGGGGCAAAATTGATACTTCTTGTGAACTTCCGTGGCATTTTTGGTCCAAAAAAAACTTTCGTCTTACCAGTGCTTCTAAGCGAAAACTTCCATGGCATTTAAGACCCTTATCCCATGATTAATTTAGATTCTATATGAGATATACAATAATGATTGCATTCATATAGGTAGAATTAATAAAGATAAATTAAATCGGTAGGCTTTTATTTTAGATTAAAATAAATAGATCAGATTAGATTTGTTAGACAGATTTAATTAATATTATTTTAATCTAAAATTTGAGTTCAAGATTAATTGAGATTAATTTTGAATATTTTAATACGGCCAATTAGGGTTTTAGAAATCCTATAAGACATAGATCTAGTCGTATTAAAATGAAGCGACAGCCGCAAGTCTCAATAATTTAATCATAATGATTTATTTCATAATTGTATGAATTAACATATGTTATGATTAATTTAGAGTTTTAATTATGATTTGATTTGATCACTCATAATTAATTTACAATTTTAATTATAATTTGATTAGATCACTCATAATTAATTTAGAATTAAATTAATTTGATTAATTTGATTATATCTAATAATACCCTCTAAATAAAATCTTAAGTCACAATGCCATCAATAAATGAATACTTGTCAAAACCTTGATTACCTATTTGTATGTTCCACCAAAGTGGATGCATCTGAGTAATCTTGGGGATACAAGAGAGAGTAATGGTGATACTCTATATTTATTGTTGTCTTGACTTAATTGAGATCATCAAAACGGTTTTGGATCTCAAGGCATTGGATGGGATTAAACATGCTAGGTCATATGATGACCGAATCCCATAAAGATCTAAGAGTTACATGTGATGTAATTGGCAAGGGGGTTGCCTACCTAAATAACTTGATTTTAAGCATCCTGCCAAAGCGGACTTAAGATTAAGCCAAATATGGATCTTAGCCCACTAATTATAATGAGGGTTATTAATTCAGTGGGAGGTTACTAATTAAACTTTGCATATCTTTTAAATTGTAGAATCATGTAGAATAGTAACACCTCAACACCATCAATGCGATCAGTCTTTGAGAAGGACGAACTCGATGAGATGAACTTTCTTGACATGCTTGGGAACTTAACCATTGATCCTAAACACGAAAGAAATGAGTATCTCATTGATCAACCCATTCCTGACGAGCCTACAACTGATGATCCAAGAGATTAGACTGATGCTTATAGAAGCATCAGGATGACTCTATGGATAAAGGATGTCTGAAGCTTGCCACTGTGGTTCCAGACCTCGATGGAGATCTAGAACACATGGAGGTGTCTGAGATGATTTATCATCCTATGGAAATGTTCTAGCAGCAGGCAAGTCAAGAGAGGTATGAAACCACAAAGGCCTTATTCTCTTGCAAGATGGCTGAAAGTGAATCAGTTAGTCTTCATTTTGTTGAAAATGAAAGGCTACATTGATCACCTTGAAAGGCTTGGATTCCCCATATCCCAGGAGTTAGCTACAGATATGATCTTGATCTCACTCCCAAAAATTTATGATGACTTTGTCATGGATTACAACATGAACAATATGGAGGAATCAATTTCTGAACTGCATGGGATGCTCAAAACTGCTGAGCAGAGCCTTGAAAGGAGGCCCAGTACTGTTTTGTCCGTTCAGAGGAAGGGGTATGAAACGGAAAGCCAAGAAGGAAAAACCTCCAAAGGAAGGGGTCTGCTTCTTCTGCAATGAAATTGGTCATTGGAAGAAGAATCGCACACTCTCCCTCGAAGATCTGAAAAGAACAAGAAGGATAGTGGGCTATCGCTTCAGGTATCTATGTCATAGACATTCGCTTTTCTACTTCCTCAAACATGGGTATTAGATACTACATGTGGTTCACGCATTTGTATAAATGTATAGGATCTCAAGGATAGTAGAAAATTGAATGGACATCTGTGACATAAAGGATCAAGTCAAAATATTTGAGTCCTCCCATCCTATGGCATTGTCGTCTAGGCCATATGAATGAGAAGTGCATTTAGAAACTCCATTACAGATGGATTTCTGAAGTCATTTGATTTTGAATCATTTGATACATGTGAGTCTTGTTTATTGGGTAAGATGACAAAGGCACCTTTTACTGGACACAGTGAGAGGGCCACCGATTTATTGGGCCTCATACATACGGATGTGTGTGGACCAATGAAGCTGCCAGAGGAGGTCATTTGTACTTCATTATATTAATAGACGGTCTTAGTAGATATAGTTATATCTATCTAATGAAACATAAGTCTGAATCTTTTGAAATGTTCAAAATATTTCAAAATGAAGCACAAAACCAACTTGGCAAAACAATCAAGGCACTTCGATTTGATCGAGGTGGTGAGTATTTGAGTCTAGTATTTGTTGACCATCTTAGGAGTTGTGGGATCATCTCACAGCTTACTCCTCTAGGAATACCTCAATGGAATGGTGTTTCTGAACGGAGGAATCGAACTCTATTAGATATGGTTCGATCTATGATGAGTCAAACAGATCTTCAATCTTCCTTTTGAGGTCATGCCCTAGAAACTGCTACGTTCACACTAAATCGTGTTCCGTCAAAAGCGGTTGAAAAGACACCATATGAGATATAGACTGGGAAGTAACCCAGCTTGTCATTTCTTAAGATTTGGGGATGTGAGGTTTATGTTAAACAACAAGCCTCTGATAAATTATCATCAAGATCCTCAAAATGCCTTTTTGTGGGGTATCCTAAGGAAACTAAAGGATACTAGGTCTACAGTCCCACCGATCACAAAGTATTTGTTATTCGGAATGGAATCTTTTTGGAAAAAGAGTTTATCTCTAAAAGAGCCAGTGGGAGTAAGGTGAATCTCGAAGAAGTTCGAGAGTCACAAGACAATGTAGAACCACAGATGGAAACAGTAGAAGACTCACAACAAGTTGTTGAGACTACTCAAGTAACACAAGGCTCGCGAAGGTCTGATAGATCACTGTTACAGCCTCAGAGATATGGATTTCTGATTACTGGAAGTCGTGATGTTTTGCTCATTGAGCAGAATGAGCCAACGACCTATCAAGACGCTGTAGTGGGACCAAACTCCGAAAAATGGCTTGATGCCATGAAGTCTGAAATGCAATCTATGTACGACAATAAGGTATGGACCTTAGTCGATCCACCTGAGGGTGTAAAAACCGTTGGGTGCAAGTGGGTTTTCAAAGAGAAAACTGACATGGATGGCAAAGTAAATGTCTTCAAGACACGACTGGTTGCAAAAGGATTCACTCAAACTCATGGTGTGGACTATGATGAAACCTTTTCCCTAGTTGCAATGGCCAAATCAATCAGAATCCTTCTTGCCATTGCATCATATTATGACTATGAGATATGGCAGATGGACGTCAAAACAGCCTACCTTAACCGAAAGCTTCTTAAGGATGTGTACATGACACAACCTGAGGGTTTTGTGCGTTCAGAGGACACTGGTATAGTTTGCAGGCTTCAAAGATCCATTTATGGATTGAAGCAAGCATCTCGGAGTTGGAATCATCGTTTTGATGAAGTAGTCAAAGAGTTTGGATTCATTCAAAACATCGATGAACTTTGTGTTTACAAGAAGGTTAGTGGGAACACAGTTGTATTTCTAGTGCTTTATGTTGATGACATCCTACTCATTGGGAATGACATTCCTACCTTGCAGAGTGTCAAGTCTTGGTTAGGAAAGTCTTTCTCAATGAAAATTTTAGGCGAAGCCACTTATATCCTTGGGATTAGGATCTATAGAGATAGATCCAAGAGGCTGATAGGCCTAAGTCAGAGCACATATATAGACAAGATACTGCATAGGTTCAGTAAGCAGAATTCTAAAAGGGATAACATGCCCATGTCTCATGGCATCCATCTCAGTAAGGATCTGTATCCTAGTACACAAGATCAAAGAGACCGCATGAGTAAGATTCCATATGCCTCTGCCATTGGATCTATCATGTATGACATGCTATGTACTCGACCGAATGTGTCATTTGCCTTGAGTATGACCAGCATATATCAACAAGATTTTGGTGAGGGTCACCGGACTGCTGTCAAGAATATCCTTAAGTACTTAAGAAGGACTAAGGACTTATTCTTGGTACATGGTGGCTTGGAGGATGAGCTCTGTGTAACTGGTTACACAGATGCAAGTTTCCAAACTGACCAAGATGATTCAAGATCGCAATCAGGATATGTATTCCTGTTGAATGGTGGTGCAGTGAGCTGGAAGAGCTCTAAGCAGAGCACTGTAGCTTATTCTGCAATAGAAGCTGAGTATATCGCAGCATAGGATGCAGCAAAGGAGGCCTTTTGGATTATAAAGTTCATTTATGAACTTGGGGTGGTTCCAACCATTTCAAATCCAATAGACTTGTTCTGTGACAATAGCCACGCTATTGCATGAACCAAGGAGCCTAGTTCACATTAAAGGACCAAGCATATACTCAAACAATTTCATCTTATCTGAGAAATCAGAGATAGAGGTGATATGAAAGTATGCAAAGTACCAGGAGAATACAATGTAGTTGATCCTCTTACTAAGCCGCTTGCACAAGCAAAACATGAGCGTCATGTTAGGGCAATGAGAATTAGAGTAATTAATGATTGCGCCTAGTGCAAGTGGGAGTCTGTTGGAAATTATGCCCTAGGGGCAAGTCATTGTTCTCCATTAAGTTATCATTTCATACGCATGTTTATGGTGATAACTATATCCCTAGATATATCTTATAGATTATCCTAAATGTCCCTGGTCGGTCATCTACGCGAGAGCGAAGATGAGTTAAAACCAGTATGACTTTGATGAGGTATGGAGATATGAATCAAAGTCATGGGCATTTGTAAGAGTACAAGGTGCTGGACTGACCCACTATGAGAAAGCTGCATGGATTAAGTCATAAGCTTATCTCATGTATAACCACGTCACAACGCCCTATGACCTGAGATCATCATGGATTCCTACATGATGAGTCATTGGTCTTTGACCTAGTCAAAAGTCACCTTTGACCGGGTGATGATAAAGGCTGGGATCGGGATCAGTGGTTTTCATGCGGAGAAACGTGAATGATCAAGATGGAATTTGTCCCTCACATTTGTAGAGAGATAATACTGGGCCCCTCGATGAGTGAGTCTAAGAAATGTATGGCCATACTGTGATGGAAAGGAGTTTCCATTTCACTTATTAGACTGCTCGAGAATCGAGAAAGTAATGGTCAAGAAAAGGAAGTTGACGTTATCCATGCCTCATCCTTGACCGAATTATTGCGTGACAAAAGGGACGTGACATGGTTATACGATAGGTAGTATCGTGTCATCGATCCCTATGTGAATTGGGTAGTCGCAATGTCTTGCTAGAGGCCGCTTGCGACTTGTGGGCTGATACAATCTTGGCCCACTGCCAATCTCATATGGGCCTGCAGGGTCGCACACAAGAATAATCCAACACGGGTAAAAGTGTCCAGATTCATTGAATCTCAGATTAATCTGAGATTCAATGAATACTGAATTTAATCTAGGATAAATATATATGTGTGTGTGTGTATATATATATTAAATTTGAAAATAATATAATAATATTATTTAATGGAGATTATAATATTATTATATGATATTTGTTTTATATTTTATTTATCGGATAAATTAAATATCTAAAACAAATAGAGATATTATATCTCATTTGATTTTCGAATAAAGATATCATTATCTATTTAATTTAAATTGAGATATTGTATCTCAAATTTAATTAAATAGATAGATATCATTTCTCAGATTTAATTTATGGAGATAAATTAAATCAGAAGGCTTTTAATTTGAATTAAATAAATACATTAGATTAAATCTATTAGATAGATTTAATTAATATTTTTTTAATTAAAATTCGAAATTCAAAATTAATGGGGATTAATTTTGAATATAATACGCCGATGGGTTTAGAAAAACCTACGGGACTTTTAGTCGAGCGTATTAGAAAGCCGCGAGAAACCCTAGAGCGAAAAAGAGAGAGACGCACAAGAGCCGCTAGCACGCTACCGTAGCCGTGTTCGGGGATTGTTCGTGTGGATACCAGTAGAGGAAGCCGATTCTAAGAGTCGTCTTCTGCTGATCGAGAAGGTAGCCCACCAGTTCAAAGAGAACGAGACGCGGACAAATTCACTACAGTTTGAATTTTCTTGATCGCCATGAGAAAATGTGCGCAAAGGGTTTGTGTAGATTATTGATCTACTAGTTCGCTAAAATCAAAGGAAAACCTCCGGCTTCGGATGATTTCGAGTTCTCTATAAGGTATGATTCGGGTTCCCTAACCTTGATTTAAACACACCTGAGTGATCCTCGGGACGGGATTTGTAGAAAATTTTAATCCGCTGTGCCTACAGATCCCAACATCTGGTACCATGTAGAAATATAATCTGAATGTTGTGTGTTATTCATGTATAAGAGAGACGTATTTATACAAGGAAGAGGAGCCTCAGAATTGATGGCTCTTAATCACTATTAATGGAGATTGATTCCCTAATCTCTATAATCCTAGATTGATTGCTATACTAATTAGAATATATTGCCTAATATATATATTTCCTAACAACAAAGATTATTATAATAATTAAGGCTCAAAAGCCTTCCCCAACGGACTAGTAAAAGAACTATTACCTGAAAAATTTAAATCAACAAGGTGAAACAAAAGCCTAAATAACTAGCTATTCAACTCATTACTAATAAGTATATATTTTATGATTAAATAGGTGTATATTTTATGAGAATTAGTTGGATTTATTGATATTATATACCTATTTAATCATCTTTTATATACTTTACTATCATTGTAGGATAAAAAGATATTTTGATATAAAATCTACTTATTTCCTATTATATTTTGCAGGAAATATTAGCTAATTTGGAAAGAAGTAAAAAAAGCAATTAAGAGGATATACAATCAGCCAAACTCGGTGGTCCCACGCAAGAAAAATAGAAACAAAATCAATTATGTGATCTGGTGGAGTAAATTACAAGATATAATATATCTTTTTAATAAGAAAAGGAGAATTAGTAACCCACAGCCCAAGTTATATTAAGGTTATATATATGAAGAAAGGAAGAAGCAAGAGAGGAGATCATGGAAGAGGAAGGATGGAGAGACGCAGAACAAGAAGGAACGAAGAAGTAGAGAAGTAGCGGTTGAGTGTTTCAGTTATCTCCACAGAAGAACGGAAGGACTGTGGAGACGACGGAGAATCTTTCTTTCCTTTCTCTCTCTCTCTATATATATTCTTTGAACCTGAATTCTTGTCTTTTTGTTATGGATTTTATTAGATTCATGTGTGGCTAATTGGTTTTGCAACCTAGAGGATTTATAAACTTATGGGTGAATTGGATTTTGTTTTCATTGCTTAGTTAATTTTGATATTAATTTTGGTTACTTAATCTTGTTTAACTTTATCTATCTAGTAATTGACCATCATTGAATATGATTTTGAGCAATAGGATTTACCTTGACGAATGAGATTTTAATTAGGCTCTGAGATCAAGTACTACGATTTAATTTGCGATTAGGATAGACATATACCTAATGACTCCATATAATTGTTGAAGAGTGTGTTCGATTTTTGTTGCCTCTTGAGTAACTATGTTAGACATAATAAATTATACTCAAGAGAGGGTTGTAAATGGACCGACCGACACTTATAGCTATTTATACTCAAGATTAACAAAATTGATATTAAAGCTAATTAAATTAGTGAAAACAATGTTTATGAAGCTAATAAGGAATTAGTGACTGTGGGTTGCTTGTTCAATTATTGTGGTAGTTTGTTATTTTGATTTCTTTTCCTTTATCTTAATTAAATTCAATTTGTTTTGCTCAACTTAAACGAAATTGTGAGATTAATGCATAACTAAAGTTGTGATACTAAGTCCTCGTGGAAACGATACTTTACTTACTCTTTATTACTTGATACGGCCCGTGCACTTGCAAAGTTTATAGGCTATAAAGTTTTACCCTATCAATTACACATGGTAATATGTGCTTATGAGGTGTCAAGTGGAACAATTTATATAACAAAGTATTAGAGATATACCACTCTGGTCTTATTTATAAGTTCATTTTGACCAAAAAATTTATTCCTATTTATAAGTCTAGTTTCATATAATAAATGAGATTGTGACAATTTTACCCATATTAATTGTACTCATGAAGATAGAGAGAGAAGAAACAGTTGAAAAATGTCCAATCATAAGTGAAGGTAAAGTTAAAATTTTACCCCATAATCATTAAATTAACTACCTTTTCCTTAGTATGTGAGATTTAATCAAAATTGATTTATAAATAGGATCAGAATGGTAATATACAAACTTCCAAATCATCGCTAATTCCATATCATAATTGTCATAAGACAAATTCCATATTAGAAATTTTGTATTACAATTTTTATGTCACAAATTTCCGTATCACAATTCCCAAGTTGCCTCTTATCAATCTCACCAAACTATAGTATTTCTGTCAACTAGACCCATGAGCTAAGTTACTATCGATGTTACTAGGTACTCAAAAGCTCATTGGTCAGGTGATGAGGACCAGTCAAAATTTATAGAGTATATGCCCAGACCATGAATCTTTTCCCCTCATTGAACCAGCGAGGTATCGTAGTCCCTCATTGAACTAGTAAGGCAGTCCCTTATTGAACTAGTGGGATAATAGAAAGTTAACCATCGTGCACAATGGTAGTTATATTACGTGGTAAAACAAACTACTTCATCTCATCCAAATCCAATTATAACAATAACTATCAATAAATCAATAGAATTTCTCAAGATTTTCTATCACAATTGGAATAACAATTTAGTATTCAAAATAATTGAGTGGCTAACAAAACAATTTAGAGATTTAAAGTTTCTCTAGAAGTCTCAACTATCATCTTTGACCATTCCAAATCAACCCCATTATTAAATTTTATTTCCATTAATCACCTTATCAATATGAAGTCAAAATCTATCTCAAAAGTCAAACTCTAATTCAAATCTTTATTTAACCTTCAAATTGTTCACTTTAGCATAAATTCTCAATTCTCTAGCATAACTCAATTTTTCTATTCCCTATTTCAATCATATATTTTTCATCCAACAACTCTATTTCACTCATTAAAATTATTGACAATAATAATTCGCTCCATTCATCCTTAAATGTGTAACATCCTGATTTTATTCTTTTGGATTTAATTGTAATTAAGAAATAATTATATAGGATTATGGTAATTAAAATTGTAATTGTGAATAATAAAAATAATATTAAAATTATGTTTGGGTTCTTCTTGTAATTTTGTCCATTCAAAAAAAAAAAACCAAAAAGAAGAAGAAGGATACGTGGTGGCAGAAGAAAAGAAGGAAAAAAAAAGGAAAAAAACAATTATTATAATAGAATGGAGTTGGGGCTTATGTGGCGGTTTTGTCCAATTCAAAAAAAAAATGAATGAATGAATGATGATTTTGGCGGAAGAAAGAATAAGAAAGAAAGGGAAAAAAAATGAAGTGAAGAGTCACCGCCATCAATTAATGAGAGGGTTTTTTTTTTTTTTTTTAAAACACTTCTAGGGAATTTCATTACTGGGATAAATCAGCTACAGACGCAATTCAATGAAACAGCAAGATAACAGACGCAACTTAATACATGCAACACGACAGAATACAACAAACAGCGAAGCAATAAGACGACTAGACTCGAACCAGAAGAACAAAAACAAACTACTCAATAAATAGAAGCTACACAGACCAAGCCGACACAGTGCTTCAAGACTGAGGGTCCCGTTGCCCTTGAGAGGGGGTGAGTCATTCCACTTTTTGCAATATATATATATACGGGGGCTGTGTGTGTGCGTCTGGTAGTGGAAAACTGAAGGTGAGTGTGCGGGAGAGCAAGAGAGGAGAAAAGGAGAATATTTGAAGTGTTTGAGGTATATTATTTATCTTATAAGATTGTTTTGATAGTTAAATCAACTTCTTTTTAATAAACTTTCTTCATGAAAGTTGTTCTATATATTTTTCTCTTTCCAATGAACTTAACATCATGTTGGTTAGTGAAAATTTTGAGGTTATGATTTTAGAAAGGTGTTAAGTTTTGATAATAGATGACTGTATATATGTATAGAACAATTAATAAGTAGTTTTAATTGGTTCAAAATTTTTTATTGATGATTGTAGGAATTTAAATTGATTTTTCTACCCTAGAAATTCAAGATTTATATCTTATCGAATATTTTTATCGATTAAAAGTTGTATAAACTGTGTCTTGAGTTAATAGAGAAATTATAGAGATTTTAATCGGTTGGTTTTGAAATTTGAAGGATTTAAACTGTTATTTTTAGTTTTTATTATAATAATATATATTTATTTGAAGAGTGAATACCCTATTTGGTCCCTTAAAAAAAAAACACGGACCCCATTTTGGTCCCTCAAACAACGAAACCCCTTTTTAGTCCCTGAAAATGATGAATTTCCAAAAAAAATGACTCCATTTTAGTCTTTCGAAAATTCCAAAAACCCATTTTTAGTCCATAAAAATGTTCCATTTTAGTCCCTGGGGACAAAAAAGGGGTCCGTGTTTTTTTTCCAGAGACCAAATAGGGTATTTACTCTTATTTGAATTTGTATAATTAAATATATATGAAATTATAATTGTGATGAAGTAGAGTTTATCTGTGACCGGTGATTGTTCGCATTTTACTCCCCGAGATAAGGTTTAGCTTGAAATTGAGGTAACTAAGGTTAATTTATTTTATATGCTTGTTTCGGACTGTAAGGTGTTTTCTAAATCTTACTCTCACATGAATTGCTATCATGTGTTTTGATAAATTATGCGTATATCTGAATATAAAATTGTTCTAGAGAAGCAGTATTTTCCAATATATGTTTGTATATAAGTAATATTGTTATTGAGATTGTGTCTGTGGTGATAGTTATGACGTTTGTTGTGAAATGTTGCATGTGGAATAATAAATTATATTGGATATTGTTATTATGATGTTTGTTATGGAATGTTGTATATGGAATAATATGTTGTACAATATTTTTAGGTATTGTAGTGCCGTATTGTTTATCTGTTATGGATATGTTGGGTTGTGTGGAAAAGATTTAGGGTGAAACTGTGCCCATCGGCTCTCTCATTCCTGGCCCGGAATTTGAGCGGAGTGTTTTGGGCTGACACCTCCTTATTACAGTATATTAGTGGTGGCACGGGAGGGGGACAGTATTCTTGAAGTGACTAGCTAACCTTGGCCAGGTATACTAGCACTGACAGACTGTACCACGTCCAGACGATATAAGGAGGAGCAGGATGGATGAGTGGGGCTTATTGTTAATTATTATGGATCAATTAATTATTTGTCGTTGATTTTATAAATGTGTTAGTAAACCTGCTTCTCTGACTTACAATCCTTTCCTGCATATTTGATAAATTAATTTTGGTTACTGGGACTTTATGTCTCACCCTGTCATTACCCATATTTTTCAGGTGAAACCCCTAATTCCACTAGTAGTAAAGGGAAGCAACCAGAGGCGTAATAGTTGTGAACTTTGTAAGCCTCTTTTGGTTTTAGTGTTGTAATGATTTCTATATTGCCATTCTATGGCCCACATGTTTTGAAAATACTATTTCAACCGTTTGGGATGACTATTTATTTACTGTTGAACCAAAGGTTTTATTTTATACGATATAATATTTTAGTAATCCACTATTTAAACTTGTGTGGAAATGTTTTGGTATAAACCTTTATTATGGATTTAGTGTTATAAAATTTGTGGGCTGTGTATTCTTCTGCTCGACAATTGTACTCAGAGTTTTAGATTTTGTGTGGTGAGTTTGTAGGTGAAATTTGTGTCCTGAACTCCGAAGTACTTATTTTTGTAAAGAAAAGAGTTTTTCTTAATCTCTTGTTAATCCGGTTTAATAAAAATATTATGGTTAAATACTCTTTAGTAAGGGAAGGTCTTTTCAAAATCAAAAAAAAAAAAAATCACTTTAATCCTTTAGAAAAATCACATAATCAACTATTTCTCAGAATCATCATTTCAATTTCATTTCTTCCTTCCATTAATTCTTTCTTTCGTATTAGAATCATTAGACTATAATTATCCCCTCAATTTCTTCAAAAACACTCAATTTCCAGCATTCAAAGTTTTGTCCCAAAATTTCCAAATTTCATATTTCGACCTTAAATTTAAGTCATTTAATAATCAATATATACAGCCTCCAGTAAATCTTTAAATTCGAATTTATGACCCTTTAATCATAAATCACAATTTTCCCAACCAAAACCTATCGTAACTTTTCTTAAATGAACAACTTAAGCAAAAATCCAAACCATATAACTCTTCTTTAAACTTCATTAGCTCCATCAGAAATTATATCCTTAGTTGGAACAGTCAAAAATTTGAAATTCAGGAAACCCTATTTTCGTTCCTCATTAAAAATCAAAAACTGAAAAAAAAAACAGTGGAAAAATAAAAATGATAGGAGATGGAAGTCTTGCCAAATACTCTAGAAGACAAGGTCAGAATACTCTCACCCTCACCTTTTTTTTAAAAAAAAAAATTATTATACATATGGCAAGGATAGCTTGAATATAAACCCTACTAGATGATGTTACCTACTTGGGGAAGAACCCTCCTAGCAAAATGCATATCTGTCCAAAACTCTGAATAACAACACTCTTGCACTTTTGGAAAGAAAAGTATATGAGGATCATTAGAGTGAGCCTCCTTAGCAAGCTTATCCGCACACGATAATATTTCCCTATGAGCATGCCTTACCTCCACCGACCAATCAGCATAAAGAAGTTGTCTGGTTTCTTCAATTAGGTTCTTGTATGGATGGTTATCACCACTATTCCGGAGCAAAATATTGATAGCTTCAATTGAATCTGAGAACATTTGTATATTTCTCAAATTCAATGACTGACATACTTCAAGGCCTGTTTTGATAGACAAGACTTTGGGCATCATGACTGGGTGTAGGCCAAGTGCCTTTTTGAAACCCATAATCCATTGTCCTTTATCATCTCTAATGAGGCTGTCACATGTCGAGTGATTCCCAGTTGTAACTGAAGCATCTACGTTGATCCGAATCGCTCCTGGCATTGGGGGGCTCCACTGACATTCATTCCATCTATCACTTGGAAAAATTCAATGTTGGAATCTTCTTGTTGATACATCCTCCATCAAATGGAACAAGATCTAGTGATTAATTTCTTTGACCATCGCACTAGAGTCTTCAAAGACCTGTCTGCAACGTGCCTTCCAAATGAGCCAACAAGTATTGCTGAAAATTTTATTCCATGGCCACCAATTCAATCTGCTCTTCTCTCGGATTATGCATGAAATTCCAGTTAAGCCAACCCAACAAATCACAGCTAAAGAAAATAGTATATTGGTTAGGAGTAATAAGTTGTTTCCATACTTTTTTCGCTCGCTTACAACCCCTGAACATATGGATAACACTCTTCTCACAAGGACAACCCAAAGGGCACTCAGCTTCGCACGCACAATAAAGGAGAAGGAAAGAGACGAATAAAAAAAAGAAAGAAAGGGGGAGGTCGCGCTTGACAGAAATAAAAGGGGAGGGGGTTTTAATTTTTTCTTTTTCTTTTAATAATATAAGGGGGTCATGACGGGTGCCACCCACCAATTAATTCATTAAAAAAAATTATTTCATGTACACACACTTAACTCATATTATTTTTTTAACTTTAAAGGCTGGCTTGAGCTAAATTTTTGTGTGCGTGTATATTTATATATATATTTAGAAATATCTAATTTCACTTTTTTTATAAATGTTCCTTACTTAAATAATTACTTGACAAATTTTAACTATTATAAAATAATCATATCCAAATGTTACTTTAATCATAGGGATAAAATTCGAAAATTCTCCTTACTTAAATAATTACTTGACACTTCTTAATTACCTTAAAATAATCATAGCCAAATGTAACTTAAATCTTAAGGATAAAATTTGGGAGGTTACAAAATCTTTTAAAGAATAATTTTTAGAAAAAAAGTTATAAAAATGATTTTAGAGAATAGATTTTCAGCTATTTTAATAAAATGACGGTGTTTGGATAATTATTTTTAGAATCACTTTTTTCATTTTCAAATTACTAAAAATGATAGGGAGAATTAAAATGAAGGACTTGGAGCAAGTGATATTTATTTGGAAGGACCATAAAAACTTTAATTATTTAGAAGGGCCAAAAGCTTAAAATATAAATTTAAAAATACCATATTATCCCTATCAAACCACCAGTGTCTTCTCTTTGATCCAGATTTGATAGAATATTACTGGTTCCATTTAGCTTTGGGCTACATAGATCTGCACCTCAATCCCATAGTCTGTAGTCTATGGGATTCGGACTTAGCCGAGGAAGGCCATTAGAAGAGATCTGATTTTAAAAGTTGATGGGGATCAGGGGGGGATGGTCCGTCTTTGGCCATGAAAGCAACTTTTTGACTGTGATTTCGTAGTGAAAGCTACCCCTTGTCGTTGAAAACGATGATTTCATATCTCTTCTGCAATTTCCGATCTCCCTCCCCGGTCTCTCACAATATCAAACGTTCCTAAGAATTTGTTGAATATTGTTTGATTTTTCAGTTCAACATTGTTGTTAGAATTTGGTTGGTTATTTTGATATGATTCTGCATTTCAATGTCAAGATCTTTGACAGTAAAAATGGCTGGGTCATGTTGTGAGAGTAGGTGAACATGAGAGAAAAAGGCATCGGAAGATGTGGAAGTGGGTGATGATAAGGGCATTTCGACATTTTTATTTTTTAATTTAGGTATTTGGTCCTTTTATATAAATACACTTGTTAAGGTACTTCCTAATAAATATTGTTTTCTTTTCGTCCAATATTCTAATTGTTCCAAAATGATATTTGTAATGTGATCATTACATATAAAAGATAAGATTCCATTTTACTCATTTTTAACATTTAATATAATAATAAATACCTAG
The DNA here is from genome assembly GCA_034222035.1 of Acacia crassicarpa. NCBI lineage: Eukaryota > Viridiplantae > Streptophyta > Magnoliopsida > Fabales > Fabaceae > Acacia > Acacia crassicarpa. The sequence goes on from JAWXYG010000004.1 coordinate 322,715, forward strand.
ATTTAAATAAATTTCTCTACAAAATAAAGATTATAATATTGGTCAAAAAGTGGATTTGGATGTAGCCTAACAAATGCAATAATTTCATATTTTGTAAAGAGATATATCTACATTTAGTGTCTAACAATACCTTAAATAAGATTGTCTTAATAAGAATATAATTAGGGAAAAAATGCATTTATCAGCAAAAATATTCCGTTTTTAAATAATAACTTTTACCATTTATGAAATATATGAGTGAAGTTTTATCTGAATTTATTTAAAAAAAAAACACTTTTAAATCTTAGATTTAGATTTAGAAGTTACCAAACCGGTTGAAAATTCATTTTCCGTTTTTCTCATCTGCAGTCCCAAGACGCCTATACGCACAACGGCACAAGCATCTCTTTTGCTCTAAAACCCCCAGCAGGTCGCGAGTAGCAAAAGGAGAGACATGCGCGGAGCCGGAGCACCCGATTTTTTCTATCGGGAAGCTCAAAGACTAGGATATGTCGCTCGATCTGCCTTCAAGGTATTCTTTTGCCTTCAGCTTCCCCCTTTTTCTTGTTATTTTCATTCCCATTATTGCAAACTGCTAACTTACCAAGTATTTCATTCCCATCGACAACAAAAGTTGCTTCAAATACAAAAGCACTATAAGCTGATAAAACCTGGTTCATCGGTTCTGGACCTCGGCTGTGCTCCCGGCGCTTGGCTACAGGTATACATCTCGAAAGTGTTTCGTGGGCTTCTGTTACAATTTTTTTCCACTGGTTCAATTGCGGGCTTCGGATTGTATTTTATTTCCCCTCTTTCCGTAGGTGGCTTGCCAGAGCTTGGGTCCTCTAAAGAACGGAGGCTTGGTTGTAGGCATTGACCTCAAGGTGTCATTTTTAATGTATTATTTTCTTCGATGATAGTCTCTCTGCGTCTCTCTTTTGATAGTCTTTCTCCGTGTCCATTATTTTCTTTACCATGCTAAAAGAAGAAGTTATAAGGAGCATACCAAGTTGAATGCATTGTTTCTCTCCAACCCCTCTCATTAATTTATGAAATGTGAAATGTGGAGAACAGAAGATCAAGGTTCCTCCTCTCCACTGTGATTCACGGGTTAAAACCATCTGTGCTGATGTCATGAGTCTCCCAAAATGCCGAATTAGAGCTCTGTCTCCACAGGTACTTGTGAACATCTTATGTGATTCCATTAATATTGATATGGGAAAATCTGCTGTTAGGCCTTTGTCAATTAAGTAGGGTGGTAAAAATTTCGTGAATCAAATCTAAATCTGCAAACTGCTACCAGTGACATCCCTAAATATTTTGCACAGTAATGAGCCCTCCCCCGGTCACTCTTGTTTTCTATTTTCACTTGTTAAATGTTGTTTTCTTCATCTTGTTACATCCCTGGCAACATTATGTGCTCAGGCAGATGCCTCGACTGGTTCATCAGTTTGAGTACGCTCCCTGAATGGAAAACATTAGTCCACCAGCCGAGGGATGTAACAATGGTATACAATTGTCTGGATTGCAAGCCCCAGTGGCGTACAATTACAGCTACGTTTAAGGCCAGGAATTAAATAGTCTGTAGTTTATGTGAGATAAAATTCATTTACAATCTTTTCCCACATAGCATGATAATGAAATGGAGAAGCAAAGGTTCATGAAGAAAAGGTTTATCACGAACCCCTTTCACAAGATGGCGTGCTTGAGTTAACACCTTCATCAATCTTTTGATGACAATCATGACATGAACTTGCTGCTAAATGAGTCGGACATGATACTTTTGGACTTTGGGAGCTGGTTGTATTCATTGGCCAGACTTAAAAATTCAATCAATATATTGTGATTTCTTGTTGGGATTTTCTTCTTTTTTCTTTTCTTTTTATGGTATTTTAAGTTCAGGTGAAGAAACCTCATTGAAGATGCCCGTAAGGGTAGAGGCAACCCATATTTTGTCCCTGTATTGCATGAAATATTGGTTTTTCTTTTGCTTGTTTTCATATATATATATATATATATATATATATATATCCATGCATGCATACTTTGTTTTGCCTAGGGGAACCTTTCAAAGTATCTAAATGCAAACCATTTTTTCCTGCCCGTCAAGCGTGGTGCAATTAATTTTTGAACTGCCTCTCTTCTACAGCAAAAAGGGTTTGCTGTAATACTTTCAGACATGTGTCCACTGGTTTCTGGGATCACAACTAGAGATGCCGCTCTGTCTGCTGAACTAGGCATGCGAGCATTGGACTTGGCCATTGGCAGAGCTGCACCGGTTCATTCTGAGTACGTTACTCAGGAGGAGCAAAGTGGCAGTTCATTTAGTTCAGATGATAATGGTGTATTGCAGGATGAAGGGCATCTTGTCATAAAGCTTTTGGAGAGTGAAGATGTAAAAGGTGGGTTTTATTTCATAATAAATTAGTAAGAATATAGAATTGGTTTGTTCAGGTTGAATTTAGAAATTAAAATTTAAAAATATTAGATTTCTTTGGCCATTCATGCTGCAGATATTAGCCAGATTTCAAAACAACTCTTTAGAAAGTCAACATGGTTGAGGCCTAAAGCTACAAGGCCTTCATCAAGAGAGATTTATTTGATATGTCAAGGTTTAAAGCCAAAAGCGAAGCTATAGATGAACATCATACTACTTTGGACCCCGCAACTCAAAATTCTTCTTTGTACATCTGTAAGTAATGCTTGCACTTGGTTCGATTTTGGCGGAGCATTACAAATTTAGGAGGGAGGCAACAAGTATTGGAATTGGAATTGTACAATTTCATGAGTAGCTAATTGCTTAGACTACACGTTTGGATTAGCGGCGGTTTTGCAAAATTTAAAATAGAATAAAAGTTATATTGCAAATGTGATTTATGTTTGAATTGACGGTGGTAGAAGCCCATCTACATTGCAGGTCTTAATGGTTTCTTTTTAAAAGTAGTTTTTGGCCTAAAAGCCTATTTGAAAAAATGCCAATCCAAATATCTCATTTTACTTCCACCATACTTTTTTCCTTCCCATCGTGTTTTTTCAACCCCCATTGCCTTTCCAAACTAGCCAAAGCAACTCGCAACTGGCAAAGGGGTCGGACACTCTCACCAAAGGAAGGAGGTTCGATCCTGGAGTTGGTCAAGGTGTTGAGGGAGGCATCCTAACTTCTAGGTGCCTAGGTAAATATCTGAAGATAATAGACGGCTCGCCCTACCTAATGTCGGTATGATCTAGGAGGAAGGGATATTTTGCCCTACCCTTGGATCGTGGGTGAACCCACCCCTTCCTCTAAAATTTTCTTATAAAAAAAAAAGTTTGATTCTCAAAATGGCTTCTTGTTTTTCTCATCAATTTGATTGGCAGATATTTTTTGATACCATTGGGCAAATGGCGACAAGAATAGTTGAATCCGCTGGTGGGCGCCAATAGATCATGGAAGGTTTTGCAATCTGGAAAAGTTGGTCACTGGAGTAAAAATTTGGAGATAAATTGTATTATTCATGACTTAATTTATTAGTAGAATTTCTTATGTAAATTTTGGAAATAATGAATTCGCACGTATTGACAATTTACCTCAAGTTCTTAGTATTTTGTTTGAGTTGGGCCCGTATTTTGTGATTTGATAATTTGTAGAAATGTATGAATATTAGGCCCTGTTTGGTACCTAGCACTGAATATCCTTTCTTTATGCTCTTTTGAAATGGTACTAAAATCGGGAATAGGATACTCTCCAATTAAAAAATAAATAGTTCAGATTTAATATTTTTTAAAACTATTATTTTACTACTTTATAAATTTTTTTAAAAATAAATTTGTTTGTGTTGCTGTTATGAATTATGTAGATCAAATTTTAAAATAATAGTTTTATAAAAGTTTGAACCATTATTTTTTTAATTTGAAGGTGGAGATGAGATTCTGAGGAAAAAAAAAATAAAACAAAAGATTATAAGAAAACCCAAACCCATTAATTCCTCCCTCAGTTAATTTTTTAGGGCTTGTTCGGATGGACTTTTAAAAAAAGGTTTTTTTTAAAGCTTCAAATTGGAGTTTTTTTAAAAAAATCAGCATTTTATCTTTTTTTCGGTTGACTTTTGCTTTTTTTTTAAAAAAAATATCTAAACACATAAATTAATTAAAAAAAAGCTTTTTTTTTTTAACATTAAAAAAGTGTTTTTTAATCAAAAAAGTCAATCCGGTCCTTACAAGTTGAGGGTTAAACTTCCAAAATGAATCTTATAAGAAGAATGACTAGATGAAACCAATCATACTGTTCTTAACATCCTCCAACATATGTTCAGTTTTTTTTTTAGTGCTCAAGAAATTTTAGGAAAAGGGTTAGGCTCACTCATAGTTCAAGGGTAGGGCGCTTGGAGCCCAGTCCACAGGGGATATAGTCAGAGAGTACACATGTCTCCACCTCTACCAGCGTTACCACTGCTTCCTAGACCCTTAGGATGTCTCCCCCGCCTTGACCAATGCAGGGATCAAACCCCCTCCCTAAAGGTGAGGAAGACGACCCTCACGCGGACCCGGATTCCCTCCTTTTCCCTCCCCCTCAGAATCCCATCTGGACTGTCCAAATCTTGATCCAACGGTCCAGATTAAAAAAAAATTTACTTTTGTCTTTTTCGAAAAAGACAAAATTTCAAAAAAAAAATTCTTTTAAATTTGGACCGTTGGATCAAGATTTGAACGGTCCAGACGGGATTCTGAGGGAGAGGGAAGAGGAGGAAATCTGCTCCTACCCTCACGCCAGTTGAACCCAAGGACGAGGGGTAACATATGTTCAGTTAGCACAACTTATTCAACCATTGGGCCCTTGGGTCGTGGGTTCGATCCTCTCTGTCGTCGCTGGGACTCCTTTAGTAGGCGATCTCGTAAATCCCCAGTAAGTGCTCATAGAGCCCGGGGCCGTACCCTGGCCTTGGTGGGGGACTGATGCCAAACCCCTCCAAAACTTTCTTGTACCAAAAAAAAAAAAACTTATTCAACCACTTATAATTATTCTGATGAGGCCATAGTTAACCTCTTTGTTGCCGGACTTAAATGTGGGTGGGATAAATATTACAAGTGGTAGAAGTAGAAGCAAATATAGAACTCCGATCCCTGACGCAGTAAATACCTTGATTTAAGAATTCACTTTGAATAAGGTAAGCCATCCCTCCCTGATGCAGTAAATACATTAATGATATGAAGATGCAGCATAAAATTCACTTGACTTCATTATTTTACAACATTATAGTCTTTTTTCCCGCGTTCTTTAAGCATAAAATTTACAAAATCGTGATACGGATAAGTTGCTCAACCTGATAGTCTTGAACAAACCTTTTCCTTCAATCGACACAGAAACACAGCTGGTAATTCTAAATTAATTTAATCAATAGCTACCTAATAACATGGATTAACTGCTTTACATTTGATTCATAACGTCACATCTGCCGTGTTCGGTGTTTGACGAGGAAAAAGAAACCCAGCACCCATTTACAAATAGTTAGTTACCATAATTTAAATGCCATGTTTTCCTCATATTCTCTCCTGTCATCGAATATGGGTACGTCCTAGTGACCACATGCCTGAATCCTTGACCGGTGCCTGAAAAGTGTAAATTAAATTAAATTAAATTATAGTATACATCTGAACTGGTACGGAGAGAGAGTAGATGGATAGGCAAATTCTTACAGGGGATTTCATGGAGGGAAAAACATTCCAAAAGCGAAGAGTTTCATCCCCTGCACCAGTTACTATGGTCTGACCATCGGGGGACATTGCAAGGTACAGCACTCGCATGGTGTGTCCAGTGAGCGTGGCAACCTGACCAAGCTTCACATATCACATGACTGGTTCACTGTGAGGAAATTGCTGATTTGAATAACTAGCTTACCTTGGCCATTGAGGGATATTTCCACACCATGATCTGATTCTGGGAGTAGCCATGAGTGCTTACTAGCTCGTTCACGTTTTTACTCCAAGCAAGGTTGCACACCTGGCTGCCAGTGTCAACGCAGTTCAACTGGTGGCCATTTGTTGTGTTCCAGAAGCGAATGCACCTATCTGCAGTTCCACCGCCGGACGCAAGTAGGCCACTCTGGTGAGGTGACCACGCAATGGCCTTCACCGCTGCCGTGTGCTCCGTTAGTCTCAATGCCGGTTGCTGCGACTGTTGATTCCAGACCAACAGCTGCCAGTGTCGTGTTCATTCCATATTATTTTCATTATATTATATTCCACAACTCTTATAGCTCAGCCATAAATACCTGATTATCATTTCCGCCCGATGCTAGTTCCCTGTCATCGTGCGACCACTTCAATCCGCATACCTGTTAAATCACGTCATTTTTTTACTGCTCTCCACACTAATTAATATCCCTCAGTGTCCTCTCATATTATACCTCGGACTTGTGCCCCACCAGCCTGCTAACGAAGTCATTTGAGACTCTCATATCATGCTGAAGTATGTTCCTGTCCCTGCTTCCTGAAGCTAACATGCGTGAATTCCATGCCAGCACTCCAGTTCTTGTCTGATGCCCTCCCATTGTTCTAAGCCTCTTGCACTGAGTTCCATCCCAAATCTGTTATAAAAGGCAATAATCAATAATCATAATATACGCGGAACGAACCTGTGTAGTGAAAACTTTAAGAAGCTACCTGAACTTGACCCTGATTTGTGCCGATGGAAATGTAGGAGCCCTCCCGGGTCCACTGGACAGAGCACACACCGTCATGAGGTCCCAAGTCACATAACTTTGTCACCTGAAAACCAAACGTGAACGAACGGTGTGTATTGAAACGCGAGAAGTAGGCGTCAGTTTCAGACTTACTTTGCTGTTGGAAGCACTCCAGAGGTAGACACAAGTGCCAAGTCCCACGGCGAGAACATTTTGTGAGGACCAGTCGACTAAATTCAGGTAAAAGTCATCTTGAAGTGAGGGCGCATCCAAAACCTGCGATTTGGTTGGGCTTCAGCAATGAAAAATAAATGGAATTGGGAGGCAAGAAAGGAAGGAAGAGTTGACCTTATGGGGTGTTTTGGGGACCTTGCGAGGAGGCTTTGGAGGGGTTGAGGAGTCGGACGAGAAGACAGAATCGTGGCCTAAAACAGAGGGCGAGAAGGGGGAGCTGGGACCGGAATGGTCAGTCTTGAAGCGTAGCATATTCTTGCTTGGGCTCATGGGAGAAGCTTGACCTGCAGGGGAAGGAGAACCGAAGTCAGACCCAAACAGCTCAGATTTCAACAACCTCGTATATGCCTCGTTTGCCCCTTCTTTCACTGGCGAAGGCTTCTCCACCAGCCCGAAGGTGTGGAGCCTCGACGATGATCTGCACGGTATGAATCTGTCGCTGCACGTGGAGGAGGATTTGGACGGCGATGACAATTTGGGATTTGCCCGCAAACCACCCGAAAAGGTATCCAGGCGCAGCGAGCTTCCCGACATGCCGGCCGGAAGATTAATTCCCGACGATTTCCTCGACGGAGGCAACTCCATTTCTGGGATTTTGGAAGCAGAGGTAGAGGAGGAGGTGGAAGAAGACGGAGGAAGAGACTCGAGAGTGTTTTTTTTTTGCTCAAGACTCGAGAGTGTTGAAGAGGAAGACTCCCAACGGTCTTATTTTGAGGTTTATAAATAAATTGAGGTCACAGCCACAGGACTCCGGAGCGTGTCGAACGAGCAAGAGGTTTATTCAAACCCCCCGCATCCCCCCAACGGTCAGTTACCAGAGCAATTCTTGCACACTCCCACGTTCCCACCTCATTTATATCCTGACTAGTAGAAAAATGACACGTCAGGCATACCACTTTCGTTACCTTCTAATATTCCAAAGTTACCCTCGCTTCGTCCCCCAAATTCCAAACAAAGTTTACGAAGGAATCTCAGAAAGTTGGAATAAGGATTGAGAATGATATTATTTGTTAGGGTAAAGTCGTACTCAGCACCACGAAGTTTATCTTCAGGAGCGTTCAGCACCACGAAGTTATGGTTTTGGAGCGTCCAGTGCCACGACCGTTAATTGACCGTTAACGTTGACGTGGATGATGACGTGGCGCTGACATGGAATAAAAAAAATTCAAAAAATTAGGAAAAATTAAAAAAAAAATTGGGAAAAAATTTTAAAAAATTAGAAAAAATTTTTAAACTTACAAAAAAATAAAAAAAAATTGAAAAAAAAATCAAAAAATGAGGAAAAAATTAAAATAATTAGAAAAAAATTCAAAAAATTAGGAAAAAAATTCAAAAAATGAGGAAAAAATTTAAAATAATTAGGAAAGAATTAAAATAATTAGGAAAAAATTTTAAAAAAATTAGAATTTTTTTTAAAAATTTAAAAATTAGGAAAAAAAATTAAAAATTAGGAAAAAAAACCAAAAAATTAGGAAAAATGCCCTTATATAAATTTTGTACCTCAACTACCTTATTGATTTCACATAATCCCTCATTTATATGAATATGCATCTTTTAGGAAGAAATTGATAAAAATTAGAATGTTGTATTATAATTAGGACAAAAAACAAACTCTCAAATGTTGTCTTATAATTAGAGCTGGAGGGAGTATATAATAAATTGTCATTGTCATTTCCCCAAATGAGAGAGGCAGTCCATGTCGTAAGATCATAATTTTTTGCATTTTTTCCTAATTTTTTTTAATTTTTTTACTTATTTTAATTTTTTGAATTTTTTCCTAAGTTTTAGAATTTTTTTTTCTAATTTTTAAATTTTTTTTCTAATTATTGTAATTTTTTTCCTAATTATTTTAATTCTTTCCTAATTATTTTAAACTTTTTCCTATTTTTTGATTTTTTTTCATAATTTTTTGAATTTTTTCCTAACTTTTGGAATTTTTTTTCTAATTATTTTAATTATTTCCTCATTTTTTGATTTTTTTTCGATTTTTTTTTATTTTTTGTAAGTTTCAAAATTTTTTCTAATTTTTTTTTAAAAATCCTAATTTTTTTTGAATTTTTCCTAATTTTTTGAAATTTTTTTATTCCACGTCATCGTCCACATCAACATGCCAGTCCACGTCAGCGCCACGTCAGCGTCCATGTTAGCGTTAACGGTCAATTAACGGCCGTGGCACTAAGCGCTCCAAAAACGTAACTTCGTTGTGCTGGGCGCTCCCGAAAAAACTTCGTGGTGCTGGGCGCTCCTGGAGGTAAACTTCGTGGTACTGGGCACTCCTTTTACCCTATTTGTTATGATTGTTCCTGATCATCATTCCCTAACGCTATGTTTGGGAGTTTTATTTTGGAGAAAAAGGAAAGGAAAGGAAATGAAGGGTTTTGGTAGTCTCTTCCCTTATTTGCATGTTTTAAAAAAGGGAGTGGAGGGAATTAGGGGATTTTACAAATCTTCCAAAACCCTCATTCTTTTAAAAAATAGAGTTCCTCTAATATGGGGTTTTTAAGAGAAGAAATAGATTAATTACTTCTTTATCTTTATTCACCACCACCATACCACCCTACCACCATCATCGCCGCCATCACCCCCGCCCCCACCACCACCCCACCGCCACCCCTACCACCACTGCCGCCGCCGCCGTTGCCACCACCACCATAACTTCGCCGCCGCCGCTGCCGCCGCCGTCACCACCGCCGCCACCACATAAATAATTTTTTGAATATAAAGATTACATAAATAATTTTTTTAGAAAATTTAAATTTATTTGTAAAGTATAATAATTATATTAATTATTAAAGAAAAGGATAAAATGGTAAAAGTAACTCATTAATCCTCTATCTTCTTTCTTTACTACTTTTTTAACTCCCAAACAAGGGGAGGAAATATCCTCCATTTCCCTTCCATCCCTTCCTCTTCATTCTCCTTGCATTCCTTTCCTTCCCCTTCCCTCCAAACTCCCAAACAAAACCTAACTCTCCAATTGACAAGCGTGGGTGTTCTTGCTTACACACGTAGATATGATCAATTCTCAGAATCCATGGCATAATATCCTCGTATTTCTTTCTCTTCCTGACAACTCTCCTATAATTTATCATCGTAACTTTGGCTTCTTCGATCTGCTCATCCATTCAATACCTAAAAGTCTCACATTCGGAATTGCGCACTTATAGTGAATGAATATTTTAATTTTCCGGGAATTGAGGATTGAGTTTCTCTCATTATCACTTTCTCATTATTCCTCATCATCTCTAAATCATATCCATCTAATCAATCACAATACCACTTTAACTTTTCTCTCATCTCCCCAATCAATGACCTAGATGAGCTAATGAGAGAAAATGAGAAAAATGATAAAGAGAGAATCCTCTTGGGGGGTTGATGGACAAACGGTCTCATTAGCGTTTTCTCCTCACTCACCCACCTCTTTTAAATCACATGGTTTTTTTTTAATTTTTAATTGACTAATTCACCCACCTGTCTCCCAACCCTTATAATTAATATACTCATCCGGTTCTATTTATATGACACTTCCAACATTTTTTATATAGATCAGGGAAAACCTTAAATCTCATTAATTCTACCATAAAATTCAATAACTTTCTAACTTTACCCATATTTAATATATATAATACCAATTGAAAATAAAATTAACACAATAATAAGTAAAGGGTAAAATTGTAAATTCACTTTAAAACTTCAATGAGGTGCCTTACAAATAGGATTCAAAAAAAGTTTTTCTACATGCCCTATATGGTATTTAAATATATTGTGTTAATGCAATATTTGGTCCATCAAACTCCTGATTTTACTTTTGATTTCTCAAATTTCAAATTATGGGTTTTGAATGATTAATAGTGTTACGGACTGGCCCAACAGGCCCAGATCCGGACCTCAGCCCCATCACGCTAGGGATAGAATCCACGCCAGGAAAAGAATATTATCGGAGATCCCACAAATATAGGATCTCATTAATAGCAACTCCCCTACAATCATGGCACCAGTTAATCAGCCCTTGACGGCTCAATCTAAGATATTGCTCATTAAGGCAGAGATACGCGCACCAGACTCCTCTATAAATAGAAGGAAACCCTAGACAGGTGCACACGTTCTATCTTATGCTCTCTTTACATTCTGTCACACGGAGCACACACCCCACTCCCCTGGCTACGTGTCTTCCAGTTTGCTGCGAACTACGTGGACTTTGATCCCTTCAGAGGGTACGTAGGCTCTAGGCTTGACAACCTAGTCAAGTCCAACATCTGTATTCTTCATACAGAACAAATAGGTATTTCTTAAGGGATACAAACAGATCAGCTTGAATAATATCGAGATCTGCAATAGGTTAGAGCCATGAATCTTTGAATTTTTAAACTATAGGGAGACATAGCCAATGTTAGCTAAAAGTTAATAATTGGAAGTATTTTTTCCCCCTCAAAAAAGTAATTTCCAAAATGATCCATATATTTCAGAAACCTCAAACATAACCCAAATGTCCAGAAATATATATGTGTGTGTGTGTATGATGCTTGAGAAAGCATGGGTGAGTTGGCTATACAAGATCATTTCACACATGAATTCCATGTAAATGCAAAAGGCTAACTAGACGACATTATCGTAGGCGGTGAGAGACAATAAGGAATGTATTACAACCAGAAAGAATGTGGAAATGAAGAAGCAGTAAAAGCATCCAATGATTTTCCAGGTACAGACGAACATACCTGCTGAGCTGAGCTTAGCCTAGCTTTGCTTTGCGGCACGACCCCAACTCTTTTTGTGTTACTTCACTGCATCATGCTTCACATACATACGTATGTACACAACACACCTACTAGCTACTACTAATTAATTTAATTATATATATATATATATGGAGTCGGATATTAAATCTAAGTGGTGTTTAATTTAATAAACTAATCATAATTAATGAATGGCTAGCTTCACCTGATCTCCTAATATAATAGAGCTGAAGCAATTTAATTAATTAGCAGTATTATAGCCATCCATTGCGACTGCAGCATCATCAAGATTCCCACACACATCAAAGTGGGCTATTTGCTTCTGTTAGTCTTACAAACACCCCAATTAATGCTGCCGCTTGTGAATCTTGATGACGCTCCACCAGCAAATAATGACTGCTTCTTTCATTTTTTCTCCACCTTCTCTCCCATCGATCAATTAGGGAACAAGAAACCCTAACCCTAAGTCAATATCATAAGGATTATGCCAAGATTCAAAAAGCTGAATCACAAGAGTTAGCCAACGAGACAAGGGGTGTGTGATTAGCAGATAACTACCAGTGCCCAAAAGAAAGGAAAACAGAGAGGGAGGGAGAAAGTAGTGTTAATTGTAAAACTGTACTGTAGTGTGCAGAGAGCAAAGAATATGATTGAGGAAAAGCAAAACAAGAAAGTGAGAATATAATGAAGGAGGAGGAGAGACGAAAGGATGTATTATGAGGGAGGAGATTGGTCGGTGGCTTAAGACAAGTCAGTGCAAGTAATAGTGCAACGGCCACCACAGTGTTATACATACATCTCGTAATCGCAAGTGCCAAATTTACAAAAAAAATCTTAAAACCTCACTCACGGAGTCATCCTTCTGGAGTTGGAATATAAAGAAAACTTACCCCGGCCCCCGCTGTCGAATTCACCCTTGACCCCACCCGCTTTTAACTATCTCCTGATCTGCGAGCTGATTGATGCGTTGCTTTTGTCGCTAAAGCAATCAATTAAACTAGGTTCTAATTAATTATGCAGTTTAGGGTGCCATCCTCCCAAAGAGCAAGCTGTGGGTTTTCTTTAAGTTGAATTCAGGTGATAAAAATTGCAATAATAAAATGAAACTAAACTAATTAAATGTAAGATGATAATTACTCTAAAAACTACTCCCTCCGGTCCTTATTATAAGGACCCAACTAACTTTTCTCACAAACTAATAAAAGTAGTTAAAGTCAATAAAGTTGCCCTACAATTTAAGTAACTTACAATATTACCCCTACTAATTGCACTAAACTCTAATATTATATTAACTATTACTCTCAGTCTCTCACCCACTACCCTCATTAATTAAGGGCAGACATGGAAATAAATAATTAATGCGCATTGGGAACAAGCAAGTGCATTATAAAAAGAACTAAATAAACTTACTAGTTGGTGCCTTACTAAAGGGAGTATTTGAGAATGGAACTAATCTAGATGTAGATGCAAATTTGGGTTTTTTTTTTTTGTTATGAGAGAATAATTAAAATCCTAAGAATAGAAAATTGAATAAAAGCAAATCAAACAACGAAAATCTAGTTCAATTATGATGATAAAGGGGACAACTCAGAATTCACATAGAGCTAACTTTCTTAGCCTAAATCAATTAATTAAACCAAAGAGATTAATGAAAGATTAGAATTAATGAATTTAATTAACTAATTGAAACATAGGAAACCCTCAAGTTCAATAACACCTAATCCATCAGAAAACTTATAATGGAATGGGTGCTAGTTAATTAAACTCATTAAAACCCAATCACAATTAAGTTCTAAATAATTTTGGAATTTTGTTTACAATTATCCAATTAAACAACTAGACAATTTACCAACTCAATTAAATAATTAAATCGATAAACCCAATTAACAATTAAATTAATAACGAAAACTCAATTATTAATTCAATTGACAATCAAAGGTTGTAAATAAGAATCCAGCAATAAGCATAAAAACTTCAAATTATCAATGTAATTCAAAAGAAATAAGTTTACAATCTAAAACTATATTGTTCTCAATTAACACAACTCCAAATCCTTTAAAATTAAATAACCTCAAGTTGGAATTAAAAAGATAAAAAGAATAATACTCCCTTGTGATCTTGAAGTGTAACTTCCTAGGCTCTAACTTCCTCTATGCTCCTTCCAAGTTACCTCCTAAATAACTCAAGCTGCCAGGGATTTTCTTCCTTCACGTGTTAAGCAATTTCTCATGGCCATTGAAATTAATGAATAAGATTCAATTGCTCGCACAGGAAAGAAGCAAGCGTGGGTCCCGTGAGTTGAAGAATTGAAATGAATTGATGATTAATTCAAGCCCCTTGGTCCCACGAATCCACCGGAGGAGTATGAAAAGAATTAATCGATAGAATTGAAATAAGGCTGTCTCTGCGTGATGCTCTACGTAGCTTCTTCGCGGCTGCTTGGTCTCCTCTCTTCAACCTACGTCTCTCGGCTCTCAATGAGAGCCTGTGTTCATGTTGGCCTAGGTTAATTAATAGGATGAAGAGAGGGTTTTGGATACCAACTTAGGCCCGTTAAAATATGAGAAACCAAATAAAATTTTATCATTAAATTCTCTTTTAGCTTCCTGAAAAATTTTGTATCATAGGATCTTCTAATATGATAAAATAATGATTTATCATATATTAAAAGATATTTTTTTAAATCACAAGATAACAATTAGGATATTAATAATTTAAGCCCAATAATCTCATAATTAATTCATATTTATATTTTTTTCTCAAATTGGCTAACAATCCAAATATTATTTAATATATCTAAATTAGCCTAAAATAATCCCTTAAATAAATGAATAAGGCGAGATAAAATATATAAAATTGAGATTTATCACTGACGCATACACATATATATGCTTGGTGTTTTCTTAAATTATCATCTTTCAGCTCATTGGGCCATCTCTCTCTAAAAATTCTTAATATACATGGGTCTATATTATTTCTCTTCCATTTATGATGAGTGAATCCGCCGTAGAGTTACCACCAAGGACAGCAGTGCAGTGGCACAGCTGGTGGTATTGAGATGACTTATATCTCCCCTCAGGTCCCGTGTTCGAATCCTCTCTCCCCTCACCTTGTACCAAAAAAAATCCGTCGTAGAGTTCAACATATGTATGTTAACTTAGCACTCGCGAAGTAATAAGTTGTTAGTCTTTTTTTTTTTTTGTTCAATAAGTAATAAGTTGTTAGTGAGTACCAATAAATATGAACAAAACCGTCTTATCTACTTTTGCTTTCTTAATGGTTTTGAAGCCTAGAATCCTGATGCTCTCCTCCTTGGCCGAGGGTTTCCGATTTTGTATACTTTTGCGAAGGCACTCATCAGTCAAATCACCCCCAACATAGTATCACTTGATTGCTTTTAATAATTTAATTTGTACCATATATATACACGCGAAATCAATCAAACTTTCAACCCCACAAACTCCTGCTTTTGTGTTTTTTGATTCACAACCTCTGCATCTGAAATACTTATACTCGTCCAACCAAATTTGTACCTATGTGTGCGTAAGAGTCCTAATTTGTTAATCCTAACCGCATGAAATATCATGTTTTAGCCTTACATGTACGTAGGAGCGAATCCATAGTTATTCTTTATATCACGTTAAGATTTAATTGAGAGAATCTTTTAAGTATGTGTGTATGAATGATTCCCTTCTCCATTTATATACACTCATATATCCATCAACTACAATCAGATAATTCCTCAATTCTCACCTCATTTTAAATGATAGCCCTTTCATCCATAGTTATTAAAACCGAAACAGCCATTTGACTAGAAAACCAGTGAACTGGTCCTCTAACCCAAGGTGGTTAAAAACTCGTTTTATCATTGAGATTTTACGTTTTTACAATTTTTTTTCATTAAAACGATTTTACTAATTTTCCAAACGCTTTTAAGTTTTTACGATTTTATTACATTATGATTTTACGTTTTACGATTTTTCATTCTTCTTTCGTTTTTAGGTAAAATCTACGTTTTCACTACCATGCTCTAACTGGTTTGATTTGGCCGATTTGATAGCGTTATTATTTATTCAAAATTTTCTGACTTTAAAAATTCATATATAATTTTACATATTTTCAAAAATTATAAATTAAAATTATATTGGAAGCTTGAGATGTAAAAATATTATCATTTAGTCCTAGAAATTCTTAAATTCCAAAACCATTCGAAAAGCCTAAAGATATAATTTCCAATCATTGTTCTTATTTTTGAACTCTCAAACACTCAAATTTCACCTCTTGGTAGCTTAATCTCACCAATAATTAAATCTTACTTAATTCAAAACCTCAAAATTAGATTTGAGATATTATACATAATTGAGAACTTGAGTATTGCAATTAGCAATGACCCCATTTTGGAGTTGTTTAAGTTCACTTCTTCACCAATCTGAGCCCTGGTTAGCTCCGGCTTGATTCTGATCTAATCACTGATCTTTGACTAACTACCCCGACCGATTTAGTGGCTGATCCGTGTTTAATAACCTTAGTCCCGTCCATCTCTCTTCCCAAATTCTTTAATTTTGTTTTTTTGGCATGTTGAAACTACACATTTCATCTCATATGCTTTCTCATGCAAATTAAAACCAGCAATTAAAATTAAACATTTCATCACATATCAGATTCGAATACACACAAGTCCACAAAAACAACAACTAGCTAGCTAGCAGTTATTATTAGTTTGGTGCGCTGCAAAAGCTAAATTTATATATGTAGTGCATGGCTATGAAGTGCATTTTAGACATCTATATGTATGTATGCAGTGGCGGAGCAAGGATATTTTGTTTATGTTCGCACAATTAGTAGGAGGCTTTAAGGTTCGAGGGTTGCGCCTAGAGCTGGGAATTAGGGCCGGCCCGGCCCTACAGGGCCTGGCCCTCCAGGGCTTGGGCCCTACAGGGCCGGAGATAAGAAAAACATCTGTTTTTCAAAGCCCGGCCCGATAGTACCAGGGCCAGGGCCGGCCCTACAGGGCCTGGAAATTACTATTCGAAATTTTAATTATTTTTTTTCTAGGTTTTTTCCAAAGAAATATAATTAGTAAATTGCAACCATTAAAGTTCTAATCTATGAAATAAATATTATCAACATTAATATATAAACAATACAAATCATCCAACAAATAAACACATTCATTAATTCGTAATAAAAAACAAACTATTGTCCACAATTGACTCACATAAAACTTAAGAAGTATTAAACTAAACAACATTAGATAACTCACATAAAATATAAAAGCATACCACTATCATTGTCAATTGTCACCTTCTTCATCACTCTCATCAATTTCATAGATATTTGATTACGCTTCACTTTGAGCAGAAGGCTGTGCTTCAAGAGTAAAAATGTTATGAATTTCTTCTCCCGCATCATGAACACATCCATAATAATCATTATCTACAACAAATAATATACCAAATCATAAAATCAGAGTATAGTTATTATGTATTTATATATGTGCCTCCTAGCCTTTTCCTCTTGACACTCTTTCACTAATTTTTTTCTTAAAAAAATGAAAATGCTACAGTAACAGGGCCTGCAGGGCCGGCCCGAGGCCCTACAGGGCCGGCCCGATAAAGCCCGAGGCCCTACAGGGCCGGCCCTGCAGGGCCAAATTCAAATTTCAGGCATATTTTTCAAGCCCGAGCCCTACAGGGCCAGGGCTTAAAAGGGCCGGCCCGACGGGCCCGGCCCGATTTCCCGGCTCTAGTTGCGCCCCTGAATTTTTTTTAAAAGAAATTTTAAAATGCATTAAAAATACAAAATAATATAAATAAGAAAAGAAAAGAAAAGAAAAGAAAACTTCAACCTAACATAGAAAAATAATAATCAATAGTCAACTAAGCTATTACAACAAAACATTATAAAAGCATTCTTTGATTTAAATAGGAATAATTTATTTACACAAACTCATAAAAGTTTATTATTACTATTAAATAAGTATTAATAGTATATAATAAATAATTAAATTATAAAAAAATGATAATAATTTGATTTAAATATATTTTAAATTCAAATAATTGAAATTAAATTTATCAATATTCAAAATTTACCATATTTAAAAAAGAAATTTCTATATTCAAAATTTAGTATCTTCATTAATTCATTTTTTACCATTTTATATTCTTATTATGTGTGTATGAAATAATTTATAATTTTTCTAATTTTTCAACTCCAAAATTTTGATTTTTTTTTAAAAAATGTTTTCCTCCTTTCTCTTTCTTCCTCTTCAAATGTCTTTCTCTTTCTTCTGCTTTTTTTTTCCCCCTCTAACTCTTTCTTCTGCTTCAAACACCTTTTTTCCCACACGCAAATACCGGCCCTCTGCAACAATAATACTATATCCTCCTCTCTCTCTCTCATTCTTCCCCATCCCTCACCCATCACTCATTGCCTCAGGCCTCCGTCCTCCGCCATGGGCCTACTGGCTCATCACCGTCTTCTCCACTGCAACGCCCACCACCAACAGCAACACAGCCACCGCCCACCAACCTTCGTCATAGCTTCACTTTTCTCTTATTCACTTTTGCTTCAGCCATGACCGTCCCTCCACTCTAGCAGCAGTAAGTATTTATATACATATATATAAAGAAGACACAAGTTTGTGTCTACACTTGCGGGCAGTTGCCCCAACGTGGCTCCGCCACTATATGTATGTATGTACTATATGAATGTCGGTTGCGTGCTTTTGGTGGATGCCACGAGCTGTATCAACCTTTGACAAAGAGAAGGAGTGGTGTGAAGGACAAATAATGGTAGAATCATAAAATGATAGAGGAGTAATTAATAGAACAGCGAATAGTGGAAGAGACTAGAGAGTATTGAAAAAAAAAAGGGGTAAGCAATAATATACATAGGCTTTTCCCCATGAACACCCAACATCACGAGCTTTTTTCTGGACCAAAAATACACACGTGGTTACCTTATAGGAGCAAAAATCACACTGGGCGTTAGTTGATCTGACGATCAACGTCAACTCTGACGGAGTGAACAGTAAAGCTGACATGGATGATGAATTGGAGAGAGAAAATGCCAAATGGAAGGGAAAATGCTGACTGGGATAGCTGACATGCATAGTGAACAAATTGGGGAAAAAACAAAGAGGTAGGATATTGTCACAACCTCTTTTTTTCACAACCTTTTCACAACCTTTTTCTCACCATCAGATCTACTTTTCATCTAACGGACCAGATTTAACCTACTTAAATCAGTTCCTTCTCCACAGCTGTGCCCCTTTCGTTCTGATTCTCTTGCTCGACACCACATTTCTCCCTCTTTCTCCCACCGAGTTCCAGAAAGTAATTAGGGAACTGTGAGTTCATAACAAATATGCCACTGAGTTCATAACAAATATGCCATCTTGAACCTTTTAAGAAAAAACCCTTTCGAATTTTAGATCATGAATCACCATTAATAACAAATATGCCCTAAAAATGATTTCCATAGGAATAAGCTAACAAAACATAGAAAGATAATGAATGTTAGAGAAACGATATCGGAGAATAGAAGAACCAAACAGAATCATTCCAGTTTAATTTCTCGAACGATATCAGATAATGAATGCGAGCAAATAGATCTTTCCAGTTCAAACCATCAAATTTTAGGGCTATATGAAGAAGAATCACACTGACCAAATCCGAGAAGCAGGGACAGATGATTGAGGTGGAGAGTCGACGTCTGAGAGGGAGCCGGCGGCGGGCTTAGATGCTCTGTGTGGCGGCGATTGCAGAGAACGAGAGAGAGAGAGAGAGAGGGGGAAAAACGCGAGAGAAAGAGGAAGAAATTCTGAAGGAAATTGATTAAAGCAGGTTAAATCTGGTCCGTTGGATGAAAAGTAGATCTGACAGTGAGAAAAATGTAGTAAAAAGGTTGTGGGAAAAAAAAGGTTGTGACAATAGGGATATGATATTGTTACAACCTTTTTTTTGTTACAACCAATGTTACTACCACTTTTCCACCGTTAGATCAGAATCTTAATAAGAGAGAGAAATTACATAGGTAAATGAGATTCTAATCTAACGGTGGAAAAGTGGTAGTAACATTGTTTGTAACAAAAAAAAAAGTTATAACAATATCCTATGGGACAATATCCCACCTCAAAAACAAAACCTAATAACAAATGAACAAAACCTAATAACAGATGTCTTGCGGCTACAAACTACAATGAAGCAAATCGAAATATGAAAGAAGCAACGTCCTGAGCTAGGGTTCTTAAGCTTCGATAGCCAGCAAATCGAGAGCGAGCTGAGGGCAAATCGTGAGCGAGCTGAGGGAATAATCAAGAACCAGCAAAAGGAGCGACGAAAGAAAGAATTAGGAACCCTAGAAATCTGAAACCGACTTCGGCCAGCAAATCCAGAGACGAAGAATATTAGCTGCCAGATCGTTGTCCATTCTCATTAGCTGCGACGTCGAGGTGTGGTAAGATCGTTATACTAGTTACTGATTTATGGTTTCCATGTTTTCTATGATAATTAATGGTCGTTCACTGTGGCGCGCGACTCTCCGCTTGTGTTTTCTCCCTACTTGTTGAGATTCGAGATACAATAATCAGCTTACCAGTCATGAACTGTATAGTATCTTTATTTCAGTGTTTAACTTCTTCCTAGTGTAGAATCTGATAAATTGGCAGTATGATCACTGTGGTGAACTGCTTCATGAATTGATTATTCACGTTTCACAGTTTTAGTCGGTACTACATTGCCTGTGGAGTTCTGGTTTTAGGAGCTGCTGATAAATCTTCTAATCCTTGTTGTGGAGGCTTTGCTTGCAAAAAACAGCAAACTTGAAAAGTTGTCTTCTGCAACCTGATATACTAAATAATTCTATTTGTATCATCAATGCATCTATTACAGTATAGATGAAACGCGTTTGTTTATTGGTAAAAGTTTTATCCATATTTAGGTGGTACACTTGTACTTCAGTTACTGCCCAATAATTTTGCGCCTATGAAGGACTTAAAAATAGAGGAAAGTGAAGCATATTACTAAGCATCATTGGAGTTGACTTCTTTTATAAATTGCAATTAATTTGATCCCATGAACTACTGTGAACAATTCTCATTTTCTTGTATGAGGTTATATAGTGACTGGTTAACCTTGTATTATCATAATAAATTCTTATTCTTATTCTTATGGATTTTGTAGGCTGGAGATGCACGGTTTGAGGGTCGTGAGCGTGTGCGATACACTAGGGATCAGCTTTTACAACTGAGGGAGATAATTCTGACATGATTTTGTTTGTTTAAGTGTTGTGATGAAAGTTATTACCTGAGAGATGGTTTGCTAGTAAATTACTTTTGAAGTGACAAATGCTATGAACCTGTCATGTAAAATCAAAGTCCTTGTCTATATATATTAAATACTCATCTATTTAGTTTTGGTGTTCAATTCTCTGAAGGTGATTGTACCTGCCATTGTACCTGCTTTGTTTATTTATTTATTTTCAAAAGCACATGTTTAATTTCAAAACACCATTAGTTGACTAACTGAGACACAACTGATTTCAATATTTGAAATGCTATTACAAATACACCAGGAAAACTGAAAATTCAAATACTATTGTTATTGTACCACTACGGTTTCCTGTGCCCGTGTGTTCATTCTTACAAGTTTATTTTTCAGAGCTTTATTGAGTAAATTAATTATTAACTGACTGTTTCTTTCTTTTGGTCCTTTGCATATGTGTAGTGAGTGGCAATGGCATTGAAGGGCAAGGACACAGTGGTAAATGAAGAAGGAAGTGAGAATAGAGTGAAAGGGAAGGGTGAAAATGCAGTCCAGGAACCGGTAAGGAATATCAAGTGAGCCAACACGTTCAAGATGCATTCAGTTTCAACCCCAGTCAGTCAGTGTTGCTCCACCTTCCAACTTTCCATTTCAGCCTCATGGTTGGCAATGGAGAGGAGAACCATGTGTGACAACCTCACAACTCTTATCACGTCTTCGGACCAACAACGACAAAGGAAAGAAGGCTACTAATTAGGCCTATGTGTACATGTGTGTAGTAATTGGTGTAATTATTTTGTGTAGAAAACTGTATAGGCCGAAGTCTTTTGCCTCAACCCTGCTTTTGGTGTAGTTATATATGCTGTACAAATGCTTCCTTGACATTAACACATTGTTGTAATTATTTTTGTATGTGTCTGGGCTTCCGTAGAGTGACAACATGGTCAGATTGTTGTATTGAATAGTTCATATTATTCATATTCACAGGCTCTTTTGCTGCCTGTTTATTAGTGTTGCTCATCCCAATTGTTGTGCGTTTTTCACTCTTCCCTAATGGTTGTTTCCATATCATCTTCAAATATGGATGATCTATTGGCATGCATTTTTGTGCCCTTGCGTGCATTAAGAAAAATTTACAAGCGTCATTGACAATGTAGAACTCACTGTACATATATAGGCAACAACCATTATACACATCCTATGAAGCACGAACACTTCTATTTTTTAAAAATATACGTGTGGGACACTCCGACACCCGTTCAATACTCCGACACCGTCCAACACTCCTCGACACTCTTATTTTTTAAAAATATGCATGGTTTTGAATATTATTAAATTGATGATGAATTTTTCTTTTGTAATTTTTTTAAAAAAGGAGGCACAACTTTTAAGATGAGGCTGAATCTAAGATGAGCCAAAGCTGGAGGTTAGGATTTTAAAAATATTGAACTTGAATGTAAATTATGATATATATATTTAATATCAAAACGTGTCCTAACGTGTCGAAATTTAGATTTTTTTTAGGATTAACATGTTGGAGTGTCGAATCATGTCGTATTCCGTGTCTCGTGTCGGTATCGGTGCAACATAGTACACATCATAAGCATGGAAAAACATTCTCATCCACATCAATTCTTTAAATATTAGTAACAAAAAAATTACACTTAATCCATTGATAACATATTAGCATCAATAAATACATTACACATCACTGAAACTTTGTCTAAACTCTCACAAGCACAATAAAAGTAAACATCAACTTTTACAAGATCGCTTACCAAAGGAGTCCCAGCAATGACAGAGGGGATCGAACCCACAACCCAAGGATTTAATCCTGAATCCCTTAACATCTATGCCAACTCTCATTGGCCTATTGCACTTTCTTCATTTCACTTTCTTTCACTAAATGTTCAGATTTCATCTTCAGACTCCTTCTCGCAATTGAACACTTGAACACTAGTGGAGCCCACATAGAACGACCCATGATCTCACAAAGGTATCCATATTCAAGGTTTGTGAGACCAGCTCCCCATAACCAGTCATATGCATCAACAGAGAGGTCATTATTGATTCCATCAAGAAGTATACTTGTTGCCCTGGCGGCACTGTCAATCTGCATAAAAACAGAAATATTACAAACTCGAAGCATATTAATTTCAAGGCAATTAGTGCAGGAAGAAGAACCACAGTTGGCAAATAATTACAATTTACAAGCCTTGTATGTATTACAGTTACCCTTCCTTATTTCTCCAAATTTCCTTTCCTATAAAATTGTACATTTAATGGTTTATATCCTGATAATTTACCACCAGACTTTTTATGAAGGACACTGGACATACTCATTAAATTCAAACATAATATTAAACCTTCAGCACGGTCATCCTGCCACTCTATGCACTTTTTTCACCGAGGCTTGAGCAAAGGTACAAACCAAATAGCATTCAAACACAAAAGTTTAAAAGTAAGAATCTCATACAAGGCTCTAGAAATATTTAGTTTTAACTCATTGCAATGGAAGTTACCGACTTTCCAGTATAATAATATTAAATTATGGATGGTATAGAAAACAGTAAACCCTTATACCTCAGATCGAAATAAGCAATGTTCATCTGTAACATGGAGTATATGAAGCGCGAAACCACGCCGGTAGACTGAAGCTCGAACTATGTTTCGGGTGCTTTGTCGCGCCGATCGTTCCAGCCGTTTGGGGGAGAGTTCGCGTTGAACTGATCAGCCATTTTGGGTTTAAGATCACGTCGCTTCTTTGTAGAGCCGGGAAATCGATGGGCCCAGCCCTTTTAAGCCCTGGCCTTGTAGGGCTCGGGCTTGAAAAATATGCCTGAAATTTAAATTTGGCCCTGCAGGGCCGGCCCTGTAGGGCCTTGGGCTTTATCGGGCCAGCCCTGTAGAGCCTCGGGCCGGCCCTGCAGGCCTTGTTACTGTAACATTTTCATTTTTTTAAGGAAAAAAATTAGTCAAAGAGTGCCAAGAGGAAGAGGCTAGGAGGCACATATATAAATACATAATAACTATACTCTGATTTTATGATTTGGTATATTATTTGTTGCAGATAATGATTATTATGGATGTGTTCATGATGCGGGAGAAGAAATTCATAACATTTTTACTCCTGAAGCACAGCCTTCTGCTCAAAGTGAAGCATAATCAAATATATATGAAATTGATGAGGGTGATGAAGAAGGTGACAATTGACAATGATAGTGGTATGCTTTTATATTTTATGTGAGTTATCTAATGTTGTTTAGTTTAATACTTCTTAAGTTTTATGTAAGTCAATTATGGACAATAGTTTGTTTTTTATTACGAATTAATGAATGTGTTTATTTGTTGGATGATTTGTATTGTTTAGATATTAATGTTGATAATATTTATTTGATAGATTAGAACTTTAATGGTTGCAATTTACTAATTATATTTCTCTGGAAAAAACCTAGAAAAAAAATAATTAAAATTTCGAATAGTAATTTCCAGGCCCTGTAGGGCCGGCCCTGGCCCTGGTACTATCGGGCCGGACTTTGAAAAACAGATGTTTTCTTTATCTCAGGCCCTGTAGGGCCCAAGCCCTGGAGGGCCAGGCCCTGTAGGGCCGGGCCGGCCTTGATTCCCAGCTCTACTTCTTTGTGATTTGCTTGGATTTCGAAGTCAGCTGCCTCCTACCATTTCGGTGATTTGCTTGGATTTTGATTTTAGATCACGTCCCTCATCCCCTTTCGATTGATTTGATCTAGGTTTCTTTCTTCCCAATTTCTTCTTTACCTAGCGTTTGTAGCCCGAAGGAATTCGATCTAGGTTTCTTTCTTCCCAATTCCTTCTTTACCCAGCGTTTTTGCCCCGAAGGAATTCTGTTGTTCAATGCATTTGTTTCCTTTGTTTATTTGTTTTTAGGTTTTTAGGGTTTTTTCCCCCCAATTTTGTAAAGTCACCATCCCAGTTAGCATTTTTCCTTCCATTTGTCATTTTCTCTCTCCAATTCATGGTCCACGTCACCGTTACTGTTCACTCCGTCAGAGTTAACGTTGACCATTAGGTCAACTAACGCCCAGTGTGATTTTTGCTTCTATAAGGTAACCACGTGTGTATTTTTGGTCGTGGTGTTGGGCACTCCTGGGGAAAAAGCCTATGTGTATTATTGATCCTTTTCAATAAAAAAAAAGGGGGGGCGGGGGGAGGAAGGAAGGAAGGAAAGGGTAGCGCAATTATGTGAGCTTAGGTCATGAGTAGTAGTGACCAAACAGAGTATGAGCCCTATAATATTCAGAATGTTGCCGCAGTGACTCAGAAAAGATGTGACTTTGATGTGCCGGCAACTATACGGACCGTGCGGGATCGAAAGAAAACTCAACTATATGGATTGAAACAGTTAAAATAGTTGATTTGGATATGGGCCGGGATCCCCTATTGCCTAAAAGGTAAAGGTGCAAAAATACACATGTGTTTTAGCCTGAGGAGCGCCCAGCACCACGTGTTTTCTTTAGCTGCAAAACTACACATGAATTTTCAAAGGGAAAAGGAGCAAAATTACACATGTAATTTGGCTCTGGGAGCGCCCAACACCATGTAAAATTTTCTGGACCAATTTTACACGTGGTTTGATTTTGGGAGCAAAAGTCACATGGGGGGGTTAGTTGACCGTCTAGTTAACGTCCATTTGGATGGACTTGTACAGTGGCGCTAACGTGGATGATTATTTGGAAAGAGAACATGCCATTTGGACCTAAAAATGCTGACTAAGATTGACTAGTTAATTAAAAAATAATAACTAAAAAAACTTAAACACCCAAAACAAAACATCTCTATCGGGAATTCGTGATTTATCTCCTCTCATATGCGAAAT
Source organism: Acacia crassicarpa (assembly GCA_034222035.1). Lineage (NCBI taxonomy): Eukaryota > Viridiplantae > Streptophyta > Magnoliopsida > Fabales > Fabaceae > Acacia > Acacia crassicarpa. Next base: position 348,441 of record JAWXYG010000004.1, read on the forward strand.
TGGGAAATCTAGAAACCCTAATTCACAGCCTCCACTGTTGTTCATCATCTCCGACCACCGGCGTTCATCATCGTCGACCGACTTTCTTCCCTCAGCCGACCTTGCCTCTGTCGGCCGTCACCGACAATCGTTTTACTAATGAACGATTTCTCTCGAAAGGGAAGCAAGGAACCTCGCAAGTCGTATTCGGTATCATTGGAAATCATCGATCGTTCTTGTAAGTTCTTGTTGCTTCTATCTATGTCCAAGCTCCCTCGTTGACGCCTTCAATTTGTTTCATCCTTGGAAAACTTAGGTGTGTTTCCCTCAGAAATTTACTTTCTACTGGTCAGTTGATCTATCTATGTTACTTTAATTAATCATCTCAATTTTCTGAAGCATTTTCTGGGACGGAGTTAGTTGAAAATTCTGGTCAACTAAATTAGGCTTTTTTTTCTTTTTTTCTTTTTTTGCTTTTTTGGCCGGCCGGGAGGTTATGGGAGAGAGATATCTGTGGACAATTTGCTGAATTGTTAGTCTCTTTCAATTTTGGATGTCTTTGCCATCCTTTCAGATTCTCTTAAAATTATTAAGACAAAATAAGATTTAAGAATTTCCATTTATTTTCTGTTTGATTTGCTCGAAATATTTTCCCTTATGAGATTCTGGAGAGGAGGAGAATAAAAAGTTAACACGTAAATTTGAGGTGCTTGTCGGTGACGGACGACGAAGGAAACATTTGGTGAGGGAAGCACGGTGGTCGAAGATGATGAACGCCGGTGCTTAGTCGAAATTTAGGGTTTCTTTTCCCCAATCTTATCTTCACCCAACTCGTCTGAAATGAAGCCCGATGATGTTAAGGCAAGGTCGGCTGAGGGAAGAAAGGCGATCGACGATGATGAACGCCGGTGGTCAGAGGTGATGAACAATGGTCGAGGCTGTGAATTAGGGTTTCTAGATTTCCCAATTTGATCTTTCTTTCACGTATGAGACGAGAGAAATGCCGATTTCCCGATGGAGATGATTTGTTTTGGGTGTTTAAGTTTTTTTTCTTTTTTAATTAACTAGTCAATCCCAGTCAGCATTTTTAGGTCCAAATGGCATATTCTCTCTCCAAATAATCATCCACGTCAGCACCACTGCACAAGTCCATCCAAATGGACGTTGACCAGATGGTCAACTAACCCCCCATGTGACTTTTGCTTCCAAAATCAAACCACAAGTGTAAAATTGGTCCAGAAAATTTTACGTGGTGTTGGGCGCTCCCGGAGCCAAATTACATGTGTAATTTTGCTTCTCTTCCCATTTTCAAAAGTGGATCAAAAATACCATCATCGTTAAATGGAGTTAACAGAGTTAGTTTTACAATGGGCTCCACATTATTAAGAGAAATAAAAATCCCTAACTTTGTTAATTTACTTTTCTGCCCTCCCTGTTCCCACATTCTCACTCTTTCTGTCTTCACTCCTTCGCCATTCCCACGCTTCTTTCCCCCCTCTTTCTCTTGGCTTCCTTTCTCACCCATTCGCAAGAATCATCAATGGCTCCATCACAATTTAGGTATTCTTTTTGGATAAAGAAACCATTAGTACTAAGACGAGTCTCCAATTTTTGCCCTTTTCCTCTTGTTTGTATGCGTAGATTTGATTTTCTTTCTTTTGGGATGGTTTTTCTTGGTCTCCAAACTGAGAACCTTCTTGTTTTTGTTTTCCTACTGCGGCGGTTTTTATTTGTGACTTAGGTTTTACAATTCCGTGGTTTCGTTAGATTTGATGGAGTCCAATGATATCCAGATCATCCCCCCCTTTCTTTTTGGTAGTGATTTGTGTTTTTAATTACCTTTTGGTCTGCTCGATATTGAGGAAAACTTTACTCTTTTCTTAGTTAGTCTGATATGCTCCTTGATTGTGTGTTCAGTTTAATCTGCACACATGGTTTTGAGATCCTTTAATGAATAAGTATTCACTGATTTGGCGAACTGTTTTGATTACGTAGTCGATTAGTTCTGGAAATAATAGATTTTGCTCTCGTTCCTGCTGTTAGATTTGTCGGTGCTGTACTTGAATTTGTGTCTCAGATTTTGTTTATTTGGTTTTGTAATCTGGTGGTGAGGTTGATGGAGGGGAAAGAGAAGGAGGGCTCGGCGAAGGTGGAGTTGGAGCCGCTGGAGGAGGAGGTGAAGGTGGAGTCCGGTGGAGGAGCAGTATTGTTGGTCGCCGGAGCTAGCGGCGATGATGGTGCCAGAGTAAACCCAAGGGACGACGTCGAGCCACTGAACTGATTGGGAGGGGAGGGCAAAAAAGTAAATTCACAAAGTCAAGGATTTTATTTCTTTTGATAATGTGGGGCCCAGTGTAAAACTAACTCTGTTAACTCTATTTAACGGTGATGGTATTTTTGATCCATTTTTGAAAATTCATGTGTAGTTTTGCACCTAAAAAAAACACGTGGTGCTGGGCGCTCCTCAGGCTAAAACACATGTGTATTTTTACACCTTTACCCTTGCCTAAACAACTTTAACAATCTCTCTTGTACCACTTCCTTCTCAATTCCTTGCGATCATGTCATTGCAATTTGCAACTGAATATCAGTATCCGTTGTGCTACGTGATGCTTTGTTGGAAAGAAGGATTGATATGAGATATTGAGTTAAATGCAAGGTTCTGAAAACTGGATTGGTCACTAAACCGGTGGAGGTACTGGGTCAAGGGTCAGTGAGTCAGACCAGAGTCAAACCAGTATTAATTTTAAAAAATATAATTAAATTAAAATATGTAATATTACATTTAATTATTCTTTTTTTTTTAAAAAAAACTGATCATTCATGTGACTAGAGCAGAGCATTAAATGGCAGAGTAGGTTTGCTAGGTTGGGTTAGCTTTACTTCTTTCTAGGCTATAGTAGTGGAAGGGTTGAACTATAAGAAAAAGTAGAAAATAAGAAAAGCAATACCGAGGCAGATTCAATTAAACCATTTCACTTGCCTACTGCTTCTCAGATGACGACCTCCTTCACCGACCATGGCCATAGCTTCCATTGCCTTCAAACTTCATTGCCAGCAACCTCTCCTTGTTCGCTAGCAACCATCTAATTTTTTTTTCAATTGATTCAATGAAGACAATCTTTGACAATAAATGACCGGTAATGGCGGGATCGGAGAGTGACCGTTGAAGAAACATCAAACGACGGCGAAACAAGATCAAGTCCTCCTTTAGAACAAGGTTTCATGGATGGAGGCGTCTCTTCAGTCTTCAGATCTTTCCTCCTTCTTCTTCTATTTCTGGCTTTTTTGATTTTTTCTCATCGTCGAGTGGAGAACAATGAGTTTACTTTTAGACTCTCAGGCGACTCTTTTTTCTTTTTCTTTTTCTTTTTTTAAAACGAGACTCGGCTAACTTGGCTCGGTTAGGCCGAGTTGACCTTGGGTCAAATCAGAACCCGGGGTCCCCCTTTAACTCAGACCGTCTTACCGGCCGATTCATCGGTTTTCGGTCTGAACCAGCCGGTCCCATTCGATTTTCAAAGCATTGGTTAAATGCCATATGGTCTTGTTCCGGGCAACGCCTGGTTTAAATACACTAAGTGGTCCCGCCATGCAAGAAATAACCTTAATGTCAAATAAGACTCTTTTTTTTAGAGTCATTGGCGTATATGCGTCACCAGAATCGTCCTTTTCTTCATGTGCATCACATGCCATCAGTGACCGGGATGAACTGCTGGCACAGCCTCAATTAAAACTTCTTCCCACAGCCACACTTCTCAGCATTCATATCTCTCCTCCATTGTTTTTGCCTCGCTTGCTTAATTGTTCCAATATTTCTATAATAATGAAAATGAGATTTAATAGCTCCAAACAATAATATTTAGTATATTAACAACAGCAACAACCAGCCTTATATCACTAAGTGAGTGGGGTTAGCTACATGGATCACACAATCTTGTTAGGCTCTATTAATCAATAATTAAATATTTAGATAAATTGTAAAGTCCAATAATTTCATTGAGTATTTTCTTTGTCAAGAGAAGTCCATAATGTTTGTTACGTACGTTGTACTCTCTGCATCACCGGTGCATCCTATATATGACACTCTGGGTACATATCTAAATCAAGTCTTCCTCATATATGTCTATTACAAGTCTAACATTCATCTTAACATTATCATCTCAATACTTTATGCTTTTATTGTCCTTTTAAAACTTAACATTCACTATACTATATGATATTGATGGTTTTATAACAATACAATAAAACTTATTTTTCTTATACCTTATTAGTAATTTAATTATACTTAATTGTTAAGAAACTTACATTTTAATAATAACATAATACTCCTCCGATCCTTAATGTAAAATTTAATTGGCGAGTTAATGTTGGTCCTAAATAATGTGAGATATATTTTACATATTTATCAATTTGTTTTAAATTAACCCATCAAGTAAGAGAGGGGTGGGAGGAATTAAGGTAGATAATTAGGGTGTTTTAGAAAGAAAAAAAATATATCATATTAACTAACTTAACTAATATAATTAATCTACTCTAATTAATTAATTAAATCTGAGGCATTATGATTAGCAAAAAGGGCCAGAAGTGTAGATTCACATACCATTCCTCCGTGAATAGCAGAATACCATCACTTCATTGATATCAATATAATGGTGGGCAGTGACGGACCCAGGATTTTAGGTTTGTGGGTGCACAATTAATGGTGAGATTTAGGGGTTCGGGGGGCACCCCCGAATTTTTTTTAAAAGAAAAGTTTTAAATGCATTAAAAAAACAAAAGAACATAAATAATAAAAGAAAAGAAAACTTCAACTTAACAAGAAAAATAATAATCAAGAGTTAACTAACTTTTACATTAGAATGATTACAAAAGCATTCTTTCTGAAACATGTTGCAACCTATAAGCTAGCTCATCTGATCTCAATGCTTCCTCTATCAAAACCTATAAGATTGTATCTTTTTTCTTACAGGGACACTAAGCAACTGGTGTTATGATTTCCAATTCCAAAGCAACTAAATAATTTGCACTCTATAACAATTTAGTAAGTAATTAGCAAGTAATCCAAAACAAGATTAATTAATATCTAAAGGATGAAAAGACAATATTTGTTGTTAATAAATTATGGATAAGTAAACTAAATGAAAGGTGTCTTTTTATATGTTTTTGTGTCTCTTCCTCTCAATGAAAGATGAGCTCAACTGGTAGAGTGTTTTCTCTTAGGGTGCTGCACCCTTGCACCATGTTGCGAGTTCGAAACCTTTGGGTGTCTCTTTTGTGCAGCAAAGGATACATTTTCCTGTTTAAAAAAAATATATGAAGAAAGGTACCCTGGAAGAATCGAACACATGTCATCGCATTTAACTATGTAAACCGTTAACCAAGTAGGCCACCGCACCAAACTGGTTTAGGATTCCCTCGATTTATATATATTATAAAAATTTTAGTGTCTGCACTTGCCCACACTAACACCAACATGGGTCCGTCGCTGATGGTGGGAATCATTTTAAAATAAAAAATAAAAAATCCACTGCTGGGGATGGAACGACAGATGTAAAGAATGAACGTAGCCAAACTTGCAATATTGCGAATGAGCATTCTATTCTACGAGTATTTATTATGGCAGAGCGAGTAGAGTAGTTGTCATCCAACTGAGCTAGGGAGCGCGCGAGCCATGCACTGTTGTTCTAGCTAATTCAGGAATTAATATATAATGCTTGCTGTGGACAACTTTGCTATTGCCTTGCCTGAATCCAATTATTATTTGAGATACGGCCGTAGCTCATTTAAGTTTGCAGAGATATATACATACTAGATTCAACGCACCACTCCAATATGAATAGTGATTGATATACTATATATATATATATCATATATTTGGCATTTTCACTACAAAAAAATCAGTTTTTTGCGGCGGAATTTTTCCCTCGCAAAAGAGCAAATTTCCGTCGCAAAAACGGTTTGTGGCGGAATTTGTGGCGGAAAAAATTCCGTCGCAAAAATCGCCCACGCAAACCAATTTTCCGTCACAAAAATGCATATTTCCGTCGCAAAATTTGGATTTAGCGGCGGAACCATTTTCCCTCGCAAATTTCAATATTTGCGAGGGAAAAAGGAATCCCTCGCAAAATTTTAGATTTTGCGAGGGAAAAATATCCCTCGCAAAATTTGAAATTTGCGAGGGAACTAATCCCTCGCAAATTTCAAATTTTGCGAGGGATATTTTTCCCTCGCAAAATGTTGGATTTTGCGAGGGATCTATGTCCCTCGCAAAATTTTTATATTTGCGAGGGATGTTAGTCCCTCGCAAAATGGTTGAATTTTGCGAGGGAATAGGATTCCCTCGCAAAGTTTTGAAACATTTTGCGAGGGATGATATTTCCCTCGCAAATCCCAATTAATTTCTTAAAAAAATAAAATGATTTTAAAAATTTAATTAATTTCATAAAAGATATTAAAAATTAGAAATTAAAAAACTTATATATGATAAAAAGATATTATAACAAGCATCAGAGTTTACATAGAAATAACAAAATATTACAAAGTATAATGTTTCAACCAAAATAAACTAAAAAAAGTCTAAACTGCAACAGTCTGGTCAGGATCACCATCGGTATTGCCATCACCATCAGGAAGCGGCCCCGTACCCTTATCCTTCAAAAGTGAGTGGAGAAGGAAATACTTCAAATGATCATCAGGCAGTCAGCTCCTGCTTGTTCAATTATTCAAATGCTAACCTCCTGCTTGAGGAGATTGTCTGATATATTGTGCTCCATTTAAGGAAGCATGAGGAATCAAATCAGTTGGTGAGATCCATCAAGTTAACTCTAAATGAAATGAAAAAGAAAACTCAGTTCTTTGCTTGAAAGATATAAAGAAATGAGATAATGAAAAGGAAAAAGAGAATCGAAAGCTGGGGGAAAAAAAAACAGTAGCATGTTCAAGTGTTACCACAACAAAGAAGACGTGTGTTTTTCTGAAGATTAGCTCCACTGTTTGTATCAATTGAAGAATGCGAAAAGGATCCCAGTGTGATTTTCCCAGACATTAATTCATAAAGGGGTTGAAAGTGTCTCAATTTCTTCCCATTAGATAAAAATTGGTCACCCTCCGAGCAGAAAAATTCAGTCATTCACAGTATAGTACATAGCAAGCTGCTCTGTAGTTACACAACAACAGAGATAGATACTTGTGGCGTACAGGTGGAAGTAAGTGAATGATATTGGCTTAAATCTTCTCATATGGCAATCAGTAACCAAACCTGAGCGAACGATACAGAGTGGTGAACTCAGATTCCAAAAACCATAAGCTAAACTCTGTCGAGTGCTTGCAAATGCTAACCTCCGAAGCCCTGAATGATGAACCGAAGATGGGGGCTAAATCGAAAGTTAAGCCCTGACATTCACATGAAAACTTTGAAACTCAAATCATCAGATGATTTTGTCTATCTAAATGCTCATTACAGTTGCAGGCAATTTCTTAGAATTTTTCTTCAATCATTCGACAAAACAAACAAGAGTAAGAAACCAGAAAGAACAAGAGGAATTACTCAAACTTCATGTATTCATTCATAAATTATTTCCTTTCAGTTTGGGAAATTTCCAGAGGAAATCAAAAAACGAGCTGAAGCACACCCAAATCCCCAATTACAAAATACATACATACCCGTATTCCCATTTACACAGTGTGGCTTTGTAGTTCATGGCTTTCAAAAGGAACTTGGAAGGAAATAAGAAGTGAAGAATCCCCAGACAAGGGACAAAAAAGAGGCTATTTCAATCTTCTTTGATTCATCTATCTATGCACTTAAATCCTCTGCAATTATACTTACCAATTTGTCGGTTAGAGGGAGATCTGGCCGAACACGAACCATCACAAGCGGACGAACGCTGAACCACCACCACCACAAGCAGTTGCGACTGAGACTCTGAGAGGCTTAGAGTATGAAATCAACGAGGCTGAGTGAGAATGTGAGATCTACGAGGCTGAGAGAGTGAGATCGAAATCGACAAGGCTGAGAGAGGCTAGATCAACGATTCGATGAGGACGAGACTGAGAGTGGCTGAATCGACAACGCGGCTGAAACTTGAGAGAGGGAGAATGTGAGATCGATGAAAAATTAGGGTTACAAATTACAGAGGGAGGGGCGGAGCAAAGCCAAAGAAAGATATTTAATATATATATTTATATATTAATATACTATTTTGCGAGGGAATGTAGTTTCCCTCGCAAAATAAAAGGATTTTTGCGAGGGAAAATAAATTCCCTCGCAAAATGGTAGACATTTTGCGAGGGAATTCTCGTTCCCTCGCAAAGTTTGTGTACTTTAAAAAAAAATTGGAGAAATTCCCCCCCAATTTTTTCGCTAGTTTGCGAGGGAACAAAAGATCCCTCGCAAAATTGGCAAATTTTGTGAGGGAAAAGCAATTCCCTCGCAAAATAGCCACATTTTGCGAGGGAAATATTCTTCCCTCGCAAAATTGCGAAAAAATTGGGGGGAAATTTCCCCCCAATTTTTTCGCTAGTTTGCGAGGGAACAAAGGATCCCTCGCAAAATTGGCAAATTTTGCGAGGGAAAATCAATTCCCTCGCAAAAGAGCCACATTTTGCGAGGGAAATATTCTTCCCTCGCAAAATTGCGAAAAAAATTGGGGGGAAATTTCCCCCCAATTTTTTCGTTAGTTTGCGAGGGAACAAAGGATCCCTCGCAAAATTGGTAAATTTTGCGAGGGAAAAACAATTCCCTCGCAAAATAGCCACATTTTGCGAGGGAAATCTTCTTCCCTCGCAAAATTGCGAAAAAAATTAGGGGGAAATTTCCCCCCAATTTTTCGCAATATGCACAAAATTTGCGAGGGAATCATCATTCCCTCGCAAAATGTCTACAATTTTGCGAGGGATTAAGTTTTCCCTCGCAAAATGTGGCATTTTGCGAGGGAATAGTTTATCCCTCGCAAAATTTTATCCATTTTGCGAGGGAATGTGTCGTCCCTCGCAAAATTTCGTTCAATTTGCGAGGGATGATGATTTCCCTCGCAAAAATCACCTTTTTGCGAGGGAAATGAATTTCCCTCGCAAATTTCCTAAAATTTGTGACGGAATTTTTTCCCTCGCAAATTCCGTCGCAAATATAATATTTTCTTGTAGTGTTTGTGGCCGGTCCGTGGATGAACAAATACACAGAAACAACAACTAGTAATTAATATGAAAACCCCCGATATGCCAGCTGCGAAGAAGAATCATTAAATATACATATGGAGCGATGCGCCTGCTTTGGTATAATATATATAGCGGCTAGGTTAGGGTAGGCTAACTTGTCTTAATATAATATAACATCTATTTACCTAATTTAACTAACTATATCAATGAAGTTAGTTGGATTAACAAATATGAGGAATAAATAACTAACTAACTAACTTTTCAATTATGTTTTACATTAAAACGTACGCATGTGAATATAATATGGAAAGGATGACAAGTTTTGAAGGAGGGTACGTGGGGCGGGGGTTGTGTGAAATTAAATGTGAATTATAGAATGGAGAATTTTTAGGGAGGTTGGGGCCGAAAGAAATCACATCCATCCCATCCGGGCTTTGAGGGAATCACTGCATTATATTAGCACGGCCCCACTTTCGTTACTATATGTATTTTATTCATATTCACATTTTAACAAGACCAAAATATCCCCAACTTCAAAACCAGAACCCGAGCACATGAATGAAGGAAAACATGTTGGTGTTGTTTCATGTGATATAATAATTGCACGCATAGATCGTCGACGTTTGTGAGCAGTTTTGATGCGGCTTGTCACGGCCTTGGACTTGATCACCCAAATACCGTGCCGGCCTTAGCTTGATCACCCCTCTCGATCTTTGCTAAGTCAGCCGAATTCCCCTCGAGTAGGCAAGGAAAGGCAAAGAACAAGAGAACTTCTAGAGAGAGAAAGAACTTGGAGAGAGAAGGTTTTTGGGGCATAAATAATATGGAGTGCGCCTCTGCTATTAGCTTAAGCTTTTGGCATGGTGGTTAGCGCTCCTTGCAGTTAAGCGTGCTCGGCCCAGGAAAATCTCAGGATGGGTGACCTCCTGGGAAGTTCTTGGGCTGGTGTGCTTCCGGGCGTTACAAGTGGTATCAGAGCCGACCTCGCCTCGCCCCGGTGTGGTGGCCCCTCCGTGGATGGAATGGAGGTGGACCCTCACTCGGTGATGGGCAGTGGTGGTGGGCCCCTCCCGTGTGGTAGGGGGTGGGCCCCGTGGTAGGTCCCTCCTGTGTGGTAGGGGGTGGGCCGCCTTCCCCGTGGATGGGGGACCCCTACTGGGTGATGGGGGCATCACCGGGATGGGTGGGGGAGCTTGTCACGGTCTCACCGTGACGAGTCCCACATCGGGCAGGATGAGGGAAGGTTTTTGGGGCATAAATAATATGGAGTGCGCCTCTGCTATTAGCTTAAGCTTTTGGCATGGTGGTTAGCGCTCCTTGCAGTTAAGCGTGCTCGGCCCAGGAAAATCTCAGGATGGGTGACCTCCTGGGAAGTTCTTGGGCTGGTGTGCTTCCGGGCGTTACAGGCTGCTGTGGATCAGAATGCATGGCTGATCGACCATTTGTCGTTGGGGGTCAGTGACATCCAATCCACATTTATTTCACATGCAATGGAACAATCAAACACACTTTTCAACAACTATTATATATATATATATATATATATGACCATTAGGTATATGTCTATCCTAATTGTAAATTAAATCGTAATCCAATATCATATTTTTTAATTTTAGAGCCTATTTAAAATTTCATTGGTAAAATATGAAAAATGTAATTTTTAGTTCTTCTGGTTTTTCTTAATTATTTAACTCTGTATTTTAATTCATTGCAACTCAATGTTTGTAGTTTAGTGTGTTAATGAATTATAGAAATTTAACTGTTCAGATTAAGTTTTTTTAGATAACAAAACTATAAAATTTGAATTATTTTAGATCAAAATTTCGGAACAGAATGGATAAAAAAGGTGAGCTAGGCGGACAAAATGTCATATTTTTCCTTACTGTATTACTTTTAGTGACTACAATACACACACACCACACTAAGGTTGACTAATTAAAACTGGGGTGGATTGTGAGCATAAATCCACGTCTCTTTTATATTATAATTAGTAGTTTGGTCGTCCGATCATTTTGAAAGAGGGAGCTTCGAATTCTAACTTCTAACTCCTCTTTTAATTAATTAACCACTCCATCACTGACCGACCGGCAGGCATACATTTATATGGTTGGGATAGCGGTAGAAAAATGACTTATTTATAATTTGATTTATGAAAAAATAAGATTAATTGATAGGGTAAAAGTCAAATTGTGAAATATGATTTATGTTTGAATTGACGGTAGTATAAGCAACTCTTGTGAAATTGAAATTTGTTTGGAATGATGGTAGCATAAGTGACTTTTGAGATAATTACAAGAGAAAAATTAAAATCAAAATTACAAAAAAATGAAAAATGTTAATTTAGAAAATTTAGCAATACTAAAATACATAATTTGATCAAATAATATTACATAAGTAACTGTATCGCAGGTCTCACACAATTTGGTCTCTAATTAGATCACGAATCTAATTTATTTGGGTTGAAGATGACACATCATCATTAGTTGAGAAGACTCTTCATCTACACTAATATGATCTACTTGACATATATTCTTATTTTCAGCTTTCATGAAATTAATATCTATTTAAAAATTTCTCCTAATAAAATTATGTATGGTCATTATTGTTTAAACCATGTGCCAAATTACCATTGCCTTCTTCAACCTTAGGATTCTTCATCTCATGTTTTTTTGATACAGATTCTTCATCTCTCAATACAACCTAAAAAAAACCCAGAGGACACATTTCTCCAAAAAAAAAAACAGAGAGAGACTTGGGCTCCTATTTCAGCGAGAACGCAATAGATGTATCTAATTCTTCATGTTCTAGTTATTCCAAAAATGCTTGCATCTCTCCCACTCTCACTCCTTCAACCTAAAATTCAGTGTCCTGCGTCTACAAATTCAGTGTTCTAGCTACAGGACGGCTGCTTGCATCTCTCCGCCACTCCTTCCCTGAACCTGACCGGCTGCTTCAAGCAACTTGATCCCCTGCAACTTTCCGTGAGAGAGAGAGAGAGAGAGCGAGAAGCATCGACAGTAGAGATTTTGCCCGATTGGATGAGAAGGAGCTTTTAAAAAACTCCCAAATTGAGCTTATGAGAATCTGTCCGATTGGATGAGAAGCTCAATTGGCGATTGTTCATATAAAACTTCTCTGAATCCCGATTGAGCCTTCAAAAAGCGATACCAAACATATTGACAGAATATATAAATAAAGATAGTTGTTATTATGCTTAAGTTGTAACCCATGTATATTTAACTTAGTTCTTATTATTAGTTGCATTGTTATTTGTTGTAACATATAAGTTTGGCTATAAGTGATTTGTTTAGTTGCCACATGTACATAGGGACTATTATAAATGCCACCATACACTGTACAAGAATTTTAGATTAGAATATATTTTCCCACTTTACAGATGCTTCAACTTTACTTTCTCTCTGTTCTTCACGACATTAGGTTAAGTTTATCTGGTTCTCAGATCTGTTCTTCATCTGATTTAGATTTGTTTCATGGTATTAGAGCTGAATCACTGCCATGGAAAAATCTTCCTCCGACACCAGTGATTCAATCGCTACATCTTCGATGGATTTGACCCCCAATTTATTGAGTCCGTACTAGCTACAACCTAATGAGAATCCGGCACTGGTTCTTTTCAATCCAATTCTCATTAGACCAAATTATCATACCTGGTCGAGAACTATGCAAATGGCGTTGCAATCGAAGAACAAATTGCTGTTTGTCAATGGATATGTTCAAGCACCACCACCGTCAAGTTCAACCTACTGGCTACAGTGCAATACAATGGTGTGTTCATGGCTCATTTCTCCAATAATCGTACAAAGCATCCTTTGGTTGGACAAGGTCAGCGACATCTGGATTGGTTTGCGAGATTGATTTGCACAGAGTGACATCTTTAGGGTGGCTAAGTTACAGGACGAAATCTTCTCATTCCGACGAGGAGTTTTATCGGTGAGTGAATATTACACCAAAACTCAAGATTTTTTGGATGAGTATATGATTCTTTGTCCAATCTCCCGTTGCCCTTGTAATTTCTCATGTTTGTGCAAAAAATATCATGAAAGTGATTATACTCTGAGATTATACCCTAATCTTAATTCTGGTTATGCATCTGGTCGTGTTTCTGGTGCCCGAAGCTATAATGGTTCTGGTAATGAGAAGTTTTGTACTTACTATAGTCGGCCTCATCATACGATCGAGACTTGTTACCAGAAACATGGCTTTCCCTCTGGCTTCAAGTTTAGAAATCAAGCTTCTCCATCGGTTCATCATATCCAGGCTCAGGATCCGATCACTAATTCTGTTCTAGAGCAAATAAAGGTATCTGATGGTATTTTGCCAAATCCCTCTCCTCAGTTCACGCAATAACAGTATCAGGGACTTTTTGCTCTTGTTCAAACTACATCAATTGCCTCTCCTCAGTCTACCTCTGTACCATCTGTTCATCATATTTTTTCCAAACATCAATCTCCAGGTACCTCTGTTCCTTTTTTTGGTTTTTCTTCTAAGAAATCCTAGATAATTGATACTGTAGCAACCGATCATGTTTGTTATTCCTTGGATTATTTTTCAGAATACCGTTCTATTACCGTTATTCATATTAAGCTTCCTAACTATAGCCATATTACTGCAATTGTTTCTGGCACCATGTGTATTTATCAGTCCTTAACACTCCATAATGTGTTTTATATTCCTGAATTTGCTTTTAATATCCTTTCTGTTTCTAAACTCGTGGTTGCCATTCCTTGCTGTTTCATTTTCTTGTCTTCTACTTGTTATATTCAGGAGCTTTCTTACTGGAAGATGATTGGTATAGCTGAAGTTTTCGAAGGCCTATACTTTCTTAATCCCACAACATCTTCTCCTATAATAGCTATGAGCACTTCATCACCAAATCCTTTTGGTATGCCTACTACAACTTTTGATTTGTGGCACCATCGTTTATGTCACACTTCACCTTCTACCTTGCGCATTTTACATCAACAATTTCCTTTTATACATTGTCATTCAAAACCTAATCCATGTGATGTTTTCCATATGGCTAAACAAAACAGACTCTCATTTCCTGTAAGCACATCTTCGAGTAATAAATATTTTCTTTAATACATACTAATATTTGGGGTCCATTTGCCATTACTTCTATTGGAGATTTTAAATATTTTTTTGACTATTGTGGACTTGGATTTTTCCTATGTCTAAATCTAAGGTGTGAGTTCACCTTCAAAATTTTGTTCTTGTAACACCCGCTGGGGTGTCGACATTCTTTACCTTTATCTTACATAGTAGTGTGGTAAAATCAGAAATCGTTTGTTATACTGATACAGCAGAAATTAAATTTGATTACACAACATGGGTATTTCTAGGGTTTATGCCCCTTTCATTCATTTACAAATAGTGAAAATTAAACATAACATTAATCACTGCTATCCCTCGATTCTTCAACTATCCTTTTGTTGGGCCACCTTCAAGCAACGCTCCCTCCTTGAACCTTGTGTAGCACTTCTCTCTTGTGCTCACCTATCGATTGGTTGGTAGTGAAAGTTGAGATTCTGAGGAATCTCAATAGCAGACAATACCATACAATGCATACAAGATAAATGCTAATGTATGATATACTTACCTTGCACAAGCCCATGTTAACATAATGACAGATCTGCATGCTCAATGCTTCATGCATCATACTTATGGTCATAGCATAATCATAAACAGAGCTTCAATCATTCAAGTATGTCGGGTTCCTCTTTCGTCAACCATCAGGGTTGCTTGAAGTTCTTTCCTTCTCCTTTTAACCCTAAGGATATAATCATACTTTTAGAACTAGGAAAAATGAATGTTTATTTTCCTTTTTAACCCTTAGCACATAAGGTGCTTGTTGTAACATTCAAACTTTTAATTCTAAAACTAAATAATATTTTAGGAGAGATTAATTTATGGTAATTAAAATTTTCCATATAGTTACTTAGTATGATAATATATTCTCTTAAATAAGAATTAAAGAAAATATTGTAAGTTATACTTTTAGAATACTTAACTTGTTAGGTATTAAGGAAATTTTATTTAGATAGAAAGACATAGACTTTGGTCTAGTTTTTTTTTTTTTTTAAAGAAAGATGAAGAAAAGAAAGAAAGAAATAATTTATAATATAATATAGGGAAAAACATTTCTCATGTTGTAGGAGAAATGTTTTCTCATGCCGCACACACATAACATGGTGTGACCCGCATATATATATAATTAGCATTATATATATATGTGGGTCTCACTATTTTATGTGTGTGTAAGAATCTTCTTTTTCTCATGCAACATGGGAAAAGTAAATCCCTATAATATAATATAATAATAATATACTATAATAATTATATATATTATTACGTGGGCAGCACGTAGATGTGCTGCCCACCATAAGTTAATGATGGTGGGGGGATTAATAATTACCCCACCGCCTCTATTAGCTCCTATTAGGGGTATATAAATGTGTGTGATGTTGTGTGCGTGTGTTTATTCTTTCGGGGAGAGAGTGGAGCGACGAAGGAGGAGAGGAGAAAGAAGGGTGTGGTGGTTTCTTAATGTATTTTAAGTTACGTTATTTATTTTATAAGATTATTAAGATAGCTAAAATAGCTCTTTTTCAATAAACTTTCTTCACAAGAGTTGTTCTACGTATTTTTCTCTTTTTGATAAGGATAATATAGTGTTGATTATTGAAAATTTTGGGATTAGAATATTGGTAAATTTTTTATAATAGAAGACCGTATATATGAAGAGCATGATTAATAACTAACTTTAATCAGTTTAGATTTGTTAGTTTGTTGCTGTGGGAATTTAAAATTATTTTCTATCTAAAAGAATTTAGGATTTATATCATATATGATATTTTTATCGATTAAATGAGAGTTTAAGCATTTAGTTGGATTACTACATGTATTATTTAATGTTTAATCGGTTAATTTTGCTAAATCTTGAAAAATATGAAATTATGAACTGGGATTTGAGATTTTAAATTATAGTCGATACGATTCTGAGTATGTTGAGGTTTGGAGATTGTTTAATAAATTGGGTTATATTTATAAAAGTTAGTATTCGGTTAAAATTGAGGAATATATAAATTATCATTTTTCTAGGAAAACTAAAGTGAAATAATAGTTTAATTAATTATGATATTAGTGATTATTGTTAATTCTATTAACATATAATTATATATTTATTTTTTAAAGGGGGTTGATTTCTCCTACACTTAGTGTCGTGTCAAGAACTTAAGGTAACCACTTTCCACTCATTGTATTTCCTTGTATGATGTTTGTGAGTGATTTTTTTATCTATGAAAACTACGTTGGAAATAAAGTTGTCGTGTGGAATTTATTTTGGAATGATGAGTGGTATTATTTGTTATGGATAATATACTTTTTATGATTTCTTGAACTGAAATAATATTGTCATCTTAATTATTAATGAGACAATGTATTATGTTATAAATCATGTTTGGAATCTTATATATACATGCCAAGATTATGATGATGTGGGGTGGTGATGGTTGTGGAATGATGATGAGAGTTATTGTGTATATAATACCGCGTGGTATGCCACCACTTGGTGCACAGTGGATGGCTTTGATATTTTCAGGGCCCTTGGTATCACCCTTTTCCTTTAGCCAGGATAAGGGTCAGCCTTTGGGACAATGACACCTTTCCATATTTGAAGAAAAGGAAACCCATGATCCGATATGAGTTATGTAGTCTTTGGTCAGGCTAAACCTCATCATCAGAGAGCTTGTTGCAGTCTTGTCACAGAGACTAAACGTATTATATTACAGCCCATGAGTTTTGTCAGTGGTTATAAATGTGGGGGTGATAAGGCTTGTCAGGGTATCGACCTGTTGCTTGACATATTATATATATGATTCGTGATATAATATTTGATTTTTTTAAAAAAATTGTAATCCAAAAATTGTGATATGATAATTTTGTAAAGTGGATATATAGCACTTTGTTATTTAAAATGTTCCACTTGACACCTCACGAGCACATTTTAGCATTTACAATGAGCTGGATTGATGGTTACAAACATTTTTCAGGTGGTAGTTCTCATGTGGGTCAATCAGAGAAGGCTTCGAAAGCTTAAATTACTTTTGTTAATGGTAGTGCTTCCTCCTTTTTGTTAAAAATTCATATCTGGAGTTCTAGGTATCCAATTTAGGTGGTTCAAAAACCTATGAAATCCTTATTAAGTCTAATTTTTGGAAAAATTGGTTCGTTATTTAATCTACGTAACTCATTCTTAGTTCCCAATAACGTCCAGACTGTCCAGATTGGTTTCTAGAACTCATGGTCATTTTGTACAATTTATTGCTCTCTGACCAAAGCTTAGAAAAATATAAAATACCCACCATTTTAAATATGTGCATGTCCTATTTCATCTGGAATATTTTCATAATTTTAGAGAACTTTCACTCAATCAAAACGCGAATGCCAACTGACTGCCTCCAGACTTCCAAAACTGGCAATTTCAATGTTTTTGCTAAGCTTGTGATTTCATGCACTAAATTTCTTTTCAAAATTCATCCACCAACTTATTCCCACACTATTTTCAGTGGTGAACATCTTGGTGAGCTTAGAATTTCAAAAATCCTTTTATTTTCTCAAATTTTGGTTCAGCTAAGTTTGATTCAAAACATGGAAGTAACAAAATTTCAAGAGAGAGATTAGGATCTTACCACTCAGTTGATTCTTGGCCTTATGATCAGTTTCTCCTCTCTCTTCTTTCTTCCAAATCTCTGCCTAAACCATATATTCACATGCATGTGAGTTTAAACTTATTCATGATGACATGCATGCATGAAAATAAAAGCTAAAAGCTATTGCAAGTAAAATTGCAACTTATCCTTTATCTTCTTCTTCTTTCTTAGTTAATCTTTGATAGGAATGAGAAGGGGGAGGTGACCGAATGGAAGGAGGGAAATGATTGGAGAAAAGTGGTTGTTCTTGAAGGAGAGGAGAAGGGTATGATTGGTGGAGAAGAGAAGGGAAGAATTGTTGGATGTTTGAGGAAGGCAGAGGGATGGTTGATAATTGAATATTTCATACACTACTTTTGTCTCTTGATTAATAATTTAGGACTCTTTAGCTAATAAATAATGGCTTTTATATCTATTTGGGCTTTGGGCCTTTGTTTTTATTTTAGCCATTTTTAATAGTAAAATTCCAGTTTTACATTGCTTCGCTATTTTTACCATAACTCTTGAACCAGATATCGGATTTGCCTCATTTTTATCTCATATTTCAGATAATTCAGAGAGCTACAATTGTTATGAAGACATGAAGGGCAAATTCGGACAAGAGGGCGGTCGATTTTAGAACCGAAGTCATATGTTTATTTCTGGATTCTTATTTGTAATTAAAGCCCATTTTTAGTATTTTCCATTTTGGGCATGAATTGTGGATTGGAGCCCCATTTTCATTTTGCCATTTAGGGTTAAGTGTGGCAGCAGCAGAAAAACATCATCATTCACGTTTTATTAAAACTTGTGGATCAAAATAGAAGCTTTTATTTTCTCTCAACTGTTCTTCATATGTTCTTCGCGTTCTTGGCATTCTTAATCTATTCTTCGTTTTTCCTAGTTATGTTCGGCTAAATCTCTGTGATTAGCCCACGGATTAAGGATTCTATTGTCCAGAGGATTCGCACTTAATCCGTCTAACTCGTTTTTGTATTCTCTGATCGGATTCGATTTTTGGATTTGGATTGGGTTTTTGATTAAAAACCCAGATCGATATTTCCTAAGGACATAGTTCGAACTAGGTTAAAGTATTATTGTGCAATCGTACAGTGATACGCCACTGATTCGAATAGATTCTGAACGATTGTTTAGTTGAGGGAAATTCTGGATAAATGCAGAGATCTCGGTTTATCTAGAGTCGATCACGAGTTTGGTTGTAAATCTGTTTCGTCCGAGGAAGGAAAGTGAATCCGTAATCCTGGGTTAATCTTTGTTAATCTCTGTTAACTGTTTAATCTCTGTTTGATTCGTTCTGTTTCTGCTTGTTTCGTTTTGTCTCTGTTTAGTTTCGTTTTTATTCTGTTCACATCAAAAGGCCCCCTATTTTACTATTCTGTTTCACTGTTATCAATCGAACCCGCTGCGAATTCGTCGGAGAAACGACCCAGGTTCCCTATTTCTGCAAAAATCTTACTTGAACTTGGTTATTTTGGGAGATACGACAAATCTCTGTCAATGGTTTAGAGAGAAGAGAGGAGAGGGAGTTGAGAAAAAAAATTATGAAATGGGAAGGGGATGTAGCTGACGAAATGGAAGGAAAGAAGGGAGGAAATATTGGTTAATATGTGTGTTATGTGGAAAGATGTATGGGTGCCAAGTGTGTGTGAGAGAAGGGTGTGTGTGTGTGTTTAAATCAAGTGTATGTGATGGTCTGAATTTGGGTGCATGTGTGTGATGTGGCGTGAATTGGAGGGAGGTGGGGGATGTGTTGTGTGCGTGAGTGTATCCGGTGAGAAAGAGCATTTGGCTGAATAAAGAGTTAATTGAAGCAATAAGGAAATTGTGCTTGTGGGTGTAGGTGTAGGTGGCAGTATGTGTATAAGGAGGAAGTGTGCATGTTTGCTTAAGTTGTAACCCATTTATTTAACTTAGTTATTAGTTCTTGTTATTAGTTGTATTCTTATTTGTTATAACAGATAATTTTGGCTGTAACTAATTTGTTTAGTTGCCACATGTCCATAGGGACTATTATAAATGCCATCGTACACTGTACAGGAACATTAGATTAGAATATATTTTTCCAGTTTACAATTGCTTCAACTTTACTTTCTCTCTGTTGTTCACGACATCAGGTTAAGCTTATCTGGTTCTCAGATCTGTTCTTCATGTGATTTAGAATTATTTCACATATACCGCTGTTTATTTTTCTCTTTTTTTTTTTTTTTTAAAAAAAAAAGGGAAAGAAGAGGGCACAGATAATGCTACCCGTACGCACGCCCACCGAAGTTCGTTCTGCACTATCTAGATTACTAGACAATATATAGAAATTAATTAGTGAAATAATTAAAGACGACTAACATCCCTGATGAGTTTTATCAAAAAGAAAAATCCTTGATAGGTATGATCAGATTTGGAAATGCAGAAACATATAATTAAGGCACACGCATGGACATCTGCATTTCATGGCTAGAAGCAGAATATAATGTACGTACGTTATGATATCATATAATACATATATTGGTCAAAACTTGATCTTCTAATAATCTGAAAATATCTAGCCAATTGCAAGATGAACTTTTATTCTCCATTAAAAACGAGTGTTCGTTTTAATTAATAGAAGCAGAATGATGCCGTCGTGAAATTTGAAGATTCAAACTTTTCTCACAGATATTGGATAGCTTCGTCGCAGCTAGAGACTCCATTGACATATATGTAAAATAAAGCATGAAATGTACGTGCGTAGTTACAGCTGGAGATGAGAGAGCACAAAAAGTTTGAAATTTGCAAAAGGCATGTGATCAGCCCTGCTTTTGTCGTTAAAGCAGTCAATTAAACTAGGTCCTAATTAATTATGCAATATAGAGTCAACCTAGGTCATTTTCCCAAGGAGCAAGTTGTGGGTTTTTCTTTAGGTTGAATTTAGGTGATGAAAAATGCAATAAAATGAAATTAAACTAACTAAATGCACTAATGCAATCGACTTTAAAACCTAAATGAGAATGCAACTAATGAAACTAACCTATATGAATATGAATGCAATTTTGGGGGTTTTTGTTATGAGAGAAAAATTAAAATCCTAAGAAGAAAATTGATTAAAATCAAATTAAATGACAAAGATCTAGTTCAGTTATGAGGAAGAAGGGGACAACTTAGGAATTGCATGGAGTTAACTTTCTTAGCCCAAACCAATCAATTAGACCAAAGGAAGATTAATGAATTTAATTACCTAATTGAACATGGGAAGCCCTCTAGCTCAATAACACATATTCCACTAGAAAACTCATAATGAAATAAGCGGTGGCTAATTAAACTCATTAAAAATCAATCACAAAATAGTTTTGAAAATCTTGTTTGCAATTATCCAATTGAACAACTAGATAATTTATCAACCCAATTAAACAATTAAGATGATAAACCAAATTGACAATTAAATTAATAACGAAAACTCAATTAATAATTCAATTGACAATCAAAAGGTTGCAAACAAAACTCCAACAATTGTCTCACATATAAAAACTTCAAATTATCAATCCAATCCAAAAGAAATATGTTTACAATCTAAAACTAGATTGTTCTCAATTAACACGACTTGAAATCCTTTAAAACTAAATAATCTCAAGTTTGAATTAAAAAGATAAAAAGAATAACACTCCCTTGTGATCTTCAAGTGTAAGTTCCTAGGCTCTAGCCTTCTCCAAGCTCCTCCCAAGTTGTCTCCTAAAAATGCTTAAGCTTCCATGAATATTCTTCCTCCAGCGATTATGCTGCCCACGGCCATGGAAATTGATGGATGGAGAAATCAATTAATTGGATGTGAGATGATGATTCAACAGTGGTGGGTCCGTGAGTACGTGAAGAAAGGAAAGCAATGGAGAAATAGATGGTTGAATTGAGGAATGAATTGATGAATCAAAACTGATCCTTCTGCGCCTTCAGCGTCAGCGTATGTCTGCCTCTCAGCGTCTAGGTTAAATAAAAATGGAGAGGAAGAGATTTTGGGTACCAACTTGAGCCAATTAAAATTCTAAAAGCCCAACAAAATTCCACCATTAGATCTTCTTTTAGCTTTTAAGGTTAATTCTGCATCGTAGGATCTTCCAATATGCTTTTTCTTATCCTGCAAGAATTAAATAAAATCGTGATCTATCATATATTTAGAAATATTATTCAATCACAAGATCTCAATCAGAATAATAACAATTTAAGTCCAATAATCTTATAATTAATTCTGATTTATATTATTTCCTAAAATAGGCTAACAATCCAAATATTGCCTAATAAATCCAAATTAGCCTAAAATAGTCCCCAAAATAAATGAATAAGGCGGGATAAAATATATTAAATTGGGATTTATCAACTCCCCCACACTTATCATTTGCACTCCTGGGCAAAACAAATCAAAACCAAGGGAGAACAACAATAAAAAACAAAAACAAAACAAAAGCAAACTAAAGCTTCAAAAGTGAATGTTCCAACCACAAGCAAAAAGTAAACAAAAGTATTTCAGCACCTCTCATGTCCAAGTGATCTTCTCATAACTTAAGAAAGCAAACATCATGGCAATTTACTTGACAAATGGGAACCTAAGATAGAAATCTCTTACCAAGGATAACGTGTATGTCACTCTTCACTCAAAAGTGTATAGGTTTGTGTTTACACTCAAATCATCCCTATCAAACACTCTTTCCATAGGCTTGACAAGAATCTAAGTTCTCCACCGCTAATAAAGCAAGTGTATTCATAAATCCAAAGGACTTTTATTAGGTTGTAATGGGGCTAAGGTTAAGAAAGAAAAGGTGTGGTATTTGGAAAAACAAAGTTGAATATCTTAAAAGATGAAGAGAATGATACAATAGAGAATATGGGATGCAAGAAACCAAACTAAATCTGAACTGAGTCATCATTCTTTTTCTTCTTCCTTTTCTATTTTTCTCTTCTTTTTTTTTTTTTTTGCTTCCTTTTTCCAATTTTTTTCAACTCTTTTTCCCAATTTTTCTTTTCTTTTTTTTTTTTCCATTTTTTTTCATTCTTTTTCAAAATAACATACCATATTTTCCACAATGACCCAATTCCTAATAATTTTTTCCGCATGTTCCTCCATCCAAAATAGAAATAATACAATGCTCTTCAATTCTCAAGACATTCAAAAGGGTAGAGATTTTTTTTTTTTGGCTATGGGTATAAACAAAATGGAAAAATAAATAAACAAATAAGCTCAAAGGGCTAAACAAAGGATATGTGTATGAAAATGGTAGGCCTTTTGGCTTATCTGGCTAAAATGAAACGAATGCCTTTATCATTTTTATGAATACTCATGCATAAAATGCAGCCTCAAATAAGATTCAAGTCAAGTTCTAGATCAAGCAAAGAGATAGGGGTACACACTAAAAAGAATATATGTATTAGGCTCAAAATCTCACTAGGAATATGATCACTAGCCTAAATTCACCAAAGTCAAATTCATTGCCACTAGGTTCACCAACTCAAAACATGATCAATCACTTTTCAAATCAAGAATGCATCATACTAAAGTTACTAAGAACTTGTAGTTTTCGCATTCAACACAGTTGATCCCTCCCCCACACTTAAACACTGCAGTGTCCTCAATGCAAAACAGTCATAATAGATCACAAAGTCAAGTAATACGTAGTACAACACAACGCAGTAACATGACAATAAATAATATGACAAAGCAAAATAAAAGAGTGAAGGAAGGAATACAACCGAGATCTACGTGGTGTCACTTAGTGCAGCAACCTCCACTGCCTGAGTGGAGAATCCATCAAAGTACGGCTTTAAGCAGTGTCCATTGACAGTGAAGCATTTTCCATGTGGCTCCCTTTTGATCTTCACAGCTCCATAGGGGAAAACATCAGTGACAATGAAAGGTCCCTCCCATCGAGAGCGAAGCTTTCCAGGCATGAGTTTCAAGCGGGAAACATAGAGTAGAACTTTCTGCCCCACTTGAAAGTCTCTCTTCATGATAAGTTTGTCATGGGCTGCTTTAGTTCTTTCCTTATAAATTCTAGCATTCTCATAAGCTTCTCTTCTTAATTCCTCAAGCTCTTGCAATTGCAACTTCCTTTCAATACCGGCACTATCAAGATCGAGATTGCACCTTTTAATTGCCCAATATGCCTTGTGCTCCACCTCCACTGGCAAATGACATGCTTTGCCATAGACAATCCTGTATGGAGACATGCCGATGGGACTTTTATATGCTGTGCGATATGCCCAAAGTGCATCATCGAGCCGTTTACTCCAATCCTTCCGGTTAGGTTGCACTGTCTTTTCTAAAATGTGCTTGATTTCTCTATTAGAGAGTTCTGCCTGACCATTCGTCTAAGGATGGTATGGGGTGGCCACCTTATGCATTACCCCATACTTACCAAGCAAGCTCTGCAAACTCCGATTGCAAAAATGAGTCCCTTGATCGCTAACGATGGCTCTAGGAATGCCGAATCTGCAAAGAATGTGAGAGCGAACAAAAGAAACCACTACAGAAGAGTCATTAGTACGAGTGGGGATTGCCTCAACCCACTTTGACACATAATCCACAGCTAGCAGGATGTACACATAACCAAATGAAGTGGGAAAAGGTCCCATGAAATCAATTCCCCAAACATCAAAGACTTCACAGAATAATAAGGGTTGTTGGGGCATCTCATGCTTCCTAGAAATATTACCCACAAATTGACACCTGGAACATTTCTTACAAAACTCATGGGCATCATGAAACAGACTTGGCCAAAACAATCCACTTTCCAAAACTTTCCTAGCAGTACGCTTAGCACTAAAATGTCCCCCACATGCAAGAGTATGACAAAAAGTCAGGACAGAATCAAATTCAACATCAGGAATGCATCGCCTAATAATTTGATCACTACAAATATGCCACAAGTAGGGATCATCCCATATATAGAATTTAACATCTCTCTTAAACTTATTCAATTGATGTTTATTCATGTCATCGGGCAGAATAGATGCAACTAAATAATTAGCAATGTCAGCATACCAAGGAATAGAAGCAACTACCTCACAGAGCCTTTGATCGGGAAAGTCATCTAAAGGTGGAGATGTTACCATAGGTGTTTCAATTCTACTCAAATGATCAGCTACCATATTCTCTGCACCACTCTTATCACGAATCTCCACATCAAACTCTTGTATCAGAAGCACCCACCTAATGAGGCGGGGTTTGGAGTCCGGTTTCTTAAACAAGTACTTGATCGCTGAGTGATCAGTAAACACAGTCACCTTCGCATGAAGTATGTAGGATCGAAATTTCTCGAGCCCAAAGACAATTGCAAATAACTCTTTCTCTGTGGTAGTATAGTTAGCTTGAGCAGCATCTAAAGTCCTAGATGCATAGGCTATGATACGTTGTCTCTTTTCTACTTTCTGGGCAAGAACGACACCTAATGCATAATCAGAAGCATCACACAAGAGCTCAAATGGAAGGCTCCAATTAGGTGACTGAATGATAGGGGGTGTAGTGAGTTTCTTCTTTAACTCATCCCATGCATACCTGCAAGCATCATAAAAAACAAAACCCACATCTTTCTGCAATAAACGAGACAATGGCAATGCTATCTTACTAAAATCCTGAATGAATCTTCTATAAAATCCAGCATGCCCAAGAAATGAACGTACATCCTTCACACATGAGGGATATGGAAGAGAGGAAATAATATCAACTTTAGCTTTATCAACCTCAATACCATCATGTGAAACAACATGGCCCAAAACAATTCCCTTCTTAACCATGAAATGACATTTTTCAAAATTTAACACAAGATTATATTGAATGCATCTTTCCAGAATCATGTCCAAACTAGCTAAGCATGCATCAAAAGAATCACCATAAACAGTGAAATCATCCATGAAAACTTCCATGCAGTGCTCAAGAAAATCAGAGAATATGGAAACCATGCAACGCTGAAAAGTACCTGGTGCATTACATAAACCGAATGGCATGCGTCTATATGCAAAGGTTCCAAATGGACATGTGAATGTGGTTTTATCCTGGTCCTCAGGTGCAATAGAAATTTGGAAATAACCAGAAAAACCATCCAAAAAGCAGTAATGTGATTTACCAGCTAGTCTTTCTAACATTTGATCTATGAAGGGAAGGGGATAATGATCCTTTCGAGTCACCGAATTCAATCTTCTATAGTCAATACATACTCTCCAACTGTTTTGAGCTCTAGTTGGAACTAGCTCACCTTCATCGTTACGAACCACTGTAATACCAGTTTTCTTAGGTACTACCTGAACTGGACTTACCCATCGACTGTCAGAAATAGGGTAGATTATACCTGCAGAAAGAAGTTTAGAGACCTCTTTCTTTACCACATCAAGGATTAGTGGGTTGAGTCGTCGCTGTGGCTGTCGAACAGCTTTGGCACCATCTTCTAATAAGATCCGGTGCGTGCACACATTTGGGCTGATTCCAGGGATATCAGCAAGAGTCCATCCAATAGCTTTCATCCGTCGCCTAAGTACTTCTAACAAGCGGGTCTCCTCATCAGCAGCTATGTCACTAGCTACAATCACAGGAAGTGTCTTGTCTGTCCCCAAGTATGCATACTTCAATGAGTCAGGAAGTGGCTTTAACTCCAAAGATGGAGCTTGTTGAATTGAAGGTATGAGCGGCTTCAATTCAACATCAGTCAGACTAGAAACCTGCACAACAGACTCACAAACAGAAGAGCAAACTTTCCCACTTTGGGGAGTATTAGTAGAAACTGCAAGAGCAGAAGAATCACAATCAACATCAATAGTGCCATCAGTAGCACTCAGGTCAGAGATAGAATTAGAATTAGAGATCTCCCCATCAGAAATGTGATCAATGCTAATCAATAACTTGGAATCAGATACTGAAGATAAATCAGTTTTATCCATGGCATCAATCACACTAAGTAACTGAGAAAGTCCATCAGAATCAAGAGTAGTATCGGATACATGACTACTAGAATCACTAATGCTACAAATAGGCATAGAAACATCATGTCTAGAATGTCTCATAATCTCAATAGCATCAGTGAAAATATCAATATCAGTATCATTAAGGTCAGAACATGCATCACAATTACCAATTTTAGCACATGAGCAAGAGATAGTATCATCTAAACCAGCAATATCACAGGATCTACTAAGCATACTCCCTTTAAGATTTACAACAGAATCATCTGTAATAGCATCAATAGCATTAACATCAATCTCTGCACAATCATCAAGGGGATGTCTCATAGATTCAAGCACATTAAATTTAATAGTTTCACCAGCAAATTCTAGAGTAAGGCTACCAGCATGCACATCTATCATAGCTCTAGCAGTTTTAAGGAAAGGTCTACCTAAGATTAAAGATGAATGTCCTTTTTGCCTAAACCGACCATCATCCATATCAAGAACATAGAAGTCCGCAGGGAATATGAAATCTTTTACCTTAACCAAGATGTCCTCCAGGACGCCTTCTGGGACTGTTCAACGTCTATCAGCAAGGGATGCAACAAGATTTGTGGGTTTAAGTTCTACACCCTTGAGTTGATCAAAGACTAATTTTGGCATAACATTAATAGCGGCTCCCAAATCTGCTAAGGCATCGGAGAATTCAACATCACCAATAGTGCAAGGTATGAGAAAACTACCAGGATCTTTACACTTCATTGGCATTGGCATTTGATAAAGAGAAGAGACAACTGCCCCTAAGTCAACCTTGCCTTCATGCTTAAACTTTCTCTTTGTAGTACACAATTCTTTCAAGAATTTTGCATATTTGGGCACTTGTGTGACTAAGTCAACTAGTGGAACATTAATCACCACCTTCTTGAATATATCAAAGATTTCATTGAACATCTCAGCTTCCTTCTTTCTCTTTTGAGCCTTAGCTACCACAGTAGGAAAAGGTAGGGCCTGCTTGATCACTTGTTTTCCTTCATCCTCCTTTTCTTATTCTTCATTAGGCACCACATGTGTTTTTGGTAAGGTGGACGGATCCTGTAATGTGGAAGCAGAAGGAGAGTCATCAGCAGCTTCCTTGTCTTTTGAAGTATTGATGGTAACAGGATCTGCAGAGGGGATTGTCTTCCCACGTCGAAGAGATATAGCATTGACTCCACCTATATTAGGATTTTGCTGAGTTCCAGCATTTGGATTGGTTACCACTTGAGATGGAAGCCTTCCTGAACCTTGACTCTGTGTATTATCATGTACATTAGACAATTGACCAAGATGAGTTAGAAGAGTTTCAAATTGTTGTTGCTGTAATTGCTGCTGTTGTTGCTGTTGCTGCTGCAATTGCTGCTGCTGTTGCTGCTGCTGTTGCATTAGGATTTTCATCATAGCTTCCATCTTGCTATCCCATTTTGAACCCTCATCTTGCACTGGCACTGATTGTCTACCCTGTTGAAACATTTTGCCACTAGAATTTCCACTTTGATTAAACTGTGCTTGCTGAGGTTGGCCATTTCCATATCGAAGATTTGGATGGTCACGCCATCCAGGATTATATGTATTGGAGTAAGGATCATATTTTTGGCCACCTTGATTCATGGGTCGAGAGGGATATATTGCATTGCAGGATTCAGCTCCGTCATTCAAGTAGGGGCAAGAGTCAGTAACATGAGTGGCTAGAGAGCAGATAGAACAGAGTGGCCCTATTAAAGCAGAAGAGGTAGGCTATGGGGTGAAAGAAGTAGAGGGCCCCATAGGATTGACCATATTAGAAGAATTTTGCATATGGGACATAGCCATTTTTTCCACAGCAGATGTAAGCCTATCAATTTTACTCTCCAGGCGAGAATCAGAATTAGAAGAAAGCAATCCCACCTCATTAACTTTTACGGGTTGTCTAGAACCAAATTGTTGACTGTTCTTAGCTTTCTTTTCAATCAATTCCCAAGCATCATTGACAGTCAGGTCAAGAAGACCACCACCGGCGGCTGAATCTAACAAATCTCTCTCTAAAGGCAAGAGCCCTTCATGGAAGTATTCGATCAATAATGTATCTGCAATTTGATGGTGAGGGCAGCTAGCACATAGTGCTTTAAAACGCTCCAAGTACTCATATAAAGTTTCCCCAACAATTTGTTGACATCTACTTATGTCTTTCCTGATAGATGTGGTGCGAGAGGCTGGGAAATACCTTTCCAAGAATAGTTTCTTCAGTTGATTCCATGAAGTAATAAATCCAGGGGGCAAACCAAGCAACCAGCTTTTAGCAGATCCTTCCAAAGAGAATGGGAAGGCACGCATCTTAATTTGATCTTCAGTCACATTAACCGGTTTCATAGCAATGCAAACCATGTGAAACATCTTCAAGTGATTGTATGCTTCTTCCCCTGAAAGACCATTAAATTTTGGAAGTAAGTGTATCAATCCAGATTTCAACTCAAAATTCACATTAATATCAGGATAATTGATGCACCAATTTTGAAAATGCAAATCAGGTGAACCCAATTCATTAATGGTCATAGTAGGATTAACAACATGAGCATTTGGATTTACATTATTACCAGCATTAACAACAGCATGAGCGTTTGGAATTGCATTATTATCACCGTCCATATTGACCTTAGATTCAAAGGATTCAACAATGGGCTTAACAGAAGAACTATTGCCTACAAAAGTACTCACTCTAGTTCTTTTTCGTTGGTGAAAAGTCCTCTCAATCTCAGGATCAAAGTCAAACAATTTCTCAGAAGAGGATCGGGTCATGCAATAAACAACCACCTACGAAGTCACCTAAAAACTCAAACCTAAAGCCTAACCGTTGCTCCCCGGCAACGGCGCCAAAATTGATCAGCCCTGCTTTTGTCGCTAAAGCAGTCAATTAAACTAGGTCCTAATTAATTATGCAATATAGGGTCAACCTAGGTCATTTTCCCAAGGAGCAAGTTGTGGGTTTTTCTTTAGGTTGAATTTAGGTGATGAAAAATGCAATAAAATGAAATTAAACTAACTAAATGCACTAATGCAATCGACTTTAAAACCTAAATGAGAATGCAACTAATGAAACTAACCTATATGAATATGAATGCAATTTTGGGGGTTTTTGTTATGAGAGAAAAATTAAAATCCTAAGAAGAAAATTGATTAAAATCAAATTAAATGACAAAGATCTAGTTCAGTTATGAGGAAGAAGGGGACAACTTAGGAATTGCATGGAGTTAACTTTCTTAGCCCAAACCAATCAATTAGACCAAAGGAAGATTAATGAATTTAATTACCTAATTGAACATGGGAAACCCTCTAGCTCAATAACACATATTCCACTAGAAAACTCATAATGAAATAAGCGGTGGCTAATTAAACTCATTAAAAATCAATCACAAAATAGTTTTGAAAATCTTGTTTGCAATTATCCAATTGAACAACTAGATAATTTATCAACCCAATTAAACAATTAAGATGATAAACCAAATTGACAATTAAATTAATAACGAAAACTCAATTAATAATTCAATTGACAATCAAAAGGTTGCAAACAAAACTCCAACAATTGTCTCACACATAAAAACTTCAAATTATCAATCCAATCCAAAAGAAATATGTTTACAATCTAAAACTAGATTGTTCTCAATTAACACGACTTGAAATCCTTTAAAACTAAATAATCTCAAGTTTGAATTAAAAAGATAAAAAGAATAACACTCCCTTGTGATCTTCAAGTGTAAGTTCCTAGGCTCTAGCCTTCTCCAAGCTCCTCCCAAGTTGTCTCCTAAAAATGCTTAAGCTTCCATGAATATTCTTCCTCCAGCGATTATGCTGCCCACGGCCATGGAAATTGATGGATGGAGAAATCAATTAATTGGATGTGAGATGATGATTCAACAGTGGTGGGTCCGTGAGTACGTGAAGAAAGGAAAGCAATGGAGAAATAGATGGTTGAATTGAGGAATGAATTGATGAATCAAAACTGATCCTTCTGCGCCTTCAGCGTCAGCGTATGTCTGCCTCTCAACGTCTAGGTTAAATAAAAATGGAGAGGAAGAGATTTTGGGTACCAACTTGAGCCAATTAAAATTCTAAAAGCCCAACAAAATTCCACCATTAGATCTTCTTTTAGCTTTTAAGGTTAATTCTGCATCGTAGGATCTTCCAATATGCTTTTTCTTATCCTGCAAGAATTAAATAAAATCGTGATCTATCATATATTTAGAAATATTATTCAATCACAAGATGTCAATCAGAATAATAACAATTTAAGTCCAATAATCTTATAATTAATTCTGATTTATATTATTTCCTAAAATAGGCTAACAATCCAAATATTGCCTAATAAATCCAAATTAGCCTAAAATAGTCCCCAAAATAAATGAATAAGGCGGGATAAAATATATTAAATTGGGATTTATCAGCATGCATGTAAGTGGAGGATGGATCAGTGAGGAAGAATGGGAGGGCAAAAGGTGACGACATAAGGAGTGGCGTTGCAAGTCTTGAGCGCCGGGGAATCATCATAAGCATAGCCATAAGCCTGAGGGCTCATGAACTTGAAGAGACGAGCAAACACCGTAGGCTTCCACTTTTTGGGGTCGGCATAGTCGCCGGTGCAGCAATATTTATCGGATTTGTGAGCCAGCCAAGGACTCTTACACGCCACCACCTTGCCGTTTACCTGGGCGGACAAGAGGCATTCAAGTCGTTGTCACAGGAGGCGGGGGCGCAGAGCAGGGAAGCACCCGGGCCCACGGGGTGGATGGTGACAGGGCGATTAAAGCCGTCAACCAAGCTGACGTCGTAGAAATGTAAGGGAGATTGGGAGGCTCCAAGGGTAATTTGAACGAGGCCGGCGCAGTCCCAGGTTTGGCAGAAGCCAGTTGCAGCGTTGGGAGCGAAGGAGCAGCTTGGCGGGCCCAAATCCTGCCAGACCAGCGTGGTGGGAGATGGAGGAGAGTCTCTTGTCCGGAAGGAAGGAGGAAGCCGCCATCTGTGGGGATGGGGTGATGTGATGCCTACAGTTGTTGAGGAGGAGGGGTTGGACGTGGCATCACCATCACCGTCACCTGCAAGGAAGAGGGTAGGGGTGGAGAGGAGAAGCAGTTGGAGACTTGGAGGGAGGAAAGAGTAGAGGCTGATTGCATTTGGGTTTGGGCGGCCTTATACTTATTGGCACTGTATGTACATGCATGTGAGGGACTGCGACTCTGCGACTGCTTCCCTTCATTTTCGCCCTCCCCACCCCCCCCCCCAAAAAATAATAATAATAATAATAATAATAATAATATTAATATTAATATTAATATTAATAATATTATTATTATTATTCATTTAATATCTTTATTATTTGCACTCTCTCTTGCCGCTTCTCTTGGTGATCTTAGTAGGAGCTCTTTTTGTCGTGATGACCATATTATGCATTTTCCAAAGGGCTAAGCTCAAAGGCATGCTTTACTTCTGGCCGGTAATGCGCCCTACATATTATATCCCCTTGTTAGAATATAATTAGTAGTGTTTGGTAATCTTTGATAATTGTATAGATATTGTACAGATATTCTGTGTACACGTGTAAGCTGCTCATACATTCTGTTACTGCTCTTGTAACCGTAATATTCTTCTGACTGTAATATTCTTCAGTATATATACAACACATCTGCCTGGGCTCATTGCTCAGCGTCTTAGCATCATTTCTCTTTTGCTATTATAGTGCTTTTCTATCTTGGTATCAAAGCAGTCATGAAGTCGTCATCGTCTTCTGCTACCTCTGTCGCTTCTGCAACTTTTGCTTCTTTGAAAACATACTCCCTGTTTAGTTCTTCCAACCAGACGACTACGATCAAGCTGGATCGTAATAATTTTCTGGTTTGGAAATCTATAGTCTTTCCATTGATTGAAGGAAACCGCCTCGAGTGCCATATAAATGGCACGAAGAATGCGCCGTCGAAGTTCATTCCTGGTGAAGGGGGAACCAGGGAAAACCCAGAATTTGTCGAGTGGTTCTCAGTCGATCGCCTGTTGGTCGATTGGCTCCGAAACACTATGACCCAGGATGTGGGAGCCCAGCTCCTCCATTGTACCACTGCAGAGGATCTTTGTAACTGTGCCAGAGACTTGACTTGTGCGTCTACGAAAGCGAGGGTGATGGTTGTCAAAAATGAGCTCTACAACACCCGCAAGAACGCTCTTACCATGGCCGAATATCTCAACAAAATGAAGAGTCTCTCTGATGAGCTTGCGTTGGCAGGCTCTCCTATAGCTGTTGAAGATCTCATTCTTTGTACCCTTAACGGCCTTAACTCGGAGTACAACGCCATCGTCGTTAAGCTGGTTGACAAACTCGATCTCTCATGGATCGAAGCGCAGGCAGATTTGCTCTCCTTCGAATCTCGAATCAATCAGCTCACTCATTTCTCTACCTTAAGCATCTAGCCATCTGTGAATGTTGCACAACGCACTGATTCTCCCAACAACACTGTGCACGAATCAAACAATCAACGTGGCTGGCAAGGAAGTTCTCGCAATCCTCATGGCAGAGGGTAGGTCCCACGGTGGTTGACGCAGAGGTGGAGGTAGACCTTACTGTATTCACTGTCAAAGGCCAAGGCACACTCTGGCAACTTGCTACTACTGTGAAACACACCATCGTGATGATTCTAGTTACTACAATTTCAATTACTCTTCTCCTCAGGCCTACTCGGTGGATCCTCAAGCCTATTCTATAGACACCTATTCCATGGCTGACTCCTCGTGGTATATGGATAGTGGAGCGAATTACCACATCACTCCAACTACTGAGAACCTTGAGAACATTGTTCATGTTGGTAAGTCTCAGCTTAAGACTTGTACAGGTGAGTCAAGTCCAATATTAGCTATCGGGTCATCTATTATATCTAGAATTAGTTCATCTAAGCTTATTCTAAGAGATGTTCTCTATGTTCCATCTGCAACCAAGAAACTATTAAGTGTTAGCAAGCTCTTGCGTGATAATTATGTTCTTGTACACTTTACTGACAATGGTTGTGATGTGAAGGATTTGGTGACCGGCAATCTAATACTTCAGGGAGTGCCAGTAGCAGGACTGTACCCAATCAAGGACGTGAACGCGAGAAAGCTTAATGTTCAGCCAAAAGTACTCATGGCAGAGAAGGACGAGAACTCACAAAACTCACAATTTCTCAAATGGCATCATCTGTTGGGACATCTTAGCAATAGTGTTTTGAATTCCGTATTGAATAAATGTAATAAGAAACTACCATATGATCTTATAAACAATCATGTATGTGAAGCATGCCAGTTAGGAAAATCAAAGTTGTGACCCTTTCCCAAATCTGTTTCATAGTTTACTCATCCACTTGACTTGATTCACACTGATCTATGGGGTCCAGCGTCTATCCCTTCTCTTAGAGGACATAGATTTTACATACACTTTGTAGACGACTATAGCCGTTAGTCCGTTACACATGGCTCTATCCTCTCAAGCATAAAGGAGAGCCCATTCACGCATTCAAAGTTTTTAAAGCTTTCGTTGAAATTCAGTTCAATTCTAAAATCAAGGCAATCCAATGTGTTAACGGGAGTGAGTTTAAACCCTTTATTCCTATTGCACAAGATGTCGGAATCAATGTTGGACTTACATGTCCATACACGTCGGCTCAAAATGGGAGAGCAGAGAGAAAACACTGTCATATAGTTGGAATGGGTTTAACGTTGCTTGCTCATGCCGGAATGCCACTAAGATTCTGGCATGAAGCTTTTCAACAGGCAGTGTTCCTCATCAACCGATTGCCAACGCCTGTGTTGCAACACGATACTCCTCTATTTCGATTACTAAAAACAGAATCATAGTATGAGTCACTTCAATCCTTCGGTTATGTGTGCTATTCGTGCCTCAAGCCATACAATTCACAGAAGTTTTAGTTTCACAGTCGAAAATGCATGTATCTTGGTGTTGCTTCTCAACAAAAGGGTCACCGATGCCTGACTCCGTCAGGTAAAATCATTGTGTCGAGACATGTTGTGTTTGACTCTTCTCTATTTCCTTTTCACACAGGCTTCATGAAGTGTTCTCAACCAAGTGACAACTCCACAGATTCAGTGCCACTCATTATTCAATTAAATAGAGACCTCAATGATTCGCATGAAGATGCCAAGATTGCTCATCAAGATCCTAGCGCTGAACAAGCCTCGTCGCCATCTCCGAGCACTCTGCAACCAGAGTTGGTTGAGTCCAGTGCAGAACTTGAGCCAGCCTGAGAAGCTCCATGCCCAGTTGATGTTGGGCCCAACAATGTACATCCAATGGTAACTCGAGCCAAACTTGGCATAAGAAAGCCCAACCATCCAAATGTTGGTTTAGCCGTGAAAGAGAACTCCGAGTCGCGAGAACTTTCCTCTACTCGTGAAGCCCTATCATCTCTTGTATGGCACAATGCAATGCGAGATGAGTTCAACGCCTTGATGCGCAATTGCACCTGGACTCTAGTTCCATACTCGAATCAAAAGTTAATTGATCACAAGTGGGTTTTCAAGATGAAATTTTGAGCTGCGGTTCAATCTTGAAACACAAAGCACTGCTCGTTGCCAAAGGGTTTCAACAGACTCTCGAAGTTGATTTTGATGAGACGTTTAGTCCAGTGGTGAAACCTTCTACAATCAGAGTGATCCTATATATCGCCGTGACTTACAAATGGCCAATTCGACAGCTGGATGTAAACAACACGTTCTTGAACGGATTTCTAAAGGAGGAAGTTTATATGTCCTAGCCTGAGGGTTATGTTGATCGACGACAACCTCACTACATCTGTAAGTTAGATAAAGTCATTTACGGTTTAAGACAAGCTCTGAGAGCTTGG
Organism: Acacia crassicarpa; assembly: GCA_034222035.1. Lineage (NCBI taxonomy): Eukaryota > Viridiplantae > Streptophyta > Magnoliopsida > Fabales > Fabaceae > Acacia > Acacia crassicarpa. The sequence goes on from JAWXYG010000004.1 coordinate 384,088, forward strand.
TTTGATTGTCTGCATTTCACTCTTCTCAACTGGGGATTTCAAAACTTGCGAAGTGATATTTCAGTTTTCATGTTTCAGACACACAAACTAACGATATTTATCCTAGTGTATGTGGATGATATTCTAGTTACCGGAAATGATTCTGTTTTGGTTGAGAAGTTTGTTAAACAATTGAACTCGTCTTTCGCTCTAAAAGAATTAGGACCACTTTACTACTTTCTCGGTTTGGAGGTCTATCGAGATGCTAGTGGAATTTTCCTGAATCAGACCAAGTATGTAGTTGATCTGTTGAGTCGTTTTGGCATGTCTGACTGTGCTTCAGTTACCACGCCCATGGTAACTGGCAAATTGTTGTTTGCTGATGGTGAGCTACTAGAAAATCCCACTGAGTACAGACAAGCAATAGGATCCCTGCAGTATCTCACCACTACTCACCTTGATATCGCTTTTGCTGTGAACAAATTAAGTCGGTACCTATCTCAACCAAGAACCTTTCATTTACAAGCAGTTAAAAGGGTTTTTAGGTACCTCAAAGGGACTTATAATCTAGGTCTCCATATCAAACCATTTAGAAGTCCTGAACTTGTTGCTTATACAGATATGGATTAGGCTTGTGACCTTGATGATAAACGTTCAATAGCTGGAATATGTGAGTCCTTGGTAAAAATCTTATTTCTTGGTCATCCCGAAAGCAGAAAGTGGTCTCAAGGTCTAGTACAGAGTTTGAATATAGGTCTCTTGTTGATGGATTGTCAGAAATTCAGTGGTTAAACTCTCTATTGTCTGAAATAGGATTGTTTATTAAACGTCCTATTGTGATTTGGTGTGACAATTTGAGTGCAAATGCTTTCGCTTCCAATCCGGTTCAGCATGCTAGGAGTAAACATATTGAGGTCGATGTGCATTTTATCAGAGATTTGGTTTTGTATGGAATCATAGATGTTAGATATATTCTGTAATACCCCAGATTTTTAATGATAATAATAATAAGATAGTAAATAAATATTTAGAATTTAATAATGTGTGTATTATTTCACAATTTATTAATTGGAAATAATTATAGTAATAATAGAAATTTAGATATTTAATTGAATTGTTTTATAATTGGAAATAATAAAATAAAGCCCAGCCCATAGCTAAACCCTAAATTTTAATTATAAACTTAGGTTTAGCCGTCTAAACCTAGCAACGCTCGATAGTTTTCTTCTCCGCTACCTTCTCTTCTCAAATCTTCCTTTCGGACTCTCATCAATTTATTTTCTAGGAGGCTAGCAAACAGAGACCAGGTAATTCTAATCCCCATGAGTAGTCTTATGAAAACTTTGATAGGTAATTCTAATCCCCATGAGTAGTCTTATGAAAACTTTGATAGGTAATTCTAATCCCCATCAGTAATTTTATGAAAACTCTGATAGGTAATTCTAATCCCCATGAGTAGTTTTATGTAAAACTTTGATAGGTAATTATAATCCTCATGAGTCTTAGGTTAATATAAAAAGGGATGATGAGTAGAAGTTCATAGGATTTAGATAATGGCCATGAGAACTTCTCATGACAACCTCATAGGAACCCATGAGTAAAAAGGGATAATGAGTAGAGCCAGGAATTTAAATGATGGTCATGATGACTTCTCATGACAACCTTATAGGAACACATGAGTAAAATGGATAATAAAAAATTAAGGATTTAAATGATGATCATGAGAATTTCTCATGACAACCTTATAGGAACCTGTAGTGAGTAATTAAATTATAGTTTAAATAGGGAATTTGATTATGTGTGTATTTTAAATAATTAGATTTTACTCAGATAAGTACTTGAGTTATAATATGAGTTGGATCTTATATCAAATATTTGAATTATTATACTCTTGAATAATTTGGAAAGTCATGATGCCCTTGGGTAACCAATACATTCAATAAAGAAATTGATAATTGTGACAAGATTGAATTTCCTAATTGTGTGTGATTGTAATGAATTAATAGTGGGAGGATAGCTTGGGACGGTACCTCCCAAGTGATGAACACAACTTTTGGGCTTTATGCCACCGATGTGAACCGATGATATCCGTTCTTCCCAAAGTGGTGTCTGGCAGGGTTTCCCGGGACATTAGTAGCAACTTTGGGAAGAGGTGTGCACACTAGGAAGAGATGTTTTGATGATGGCCAATTTGATGATTTGTGACTGGCAGGGTTTCCTGGGTTTACCATGGTTCTCTTCCCACTAAATAGACTGACAGGGTTTCTCGGGTCTATCATAAATTTAATAAAGATAATGAATAACATTTGATTTGACGTGTATGTATATTATGAATATAGAAATTGATATTTGATTCAATTATTACGTATATTGGATTTGATTATATTTGATTGTGTTTTATTAGAATTACCAGCAATTGCTGATGTTTGTGTTCATGGGCTGCGACGATCCTTCGGGGGAGCAGATTTTCAGTGAAACGGGTCTCAAAGTTGGGGCTATTGGGGGCTAGCAGTGAGAAGTGAGGAAGAACAATGAATAATTCTAGCTAGTTTATATTAATGTAATAAGACAGCCTTGCACTTACACTTGTCCCAGTATAAGTGCGGCGGTAACACTCCCCAAGTTGTTTATTTTGAAATTCAATAATTTTATTGGAATTTTATGCTATGAAAATTGTTAGAAATCGGGGGTGTTATATATTCCCTCCTCACTTCAACTTGCAGATTGTCTAACCAAACCACTATCACCTCAGCAGTTCAATTTCTTTCGTGACAAACTCGGTCTGTTAGTGACACCCTCTCGTTTAAGGGGGGATGTTAGAATATAATTAGTGTTTGGTAATCTTTGGTAATTGTATAGATATTATGTGTACACGTTTAAGCTGATCATACGTTCTGTTACTGCTCTTGTAACCGTAATATTGTTTAGTATATATACAACACATCTGCTTGGGCTCATTGCTCAGCATCTCAGCATCATTTCTCTTCTGCTATTATATTGCTTTTCTATCTCCCCTTCCGCCTCTTCCTCATGCATCCTCCACCTCTACCTCCCTTTCTTCTTGTTCCTCATTTTCAATTATTTACTCACATTAATTTAAAATATTGACCGTTATTTACATTCACTCTAAATTAATCAACTTCTCTCTAACAGATAACAAAGTTTCGCCCGGCATTGAAGTTTTACTCTCAGCCCCCCCTCCCCAAAAAAAAAAAAACAAAACAAAACAAAAACTTAGAATTGTTATAAAAAACGGGCTAACTCCTACCTTAAAGCCTGCAAACCATAAAATCATGTTTAAAGTCTGGCCCTCGAATAAGTGGGCTCAAGACCGGCCTGCTGGCTTTCACTATTTTTTTAAAATTAAATTTCATTTTTAAAACTATTTTGAAATATCAAAATAAAATAATAAACCTCTTAAGATTTAAAATTCTAACCATATATATATATATATATATATATATATATATATATATATATATATATATATATATATATATATATATATATATATTGATAAAATAAAGATTCAAACTATTGTCTAAATTTCAAAAACAAATACAAATCAAACTTAAAGCACCATTGATAACTATTCTCCCAACTCAAAAATAACCAAAACCAATAATTTACCTCATTTTCTTAATCACATATAAAGGGTAAAAGATTTTTCCAGTGGTTGGAAAAATATTTTTCCCATAAAAGTTTTAATTTAATAGTTAGAAATACAAGAAAATCTCATTGATTTTATATATAAAAATTTACCTATGAGTGTATGACTATTAACTTTTTTGTTAGTTATAATATGATTTAAATTGAGAAACTCTTGAAAATAAGAAAAAATTTAAACTAAAATTATATTGTTTTAAGACAAATATCGTATGTGTGTTTGAATCTAGAATTGAACGTATTTAACTTGTTACAATGTGTTTTTGCTAATTGATGTTATTAATCTCTGAATTCAATTTATTAATCCTATACTTAATTTGTCAACACTTAAATTTAAAATTTCAAATTCTCATCAAATTACCTATCTATTTTTTTATTAATTTAACAGACATTTTAGTGTTTCTATAATTTAAAGGTCATTTTCCTTCTTGGTTTTGTTGCAAACAACCCCACACTTGTTTAAATCTGAAAATAGATTGCGGCAAGAATGGTTGGAGGGCAGCAGGGCGCAGGCCATGGTTTGGAAAAGGGAGAAGGTGCAATTTTGCCAAAGAACAATTACTAAAAGAGCATCCAGCACAAATATTTAATTTTGGGATCTTAAGTGCCAAAAAACAATTACAAGGGACCAAAAAACACAAAGCCGTCTGTTTAGTGAGGAAACGGACGTTAGGACGCTGATCCGGTATGATGACATGGCAAGTGCTGTCAGGAGCAATTGATCGTCCCTTTGTCGTGCCTCTAGCTTGCTGGAGAAAACAAAAAAATTGAAAGCGAGGACAGAGAACGAAAACTGAAGAGGAAAACGAGTTGCTGGAGGAATCATCAATCTGGAGAAAACCAAAACGCGTTCCGTTCGAGGAGGAAAGGAGAGAGATCAGAGAGAAGAAAGAACGGCGAAACCCGTAGGAGGCGAGAAGGAAAACGCAATCTGGGAGAAAAGGCGACGACAATCTGCTTGAATGGCGTCATCTTCTTCATCATCGACGGCAAGATGCAGGCGGAGGGTGGTGCTTCTGCGACAATCCAGTCGTGAGGATGATTATGAGCCTCTGAGGAGGTACTGTTATCACAGAATGGTGGCTTCGAGATGGACATCGTGGACAGACGGCAACCCAGGTCGGCGGTTCTACGGATGTCCATACTACTATCAGGTAGGCATCATTAATCATAGTGGATTGTAATTGAAGTTTGGGAATTTGTTGGCTGCCACCATTTTTTCTGCGCATTGTGTGTTGTCTGCATTTTAATTCCTTGATGTGGATCTGTTCGAAAATGGGATTTACAAATTTCTAGTCAAGAGTTGTTGATTTAACCATTGGTGTTCGGTGGAAAATGGGAAATGCATCGTTAATCTATCATGCTCGGTGGTTTTTGGATCTATTTTGCTCATTTGACAATATTGTGGTGTTTCTTAAGGATTGCTGATTTAACCATTATTTTTGAACCTGTGGGGTTGTCTGTCAAGTATAGAACTGGTTTTATGGCCAACATTATTCAACTTTATTCAAGTATTTATGGCTTTCAACTGTGATGCAACTTTGATGCAACTTAGTTGCACTTACAATTGTAAGACTTCCTGTGTTGTCCATTCTTGTTTGAAAAATCTTTGAGGACCCAATGTTTTAAAACATTCAGTACACTCTATTATTGTTTGCATACTTCAAACTTTGCTGGTTTTGAGCTCTGCTGTTCTTGTTTGAAAAATTACCTGAGGAATTCTATTTCAAAATTACATGAAAGTGGTGAGTTGAAATTTAATTCAATTAGTTTTCTTTTGCATATGAAGGTATGTGAAATTGTATCTAACATATGCTCATCTAGGATGGGGGTTGCGGATTCTTTGCTTGGCATGATAATGAATTCGGTGAGAGGGCAAATACCGTGATTAAGGAGCTGCTAGACAACATTGACAAACTATATGATGAAAATTTCATCCTTCGAAGAGCAGAGCATGGGCAAATAGTGAGTGAAGAGCTTGATGCAATACAACGTGACTTGAGAAAGCTTAAACGCACACATGAACTATATGATGTGGAACTTAGGAAGTGTGAAAAGAAGTTTAAAGTTGCTATATGTTTATTGTTTGTAACATGTGTTTAGTTGTATCTGTTGTATCGGAAGATGTAGCTATGTGTAATTACTTTGTAATGTGAATTGCGTATTTGTGTTATGCAACTCAGTGGTAGAATGAATATATACAGTCTCCATTTTGTGAACCAATTAAGATCAAAATAATTTTCATTGGCATGCAATCCAAAAGGGGTAAGAAAAAGATATCCCCTTCTCAACCCATCAAAGATACAGAGGCTCCAATTCATGAACACATTTGCGTAGCTTACTCACAGAGACATAAGCTTTATATATAATTGATCATTTGATCAACCCGAGTTTAAAAATCCCTAACTCATTGGACATATTGATACCTCATCAAGATGCTGGTAAAGATGAAAAAGACAACAAATATGACAAGAAAATTAATAATGAGTGTGCACCTTGTACAACAAATATTTAGAACACCTGGTACAAAATAATCCAACTTTACACAAATGGTCTACAGCCTCCATTTTCAAGCAAAGGCTAAACAAAATGATACATATGATATATTTCAATTACACCTGCCAAAATATACAAGCAACTATATATACACACTAATTCAACATAAGCAAAAAGATGGTCATAAGACCAAACACAAAATAACTATAGTGTTGCTTGCTGCTTTCAGGTGACATACAAGTGTGGTGATTAAATTGTCGTCCCAAAAGAAATCACCCAAAATAAGGTCATCTAAAGAAGACTACTTGCTGGAGCGAGCCATACTCCTGATCATAATGTCATCGCTTTGTTGTTGTAGCTGCGATCTTCACCTACTCAAAATCCCTTGGCTTTGTATTATGAGTTGTGAGCCACTTATACTTGGTTGGCCTTTCCACTGCAATCCAGGAGGTTGCACTGGCAGTGGCGAATCAGTATGTGATGCGAAGTGAATCTTCCTGGAACCTTCGTGGGATGTTGGTGTGGCAGCTGCAGATCTTTTGATTTCTCCCTCATTTGGTATAGGAAATCTTGTTTGTGGGGTGGCATTATGTTGAAACTCTCTTGGTGTACCCTCCTCTATCACTACCTCTGAACTTTGGCCAGGCTGAGGAAAAAAAAGAGAGAAAACAAATGAGTATGTTAAAAATGAGTGGAAGTAACTCAGACAATGAAATTTGTAAATAAATCTCACATTGTAAATACTTCGACGAGTGTTTTCATCCACCATTACTCCGAATCCATATGGGCGTACTGGTTTATAAACACGGGTCTGTGATGACTGTTGAGTAGGAGTTGAAAGTGCTGGTGTATGTGTAGTGGGCTGTTGTGGTGAGGTTTGTTGGGAAGGTGTATCTGCTGTTCTTCTCTTCGGTCCAGGCCGGGGTTTGTTTGAGGGGGGGCCTGAAAAAAATCAATTAATTACAAAACAGTGCAAATATGCAGAATGTAAAAGATATGTACTTCCCGAAACCTGATTTCAGAGCCCAAAATCAGCCCACATTGGATGTACAAGTGCAGAAATTTTCTGCCCATTGACTTAATTTCAGTTTTTCCAGTCCACAATGAAAACAAAAGTTATCTAAGTGAGGTCATCATTACTTGTATCGGACAATGCTACTGTTCTCTATTAAAAACTAAATATTTTTGATAAATTGTGAATTCAATCACCTAACATTTAAAAAAAAAAACAAAAAAGGATTTTACAGGAAGTAAACAGGCATCATGATGAATGTGCGTAATGAACGTACTTGGACTAAACTATAAAAAAAACATGGGGAAAGCATGCAAATTAAATCTCTAAATTGTGGGATCAATTGAGGAAAATCATGCCATCAAGTAAGTGGATACAAATTAAGGATGGAAATTTACAAATCAAAGACAAGATATATCAGTGAACCCATCTGGTTAATTAAAGTCAAGATTAACCAAATAATTAGAAGAATCAATGCCTATATGCATGCACACTGACTAAAAAGCATATATGTAAATGCACACCTTCTCTTTTTTTAAGGTTGGAAAAGGCATATTCTACAATCCACGCACAACTTCAAGGATTCGGTGGGAATATAATTAATTAACCCTTACAATTCAGATAGTCCTTTTCTAGCATGACAACAGAGAGTTTTGGGGAAATAATTACAAGGAGATCAGATAATCACTAAACGGTTTTGGGGATTTTAAAGCATGACAATAGAGATTCATTGTTGAACTTGGCCAAAGCCCCAGACATTAATTGATCAAGATAGTGCAAAAATAGTGCAAATAACAGTGCACAAGCAGATGGAATAACAGTGCACACGCAGGTGGGTTTAGTTAATAGGGAAACTTGGCCAAAATAGTGCAAATAACAGTGCACAAGCAGATGGAATTTTCCAGTGCAGCATTCGAAGACAAATAAGAGAAGATCAGCAGCACAACTGAGATAACAGAAACATATGATGAAACTTAGCCATAACAGTACACATAAACTCAGCAATTGCAAATGACATCACTATCATTTTGAATTTCAAATGCTAAATCAGCAACTACAGAAGAGCAAATTCATTGCCCATACACATAAAAAATCAACAAGTGCATTATTATGATAAAAGTGCATATGTAAGGGAGTTTAAAACTGAAATAACCTCTTTGCACGTGCTTCGATTGTGACCCTCATTCCTACAGAAGCTGCACTTCATAACTGTCCCTTTTTTGGTTAATTTCTCCACACGAGGAGGCAAAGCATTTTCAGCTGCTTCTAATGTCAGTGCAGTGGAGGTATTGCGTCTTCTTTGTGCTTCTTCCGTCCTTTTCCTTCTCTTGGGAGGTCGACCAGGCAATTTACATACAGGTGGGGGTAGCATTGGTAGGTACTTGTCAGTTTCCCAAAATGTCTGGCCCCTCACGGGTTGAAATTTGGTTCTATAGCTGGCGACAAATGTTTCCCTATGGTAATATCGTGAAATTTGACTAATGGGATCAAGGTTGACATGGTACATTGTACATATGGCATGTTGGCATGGGATTCCAGTTAAATCCCATGCTCTACAAGTGCACACTTTCCTATCCAATTGTACTGAATGCCTATCCCTACCCTCAACCACTTCGTACCCATCGTCACCATTAAAAAAAACCCTACAATGGATAGCCAAGAACTTATTTGTCTCAAACAATTCAAGACATTTAGGGCTATAGTTTCCCTTCCAATTTCTAACAATATTATCACTAGTAGCCCATTTTTCCATCAACTTAAGTCTAATCCCATCAAACATCTTAATTACTGGGAAATATCGACAATCACAAATCCAAGCATTAAAACTCTCACTTACATTATTGTCTACAACCATAGAGAGACATTTATTGCTAAAGTGCGCTCTTACCCATCCATTGGCACAATAACTTACTGCTGCAACAGCTGCTGCCTTATTAACCTTCTCCATTGCCTTTAAGTTGTCATTAAATAGTTGCTTGTACGTGCTCCAGACGCAAGCGAAGAATTTCTTCTTAAGCTCATGTCCCCTCCATTTTTTGCTCCAATTGGCATAAATATGCCTAGCATAGAGCTTATGTTCAGCCAACGGTAGGACATCAGTGACAGCTTGTGCCAACCCCTGCATGTAAAGAAAAAATTAGCTACTTACATATCACTTAACAAGATCAGCAGGTGAAACTAAAGGTTAGACATAATTATTAGTTTACCTTCAGCATGTCAGACATAATTGTTACTCTACCACCTTCCTCAAGTTCAAGAGACAATTTAAGCCACTCTATGAACCAAGTCCAATTAACAGTAGTTTCCTTATCGGTCAACCCAAAAGCTATTGGGTACATACTATCATTTGCATCTAAACCCACTGCAGTCAACAAAATCCCTCTTGCTCTCCCTTTCAAAAAAGTCCCATCAAGGCCAATGAATGGCCTACACCCAACCTTCCAACCAACCTAATACAAAGCCAACAAAGTCAAAATAAATATAGACTGCAAAGGGAAAAAAAAAACAAGTATTTGACTACAAACAGAGCAAAATACAAGTCATATAAGTCACAACAATATCATACCTTCGATAAATTAAAACACACGTACATCCTTCTAAACACCCTCCTGCCTTGATCCAATGCTTCAGGACTTAACTCAACACTTGCATCGGATCCTGGATTTGACACTTTCAGCTCATTGCAATAAGCTTCTAATTTGTCAAATTCATCTAAAAAACTCCCATCCATGACTTGCATTATCCTCCTTTTCTCCCTCTTGCACTTATATTTGCTCACAAAGAGATTCAAGTCACGCTCAACCTCCTTTTTCATCTCACTTGTACTAAGTTGAGGATTGTCTTGGACTTTATCCTTGAAGTGTTCAGCTAGCCATCTTACACTTGCTCTACGATTCTTATAAACCCTAGCACACATATGTTCGTGAACAAGTGTTTTTAGCATGTACCCAACTCCAGCCCTATCTCCAGAGGCATACAACCTAAATGGACAGCCCTCTTGACAAGTTGCAATTACCATCTTCTTCTCACTTTTAATTATTTTCACATTAACCCCATTGTCAATAGCATACCTATCAATTGCCCTCCTCAACTCAGCTCTATCCAAAAATGTCATACCCACTGTGAAATAGGGCCTTCTTTCAGACCCATCTAATTGCCTTAAACTAGGCCTCTCTTGTACAAGATGCCCATAATCTAAATTTTCCTCTTCCTCATCACTAACCTCAGTGTCTTCATGTATTTCATAATCATCTTCTAGGCTGTCTTCACTCTCACACGATTCTGACTCTGAATCAGCCATAAAGCTATCATCATCACTGTCCAGCTGACCTTCCCCTGTCCCTCCAACATTTTGGTCTAATGTAGTGTCTTCTTGTAATATCCCTGATTATTATTAATATTGATGATATTATTATTAGTAGTAATTACCCATTTATTTTAGATAGCCTTGGTGGGCCAAATATTCCTAGTCTTAATTGCCGTAGGAATTTTCTGCTTATACTCTAAGAAAGAGATTTAGGTAATAAGTCCTCTACTTGTTAACTAAGTCACATTAATTTACACCATTTTAGGTAATAAGTCCTCTACTTGTCAACTAAGTCACATTAATTTACACCATGATTGATTGACCGAACGTAATGTGAACCATGATTGGTTTTTTTTTTTCTATTTTAATATGCCCTATTGATGATATTAAATTCACATCATGGCTGATTGGTTTTTAATTTAATATACCTTATTAATGATATTAAATTTGTATCATTGTTGATTGATCTTTTTTTTTTATTTTATGTACCCCATTAATGAGTTGGCAATGGTAAAAGAGCCGAAGCTAAACCCTAAAATTTTGTTATAAATATGAGCCTAGCCTAACCCTGAATACTCCCTTTCTCTTCTCATATTCTCTCCTACTACTTTCGCTATTCTTTCTCTATTCTTCTAAAAGCTAGCAAAACAGAGACCAGGTAATCCTAATCTCATGAGTCTTAGTGTAATTTTATATTTCGATAGGTAATCCTAATTCCCAGAACAACCTTACATCTTGTGCTTCTTCTTCTCTACATCCTATTTTACTAATCGTAATTCCATAAGTCTTAGCGTAATTTTATATCCTATGCTTCTTCTTCTTCTTCTCTACATCATATTTTGCTAATCCTAATCCCCATGAATCTTAGGCTATTTTTATACTTTTATATAAATTTTGATAAAATTGTTATATATAAAATATATTATATGTAATCCTAATCCTTAGAACAATTCTCTTTTTAAATGATTTTACCTTGGGTTTTCATAATTAACAAATAGTAGTATATATACTCGGTTTGGTTTTCGTAAATTTGAGAAATCTATTTGGTGTGATTGAAATTTATAAATGTTTTCATATGTATACATATATTATTGAGAAATCTATTTATTATGTGACTATATATAAAATACTTTAAATCGTGGGAGGATAGCTTTGGGATGGTACCCCCAAAGTGATGAACACAATTCTTAGGCTTTATGCCTCGATATATTATTTGATGTGAACTTGATTATATCCGTTCTCCCCAAGGTGGTGTCTGGCAGGTTTCCGGGACATTAGTAGCAACTTTGGGGAGAGGTGTGCACATTAGGACGAATTGATTTATTGTGATATGGCCAAACTGATTATTTGTGACTGGCAGGTTTCCGGGTCACAGGGTAAACTGGCAGGTTTCCGGGTTTACCGTGGTTCTCTTCCCACTAAACTAATTGGACTGGCAGGTTTCCGGGTCCAAATGAAATGAAATTAAAATAATGATGAATATCTTTCGATGAGAACATATAGATATGATAGTATTAAAATTGATGCCTTGAATTATATATATGATGTTTTCTTTCATCCTGTGAATATTGATATGGATATTTATATTTATTATGTTGATGAATACTATTATTATTATTACTGTTATTATTGTTATTACTATTATTACTATTTTATATTATCTTTGTTTATTAGGATTACCAGCTTTTGCTGATGTTTGTGTTCTGGGCTGCGACGATCCTTCGGGGGAGCAGAATTTCAGTGAAACAGGTTTCAAAGTTGGGGCTGTTGGGACTAGCAGTGAGAAGTGAGAAGGAACGTTCAGATTTCTAGCTAGTTTTATTTGAATTTATGCTTTGAAATTAAAAAAAAAAACATTTTTGTTTAAGTTTTGATTTTCGTATTGTAATAAAGTAGCCTTGCACTTGTACCAGTACAAGTGCGGCGGTAACACTTCCCAGATTTGGTTATTTTGAATTCCAGAATTTATTCACAAGTTATAGCAAATTTTATGTCATTATATGTGTTAGAAATTTGGGGGTGTTACACTTCTACCCCACCTAGGTTATCTAAGTCACATATATCATCATCTACCTCACCTAGTTCTTCTATCAAATCACCATCAAGCTCGTTATCCCCTTCACCCGAAGACCTTATGTAAAAGCTTCTAATAGTTTGTTCTTCAACATTAACAACTTCACTTACCTTCCTCAGCTTAGTGAGGTAGTTAATTTCCAGTACCTCGTCCTTTTCTGCCAACCCAGGTTCCGTCGCCTCTCCTAAACAAGCAACGCCTTTCCCTTTATCGGCCATTAACGCTGCAAGAAACACACCTCAATCAGTCAATAAACCACAAAGAACCCCATTTATAACCAAAAAAGGACCGTTACCTGTCCACAAATTGAACCTCCCTGAACCCTAGCACCACTGTCGACAATGAAATTGCTTGCACGATTTTAGGATTTCAGTCACACGCTCACAACTAGGATCGCGATTTTAGGATTTCAGTCACACACGCTCACAATGTCGGAGAATAACTCACTTTCGGCTTTCACAACGTCCATAACGCCTCCGTTGGGTTTGACGTTCTTCCTTTCGCTCTGCTCTCTCTCGGTTTCCCCAGGATCGTGATTTCCTTCTCTGATGGTTTCGAGTTTGGGTCGTGTCTTGCTCGAAGATTTTGCAAAATTAGGGCACAGTCAATTGCTTCAGTTGGGTTTCACATTCTTCCTTTCGCTCGGCTCTCTCTCTCTCGGTTTCTCCACGATCGCAATTTCAGTCTCTGATGGTTTCAATTGTTTGAGTCGTGTCTTGCTCGATGATTTTGCTAGGGCACAGTCAATTGCTCCTGACAGCACTTGCCATGTCATCATACCAGATCAGCGTCCTCACGTCCGTTTCCTCACTAAACAGACGGCTTTGTGTTTTTTGGTCCCTTGTAATTGTTTTTTGGCACTTAAGATCCCAAAATTAAATATTTGTACTGGCTGCTCTTTTAGCAATTGTTCTTTAGCAAAATTGCACCTTCTCCCTTTGGAAAAAGCTGGGTTGATCAGCTTATTTTGAATGAATTTATGAAATAATTAAATAATTAATGTAATTTAAAATAACAGATAAATTTAATAAATCAAAACGATAGTCTTATTTTACTCTTTTGCCCCTTTTGTTTGGCATGTCACTGTTGAAATGCAGGAAAGGGGAGGAGTTTGGTCCTCCTCCGACTCCGAGCAGCCATCTCGTGGGCATATCCATTTTTGTTCATCAAGCATACCCGCTGGCTGGCCTCTTCCCTCAGCCTCAGCCACAACCTAACAACAAGACCCTAAATTGCAGCGCCCAATTACGTTCCCACTGAACCTTCTCTCTGCAGCTCATGATACAGGCGCAAGGACCACGTCCGAAACTGCATCGTAGCCATCATTGCTTCAACTATCAGGTGAACATTTCTGTTCTTTTTTTCCTACTTCTTTTTTCCCTTGTATTTTCTACTCTTTTGCCTTTCAACCATTCTAATTCATGGACCGTCCTCGTCATGATTTCCCGTTTGAGTTTGGTGAGAAAATGATTCTATTGTACCACTGTTACAGAAAATTTCATGGCTTTCCTGCAATTCTGATTGAGTTGGTGAAGTTGGGAGATAATTTTGGTGCCCTGATGTTGGCTTGATGCCCTTGCTCTCTTGCTCTTCAACATCGATTCTTATTCATGTCTATTATTACGGGAATGCTTTTGCTATGGTTCTGTTTTTGATTTGGAATGACATTGATTTCGTAGATATGCATGCTCTATCAGTTACGTCGCAATATTTTGTTGTTCCCCTCTCTGTGTTTGCTTCTCCACCCACAAAACCAACCCCAACTCTACGGTTGATTTTTATTCATGGTCTTTATTGTGGAAAAGATTTTGCTGACGATAGCCGATAACAATTTTTTTTAATAAAGACAGTTGTAGCCCGAATGTAGCTTAACATCAGAAGAAAACTGTCTGTAATTGCGGTGGATGCTCAAAAAAAGGGGTAAAAAATGGTTACAAAGTGATTTCTTAGGAAACCTAGCCTACGATTTGTATCGTTTTCCCTTTCACTTTGGATCTCATTACTCTAAAAGCTTCAATGTACAGACAATCTAGTCCTGTATACAGAGTCTCCCTGGGGTTAGTAAGATCCTCGAGCAAGTCCATTGAAGCAATTGATGCTGCTTTGATTGGACTATTATAGTGCCTGGAACAAAATCTACTTTGATGGGAGAATCATACTGTACTTGCTCTCCTACTGGTGCGACACATCCTATTTGTTTAAGGTTTTTGTTGATCACAATTCTAGATGCATTTTGAGAATTGAAGTTCCTCTGTTTCTGTAAATTTCCTTTCAAGTTTGTTGTCCTTACGAATTGGACTTATTTATACTAGTGGTTCTGGGTTATGTTTATAGAATCTTTGGTATAGTGTCAGTCAGTTATTCTAGGTGGCACTTTGGTATGAATATAGAGCATGAGAACAACTCTGATATATATATCAATGGTGCGGAACTATATTAACTATTTCCCCTCCTCTTTTATTTCTAGGGTTGCATTTTATGTCAATATACTAATAGAGATTTTATAAAAGTGAGGTTCTGGTTGTAGCATGGTGGGGGCTTTTGAATGATCTTTTACAAAAACTCAACAACCAGTAAGCTCTTCTTTAGCCCATCTCTCTCCCTCTGTGTTTTTCATATCGCTAATGATTTTGTTGTTGAGACAATGAAGTTTTGACAATTGAAGCTAACAAATTTCATGGATGAAAGTGGACCATTTTCACATTCAAAAGCTGCCGTAGAATAATTTGGATTTGTTTGGTTTCAGTTATTCATCATCCAATCACACTGCTTGATGCGATTATTGAATGGCCTCAAATTTGGAACCCGTTCCAATTACATCTCAAAAACACGACCCTGCATGGAAGCACTGTCAAATGTTTAAGAATGGGGATAGGGTACAACTGAAATGTATATACTGTCTCAAGATGTTCAAGGGCGGTGGCATTCATAGAATTAAAGAACATCTTGCTTGTCAAAAGGGTAATGCCTCTACTTGCAGTCGCGTTCCACATGATGTTCGACTTCAAATGCAACATAGCTTAGATGGTGTTGTAGTGAAAAAGAGGAAAAAGCAAAAAATTGAGGAGGAGGTCCTGAATGTTACTCCTATAACTACTGATGTAAGCACAATTGCCAATCAGGTTGACGTAAATGCCGGTCTTCAGTGTCTTCCAGTTCCAAATGCAGTTGAGCACAACTCAACTTTGATAGTAAATCCTGATGAAGGAAAGAGTAGGACTCTAGAACGAAGAAAGAGGGTAAGGGGAAAGAATGATTCAGTAATGTACACAAACTCTGAGGTTGTTGCCTTGGATAAAAATGCTTTCTTTCCCAAAAAGGTGGACAATCACATTCATATGGCTATAGGTCGGTTTCTGTATGATATCGGTGCACCTCCTGATGTAGTCAACTCAGTTTATTTTCAGCAAATGATTGAAGCAATTGCTTCTGGGGGCTCAGGTGTTGAACAACCCTCGTATCATGATCTTCGGGGTTGGATTTTAAAAAATACTGTGGAAGAAGTTAAGAGTGATATAGAAAGATGCAAGATGACATGGATAAGAACTGGTTGTTCAATTTTGGTCGACCAGTGGAACACAGAAACAGGTAGAATATTGCTAGGACTTTTGGTATATTGTCCTGAAGGTACAATCTTTCTGAAATCTGTTGATGCATCTGACATCATAAATTCCTCGGATTTTCTATTTGAGTTGGTAAAACAAGTAGTAGAAGAAGTTGGAGTCACAAATGTCTTGCAAGTGATCACGCCTGGTGAAGAACAATATGCTGTCGCAGGGAGACAGCTGACTGACACTTTTCCTACCCTTTATTGGAGTCCTTCTGCATCCTATTGTATTGATTTGATACTTGAGGATTTTGGAAATATTGAGTGGATTAGTGCGGTGATTGAACAAGCTAAATCTATAACAAGATTTGTCTACAATTATGGTTCAGTCTTGAATATGGTTAGAAGATACACTTTAGGGAGGGACATCGTGGATCCCTCTTTCTCACGCTTTGCAACAAACTTTACTACATTGAAACAAATGGTTGATCTTAAACACAATTTACAGGCAATGGTTGCTTCTCAAGAGTGGATGGACTGTCCATATTCAAAGCAGACATCTGGACTGGAAATGCTAGATTGCATAAGTAATCAGACGTTTTGGTCCTCATGTGATCTGATTGTTCGATTAACCATTCCTCTTTTGCGAGTTCTGAGAATAACTGCAAGTGAGAAGAGACCAGCAATGGGATATGTTTATGCTGGAATGTACCGGGCCAAAGAAGCAATTAAGAAAGAACTTGTCAAGAGGGAAGATTATATGGTGTACTGGAGTATTATACATCACAGGTGGGAGCGGTTGTGGCATCATCCTCTTCATGCTGCAGGGTTCTACCTTAATCCAAAGTTTTTCTATAGTATTCAAAGGAATATGCACAGTGAGATTCTCTCAGGGATATTTGATTGCATAGAGAGGTTGGTCCCTGATACGAGAATTCAAGATAAAATTATCAAGGAGATAAACTTATACAAGACTGCTGCAGGAGATTTTGGGAGAAAGATGGCTGTGAGAGCTAGAGACAATCTGCTTCCTGGTAAGAGCCATCTATTAAACAGGATTGATTTCTTCTGCCACTATGTTGCAATTTATCTTTCTTTTTTGTTTTAATTTATTTGAAAGAAGAGAATAAATGTATGGATGGAAATTGTTGAGATTCCACAGAAGTGACTACTACTTTTGTATGAAGCATTTTTAGCTTATACGACCATTAGTTTTTTTTTCCCACTTTTTAAAATCTTTGTAAAGGTGGATGGACAGTTTCTTAACCTGGCTAGATTTACAAAAGTAGCAATTTAGATTTGTCAAATGTGATTCTTTTGAATGACATTTAAGATTGGTAATATTGAAGACATTTTGTTGGAGTATCTCTTTTCTTTGATGTGCAACTATTCAACTGACTTTTTCACTTTTACGTGCTGTTTTTCTAGCTGAATGGTGGTCAACATATGGTGGAGGTTGCCCTAACTTGGCCCGTTTAGCTGTTCATATTCTCAGCCAAACATGCAGTGCGATGGTATGCAAGAGAAACCAGATTCCTTTTGAACAAATCATGAATACAAGGAATCACATAGAGCGCCAACATCTTACTGATCTTGTCTTTGTTCATTATAATTTACGATTAAGACAAAAGTGAGCATGAGCCCCTTGATATTTATGAATTTTACATTATGGTAATGCTGGTGGTAAGTAAAGGGATAATCAATATGTTGTCTGGTTTTCTTGCAGGTCTATGAGTAAAGAACAAGATTTTAGTGACCCCCTATCATTTGAAAGCATTAGTAACGTTGATGGCTGGATTAGGGCAAAGGATTTGCAGTTAGAGGAGCATGGGAACTCAGATTGGATGACATTGGATCCTTCTTCCATCAACCCAATGTTGTTAAGACCACTAAATGATGAAACTGAAGAATTGGGTGAAAGTAACTAATTTATCTCGCTGCCTATAGAATTGATGCTGATGAATTTGTTTTATAATAATTAACATGTTTTCTGTCTATTTGTAGGCTTTGATGATACTGAGATTTTCAGTGGCATTAAAGATGGGGATATTGAAAATACCAGAGACAAGTTTGTAGACCATTAATAAAGGGTTAGGAGAACCAAATCTGCAAAATCCATGACGGTGCCCTTCTACATTGTTCCCAAATGCAGTAAAAATAAGCAGGAATTGTTTTCAAAAATAAATTGTGAGAAACTCTGGGGAGGGCTTGTTGGGCAAGTGTGCCAAAAGGACCATATCCTAGTCATCATCAGATGTTACGTGTATGAACTCACCATGTTCAAGTACAGTAAACTCTTCTTTCATGGTAGCTTTAATGTATTTGTATTTCTAGAAGGAATAGTGTGTACAGATCTTGCAAACTGAAAAGTGAAAGTAAATCACTCCAATTGAGGCAAATAAAAGTTATTTGTTTTTCTTCTCTCACGAAGTTCATCTTATGGTCATCTTTGAGATTCAATTTCTCCCCAGCAAATGTTTTCCATTGCAGGTTTTCCTTGTAGACTTAGGGCATTTGTATTAGTTATTACTCTTTTGTTCCTTCATTGTCCCATATTTCTCACTTTATTCAATGCTTTTGTAACTCAATTATATACACTTTCTGGATACTTAGTATGTTTAGTTGCCATAAGTTACGGGCTGACAAGTCTTTATGGGTCATGTCAGCAGAGCATTAGATTTGGGATTCTGATATATAGTTGCGTTATTGTTACTTCCTGTAATGTTAGTTGTAAGTTCCAGCCTCATCTGAATTGAATACTTTGCATATCTTTTTTAACTCAGAAACAACAGCAATTGAAGTTATAACATTTACTTAATTGGTGTTCCTATTGAATAAGTTGTATGTCATGTTCTTTTGATTTTTCCTCTGGATGCTCATGCGCCAACAATTGCATTTGGTGCAAACTTGTGAATCTGATGATATTCTTGCATAGTTTGACATAAAATGTTTTAAAGTATTTTATTTGTTGTATAAGTCATAGATTAAAATCGCGGCGCTATAGCGTGCGATACCGGTACAGATGCGGTTAGCGGGACCCAAACGCAATTTCCGATCCGCAACGCTATAGTTTGCGGTAGCGGACGGTTGCGGCATTCGCGGGCGGTGGTTTACGCTGCGATATCGCGCCGCGTTTGGGACTGGTTTGATTGTTTATGGCAGAAACAGGGTACGGGGCATGGGTTTGGAAATTTGACTGGAATCAGGGTTAAAATGGGGAAAAGGCCAATTTAATGAAGGGTAAAAATGACATTTACCTTGGTGTCCTATCTGGAAAAAAAAAAAAAGAAAGAGGGAACGATAAACGATTTCCCTCTCTTCATTTTCGCTGAACTTTCGCTCCTCCTCTTCTCTGTTTCTGAATCAGATTTTGATTCTGATAAACCAAAAAAACGAGGGCACATTTGTCGATCTCCCCCGTCTCTTTTGCTCGTCTCTTTTGCTCGTCCCTGTTCCTTTTGCGTTGAAGGCTCATCATCCCTGTTCTGTTCGCGTTGAAGGCTAGCAGCGTTGAAGGATCATCTTTCGCTCGTCCCTGTTCCTTTTGTGTAATACAATGCTGTTCCATTTGCATTTGTAGATTTCAATTAAAGTATGTGGCTTCCTTTATGTTCCTTGAATCCTTATTTTGAATGTGTAATATTTTGGATGATTTCTTATCTTATATTGTATTTATATATGTGGTATAATTTATTACAAGTATTTATATGAACTTCACAGTAGCGGCTTTACCACTACCCGCTATACTGCTATACCGTTTTTGGGGTCGACCACTACCGGCCGCTACCCGCTATTCAAAACTATGGTATAAGTAGTATTCTGTACAGGTGGTGTGTTATCTCTGGCCGAGCAGATCCTTGATTACAATGTTTGATCTGTGATGCTTTATGTAGATGTGAAAGCAAGGCCAATGGGTAAGAAGGGAGCGGCTGAGACCTTATGTAGGCCCTAATGTGTTTGAATTCCCACCTTTTATCGATTTATGGGGAAGAGAGGAGAGCGGATGGGAGTTAGCTTTAGTTAGTGATGATATTTCAAGAATATAAATCCAACTATTTATTGTTTTTATGAACTATTATTATTAAGAATAATATTCAAAATGTCAGAAAGCCTTTTTCTTTTGAGAATATTCACAACTGCTCTTTTTTATTTTACTTATGTTTTTAGTCTTGTGTGACTTACTCTGCCTCAATTTGGCTTGTTTTGTTCATTCTAAGTATCAGCTCAACTACGTTGTACCCTTTTGGATAGTGATTTGGATTAATGAACACGGTACATTATATCTTGTACATCCCGCATGATAACCTCGTCACTCTTTAAATAAATTATTTTTGCTGCAATTTGTCTTAGTTAAAAATTTTGAATCATTAGCATTATATTTGGATATTAAAGGGCATGTGTTATTGGCTGTCACAAACTCGCTGCAGTTACGAATTTCTTCTCAAATAGGAGAACAAGCTATAGATTTGCTCAGGTTACTGTCTTTTTTTCCGTAGCAATTAACTTCAATTGCTTGATCAATTTTATTGAAAGATGTATGGCTTTACGCAAAAGGATGATGGGAAGTCCAAGATATGTTGGCTTAATTAAAGGAGAGGATAAGTGCAGTGTTTGGGCTTATGATGGTCAAATTTGAACGTGACTTTTCAATGTGCAAAATGAACAATTTGGAAACCCCTATTGCAGAATTCCTATGTCTCCATATGAGATGGAGCCCAATGGGCAAATTGAGGAAATTGGATTCAACAAGGAAGCATGGCCGGGGAAGATGTTGCCGAAGGAGTTTGTTTAAAAGGATATGGTTGTTTTTTTTTTTTTTTTTGATATTAAAAAAGTTTTGGAGGGTTCGGCATCAGTCCCCCTACCAAGGCCAGGGCATGGCCCTGGGCTCTATGAGCACTTACTAGGGACTTACGAGATCGCCTACCAAAGGAGTCCCAGCGACGGCAGAAGGGATCGAACCCACGACCCAAGGGCCTAGTCATAGATCCCTTACCATCTATGCCAACTCACATTGGCAAAAGATATGATTGTTATTCAGAGTGAGAGTGAGAATGAGTGTGGGTCTGGAATCATACCAAACCGACTAAATTGGAAGGTTGTGAATGTGACCGTTGCAGTCACCAAGTGTGTAGATGGCTGCATCCATCCATAGTCACTTCTCTCTTGAAATAAAGAACTATTGTATCCTCTTCGTGTGTTGCTGATTCAAGTCATGTTTGATCTCTTGGATTGTTTGTTGAAAGTGGTAAGTGCATTCATCCATTGTGGGGATAATTTGAAGGGAAAAGCCAATCACCACAGCTTTGTTTGAAGGGATAATAGTAGAGTCTAGTGTCGACGGCATGGGATAATCAATCAATCTTATGTACGTGAAGATACTTTTTATCTTACAACAAGTGGGAGTTACTAGATTGCCCATGTCCCTTTAACATGACATTAAGAGTCCGCGCATTAACATCCAAACTAGCTCTATGACTATGATGGAACACCTTTTCTCCCATTAATGTCCGTCCATGTACACACTATATCGCAATTGATTCGCTGTAGAAAGTCATCCCCATTGATAGGGGACAATTGATATACAAGTTAGAAACAGACCATTCACGCTAAATTTCAAAATTAAATCACCATTGAAGAAGCCTCCTGGTATTTTAATATTTTTCCTCCCACTTTAATTCAATTTGCCGTCTCCCTAAATACATACAACGACTGAGAGAAGCAGTACAGCGTGACCACCGAATCCTATTCCTCCCACATATGAATTAAGAAAGATAATGCATATCATATTAACTAACTTTTTTAATTATATTAAGCAGCAAAGAGGGTAATAGTTTTAACTTATCATTCTCAATGACAACAACTAATGCAGTAAACAACTAATTTCACAAAAAACCCTTACTTGTGCATATATAGGTATTAGTAGGTTGCTTTTCAGCAATGGCCGAAAAAAATCTACTGGTAATCACTTTAATTTATCAGGCAACGACGAAACAATCCAACAATGACATTTAGGAACATTTTGATAATGCTGCGATGGAATTAAATTAATCAATTAAATTTGCATTAAAGATTTGTACATATTTAAAATTTAAATGCACATAGTTGATATTTGTGATTAGCATACATCTTTAGGAGTAGCCAAAGCATCCTCAATGCTGAAATGTGAAAACAATCACTTATTGATTTTTATGACATCAACTCCAATCACTGATTAATTAAGTTAATCAAAGTGAGAGAATTTCGGTTATTTAGTCACTCTTATTGATTAAATTAATTGTTAAAATTCTCATTAATTAGATTGTTGGTGCATATTTATGTTTTAAATGCATATGATATCCGTGATTAACATACTTGTTTCCTGTGGAGTAATCACAGCATCCTCATTTTTGTTGCATGCACATTTTTAATCACATATTGCATTATATAATATCAATTGTAATTACATATATTGTTATAACTAGTCTTTTCCCACATGTAAATAATTATGATTGGATATTTAATTAGGGTGGAATAGAATGACATTATATTTTCTAAGTAGCCCACATATTTTAGAATATATAATTGCGTTCTAGAATTTATCAATTCGAGATAAATCTATGCTATGCTAATATCTTTGCTTATAGGTAGACCTTAGTGATATAAATTTATAATTATGTGATTTACATTGATAAACATACACTAGTTTGTGATAGTTTTTTTCTTTGCCTCATATAGTTGTTTTGTAAAGATGATCAGGTTGTACTTTGACCTTGTAGAATGGTTTTTATATTTAACTATTTAGTTTGATATAATTTATTAGGGATAATTGTTGAGCCTGGAAGGAGATAAAATGTAACTTCTTCATTAAACTTGGCACTAGGAAAGTTCCAGTACTCAATGATACTAGCATGAGACGTGAGATAACATTATAAGATGTAATTGTCTTATTAAATTAATCTCAATTAAGAGCTGGTTATCATAGGTATATAAGGATAGAGCTAAGTCAAAGATTTCTTATAGGCTAAAGGATGAATTTAAAAATTCTCATAACTATTATTACATTGTGTGTAAACTATAAAATAATTCTCCGTATTAGGGCATAAGATGTCTCCATTAATTTTGGTGGGATTGACCTTCAATTTATTTTCTCATTAACATGAGTCATTATACCTTCTTCATGGATATTGAAGATTCATTGAAACTATGTATATAAATGTTTGACTCAAATTTGGAAAAGAATGAGATTATTGAATGAGGGCTATTAAGTTATCAACCTTAAAGCTAGCCATAATAGGCATATAGAGTTTAATGTTTCTTTAGTTGGAAGGCTTGATTGGAGGCAATAATGGATGTACACTTGCCATTGATTATGTTCTAACTGGTGAAATAATTCATCTCTTTTTATAGTTGACCTTTCACAATACCCAAATGCTATTTGTTTTATAATTAAGTAATATCATTTGACGCATTTTGAGTATATAAAGCAATATTGGGTGGTTAATATGATAAATAGATTAATGCAGTGAAATTACTTGGAAGAGATGGGTGACATAATAAATACACCATTAGTTTGTATAAAAAAAAAAAAAAAACACCATTAGTGGACTGGAACTTAGTCTATATCTAAAGTTTCTTCATATTTGAACTCACCTAATATAGGAGGTATTTTTGTGAGAAGAAACATAATGTTAATAGACATTTTCCACGATATACTTTTCCTTTTAAAGGACATACTAAAGACAATTATGTATATTTCAAATGAGATTCTAACAAAATTTATACTTAAATCCTCTTGGAACCTTAAAGGTTGGAAGCTTGATTTAAAATATATTCTTACATAGAATTGTCTTATAAAAGAAAGAGCGTGGAAAGAAAATATCTTGAGAGACTAAGAATGCATATTTTGGTGAAAATGCAAAAATGTCTTAGGAATTTAAGTGAGCTATCCATTTAATTTTATAGTTTTGTGTACTATTTGAAATACTAGATTATTTAGCTAGGAATGTTCAAATTAGTGGAAGTAATCAAATTCATTGAGAGTGGTCACCTATGGAGGATTGCCACCTCTAATTGTTGTAGAACGTTGTTTTATATGGGACTTACCTTGTTGAGTTTCAATCTATCAAAAGATTGAGTTGAGACCAATTCATGGCAGCTACATAATGTGCTTTAGGAAATTAGACTAGAACATAAATATTGATATTGACCGTAAATTCTAAATGAAGGCATTAATTCATGATAGATGTAAGATAAGCAATAACATAAATTTATTTGTAAAGTTGCTAGTATGCAACATTAAGTAATACAAAAAAAGTTGTTTGCTATAACTTCTCTATAAAGAGGGAATTGATTTAGTGAGGTATTTCCTCCTATATTCATGTATAATTCCTTCAATATCTTCATGGTAGTTAAATTCTATCTTGAGTTGAGATGTCATTAGTATCTTTCCATTTTGGACATAAGGAGAGATATATATGTAAATTGGTAGAGATTGTCGAATTTAATCAACAAAATTAGGAGTTTTGTCATAAGCAAGTCTCACAATAGTGATAGTTAAGGTAGTCATTAGTATCTTTCCATTTTGGACATAAGGAGATATGTGTGTGTGTGTGTGTGTGTCAGTGTGAATTAGTAGAGATTGTAGAATCTAATCAGCAAAATTAGGAGTTTTGTCAAAGCAAGTCTCACAATAGTGATAGTTAAGGTATCATAATGTGATTACATATACATGTTGAAAACGTCACAAGTCTTATTTATATTACTAGATTGGTGGGAATTGAGTTGTCTATATGGCACACAAGGATGATTTACTTATACCTTGTGTATTTCGACTTAAGGTGTTACAAATAACCAAGTCACCATTGTTCAAAGCTGTGATATGACTAAGTTAGGTATGATATTCTTTTAGAATACATAAATAGATTATTCTCAAAATATTTGAGAGTATCTTAAGTAGCATATAATCAAAAGCATTTAAACATTCATGGATAATGATGGCTATTTTGAGTAGCATCTATTATGAGAATGTCATTGGACTCTCTATATGTCTCTAATATTATTTTAGTCCTTCTAATTTAATTTTTGAGGCTTAGGCTTACTTAAATGTGCACACAAACAAACAATAACATTGCAAAGGAATTTTAGGGGGATTGTCAAGCATGTTCTTACTAGAATAATAACTGAAAAGCTACAAGTTATATAGTACATCACCAAATGTACATTAAGTATCATGCTTTATGTATAGTAGAATGATTAGCGTTGTTTAGTTTTGTAAAATGCATTAACTATAAAGAGTAGACATTACGGTACATTTTTATACTTGATAAGTAAGTTGCATCATGGAGGGGGTGTAAGATTGTTAAGCACTTACTGATTGTTTAGTTCCACCATGGATCACTTAACCTAGGCACTCCCAGACATTGTTGTCAAACTCGCGAGTTGACTCTCCGAGTTTACCGTCTTTACGTTTCTACCTTACTAAATTGAGTCAAGTCTTTAGCAAACTCGTGTCAACGGTAAACTCATATAAACTCATGAGTTTACAAACCGAATTTACCGTTTTTACGTTTGTAGCTTACAAAATTGTATTAATTTTTTTTCAATTTTGTCATGCTCAACAACTTTATCTATGAATTTTATAAAAATTTCTTTATTAGGTATAATAAATTATGAATGTTGATATATTTAATTTTAATTATTTGGATTTAAAATATATTTAAATCAAATAGTTGTTATTTTATATTATAATTATTTAATTATACACTGTTAATACATGTTTAATGATAAAAGTAAACTCTTACGAGTTTACCGATTCGAGTTTACGATACGAGTTTACATCATTGTTACGAGTTTACATAGACTCGTGAGTTTGACAACCTTGCTCCCAGAGGCAAGTTACAAGATTGCAAATTAAGGAATTTCATCAAAGGGTTTTAAAATTATTAAATTAATTTAAATCAATTAAGAGTGTTATATGACCATAGAGCCAATGGGTCATAAACACACCAGACATAAATCCTTGATTGAAGAGCATGTGTTTACAGAAATAAAAAAGGATCAAATATCTCATCAGGAATAGATCATATATAGTGATCTAGATCTGGCATTATTTAAGTGATGAAATTCAAGTTGAAGTTTGTGGTCTCAATTATTAGTACCTAAATTATGAGATTTTAGCAAACATTCAAGTTGGAACTAAACAATTAGGGTTTATTCATTAAGTTTCTGACCCCTTTAAGTAAAAGTACTACTTGTGATGCATTGAAGGTAATACTCAATTAAAGAGGACTTATCGTCATGATTTTTGTAATATTGCTTAAATGAATCTTACTCACCAAATAACATTAAGTTGCGGGCCAAGTAGGAAATTGTTAGATATTTTATTATTTAAGATGATATATTATATATATATATATTATATCTAGATATTATCTTATCATTATTTTTTAATAAAATATCCCCTGATTATGACCCGTAGATGATGTGGATAGAGATTTGATTTAGGGTTGTTCGCCTAGCTGGTAAGCTTTTACAAATCTTGATGGGAGGTTCTAAATAGAATAGATTGGGTCGTAGAGTAGTAATGTGAAAAACCAACTTACTTGCTCCTTAGGGGTTCTCTGACGGGTGACGGCAATTGCCAGACCATCATCGTGCCTCATCTTTTCATTAGAAGAAGTCTGCACGTATTCTATTCTAATTCTAACTCTTCCTTATCCTCTACAGTTTTCAAGTTGTAAGACACTACATGTAAAATCGATATGGCTAGAAGTATTTCATCAACTCTTCCGTTGTTGTTCTTTCTTGTAGAATTATGCAATATTGTTAGATTATTCCAACAAAACCTGCTATAAGAAACCATGTCGCCTGATTAACGATCTAACAATTATACTATCAAATAAACGAATAACCCCATATATAGCATATAATTCAGCACATTAATTTTTGGGAAAAAGACATTTAAATACCACTTTAATTTTCAAAAACCCATAAAAGACATGAAAACTTACAAAGAACAGAGAAAGGATGGGGTGAAAATATGTATTTTTCATGTTTTGACTTAAAGACCAAAATAGCTCTTTCACACATTCTTTCAATACTTAACAAATTTGTCAAAACCTTTAGAGTTAAGTAGCAAATTTGCCCTGAAAGTATACCCCAAGAAGCAATTTTGTCGTGGAAGTTTTTTTGGAACAATGTTACCTCGAAAGTTTTTGTTTGGAGCAATTACGCCCTTCCGTTAACGGTCAACTGTTAGTTGACCGTTAGGGTTATTAACGGAGGGGCAAAATTGCTCAAAAAAAAAAACTTCCAGTGCAATATTGCTCCAAGAAAAACTTCCAGAGCAAAATTATTCATCGGGGTATACTTCCAGAGCAAATTTGCTATTTAACTCAAACCTTTATTGTTTTAGTTAATATCATTATTCAATTGGTTACAACCCACAAAAATAATAATGGTTTTGAAAAAAAATCATCATGATGTTGACATTATCATTAAATACTAAAAAATGTATGAAATGAGCATTTTGGTCTTTAAGTCAAAATATGAAAAATTTATATTCCCACTCCATCCATTCTCTATCATTTGCAAGTTTTAATGGTCTTTTTTAGGTTTTATAAGTTGAAATGTTATTTAAATGTCATTTTCCCTTAATTTTTTCACAACTCTGTCACTAAGTAGCTCCTATTTATTGTTGCAAACCATGTTATTAAAATGGGACCGGACCACCATGAAACTGTCAAAACGGCCATCTAACTGGTTCAATATTTATTTAATTTTTTATTTAAAAATTCATATCTAATAATATTTCCAAAAATTATAAATTAAGACTATATGAAAAGTGTAAGATGTCTATTTTTTAATGTAAAAAGAATCACTTCAAAATATTATCATTTAATTTTAAAAAATTATTAAATTCCAAAACCATTCTAAAAATTATTATCGTTTAAGTTTATTTCTTCATCGGTATTACCCCGAATTAGCTCCAATTTGACTTATTGACTCTTGACCCACTACCTATACCAATTTAGTGGTGGATCCGAGTTTAATGACGTTGGTTGCAAACATTCAGATTCTTTATAAAATAGAAGAAATATGGTGATGAAAGAAATAAAATTATATTTTTAATAAAAAACCAGAAGATGTTTCCACATACCTCATTTTTTCGGCCAATTATACTCCTCTCATTCAATCCAATATGGTAAAAAGGCTAACGTCCGTTTAATTTGAAATGATAGCAAAAATATGAAAAATTTATCAAATTACATTCAGAATAACTGAAAATCTAATTTTTTTAAAAAAAAAAAAGAAAGAAAATTTAATCACAATGGCCACTATTGTTGGCACTTTCATGGATTTCTTAAACATTTCAGTCAGATGGAGTGTTTCTGCCTTGGGCCCAAAAAAAAGAAGAAGAAGAAAGAGAAAAAGATGAATAAATACCGTTTGAACTTGTAAAATCCTCATAAGCCCACTAAATTAGTAAAAAAATTGAGAGGTGACACAGACTTTTAAGGAATATGTAAATTTGTGTAAAATGACGCTAATGCCCTTGTGCCCTGAGAGAGAGATAAACTGATATTTCCTGTGACTGCCGAATGACTGTTGAAGCACATTCGCCGCCTGACCCTCTGCTGTCGACGCCATACCCACCTCTGCCATCGACACCGCACCCGCTGGGACGCCGCACCGATGGTGGAAAAGAAAAAAAAACTGAGACAAACACATAAATAATTTTTTTTAGATCGCTCGCTAAGAAATTGGAAGAAGAAAATGAGGAAGAAATTGGAAGAAGAAAACGAGGAGGCGTGAGTGAAGGAAGGAGAGGCGTGAAGGAAGGAAGGAAGCGGAAGATAGAAGAGAAGGAGGGGGGGGGGGGGAAATCACTGTGCACCCCAAATTTGGAGTGCACTTTCAGTGCACTCGAGTGATCTTGTTTTGTTTTTTGTTTTTTGTTTTTTGCCTCCTTCTCTTCTTCCTTCTCTGAGTATTTACAAAATTCATAACGCAATTTATAAATCTCATAACGCAATTTACATTTTTTTTTTTAGGTTTACACTTTTCAACTCTTTATAAACAAAACACTATTACAAATCTAATAACGCAAATTACAAATCTCATAACGCAATTTACAACTTTTTTTTTTTAGGTTTACACTTTTCAACAAAGACACTTTTACAAAATTCATAAGTTAATTTACAAAAGTCATAATGCAATTTACAAATTTCATAGCGCAATTTATAACACTTAACAAATTCATATGAGTAATGTGCACTGAAAAGTGAAAGAAGTGCACACTCAACTGTGCACCTTTTTTTTTTTTAATATAGAAAAAAAGTTTTGGAAGGTTCGGCATCAATCCCCCACCAAAGCCAAGGCACGGCCCCGGGCTCTTTGAGCACTTAATGGGGACTTACGAGATCGCCTACCAAAGAAGTCCCAGCGAAGGCAGAGCGGGGATCGAACACACATCCCTTTGAGACTTGAACAAATCCCTTACCTTCTATGCCAACTTCCTTTGGCACGACTGTGCACCTTCAATGCACTGAAAGTGCACTATTTTTCCCCCCCCCCTTTTTTTCTTCTCTTCTTCCTTCACACCCTCTCTTCTTCTTCTTCCAATCGTGATTAAAAAAAAAAAAATTTGGGTGTTCAGTTTTTTTCTTTTTCACCATCATCCCAGTCCCAGTCGATGTAGCATCCAAGGCGGCGGGTGTAGCGTCAACGGCGGAGAGTCAAGATGAAGACGGCGAACGACAGTCACGGCGGTCCCGATCGGTGCAGCATCCAAGGCGGCGGGTGCGGCGTCGATGGCGGAGGGTCAAGTCGAAGACGAAGACGGCGAATGATAGTCACGGTGGCAAATGGAGCAGAGGAGGAGAATGAATCTTGTTCACCTCTCTCTCTCTTTGACAAACATAGACAAGGCAGGGCAAAATGGTCATTTTGCATGAATTTGCATAACTCTCAAAAGTCTTTGTCGCCTCTTACCTTATCTCTTAGTCCTTTTACAAATTCGGTGGGCTTCTCAGAGTTTTGCAAATTCAAATGATATTTATTCATTTTTTTTCCAAGAACAAACCATATATTTTTATTTTAAATATGCTATTTGGTGTCGAAGATTTGAGTGTAAAAAATGTCTTTCATAGAGCTAGATGCCTAGCTCAAATCTTAATTAAGTATGGATCATATTTTTTTTTTGGATACATCATGGTACGGGAAGGATTCGAACCCTAGACATGGGAGAAGAAGGAGGCCAGTTAATAATGGCTCCCATGCCACTGCGCTACTAAGGCGCTGACTTAAGTATGGATCATTTTATAAAAATTAAAACAATTATTAATCTAAAAAGATTAAAAGAGAGAATAAATTAATTAGTAATAAATTTAAATTAAATTCGGAGTAATTCTCCCTAAACTTAAGTATAAACTATTATAAGCCCTCTCGTGTGGTAAGAAGTAGAGGTCCATTTTTCTCCGTCGTCGAACAAGCATTCCACGCTTGGTCGAGCTCGCCGTCGGACGTCGTCCGCCGTTGTCAGCCCTGCGTGGTTGTTCTCGGGCAAGTATTGAAGAATGTTCGAACTCTAGGGCTTTGCCTACTCCCTAAATCCGGTGAGATTGATTTGCTCAATCTGGCTCTGAATCTAGATTTGAATTTATTCCGCGCGGCATCTGTTCCCTTCGTGGTTGTCAACCCTGTGTCGCACGCCGTCGCACCTTTTCTTTCTTTGTTTTGAAATTTTAATTTTAGTTTGGTTCTGAATCTGGTCATGTATAATCGCTTTTGAATAAAGACTGACTTCCTTTTCTTTTTTTTAATTTTATTACTAGTTTTTGCTTCAACGGCGTGTAATCGGCTATACACTTCTGCCTTCATCATTTTGATTACTAGCGGCTCTTATGCGTTGGATTGTTTGTCTATTGGCATTCTGTTTATTAATCTCTCTATATTATCATCCATTTAGAAATTTCTCAAGGTACTTGTGATGCATGATTTGATAAATGACTTGCCTCGAGTTCTGTCTAACAATTTGGAAGCTTGAGTTTAAATTGTCATTCTTCAGTGGGTTGGAGAAGCTGCCTGATTCAATTGGCTTTCTAAGGCATCTTCGTCTAAGTATCTGGGACAAAAATTAAAAGGATATTATATCAACTATTCACATTTCAAAGATTTAAGTAGGAGCATCTGCCCCCACTAACATAGGTCCCCGCCTATGTCTGTTCTTCTAATGTGCAAATTCCTTTTCCTTGTTTTAGTAATAGTATATTTTTCTGTTTTAAATTCAGCGGGATTTGTTTTTCTATAATGCCATTTAAGGGTCAGAAATGAGCTTTTAAATGGCTATTCAGCCTAGAGGATTTGTAGTGGTCATTGGGCTGTTTTATTTGATATCCAAGATCAACATTAGTGATTGTCCCACTTAATCCCTCGCCGTCCTAATTTATGATCCTGCACTTTAACTTAGTAATGGAAAAGCTGAATTTTATGATGGTGGAGACTAATCATGCTGCTGGATGTAAAAATGATGTTTATTGTTAATCTTAGCCATTGGTGAGTTCATCTGCAAAGACATTTTGTGTCAACTTTAAGGCAAGGCATGAAAATGTTGTTTAACTATTTAACTCTCTGGGTTAAGGGTGACAGAGATGGTGGTGGAATTTGATTCACGCCAATTTTCCTTGAAATACACATTCCAATGACAGGATGTTGTTTTTGTACTAATCCTAGGCAAACTTTATTACACTAAAGTAGCACTGTTTCTGGTTACTCATATGCTACTCCTTTAAAAAAAAAAAAAAATCAGGAAGGTATAAAAAATGATCAATATTATTAACGAAGGTATAAAAAATATATTACAATTGTTTGTACTAGACTGTAATTAATTCTAGTCATACGTTACTAATTTGATTTTCCTATATTTATATTTTCTTTTGGGTGCTGCACTGTGGGAGAATCGTAGTGGATTAATGACTTAAAGAGGAGCTCATTCATGATGGCTGGAAGATGATGGGCTTAAAAGTTATAATATAGCTACTGAAGAGAAAACATATATTCTTGTGACTTTACATATTTACATGTAGTTTATCTTGGACTCACATAAGTTTCGTAGGGGTCAATGATAAATCTGGACTCACTTGTGGAATGAATTGGCCCATCTTCCCATGTATATTCATGCATGGGTATGTCTGTTTATTATGCCGTACTGTTTAATTAAACCTTTATAGGCTGGTTTGCTGCTTCTTTGAGTTGTAGTTTATCTTTTTCATATTTTTTAACCGTATTTAAGTTGAACGATTATTTTTACACATTCTTTGTTAAAGTTAGTATTATGAGGAAGCTTTAATCGCATTTTATTGTTTATTTCTTTTTTTCAACCATATTCTTCCAGGTGATTCTTTTCAAATAAACTTTTGTTGGTATATGTCAGCCGGATCTATTTGTCAAAATGGGGCATTTAAAGTTGCAAACTCAAACTGCTATCAATGCAATAGAGGAGGAACCAAAAGGAAGTGGTGCTGGATTTCCTAACAGAACTGCTGTAGCATGCATGATCAATGTAGAAATCGGTGCTGTTTTGGCGGTCATGAGAAGAAATGTTAGATGGGGAGTCCATTATATGTCGGATGACAATCAGTTGGAGCACTCTCTTGTTCAGTCTTTGAAGACATTAAGGAGGCAAATCTTTATGTGGCGGAATCAGTGGCATGCCATCAACCCTGTCTTTTATCTCCAGCCCTTTCTGGATGTAATTCAATCAGATGAAACTGGTGCACCAATTACTGGTGTTGCCTTGTCATCTGTTTACAAGATATTAACCCTGGATGTGATTGATCAAAACACTGTCAATGTTGGGGATACCATGCACTTGGTGGTTGATGCTGTTACAAGTTGCAGATTTGAGGTGACTGATCCTGCATCAGAAGAAGTTGTATTGATGAAGATACTACAAGTTCTCCTAGCATGTGTCAAAAGCAAGGCATCTGTAATGCTGAGTAACCAGCATATATGCACCATAGTGAATACTTGTTTCCGTATAGTTCATCAAGCAGGAACCAAAGGTGAGTTGTTGCAGCGAATAGCACGCTACACAATGCATGAACTTGTTCGGTGTATTTTCTCTCATCTTCAAGATGTTGGCAACACAGACCTTGCATTGCAAAATGGGAGCACTGCTTTGACTCAAGAGGTATCAAATTCATGGTACTTGGTCCCTTTTGGTTATGATGTTTAGTACTTTCATGTGCTTATTTTGTCAGCTTCTGCAGAAGCAAAATAACTGAAAGAATAGGGGAGGTTCTTATACATGCTATAACTGTTCATTTGCTATCATTTTATTGGTATTAGCTTACTAAATATTGAACCATTCAAGGGGAAATCTTCCTTGACTTCTTTAATCTTTGCTTACTGTTTTGGCCAATCTCTTCTTGCCATAATGTTAATGATATTTTTGTTGTTCACTTTAAAATATTATTCTCACAAAACTTGCCATCACTAAAGTGAATTTAGACCTCCCCTTCCCAACTTCTTTTCTCCCTCCTCCAATAGAAGGAAAGAATCTCCGCTAGCTGTATATTCATAATTGGAATTTAGGGCTGTGCT
Source organism: Acacia crassicarpa (assembly GCA_034222035.1). NCBI lineage: Eukaryota > Viridiplantae > Streptophyta > Magnoliopsida > Fabales > Fabaceae > Acacia > Acacia crassicarpa. The sequence continues at coordinate 417,755 of JAWXYG010000004.1, forward strand.
TATCTTTGTGGATTATTACAAGTCTTGACATGTAGAAATTTGCATACTTAATAAAGAGAATGTGCCAGTTATTCTGCTGAAATAAAAAGTTTTCTCAGTGCAAAATCTTAATTGAGGGTTAGGACATGCACAAATGTGAACATTGTTTTGATATATTTTGCAGACTAGGCAATTGAGTAATGGGAACTTTAATTCTGCAAATGATAGTCAATCGTTATCTGCCTGCATTACTTCCAACGTTGCAACTGTGGTTTCTGCAACAACAGTGGATGAAAACCCAATTATTGCCAGTGGTGGCAAGGAGACTGTACCACATGAATTGCATCTAATCTCTGAGTCATATGGGGTTCCCTGCATGGTGGAGATATTTCACTTCTTGTGTTCATTGTTAAATGTTGTTGAGCATATGGGAATGAATCCTAGATCAAACACAATTGCATTTGATGAGGATGTGCCACTTTTTGCCTTAACTTTGATAAATTCAGCTATAGAATTGGGAGGGTGTTCCTTTCGTCATCATCCCAAGTTGCTAAGCCTAATTCAGGACGAGTTATTTCGTAATCTTATGCAATTTGGTTTGTCAATGAGTCCCCTGGTACTTTCAATGGTTTGCAGCATTGTTCTCAACCTGTATCACCATCTTCGTACTGAACTCAAATTACAACTAGAAGCCTTCTTTTCTTGTGTCCTTTTAAGGCTTGCACAAAGTAGATATGGAGCTTCATATCAGCAGCAGGAAGTTGTCATGGAGGCCCTTGTTGACTTCTGCAGGCAAAAATTATTCATGATGGAGATGTATGCTAACTTTGACTGTGACATAACCTGCAGTAATGTCTTTGAAGATATAGCGAATTTGTTGTCAAAAAGTGCATTTCCTGTGAACACTCCATTATCTTCCATGCATATTCTTGCTTTGGACGGTCTTATTGCTGTTATGCAGGGAATGGCCGAAAGAATAGGCATGGGGTCTATTGGTTTAGAAAATTCTCAGTTGAGTCTTAAAGAGTACACTCCATTCTGGACAGAAAAGTGTGACAATTTCAGTGATCCTAATCATTGGGTTTCTTTTGTCCGCCGAAGAAAGTACTTAAAGAGAAAATTGATGATAGGAGCTGACCACTTTAATCGGGATCCTAAGAAAGGTTTGGAGTTTCTCCAGGGAACAAAGCTTTTGCCTGACAAACTTGATCCTCAAAGTGTTGCATGCTTTTTCAGATACACTACTGGATTGGACAAGAATCTCATTGGTGATTTTCTGGGAAATCATGATGAATTCTGTGTTCAGGTTCTTCATGAATTTGCTAGAACATTCGATTTTGAAGACATGACTTTAGACAATGCCCTGCGTCTATTTTTGGAAACTTTCAGACTGCCTGGAGAATCACAGAAAATACAAAGAGTTCTCGAAGCTTTCGCTGAGAGATATTATGAGCTGTCACCGCATATCCTTGCTAATAAGGATGCTGCTCTTTTGTTATCATATTCAATCATTATGCTCAATACGGATCAACACAATGTACAAGTAAAAAAGAAGATGACAGAAGAGGATTTTGTCCGGAATAATAGGAGAATAAATGGTGGCAATGATCTACCCCGAGAATTCCTATCAGACCTTTACCATTCAATTTGTAAGAATGAGATTCGCACAACCCCTGAACAAGGTGTTGGATATCCTGAAATGACCCCAAGCCGTTGGATTTATCTAATGCAGAAGTCAAGGAAAACTGCCCCATTCATTTTGTCTGATTCAAGATCATATCTTGATCATGATATGTTTGCTATATTATCTGGCCCAACAATTGCTGCCCTCTCTGTGGTATTTGATAATGCTGAGCATGAAGAGGTGTACCAGACATGTATGGATGGATTCTTAATTGTTGCCAAGATTTCAGCGTACTATCATCTTGACAATGTACTGGATGATCTGGTTGTGTCTCTCTGCAAGTTCATTACTATCCTGGATCCATCGTTGGATGATGAAGTTGTGGCCTTTGGAGATGACATTAAAGCAAGAATGGCAACTGAGACAGTTTTTACCATTGCAAACAGGTATGGTGATTTTCTTCGTATTGGATGGCGAAATATTCTTGATTGCATCTTACGATTGCACAAGTTGGGCCTTCTTCCTGCATGTATGGCCAGTGATGCAGCGGAGGAGCTTTCTGCAGAAATGGGGCATGCAAAGCCTTATGCAAATTCTTTATTGTCAACTCATCTGCCATCTAGTACACCAAAGAGATCCTCAGGATTGATGAGCAAGTTTAGTCAACTGTTATACCTTGGGGCTGAAGAGCCAAAGTCGGAACCAACTGAAGAGCAACTTATTGCTCATCAGCACAGCCTAGAGACAATCCAGAAATGTCACATAGACAGCATATTCACTGAGAGTAAATTTCTACAAGCTGAATCTCTGTTGCAACTCACTAAAGCTCTCATTAGTGCTGCAGGGCGACCTCAGAAAGGGAACAGCATATCTGATGATGAAGATACTGCAGTTTTCTGCCTGGATTTATTGGTTGCTATTACTCTGAATAACAGGGATAGAATTGGACTTCTTTGGCAGGGTGTTTATGAGCACATATCAACCATTGTACAGTCAAGCGTGATGCCTTGTGCGCTGGTTGAGAAGGCGGTTTTCGGACTTTTAAGGATTTGCCAACGATTGCTTCCATACAAAGAGAATATTGCTGATGAACTCCTGAGGTCATTGCAACTTGTCTTGAAGCTTGATGCTCGGGTTGCTGATGCCTACTGTGAGCAGATTACACAGGAAGTTGGTCGCCTTGTGAAGTCAAATGCTTCTCATATCAGATCTCAGTTAGGATGGCGTACGATTGCATCACTACTATCCATCACTGCCAGGCATCCAGAGGCATCTGAGAATGGGTTTGATGCATTATTGTTCATAATGTCTGATGGAGCCCATGTGCTACCTGCTAATTATGTTCTATGTGTAGATGCTGCCAGGCAGTTTGCTGAATCACGTGTTGGGCAGTGTGAGAGATCTATACAGGCTCTTGATCTTATGTCAGCTTCTGTCAGTTGTTTAGCAAAGTGGACCAGTGACGCTAAACAAGCAATGGAGGAAGAGCAAGTTTCAAAGATGTTGCAGGATATTGGGGACATGTGGCTGAGGCTAGTACAGGGACTGAAAAAGTTATGTTTAGAGCAGAGAGAGGAGGTTAGAAATCATGCTTTGTTTTCTCTGCAGAAGTGCTTGGGTGGAGCTGTTGACATTGATCTTACTCATGGTTTGTGGTTAGAGTGTTTTGATCTAGTGATCTTCCCTGTTCTTGATGACCTGCTTGAAATTGCACAGGTGCAGTCCCAAAAAGACTACAGGAACATGGAAGGCACTCTTATCCTTGCCTTGAAGCTATTGTCTAAGGTTTTCCTTCAGTTATTCCAAGATTTATCTCAATCAACAGTCTTCACCAAGCTGTGGTTGGCTGTACTTGGTCGAATGGAAAAATATATGAAGGTAAAAATTAGGGGAAGGAGAAGCGAGAAGCTTCAAGAACTTGTGCCTGAGCTTCTAAAAAATACTTTGCTTGTTATGAAATCAGGGGGCATACTATTGCAGAGCAGCGTCTTGAGTGGTAATAGTTTGTGGGAACTGACATGGCAGCATGTGAATAATATTGTTCCAACTTTACAGTCTGAGGTGTTCCCTGAACAGGATTTAGAGCATTTGCAGCACAAAAAGGGTGAAACTGCTGGAGATTTGAGGCCTGGTGAAAATGTTTCTGTGCCTTCAAAAGAAACTGCTGGCCAAGATGGTACTGGTATTGGTTAATTATTGTTGCAGTGCTGTGGTTACTTGAATTTGATCTTTCTATATGTTCCTATAAACCCACGATCTCAGTCCTCCATGGTTTTCTTTTTTGGACGTTGTCTGGGTTCCAGATTAACTGTGCAAAATATGATAGATCAGTCTTCTGGTTAGAGTTTGGTATTGCTGTTGATTATGCAGAATGCGATAGAACAGAATTGTTGGTAGTTTTGGTTTGTTGAATCTCATGATGCTGTCTTTGGTATTCTCTCTTGCTCTTATTTGCCCCAGGATGCTAGATGCTGGTGTAATTTTTGATGGGGATATATACGATATAGCTTGAGAGCCATTAGAGTGCTCACTCGTAGTAAGGTGCTTATAGAGGCCCCCTCTTCTCCCTATGGATCCGCCCTGGGCCAGTGAACTGCAAATTTATAGAATTATTCTCTTTGCTAAAATTGTACAGAACTTGAATTTGTTCTCTTTAGATGCGAGATGTATTTTAAGCGGGTATGATGCAAACGACAAATGTATGCAAAGCATCACAAGTATATATTCGAGTGCCCGAGGACTCGCAGATTTCTTTCATTTGATTTTCTTCCTTTGAGCTTCACAATGATATCTCTCTAAAGGTGATTCCACTATCAGTATGGATCTCCCTTGATGCAAAATTATCGAAACGAGAAAAAAGAAACGGAATGAATTATAATGAGAACAAACGAATTGGTTGTAGATTTCGATGTTTTTATGTCATTCTCTCTCTGATTGCATAATTATGTAATTTGAGAATTAAATTAATGTGCTTATACTTTGATATCTAGCCCTTGCAGTTTTATCATTCCTAAAAGAAAAGGAATGAATTATGGAGAAGTCAGAGAACAAATAAATTAGATGCACATTTTAATGTCTTTATGTCATTCTTTCTCTGATTTTTATGTCTTTATGTCATTCTTTTTCTGATGGCATGATTGTGCAATTTGTGAAAGGATGTTTTGGACGGGAACGGGAAATCAGGAAGCGGCCTTTCGAACGGCCGGCTAGCCTCTGCTGCCAATAACGTCCGCTACGGTCTTCTTTTACAAAACTGTGTCGTTTCGATGCAAAACAGTGAACTTGATGTGTGTGTGTTTTTGTTTTCAGGGTATTGACAGGTAATATTGATGGTGTACTGAAAAAATACTTTATGATCTTGAAAAATATCCTTTAATATCAGTTGATACCCTAAAATATTTTTTCAAGATTCTTTGAAGTATTTTTTTTTTCAGTACTAGGAAGTATCCTTTTCGTATCATTCAGTACCTGAAATATTTTTTGAAGATCCTAAAATAATTTTTTAAGATAATGAAAAATTTTTCAATACTAGTTTGTATTCTAAAATATCTTTTTAGTATCAGTCAATACCTGAAATATTTTTTCAAGATCCTAAAATAATTTTTCAAGATCATGAAGTATTTTTCAGTACTAGTCAGTATCTTAAAGTATCTTTTTAACACCATTCAGTAATCTGAAATATTAAAATAAAAAGGCAGTAGGTTTACTGTTTTGCGCCAAAACGACGCAGTTTTGTAGAAGAGGACTACAACGGACGCTAGCCGGTCCTTTTTGAACTGGCAGAAAATTGGTCACACGGTGAATACTGGTCATTGGTCTATTTTCTATTTTCTATTTTTTTTTTCTTGCTGAAAAATTTATACTATGTTTCCAAGCTATATTCTATACATATCTTTACATTATACTTCTTTTGGTGTTTAATATAAAATATATCTCAATCCTAAATACTCCTCGGTCTTTAATATAAAACATATTTAGGAGTTGATCTCAATCCTAAGTACTCCTCTGATCCTTAATATAAGGTGTATTTGGGGAGTTAATCTTGATTCTAAATATAAGACATAGTTTTCATATTTGTCAATATTTTCTTAATTTACCCCTACTGATGTCCCTCAACAAGGGTATTTTAGAGAATACATGTAATATTAACTAACTAAATTAACTTTCTTAATCTAATCAAATTAGATATTTCGTATTTGTCAAAGGCTTTCTAATTTACTGCTATTAATGTTGCCTCAACAATAATAATAAGGAGGAGGGGGGAAAATGACTCGAGTATTTTAGAAAATACATATCATATTAATTACCTTAACCAACTTCCTTAATCTAATTAAATTAAATAAATGTCTTATATTAAAGATCGAAAAAGTATTGAGTGAAAATTATTTTGCAAGTACCTGTATTTTCCCTCAACTTTTAAATTTGATATCAGTGTTTTTTCTCTCTTAATTAAATATTTTAATTTTGCTCAATTAGCACCATTAACTCCTACACATGGCGATAAATGCTGACAAAACAAAGTTACATGTAACAAAAGTGAAAAATACACTACACAATGCTGAAAGAACAAAGTTACATGTAGCAAAACTAAAAAATACACTACACAGGTAGCAAAATAGAAATGGAGGGAAAGTATAAATACATGTAAAATGGTTGTGATTATGAAGGAAAAGCATGTAAATGTGCAAGAAACATGTATATATTAAATAATTATAGACATTATATGAATGTTACATCTCATAATTGTTTTTCTTTTTTTAAATTACATATATCTATTAATTTTCTTAAATTATATTTTTAAAGATCAATAACAACTTTTTGCTAGATTGAAGGGAAGGGGAGCCTCTCACCTTCTTGCTTTCCAATTTTTATATACTAATAAAATGATATTTACAATAAAAAGATAAAAAAAACCGTTCAAACTCATCTCGTAAATTTAATTTTATAAGATATTACCTTTAATTTTATATTTGACATAAAATCTTAAATATTCGAACCACTGTCCCGATATTTTAAAAAACTAATAATATATAGTAATGAAAGCAATATTTATCAGCACTCTACTTCATAGTTATTTTCTAAAGCATGCATACTTTATTATAATTTATAATTTTAAAATTAGAGATATTTTGATCTCTTGTTATTTTAAACTTTTGTTCCACTATTCAAATACACATGCTAAAATTAGAGAAACTTTTGTTCTACTTCAGGGTTGGCCTGACTTGTATGAGCCACCCTTCACCATTCCTCTGAGCCCCTTGTGTTTCTCTTTTTAGAAGAAGAGCTCTAATCACTGCTCTACTTGGGATTGCTTTTCATGTCGTCTTCTCCTAGAATCTCACGATTTGATCGTTATTACTAGTTTGTTTTTATTTGTCAACCAGTACGGCCCTTAGTCACCTTCCAAAGGCAAAAGGGCAATCCCATGGAGCCTTTCTTCCCCCACCCCTGTAAAGTCAGACAAGGTCGAAATCATACTTGCCACTAATAATCCACCTTGCCCCCTCCTTCCTACTCCCAGAACGGTGCGTTTACGCGTCCTTAGTCCATTTAAAAATAGTCTTTCTTGTGTATAATGCATAAATTGTTTGCAACAAACTTTGACAATAATCTGTAACATTTGCTAATGAATAAAGTTGTACGAAAATAAATTACGAATGGTTTGTTGGTTAGAAGGAAAATTCTCGAGTGACAGGCGTTCAAAGTTATATATACATACATACATATATATATATATATATAGCAGCGTGAGACTCTTGTTTATTTCACAAAATAGTGCAGACGCAATGATTATTTTGAGAATTTATTATTTAGTATTTACATAGATGAAAAGACCAAGAAGACTGAGCTTACAAAAATATACTTACTATGCCTCCCAGACCTTAGAAACTAATTATCTCTCGAGGTCTACACTTCCTTATCCTGATACTGATACCACCATCCTTTATGCTTCCACCATCCATAATTTGACAGCACTGCCTCCTTGGAGCCTGCTTCAATACAGCAAAACAGTATCATTAGTTTAGAAGCCTTGTATAAACTAAAACATGTGAAGAGTTTAACAGTCAAACTAATGTTATTAACAGCATTATGAATAACTTGGCGATGATTTACTGGCAGGCGAGTATCTCACCGACTCCCAGTAATAGCCTAATGGAGAATCTTCACAAATTTGCTCTCTGAATATCACCTATTTTATTAATAAGGCAGAGTGCCTTATTCATAGATGGAAAAATAGAGAGAGAATAATAAACCGAAATACATAAAATCAGGGGAATTACTCCAACTCCTAAATGCTAGTGGTGGATCTATCCACTCATTTCTCAAAGACTAAATTCAAATAAAAGGAATAAGTAATTAACAACCAATTTTAATCCCTTGCTCCTCCTTCTTCCAGGACACGTTTCCTTCTTCTAACCCAAGTTGAGAAAGGGTATGTTTGGGTTGTTATCATTTACATATGGAAGTGATGGAGATTTAAGGGCGTGTTTGGTGTGTGTGTGTCTATGAGAGTGAAAGAGAGAGAGAGAGATATACATTCTTCCAATATTCTGGGTCCAGCTTCAAGGCAGAAACTCTGATCCTCTGAGCTTCCACATTATCTGTTTTTGGGTTCAAGCACTTGCGATCCTTGTCTACAAATCTCTTGTAGCTAGTGAAACTCCCACTTCTACCAACCTCTTCAATCTGATCCAGGAAATATCTAAATGGCTCTTGGCATCGCTCGGAGCTCATTGGTCGAGTGTTGAAAGTGAAGGGACCCTCACTCCAACTTCGCCATGTCCGAAATGTCTGTAATGGTGTCTGCAAATCCTTAGGCGTCAACACTGTTGGGTAAATTTGAACCGAGTAACCCCACGAAATGGATATTGACCATTTTCGCTCATGATCATAGCAAAAGCTTTGCTGTAGTATCCGAGCCGGGTCAATGCGGTATGCCCGAAGGAGGTTCTCCAATGAATCTCTCTGAGTCTGGTTAGGAAACAATGGACCTAAGGAGTCAAGGTGGTGGAGAGACACTAGTGGTGCCATTGGGTGTGCTGCTAAAAGGCCATATGGATCCCCTCTTATGTCGAGCTGAAAGAAAAAGGATGAGGCCACAAAATTAGTTTCTTGTAGATGCACGAGCAGCAACGAAAAAGATATTTCGATACCTATTTCCCAAGTAACATGGAATGAAGGCAAGAAAAATTAAACACTATTTCAAAGGCTTCATATCTTTCAAGAACTTTTAACATCGCATGATAAAGCCAAAATTAGTAAGAATGAAGAGAAGATGCATCGTCCTGGACCTAGCTGTCAGGTATACATAGTGAATACGAATGTACTACTTCGGTATATGAAAATTGAACGCCGACTTTTCTGCCACAAGTTCTTGGTCAGCATAAATCAGGACAACCAACCTACAGGGACAATGATTAAACAAATGTATGTCCTTGAAGAATGGTTGTCATGACCCATATTAGTTCAGTAGCACCAATAATTAAGATTCAACTAATACATGGTCCATTCAGCAGGTGGGGCCCCTGCCTATCATAATGATCAGAAATTCAAGGTCAAAAAAGCATATCAAACTTCAAATTTAGCACCTTACAGAAAAACCACATAAAACTGGGTGGAACTTGAAATAGCTAGGGCAGTGGCTGCACAGCCCCAACCTCTAGCCCTAAACACCATCACAAGCCAATCTAGAAAGACTAAGAAGAATATACTATTCATTTCTTAAACAAAGCTTTTGTGCAACTTCTTCATGAAAAAACAGTTTTTACCAAATACCAACCAGACATTTAATAGTATTTTCATATTTCAACCATGCCAGTTGACATTCTTACCAATTCTGTTTTATAGCATGCCACAGAACATCCTCAATGCCTCACTCTTTCCTCAAAGTAATTTATTATCATAACTACCTATCCTAACATCCTCATTTAAAATTGTTTCAAGCAAGTGTAATAACATTTCGTATAGTCCAAACCAAGATTAATATTTTCTCTCGAACTTTCCTGCTTCCACTACATTTTGCAAGGGGGGAAAAGCTAATGAGCCATTGCATAGTCCTCTTCATTCTCCTAGCATGAGAGCTTGCATTAATTTTCACCTCTCATTTGCATCCCTACTAATCTCAACATGGAGGCATAAAGAAACCGTTTCAACATACCAAATTAAAAATTAAAACATAACACGTGCTGATAAATACTCAGGCAAAAAATGGAGATAGCGTGCACCTGATGGAACCCACTTTCTTTTGTAAGAGGCACTCCAATTTCATTTACACAAGCCCAGATCCTTTGATCGGAACCATAGAAATAGTAGTATCTGTTTAGACAACCGTCCAATATTTTGGCTAGTTGAGCTGCTAATGCATAACTAACTGCAAATCCACCACCACCAAAAGCCATGTCATAAGCATGCATCACATCTTGTTCCACACTCTCAGAATTCCCACCAATATAGTACATTTGACTATAATCATATTTTCCTAACACTGTGACTAAGTTCTCTGTGAAAAACACTGTATCGTCGTCTCCCATTACAAACCACCTCACGTTTGGCAATCCAAGTTTAAAGCTTTCATAAACTATCCGAGCTATCCTAACTGCAGACTGTGAGTGCGAGTACTTGAATTGGGTAAAGTCCTTCGAGATTTGATATGGGATTAACACTTTAGGATGCAAATCATCATATCCAGGTTTCTTGTCAAGCCACACAAAACCTCTAGAGGTGTTTGGATTCCACCAAAGATTACTGTAACCACTGCGGCTATGCCATGTCTTAGCTGAACCACCAATGCCAAATAAAATATGTGAGATGTTAGTGGGTCCGTTATCCATATCTGAAGAATTCTGGAGGGCATGTAAATGGTCTGGTAATGGGAACCACCCAGCTGGTTTAGAAAATGATGAGTGAAGAGCAAGTGAAACAGATGCGATGAGGCAGACGAGTAAGCCAATTCTTATCAAGACTAAGAATATATCTCCTAGTTTTTCAGGAACAAAAATGAATTTGGATGCTTTAACGGGGTCTTGAGAAATCTCCAAGCGAGCGTGATTAATCTTCTCCCTGTAACATTTGTTTAAAGATTTCAGACAGATATATTATGAGAAATTGTTCCTTGTACATTTTTTAATTAAACAAAGTGGCCGTAGAAACAATGTCCTTACATTACAGCCCAGTGTTGTTGAAGAGTCCGGCTTGCTAAAGTAGTGATGGAACCTCTTTGCTCACCAGAAGAATTGACCATCCAAATGGAAAAAGACCTGAATTTGCTTATTCAGTTAGCATAGCACAGTATTATTTTATTGCCAATTATTTATTTTGCACATAATATTCAAGATACAAAAAAATGTTGGCCTTTTCATCATCACAACAAATGCACTTCCTCATATCGTAACAGTAGTTTTGGGGCTCCAAACTAAATCATTCCAACTGCGGATTCCTAAACGACATGCCCAGTTGTGTTTGTTCAACGATGTAAAAAAGAACCCAAAGACGCAAGTTTAGAATGACTAGTGATAGTTTAGGCTCTATTTTGTTCTTGGCCTAATGGGCAGGTGAAGAAATTTAAACTGGAAACGGATTAGGAATGAGGTAATAGTATGGGAAACAAAGAAATATATACATACATCAAAAAGAGATTACAGCTTCAACAATTCCCCGGAGTGCAATTCAAATTTGGGGATTTACTAGAAGTGCTAATAAAAGCTGCATATCCAAAAACAATACGTGCTACAGAGGAAACAACAAAAAAGAAAGTGAAAAGCCATACAAGCCAAATCAGAGTTTCAATGTGCACAAGATAATCGAGCTAGTCTATGCTTTTTGGACTGTCAGGCTGGATAATTAAATAAAATGCTTAAGCAGCCAGTGGAGAATGTTAAACAAAATTGAAATAAAGAGGACATAAGCCAAACAGAGACGGGGGAATATATTTCCAAAAATATGGCAAGTTTTTTTTTGTTTTTGTTTTTAAAGATATCATTGAAGTAACACATCTTACCTCGAGATCACTATCAGATTAGTAGAAATGAATCTAGGGATTAGATTTCTATTACCGTTTTCGGCATATGAGTAGTGATACCTCCTTCAATTGCAATTCGTTGTAGCTGTAATCACTGGGAAATTGCCAACATAGAGAGAAGATAAGAAAGGAAACATTACAGTGGAGGCAAAAATCTTGGCAGAGCAGAGGAAGAGGCAGAAAAAGACGAAGAGGGGAAAACCGCGCACACAATCTTTTCAGCCCACTCCATCAGCAGAAGTGGGGTGAGCGTGAGTATCGCCGAACGTGCCACTTTACCTTGAAATGGAACAATTAACGGCGAGCAACCTCTCACCGTTTATGATGCCTACATTCTCTGTTGTTTATTTTATGCGCCTCCTTTTTCCACCTTTAAATGTGTGCCATACGTTAGAATCCACACAGACACAGGTCCTCTGATCATTCGCTCTTGAGGTGAGACCACTTCATAGGAAAGAAAACTACTCCCACCACAGCGCCAGTGAATCACTGTGATTCACTGATTCCCAATTTCCGCGTGTTAATCCCTTTTAATTTTTGAGGGGTTTAAACTTTTCATGGTGTATGAGAAGAAGATTCTTATACATATATGAAATAGTGGGACATATATATAATGCTAATTATATATCAATTTGGTACTATTTATAAATCCACTTTGACAAAAAAAATTGGTCCTTTTTATAAGTACAGTTTGACCAAATAAATGAGATTATGACAATTTTGCCCATAGTAATGATGATGAAAGAGATTGTCTAACCATGTTGGAAAGAGAAAAAGATGAGAGAGATATGATAATAAATTTTAAAATGTACTCATTTATAAATGAGGATAAAGTTGTAAATTTGTTCCATAATCATTGAGATATTTACCTTTTCTTGGTATGTAAGATTTGGTCAAAATGGACTTATAAATAGAATCAGAGTGGTATATATATATATATATATATTTTTTTTTTTTTTTTGGTACAAGGCGAGGGGAGGGGGGATTCGAACACGGGACCTGAGGGGAGATATAAGGCATCTCAATACCACCAGTTGTGCCACTACACTGTTGTCCTCGATGGTACCAGAGTGGTATATATATATGTGTGTGTCCCACCATTTTATATGTGTATGACATGAGAAAACATTTCTCATACCATATAAGAAGTGTTTTTCCCAATTTTTAAAGGGATAATTAATTGGTAATGAATTTTTATAGTTTCAATCATTTTTTAATTGGATTCCTACAATTTTTTTTATTAGATCCTTACACTTTCAGTTGTTTTTATCATATCCCTGTAGTTTTTTGTTCTTGGTTTTATTAGGGTTTTATTAGGTCCTTAGAGTTTCACATGGCTTTTAATTTGACTTTTATTGTTTTTAGAGTAAGGGCCTATTTGGACGAGTTTTTAAGAAAAAGTATTTTTTTTTTGTGCTTAACTTTTAAACTCCAAATTGGAGCTTTTAAAAAAAAAAGGAGCGCTTTAGCTTTTTTCTATGACTTTTACTTTTTTAAAAAATATCATCTTAATACATAAATTAATTTAAAAAGTATTTTTTTAATTAAAAAAATGTTTTTTTCCTCAAAAAAACCCATTCAAATGGGCCCTAAATACCCTATTTGGTCCCTGAAAAAAAAATACGGACTCCATTTTGGTCCCTCAAACAACGAAACCCCTTTTTAGTTCCTGAAAAGGATGAATTTCTAAAAAAAAAAAAAAAACCTCATTTTGGTCCCTCGAAAATTTCCAAAAGCCCCTTTTTAGTCCATAAAAATGTCTCATTTTAGTCCCTGGGGACGAAAAAGGGGTCCGTATTTTTTTCCAGAGACCAAATAGGGTATTTACTCTTGTTTTCAATTTACCAATTTATGTTAAAATTAAAAAATAGATTTCACTGAAAATATTGATAAAAAATTTAAATCAATAATTATATAATTAGATAAAGGGGTTAAGGTACAAATTTATCACAGAAGTTTTCAATGAAAAGTAATGTTACCCCGAAAGCTTAAAAACGTAGCAATGTTACCTTTTATTATTATTATTATTATTTTAACAGTATGAGGTAATATTACTACATTTTGAAACTTCCAACATAACATTGAACCTGATAGAACTTTTAGGCAACATTATTTCTCTGTGAAAACTTCTAAGGTAAATTTGATCTTTAACCCTTAGATATATATGAATAATTTATGTAAATATAATAATTAATTTGAATTATATTATAGAAAATTTATTATTATCGTTTGAGCTTTATAATTATTAAAATAAATAATAATGTAAAAATAGGTTCAATTACAAATTTGAAATAAGGAATAGGTTATTCTACCTACTTTTATTTTATCTATCTTTGCCTACCTCTCTTAATATCATTAGATTATAATCTCATCCAACAGTAAAGATTTGAGAGATAAAATAAATCTTTTTACCCCTTTCTCTCTCCCACCACCATCCACCTTCTCTTTCTCTCCTCCGCCAATAGTAATACGTTTTGAGATGAAGATCTGAATTAATTTATACTGGACAAGCACATCTCATATCAAGCATGAACGTTGCTTTTAGGGGACGCGTTGTTTTGAAAATAAATTAATGGAAGCTAAAAAATTTTCTTGCATATTCTTTGATGAGGCTGTTGCCGGGAGCAATCCATTCCGATGAGAAGGTTTCTAAAAAACGAAACCGCTCTTCTCATCAATTCGCTTACACTTTGTTTCTGACAATCCAATTTCGTTTTCTTTCTCATCCAAGTTTGCCTCTCAATACATCGAATCAGTTTTCTTTTCCTCTCATCCAAGTTTTCCTCTCAACGCTTCCAATCAGTTTTCTTTTCCCCTTTTGATCGATAACTATTATTACCTGGATATAAAAAAAAGAGTATTTGATTCTTTTTACTTCATTTAATCTGAGCACTTTTTCCACTGATTTTTTGAATGCATTTTTTCAAAAGTAAAATTAGGGTTTTTCCTCTAGGTCGGTATTACTAAACTTGTGTTGGTGGATTTTCTTGGGTTTCATTGGATCGTAACTGGATAGTCATTGAATTTGAAAATTTCTATTTGATCATAGCAGAAAACTTCCGATTTGATCAGTTTACTCTGCATCAAAGCAGAGAAGAGGGCATTGGGGTCATTCTCTGTGGGGTTTGTGTGAAATGGGCATGAGCACCAATCTTCTCAGAGATTTGTAGTTTAGATTTGGAAATACACCGATTGGGCATTTGCACTTCGAGATTACTTGAGTTGGTGTTCAGGGTAAAAAGATTTATTTTATTTCTTAAATCTCAACTGCTGGATAAGATTGTAATGTAATGGTATTAAGAGAGATAAACAAATGTATTAAGAGAGGTAAACAAAAGTAAGAAAAATAATAATAGGCAGAATAACCTATCCCTTGGAATAATATTTAGTAAAATTATTAGAATAACTTTCTATATATAAAATATTATTATTTCTGTAGGGACTTGATAAAAAGAATAAAAAATTATAGGACCTACTTAAAAATTAGATAACAGTATAATGTGTTGGATTACAGGGGCTTGATTAAGAAAATGAAAATATAATGACCTGGTAAAAAGGGAAAAAATTACAAGGATTTGATTAAAAATTTGCTAAAACTATGAGGACCTATAGATTAATTATCTCATTTTCATTAATAGTAAAAAGAAGATACAGGGATGGTTGAAATTGAAATGTGATGGGAACGGGCCATGTGACCTCTTACCCAGAGTGAAAGAGGAGCAAACATGAAAAATATTTCGGGAAGGAATTTATTAGTTAGGCATCAACATGGACAGAAACAAGATCGCAATTTGTTTACCTGTCATTGGAAGAGGAGGTAAGGCAAGGCGAAGGAATCAATATAAACTTAATAGGAATAGTATTTGGAGTCATGCATTGTTCATCCCCTCACAAATCACTGTTCAATTTAACAGTGTTGGCTTCGGTTGCAAGCCGTTTCCACTTATATGCAAGCCATCACTGTTTATACATCACGGAGGGTCAACGATAAAAAATTTTGAATTTCAAAATGCCGTCTATCCTCCTTCTTTTCCTTTGCCCAGTGTTCTCTTTAGGATGAAATTTTGAATTTCAAAATGCCTCTCTCCTCTTCAATTGCAGATCCATTTCTTCTATTGACAATAATGATGATGACTTCATAGAGGTCCCAATGGATGAGGTATTTGGGCGTGCTTGTCTTAGGGCTTCCAATTTCCATTCAAACGCTTCGCCATATTCAGGTTCCAGGTTCATAGTCCCAAAAATTATAGTGAGTCCGAGTGTCGTAGAGGCGGCTAAAAGAATGAGGTAGCGAGTTCGTCTTTCAGAAGCTACAGAGATAGTTTCCGATTAGTCATGGTAAATGAGGCATCCGTTATTCACGAAGCAAAAACTGCTTCAACCATCACCATTAAAGGGATTCTCAGCCTTCTAATGCAAAGTGTTGATGGAAATGATGGCATGAGTGAGTGATTTCTCTTGCTATGGGTGACCCTACTATTCATTCCTGCTTCCACACCACTAATATTGTTCAGGAAGCTATTGTTGATACGCTTCAATATCATAAATTCAATGGCTATGCTCCCATCATAAATAGTATTTCATTGTCTATCTGTTTTATGGATTTCGATTTCTTCTTGCTCTTCAAATCTTCGTTTTTTCGTTTGCTAAGATTTGTGATTTTAGGAATTGTCCCTTTTACTTTTAGGAATTGCTTTCGATGCGTCCTTTCTTTCTTTATTATGATTGTTACCTTGATGATTTAAGGATAACCGTTGATTGAGTTAGCTGTTAATTTTGAAATTTTACGCATAAGAGGCAGTGTGTTGTTCAACAATTTTGCTTCAGTTTCTTGGTTTATCCCTCTCAAAGTTTGTGAATAACTGAGAAAGATGTCTGAGAATGCGAATCGGGTGTCTCACATGGTTGAATATAAGCTTCATCCTTGCATTTGCAGTTGCTTCTTGGTTTTGGTTTAAAACATCTACTTGATTGTTGATGAAGTCTACGGTCATCTTGCATTTGGAGCCAATCCTTTTGTGCCGATGGGAGTTTTTGGATTTGATATTCCCATTATTACTCTTGGGTCCCTATCTAAGCGATGGATAGTTCCTGGATAGAGACTTTGTTGGTTTGTGACAAATGATCCCTGCGTTGCTTTTAGGAAGCCGAAGGTTCTCTTCCTTCCACCTTCACTGTGATTAACATTTTTTAATTATATACCTGGAGTTTAAGCTTGCATGTGCTTGAATATTGATTGATCGCATGGTATATGAACAAGCACACTTGGATTACGATTCCAAGTGTGCTTCATGTTTTTTCATGATTTAAAACTTAAAAGGGGATTTGCATTTCTTTATTATATTTGTTCATGTTCTCTCCTGTTTGTTAGCTTCACAACGTGGTAATCAATTTGTCTTCAAAATTGTCTAAGCTCATATGTTTCGTTCATGAACAGGAAATTGGGGAGACTTGCATGCTGATAAAAAAATTTCCAGTCCTGTTGGTTTGCCAGGTGAGAGTTCTTCTGAACAAATAATTTCTAAGCCATCTACCTCTAAAGAGAGAACCTTTGCTTAGAACCAGAAGTGCTTCCTCAATTAAATGAGTCAATTAAACCTAACAACTTGCAAAGTTGCGATCGTCAAAAGATGTACAAGTTGAACTGGCGCCAATATCAAACAATGCTGAAGTTTCATTATATAAACATGGTGACAATAGTTTGACAGATGACAATAGTTTGACAATAGTTTTATTATATAAATCCAGTCATGGCAAGTTATTTCCATCAAAACTGCAGGCAAGCAAATTGTTGGTATAACTTTAACTTTCCAATTAATTTCACTTGTAGGATTTTACCCAAGATCATAATATGCAAATAAATTAGAGGATGTTTCATGTCTTAGAAATAAACTTTGGTTTCTCTAGGGATTTGATTTATATTTCCACATTTGTGTGAAAGAAACTTCATTTCTTGGACATTAGCAATCTGAAAGCTTTTCCTCTATTTTATTGCAGTCGATATTTGAAGATAGCAAAACTGGATTGAAGTGGGTAAATGTGACAATGTGCTAGTTTCTTGGTAATTTACCAGGGAATATCCCTCGTCCATGTATATTTGAAGTCAATGAGGTAATCTATTATCTGTATGTTTATCCCATATATTTCTCTCTCAAAAGAATGATGCCGATGCATGTGTTTGTGGAAGATTGTCATTGGCATCTAAGCTGTCGGTCATAGAGGTAAGCCATCATTGTTTTGCCTTTTAGGTCATGCATGCGCTTATACGCCATAAATTTTGTATTGCTTTAAGACTTTAAATTATTTGTGATCAGTTCCTATTCTATCTTGGACATATGGAAGTTATCTTATAGATACATTTTCATTCTCTCTTGAAGGTTTATGAATCTAAAAGTGATTGAAATGAAATGGTTGGCTCCATTCAAGGTCCCTATGATAAATGCCTTTTTATTAAAGGGCTAATGCAAAATAAATGCTTGCAACTGCTTAAAATTATGCATTGACCAATACGTTCATATTGCTTGACATTATTTTATTTGAATGTTGTCTTAATTTTCAATATTTGATCTACTATGGTTTTTGAGGATCAAGTTAATCTAAAAGCTTTACTTGCCCATGAATGATTTTATTCTAAAATGTCTCCTGGTGCTAAAATTGTTGGAATTGGACAATGGGCAAAGCACTATTTTTATTTCTTTTTCTTTTTGGGAAAGGAGAAGATCCATCCAGCATTTAGTATCATATCTCTGACAATGATGATATAACCAACTTTTCTTCACGATTTAAAGTTGAGATCTCTTGAAATCCTTGAACTTTAATTTTACTTAGCATAGGGCTTGAGGTGAGATCTTTTCCTAATAGTATACAAATGGCCAGTATATGTCTGTTGTAAATAATATGATGAAACGATAGTTAAGCTAAGGTAGTTAGCGGAAACTTAGTTAATTTAGCCATTGCCCAATTCAAGTAAGGGTATGTACTGTCAATCACTTTATATTGAATCTGAAAATCCAGTAAACATTCAAATCACTTTATGCCATCATTCATCAACATACACAAGTCCTGCTTTATTTTTGGTTAAATTCGAAGTTTTTTGGTTAACTACTACTTGCATTGGCATGAACAGGCAATCTTGATGAACCTTTCTTTTCTTCATGTTGGAACAACTTATAAGGGTGGCTTATTTTTCCTTGACATAGAGTATGAACATATTGATGAGTTAACTATCTTCTAATTCAAACACACAAAAATGAGTATGAACATATTGATGAGTTAACAATATTGCAGGTTTAAAGATTCTTATACAAGACGAGAATAATAATGGAAAGCGTACATCAACCAATGTTGTTTATAGGGAGATCTTTAAAAATGTTTAGCAAAACATGTGACATTTTTCTATTCATGATACATATAGGAATGTTTTTGTACTATGATGGCTAGTATTTTGATGTAATTTTAGAAAAACTCATGGCAAATTGAAAACTGGCGGTTTCATATCAAAACTGGAGTTTTCACAAGCTTGAAATGTTGGAGACTCTCTGTATGACCAAAACTCGAGTTTCCAAATGAAAATTGAAGTTTTGTCTTTTCCAGAAAATGTTGAGAAGTCTCTATATGGTGAAAACTGGAGTTTTCTCTGAAAACCGGCGGTTTTGCTTAGTTCAATGAAATTGAGAAACTCTTTGTAAGGTCAAAACTTCAGTTTTAAAACCAAAACTCGAGTTTTCCTTTGACAGTAAGTTTTTCAACTTACCAAAGAAAAACTTCTCATTTCGTTTACAATTGTCAATTATCATCAAAACACATAGAGAACTAACACAGGCATTCATAATAAATTCAGTAATTATCATGAGAGATCCACATAGCTTCAAACTTGAAAGGATGGATCCCAGCTCAGGCAACATGAGAAGGCACACAATTCAAGCAAATCGGGTTATGATAAGAAAATCGGGTTCGAGGAAGTACCTGAATAGTGCAATCTGAAAATTGTGAAAGAAACGGCTAGTTCCCAATCGCGCAATCAAGCACTCAAAAAGTCTTCGACCATCCCTCAAACATGGGCCTCTCCAAGTGAACTTCGGACCAATTGCCCCTAAATCAGATAGATTACATTGCTGAAGCTGATTGGAGAAAAGATGAAATCTCGGCTCAATGGAGCCATTACCCCCGTCCTCTCAGAAGCCGAAGCAATATCGTTGAAATCCCCCAAGACTACCCAGGGGTCAATAATCGAAGAAGCTAGATTCCTCAGTTCCTCCCAAAACAACTACTTCTGACTACTATCAGGAAGAATGTACACCGCTGTAAGGAGGAAAGGCGGAAGACCGTTCCCATTACACCTTAGATGCAGAAACTACCGATGCTTCATGAGGACAAACACATCCAAACAGTTCAACTTCCAGGCAACCGCAATAGCATATCGCAGTCCAAATCAGGAATACTAGGGTCCGCCCAAAATTTTCCTGTGAGGCCACCTAAGGCCACATCTTCACCTGGATCAAAGGCCATGTCTTCACTTGGGTCCAACTGAGTATTTGACAGGATAGGGTCATCAACACAGACCCCTATACCCTGTCCTAACGTCACTTCAACCGAGGAATCAGCTACCTCCAAAGTACAATCCTCTTTTATCGCCAAATTGCTTGCCATAGGAATATTCTCCCCATTAGTTAGACACAGTAAGGCTTTCCCTTCTACTTCTTTATGCGTTCTGACATTTTCTCTCACTGGATTCCCTTTGTCTCTCACTCTTTTTTCTTTTCGCTGCCCTTGCTGAGCCTCAGTCTCATTGACTATCCCCTTAGGATCCTTAACTTTTGAAATCTTTTTAAGCACACCACTCTTTTTTGACTTAGTAATCCGAACAATTGAATCAACCAATGGAGCCACCACTACCCCTATACCTCCAGAAACCTCAGCCATACCCTGCACAGTGACTTTCTCCCTTTCATCTTCCTTCGCAAGTACCTCAAACCACGAGCCCTGAATTTGCTGACGTTCCAACCCAGACTGCATACTCTTCCCCCCTTCCCTTTCCAGGCGCGTTTCTACACAATCCTCCAGGTATCTTGGTCATACTTTCCAGCTACATTCCTCACTAGCTCCGCCTTATCCGTCTCCCTGGAAACCTCCTTATCACAATTAACATCAGGACCAATCTTAGATTTGTCAGTGCCACTTCCTGCCTTACAACTATCAGCATGATGCCCATAAATTCCACATGTCGTAAAGAGAGAATGAAGTCCTTCATACTCAACAAAATAATCCTCACCATTGAGAGTAAAGTTAGGCATTAGTTGCTTACTCAGATCAACCAAAACACAAATCCGGGCATAGTGGCCTTTGAGCTAGCCAGAAGTATTAAGGTCGATATTGATAGTCTCCCCTATTCGATTACCTATGTAATATCCCAGATTATTATTAAATGATTTATTTCTTTGAAATTCTGATAATTGTAAATTTAAAATTATTTTTGTGACTTGTTATGTGGTTATTATTAACATGTGAATTTTATTTCAATTTCGAGGACGAAACTTATTTTAAGAAGAATAGAATGTAATACCCCAGATTTTTATTAATAGTAATAGCCCATTTTATTTTATTTTATTTTTGGTGGGCCAAATACTCCTAGTCCTAATTGCCTTAGGAATTTTCAGCTTGTGCACTAAGAAATAGATTTTAGATAATAATTCCATTACTTGTCAGCCAAATCATATTAAATTCACATCATGATTGATTGATTGAATTTAATATACCCTGTCATATTAAATTCACATCATGATTGATTGATTGATTGAATTTAATATACCCTATCATATTAAATTCACATAATGGTTGATTGATTTAATTTAATATACCCTATTAATGAGTTGACAAGAGTAAAAGAGTCCAAAGCTAAACCCTAATTTTAAATTATAAGTAGAGGTCCAGCCTAACCTTGAATATTCATCTTCTCTCTTCTACTACTTTCTTCTACTACTTCTTCCATTCTTACTCTGAGTCAATTATTTTTTAAGAGGTTAGCAAAAACGGAGACCAGGTAATCCTAATCCCCAGAACAACCTTGCGTCTCGTACTTATTCTTTTTCTATACATCCTATTTTGCTAATGTGTTGTTATATATAAAATATATTATATGTAATCCTAATCCCCAGAACAATAGCTTGCATTTTGTGCTTATTCTTTTTCCCTACATTCTATTTTGTTAATTCTAATTCCCATGAGTCTTAGATTAGTTTTATATAAGTTTTGATAGAGTTGTTATATATGAAATATGTTATATCTAATCATAATCCCTAGGTCAATAGAAATCAATTATTATATGTCGTTTCTCTAATCTAAATTGTCATCTCGTTCCTCTTTGTGATTTCCATTCGGTACCATTAATTTTGCATTTGTCTTTCTTTGTGAGAAAATTATTTTCTACAAATTACACAAATTTTCCCTTCTTGATTACGTGATGAAAATTTTTGTAAAAACCATTTACCATTGCATAAATATATCTGTATATGGTTGTTTTGGTCGCTTCAGTTTTTGTGATTGAAACTTATAAATGCTTTCATATATATATGTATGTATATATATATATTCACAGAATTTTTGTGATGTATCCTCTTTGTCACAAGCATATGTATTTTTTTTTATATTATCACAAACCCAAGTTATTAATTTAGATAAGTATAAATTAAGATTCTTCTTTTTCAATATTATGGAACTATGTATATATATATTTATATATATTTATATATTTTATTGAGAAATACATTTATTATGTGAGTGTATTTAAAATACTTTAAATCATGGGAGGATAGCTTTGGGATGGTACCTCCTAAAGTGATGAACACAACTCTTAGGCTTTATGCCTCGATATATTATTTGATGTGAACTTGATTATATCCGTTCTTCCCAAAGTGGTGTCTGGCAGGTTTCCGGGACACTAGTAGCAACTTTGGGAAGAGGTGTGCACATTAAGACGAATTGTTTTATTGTGATATGGCCAAATTGATGATTTGTAACTGGCAGGTTTCCGGGTCACAGGGTAGACTGACAGGTTTCCGGGTCTACCATGGTTCTCTTCCCACTAAACTAAATGGACTGGCAGGTTTCCGGGTCCAAATGAAATTAATAAAAAAATAATGAATTATATTTGATTCGATGAGAATATATAAATATGATGAATATTGAAATTGATATTTTAGATTATATATATGTATATGGTATTTTTATTTCTTACCATCACGTGGATACTTTATTATTATTATTATTATTATTATTATTATATGTTTATTAGGATTACCAGCTTTTGTTGATGTTTGTGTTCTGGGCTGTGATGATCCTTCGGGGGAGCAGATTTTCAATGAAACAGGTTCAAGTTGGGCTGTCGGGGCTAGCAGTGAGAAGTGAGGAAGAACAATGAGCAAATCTAGCTAGTTTCTCTTATTTTATTTTACGCTTTGAATAAGACATTTTTATTTAAGTTTGGATTTAAGTTAATGTAATAAAGTAGCTTTGCACTTGTTTCAGTACAAGTGCGGCGGTAACACTTCCCAAATTTGGTTATTTTGAATTTTAGTATTTATTCAAAAGAAAATTATTGAAATTTTATATTATTATAATTGTTAGAAATTTGGAGGTGTTACAACCTATCTAAGTGAGAGCCTCCCTATCATAGTACTCCAATGACATATTTGACCCAAACACCTACCTTATCAATGGTAGCTCATTTTGGATGAAACAAGGGCTCCCATGGCCTCATTGTAAGATAATGATCAAGCACCATCCAAGGCCCTCCAGTCAAAGTATTAAGATAATCCTCTCTATTTGTGAGTTTAACCACAAAAAACCCATTACCGAAGTTAATCAGCCTAACTACACCACGTATAGCTCACAGTTGCTGAAGGATGGACAACAATAGCTTATAACCAATACTCTTCCCAAGCAATTTCACGATCACAGCATTCTTCCAAGCTTTATGCAGACGTTTCTTCATTCTCTCAGAGAAAGAGAATTTCGGGAAATTCCAATTCATTTCCTCCAAGATTACACACAAAGGTTCAGAGTCTTCCTTATCTGATTCAGACTGTTCATCTCTATCATCCACAAGAACTTCATCGTTAATCCCCTTTGCACTCTTATCTTTATTAATCCCCTGAAGCTTCTCCGGGAAAGACTGCCCACCGTTCCATGAAGCCTGATCAGCCACTCTGGGCTGACCCCCACTCTTCGCCAAACTAGGCCACTCATCACTAGCGCAGGGAACAACTCCGTTTTTTAATTTTCTTTGAACTTCAATGAAGAAGATCATCCTCTTCCTCGGACTGAAGGGTCAGAGTAGACTTCTTTTTGCTAATCACAATCGCCATCGTCCCGACCGTTTATATAATGAAAGAATTTGACAGGGCCAAATGTTTTACTTTGTCTTCACTTCAAGCTTTTCTTTTTCTTGTGATAACGTCTTGCATAAGGTTTTTCTCAAGGAAAAAAAAAATTCAAAAACGCAGCATCCTTTTATTTCTCTCTTGTATATCATCATGCATGCATCTAACTAATTATCAGATTAATTATCCCTTATATGTGTGTGTGTAAGAGTGCCTCGTTGAAATGTTCCCTGACCTTCTCCATATAAATGTGGTAAAAGTGTTTTTTTCATAATAAATTATGAAAAAAAGTGATTTTGATAAAATGATAGTATTTAAATTTTTTAACATTAAATTTCTAAATAAATACCAAAAATTAAATTAATTTGTCTACAAATGTAAAACCCCATGTTGTGAGCACAGAGTGATGTCTTCTCCTATCATGCATTAGATGTATTAAATAACAAAAAATTTAAACCACTAAGCCATGTTTAATCCTAGAAAGTAAAAACCTTTTTCAAAAATATTTCAAAACTTAACTCATTCGTAGATTCCTAAATTATAGTTTGAATGGGCTTTCTAAAAGTTTAAAACTTTCAGAAACTTTTAATCTGTGGTTCAAACATCTGTATTAAAAATACATCTACCCTTAGTATTGATTAGATTTCACCCGAGTATTTCCTTATTTCTCCAATTAACATAATGCTCTGCTAAATCATTCACTATGTTTTGGGGTTTGTTATATACATTCACATTCCTATAGCAATAGTAAGCAACATATACACACACACACACATCATATACTTCTATGTGATCGTATGTATCTAATTAAATATACATCCCAGTAGTCACATTTACCTATCTCAAAATATTATCTAAGTCATAAGGAAATAGAAATATCTATATACAAAAGTGAAACTACATGTTTCCTTTGCACCATCAACACCACGTTCTTCTCAAGGTCAAGTGATTTTTACACCCTCGCCTTTTCCTCCTAGTCTACTAGATTGCCCACATCTTGAATTAGGGGAAGGATTTGAGATTCAAATGAATGAATCCCAGAATAACATATTAATCTCAAATTCTAGCATATACGATATATGTAAATCAACTAAAACAGAGTAGTCCACACAATATATAAAGCATTCAAATTCTAAAGACAAGTATTACATTCCATATGCAGCTTGTAATACAAGTAATCATTAAATGATTTCAAATATATTAGAGCTAAGAAATACATTTTGAGTAAATTAATAACAAAAAATAACTGAATGCACTGGGCCTTGCCTAGCCACCAGGAAGCTAGCCCTTCCGCTCAATCGAGCCACGAGTGGTACTGGCCTCATACAAGCGGGACATACAAATATGGTATAAATAAACATAGGGTAAAGGTGCAATAATGCACATGGGTTTTAACCAAAGGTGCATCCAGCACCATATGTTTTTAAGAGGAGCAAAAATGCACATAACTTCTCAAAATTGGTTCAAAAATGCACACACCGTTAGGTTTCTTCAACTGGCGTTATTTTTTTAGGGTGGGCCCCACCTCGTTTAAAAAAACAAAAATACTAAACCTTTTGTAATTCCAATCTTGCCCTTTCTCTTTCTTTTCAGATGCTTCGAGTCCCTTTCCTTCCCATTCTTCAATTTCATTGCCACCTGAATCGTCCTCCCTTCAGATCTGTCACCGCCACCAACTCCTTCAACTGGAAGTAGAACGTTGTCGCCCCCCCTGTCGTCACTCTCCTTCCTCCTTCATCTTCTCCATTCTCTTCTTAGATTCCAATGGCGGCGTTGAACTCTGTCTTCCGAAACAGTGATAAAGTGCAGCTCGATGGGTGGTATTGGCGATGAGCGATGGTGGTTGTTCTGAGTTCTCTGCTCTCTCCCGTTTCTCCAACGCATCTGAGTTAGGTGATGAGAGGAAGGTCTAATCTAATCTCTTTGGTTCAAATCTTGCTCCCTCTTTCGACCGCGACGCACTCTGTTTTTTCCCCTCTTGAAAGCTTCCAACGGTGGTGGCTATGGTGAAGAGGAGGAGCCCACCGACGACTAGTCACGACGGAGGTGGTTCTGAATATTTGTGGGTTCTTTATTCTTCCTTCATCATTTATGCTCTTCTGGGTTCTTCCTTCATTTTTCCGGTTCAGTTTTGAATTTGGATTTCAAAATCTTTGTTGATGATTTTGTTGATTTGGATGAAGTTTGTAACAATGATAGAAAAACCTAGGTTTGCTGTTTTGTTGTTTCAAAATTATGTTTTCTATTCTCTGCTATAATTTTATGCAATTTGAAGTTTGTGAATTGAAGAGGTGAGTTTTTCCCAAAAAATGAACAGTAGCTCGCCGGAGAAGATGATGCATCTAGGAGTTCTTTTTTTTTTTTTAAGTTAAGGGCGATGATGATTTGAGTTCAAGGTATTTTGGTATTTTCAGC
Organism: Acacia crassicarpa; assembly: GCA_034222035.1. Taxonomy (NCBI): domain Eukaryota; kingdom Viridiplantae; phylum Streptophyta; class Magnoliopsida; order Fabales; family Fabaceae; genus Acacia; species Acacia crassicarpa. The sequence goes on from JAWXYG010000004.1 coordinate 444,168, forward strand.
CTGCACTTAACGTCTGTTAGGAGGATTTGATACTAATGGGATTTTTGCTCTGATTTACAGAAGTCATGTGCATTTTTGCTCCTCTTAAAAACATATGGTCACTACTACAAAAAAACGTAAAAAACGTCCTGAATTAGAGGCAATTAACATCCTTTTTTAGAAGGACGTCTAATTGGGGGTAGTTATAAAAATAGCCTATAAGGCGTCCTATGTTTAATATAGGACGCCTTAAAAAAGGCGTCCTATGGTTGATTCAGGACGTTTTAAAAAAGGCGTCCTATATTTTATTCAAGACGCTTTTTGGCGTCCTAATTTCGGAATCAGGAAGCCAAAAACCTCATTTTTGGCTTCCTAATTTCAAAATCAGGACGCCACAAATCAGGATGTCAGAACTCACATTTATGTTCCATTAATAGCATTGCCTTTTTCAATGTGCAATCACACATATCAACCAAAACAAAGCTGCCACACAGAATTGACATTTATGTTCCGTTAATAGCTGAACAAAAATCTGAATCACTACCGTGCTCTAAATCAATGGAGTAAAATAAAGACAAGCACCATGCATTTTTAAGTTGTTCTTAATATGCCATATATATCACTTGAAGAAAAAAGCCAGTGGACATCAACATCCAATTTGTTTGTGTGAGAATCAGTTTGTTAGTGAGTGTTTTACACCAAATAGGAAAGGAAAAGACTCTATGCTTTTTTGTCTTAAAAAAACTTGAATCCACTTTTAAATCAGATATAACAGGAGGAAGTATTTCAATACTTGAGAAGACTCAATAAGTCCTGCTTGTTGCGTACAGCTACTGCCATCAACTTTGACTTGTGTCCATATTTATGAATATAATTGTAAGCCTTTGTCACCTGCAATAATAACCACGAAGATCTCAAATAAGTCATACTAAAGTAGCTGACTTTCACTTAGATATCACAATATAGCTTTTACTTCTTAAAGTTTCCCAAAAATTATAGATGTGAATTTACACAGGAAAAAACAAGTCTTTCAAGCAGAGTTAAAGCATAACATCAATTTTGTATGACTAACCAATGCAAAACCAGGATCTTCTCCTCTTGCTAGGGCATGATTTTATCTCTCGATCTCCTGAATGATTCCTTGCCCAGTCCTGAAAGATGACAGTATTAAAAAAGTATTAAAAAGAATGTACAACAAAGATCTGCTAATGTTGATCCACTACAATACAATTCTGCTCTATATTCCTAAGGTTTCTGTTTTAACTAGACCTTGCAGTAAGGAACCAGGTTAAAAAAAATGAAGACTTGCAATTAAGATTACCTGTGATGTTTATGTCATTGTGAATGGACAAGAAGTATATTTAAAAATCCGGAAGCAATCAAACTAACAGCAACTCCAATTGATAAGCTGCTCAAATCCTCATAGTTGGCTACTTCCTCCATCACAAGCACCCCATTTCTCAAAGATGTACCAGTCTTAATCTTCAACTCCACAAGCAATGATCAGTGCAAATTCAAAACAGAAAGATCCAGATATCAATGATTGTAGCAGGGAAGATACAAAAATTGTGAAAATCTACAGTTTAAATAAATTCTTGATTTGACCAACATTCACTATTTGTTCTTTATCTGAGACTTTTTGGGGGTTAAAGAGAATATGTCTCATATTGGTTCATATTTAGAGAGAATATGAACCAATATGAGACACTACCAAAGCCCAAACAATTGAAAACTAGTCCATGTCACCCAGAAAAAACTTCAACCAATTGAAAACTAGTCCAGAATAACCATTGCTTTTAAAAACAGAGATATCATATCTCTCTAAATCAGTCCTATGCTAACAAGAGAAAGCAAATACAATTTATCATTTATGATCCTCAACCACTCTTGTAAATACCTGTAAACAAAAGTCAAATGTGTTTGTATGCCCTCAGATTCAAGCAAGTTTGCAGCCTCTATTCCCTAAAAAAAGAAAAAAAGGAAAAAAGGCCATAAGTCCAATAGCACATAAAGCTTAACTCTAACTCATCGTAACAAATCCAATTTGCATTATCACTCACTTGCCAGGTTGAAGGAATTTCGAACAATAGGCATTCAGGAGGAACATTAATATCATTGTACAACTTCAAAAGGTCATGCACCTGCATAATTTGATAAACAGTAGCATTAAATTGAAGCATGACACAAAGCAATATGTATTATGAAGGTGAAAATTCCATGGTTCAGTGCTGAAATTCAGAAGTCACAAAATAATAACTTTTGTTTCATCGTCTAAGCTGATCCAAGAGTCATCAACTATTGAAAAACTTGTGTTCACATGACACACGACCTAGGGTAGAGGAGAAGCAAGAAAAAAAATTAGTTTATACGTGAAGTACAAACAAAACTAAAATGTCTGATCTGAGTTTTCTTTATGTATATGGTTGATTGAGAGAGTAGTAAATAGAATGTGAAGAACGAGTGACAAGAAAATCGAACTTTAAAGGAACACAACTAAATTTTTCTTTTTTCTGGAGAATTAAGAAGATAATGAAGCAGGCTTGATTCAATGATTTATCGATTTTGTGTGGACGTTGAACGAAAACAAAGCAGTGAAGAAGATGAAAGCAGAGACAGCAAACAAAGCCTGAACAATCATATCAGATCTGTAACACACAAGTCTATCTCAAACACAACGAAAGCTAATCAGATCAGAAGTATGAGAAGCAAACCAAAAAACTGGAGCAGGAATGCCTACAGAAGAAGACAAACTGTCAATTGCTCGTTCTGATATAGATACAATCTCCAGTGCACAAAACTTGCAAGCCGTGAACACTCAGAAACAAGGTAGTCTTGCGACAGAACTTGCAAGCCCTGAACAGTCAGAATCTCCCAAAGCCATATCCACAGCATTCTGCACAAAAGATTTAATCAATGAGACCAAATTGCATAGTTATCCTGCAGAGCCAACAGAAACACAAATAGCAAAAGGGAAGAAACTCTAGAGATCTACAAAAACTCATAGCAAAAATCAAAAACCAAAAACCAAAACTCAAAGCAAAGATCTGAGACCTGAAACCGCAGATCGAAGAGCCATAGATTTGAAGCTGGAACGGCGGGCGAGCGACGCAGAAGACGTGGGCGAGTAGGAGAACGAGGGTTGAGGGCGACGCGGTGAGCGACCGCCGTGGCCGACGCAGTGAGCAAGCGTGGGAAGGTTTGGAGAGAAGACGCCGCGAGTTAGGGCTTTGGTGTTCGGCGTGAATGAGATAGAAGGGAGGGGACTGAAAACATGTGAATGAGAGATTGATGGGTCTGACCGTCTGAGTTAATGGGAATTTTGGGCGTCCTGAAATAAGATTCAGGACGACAAAAAAATTATTGGGAAAATTCGTTTGAGGGCCCCTATTGGGCAATTAATTCTAGAAAAGACCCACAAAATCTGAAAATACAGAAAAAGGCCCTGAAATTCTGACAATACCCAAAAAGGCCCAAAGATTCTGACGGGGGGCTGATATAGTTGTTAATGGGGCTGATATAGTTGTTAACGGGGGGCTGATATAGTTGTTAACCGGGCTGGTTTAGTTGTTAAATTTTTTTTTTTAACAACTAAATTAGCCCGGTTAACAACTATATCAGCCCCCCACTAACAACTATATCAGCCCCCCACTAACAACTATATCAGCCCCATTAACAACTCCGTCAGAATCTTTGAGCCTTTTTGGGTATTGTCAGAATTTCAGGGCCTTTTTCCGTATTTTCAGATTTTGTGGGCCTTTTCTGGAATTAATTGCCCAATAGGGGCCCTCAAACGAATTTTCCCAAAATTATTAAGTCGTCCTTATAGCTATTCAGAACGCCCAAAAAGCAAAAATAAGCGCAAAAAAAATAGAATTAAGGCGTTCTTAACCTCATCTAGGACGCCTAAAATAAAAAATTATTAGCTCCCGCCAAAAAAATCCCGAAATAGCGCCATGATGCTAATTTTTGACGCTAAGCAATTAATGTTAGGCATCCTGAAATTATTTTAGGACGGCTTAATTAATTTTAGGCGCCCTAAAATTTATTTTAGGACGTCAAATTCTTGGAATTCAAGTATATAATTACAAGAATGCTATTGCGTTCACTTTTAACTTCCTTTTTAAAAATAAGGACTTCTTTTAATGAAGTAGTAAGCATTTTTTGTAGTAGTGGGTGCTGGATGCACCTTTGGTAAAAACCATGTGCATTATTGCACCTTTACCCATAAACATATATAGTTATACAAAGAATGTAAAATTAAAGTTACTACCTATTGAACTTACCAACAAAACCCCTTCTTCTGAGCTCTTATCACTATGCTTATCCTTCAGGCTCGAACAATTCTCAGGTCCTATGATTAACATTTATATAGAGATGAGTCATTAATCAATCCAATCTTAATAACATAATTAAGATGTAGCTCCTCTAGACCCACCCAAAAATATTTGTCCTTTTATATTCTTATGACCAGGGATGTCTACTAATAAATATGGACTTAATTTAATTAGATACTATACACAATGAAATAAACATCATCTCAGCCATTTAATCTTTCAATTTATCCAAAGAAACCTTTACTTTGAAGATTATACAAAATTAACAACTTATGTGATTATTTTAAGACTTATCAGAAATTCAGCCTTTAATTTCTCTGGGAATTTAGAAAATTCATAACTTGGTCCATATAATTCCAAATGGAGTGATTCCAACTTCTACTTAAAGCTTGATGAGTCTATTTTCATAAATTAAAGTCACCAAATTGATTTATTGCTGAGAAAATTCCCTGATTTCAAAAACATAAGTATTGTCTAGACGACTCTCTAGAATCTTAGGTTAGTTTGCAAAATTCATAACTCTTTGTACAAAGCTCTAAAAATTACAAACTACCTATTAAAATAAATCTTTAAGTCTCTGCTACATGTCTGAAAAATTTCACAATTTTTAGAGTTTGTTTACTTGGCCAAAAACTTGACGTCATTCGACTATCTCCAAAATCATACCAAAATTTTCTAGATTCATAATTCAACTTCCAAAAATTATAATTGGAGTTATAGACTTCCGTTTTAGGTGATCGAAAACTCATTTTAAAGCTTAGGGAGACTAATATCTTCTGTAAAATTTTATGAGAAAAACTCAACCTCTAACTCCTACAAACGACATGAAAATCATCTCCTACTTTCAGACTCCTACACAGAGTTGTATAAACAATGACATGTAACCTCATTTTATGACTCAAATCATAGCTTTAAACTCCATAAACTTGTCACAATCAACCTTACCATACATGCAATGTTTCGGTGCTTATTTTTAAAACCAAAACCACCCAAAAACCCCTTCAAAATCGACATGCACAGTCAGCACAAAGCTTTATATGATGACAAGATTTTTCTCACTCAACACTCACAACTTTCAGCAACTTTATTCCTCAAAAGAATCTGTCAAAATAAGGTTGGGGATGGGTTTAGAAGGCTCTCCTAGACTTCAAAAACAAGTTGCATGTGAGTTTGGAGGCTTCCTTTCTTCTTTCTCTGGTAACCTCATGTTCTCTCTCGGCTGGAAAGGAATGAGGAATGGAAGAATGAGGGAATGCGACGGTCAGGAGGCATGTGTGTAAGTTGTGAGAGAGAAAGTGAAAGGATGTGGTGCGTGTGTATATGGCTGTCGGATGAGAGAGTGAGTGAAGGAATGAGAGATTGGAGTGTTTCAGATGGGAGAATGAAACAAATGAGAGAGAAGCATGTGAGTGAATTAAAAGAGAAAGGAGTGTCGTATATGGGCTGCTGAAGGAGAGGAGAGAGGAAAGCAAATGAGTATGTGGCCAGCATGCATGTGGTGTGAGGTGTATGAGAGTGTCCAGATGGAAAAGGGAGTTTGTGAATTAAGGGAGTATATGGACGCTAGACAAGTTCAGGTACATGGGCTGCGTTTTTGGTTGCTGGTCTAAATTAATTCGAACCAAAATAATTAATTGGTGTTGCATGTGGTGAAGTAATACGGGCTTATACATGCAAAACAGGAATAGTGAGAAATAAGAGCTATGTGATGTGTAAATATTAGGCCCAATAGGAAATGTATATTGAGAGGATAGTTTGTGGGTTCCACACCATATTAGTCCCAATTAACCATGGTTATGAAACCTGGAGCAGGCCGGCCGGTTCGAACTAGAAACCCGCGACCGGTTCAATTTGTAGTAGAAATCAGAGTCGGGGTCAAAGTCTTTAAAAAAAAAGTCAACTGAAGAGGAAGACGTTTACATGGAGAGAGATGGGAATATAAGGATATTATGGCGACCAAAGACTTGCTTTTTCGTCGACTCTGGTGATGGCGTCGAAGACTCCGAAAAGGAAGACGACTTGTAGAGACATGGAGAGAATAGAGGATAAGGCCAGTTGTATGGCGGCGATGAAGCTTCCTTTGTTCTCTTGCACCTGCCTTGTATGTGGTGGCTTGAGCTTGTATGATTCACAGTGAGGTAAGAGTTGGATTTCAAGAAGGAGCCAAGGAAGGAGTCATATGGAAAAAGAAGAGAAAAAGAGGTTACAAATATGGCACATGGGTTTGGACTTTGGGTAGATGATGAAGATAAGGGAGGATTCACGTGCTTGCTCACCTAATTGTTATAAAAAGAAGCGAAATAGCAGAGTCATAAATGAGAAGCAGACAGGACATGACTACAGTTTGACCCATTAATCTTTGATCCAGTACTTTGACCGATTCAATGACGGGTCCGGTTTAAATAACCTTGCAATTAACTCTCTAGGCCATAAATTATTTATTCCATAGTTTTTAGGCTAAAAATTATTCTTTAACTATTTGTCCTTAATTTACAGGAAAATATGCCTTAAATTTTAAATATTAATCCTTAAAATATTCAAGGCCAATTTTCCATACTTAATTCTATATCATATTTTTAATTCTCTAATTCCAAATTTTGGGATGTCACAACAAAATTAAAATTATAACATTAGTCAATTATGTAACATGATTAAAAAAAAGCTTAAATATATATGTATTAATAAATTATATAGACTAAAATCCTTCATAAACAATAATTATCCAAAATAATACTATATTTTTGATAAGGTAAAAAACTTTATAGCCTATAAACTCCGCAAGTATACGGGTCATATCAAGTAATAAAGAGTGAGTAAGATATCGTTCCCAAGGACTTGGTATTACAAACTCCAGTTAAGTATTAATTTTACACTTTCATCTAAGTTAAACAAACCAAATTTAATTTAATTAAGATAAAAGGAATTAAAACTAAAATTAAAATAAACAAACTACGACAATAATTAAATGAGCAACCCAGAGTCACTAATCCCTTATTAGCTTCATAAATCTTGTTTTCATTAATTTAATTAGCCTTAATATCAATTTTGTTAATCTTGAGTATAAATAGTTATAAGTGTCTGTCAGTCCACTTACAACCCTCTCTTGAGTATAATTTGTTATGTCTAACATAATTACTCAAGAGACAACATAACTCGGACATACTCTTACAATTATATGGAGCAATTAGGTATATGTCTATCCTAATCACAAATTAAATCGTAATCTAATTCCATATTACTTAATCTCAGAGCTTAATTAAAATCCTCTTCGTTAAGGTAAATCTTAATTCTCAAATTCACATTCAATGATAGGCCAGTTACTAAATAGATAAAGCTAAACAAGATTAAATAACCAAGATTAATATTAATTATAACTAAATAATAAAAACAAGGTCTAATCCAGTTTAAAGTTCCTCTCGGTTGCAAAGAAAAATTAGCCAAACATGGTTTTAATCCAGATCACAGCAACAACAATAAAAATTCAGATTCAGGCCACAATGAAAATCAAAGGGAAGGGGAACAAAAATAGAGTAGTGAGTTAAAAACACAAGTGCTCCCTCTTCCAGCGTGTACTACGTTGCTGCCTGAATCTATCCCCAATGCTGCGCCTCTGCTGCAGATCGCCTCCTCTGTTTATCTGATTTCCGACAATGCTGAGAACGTGGGTGAATTGAGGTGGTGGTAGGTGGGAATGGGATAATCTCTCCGGTGACGATGAAGGTGGAGGTGTCGCCGGCGAGGGAGAAGATGCGATGGAGTGGGTATGCAAAGACTTCTCGCTGCGCTACCTCTGATTTTTCTCTGCAAGTCGTGCTCTCTCTGTCCGTTCAGCCAAATTCCTCTTTTTCAATTCGTCGCTGCCCCTTTTCTCCCGAATAACATCCTCTGTTCCCTCTTATATTTCCTCTCAATTTAGGTTTTCATCCCCCTTCAAGTTGTGGGCCCAATTGTCCAAATGGCGCCATTAACCAAACGGTTCAAAATTCAATCCGCAAAGTCATGCTCCCCTGGTGCTTCTGATTGTGAAAAACCCAAAAAAGAAATTATATAATAATAATAATAATAATAATAAATTTTTACTTCTTCTTTTCTTTTTAGCAAGATTTTTATTATTATTATTTATTTCCTAAATTCAAACTTTTATTTTAAATTGAAATCCCACAAATGATGCAACCAATTTGATTTAATTTTATAATAACTAATAAATCCCTTTAATTTAGCATTAATGACTTCCCAAATATATCAAAATATACCTTAAATCTACTAAAAATGGGAAGTCATCAATTTTAGATTGAAATAAGCACTCCCTCCGGTCCTAAATATAAGAAAGAATTGACTTTTTTGGAAAGATTAAGGAAACTAAATAAGTTATTTAATCAAATCATATTTTGACTTTTTTGGAAAAATTAAGGAAGCTAAATATAAGTTATTTAATGAGATCATATATTTTTTGTATCCTTAGATTATATATCAGTTTTGTTCTGTTCTAAGAACACAGATTAATTGGACTTGACTAGGTTGTCAAGCCTAGAGCCTATGTACCCTTTGAAGAGATCAAAGTCCACGTAGTTCGCAGTATACTTGGAGGCTTGAAGCCAGGGGGTGGTGTGTGTGCTCTGTGTGACTGAAAGTAAAGAGAGCATGAATTAGAACCTGTGCACCTGGTTAGGCTTCCTCTGTATTTATAGAGGCATTCGGCGCGAGTATCTTGGTCATCCTAGATCTCCGAGGCGAGTATCTAGGAGATTATCTCTTGTTGAGATAATCTAGATACCGATAGATCATATCTGTCATGATCTCCGGTGCCAAGATATTTGGGGCAAGTATATCGGGATGTTGGTTAGGATAGATCCTATCTTGTTAGGATACCAGATCTTCCCTGTTGATACGCCAACTATGCTTCCTAGCTCAGTTGGGCCGTAGCATGGATCTGGGCCGTTGGGCCGGTCCGTAACAGTTGCCCCCAGCTTGGTCGTTCAGGCCTCTGGACGGCCGAGATGTTCATTGCCCCCGGCCCCTGTTGAGGCCGGGGCATTCTACTTCAGCTAGACCGACTTGTAACTACCACGGCCCATAAGGTGGCTTTAAGTCTGGGGCCTGGCTTCTCATGACTTTGAAAGGTTCCATTCCCGTCATCGTGCCAAGAATGCCCTACTTTAAGTAGCCGGGGTGGTTACCCAACCCGGATCGATTCGGGACGCCTAGCAATGAGTTCGCATCTACGTTTGAATCCAGGTGTTGATCTCGGCTATTGAAGTCATCTACTCTGCAGATCCAAGGTAATGTCTCCAGGGTCTGGGATAATGCTGAGGTGGTTCGCCTGTCTCTGAGGTTGGAATTTAGCCCGGGCTAGATTGTATGTGAATCTATACCCTCTTGGCTATCTACCGCACAGCACGGGGTTGTGTCATGTTGACTCTGGTTATCGATGTCCTTTTGCTCAAAGATCCGAGGTATGCCTCAAGGATCCGAGGCAATATCAAGGAGTTCGCTCGACTTTGGGGTCGAGATCCTTATGCATTCGCCATTACCGTCAACTGACATCTGGCGGCTTGTGAGTTCTGCGCGGACTTGATGTGTCCATCGTGTCACGTACTTCAGCCCTTCCTTCCGGACTTAGAGGTCTCTAGGGTGCCGAGGCGCCTTTACTATTTTATTCCGGATCTCGTATCCGAATTGCTCTATATTCCGGATTTCGTATCCGAATTGTTCCCTCTTTGATACGCTTTTGTCAGAGTCTTTGACGAATTTGGATTCGTAACCTTCTACTCATTTGTTAGCTCAGATTTGTAGCGCCAGATTTTGTATCCGAATTGTTGCTTTGTGTTGCTGACAGCCTAACGGTGTCACTTCTATCTTGTTGCCCCCTAGCCTGGCAGTCGAGGGCTCTAGGCTGCCGGGGTGCATTGACCGCTTAACCTGGATCTCATGTCTGAGGTTAAAATTTTGTTCCATCCATCAAGGTGGTTCCCTCAGATGATGTCGTTCCTCCGAATTGGTCTTGACCAGATATGCGCTCCTAGCAATGCATCAAGCCCATTTTGACACAACTTCCTCATTTGAAGCAGACTGCCTCGGACTGCCTCAGCCCGGCCTTTGATCTAACCAAGCACTTGAATCCGATCGTATCTCTGAACTTTGCCGGGTATGCCTACCGGGCTTATGTGAAGGACGGTGTCCGGGTTCCGCTCCGTCTTGCAAGGAGGTGATGAGGCCGGGTCAGGAGTTCCTGGGGCTAGTCTGTCCAAAGAGGTGGTGCCTTCTGGTGATGCTGCTTTCTCGAGCTAGGGTGCCTGTGCCCTGTCACTCTTTTATATACTCGACCGGCGTTTACGTCCAGGAGTTTAATTTATTGACCGCTTTAAGTACAGGTCTATATACTCGACCAGCGCTTACATCCGGGAATTTTAGCTTATCGACCGCATTAAGTACAGGTCTATATACTCGACCAGCGTTTACATCTAGGAGTTTAGATATTTGTTGACCGTAATGAATACAAGTCGCTTGACTCTACCACACTTACGCGTGGGAGGTTGGGGCAAGGTTGTCTTGTTTCAACCTCGTCAGGTATAACTAACCGCACTACCTCATCCAACTTTCACTAGTCGGATTCCAACTTTTCTCTTAGTTGGATTAATGGTAACCGACGTAAGGGCTAAACTATCACATGTCCAACCGAGGCTTCACCTGCCTCTAATCAAACATTTTGACCTGATCAGGGTCGGCATGATAGTCCTCTTGCTTAGTCGGGCGAGCGTTGACGCGTCAATTTCGCAAAAGGCCACGTATGGCGCCTTCGCCGAGCTCTAACCAATGCCTGTCGGAGTACAACGGCCGGTTTCATACATCTAGATGTTTTTGTTAGCGGCCGGGTACACGACCTCAGAGCCGTTTTTTGGACCGGGCTTAATGGCCTCGGTTCCATGCCGGGTTTCAGGACCTCGGCTTCACGCCGGGTTACGGACCTCCACTTCATGCCGGGTTTGTTGACCTCGGCTTCTCGCCGAGCTTAGTGACCTCGGCTTCATGCCGGGTTTACTGACCTCGGCTTCATGCCGGGTTTACTAACCTCGGCTTCACGCCGAGTTTATGGACCCCGGCTTCATGCTTAAGCAAATACTTGTGCACATTGGTGAATCTCCTTTGTGGGATCCTTCATTAATGAAAACAGCTCAAAAGAGCTTACAAATGGTCATGAATCGTTCAAAGTGAAAATAAAGGATAATTTAAACTTAAGAACTTAAAGCAATGACCAAACAATAACGTAAGAAATAACCAAACAATAGCGTAGGGCGGTGCCGAGATCTAGCTGTAATAGATCTTTTATTTGCCGGCGTTCCATGTTCTCCTAACCGGCATTCTTATTGCCGATGTCGGCTGTCTCCGTCGCGTCTCCGAGGCTCGGCCCTCTGCTTGTCCGCCCGATCCCTTTTGTCGGGTGAGGAATTCCTCAGCTTCTCGGATTCGTCCGCATTGGCAATCTCCATCTGTTCGACATCCAGATACTGTTTTGCCCGGGTGTAGAATTCGGTCAGAGTGTAGACTCGGTTCTTGCACAAATTCCTCGCCAGGCGTGATGATGGGTCTAATCCATTGATCAGGCAGTGCAAATGAACTCCCTCGGATAAAGATCGTACTTGCATTGCCACGTCTCTGAACCGATTTAAGTACTTTTGCAGTGTCTCACCCTTTTTATGTTTCACCTTACTCAGCGTGAATTCAGACTTCGGTTGTTTCTTGCTCGTGGCAAAGTGTAACTCAAATTTACGTCCGAGGTCTTCAAAACTCTGAATGGAATTATTAGGTAGCGAGTTTAGCCATTTGTGTGCCGGTCCGGTCAATGTGGCCGAGAAGAGGCGCAAAATGACCGGGCCGTCTATAGATCGGACCCACATCATCTTCTCGAAGATCTCAAGGTGATTACGTGGATCCTGAGTCCCATCGTACTTCGGGAGGTCAGCCAGATCGAAATTTTTTGGATAGGGGACTGCCGCTGTTGCCCTAAAGAAAGGGGTCCTGCCGGATCCTGCCAAGTACTTCATCCTATACTCCCGGGGTGAGCCATGTGTCCGGGGAGCTCTGTTTTCCTCACAATGCACTTCAAGGTCTGAGTCCTCCCTGTGGCCGTTGCGGTTTTCGTCATCACCTTGGTCCTGGTTGTCATTATGGCCTCGGTCCTCCTTTCTGAGATCCGTAATAGCCGTTCTCTCTTTCGCGCTGATGCGGTTTGACGTTCTTGCCTAGATCTGCCTTCTCTCCTTGTCTGGCCGTCGGTCTGGCGTCTTGACTCCGGGCTACTGCTATTCGTGGAGGCCCCTTCTTCTCCCCTTCGGGATTTCCTGCGGCTTCCGCGTCGGTGGTGGCGCTCGAGCTCTTCCCTTATCATTTGACTGAAAGTTTGGAAGTTTGCTTGTCGTTGCAGGTGATCCCGTTTTTCCTTGTCTTTGAATCTTTGAAGCAATGATTCTTGCGTCCTCCGAAGGATGCGGACGTCGGCTTCCAGCGCCAGAGCGTCCTGGGTCAGAATCTCCCTGCGTGCCTCCAATGGTGTCTGATCGTCAGCGAGGGGGGAAGTCGCTGTGTCAGTAACATGACCCTCCGGGGTGTTTTCTCGTCGCGGTTGCACTTGCGGCTGGCTAGGTCCGATCTGAGGTTGACTTGGCAGGGGACCTCCGTCAGCCTGCTGCGGTGGATTTCTACTGTGGCTTCTGGTGTTCGCCATTAGTGGTCACGGGGATAGAAGTTTATGGTCCCCACGGTCGGCGCCAATGTTCTGTTTTAAGAACACAGATTAATTGGACTTGACTAGGTTGTCAAGCCTAGAGCCTACGTACCTTTTGAAGGGATCAAAGTCCACGTAGTTCGCAGTATACTTGGAGGCTTGAAGCCAGGGGGTGGTGTGTGTGCTCTGTGTGACTGAAAGTAAAGAGAGCATGAATTAGAACCTGTGCACCTGGTTAGGCTTCCTCTGTATTTATAGAGGCGTCCAGCGCGAGTATCTTGGTCATCCTAGATCTCCGAGGCGAGTATCTAGGAGATTATCTCTTGTTGAGATAATCTAGATACCGATAGATCATATCTGTCATGATCTCCGGGGCCGAGATATTTGGGACAAGTATCTCGGGATGTTGGTTAGGATAGATCCTATCTTGTTAGGATACCGGATCTTTCCTGCTGATACGCCAACTATGCTTCTCGGCTCAGTTGGGCCATAGCATGGATCTGGGCCAGTCCGTTTATTTGTCAAACTAATTAGTTTGAGAAAAAATTAAAATATAAATAATATAAAATAATTTAATTAGTTTCCTTAATCTTTCTAATTAAAAAAGTAAATTTTATCCGATGTTTAAGGTAGGGAATAATGAATTGTGACATGTGTTTCTAATAGATTATGGGTCTCGACGGTTTCTTTTTCTGGGTTTTGTTTCCAAGGGGCAAGACTTTGGACTTGCTTAAAAACTTCGAGTCAGATGATGCGATGAAAACCGGGCTCAAGGTTCATTTCTTGAATACTATGCTCCATATGGATCTGTCATCGCGGGTGGATGAAGTTTAAGAAAGAGAAGAAAGGAAAGGAAAAGAAAGGAAGGGGAAGGAAGAGGAAGGCCAAAGGTTGCCGGGCCGACACATAAAAAGTGAGAAAAATTAGTTTCTCCAAAACCATAATTTTAACCAAGAAAAGACTTTTGGCCTTTTTTTTTAGTAAGTGTTTGAATAATTTTTTGCAAAACTTTTGTCTGTATATTTCACCAAACACTCACTCACTAAGTGGGAGTCAATTAACGTAACTAAACACTTCCAAAATATCCAACATCGGCAACGTACGTACACTTGAAAGATTAATTATAACAAGCCTCTTTTTAGAGCTCTGACCTTCTCCCCCATACTAATTTACTGAGACATGCACGCTAGCCAACCATCTCATTCATCAGGCATCCCTCTGATCAGCAGATTTTCTTTAATTTGGAACAAAAGGGCTTTTGCACAAGACATATAAGGATCTGTGCACAGAGAAGGTAGCGGCATTACCCCACGCAGAGCCCTTTCACTTATATTATCTGTGTTGGTTAAATCCCTCACATTAATACACGCTTGTCTACCCTGCACGTATGTGTGTATTTATGTATGTACTCGTTTATGTCAGCTCTGAGCTCTGAGTGTAAGGCACGGCCAGGTTATGGTTTTGATTAGAGTCGGCAACTTGCTGGTAAATAAATATTAATTATTTGATTGATAATGATGAGTACCATAGGCATAAACCACTTTTTATTGCGCCTACATGTGCTGGTCTTGGAAAGCTGATAACAAGGTAAAAGAGAGTACGTGGGTTTTTATTTTATTAGCTTTAAAACTGTTTCTGATGAATACGGCATAGTCGAGTCGAGACATGGCATCGACGGATTATTAAGGGATCGGTGTCTGCTGTTTGAGTATTTATTTAAATATGTTTGCTAAGGCCAATAAATATATACAACTTTTTTTTTTAAATTTTCATACCTTCTCAGATGAAGATTACGTAGATATATAGTGCTTAAAAGTAAAGTTTTTAAGCACCATATATAAATATTGTAACGAAGCGGCCCACGGCGGATGATTTTGCATTAAACAAAAGAAAAAGAGGGGAGTTAGAGAGAGTAGACCAGATCTGGGATCAGGCATGGCGGCAAGGGCAAAGGAGGGCAACACCAGATGGTGTCTCCGGGGCAAGACGGCTCTTGTCACCGGCGGCACTCGTGGAATCGGGTCACTTATCTCTGGGTTCTTATTATTTGTACGCAGTGCGTGTGTTTGTAAATTAATTAAGTTCATGTATGTGTCGGTTCAGGCATGCGGTGGTGGAGGATTTGGCCCAGTTTGGGGCCTCTGTGTACACGTGCTCTAGGACCCAATCGGAGCTCCACAAATGCTTAAAGGAGTGGCAGGACAGGGGCTTGACGGTTCATGGGTCGGTCTGTGATGTGTCCTCCCCATCTCAGAGGCAGCACCTTATTCAACAAGTGGCTTCTAGATTCAACGGCACCTTAAACATTCTTGTGAGTTCAAGTAATTATAACTATGTACATATATGGTTTTCATTTGTACGTACATACGTACCTTGGTTTCAATTAATTAATGATTCTGATTGCGCGCCCGCACATATAGGTGAACAATGTTGGAATAAATGTGAGGAAGGCAACAGTGGAGTACACTGGCGACGATTATTCCATGATGATGACTGCTAACTTCGAATCTGCATACCATCTGTGCCAACTGGCATACTCTGCCCTCAAAGCATCTGGCAGTGGAAGCATTGTGTTCATTTCCTCTCTTGCAGGTCTCACCAGTCTCGGGACAGGAACAATCTATGCAGCCGCTAAAGGTGATCCATTTCACAAGTCAACATTCCCTCAAAAATGATCATTATATGCTCAAAGACACTCACGCTTGTTTTTTATTCACGGACAGCCGCAATCAATCAGCTCACCAAAACCCTTGCTTGTGAATGGGCAAAAGACAACATAAGGAGCAACTGTGTTGCCCCCTGGTGTACAAAAACCCCGCTTGTGGCACATGTATGTGTGTAAATAACTCTCTCTCTCTTCTCAAGCCTCCCTTACTCCATATGCTTTAATTTCTGCCTCACTTGAGATGATGGAAAGAAGCTAGATTAATTAACCACTGCAGAACTAGTGTGTTGGGGGCGTAAACTCTGAACCAATCTCTCTTTTTATTTAATTCAGTGCTCACCTGCATGCTGATCCTATGCGTCCTTGTGGTTAGTGTTTTGTCTTTTTCCTCATCTTCATCATGTGATCGAGCATGACTAGTCATGATATATATGCATTAGTTGTGCTAAAACATTGTTGCTGTCTGTTCTGCGAAATTCTCCCATATGTGCGCGCGCGCGCGCTTAAGTCATTTACATACATATATATACATAGCTGTATTTCTTGTCTAGTGATTAATTGCGCCCGCGTGCGTAATTCAGGGAGAGCTGAGAGTCCAACTTCAAGGTTGAGTGCTCTTAATTGATTTGTTGTTACGCATATGATGGTAGATTGGTAGCTAGCTAGCTGGGTTGCTGGTGATTATATTGTTTGCCTGTGATATATATAATGATTATATTGTTTGCCCGTGATATATATATATATATATATAACTCGAACGAACCAACGTACAGCTGATTGAAGACGCCAAGTTTGTGGAGCAAGTACTGAGGCGAACGCCTATAAAGCGAATAGCAGAGGCACATGACGTGTCATCCTTGGTGGCTTTCCTTTGCCTGCCTGCCGCCTCCTACATTAATGGACAGGTTGTTGCCGTCGACGGAGGAATGACCGTCAACTCCTTTGAATTCAACATGATCAAATCAACATAATTAATAATAAGCCTTCATTCATGTTTTCAACAAACTCCATTATTTTGCCCTCTTCAGCTTAGCTAGCTTACAACTATCGATCGCACGTCATTGTTTAGTTAAGACATAACATTCAAAATGTCCCACTATTGTGTTACCTTATATGTTGGTTCTTTGGTGGCCATTTAACAGAGGTTCTCCGTTTTGGGGAGGGGTGGATGTATTTCTCATATTTTCTTTCTCTTCTTGGTTGTAATAAGTTGTATTCGATCGATCATCAGCTCGGTTTTACAGTACTGTTGAATAATTGGGTCAGTCAAGTTTCTCCTTGTGTGTGAAATCAACGACAGGTTAAATTAGTAATTTGCCGCCAATCTGTTCCCATTTTCTTATGAAGCTAATTAATTGTGGTTTTTCTGGATCCACAAATGAAAATGATCACTTTTATGCTTTATGCATATGTCATATATTTAATTTCTACGATATAGAATCTTACTTATATAAAAGTAAAGCATTAAGTGGTTCTTTGCTTGACACATATCCTCCTTATTTTATTAACGGATAAAGTAACTCTCTTTATATATAAATCTTTTTCAGCATTTGACATGCCTCATCCTTATTTTGCTAACTACCAAAGTCACACTCTTTGCTTATTATTTTTAATTCTTAATTTTTAATTTGTTATACAAATTCTTAGAATAAAAACCTCTATTAACCCCCTTAATTATCCTCTTTATTAGGTTAACTGATAAGGTAACCCCTTCATTGGATTTTTCACATTTTCACATTGATATTTTGAAATATTTGGTAACAATTTTCCTTTTATCACTCCTTATATCTTATATCCTTTTTGTTCATATTTAATTTATGATTTTGTTTCATCCTCTACCTCCTACTTTCTAAATTAAATATTTCATCCTTTTTTTAACTAACCATCGTTATCCCTCCTTATATTGATTTTCTTAAAATATATCATCAAAATGAAATGACTTTGCATAGGATATGAGGACAAGATGACTTCTACCCATGAAAAGTCAAGAAAAAGAATGAAATAGTTTACCAGTAAGCATCTCTTTGACCGACACATCAGTAAAATAAAAAGCTCAAAACACTAAAAAAAAAACAAAGAATTAAGGTGGTTATGAAAGATGAATAATGGGGAAGATAGTTATAAATTATTTTACCAATCTTATTTATTCCTCAATAATAATTAATTTTTTTTCATCAATAACCGCATTTGAATTTACTGTTTTTTCATATTTTTATCTTCAAAATTTATTTTGTAACACAACAAGCATATATATGAGATGTAGTTAAAGATGATATAGGGATTCAAATTCCAAATAAATTAACTAAGATAATTCATTATTTATTTGCCTTCTCATATAAGAAAATTTTAATTTTGAAGGTCCAAAGATTGTATTACCCTTAATTTTAATTTAGCTATATATATATATATATGGAAGTTGGCCTCTTCATATTGTCGTGCGCACACCCTAATTCCCCGTGATGTCATGTTAGTCGGGGTGCATTTCAGATTGGTCTCTGCGTTCTATGTCCTCATCCATGATCTTCAATATCCCTTAATGCATTATCTTCTGGTATTTTCTATTTGTGTGTCCATCTTCATCGATGTTTTTAAATGATTTTTTTTCCTTTTGTGTACCCATCTTCATTTTCATCAAAAATTCGGATTGCATTACTTAAATTCACAACTTTTCCTCATTTTATATTCTTGGTAATAGACATTCACATTTATGCATCAGTTGTTTGTTTCTATTTGTGTTGACATTAGAGTTTGAGGAGGTTTGTAGACCCCTTGTCAAGGGTGATGTAGGCCAGTGAGTTCTTCCTTTATATTCCTCTCCTTCCTTTGTCTCTTAAGTTGGTCACAGAACTTGGCCTGATGCAGGACGAGGGAAAGGGAAAGAAGAGGAGAGAATAAGAGAAAAGATCAGGACCTATTTCTCCTAATCCTTCAGTATCTTTTCATCCTAGCCGTCCAAAAATTGATCAAAGCATCCAGAGAGAAACACATCATCAATTTCAAAAAACTGCATGCGATAAATATAAAAATTGTAAAAGTAGATGATATGTCTCTCTCTAACGTTTAGATCAATTTTTGGACGGATAAGATGAAAAAATACTGAGACATGAAGAGAGAAAAGATTCTGAGATAATCTACTTCCAAACATCAGGTAGAAGGAGATAAGAGAGAATAAATGAGAAAAAGAAAGAACAGAGGAGTGTGGACAATGAGAGAGAGAGAGGGGGGGGGGAGGAAACTCAATAATCAACATTATTAACAAATGAGTTGATGTGCTATGTATAGGCATTCACAGATGACAACCAATTAACATTAAAATAAAGTATTTCATAATCATCTTATTAATCATAAAAATCCTTGGTTTACTTCACATCTCATAGAATCTTTCATTAGTATTTTCCTCTTCCTTTTTTGTCTCCATCATGGCCTCTTTTGGAAAGCCAAAATTGAGAAGTTGTACGAGGAACTTGGAAAGATGGAAGTCGTATTCTTTTCTCCAAAGAATGAATAATAGTTTGAATAAGGTTTTAAATAATTGAAACTCAATCTCTGAAAGAGAAGCACGTAGGGAATTCTGAAGGAAAATGAATACTGGGGTGAATAAACTCGAGCAGATTGAGTTAGAACATAGAGATGAACAATCAACTCATAAAGGAGGTAATGCAATTGAGGAAGGGATACCATATGAATATGAAGAACATTTGGTTGCAATTTCATGCATATTAACTGCTAACAATCTCCAAACAGGAAGTTGCTAATTACTACTTTTTTTGGTTGACCGATATCTCCCTCCATGTAAGTTTTTGGTGTTTTTTAACCTGATTTTTCCCCTCCATCTACTTCTCGATTTCTTAACTCATTTGATTTTGCCTCTTCAATTTGTTCACCCAATGGGATTCAATAATAGTCAATATGGTGAATAGGAATTGTAACACCCCCAATTTTTAACAGCTATAAATTAATGAAATTCGAAATAAATAACCTTGGGGAGTGTTACCGCCGCACTTGTACTGGGACAAGTGCAAGGCTGTCTTATTACATTAAGATAAATCCAAACTTAAATAAAAGTATTTTATTCAAAGCATAAATAAAATAAAACTAGCTAGAATTATTCATTATTCTTCCTCACTTCTCACTGCTAGCCCCAGCTTTGAGACCTGTTTCAATGAAAATCTGCTCCCCCGAAGGATCGTCGCAGCCCATAGACAAACACACATCAGCAAACGCTGGTAATCCTAATAAACAAAAATAATACAAAAATAACAATAAAATATTCTCATATTAAAAAAAAAAAGAAAAAACATTATATATTTATATAATCGAAAATATTTGTTTCATATTCACTGTCATTCATAAATTTTTATTAAATTTTATTTGGACCCGAAACCTGCCAGTCCATTTAGTTTAGTGGGAAGAGAACCATGGTAGACCTGGAAACCTGCCAGTCTATCCTGTGACCCGGAAACCTGCCAGTCACAATCAATTGGCCATAAACATAATAATCATATCTTCCTAGTGTGCACACCTCTTCCCAAAGTTGCTACTAGTGTCCCGGAAACCTGCCAGACACCACTTTAGGAAGAACGGATACTATCTTTTCACATTGGTGGCATAAAACCCAAAAGTTGTGTTCATCACTTTGGGAGGTACCATCCCAAAGCTATCCTCCCACTATTAAATTGTTTTAAAACACACACACATAATCAACTCCTAATATTATTTACTTATCTTTTATATATTTTATATTATTTTTATTAAATATAAATATAAGGATATTTTAACTTAAAATCTATTCATATCATATTTTATGATGAGGAGACATTTCTTATCGTATGAGTATACATATTAAAACCATTAAAATTGAGACCCAGTTCTAATAGATTCCCAATTCAATGAAAAAAAAAAGACGTACGGTGAGAGTATTCAATTTGTGCATGTAAGCCGATACGCAGTCATAGTTTTCAATTTTAAAAAAACGTACAGGGAGCATCTATATGATTCACGCCAGCCAAGGATATGGTTTTCAAACCCAAAGTGAACAGGAGACGCACAAGAAAACAAAGAAAATTGGATGCAATCATATTACTACATTCAAGCACGTTGACCAAGGTAATTCAATTGCAACCAACTCGTAAGGAAAAATGAACAGGCATGTATATATCCAGCACACAAATCGAGAAGAAGAAATCTATACATATTCGATTCAATTATCCAAATTGAAACCCACGGCTATGCAACAGAAGGCATCTTATGTTTAATACTAAACCACTTTGCAAAAGGGTTTGTACAGGTATTCTAGAAATTAGGTCTACCTATCAAAATTTACATAAACTAACCTAAGACTTATGGGAATTAGGATTACCTGGTCTCCGTGTTTGCTAACCTCCTAGAAGAACGAGAGTATAGCGGCAGGGAAAAGTATCGGGTGTTGTGGAATAATTTGAGGGAGAGAAATTAATCCGAATAATTTGAATTCATAAATCTTAATCTCTAAATCAAAGAGAATACATACGGGCCTTTATATAGGCAAACCTAGAGCTAATCCTAGAATCTAATAAAATCTAATCAAATCAAAATAAATCAAAACAGTTAAGATATAATATCCTAGGACATAATATATCTATATCTAATCTTAAGATATGATATAATATATCTATATCTAATATAATAATAAGATAATGGTTTAATAAATAATGCATAGAATTCCCACAATAATCTGATATAACTAACTCCTAGATTCTTGGATCTAATCTTAAATAATCTAATAATACTATTTATAAAATAATATGATTACCACACAAACAATACAATATTATTAATTTTACTATATTATTATTATTATTATTATTATTATCTACCGTTATTGTTATTATTATTATTTTTTTAAATTTCTATTATTAATCATTATTATTTTATTAGTATTATTTTACTCTATTATTATCATTACTATTTCTATTATTATTATTATTATAAATAAAAATCCGGGGTATTACAGGAATATATAAGAAGCCATTGATAGGAGATAACATTTGTAGCCCATAATGGATCTATGATCTGTGGGCAAGTGGGTTTTTTCATTAAAAATAATTACAAGTATCATAGATTCAAAAATTATAATTGAAACATATGGATATGGACTTAAAATTAAAGATAAATTAAGGATTGGAAAATAAAAATAATTTCAGAATTAGCCTAAAATGTGAAGTTTCATCCTTAAAAAATTTAAGAAAGTCGACATTGATAGTGTTTACAATGAAATTTATATTATATATGAATTTATATTTCCATATTCCATTATATCGAAAATTTGTAGATTTTGAAATTTTCTAGAAAATTAATGAATTTTTCAAGTCTTTACAAGACTTTAAAAAATTTTCAACATGATAATATGGTAATAAAAATCATTAGTTTTGCTATCGCATAAAAATAATTGTAAATACAATTGATATATCTTTAAATAACACTGTAGTAAAGCGATATAGATGCATGTTTTACTAGACTTGTGTCCATACATCACTCGAGGTCAGCACTAGTTATTTATTAAAGTAAGTTGATCCCCACTGCCACCGGGTTCTCCCTAATTACTCAATGCTCAATCCCATCACTTGGTTTCTCCCTAGTTGTTTGCCCTCTCCCTCTAGAGGCGACTTATGGATGGAAGAAGATTCTCTCATTGACATACTTTCTCCATATCTCTCATCGTCCAATCCCAACTGTTGATTTGACTTCATGTGGTTGTTGGTGTGGGTAGTAATATCAAATCTATAGTCTAGATTTAAAGCCGATAAGAGACAATAAGAAAATGCCAATCTTATGGATCTAATCTGACAACATCATCATTCCCATCAATGCCACGTCATTGGTCAACAAAAAGACGAGGCCACATTAAATGATTGAATGAAGAGTGATGAGATGACCACCAACCAATTAAGATACTAACCCTCAAGAAACTAGAGAGATAGAGCTCGTGTGATGAAGGCTTTTTTTTTTTTTTTTTGAAATTCCAATTCTTCCAAGGCTGTTTTAAGAATTTGGGCTGACAAAAGCTTGGGAAAAAAATAAATAAATACCATTTGGATTTGCAAAACCCTCAGAAGCCCGCCGAATTTGTAAAAAGACTAAGAGGTGACAAAGACTTTTGAGAGTTATGCAAATTCATGGAAAATGACCCTAATGCCCTTCCTTTCTCTCTTCCTCTTCCCCCTTTCTCTCTCTCTGAACCAGAACCACTCGCTGCCGCACGTTCATTCGCCGCCATCTACCTCCGCCGTCGACGCCAACGCCGCACCCTCCACCTTGGACGCCGCACCCGCCCGCCGGCACCGGTGAAAAAGAAAACAAAAAAATGAAACACGCGAGAAAACGAGAAACAGTAAAATTTTTTTGATCGGTCGTTCCAAAAGAAATTGGAAGAAGAAGACGTGAAGGAAGGAAGGAAGAAGGAAAGGAAGGGAGGAGGGAAGGAAGAAAGGGAAAAAAAAGAGTTTGAAAGGAGTGCACTGAAAGACTTTTTTTTTCCCCTTTCTCTTCTTCCCTTTTCCTGCTTCCTTCCTTTCTTCACGTCTTCTTCTTCCAATTTCTTTTGGATCGACCGATCAAAAAAAATTTACTGTTTCTCATTTTCTCGCGTGTTTCGTGTTTCAATTTTTTGTTTTCTTTTTCACCGGTGCCGGCGGGCAGGTGTAGCGTCCAAGGTGGAGGGTGCGACGTTGGCGTCGACGACGGAGGTAGACGACGGCGAACGAACGTGCGGCGGCGAGTGGTTCTGGTTCAGAGAGAGAGGAAGGGGGAAGAGGAAGAGAGGAAGGAAGGGCATTAGAGTCATTTTCCATGAATTTACATAACCCTCAAAAGTCTTTGTCATCTTTTAGTCTTTTTACAAATTTGACGAGCTTCTGGGAGTTTTATAAATTCAGATGGTATTTATTTGTCTTTTTCCCAAAAGCTTTCATGATATTCTCTCTTGCCTCGTGGAATATTAATCATTTAAATAGATTATCGTTATGTTTTTCAATAAAAAAAAAGTAGTGAATTATTTATTTATTATTTTTTTTTTATGAGAATTTTAGGAAAGTGGTTGGGCTTACCCACAATCCAAGGACAGGGCGCTTGGAGTTTTCCAGTCCACAGGGGATACTGGCCACACATGCCTCCACCTCTACCAGTGTTACCACTGCTTCCTAGACCCCGCCTCCCCTAGCGCCTTGACCTATTAAGCTATGATAAAATCAAAGAAATGAGTTATATTAAAGACGATAAACGTATAAATATTTTGGCCCGTGAATGGTGAGGAATCTAAAGATATATATCGAATCAAAAAAAAAAAAAAATCATGATAATGTTATCTCGTTTAATTTGACATCCAACCCCACCCCCTAGTACCGAGTCGCAAAGCACGAAACTAATGGCGAAGCCGGAAAGTAGCGTGAGAGGATCCAGATGGTCACTCAAGGGAATGACTGCTCTTGTTACCGGTGGTACTCGTGGAATTGGGTTCGATTTCTTTTCTCCTTTTCTTTTCTGCGATATAGATCAAATTCTTTCCTTCTTAATTACCTCTCGCGCAGAACCATGCACTTTCTACTTGATTATGAGCGCTCCGAGTTTACTTTAGGTTATGTTGTTCAGGCATGCTGTGGTGGAGGAACTGGCCGACTTTGGCGCTACCGTGTACACCTGTTCTAGGAACGAGGATGAGCTGAATAAATGCCTCGAGGAGTGGCAAGATCAAGGCTTTACGGTTTATGGGTCGGTTTGTGATGTGTCGTCTCGACCCCAAAGGCAGAAGCTGATAGAAGACGTAGCTTCTAAACTCAACGGCAAGTTAAACATCCTCGTGAGTTCTTTCCCAAGTTACGATAAACACTTGGTTGATAAGACCTTCCTATTCAGACTTTTTCTCTGATGCATTAAGAAGGCCAAATTTTAGTATGCCAAACTAATACAAGTAATCTCTTTTTCTTTTGGTGATGAGAACTGAATATCCAACTTAGCTACCCTGCCAAAAAAAAAAAAACTTATTGGTAGAAAGTGGTATGATTAAGGTAGTTTGACTTGTTTCCCTCATAAGCATACCATCATTTAAAAAACAGCACTCTATGACAGTTCTATTTTTCTGTGAAAATTGGATTTGAAATATGTCATAATTGCATCACGTGGGCTTAGGTAAATAACGTTGGAACAAATATAAGGAAGCCAACAGTTGATTATAATGCCGAAGATTATACGAAGTTGATGAACACTAACTTGGACTCGGCATACCATCTATGCCAACTTGCGTATTCCCTTCTCAAAGCATCTGGAAACGGAAGCGTTGTGTTCATTTCCTCAGTTGCAGGTCTGTCAAATATAGGTAGTGGAACCATTTACGCTGCAGGTAAAGGTAAGTTGATGTTATAATCTGGTGTCATCATTTGCTTAAAAATGAATGCTTACAAGCTATATATGTTGAAAGAGATTCCTCAAGGGGTTCAATATGCTTCATTTTACAGCTGCAATCAATCAGCTTACAAAATGTCTTGCTTGTGAATGGGCAAAAGACAATATAAGGAGCAACTGTGTTGCACCGTGGTATACAAAAACCTCACTTGTCGAACATGTAATGCTCTTACACCCTGTCTACTCTAGATGTTAACTTCTGCTTCAAGGCCTTGTTGCTTCTCTTTTGTTTTAAGATGGATCATCGAACCTTGATGTGAAATTTAGTCAAAGCGTAAGTACATTTTGAAAAATGAAGTTGTCTTGAACAAGAAATCTGCCATTTTTCCCATTAAAAAACAAAAGAAAACTATTTATTCGTCATGGGCTTGTTATTTAATTCAATGTCTTGCTTGTGAATGGGCAGAAGACAATATAAGGAGCAACTGTGTTGCACCGTGGTATACAAAAACCTCACTTGTCGAACATGTAATGCTCTTACACCCTACCCTGTCTACTCTATATGTTAGCTTCTGCTTCAAGGCCTTGTTGCTTCTCTTTTGTTTTAAGATGGATCATCGAACCTTGATGTGAAATTTAGTCAAAGCGTAAGTACATCTTGAAAAATGAAGTTGTCTTGAACAAGAAATCTGCCATTTTCCCCATTAAAAAACAAAAGAAAACTATTTATTTGTCATGGGCTTGTTATTTAATTCAATGTTAGCTGCTAATAGTATACATGCCTTTGTCTTGTTAATTTGTCTCTACTATCTTCCTTTGTCATGTCTTTGTGGAAAAAAATTATTGTTAGGAAATATATTAGAATCAATTAATATCACATGCAATCAAGATTATATAGATTTTGATTGATGAGGAAATAAATCATCATAATGAGCCATTACTCTGAGGCACCTCTTGTATATAAATATCCATATTGTATGCATGAATAAACACACATTTGAGAATATATCTTTCCTCTATATCTCTCTAGCTTTACATGGTATTAGAGTTCTAGGGTTCCTCTCTAATTCCCTAAGTTCGTTTTTCATTGTTTTCCTCTCTGGTCCTAATTTTGGTTTTTTGACAACATGAGAGACCCGCGCCCCCCCGGGGGGGTTCTGTTCAAGCTGGTTTTTTATTTTTTTTATTTTATTTTTAATGAATGCTCTGCCCCAGCTAGGTTGCTTGTTATTCGATCGGCCAAATCCCGGTAGTCTGATCCAATTCTAGCAGCGCATGACTGCATCCGCCACGCAGACAGTGACACCTTCCTAGAGTGTGGCCCATCGTTTCTGGCGCAATTCGGTCCTCTCACGTTGACTAGCCTTCTACGATGTATTCCGGTGGTGTTCGTGCTTTCGATCCAGAATTTTTGCATTGTGGTTGTTTGCTTGTCTGGCTACTGCTGGTTATTTGCTGTTGTTTGGTTTGGTCTTGTGTTCATTCAGGAATCTTGTAGTTTTCTGTGCTTTCTATTTGCATTGATTATCGATGGCTGATTTAAAGGCTAATGTCACTACTGAGATTGTTCCTATGGCTAACAAAATCATTGGTCATATGTTGAACTGGATGAATTATTTGGACTTGAGCAAAACTGTCCTCATGTACTTCCTAAGTATTGAGAAGGAGGATCATTTAACTGAGACGACTCCTAAGAATGATCCTAAACTGGCGTGGGCTCAAGCAGATGCCTACTTATTCTTGCAAATATAAAATTCCATCGAGAGCAAAATTCTTCCCTTTGTTAGTCTTTGTAATACTGTTAAAGAAACTATGGACTACTTGGAATTCCTGTAATCTGGGAAAGGGAACATTACTCCCATTTACAAAGTCTGTAAAGGTTTCAATCGGGTTGAGCAGTAGGGCCACCTCCTGAAGAATTTCTTCACGGATTTTAAGCAAATGTATAAGTAAATGAGGAGGTTAATGCCACCGACGACTGATCTTTAGGCATAGGTGGATAATATGGAAAAACAGGCGATTGTTAGCTTCCTTATTGCTCTCGACCCAGCTTATGAGACTGTGCAATCTCAGATATTGTTTAGTTCTGAGTTTCTTTTGCTTCAGGATGTGTACTCTCGCGTGTTGCATGCAGATAGTTTGACTTAGCCAACTTCTAATCCTAATGCTAGTGCTTTGGCTGGCTATGGTCTGACTGATGACAAGAACTAGAGTTTGTTGTGACAAGGAAATGGTACATCGAATCCTGTTTCTATTGCTCACAGGAACGTAAGCCTCCCAAGGCAAGGTACTAATCCTCTGAATTCTGGTACAGATGGGATTGTCTCCTTTTATTGTAAGGAGCCTAGTCATACCAAACATCACTGTCGTAGTTGCAAAATAAGCAGCAGCGTAGTGGTTCTGCTTATATGGCCCTACCTTCTGATAACTCTAATAATGCTCAATAACAACTACTACACCTTGCTACTGGTAACTCTGTTTCGTGCCTTACTACTTCTTCCTCGAAGTGGATCATCGATTCCAGTGCCACTGATCACATGACAGGTAACCATCATTTATTCTCTACGTATGCACCTTATGCCAACCCCTTTTCAATAACAATTGCCAATGGTTCTTATTCTTGTATTCTTGGATCTGACACTGTTGTACCTACTTGGTCTGTTTCTCTACCTTTTGTCCTTAATGTTCCTGACCTTACTTTTAAACCTTCTGTCTCCTAGCAAGCTTACTCGCCAATTAAACTGTTTCATCTCACTTTCTTTTAACCATTGTTTGATTCAAGATATTACGATGAAATGCATTATTGGTAGGGGATATGAATGTGGTGGCCATTACTTCCTTAACGATTAGGTGCCACATTCCATTGCTTGCTCTAGTGGTTTATCTTCTTTTGACGTTTATTGTGAGCTAGGTCATGTGTCTTTGTCTTCTTTGAAGAGGTTGTATTTTCTGTTTCATCTTGTGTCTTCTTTAGAGTGTAAATTGTGTTAGTTTGCTAAACATTATTGTATTTATCTAGCACCTCGTGTCAATAAGCATTGCATCCCTTTTTGATTTAGTCCACTCAGATGCTTGGGGTTCGTGTCATGTTGAATCCAAGTCTGGTTTTCGGTACTTTGCTATTTTTATTGATGATTTTTCTTGAAGTACTTGGCTTTATTTAATGAAAAATCGTTTAGAGTTGTTTTCTCACTTTTACAACTTCTATGTTGAAATCAAAACTTAGTTTGGTGTATCTGTTATGGAGTGACAATGCTAGAGAATATTTTTCTACTCAATTTCAAAACTATATACTTTAGCATGACATGATTCATCATCCTCGTGTACGAATACACCTACACAAAATGGTGTTGCAAAAAGGAAAATCAGCACTTATTAGAAGTCGCTCGGGCTCTAATGTTTCAAATGCATGTTGCTAAATCTTTTTAGGCTGATGCTATGTCAACTGCGTGTTTTCTTATTAACCATATGCTCTCTCCTATTCTTAGTGGGGACACTCCATACACAATCTTGTTTCCTATTGACCTTAAAATCTTTGGTTGTGTGTCTTATTCGCGATGTTTGTCCCACTGTTGCCTAACTTGATCCAAAGTCTCTTAATGTGTTTTCCTTGGGTGTTCTAGGGTTAAGAAGGGTTATCTATGTTATTCTCTCACTCTTTGGCATTATCCTGTGAGTCAACCTCGTTCTTTCCTGTTGCTTCTTGGTCTCCTTCCCCTGACTCCACCAGCATCTTGATGATGCATTGGTCTATGAAGTTCATTTACTATCAGTGCAAGCGTTTGACCAACACCTACTAAACCACCTATTTATCAAGTTTATCGGAAACGTCCTAGGGTAAGTAATGTAGTCGATCATGTTCATGATCCACCATTGCTTGCTTCAGCGTCTGATCCAAAATTAGTTGATTTAGTTCCTCCCGCTCTTGTCTCTAAACCGAAAATAGTGCATGATACTTTTGTTGACATGCACATTGCCCTCTGTAAAGGTAAGCATTCTTGTATCTACGCTATTTCTTCTTTTGTTTCTTATAACCACATTTCTCCTCCATTCTATTCTTTCATAGCTTCCTTAGATTCTATCACCATTCCTACTACTCTCCACTAAACTTTGGCCCATCTTGGTTGGCATGCTGTTATGAAAGAAGAAATGATGACCCTTGATACAGCAGGTACTTGGAATCTTGTTGATTTACCCCTAAAAGGAAGGGGATCAGGTGCAAGTGGATGTTCACGGTAAAAACAAAAGCTGATGGCACCTTGGAACCTTTGAAAGCTCGATGGATGGCCAAGGGATATGCTCAGACCTACCATGTTGACTATACAGAAACCTTTTGCCCTATGGCAAAATTGTCCTCTGTTCGTCTTTTTATTTTTATGGCAGCCACTTATGGTTGTGATCTCCATCAATTGAATGTTGAGAATGCTTTATTGAATGGCGATCTTCTTGAGAAAGTTTACATGGAACAGTTTTGTTGCTTTGGGGGAGCGTGGGAAGGTATGTAATCTTCAGAAGTCACTATATGGTTTGAAGCAAAGTCCTTGTGCTTGGTTTGACAGGTTTAGCATAGTGGTTGAGAAGTTTGGTCTGAATCAGAGTAAGTGTGACCATTCAATGTTTTATCGGCGGATGGATGCTAGCATGATTCTTTTTGTGGTATATGTAGATGACATTGTTATTATGGGGAGCAATATTTCGGGAATCTCATCACTACAAACTTTCCTTAATTCTCATTTCCAAACAAAGGATTTGGGTCCATTAAAATACTTTCTTGGGATAAAGGTTATGAGAAGCAAGAAAGGGATTCTCTTGACACAAAGGAAATATGCCCCTGATCTTCTAAAGAAATGGGAAAACTTGGAGCAGCACCAAGTAGCTTTCCCATGATTCCTAATCCCTTCTTGGACATTGATGACAACATACCATTTGATAAGCTACCTGAGGATGTGAGAAAAAAGGTTGACCCGGAGAAGATCAAGTCGTTTGCCCATCCTAAGAGATACTGTAGATTAATTGGGAAATTGAATTATCTCACGGTTACTTGCCCTAATGTGACTTTTCCAATTAGTGTGCTTAGCCAATTTATGATAACACTGACTGTTGCTCAGTGAGAAGCTTTGGAGCATGTCTTACATTACTTGAAGGCTCACCTAGTCGTGACATCTATATGAATCATGGCCACACCGAGAGTGAATGTTTTTGTGATGCGGATCATGTGGGTGGTTTCACAGTCTAGTGCAAAAGCCAAGTATAGGGCCATGGCTCAATTAATACATGAAATTTTATGGATTCACCAGTTAATAAAGGAGGTTGGTCTTACCACATCATTGCCTATGAAATTATGGTGTGATAACAAAGTTGCTCTGCATATAGCCTTTAATTCGGTGTTTTATGAATGCACGAAACACATTGAGATTGACTGTCACTTTGTGCGTGATAAAATCAAGGAGAACTTCATTTCTACAGGACATGTGAGGTCTAGCAACGAATTTGATGATTTGTTGACTAAAGCTCTAAATGAGACTCGTCTTAATTATTTTTGTAACAAGTTGAGCATAATAAATATCTACGTTCCAACTTGAGGGGGAGCGGTAGGAAATATATCAATGTAGATATATTTGAATTAGTTAGTATCGTACATAATCAGGGATTATAGAGATTATGATTGATTAGGAAATCAATCATCATGTTGAGCCATTAATTCTGAGGCTCCTCTCTTATATATAAATACCCCTATTGTATACATGAATAAACACACATTTGAGAATATATTTTTCCTCTATCTCTTTCTAGCTTTACAATTATCAACATATTTTTTGCAATTTACTTCACTTACTCCTGGCTTTGTATTAGGATCACTTGGAACATAGTAATGTTTGAGATTAGAAGAGTATCTAACACTATTCTCAAGACCCTGTAATCCTCTAGAGTCTAGATTTCTTGATATGAAATCTAGTTTGAGTACACGTGGAGATTACTTATATGCATTGTGCTACATTGTGATCTGCTACTCTGTTTTGCTTCTCTTGCTGCACGCACTGCTTCCACTTCATTTATCTCTATTATTTTATATCCAGTCTAATGTTTTGCATGCAAAGGTGTATCTCATGTATATACTTGAGACAACATGGCATACACACACAGTGGAGTCAAATAATAATTAAAAATACCAAGAACAATTAAAACAAAATGTGGATTAGTTTCAGGTTAAATTTCAGTGGATATATTGCTTATCCTCCTTTTGCTTCTACTTTTATTTTATTTGTTTTAAGGGTTTATTATTGACTGAGGTACATTACAAAATTGTCTGTTCAACAAAAAGCAGGGAGTGATTACTACTTGGACTTAATATGGTTTTATGTGTTTCCTATCAAGTTCCTCAATAGAAACATGACAATTTTCCTCCAATTGATCAACACCACATGATTGGGTCGTTTTAATGCTTTCCTCCATGTCGTTTTTTTGCTGGAAAACTTGAAGTGCTTCATAAATTGAGTGCACTTGCATGTAATGGTTTCATTTTTTTCCATATTTATTTTTTGGGCCATATTCTTCCATCTTCTGCCTGCTCACTGAGTGCCAATGAGTTTATTTTATTGGACCAAGACTATACTTCATTACATTTTATGTATAGGAGCACTTATTACATAATCTCGAAGTATTATGTTATTTGCCCTCTTGTTAGCAAGAACAATCCAAATGTAAAGAAGGGTTAGATAGAGAACAGTTTAATGAAGAAAGAGAAATGCATGTAGATTGAAAAGGTAAGCAAATTGTTGATTTATTTGATCCGAACAAATTTTTATCAGTTAGAATACCAATGATGTGGCACTTTATTATAATTTTTTCCATATGAAGATACATAAAATCTTTTAATTCACTGAGGCTGCTACTTCACAGTGAAATTGTAGTAATTAGTAATTACTATTTATTGTGTCTGTATGCCGTTTTAAATCTTCTGCCACCTTTATAATATAAATTCTAGAAGCATTCATCAAAGTGTGGACAAATAGGAAATTCTTATGTGCAAATCTGATGAACTTCACACCCTCCCTCTTACTATATACGTATAACTTTCAGATGAAAAATATAAGCTTCAGTAATAACACTTGTTGCTAATGGTTTGACTTTGATAATAGTTACTTGAAGACAAAGAGTTTGTAAATGATATCCTAGCTCAAACACCGATAAAGAGAATAGCAGAAGCACATGAAGTGTCATCCTTGGTGGCTTTCCTTTGCCTACCTGCAGCATCCTACATCAATGGACAGGTTGTTGCAGTTGATGGAGGAATGACCGTCAATGCATTTCAATTCAACGTGAAACCAACCTGAAGAAATATTTTCGTTCTCTGGACTGATGTTGCCATTCTGTTCAGAGTTTGGCTACCCTTTTCAAGTCAGATGTGTGGAATTCTGTTTGTCTCCTGTTGTTGTTGATTGTAATTTGTGTTCATCAACTTGCTGTTCTACTGTTGAAATAAAATCGGAGATTTTGCCCTGTGCATTGTTTTTTGCCTGGTGCATTTGTGGGACCAAGTGAGGCTTAAATTCGTTAAACTCATTGAGGAGGGGGCAGAAAAAGCTGCATTGAGAGGACTGACTTCATGGCATGAAATGTTCGATGATACCATTTACCTTGGAATGTGGCGGACATTTTCCTTATGAATTTGATGGTCTTTTTGGTTGAGCTGCTTTGAAGATGGTAAAAATAAGAATGGATGATATCAACGAGGTGGTGACGAAGTCTCAAAACAGATCTCAGGTATATCTTGCGTATGTTTCGCTCATGTTTCTGCAGTACTTGCATGCCCCGAAGCGACCCACGTCATGGATTACTTGTGTTTGATTAAAATGATGGAGCAGACTCATGGAAGTGAGTGACATACACAATTTTGGGGAGATGTGGATGGTCAAACCTCGAAATTATCTTTCTGCATCGTGGGATGCAATATCACTTCATTTGGACTGGCCAATGGGCATGAGTTAGGTCGAGATCATGGTAGTTAAAAACTCGTTTTATCACTATGATTTTACATTTTTATGATTTTTTTTTCATTAAAACGATTGTATTAATTTTCCAAACGCTTTTAAGTTTTTACGATTTTACTACGTTACGATTTTACGTTTTACGATTTTTCATTCTTCTTTCGTTTTCAGGTAAAATCTATGTTTTCACTACCATGGTCGAGATATAAGTAAAAGAAGGGTAGAAGTTGTGGTTTTCATCTTTTTGTTGTTGCCATATTTGGTAAACAGGGTGCAAGGATTGTTGTGACCGAGTCATTTGCCCCAGCGGAAGGAGGGAAGTTTGTTACAGCCGTAGTCAGTTGCCATGGAAATTGGAATAGCGTGAGACATATGGAGTGGGAGTGTTATCATTCATGGTAACCCAATAATACTAATGGAAAGGGGAGAGGAGGGGTTGCTTTAGTTTTTGGTGTGAGATAAGCATGCGAGAGAGAAGTCCTGTCTTGGCTTGAAGAAAAATACCTTCTAAACTATTTTATCATTATGTTTGAATGAAGAGAAAAGTGAGGGAATACTAAGAACAAAAACTTCTAAAAATGGTAAAATCAAATTTATTATTTTTAGGAGTCTTCTCTCCTAATTTTCCCTTCATCTAACCATAGGGATTATCAAACTAGCTAGTTCAGAATGAATCTAGACCTTTTTTTTTCCCTCTTGTTATGCTACAAAATCAATATAACCACACAGTTTCTCTAAGTCTTGAACCATCGAATAAATTAGTAGCTCTATCGAGGGCCTAATTGGAATGAGAAAAGAGGAGAAATTTTTATGAGTTCTATTAAAAAGAAATGGATTACAAGGCTTATAAATTTTCAATTAAAAAAAAAAGATATAAGATTAAAAGGTAAAAAATAAGTTTAAAACTTTTAAACCCAATTCTCAATTTTTGTTAAAAAAAAAAAAAATTGACTCGTTAAAATTTTTTCTCCCCGTAGTTAAACTAAATTTTAATGAGAAGTTTTATGGGAATAGTAGCCTTTAAGTTACTGCTTTTCCTTCAAAGTGAATATGACACTTATTGGTTATAATACTAGATAACTCAATGACCGATGTTACTACTTTTTTCTCTCCAATGGATAATGCCATCACAATTTACAACCCCGATTATCAACATGTTGAGTGGTATGGGTGAAAATAGATGAGACAGCCTATTAAGAGTCTATGTCCTGATCTGTTTAAAAGTAGGCATATGCTCATGCCTTTTAGGAGGCTTGTTTAGCTTATCAGGCTCACTTAGAAGTTTGTTAGAGTGGCCCGTGCCTACTATGTTTTTCCTTAAAAAAATATATTTATATAATAAGATGTTATCCACTTATACTGTCACATAATAATTAACAAATAATTCATATACTTTTATATTGCTTCCGGTTCTAATCATAAGACCTAGTTGACTTTCTTTAGAAAGATTAAGAAAGCTAAATATGTTACTTAATCATTTCATATATGATTATATGTTAGTTTATTAGTTAAACTAATTAATTTGAAGATAAAAATAAAAATACTCTAAAGTAATTTAATTATCTTCTTTAATCTTTCCAA
The DNA here is from genome assembly GCA_034222035.1 of Acacia crassicarpa. NCBI lineage: Eukaryota > Viridiplantae > Streptophyta > Magnoliopsida > Fabales > Fabaceae > Acacia > Acacia crassicarpa. The sequence continues at coordinate 478,812 of JAWXYG010000004.1, forward strand.
AAAAACCAACTAAATCTTGTAATTAAGATCGGAAGGAGTATAATGATTAATAATATCTTACTTTTTATGTAATTTTAGCATGTTTTGGGCCTGTGAGAGACTCCTGGGCCCCATTTTTCTGTGAAGGCCAGATGCCCATTAACTTTTTTATAAGTTTTTTTAGAAGTTCAGACTTTTTTAATAGGTTTGAGACTATGCTAGCCTTTTTATACACGCCAGGCTGCTTCTCGAACTCGTGCCTTGTTGGTTAGCGCAGATCTACCTTTTCCATCAAAGGTCATGGGTTCGATTCAGCATCATCAATAATATACACGCCAGGCTCAAGTCAACCTGCTACAAAAGAAGCCTGCCAAGGGTGCCCGGACCCACCTGTTTTCACCGGGCGGCACTCCATTTCCTTTCCCGTTTTTTTCGAATGAGATGTATGATTACTCAAAATATGTACAGCTCCTATGCCGTTTTCTTTTTCTGATTCCTTTCCCGTTTTCTCCCTTCTCACTCGGTTTCTCCCTTTCTCCGCCACTCCCCCGACCCTCTTCCGGGCCCTTCACCGCTCTGCGACCCAATTCCCTGCTTCTTTTCGTTCTTCCCCCTTTCTCCATTCTTGGCCTTCATCGTCCTTTTCCCCCTAGGGTTTTATTGTCTTGCTCGTGATGTCCCCTAAACCCTCGGGAACCTCTGAATTGGAAGAAAGACTGGGTAATTTCAAGCCCTTCTCGGAGTCGGGATCGTGCTCTAGGTCCATTAGCGAGACGGTTGATGGGTCGCATCAGTTCACTGTAAAGGGATATTCTTTGGCCAAAGGAATGGGTGCTGGAAAGTATATAATGAGCGACACCTTCAGTGTTGGTGGTTACGATTGGGCCATATATTTTTACCCGGACGGCAAGAACCCAGAGGACAATTCCATGTACGTTTCGGTTTTCATAGCGTTGGCGAGCGAGGGAACCGATGTGAGAGCTTTGTTCAAGCTGACTTTGGTGGATCAGGGTGAGAAGGGGAATGACAAGGTACATAGCCATTTTGATCGCCCGCTGGAGAGTGGACCCTATACTTTGAAGTATAGAGGCAGCATGTGGTATGAATTTCCCGGAATGCTTGTTTTTCTTTCGACGCCAAGTTTTCGTTGTTAAATTCTGATGTTGGGAAGGTGTTTATGGGAGGAAAACCTATAGTGACAATCTGGGGTTTGGGGGTTTGATTAGAGTGGATGGTTGTCCTTCTGGTGCTACTATAAGTCGGGTTTAGTGAGAATAATGGCTTGAATGTAATGTTATTAAATAAGCATCAATGTCTTTTCATTAAAAAAAAAAAAATGGTTTGTATACTGGTAAACATTTGATTGATTGGATTACCTTTGATGTTCTTATGTTTGTCAATTTAAAATAAATCTGAATGGAAGAGGTCTTCAGTTGGTTTTTCCATTGCTACGAACTTGAGCTTTCAATCAAGGTAATGCTGCCACTCAAGAATTGTCGCTGCATACTTTTGTTTTATAGTTCTCTCAAGGTGGTTGTGAAATTTGTGATTTAAAAGTCAGTATTGCCAGTGTTTAACAAGGCCTAGATATCAATAATCCAGGATATGCTATTTCATAATCAGGTTGGGTGAGCATTTTGTGTTCGACAGTTGGTCTGTGTCCTGTTGGCAGCAGATTTATTACTAGTCTTGTACTCACCTTTGCGTATTCATTTCAGGGGTTACAAAAGATTTTTCAGGAGAACACTATTGGAAACTTCAGAGTATCTGAAAGATGATTGCCTTGTAATGCATTGCACTGTTGGTGTGGTCCAAACACGTTTTGAGGGAAGTAAACAGAGTATAATTGTACCACGGTCAGGCATGGGTCAAGATTTTAAGGGTTTGTTAGAAACAGGAGTTGGTTGTGACATACTTTTCAAGGTCAAGAATGAAAGCTTTAAAGCTCATAAGTTGGTACTTGCAGCTCGGTCTCCTGTGTTTAGAGCACAGTTTTTTGGACTTGTTGGGGATCCTTGCATAAATGAAGTAGTGGTGGAGGACATTGAGCCATTTATCTTCAAGGTGGTGCTTTTGACTTTAGTATTGACTATTGTGGTTTCTAAAGAGTGAATATAATCAATCACATTTTTATTTCAAAATAAATAGTTATCTTTTAAAGTTTCCTCACACAACATATACTTGCACCTTTTTAAAAAAATAAAAATAAAATTTCTTTTGTCTATATATAATTGAGAATGTGGGTATTGGATTTTTCTGTATTGCAATAGATTCTTAAGCTCATAAGATATGCTATTGTTCTATATGTTTTCTCAATAATTTAGGTAATGGCATGGGCAGTTTTGCTGTTATAACTCTGGGGATTAAGTGCTGAGTGAGTGTCTGGGTAACACTCAAACCATGGTTTGAGAAGCCTTTTTTCGCAAATTGAGACAAAACTCTTCTCACATGCTTAACTCTTAAATTGTAAAAGCTATTTTCTAAAAGCTAATTCAACACATAGTTTGATTTTCAACTTTGTGCTTGAGGTTTGACCTGAACCTGTTGTAAAGGGATAAATGGATTGGTAAACTATATGTGATTTATGGACTTTTTCTCTTGTACATTGGCATATGTGAGGAAGTGACATGGAGGTAGATTGAACTTATTCAATAGGTGTTCTTTTCTTTTCTTCTTCTTCTTCTTCTCTAGTCAACAGGAGAGACTTAGTCAGAGTTTTATTCTTACCAAGCCTTTTGGGAATGGCAAAAATTCACAAAGATAAAACCTATTTTCTGGGCTACAGTATTTGAGAAGATTAAACCAAGCAATCTATTGACTGAAGTTAGTATTTTTATAGAAAGACCAGCCAGCATGGAATTATAATTCTTGAGCATTTAAAGTCATTCCTTCCTTATAGCCATAAGTTGCTATGGTCGCTGCTCTTGTTGCTTTTGGATTTTTCATGCAGTCAAATAGTGTTCAAACATGTACACTTCCACCTATGGTGTTGGTCTGCCACCTATTATGTTTTTTATGGTTTTGAAGGAGACTGTTGGCACTAAGCATTGGTTTTGGAAACTATGTTCTTATACTAGCAGGTCCTTGAATGAGTTATTGCTGAAGTCTTTTAGATAATTTTCCTATTGCTGGAGTGTTGCCAATTTCAGATTGAACAATGAAACATATTTCAAAATTTATGTTAAGCGGGTTGGTTGAGTGAAAAATTCTTTCTGTCTTAGCAGGTAATGCTTCTCTTCGTTTATACAGATGAACTTCCTGATATCCATGATGTTGTGGATTCAGTGCCACTGCCCATGTGCACACATACTGCCATGATGCAGCATCTCCTGGCTGCTGCTGATCTGTATAACCTTGATCGTCTGAAATCATTATGCGAATCAAAATTGTGTGAAGATATAAGTACTGATACTGTTGCAACGACACTTGCGCTGGCTGAGCAACACCACTGTCCCCAGCTCAAGGCCGTCTGTTTAAAATTTATCGTGAATCCATCAAATTTGGGAGGTGTGTTCCATATAGAGTGTGTATATTCTTTTACCTAAAGTTGCATGATATATATATATATATATATATTGGTGCTCTTCCTGTTCCCTCACACTTTTCATAAATAATATTTTTCATTCGTTGATTTAGTAGTTTCCAATGTGATCAAACCACATTTACTTTTCTCTTTTTATTCTTGTAATGATTTTTCTATATCAGTTTTTAACATTCTATCTGTGCAAAGGGTGCTTTTCATGATACGTGGTCTTCAGGGTTTAACCCTTCGTTGTTTGTGCCGAATTCATTGAGTTTTCTGCATTATGATGTATACGCATGCTTCCTGCAGCGGTGATGCAGTCTGAAACCTTCATGCACTTGAATGAGAGCTGTCCCTCAATGTTGTTGGAGTTGCTGGAGACATTTGCTTCAGCAGATGAAAAGTCGAGCCAGACATTGAGCAGGAAGAGAAGTGGCAGCAGCATATATGGGCAGGATTTAGCTGAGGAGGGTGCTGCCGAATCAGTTAATCCAAATGGTAGGCGTGTCAGGAGGCGGACATAGTTTAGTTTGTAGATGAAGGTGCTGCTGAATCAGTTAATCCGGAAAAAAAGAAGTTCGACAATACAAAATATTGTATGACTTAGGACAGTTTGTAATATGCAGAATGCTTAACAGTTTTATGTTATGGTAAATAGCTGATATTTTTGTAATTATCTCTTGGAAGAATGTAGTGTTTGGGCTTTGCATCTCTACTTGTTGAATGAGTATGAGAATGGAAGGAGAGAAGTAATGCGATAGGGTGGGCGGACCAATGAATTGATGATGGTGAAGTGAAAATTATCTTTCAAGGGACTTGATTGATACTTGAATAATAAGCATGTCATTGCAAGGTTAATTTGTTACTTATATTGAAATTGAATATGAGAGATAAATAAATGTTAGACTTTCGACTTACGTGAAGGAGATGAAGATATTCGGTGGGCTTGGTCAAAGTCAAAATGCTTGGGATAGAGTAGTAGGCGTGTATGTATCTATATTTCCTGAGGGGGGAAATACTATTGGCTTTCATCGCAGCATTTGGATTAATGTCAACTGCTTGCGGGGCCCACCTACCATACCCTTTTAATACTACGAGTAGCCCTTCCAGATAGCTGTCTGCTACTGGTCAATGCCAACCTTTTGTCCTGCCTCCTTGTGTGTGTTTTTTGTTTTTTTGGGGGTTAAATGAGAGCTCCTTGTGTGTTCTATTCGATGTATGTACATTACCCCCCTCTTGAGTACAGTGATTTGATTAAATTAATAAAATTAGTTAATATGATGTTTATTTTTAAAAATATTTTAATTTTTTTCTTTAATTTTCTCGTTCTATCTCATCTTTAATTATTATTGAGGGAATATCAAAATTGAGTAAATTAAAAAATATATATATTCCACTTAGTACTGTACTTAATTAGGACTTTGCTTTTTTATTTTACTTCTTTGAGCTCTTTGAATCATCTTCATACTAGAAAATAGCTAATTATAAAATTATATTTAGAACCAAGATCTCTTTAAATATGTTCCGTATTAAGGAGTAGAGGAAATATTTCTTTTTTGCTTTGGACAAAAACTAAATTAGACTACAGGTATTACTTTACTCATTTTATTTATAAGGCACTTCCAACATGTTTGATCTATGCAAGAAAACAAGGGGGGAAAAAAAACTCATACAAGAAAAATTTAAACTTCATTAATTCTACCATAAAATTCAATAACTTTTCAATTTTTTCCTATTTAATGTATGTTATACACCATCAGAATAAAGTTAACATAATAATAAATGAAAGATAATTCATATAAAATAATTAACAAGATACCTTATAAATAAGCCAAAAAAAATTCTTCTCCTTACTCTATAATAGGAGAATCCACATTTGATGCTTATAATTAGATGCTTATTTATGTGCTTATACCTCTAATTAGAGGTATAAGCAATTTTTTTTATTTTTTATATTGTATTTATTTAAATTTAAATCATATGCTGTTTTCTGATATGTTTTTTGCACCTAGTATCTCAAATTAATTAATTTTCATAATACTGGTGTTACAGACAAATATAGAACTGGAAATTAATTAATTTAAGATACTGGATACAAAAAACATTTCAGAAAGCCGCCTATGATTTAAATATAAATAAATACAATATAAAAAAAATTTTAAAAATTGCTTATACCTCTAATTAAAGGTATAAGCACATAAATAAGCACCAAATGTGAATTCATAATAGGAACAAAGGAGCAGATACTACCTCTGGTCCTATCCCATTTATTATATTATTTTTGAGATAACTAGCGTAGGCCAGCGCAATGCGCTGGTGAGTGGATGGATATTTATTTATGTGTTGTTATGTAAAAAATAACTTAGATTTAAAATAATATTTTGTAGTATAGAATACATTATGACCCATATAAAGATATATATGGGTGGAAAGGTGATGCTATCAAGGTTCTGAAAACCGGATCGGTCATTGAACCGGTGGAAGTACTAGATTAAGGGTCAGTGGGTCAGACCGGAGTCAAACCGGTATTAATTAAAAAAATATAATTTTATTAAAATAGATAAAATATTTATATTAAAATTATATTTTAATAATAGAAAAATTTATGAAAACATGGGATGTAACACCCTCAATTTCTAATAGTTATAATAACAAAAATTTAAATAATTTTTATGAATAAACTAATGTATTTCAAAATAACAATCTTGGGGAGTGATACCGCCGCACTTGTATGGGACAAGTGCAAGGCTACTTATTACATTAATATCAACAAAAACTTAAATAGAGATGTCTTATCCAAATAATAAAATTAAAAAAAAAACTAGCTAGAGCTTTTATTATTCCTCCTCACTTATCACTGCTAGCCCCAACTTCGAGACCTGTTTCACTGAAAATCTGCTCCCCGAAGGATCATCGCAGCCCATGAATACATACATCAGCAAAAGCTGGTAATCCTAATAAACGAAGATAATACAAAAAATACAATAATAATAATCACACGTTATAAAAAGAAAAATTATATATTTATATATAATCTAAAATATTTGTTTCATATCAACTGTCATTCATTAATTTTTTTAATTAAATTTTATTTGGACCCGGAAACCTGCCAGTCCATTTAGTTTAGTGGGAAGAGAACCATGGTAGACCCGGAAACCTGCCAGTCTATCCTGTGACCCGGAAACCTGCCAGTCACAATCAATTGGCCATAAACATAATAATATCATATCTTCCTAGTGTGCACACCTCTTCCCAAAGTTGTTACTAGTGTCCCGGAAACCTGCCAGACACCACTTTGGGAAGAACGGATTCTCAATTTTCTCATCACATAATATTTCGAGGCATAAAGCCTAAGGTTGTGTTCATCACTTTGGGGGTACCATCCCAAAGCTATCCTCCCACTATTAAAATGTTTTAGACACACACAAAACAACCTCCTAATTTAATTATCTTATGTATATTTTTTTATATTATTATTTTAATTAAATATAAATAAAAATATTTTAACCTAAAATCTGTTCATGACTTATCCTATTACGTAGGAGATATTATGTAAAGAAAAGAAAATCAAACAATAAATAAGTAAATGAATAAAAGAAATATAAGCAACTATATTAAATTTCAAAGAGAATATGACGCAAGGTCAGATATAATTTGTAATTGATGCACGCAAGCTGAGGAAGTAAATTGAATCCATTGTATTGCATAGAAATTAAAACAAAAAAAAACGCCCAGGTGGATCTGCTTAAAAACGTACAGGAAGACATATATATGCATGAAGAAAAGAATACATGCAGACCGAGGCTGTTAATGAAATGCAATATACAAAGAAAGAATGTACAGGGCATAACGCACAGGGATTGATATACAATATACATCTCATGCACAAAAGACGAGGATCATATATCTATTTACAATTATGCGTGGAGATCAAGGCGAGAAAAAAAAATAATTGATCAAACAATCATTAATTATTTTTATGACCTAGGGATCAGATTACCTATCAAGATATAAGACTACTCTAAGGCTCATGGGATTAGGATTACAAAATTTACATAAATCTAACCTACTCATGGGGATTAGGATTACCTGATCTCCGTTCTTGCTAGCGACCTAATTTTGATTTCATGCGATGAAAGTACAGAAAGAGGGTTTGAGAAGAAAACAACGGAGGAAGAAAAGTATCGTGTGTTTTTAGGTTTTGACGGCTAGACCTAGATTTATAATTACAAATTAGGGTTTTAGTTATGGGCTGGGCCCTTTAATTATTCCTAATTAATAAATTAACAGCACAAACACTATAGATTTCTAGATTCTAATACATTATTATTATTATTATTATTTTAATATATTATTAATTCTATTATTAATCGGGAGTACTACAAATATAAAATAAACAGATATATATTCTATATAATAATTAGAATATATAATAAGATAAAAATATGAAAAATTAACATAATTAATATAAATAGAAATAGATTATATTATACAATCTAATTATATTATATAATCTAATTAATATATTCCCAATTAATAAATTCTTAAACCATACAATTAAATTCTAAACTTTTATTATTACTATAATTATTTCCAAATAATAAATTATAGAATAATATAAACATTATTAAATTCTAAATCTTTATTTACTATATTGTTATTATTATTAAATTTCATTATTACTTTATTATTTTTATTATTAGCAGTATCATTATCATTATCATTATTATTGATAAAAATCCGGGGTATTACATGGGAGGATGTGTAATATAGGAGAATGTGTAATTTTATATTATTTTCTTTGAAAAGAAGAGATCAGATCACGTGGGCTTCCCGCTTGCAGAATGTGATATTATATTTCTCTTTATTAGTGTAGTACTTTACAAGAACGAAAGTGACTTACAAGGATTTTGTTTATCAAATTCAAATCGCATTCAGACCGGAGAGGAAAAAAAAGGATCGCATCGCAGAGATTTTTTTGATTTTCTCCGCAGGGTTCTCAGGTTACCTTCTTCTACGAATTCAGGCACTATCGTTCAGGTGGGTTGGAGACGAGTTCGAACACCGACGAACATCGTCGTCTCTGTTGGAGTGGGGACTAGTTCTCGAAGACAATGGAGAAGGTGGAGACGATCTCTATTTCCTGGCTGAGAACCAATTCTTTTTTCAGATCTGTGTTCTCTTTTTTTTTTTCCTCAGAATCTCTATGTTCTTCACTTCTTCAGTTCTTCTTCTTCTCGATCTCTGCTTCTCTGTCGGTTTTTCTTTTTCTTTTTGATTGACTCGGTGACTCTCAACTCGGCCGGTTCAGGCCGAGTTGGCCGAGTTGACTCGAGGTCACCGAGTCAACCCGGTTTTGGCCTAACTCGGACCGGCTTCCTGGCCGGTTCGCCGGTTTCCGGCCTGAACCGGCCGGTCCGGGTTCCTAAACCATGGATGCTATAGTAGTTCTGATTTTCATTTCTCAACTTGTAAATAAAATACTCACAATTTTTCTATATAAAAAATCATAATTAATTTTTTGGAATCCTATTTTTCTATCGGGTAGCTCCCAAAATTTGAAAATTTCCACATATTTATATTTATAATTATAGTATTACAATCGTTCGTTCATTTTAAAGATCTAAGAGTGAGTAAGAGTGAGTAATCAAAATATTAAATTAAATATTTATTTAATATTTTGTATCTACCTCCCACATTATAATTAATTTACAAAATATTGTGTAATTGCCTCCTTTTTTTTTTTTGGGAACAATTCTAGAGATCTTCATTATTTAAAAGGAAAGACTATTACAAGACGAGCTGACACCCAACGGGATACGAGAAACAGATGAGATGCAACAATGAAAGAACAAGACAAGAAAATAAACAGCAACGTAAAACACAAACTGGAGAAATACAGACCCAAAAGAACAACAAAGACTCAACCAGGATTAATGTTCCTAGGCCTTGCCGAAGCTTGTTCCTGCTGAGATATAGTGGCCTTCAAATCATTGTCCAGCACTTGAGACAAAGGAGGTAAGGGTATTCCTACTCACCCAATTGGGCACACCTCCTTATTAGTAGCTGCAGCAAGCCAGTCCGCTACTTTATTCCCCTGACGAGGAGTGTAGATGACTGAAAAACTAGATTTTGATTTTAGGACACTTATAATATCATCAAGAATGCCTCGGGCCTGCCATTCACATAATGAAGGTTGATGATTGCCTCCTTTATTATCTATCTTTCATAACTGCCACTCATTACTATTATTTTTTATTTCAGTATTTTGAGCTTGCAATTTTGCTATCAACCAAGATACTTACTGCTTTACCTTTATATAATCAAGAAAAGTCGTAATTAATTTATTAAAATCCCTATTTTTTGTATTGATTAGTAGTTAATTTAAGCATTTGCATATATTTATATTTATATTTATAGTTATAGTATCGTATTATTTTCTTTTAGAATTCTAGAAAGGAATAATCAAAAAATTAAATTAAATATTTACTTAATATTTTGAATCTACCTCCCCATTATTAATTCAAAAAGTCTAATTAATTTATTGGAATCCCTATCTTTTCTATTGATTAGTCCCTTCATTTGAACATATTTATATTTATAATATAGTATTATATTCATTCTTTTAAAGATCTTAATAATCAAAATATTAAATTAAGTATTTACTTAATATTTTGTATTTACCTCTCCCATTATTAATTTATAAAATATTGTATAACTACCTTTCTCATTATTTATCTTTCATAACTGCCTCTCATTATTATTTTTTTAATTTTAGTATTTTGATGCTACAATTTTGCTGAAATGTCAACCAAGGAGATGCTTACTGCTCTACTTTTATATAGTTAAGATTTATAAATGCTTTACTAAATTTTAAAAGATATCTCAGACGACTATCTTCTCTCTTAAAGAAGTCTCAATTTTCATTTCTCTCCCTAAACATTATTCCACGTGTCATCCTCATAGAGAGTTTTAAACTATCCCACGTTTAACATTTTTACATGTTATTTAAGTAATAGTGAGGATAAAAATAGGAAGAAAAAACTAATTTTTACACAGTAATTAGCACTTGTAGTTAGTGGATATGTTTTATAAGAATTGAGACTTTATTAGAGAATGGAGGACGAATTAAAAAACAAATAGAAGTTGTAGAAGGGAACTACTTGAGGTATATAAAATTCATTGAAGCCCTTCATAAGAAGCAAGAAATCTAGTCAGCTTAGGTAATGACAATAAAATCTGTGAAGAATTTGCAGCTTTTTTATCCCAAATCAGTCTTCAAATAATTGGGTGGCCGCAACTAAAGACTGCGGGGAGTCATGCCATTGCCATTTCATAATGTATTTTTTATATTATACAGCAGATACTTAAATATGGTTTCAAGTTATTTTGTGAATCAGCGAGAACATGAATATACTTATGATTGAGAATGAATGATTGAGAGAGCAAAATGAAGGTAAGTGAGAATGAAGCAGCGTAAGCGTATGATATACTGATATATAATATACCCTCTCCACGAAGCATCAGGATGGATTGGATTGTAGAATAATATATGAAGGCACAATTATTTTAAATTTATTTTGTATTATTTTATAATAAGATACTGTGATGACGACTAGTAGGATATAGGAGTATGGCCTTAGCCAGCTGGACAAGGAAAGGGAAGACATGTTATGAGTGATGGAAATGAAATAGCAGTAACTTGTACAGTTGGGCTGGGAATTATCAAGCAAGAGGTAGCCTCCCTAATATTAATTTAATATTCATCTATAAATAAGTATAGAGCCTCCTAAACACCGGAACCACTAACCAGATTGAATGGTGTTTTCTGACCAAAACCAAAAAAAGATTGAATGGTGTTTTGCCTCACATGGAAAAGGCGTTTCTCATCTTCACGACGGCGCTGCTAACATGCGCCGCCTCTGGAGTGTCCTTGAAGCTCTGCCCAAACTGCGGCAACACCTCAGTGCCGTACCCCCTCAGCACCTCAGCCGAGTGCGGTGACCCGTCCTACAAGATCCGGTGCAGTTCCGGGTCCCTCATGTTGGACACCCTCAACAACTCCTACCCCATCCACTCCATCCACCCCCAAACCCAACGCCTCCTCATCCGACCCGCCTCCCTCCTATCCAACACCTGCGTCACCTCCGATAAGATCCACGGCGGCATCCTCCTCAACAGCACCCTCCCCTTCAACATCACCAGCAGCAACACCATCCTCTACTTCAACTGTACCCCCATCCTCCTCCTTTCCCCCTTGAACTGCTCCTTCTCCAGCTTCTGCCACACCTACATCAACGCCACCCCAAGCGCCTCTCCCTGCCTCCTCGCCCCTATCTGCTGTACTTTCAGGGCTGGTGGCTCCAGCAACTCCTACATGATCCGCGTCCGCGATGCGGGATGCAGCGCTTACTCCAGTTTCGTCAACCTCAACCCCTCTCTGCCGCTCACCAGCTGGCCTGAACCGGGCCTCGAAATTCAGTGGGTGTCGCCGCCTGAACCGCTCTGTGGGTCCCAGTTGGATTGCGAGGGCGGCAACTCCACTTGTGCGCCGGACCCATCCAGAAGCGGCGTCAAGAGGTGCTTTTGTAACGCCGGCCTTGTGTGGGACCCTATTCAAGGGGTGTGCGCTGAAAGTGAGTCGTTTACCATTTCCCCTCCCTTGTCCCTTTTTTCCCCCCTATCGACAAAGTTTGTCAGAGCCGCTGACTAATGGGCGCGTTTTGACTTGTATAATTCAGAAATCACATGTCAGCAGAGTCCGGATGGTTGTGGCGGCTCCGATCGAACTGCACTAATAGCAGGTACACCCTGATGCCCGATCCTTTACGGACTGGATATATTATTTAATTTAACGCAAGTTTTGGGCTTCTTCTTTCCTATTTTACAAATCCCTTCGACGGCTTTGGGTGCAAACAATAAACATGCGCAGGTTTGACGAGTGGGATTAGCGCAGCAGTGATAATAGCCCTTGTTGCGGTTCTGCTCTACAAACGGCACAGACGAGTGAAGGAGGCCCAAGAACGGCTGATCAGAGAGCGGGAGGGTATCCTGAATGCGAGTGGCGCAGGCAGAGCCGCAAAGCTCTTCTCCGGCAAAGAGCTGAAGAAAGCGACCAACAACTTCTCCAGAGACCGCCTCCTAGGCGCCGGCGGCTACGGCGAAGTCTACAAAGGCGTCCTCCAGGACGGCACCGCCGTAGCCGTCAAATGCGCAAAACTAGGCAATGCAAAAAGCACCGACCAAGTGCTAAACGAGGTGCGCATATTGTGCCAAGTCCACCACCGTAACCTCGTCGGTCTTCTGGGTTGCTGCGTGGAGTTAGACCAACCCATGATGGTGTATGAGTTTGTAGAGAACGGCACTGTCCTCGATCACCTGTCCAAAGGGCGAAGCTCTCTCACCTGGTCTCATCGCCTTCGAGTGGCTCACGACACGGCCCAAGGTCTGGCATATCTTCACTTCTCCGCCGTGCCTCCTATATACCACAGGGACGTCAAGTCCAGTAACATTCTGCTAGATAATAAATTAAACGCAAAGGTTTCGGATTTTGGCCTGTCGAGGCTGGCCGAAACAGATTTGAGCCACATCTCAACGTGCGCCCAGGGGACGCTGGGGTATTTGGATCCAGAGTATTACAGGAATTACCAGTTGACGGATAAGAGCGATGTGTATAGTTTTGGGGTGGTGCTGTTAGAGCTGTTGACGGCCCAGAGGGCTATAGATTTCAACAGGCCAGCGGATGATGTGAACTTGGCGGTGTATGTGCACAGGATGGCGGAGGAAGAGAAGGTGATGGAGGTCATAGAACCGGGGCTGAGAAATGGGGCCACCACTTTGGAGGTGGACACAATGAAGGCGTTGGCGTTTTTGGCTCTGGGATGCTTGGAGGAGCGGAGGCAGAACCGACCTTCCATGAAGGAGGTGGTTGAGGAGATTGAGTATATCATTGGTATTGCCACCTCCAAACACGCCCAAAGCTAGTCGGCTCTGTCTATTGTTCAGGGGAACGATAGTAACTCTTTTTCAATAACAATAATAAATTGTGAGATTGGTATTATTAAGATTGTAATTAATACTACTTCCGGTTCTAATTATAAGACATAGTTGACTTTCTTTGGAGATATTAAGGAAACTAAATAAGTTACTCAATCATTTTATATGTTGTGCATCTTTAGATTATATATTAGTTTATTAGTTAAACTAATTAATTTGAAGAAAAAAATAAAAATAAAAATAGTCAAAAGTAATTTAATTAGCTTCCTTAATTTCTCCAAAAAAGTCAATGTCTTATAATTAGGACCTGAGGAAGTATCTCTCTTGTTTTTCAGTATAGAATTGTAAACAGTAGCTTTTTCATTTCTTGTTGTACTATATCTAATTCAATAAATAGACTGCTGCCTATAAAAAAAAATAAACAGACTGCTTTTAAATATAACTTCTTCTTTTTTTTTTCGGGTGGAGCTTCAGAGGGAAAACAAGAATAAGGGGGGGAGAGTGCATATAAAAAAGAAAACCGCCATGCATTCCACACCAATCAGACATCTCTAGAGTCTAGACACTACACATTTACAAGGATGCAGATAGCTTCAAGACATTCAGAGGTAAAACACCACACGGATACAACCAAAAAAAAAAAACAAATTACACCCACGATTTTTTTTTCCCCTTTTCCAGAATATTGTTCTTTCCACCGATAAGAACAAAATATACCGGTCTGTCCCCAAACTGAGATAAATTTCAAACCGTGAAGTGACAGAAAGCACGATAAATTGCAGAACCGACTTTACACCACCCAGTCACTCTTTCTCCCATATAGTAACAAATCCAAAAAACAAAAAAGCATGTTAGGGTAATTCCACTCATCGTTTTACGCAGACTAACCAATTGAGTAAGCTTGGAGTGACGGTGATTTGGAATTTTTTCTCACTCAGGGCACATTAAGCTCATCCAAAGAACCAAACCTTGATGAAGACTGCCAAAGCAATTTGCAAGAAAAATGCCGCTATTATCACAACCGAAACATCACTCCCGCCTACGTAAGACTTGAGGTTTAGGGCAACAAAGCTAGCTGAGGCAGTACCCACAAGGATTATTATGAGCCACCGGACAATCTCAGCAGGGATCAGCATTAGAAACTGAAAAGTTTTAGAAGAATTACGTATTAGACAATCATGCGAAAAATGATCTGATAACACTTCTCTTTTGCTACTAGCAAGGGCTCGACTTGGAAATCAAAACAAATTCCCATAACACGCAAAGGACATGTAAATTTAAGTCATGCTCTGTTACAAAAAGAAAATAGAAGAAATGTGGTGGCCTCCTCCCCAGTGATGCAAACTTACTTGCAGTTAGCATGCATGTATTTACACTCTAATATTTTTCAATGATATTTCACCAAAATTAACACACAAGATCCGGGAAAAAAATGACGAGCTGAATGGTAGAAAACACAAACTCACAGAGGATGGGACAAAAATGGCAAGGGAGTATCCCCACATGCACCAAAACTGAATGAGGTCAGAATTTGAACCCATATACTGAAGCAAGAAGTAATATGCCAGTGGGACAACTACTGCATAACCATAGATAGAACATGCAGCCGCATTGACATAGCTGACATCAAAGCTCCATGAAGTACTCTTCTCTGTTTGTTTTTCCATGAGATACGTTGCAAGATTTCCCAGCGAAGAAAGAACAAATACCAATGTCGTTGAGATCCATATAAGCCCATATCTATTATAACAGAAAATATTTGCTCCATTAGATACCCATTGTATGTGCAACGTTACTGGGATTGTATTTAATCATTAAAATGAAAACAAAAGAAAAATAAATGGAAGGGAAGGGAAAGATTTGCCTAGAGGTGTTGTATGTCTCTTGTAGTATCACAACTATGAGGTAACATCAAGATTAGGGTTCAAATATGCATACTTATTTCAACTGCTTTAATATAATAATGGAAAATCATGTGATCACAGACTTCTGCCTTTTGTTAGCAGAATGGTTTGGATGTAAACACCATCTAAATTTGACCCCAAAAAATCAGGCCTATCAAAAGTTTGAACCATGAAATTCCAAGCATGCATTAAGTTAACAAGTGATGGTTTCATAATTCCCCACCTACATAACTTCCACTTGCTCAAACTCAGGTCAGAAAAATGATTAGTTTTGCATGGGTGAAGAGAACAGAAAGATAAATATAAAAAATGGAACCAGAGAAGGAAAAAACAACAAAAGAATTAAATGCCATATTTGTGCGGTTGTGCCAGGTCCAAGTATTTCCCATACATGGTAACAGTCGAACTGCCAATGAGACTGTTCTCCAGGCACAACCTTCCAAATGTAATTTCAGAATCTTGAGCAATATCTCTCCCTTTTGAACTCAAACGTATAGAAGCAAAAGTTAAAAAGCATAACTCACAAATCAGGGTTAGGATCTATCTTGCTAAAAAAATCTCCAGCAACTGGATTCATGGCATTTATTAATCTGTTCAAGACAAGATCTGTGTCCACATTGAAATACTGTGTGTATGATGAGATACTAAAGATTCCCCTCCAGTTGTTTGCTGGTTGTTGCTCAAACGCTTCTGCATGGATGGATAAGCCAGAAAGATGTCAAGGGAGTTAATGCCAAATGAAATGCAAAAATAAAAGGCAAATGGTTTAAAATCAGTTGGAAAGTGTCCTTATCAAAGATAAAATCGTAAACTTAGACTTATACTACTTCGCAATCATTAATTATTTGTGTGTATGCGTGTTTGTTTTTTCGGCTTATAAGCATGAGGAAGATCTAAAAGCATATGTGCTTTTTATAGTATTCTTTGAAAGCGCATCAGTTGTAAAGAAAACAAGCACTGTAGCAAAAATCAGCTAGGATATTCCAAGGTAACTGTTAGGAAATATAGAAGTAAAAATATATTATAATTAATTAGTATCACACACAATTAGAGATTATAGGAATTATGAGTAATTAGGAAATCAATCATCATAATGAGTCATTACTCTCTTGTCTTCTCTCATGTATAAATACCTTATTGAGCATATGAATAAACACATTCATTTGATAGTATATTTTCTCTATCTTTCTCTCTCTGATTTCTACATGGAACCAGAGCTTAGTTAGTTTTTGGCCAATTTGAGTTTTTCGATGGCCGCTGTCACTATAGCGTAAACAATATTGTCACGTGAATAGTGACAGTGGCCAGTCAGTGTGTGTGTGTTAGGGAGGTTTGATTTTCGGTGAGGTTCTCACTTCCTGCAAGATTTTCAGTTTCCAACGCATGTTTCCAGATTCCAGTGAACTTGTGAATTTCCAGTGTGTGTTTGTGTCATCTCTGTTTCTAGTTTGGTCCTTCACCAGTGTCGGATCTTCTTTTCCAATAAGATTAGGTCGGTTTCGTGCTCAGAAGACTGCATTTGGCGATTGAGTTTTGTTGCTTTGGTCTTCCTCCCATTGTGTCGATTTGCTGTTTTGGTACTATTTCGTGGTGTTGTTTCGTGAATAGTGACCATCTTGTCACTATTCACAGGGGGAGAGAAGAAAGTTGTGTACCTCCTCGTTTGAGGGTTCTTTGATTTCTGATTGTGGAAGTGTTATTTGGTCACTAATGTGACATTTGCTGTCATTTGGTTGCTGCACTTATTTTCTGGCCTTGCTTTGTTCTCTGACGTCGAGCCTTCATTCCTAGTGTGTGTAGGCTAGTTCTTTTACTTCAAAGGTTGCGTTGTGAGAATGAGTTCAAGGGTTTCTACTATTTCAGCACATTCGGCATTTTGTTTCGTGCACGTTCACTTGTCTCTAGTGGCTGGGCTCTTAGTTTGTTTCATTTTCCAACATGTTCGTTAAGTGCTCTTTTGTCTTGAATGTCGTGCTTGTGGTTGGGTAATTTTGTTGGCATGTTCGTTGCTTTGCCTCCGGTGAGGTGTTTGTCTTAGCTGAAACAGTTTGGTGGTCCTTCTATGACCCGTTCGTTGCTTTGCCTTCAATGAGGTGATTGTCTCAGGTGAGACGTTTGGAGCAATGTTGTTAAAACGTAGTGTCAACTTTGAAACGGTAAGGGTGCGCGAAAACGTAAAAACGGAAACGTAAAACGAAACGTAAGAGTTTACTACGTACTACAAAAAAATAAAATACAACATATAAAACTAAAACACACCAATACATTAAAGTTATCACAAATTTAAGTTCAAAGTTTCAAACACTCAATCATCAATCATTATAAAATACATATTAAAATCAAAACACAAAGACAATAAAATTCTAAAAGAGATCAACATGACAACAGTAAAGGAAGTCAGGAACAACAGATGATACAGAAAAAAAAAAAAAAAAAAAAAAAAAAAGCCCAGCAACAGAACAGAATAATCGATGCTACAGAAAAAAAAAAAAAAAGAAAAGAAAAAACGCCCAGCAAAGCAACAGAACAGAATAATCGATGCTTGCTACAGAAAAAAAAAAGAAAAAGAAAAAACGCCCAGCAAGTCGCAACAGAACAGAATAATCGATGCTAGCTACAGAAAAAAAAAAAAAAAAAAAAAAAAAAAAGCAAAAGTAGTAACACCGTCGATGAAGAAGCAGCGTGCGTACGGCGTACCAGACTACCAGCGTTGATTAGAGAAGAAGAAGGCAAGAAGCAGAGATTCAGAGCAGTGGAGTCCGTCGATGAAGAAGCAGCGTACCAGGCACCAGCGACAACGTCGATGAAGAAAAGCAAAGCATCGATCGAAGGGTGAATGAGGACTAGGGTTTAATTTGGGGCAGAAAACTAGATT
This sequence comes from Acacia crassicarpa, assembly GCA_034222035.1. Taxonomy (NCBI): domain Eukaryota; kingdom Viridiplantae; phylum Streptophyta; class Magnoliopsida; order Fabales; family Fabaceae; genus Acacia; species Acacia crassicarpa. The sequence continues at coordinate 497,089 of JAWXYG010000004.1, forward strand.
TTACGAAAAAGCCCTTTCATTCCCTGGAAATCTCAGAACGGCCACCACGCCGTTTCTACGATTCTGGCGTTTCAGCACGGCGTCTCAACCGTGTAGGCGCCATTTCCGTCTTGAGCATCGTTCCGGAACGTTTTCCGGCGGGGAGACGTAAAAACGTCCGTTCCAACGTTTTGGAACGGCGTTTTAACAACACTGGTTTGGAGTATCATTTGGTACTTGGCGAGACCATTTGCCGTTTGCTGCAGCTTTTACTTTGGTTTGGTACTTTGTTATTCTAACTCTTGGTGAAGTTGTTGGATCGTTTCTTAGATGTGGCACGAACTTGCTGGTTGATTCAAGATCTCATGAAGAAGAAAATTATTTTGTTTGGATTTATTTATATTATGTTTTTTTTTTTTTTTGGTAACAAGTTGAGCATGATCAACATCTATGCTCCAACTTGAGGGGGAGTGTTAGAAAATATAGAAGTAAAGATATATTATAATTAATTAGTATCGCACGTAATCAGGGATTATAGGAATTATGAATAATTAGGGAATCAATCATCATAATGAGTCATTACTCTCTTGTCTTCTCTCATGTATAAATACCTTATTGAGCATATGAATAAACACATTCATTTGAGAGTATATTTTCTCTATCTTTCTCTCTTTGATTTCTACCATAACAAAAAGGTTTAAAAAAAGTCGGTTATACAGGTTGTCATCCCAAAGCAAACGAGAAGTACATTATTCAGCCGGGTCATCAATAAAACAAGCCAAAAAAAGGAAATCAAACAAGTATCCAAATCATTGCCCTTACAAAGGGTCATACCAGTTGGACTTCCAAGAGTTTGATATCCCCTTCCTCTGTCTCCTCCATTGTTTGGAGGAAATATTTGCATATTTGCTGCAGGGACTGCAGCGAAGAACTGAAACTTTAATAGCAGGCAATTATGCACATCTTAAACACATGAAGGACAAACTCAGATATAACATCATACCCTCATGGTTTGTGGTATTCTTTTCTTCAGCCATGACAGCCTAGGCATGAAACAGGAATAAGGATAAGCAAATAAAACAAATGAAGGGATACCAAGAAAAATGTACCGATTAGGATCAGACTAATTTACTTTCTTATGGAGTTCACAATTGAAAGGCAGTGAAACATGTAAACCACTAATGGAATATCTCACATGTTAAGACACATGCCATAGTTTAGTTGACTGTAAGTAATCCTCTTACTGCTTATTGGCTAAATTCATAAAGTTCCCATGAACTTTGAGCCATGTGCAAGCATGAACGTTAAAATTTAACACCGAATCCCCTTAAACCTCTAAACTTTTGTAAATAACCCCTTTTCTGTTAATTAGCCCATTATTTCACTAAGGTATGATACATCATTGACCGTATGTCCACTCAAACTTTTTGTTTTTGTTCGTTTTTTTTTTTGGGTTTCATAACCCTCTTAAAAACCAAATTATGTACACATGACTTCCAAAGGCAGGGAGGTTATCTACACATAATAGGGGTCAGGAGTCAGGGGTCATGTACAATGTCCTTAATTATTTCAGGAAAGTGAAATTATCATGTAAATATTTAAATAACTAAGAAAGTAAGCCATATTTCGAGAAAGATTCATCATTTTCTTTAGAGTAAATACCCTATTTGGTCGCTAAAAAAAATCACGGATCTCTTTTTGGTCCCTCAGTAAAAATAACTCATCTCATAATCCTTGACCACATTTGGGACACTTCACTGCATGTGTTCACTTCAACTTGGAAGGACTAACGTGGACGGTTTTTGGATACATTTGGGACACTTCACTGCATGTGTTCACTTCAACTTGGAAGGACTAACGTGGACGGTTTTTGGATTTTACAGGGATTACGGAATGAGTTATTTTTACTGAGGGACCAAAAAGGGGTCCGTGATTTTTTTCAGGGACCAAATAGGGTATTTACTCTTTTCTTTATTAATGCTTGTGTAATATGAGCAGCCATAATTGACTTTGGTGGTCCTAGAAGCAACGGTAATGGACTAATATAAACCTGAAAGACAACGACGATAACAACAACAAAGCTTTATCCCACAAGGTGTGGTCAGCTACATGAATCACCTATCATAGCACCATTGTGCTTTATCACCAATCGAATAGATTGTTAACCAAAAGATCTCACTCAATAACTTCATTAAATGTTCTCGGGCTTTCTCTACCCCTTTTTAGAGGACTCCATGTTGATGATCAATAATCGTCCCCTATGAATCCAATGGCCTTCTTCGGGACTAAAAATAATTTCTACTTTAAAAATACACGAAACAGAGAATGTGGGGCTAAATCTCCCTTCAACAAAACTGCTGCAACGAACAATTATTGCTTGCTAGTTATATGCCTAACACATTCATCCATCTCCAACTCACAGACGGCTGCTTCCATTTAATAAGTATCAGTCTTGGGATAAATCCCTTCTTCCCATTATCCATACTATCTTATGTTTCCCATTTTAAATCACCTTCTCTATCTGGGAGCGGCCATTGATCACCATGAGGAAGGACAGCAAGCCAAGGGAAGGAAGGACAGAATCTGTAACCCCACATCAGGCTTCACAAGAGAAAGCACAGGGAAAAATAATACATTTGCATATCGATTGACCTAATGAGAGCCAGGTATGCAATTTCTCTCTAGCAAGAAGCCATGTGAAAGCCATCTCCCTAGTGATTGGGGCAAGGGAAAACAATAGAACCTAGCCTTTCTTTTGTGAGTCGTAACTACCTCTAAAAGAAAAGGCGAGCTATCCACTTTTCAGGTGTTTCATGGGGGCGGAGCAACTCGACAGAGGGATCGGGGTAAACTATGGAAAGACATACCAAGAAAGATATCGCAGGGAAGAACATGCCAAATAGCCCAGAGCGCTGGTCTGAGACGCACTAATCACCCCTCGGTGGCATCGTAATTGCAGTAAATAAAATCAGAAGATGCTAAAGACCACTGATTTATTATCTTATTAAAAAAAAAGAACATGAAAAAGACAATAAAAAGGTTGTGATGATTTAAGTTATAGAGGGCAATCCATGTATTTCGCATTTAAAATTGATCAGTCGAGCACATTCAATTGTTGGAAATGAAACAGAGTGAAAAGATTTTGCCATAATGAAGTATCTCCACCACTAAAACCATCAGATCAGTTCATTATATCTAGTTATCATATATGATAATATGAATATGCACAAACTAATGAAGCATAAAAACCACAGAGTGAATAATCAAGAAACAGAAAGAAAAAAAGAGGGGAGAGTACGAACAGGAACTGAACCGAGCAAATGGCTAGTGGGAAGGCTGGTGTAGGACTCCTCCATCGCGCAGGGAGATACACGGAAGCTTCGTAGCTCAAAGACAAGAAGGCATGGAAGCTATGAGATTCAAAAGTGAATGGGAATTCCGGAGAGGGACTCAGAAGACGACACCAGAGAAGAGGGACTCCCTGGTGCAGGTCCTGGGATTTTTCGGAATAACTATTGGCTCCGCTCGCCTCTGACTTTCCCTTGGTGGTGCGTTTCTTGTTGCTGAACCGTGAACTTTGTTCTCAGTGCGAAGAGCGGGGCCCTGCTTTCTTTCCAGCCAGGGCTACGTGATCGGATGCAGATTGGGCTCCGCAAACCCAGCTCTAGGGCCCTTGGAACACGTGTACTTCGGGAAAATTTGTTTTTCTTTTTTGTTTTGCCTTTTTATGAATGCCGGAAAAATCCTTCTTCTTCTTCTTCTTTTTTTTTTTAAAAAAAATTTAATGCAAATTTATTTTGAGACTGGAGTAGTGATGGTGAGGAAATAAGGATTCACGTGGCAGGACGACATGACTACCTCTCGCAGGATGCGAGAATAAATTGTAAAATTAGCGTGAGAAATTTGATTAAGGATAAATTTAAATTTTTTTATCAATTTAAAATATATTTAATGATTTAAACATCATTTATTGTTATGTAAGAATTAGTTACAATAAACTTATAATTTAAAAAAAAAAGTTGTTGTATCAGAGCATAAAATTTATAAGTTACATTTACCATTACAATCATTATACAAGTGTATTATCTTATTACTGTAAAACACTTCTTTTTATTCTGCAAAATTTGAACCGAGTCACCTTGAGTTTATGAATAATGCAACAAGTTACAATTTTTATCATTAATCCTGTTAATCAAAATTCTTAAGTTTTGATTAAGGTTTTCAAAAGTTTTGATAAATGTTTCCCTTTTCCAACTATTATTTTGAACTCTAGTTAAATTTATGGATGCCTGTGGTTGTTAGTGCAAAATTCCTATTAATGTATTAATAAGTTATGATAAAAACAATTTCATAAGTTAAATTAAGCTTTTTACAATTTTAGGTTAGAATTTCACCACTAGTGAATCATAATTCAGCACATATGAGCAGAATTTCACAAATTTTAATAAAGTTTCTCATAAGTTTTTTTAAAAAAATTTATAAGTTGCGAATCAAAATTTACAAAATTTTATAAAGATTTCACAAGTTCGGATAAGATTTCACAAGTTCTCAAAACAAAAGAATTTCACAACTTTCTTAAAAAATTTCACAAGCTGTATATCAAAATTTACAAGATTTAATAAGGGTTTTACAAATTCTCACAAGAATTTCACGACTTTCTTAAATAATTTCACAAGTTATAAATCAAAATTCACAAAACTTGACAAAGTTTACACATTCTCAAAAGAATTTTATAACTTCCTTGAAGAATTTCACATTTTACAAATTAAAATTTACAAAATTTGATAAGGGTTTCACAAGTTATTATAGATGTTTCATAAGTTCAAATAAGATTTTCACAAGTTGCAAATCAAAATTCATAAAATTTGATAAGAGTTCCATAAGTTATGTTAAAGGTTTAACATGATGGATAATGTTTTCATAGATTCTAAAAAAAAAAAATCACAAGTTACAGAATTTCACAACTTCCATATCAAAATTCCTTAAATATGAGTAAGGTTTCACAAGCGTAGATAAAGTTTTCACAAATTCTTAACTTCTCATAATAATTTCACAATTTCCTTACCTAAACAGCAGCAAGACCACAACGGTGCAATTGTATTATCATAACCAGCCATTACAACCACCCATATTGCTCATGACAAATCTTTTTGCCCTCAATAACCAGCCATTGCGGCCACCATATCACTCAAGACAAATTTTTAGCCTTTAAATGAGGAGTGTTTGTGAAGCTAGTCACAAAATCACGTTTTCCTCTCGTTCTTAATTTTAAACTCAGAGGGATAGTCCTATAATTTCCTTTTAAGTTTGAAAATAACGAATCAGACCCTAACACTTCTTTAATATTATAAATACTTGGAACACCTTTTTGTCTTTTTGTATTTTTAAAGTTCTTTTTAAGGGATTTTTCTAAAAATCCCATTAAACATGCCTTAAAATTTAACAACAAAAATTCACTTTTCTCTTCCTTATAAATAAGACAAGTGAGTTTTTTTATATTTTATTTGATATAAAAATATATAATCCATAAGGAAGTCATTCATGAAAAAACTGTATCTAACGAAGGTAAAAATGTTTTATTTGGTAAAAAATGTCTTAAAAAAAAAAGAATGAAACTATTAAATTCCAAAAAATATTACCCAAACATAAGTTGATTCACTTAATTATAATTGTGAGGAAAAAAATTATTTTGAAGTATTAGTTACAAAGAAGTAAATAAGGTATTTATATATTATGGTGTTGGCTCATCTGATACCAAACATTAAAGAGTTAAGAGTTCAACTCTCCTAAACATGACGGGTGCATGAGGCTTCTATAGGTGAAAAAAAGCAAAGAGTAAAAGGTATTTAAATCTTATAAGCCATTATCAATGGATTTTTATTAAAACTTTGGGAAAATCCCCTTAAGGTTCAAATTAACAAAAAAAATTGTTAAAAAAGATCCAAGAAAAAGTCACATGTCAAAAAAGGTCCCAACTCCCAAGACCTTTTATAATATTATTTCGTAAACGTTAACAACTATATCAGTAAAACATTAACATTTAAATTAGTATATGTTAACAACAATATCTTAACAACTAAATTAGTACTTGTTAACACTTAAATTAGTACCTGTTAACCGTTCTATCAGTACACGTTAACAATTAACGTTTTATAAAATAATACTGGAGAAGGTCCTAAGACCTTTTTTTACATGTGACTTTTTCTTAGCTTTTTTGCTTTTGACAATTTTTTTTGTTATTTGGGCTTTGAAGTGGATTTTCCCTAAAATTTTCATGTTTACAATTGTCTCTCCCAATATTTACAACCAACTTTTTAACAAAATTATATTTTAAAAAAAACATTTCAACAAATTTTTTTAACAATCTATCTAGGGGTGAGCAATGGGCGGGCGGGGCTGCCCCGGGGGGTAACCTGCGGCCCGCCCGTTTAAATTTCACGGGGACAGGGATGGGTTGAATGGGTACGGAGTATAACGGGTACGGGTTAAACAAGTCCAGGGAACCCGTTTATGAAATCTGGGCTTTTATTTTTTAAAAAAACATGTTTTAGGCCCAGGTTTGTTTGTTTGTTTTTTGCTCATAACCAGAACAGTTTTTTGGGCCCAAAACATATTCTATTTGTTTGTTTTTTGCACCCAGATTTGTTTTTTTTTTTTAGCTCGAAACTTGAACATTGTAAAACCCACGGTTAGGAATTTATTTAAAAAATTCCTGAACGATTTGTGATGATATTTAACCATGCAAACTGCTCACATGAATGAATAAGGATTCAAATTTTAAAAGTTGGTGCCGTGAGAGTGAGAAGAAGAGGGAGAGTTGCCGTCGACGGTGAGAGTGAGAGCTGGTGCCGTGAGAGTGAGAAGGAGAGGGAGAGTTGCCGTTGACGGTGAGAGTGAGAGCTGGTGCCGTGAGAGTGAGAAGGAGAGGGAAGTTGCCGTCGACTGTGAGAGTGAGAGCTGGTGCCGTGAGAGTGAGAGTGGCCGACGACTGTGAGAGTAAGAGCTGGAGCCAAGAGTGAGAAGGAGAGTGAGAGTGGCCGATGGTGCTTCTGCGTGATTTGTGCCACTGACAACCGATGCGACGGACGACGGAGGTCTGGATCTGGTGCCGTGGTGCTAGCGCCGACTACAACTCTACAAGGGTTTGAGAGGGAGAGGAAATTGGTTTGACTGTTTGAGTGTTTGACCGTGTGAGGTTGAGTGGATTGTGCGCCTGGCTTCCTACGTCTGCGTAGGGGTGAGTAATGGGCGGGCGGGGCTGCCCGGGGTCAACCCGTGTCCCGCCCGTTTTTGTCAACACGGGTATGGGGTGCCTCGTACCCGCCGGAAACCCCGTTTAACCCATATAAAACAGGTACGGGCGGTCACGGGTATTAATAAACAGGTCCGGGGAACCCGTTTATTAAATCTGGACTTTTAAAAAAAAAACTAGGCAGAGTTAACGAAGAAAATCAACTCGTTAACCATGACCCGTGAAGTCGGAGAGCCCCCACCAAAGAAAATCAGAAAACAGACAGATCAGAAATGATAAGGTAAAAGAAAAAGCACAGATCTGAGATGGCGTGGCAAGATCGAAGAAAAGATTGGGGGACAAATCTGAGATGTCAAAAAGGAGGAGGAAATATGAGATGCTCGCAGTCAACGGCAAGGGGTAGAAAAGATGGATTCAGAGTCGATGGTGAGATGTAGACAACCGTAAAGATCGACGACATTGAGATCGGAGACGCTGTTGGCGTGCCGATATGGTGATACGCTGGGAGAGTGAGAATCTACAATAATGAGACAAGTAGATGTTGAGACTTGAAAGAGTGGTTGGGATCAGAGATGCTGCTTGTGTGCCGATGTGGGGAGACTCTGGGAGAGGGAGAATCTACAACGATGAGACAGTAGGTGTTGAGACTTGAAGGAGAGATTGAATTAGAAACCTTCTGGATAGGAGCATAAGCGTTAAGGCGCCGCGCACCACAGAAAAGGATTGGATGGGTTGGTTTTTTTGGGAATTAATGGATTAGGTTTGTAAATAAAAAAAAAATAGAAAATATGAAAATCGCAAGTGGGTGGAGGTGGCCTCCGGGAATCGAACAGGCACCATAATAGACTCTACTCAACGACTTTGCCACTAAACTAAGTGGAGAATTGAGGTTATTGTTGCAATATTATTATTATATATAAAACTTAGGTATATTTTTTTTAAAAAAAACACATAAATATAAACGGGTAACGGGCAGGCACGGGTGCCCCGTGGCCTGACCCGTACCCCGCCCGTTTATTATAAACGGGTACGGGCAGCTCGTTACCTGTTACGAGTCCAATATGGGCAGGTTCAAAACGGGTAAAATAATACGGGTTGCGGGCGGACAGGCGGGTAGTGGGTCCTTTGCTCACCTCTACGTCTGCGTACTCTACACTGTCACACACTCACACTGTGCACTCAACAGGCCAAGTCCAAATTTGGCATCTGGGTCTAGGTTGAATAATTTTTTTTTTTTTAAAAAAAATTTAATACATACGGGGTATGGGGCGGTCACGGGTTACCTGTGACCCACCCGTTTAAATTATATGGGTATGGGGCAGCCCGTTACCCGTTATGGGTCTAATTTGGACGGGTTAAAAACGGGTGAAATGGCACGGGTTGCGGGCGGACGGGCGGGCATCTGGTCTTTTGCTCACCCCTAAATCTATCCATGGTTTAATTAATACTTTGAAATTTAAATCTCATGCCCATTATCTTTATATATATATATATATATCCATAAATTTATTAATTTTTTAGAAATTAGATGATAGAAATTCATCAGAAAAATTAGAGAAAAGTCTCCCAGTAGGAAATTAATTGGTAATAATGACCTAAATCACAGTACTAGTACTCCATAGATACAAATTCCGCAGAGTAATATTATTCTATGATCCTCCTCACTAATTAAATTTGCAAGGGGTATTTTCCCCCCATTTTCCCAAATTTATCCTATTTTAAAACGAGTAAAGCATTTTATTTTTTTTAAAACGGTATTTTTCCCTTGTAAAAAGGATAGTGTAGGCATGCGACAAGATCGACCAGAAGAAAACCTGAGACACCATTCATTGAGAGGGTCCATGAAAATTCATAAAGGATATGCCAAGTCCTAAAATCATACTTAATCCTCAATTAAGAGCAGAACGAGCCAGGAATGACGTTAATAACCAGCCATTTTTGCAGAGACTTGACAAGCAAACAACAGCATTTTTCACTCCCGAAAAGACGCCACTTCAAAACGAGAGAAAAAGGGAAAATTGCTAAGCCAACAGTGAAAACTGAAACTACATTACCCAGACATCCATAGAGCTGAAATTCGAGGCAACTGTACTGAAGAAGAATCCACTTCACCGAATTATTTCTCATCATGCATCTGAATCAACAATTTCCTTTTGAATTACACCCACACGAAATTTGAGAAAGGTCGCCCAACAAAGTCACCAGCCTGATGATGATACAGAACACCTCATGTGCCCCCTTATCAGTTACCAGAACCAATCGTGCTGAATGAATTGGTAATGTCAGAGAAAACTAGCATGGAAATGTCCATTTCAACTGAGTATGCTGTCATGAACACTAGCACGGCTCGATGGGGGCCTCATCTTGAAGGAAACTACGACTTCCTTGGACCAACAAATCACTTCTTGACTAATTTCAAGACATCACCAACAAGGTGCAGAGAACCGGTTACCAGAACCTGAGGGACAAGCAGGCAAATTTATGATCAGATCTTGCATCTGGCATATATATGAGATATAACCCAAAATGCAAAGCAATCCCACACATTTATATTTAATATTCAATCCATAGAGTCATAGAGACGATGTTCATTCCGCATGCAGTATCAGTTGGCTTCTGGACAACATCAGATATTGACAATTACTCAGGATAATTGACGTTACCTGAAAACGAACAGACTGATTTTGCTGCACTCTGTCCCTGAGCCACTTGATAGCCAACGGCAATGAGGGAAACACTGCACTATGTTCACAATTACTGGTACTCATTTCCATATCCTCTTTTAATTCGTCAGACACAGCATATGCACTCTTGGCATCACTTCCTACCAATCCAGATGACCACCAAAAAGAGAGAGAACCGATTAAAGTCAGGAAATAGTCTAAGACTCATCTTATCAAACATACCATAACCATAGTAATAAGTCTCAAAGTCAAACGGTGACATCAAATTCAATTAAAGTCAATTAAGGACCAGGTGGCTTACAGACACAGCGAAAATCAAAGATGTCAAAGCTTTATGTTCTACACAGCAATAACAAGGCTAAAACAGGGCTTTAGAGAAACAGCACAATAATAGATGAATCACAAACTAATCACGTACTCCCAAAAAAGCCCCAAAGAAACATATTACCAGAATCCACAATATGTCATCATCCCAACTCCTTCTTCCCTAGATTCTACTCTTTCTTCATCTTACTCCACAAAAACATGGATACAGGAGTTCCATGGGTCACATTACATCAGTGCAGGGTTGGTAGAACCCCTTTTGTCTCTTTCCAAAATACTGGTACAACATATGGCCACATAGATCTAGACCAAGAACTTTTTTAGCTAGCAAATAAGCGCACTGCAAACACAACCTAGATCTAAGGGAATTTAACGTTGCTTTACTTTGGATTATTTTGGGAAATCATCCATAACTTTTTTTTTCCCCACACTCCAACACAACAAACTCAACTTTACAAAATAAACAGCATAAAGAACATACTTGTCACATTTATTTATAATTGTTTTTCAGCACATAAAAATCATCAGATGCAAAAACTTGAGTTATGATTGACATAGTCTTGGATGCAGTCAGTTAATACCTTTGTTTCCTTGCATGAGAGTTTCCCACACTTTCTGAAGAGTGAACTGCCATGATAGGTCAACATTAGATTCAGCTGGCATTGAAGAATGGGATCCAACTTTGTAATACACTGATAAACTTGGTACAAAAAGCGCCTTCTTGAAGTACACACCTACATTTTCAATTCAATTTCTTTATTCAGTGGACAAGGAATAAATCTCTGGTTCAGATAAGGTCACCCGTGGGAAAAAAATTTTAATTGCTTATTCTCCATATAGGTGCATAGTTTGGTAGTGCGACTAAAATAATAATTGCACAATTAATGAAGGAGAGATCCACTTGCTTTGTGAGTCGTATGTGCATTCCTGCGCATGGGATGGTTAGGTTGAGCAATTGTCAAAATCCAGGGATTACTCACCATTATCAGCACATGTTTGCATCAGGCGAGGAAGGAGCAACTGAGGATCCCTCACAGACATGCAATTAAACAATAATATCTGCAAGTAATACCACAATCTCAGTTCAAAAGCCACAAAATAAAAAATGAAGCCTCAACATTGTTGGTTACAAAAAATATGATGGTGAGCATTCCTCTATAATGGGTTTCCAGTTGCTTAAAACGTTACAAGAAATATGATCATGGGCACTTCTCCTGACTCCTGATAAAGTGACTAGTAAAGTTCATTTAAGAAAGGACCAGAGGGAAGAAAAGGTAATAGATATCATGCAGTGACATAAAAATTGATTAGCACCTCAGATCAAAGCTCAGTTGGCTGATAAAAACAAGAATTATATTTATCTGAATTATATAATTGTGTCTAAAGTCCCTAAAATACAAGCCAGATATCAATAAGGAGTTGCAAACATAATAAAATTCACTACACTCTTGGGTAATTAAGATTTAAAAAAAAAATCAACCTGGTGAAGGTAAGCTGACTCTCGACAAATTTTTTATTTTGGATAGAATTGCCTACCAAGGAGAAGAACAGCTCACCTGTATCTCAAGTTATATTCAGGAAAGAAAAGGTACAGGAAGTTTGAACGATTCAATAATCTGTATTTTTATGGTTTTCATTGGTAGAATTAATATGCCCGAAGACATGGCTAACCAATCACTCACAAGATACAGTTACATACTTACATATACAGTGATTTTCTAGATAAGTAACTCAGATATTACTCACTAGGAAAATGATTTACACAGCGTGACGAAACTGTTGATAGTTATAGTGACATGGCTATCAAATTGGAAAAGGGTTTGCAATATACGGCAGTCGAATCATCAGTCAAACAGTGGCAAAGTAAGACTGGTGCATCTTGCATTTGTTTTTTGTTAATAGGAGGAACCATCAATTGACAACTACAGGCACCAAAAACTGGAAATTTAAGACAGGGTAAAGTGATGATATAATTAAATGGCTAATTCATCAACCAAAGTAGCAACTTTGTGTATTACAGTATTATGCCCAGAGCAAACTTGCAAAATATTTGTAAGTATAATTGATTACGAATTACAATAACTTGCGTTCATGTTCTCCAATGAATTAGGCAACTTGTCCTACTACCCAGTATCCAGTAAGCACTAGTTTCATTTTGTCAGTTTCACAAATTTAATGGTATCATATTTAACTTTGAGCATGGGACACACTTACAGCCAGACAAATACTTCAACCAAAGGCCAAACTTTATTTTATCATCATATTTCAAACTTCAACTTCTATGACTTTAATCAGACTATTCTTGTCAAACATCCAATTCCAATATCAGTTACTTAAAAAAAGGATTCAAAATCTGTGCTCTACCTGTGCGGATTGTCTCTTGGCTCTTTCACCATCACGAAAACTCACTAATTCATTAGAAATTTTGTAATTATCAGGCTTCTGATGAAACAAGGTCTGGTCCAGGTTATCTTCTTTAATAGCAAATAAAAACCACCTTGCACATGCTTCTAAGCTTTCAGGACTATGCGCCCCATCTAAGAAGAAGACAAGCTCATTTTGGCGTTCAATGTTGATGTGTTCATCAAGAACAATTTGAGCCCTTCCTTGTAAACTTGCAGTTGTTAATCCTTTTACAAACTGCTCTGGCAATGAGTGCTGCTTCATGTGGATAAATGAATCACTCCAACTGACAGATAAAAAGCAAGGGGAAAAATAAAGCAACAAAAAGGGTGTAACGAGAATCACTGTTCACCGTTAGAACTTACAGTCTGTTCCAAGCAGCTATCCTCAAGATGTCCAGTTCTCTTCAGCCAAGTAGAGCATAGTAAAACAGCAAGACCTGCATTTACATATTGATGCTCGCCTTCAAGCCCAAGTCTTAAACCATTTAACAACTTGGCATCTAAAGGCTGTGCTACTTGAAGAGGTACCTGTAGTTTGTGAAATTTACTCAGATGATTGGTTATGGAATCAAACTACTCCAAATTGGGCCGCCAAGAACACAGTTAAGCCAAAACAACAAAATGTTAATGGAAAGCTAAGACAAGACAGTTAAATGAATTTAATGTATGTATCTCCTGGCTTTCAAAGTATAGTTGACAAATATAAAGTTCACAGAATAAGACACAATTGGATTAAATGTAATGAGTATAATTGTGTGTAAGAAAGATAGGAAAGAGAGGGAAAGGGAGAGAAACAGAAGAATAAAGAGAGAAAGAAGGGAGAGAGAATAGAAGAATCAGTTTCTCATTGCTCACAAAAGCCTGTTTACAATTAGTCCCGAGCCACCCATATATAGCCCTTAGCTACCAACGGCAAACCCCCCTACTTATCCCAACCAACTCCTGACTAACTTCTCTTATTTATTATATTTACACATCATATAATAAGTTGAGTCCATGGGAAGACAACTTTCTCTTTCCAAGACAACCCTCAAATATCTTTTGAAATGTTAAATACATGTATTAGGAGATCTACAATATAATTGAACTAATATTTTGGAAAACCGAATAATGGTAATGGACATCTAAGGAAGCATTTCAACAATCAAGCATATAAAAGAAAATACTTGGTGACGTTTGTCTATGAATTTTGGTCTGGGTTGGCAAGATCTGAAAACAACACAACAAAACTAATAAACAAAATCAATACTCATGCTTGTAATACAAAACAAGCATGTCAATCAGTGTCCTCTCGCTTGACTTTGAAAGTTGATTTTATACATGATAGCCTCATGAAAGAATGTACCTACATCAAGTTGTGATGCCTTCTCTTCAAGTACACGCATGGCTTCATCAGGCTGAGGCACAGTAAAAGCTGGAACCCGGTGCTACAACAAAATGCATGCATGCATACATACATATAAAAGTAAATAAAATGAAATTAAGTTTGTTGATGCTACAAGGAAAGACAGGAAAGAGTATGAGAAAGAATAAAAATGCAATAACAACTAAGCTGCACTAAAAAGAACAGATTGTTGAAACTGACTTTAAAAGGATTTTGAAAGAAAAAGTATTTGCTCCAAGAATACCTTAAATATACCAGCCTTCTCACCAGCAATTTCTCCAAGAGTATTCCCTGTTTATAAAATGCAACAGGAGGAAGTAAACCTAACTGGTTGAGAGGATCAGCGGCAGTGCAACTTATCAAACCTTATAACACTTCAATAATATTATTGCAGCTTCTAGTAGTGTTACTTTTTCATTTTTTCTTGTAAAAAAGGAACACAATTACATAAATTTTCTCGATTTGTTTAGTTACAAAGGAAAAACAAATCTCACCAATTACCTATGTCAACATTAAGGGTCAACTTGCTCATGATTTACAAGTTATAACACTACATATCTCCTGTTAGTTTGTTTCGAAAGTAAGACTACAGGATGTTCTGTTTCTCATTGTTGTAAGTGCAATACATATTAAATCTACATATAAATTGGTACTTTTCCATTTCTCAAGTTACTTCATGATTTTCATTAGCAATGGCTTGTCATTAACAAACAACACTTACAAAATAAAATACTAACCAAGAATCTCCATGTGGTCATACCCAAGGGAAGTTATGCCACACACAATAGGTTTTTGAACCTGAAATATAAGCTCATTCAACAATATTCTATGTAGAAAATATTGATAATCAAGCACACCAGCCTATTGATGCTGAAATAACAATTAAACATACCACATTTGTTGCATCATATTTACCACCTAATCCAACCTCCATTATGGCAACATCTACCTGAATAAAATTTGAAAATAAATACTTTTCTTCATTATCAGGGTGCAACAATATAGAATTGGCTTGGAAAAAGTTTGCATACATAACTAAAACACAGGAATCTAACCTGCTCTGCTGCAAATATCTTGAAGCCAAGCAAAGCAAGGAAGCGGAAATAGGGAGGCATTGGAATATTTTCATCAGTTTTTTCCTATGGACCACCCAAATGAGAAACCACTTATCTTCAGAAATGAATGCAACAATTCAGGAGAATAAAATGAGTTAAGCTTCAAAACTCCAGGCAGGAGATATCCATTTTGTCAGTCTAACTAGGCCCACTAATTTACAGAGATGTAAAGCAAAAGTTCAAAAAACAATTGAAATATAATCCTGTGCTTCAAAATTAATCAAAACGGGATAGAAAAAATGACAACATTGTTTTTCAACATGCCAATGATTATCCTGTTCAGATTCTTAAAAGGTGATCAACTGATAAGGCACTGCACATACCTTTAGTCTATCAAAACACCACCAGAAATAGGCTAAAAATTTCTCTTCACATATTTCCACACTGCAGAAGCAACAAGAATAGGGCTAGTAAATCAGACCATCCTAGCTATTTTGCCAATGTCTTAATTGCAATTGTACTCTCTGAAACATGGTCGGTCAAAAGACTGTGCATTAAGGATTGTCAATTCAATGTAAATGGATTTTAGTAGGTCTATTAATTAAACAATAGCAATAGGTACAGGATTTAGGAGATACCAGTAACTTCTGAAATGGAAGATCGCTGTCGTTACAAGAATATATGAAACTATTTCCTTGTTTTCAAAATCAGCAGAATTCAAATGCTTAATCACTAATCACTAGCATTCATGGTCCCTTTTGGCCACCTCATCGTGCCCACTTGACAGAATAGGGCAGGCATATGTTGAGCAAAGAACTTTAAATTGCACATTCAAAAATCATAAATATCACTATTTGGATTACAATAGAGGAAATAAAAGTGCTGGGCACAAAATAAAAAAGAAATGAAATAAAAGCGAAAGTGGATGTGAAGTACTAACCCATCTAAACGAAATCTTTCACGAACATCTACGAGGTGAGGAGATGTAAAGAGCCCAGTGTGAAAACCACAGTTACGTAATATAGATTCTGTGAATGTGCATGTAGATCCCTATGAAGACGTAATTTAAATGAGTAATTTGTATCATGAAAGGTGTAACCAAACTTCATGCATAAATTAGAACTGGAGAACTGCAGTGAGACTCTGAAGCCTGAAGGCAGTCATTAGGAGCAAAGGACAGGTACATTTTTTTTTTTGGCCTGAACTGAGCTCAAGTAATGCATATCCATAAATGAACCGTGACCGTGTTGAGAGATAAGGAAAATGCATAGTTTATTACTCAAAGATGAATTAGCGCATGGTTTCATTTCCGAGCAACCACCAAAAGGAAATAAAAATACCTTCCCCTTGGTACCAGCAACATGTATGATCTTCATCTTTGAAATTGGCTCCTCCAAATCCAGCATCTGTTGAAATTCATATAGCATTAAAACGTAGGCTTAATAGGCCACTGTAGCAGCAGACGAACCCGAACGTCACCGGCTAGACTTTTCCAAACAAGATAACTAGATATTCTAGTCCAACTCGCAAATCGTGTACCTTTATGTGCTCGAATAGCACGTTGAACTGATCCCCCATGTTACTATTATCAGCACGGGTGCGTCGGGTGATTAGAGACGACAACGCATCCAATGCTTCTTCATACGGAGATTTTGAGGAGTTGTTGCCACCTTCTGCAAGTGCGGGAAAAAGAATATGAGATTATCTAAGCGGAAAATCAAAATGTTGACTTGAGCTGATGCAGAAAACACGAACGAGAAGAAGGCCCAAAAACGCGAGAGAAAGGAATATTTAGAAAAGCCCAGATAAAGACTTTAATGAGCATAAACAAGGAATAGGGAATACCCTCAGCCATGACGATTACTGATTGAATACTGAATTGGATACAAAAATGGAGGCGAAGTTGCGTGAATTGTAGATCCGAGCGATGCAGAGAGCACACACAGAGGGGGGGGGGGGGGGGGGAGAGAGAGAGAGTTATACAGCGCTGGGTGAACTGGAAATTAGCAGATTAGATTGAGAATGAAGGATCGAAAACTTCGGGAGGAAATAAAGTCATAGAGAGAGTTGTCTTTTACGGTTTATATTGGATGTTGAAATATGGGGGAAGGATAGCGTGCCGTCAAGTCCGAACCAAGCAATGATTTTATTTTCGGTTTGTACGGTTAATAGTAGTGGCTATAAGTTATAGGAGCAAGAGTAAATCGCCAGTCGCTACCCGTGTATTTGCGTGGGTCATGGCGGCGCCGGCGGAGAACGAATGGAAAGATGTGGCAAAATCAGATCCATCGAATGGATCTGCGGTGAAACATTCCCATCCATCTCTTTGAAAATGAAGCAGTGGACAGCATGAAATATCCTAATCACTTCCCTCCAAAAGTTGCGAGCCATTGAGGTTCTTTACTGACTAATGAACAATTCCATTTGCTTCACGTGTGTTAGTGTTAGGGTGTGGATGAGTGTAAAGGGTTTATTGTGTTGCTGTTAATTTGGCTACGTTGTAGTAATTAATACTATTCAGCTTGTTTTTATATTTGCAAACCGTTTTACTAATTCGAGACAGTCATCTTCTTCTTCCTTTCCCCCTTTCCTCTCCAGTTTGGTTTGAAATATGACATTAGTATTATGCAACGATTATGTTATTATTTAAAGGGATAGGATATTGTCACTATCAATTTTATGTTATTGCTAAGTTACTATCACTCTTTCACCGTTAGATCAAAATATCAATAGGAGAGAGAAATAATAAAAGTAAATGAGATTCTGATCTAACTGTGAAAAAGTGGTAATGACATAAAATTGGTAGTGACAATATCCTATCCCATATTTAAAACAAGAGGAAATGATGTCCTTAAAATTAAAGGAAACACTATCGTAACTAATTTCAGACAAGCATGAGTTTTGTTCTTGCAATCAACCCAATGGACAATGAAAGAAACGGGGGAGGGGAATTTTAATGAGTTCAATTTTTTTTTTTAAAAAAAAATGAATAAGTGAAATTATAAAATATCAATTATAAGCTTTTAATATCACTTCATCAATTTTTATAAATAGAGCTCCTTTAAATTTAATATGGAATATACTTTAGAGATAAAGCTGAAAAATATAATTTGACACAAATTTTATATTTACTTCTTCTTTTTTTTCTTATCACTGTTTTTTTTTTAAAAAAAAAATTAGTGCCAATAATTTTAGTTTAGTAGGGAAGGACTACCTTATTATTAATTAATAACTAGTACAGACACCGTGTGATGCACGGAGGTAAGTCTAGTAAAACAACAATCTATATTACTTTGCAACCGTGTTACTTAAAGATGTATCAATTGTATTTGTATTTATTTTATATGATAACAAAACTAATTCTTTCTATCACCATCTTATCATATTGGAAATTTTATAAATTCTTGTAAGGATTGACAAAATTCATTCATTTTGTAGAAAACATCAAAATATAAATTTTTTTGATATAATGGAATATGGAAATATAAGTTTATATAAAATGATTACAAGTTTCATTGTAAATATTATCAATGTCAACTTCCTTAAATTTTTGAATCTATGATACTTGTAATTATTTGTAATGAAATAAATCACTTGCCCACAGATCATAGATCCATCATGGGCTACAAATTTATATCCTATTAGTGGCTTATTACATACTCCTGTTCACCATATTGGCTATCATAGGATCCTATTGGGTGAACAAATAGGAGAGGCAAAATCATAAATGAGTTAAGAAATTGAGAAGTAGATGGAAGGGGGAAAAACATGGTTAAAAAACACAAACAACTTACACTGGGAGAGATTCAATCAATGAAAAAAAAATAGTAATTAGCAACTTCTAGCTTAGAGATGGTTAGCAGCTTATATGCATGAAACTACAACCAACTGCTCATCATATTCTTATGATATCCCTTCATAAACTGCATTTCCTCCTTTAAGAGTTGATTGTTCATCTCTATGTTCCAACTCAATCTGCTTGAGTTTATTCATCCCGGTATACATTTTTCTTCGGAATTCCTTGTGTGCTTCTCTTTCAAAGATCGAGTTTCAATTATTTAAGACCCTGTTCAAACTTCAATAATTTTTGCTTTGCATCAGGCCAAGTTCCCTATCCAACTTAAGAGACAAAGGAAGGAGAGGAATAAAGAGGAAGAACTCACTGGTCTACATCACCTTTGAAAGGGTCCACAAACCTTCTCTGTAACATCTTGAATTTCAAGCTTAGAGAATTGAGAATAAGCCTAAAGTAAGCAGACGACTAAAGCCCAGTTCGGGAAAAGTCCCAAGAATGACGAGTGATAGGAAGCCTCTTAGGGACTAAGTAATACGGGTCAGTGGACTTAGTATGTACAAGCCGTGTAATTAAAGTGCCAATAGAAAAGGGGCATAAAGGACCTATACGGTGTTAATCAGTTGGGAAAAATGCCATATAGCTATGTCTTAAGGTATGAGACAATTAACTGAGTAAAAATGTGCTAAAATAAGTATGCACATGACATTTCCTGGTCAGGTGAGGATTTCCTCCGTTTTTAAGGGAAAAGACACTGCAAAAAGACATATGTCAAAAAGCAAAAGTCAGTGTAATCATTACATAATGGCACGTGTCACCATAGGGTTACAGGAGGAAAAGTAAGGGGTAGAAAAGTCAAATTCTTACCCCTTAAGCATTCATTTTCATCCACATGAGGAGAGAGAAGGAAAAATCAGATAATTTTATCTGTGCCCAGGCCCAACCACAAAGTACAGGTCCCACAGAAGGTTAACCGGTAAAAAGGGGACCGATGAGGGTCAATTAAGGGCTTCTTTTTGAACTAAACGAAACATATGTGGGGCCATATAGGAGAGTAGGATGGCGCCACATATGGATGTCCAATCACGGAAAATATCTGCAAGGTTGAGGAAAAGTGCAAAAGGGCAAAAGGGAGCACCCTTTTAACCGGCGGTGCACTACAAGGACCAATGGATAAAAGAGTGTACCAGTTAAAGTGAAAAAGGGGATTTAAATGCAAGGGATCAGATTTGTGGGCCCTAGATGGTGCCACCTGGCCCTTAATTAATTTAAAAGTGACTTGGAGAAAAAGAAAAGTGGAATTAAGCCTTTAACCAGGGTGCAAGCTTTCAACCACTTGACAAAAGGGTGTTTCAAGCCAAAATAGGTAATTTATACATTTTGAAAAGTAAAATCTGCCCCTCTTGGCTAGGATTTTGCCACATTTTTGTTGGGATTCGTACATGCAATGGAATTAAAAAAAACTTACGAATCCCATCAGAGGATCCATCAACAGCGTTTAAATCAAGTTTAAAAGAACCGCATCGTACTTATACGAACTGGTGTGCGTCTTGTTCAGATTTGAACTCGTGAGCTACCTACTCGATCAACTAGGAGTAGACTCTACGAATCCTCTCCCTCTATCGGTATCCACACAAACAGCCTTCGAACACGAATGGCAGCGTGCTAGCATCTTCGAACTGTGCGTCTCTCTATTTTTTTTTTCTAGGGTTTCTCACGGCTTTTCTAATACGTTTGACTAAAGGGTTCACATTATGTGCTTCTCCCTTATGTGCTTGTTACATTAGAGAGGCAAGCAATTTTTTTTTAAATTTTTTTATATATATTCTATATATTTAGATTAAATTATATGCTGCTTTCTGAAAAAAAAAAAAAAAAATTGGCGTCAATATCTCAAATTAATTAGTTTCCAGTATACTGGTGTTGCAGGGCATATTTCTGAATACAGAACTGGAAACTAATTAATTTGAGATACTGATCGCCAAATTTTTTTTTCAGAAAAATAGCATATAATTTAATTTAAATATATAGAATATATAAAAATTTAAAAAAATAAAAAAAAATTGCTTGTCCCTCTAATTAAAGGGACAAGCATGTAACAAGCACATAAGAGGGAAGAGGATTCCCTCATTATCAGCTCCCTCATTTTCTCTCATAAGCACATCCTGACTGTCGAAATCCTGATCTAAGGGCCCAGAATAATTTTCTAAAAAACCGCGCGCGGTAACAAAAACTGCATGCAGTTTTTCTAAAAATTATTCTGGGCCCTTAGATCAGGATTTCGACGGCTAGGATTTACTGTTGAGGAGAGATGGGTAGAAAAGTGATTATAAGAAGATCCGGACTCCATATAAGGGAGAAGCACCTTATGTGCTTCCCTGACTAAATGTTCCGTAGATTTTTTCTAAAACTCATAGGCGTATTATATATACAAAATTAATCCCCATTAATCTTGAATTATGAGTTTGGATTAAAATAATATATTAATTAAATCCATCCAATAGATCTAATCTAATCTATTTATTTAATCCAAATTAAAAGTCTTCTGATTTAATTTATTTCTATAAATTAAATCTAGGATATGATATCTATTTATTTAACTAAATCTGAGATATTATATCTTAACTATAATTAAATCAAATATATGATATCTTTATTTGAAAATTAAATCTGAGATACAATATCTCTATTTGTTTTAGATATTTAATTTATCAAATAAATTAAATACAAAACAAATATTATATATAATAATATTATAATCTCTATTAAATAATATTATTATATTATTTTCAAATTTAATATATATATATATATATATATATATATATATATATATTCATGCTAGATTAAATACAGTTTTCATTAATGATAATATTGTTCGCTTATATGGTATCAAAGCTATAGATTAATGATAATATGAAACCAAAGTTTGATCCCTTTTTGTATTGATATTGTTAAAGTTTACCTTATTCTGTTCATTTTAGTGCATTTTATATTGTTGTTTGAAGATTATCTCAAGTATCCTCTGAAGTTGCAGTAATAACTGATCTTCTTCACGAGAAAGAGAGATCTTATTATTATTGTTTGTTTAGTAGTTATTAAATAGAAATTTTATTGTGTGTTTAATTAGTTGTAATTATGAATATAATTAAAAAGTTAGAACCAAGAATGTATGAAATAGAATATGATAAGTTACCAGATAGTTCTTATTTATTGCAATAAAAGGAAATAGAAACTTGTAATTTTACCCCTTTTATATTAGGAGGTCAAGGAGAATATTCAATTAATAAGATGAATTGGAATAACATGTATTTAATGAAACAATTAGGAAGTTATATAAATTTAAATATAGAAGATTTATTACAAATATTTAATTTAGATGAAATAATAAGACATTTACCAGAAGAAACTAAAGAAATTTTAGAAAAGGAAGACATTAGAAATAAAAGAGACAGATTAAGAGAATTAGCAAAACCATTAGAACAAAAAATATATGAAATAAAAGCAGAAATTAGGCAAAATACAAAAGATTTAAAAGAAATGAAAAATGATATTAAAGGAATAAAAAAGGCTTTAGGAATACAAAAAAAATTAGAACCAATAATTAATAATCCTCATATAAATATGATGAGATCTTTATATGAATGGGAAAATTCAGATACAACTGTAAAAAAATATATTAAACCAAAATTTAAATACAAATGTAGAACAAACTAGAATTATAACAGAAGAAATTAAGAAAAGACAAAATGTAATTAACAATAATTTATTTACAATTTATGAAACTGTTAATAAAAATAAAACAGATATTGTAGATGGTTTAAGACAATTAGAACAATTTTATAAAAACAAAGGAAAAAACATACAAGATGAATATAAAACGCAAAATAAGAGTGAACAAGTATTAAGGAATGTAGAAACAAGAGATAAATTATTAAAAATGGTGGAAACAAAAGATAGATTTGAAGAATTAATGAGAATATTTAATAACGCTGAAACTAGAAGAATAAACATGATGAAAACTAAAAATGAAAACTCAAATTTAGAATCAGAAGATGATATAGAAAGAGTTATGAGTCAAAATGAAACAAATTTAGATGAAATAACCCAAGAATTAAAAAATTTAAAAATAGTAAATGAAAATCAAATTAATATGCAATCAGCTCAATCAGAAGTACAACAAGATCATCAACAGCAACAACAACCACAACAAGAACAAGAAACGTCAACATCTAGAAATCACATAGATCCACCTGAAATACAAAGAAGAGCAAGAGAACAAGAAATGCGAAGACAAAGAAATTTAGTAAGAGAAGATTTAAGTAATATTTCAAGTACAGTTTTTGATATTAGTTATAATAAACCTAAATCAATTGGAAAAGAATTTACACCCCCTCCACTAGAACAATATGAAACTAGGCAAATACCAAATTCTGGAATATGGTTAGATTTATATTGTAATTTAGATAATGGAAAAAGAATAGAAGAATGGAAAAAATCACAATTAATAACTTTGATAAATAGAAGAATTGACCTAGAAGCAGTTAACATGATAATAGAAGCAAGTTTTGTAGGAAATGTTTTGCAATGGTGGGAAGGAAGAACAATGGAATTTAGAATGGAAGTAAGAAGATTGGAAGAAACAGCTTATGAAAGAAAAGAAGTAATATATACATCAATATTATCAAAATATGAAAATGT
The DNA here is from genome assembly GCA_034222035.1 of Acacia crassicarpa. Classification (NCBI taxonomy): domain Eukaryota; kingdom Viridiplantae; phylum Streptophyta; class Magnoliopsida; order Fabales; family Fabaceae; genus Acacia; species Acacia crassicarpa. The sequence continues at coordinate 520,666 of JAWXYG010000004.1, forward strand.
TCTAAAAAATGAATTTGTAGGAATAAATGTTGCAAGTCTAGAATATTCACATATTTTAAGAGCAATTAGATATTTACATGGAATAGAAATTTGTAGTTTAGATCCAACACATATAAATCAATATATTTGCGAATATAAAAAATATTTTTATGAAGCAAGAATAGTAGAAGCTGAAAAACAAAAATTTTATTTAGATATGTTTTATAGAAAATTACCAAGATTAATCTCAGAAGATTTAGTAGAAGTCTATACACAATTAATGGAAAATGAAAATGACCCAAATTTTGTAAGAGTAATAGATACAATGGGAAGAAGAGAAGAATATTTAAGAAAATATTTGTCAGATAGATGTAAGGAAGCATGGAGAAACATTAAATATTATAAATTAAATAAATTAATGGTAAAGTGTTCAGAATTAGAAAAACCACATAAATGGGGATGTAATGAACATAAATGGTTATCAAAAAATAGAAAGAAAAGAAAAGTATATAAATTTAAGAAATATCCAAAGAAGAAATTTTTTAGGAAATATAATGTTAAAAATAAAAGAAAATTTAAACCACATAAATATTTCAAAAGAAGAAAAAATATTAAGAATAGTAAAAGTAAGAAACCTTATAAATGCAGATGTTATAATTGCGGAGATTTAGGACATATTGCAACAAACTGTGATAAACCAAAATCTAAAAAGAAAATGAATATCTTAGAAAAAGCTGAAGAATTAGAATTAGAACCTTTAGATATGAATTTAATGGAATTTGATGAACCCATAGAAAATGAATTGGAAATATATAAATTAACATATGTATATGAAACAGAAGAATCCGAAGAAATGGAAATGGAATCAGAAAGTTCAGAAGATGAAAATGATATAGAAAAAGAATATATAGATCAAAGTAAAAATTATATAAATATGATGAATGCAGAAGAAATAGAAAACAATGAAATTACTAATAACCAAGAATTTCAAGAATATGAAGAATATATAAATACTGAAGAAAGTTCAAGAGAAAGAAGAATAACATTTAACAAAGAACAATATGATAAAATAAAATAAAAACATTTAGATATGACAGTTAATAGCATAAAAGATGAAAAATTCTTAGATAAAGTAAGTAAAATATTGAAAAATAAGAAAAAAAGAAAAATCTCAATGTGTAGTATTAGAAAAGAAATATCCAATAGAATCAACTTTAACTGAAAGAGTATTGAGAATTCCTTTAATAAGCAAAGCTTTAATTGAACATGAAATTTCAAAAATACCTTTTAAAGATGAAATATCAGAAATATATATTGCAGGAGTGCAAGTTATGGTAAAAGCTTATTTTCAAAGTGGATTAGATTCACCATTAGAATTGTTAATAACAGGTGGAAGAATAATTAGTAATGTTGAAGATAGTATATTAGGAATGATAGCAGGAAATCTAATATATCAAAAATTAAAATTCACTTTAAATACAAATTTTGCAATTAGTAGAGTGGAAGAAAACATGGATAAATCAATATTAGTATATCATAATTTACACAATGTAAGATTACAACCAGGATCTAGAAGCATAAGTATAACAGCAATGTTAGGACTAGTGTTTACAAATGAACATAAAATTTATAATAAAAATAAAGGAAAAATTACAATTGATAAATATTTTATGCCTGTAATAAAAGAAATTAAAACTGATCCAAAACAAATTACTATACCTAAAATGTTGAGATTGGAATTAGACAATACTAGAAATTATTATGAAATTACCCCTAGAAGAATGATAACTAATAACATATTAGGATAAAGATTTTTAAGGGTAAGTACATCAGAAAATCCAATATTAAATATAAATATAGATCCAAGAAGAAGTTTAGAATATAATAGACCATTATCAAGTAATAATTTGAATAGAAATTTAAGTCTTAGAACAATTAATACATCACAAGAAGTTATAGATAATTTTAATCAGAGAAATTTATTAGCAGAAAGACCAATAAGTTCAAGTTTAAGAGAAATTAGACCACAAGATGAAAATTATATAAGATTAGAAGTAAAATCAGATACATCATGGAAAGAGATTCTAGGAAAAGTAAATGAACATATAGAAAGAAGTGAAATAGACATAGCATTCACGGAAGATAATCTAATATTAGAAGGAAATCAAACAAAATCTAATGTGGTATTGAGATTTAATAACATAGATACAATTAATTTAAACCTGTTAGTAAGAGAGAATTTATCACCAAACTATAAGATAATTTTAGGAAAAGATTTTTTAGAATTAGTAAAACCATATAGAATTCAAGATACAAGAATAATGATAAACCTAAATCATCAAACAATTATAATACCAAAGTTATCATGATTTATGAAGACATAACACTTGAATGGGATGAAAATAGATATAGAATAATAAAAGATAAGACATAGAAAGAGAAATAGATGAAACTACATTAGTTCGAGATGGAGATGTAAACCTAATAAGAATATTAATAAAAAAAGTTAGATTTGAAAATACAATTATATAAGTCAAGATTAACTACTGAAAATTTTATTAATTATCCAATAAATTTTAATCATAACTTAAGGAGATTGAATTCATGTAAGACTATAAAACTTCACTTAAAAGAAAAATTAGAATTATTATCTCGAGTATGAATCAAGACCCAACATTTATATATGTTTCAAAGAACTATAAGACAAAAGTACTAGCAATAGATAAAAGTTTATACAGAGTAATGATAAAACTTATAAGAGATATTGATAGGATAGAATATGCAAGAATTTTAGAAGCACATCATAGATTTGAAGAAGCACAAAAATCTAATAATCCCTTAATAGCAAACCAAGCAGGAGCAGAAATACAAGAAATTTATGATTTGTGTCATCCCAAAAGTTGACAAGCCTGAAGGTGTACATCAGTTTAGACCGATTGGATTGTGCAACGTCGCTTACAAGATTGTTGCAAAAATTTTGACAAACAGGATGAGAAGCTTGATGAGTAGAATCATCTCTCCTAATCAAAGGGCTTTTCTTGTGGGGAGAATGATACAAGACAACATCCTTATTACCCATGAAGCGTTCCACTACCTAAGGCATAGAAAGGAAGGGAGGAAATGGGAGTTTGCCTTGAAGATTGATATGAATAAGGCATACGACTGTATAGAGTGGAACTTCCTTGAAGCGGTGATGTTGAAGATGGGCTTTTGTACTAAATGGGTAGGCTAGCTGATGCAATGCATTACAACTGTGGCGTTTAACTTGAAGGTGGATGGACACAATGCGGAGTCATTCATTTTGGAGAGGGGAGTGAGGCAAGGGGATCCACTCTTGCCTTTTATATTCATTATCGCGTCGGAGGTATTGTCCCTCATGTTGCAATTTCATATAGACAGGAAAGAGCTGATAGGAATCAAGCTTGCCAATAGAGCATCGGTGCTATCTCACTGTTTTTTCGCCAATGATGCCATATTGTTTCTCAGGGCAGATGAGGTGAATTGCAAGGTCTTTAAACAGATCCTTGACGTGTACTGCAAAGCCTCGGACAGCTTATCAATCTAGATTAATCAAGCACCTTCTTTTCTCCCAATACCCCATCAAGGATCAAAGAAAGGGTCTCAGCTTATCTTGGCATAAGGCATACAGATCAAACGAGGAAGTATTTGGGGCTGCCAATTTCTTGGGGACGGTCGAAAGCTGCTATATTGGCCTTTGTAAGGGATAAGATCGGTTTAAAACTCCAAGGATGGAAGCAAAAGCTACTTACTTTTGCCGGTAGAGAAACTTTGATTAAGGTAGTGGCTAATTCTATTCCCACATACCCTATGTCATGTTTTTTGTTCCCTAAAAAACCCTATAAAGAGATTGATGGCTTGATCTCTAAATTCTGGTGGGGACAAAAAGGTGAGGAGGGTATTATTCACTGGAAAAGCTAGAGCCGTCTGACCATGAGAAAGGGAGAGGGGGGAATGGGTTTTAGGGACCTTCTTTGCTTTAATAAGGCGTTATTGGTGAAAACAGCCTGGCGAATATTAGTGCAACCAAATGATCCTTGGTGCAAAATTCTTACGGGAGTCTAAGGATGACTTCTTGAGAGCAAGGAAGGGGAGACATGCGTCTTGGGGCTGGTCAAGCTTGCTGGAAGGAAGAGAGTTATTATTAAATGAACTTTGCTGGAGGGTGGGAGATGGCAGGACTATAAATATTTGGAGAGATAAGTGGGTGCTGGGGCTGGTTGGACACAAACTGCAAGGAGTGATGGATGCTGGTGAGATTGACAAAAGTAAAGTAAGCAGCCTTATAAACAATGGCCGTTGGGACCTTAATTCGATTGGCACAAGAATAAGTGCTTTGGAAAGAGAGAATCTTAGAAATCCCCATATCTAGCTCTGCTGGTGAAGATCGTGTGGTGTGGCTAGCCAACATGGATGGTTGTTATTCTGTTAAGTCTGGTTATGCAGTGGCGAAGAGCAAAGTGGAGGAAGTTAAAGCCAAAGACCCAGGTATGTCTTTACTATTCCAAAAGCTCTATGGAAGGGTATCTGGAGGGTCATAGCACCCCCTAAAGTCCAGCATTTTCTGTGGAGATTAGGGGCGAGGGTTGTTGCAACTAAGGATAGCTTGTTTAAACGTAAGTGCGCTACTAGTCCTGTCTATCCTGTTTGCTTGGCTACAACTGAAACTGTGGAACATTTGCTTTTTCTCTGTCCCTGGACTAAACACTGCTGGTTTGGTAGTGTTCTAGGCCTTAAATTTAGTAAATGGGGTATGAAGAGATGTGAGGTTTGGCTTTGTGATATGCTCTATGGTAAGGAGATTCTGGATGAATATGGCAAGTCCATTTTTGCTGTGACATGTTGGTGGATTTGGAAACAATGATGCAACTGGGTGTTTAGAGAGGAGAAGCCAAATGCTCTAGAGGTGGTTCGAATGGTTAGAGGGCAGGTGGATGAATATTGGAGATCGAAGGTGAATAGGGGGGAAATGCACTGCCGTATTTTTGAGGCAGCAGTAACAAGGAAGCAAAGTTGGGAAAAGCCCCCACCTGGAGTGATTAAATTGAATGTGGATGGATCCTTTATTGAGGCATCAGGTGTGGCGGGGATTGGGATTGTTTGTCGAGATGATGAAGGTGCTTTTGCAGGTGGCTTGAGCAAATCTGTGGTGGCTGTGACACCTTTTATAACAGAGTGCCTGGCGATGAAGGAGGGTCTAATATGTAGCAGTAAATTCTAGAATTGTACAGCGATTGTTGAGACCGATTGTGAAGCTTTGTACAGGCTGATTACAAGGAATAACGCAGCTGGTTGCGAATGGAGGAGCTGGGAGGTTGTGACAGAAATTCTGGAGTTGTTAGAATCAAGGAGGGAGGTATCTGTTTCCCTTGTAGCAAGACAAGGTAACAAAGTTGCTGATAAGCTAGCAACTCATGTGGCAAGGAAGATGCACCAACACTCTTGGTTGGTTAGTGCTCCATCTTTCTTTAGCAAGTTTTTACTCCATGATTCTAATATGTCCAGGAAATCCAAAGACAGCCCGAGCAATGTAGCTGATAGGGAAGGTATAGGTTGAAACACTGATTGATACAGATTCAGTAGGTAGTATTAGTTTGTCTTTCTTGCTATTATTTGTTGTTTGGTTTGTGAGTGTGTTAGGTTGTGTTAAGGACTGGCTCAAGGCCCATATTCGAGGTATGGCCCAATGTGGAATGTATCCCGTATCGGATCCTACCTATATTATAGCGGATCCTATCTATCAACATCATAGGAGTATCCGGACTATATCTACGTGATCTATCTACATCATATCGACATTCAGAGATACTCGCCCCAGATATTGCTCGTCCCGGATATCGCGCCAGGCCGGGATATTCGCCTCAGACACCTCTATAAATACAGGGGTCGACTAACCAGGTGCACGGGTTCTAACTCTCCACTCTTTTACTTTCAGTCACACAGAGCACACACCCCACCCTCTTTGGTTACACCCCTGTATGTGTCTCAAACTACGTGGACTTTGATCCCTTCACAGGGTACATAGACCCTAGGCCTGACTCCTAGTCAAGTCCAATCAGTTATATTCCCAGAACAGAACAGGTTGTATGCTAGGTGCTTTTTGAGTGTTTGTTTGACTTCGACTATTAGCGTATTGTAATTCTTGTTTGGTTATTAATAAAATAGAATTTATTTGGGGCAAAAAAAAAAAAAAAACTACTTAGAAACCTTGCAACCCCAAACACAATATTCCATTTAGAACTTCAAAGACACCACATAATTTATCAATATCAATCATTATATTAGTACTACCTCCTATCCTAAATGTAGTTTGTATCACAATGCATTTAGGACCAGATGACTATTATTTATAACACACCACAATCTTAAACTTCATGGAACACACAAGAAAAAAGAAAGGAAGCCCGGCAGGGTAAACGCTGACTAACATCATCTTAGTTACGCCTTAAGAAATGTTGAGATCCAAGCAAGCAAAGTAATTAGTGTTCAGAAAAAAAAGCAAGCAAAGTAATCGAGGGCCAACCACTAATGAAATAACATCAATGCTTATGATGATCCAGGCGAGAGTCAAGATTTCGGCAGTTGCAACCCAATATACAATCAGAACAAGCAGGAATGACAATTTTAACACAATTGGCTAGAATTCTTAGTAGAAGCCAGTCTACGATTCAGGAGACCTTCCAGAGCAAAGGTCATTTTCATTGCCCATCTACACCACCACATCTATGTACATATTAAGCCATAGAATAGTGTCATGATCCAGGAATATAAAAAACAAACGAGCTTCAATTCTCAGCTTTAGGGCCATCCTGCAAGGCGCATCCTACAACTAATTAGTACGTAATGGCACTGCCCGGCTTATATAATAAGCATAAAACTAGATTCGCATCTCCTCAAAATAGATTAAGACATTAGATCAGGCCATCTACATTTGAATCTGACCTTTCTCCAACATATAGGTACTGAAATCTGCACCAGGAGAAAAACACCGAATAGAAAGGTCAGTAATCATGATACTCTCCACCTGATGTAGCGGAAAGAGACAATTCAAATGGAGAAAATGGAAGAAACAATGAAAACCAGAAAATAAGAGAATTGTGAAGGAAGAAAAAATCAATATCCTACCCAGTCCTTTGCCCAAAAGAGGAAAAATAAAAAAAAAAACACTGCCAAACATCTTTAGTCCCACAAAATGCATAAAAAACATGCTTCAGTTCGATACTAGGAATTTTCCAGATGATAAGAAATAATGGGGACAAAAAGAAGAATCATCTCTCACAGAAACACAGAAATATTCTTTCCAATTTGTATATGATAGTGTTCTTTAATTATGAATTAAAGGCAGGACAGAGAATAGAGATTATGGGGCCTATGATCTAGTGGTTTGAAAAGAAGTAACCTTCACAACACATTGAGAAACATAACAGAGTAAGGATGCTTTCACTATAACTGGGTCAGTATAGAAGCATGCCGGCCTGCCTTATTAACCGTCAAAGCCAATGGGCGCAGTGATATAAAACAATGAATGAGCCAAAGCAGCACGAACTACCAACCATGAAATAAAGAAAATGTTTTATCCCTATACAAGGAAAGAGAAAAAATAACCACAGGAGAACATATGCGCTATGGCATGTTATTATTTAGTGCATTTAGCTCGTAAATTAGAATAAGAAACTAAACCCAGAAAATTCAATTACGTATTGAAAAACATCAAGGTGTAAAGATGTAATCACTTGAAAACAAATCTAGCCAAGCACGTAAACTATACGCAATCTACTTTTTTTACTTGCAACGTCTTCTATATATTGACAAAATTAAGCTAAAATATACTTAAATGTTATTCAGCCCAGAAGCCCAGCTCTGGTTAAAATTACGAAGTTTGCGAGCTAACGGTCAATCATAACCCTTTAGGTCGGACACTCTCACCAAAGGGAGGAGGTTCGATCCTGGAGTTAGTCAAGGCGCTAAGGGAGGCATCCTAGCTCCTAGGTGCCTAGGTAAACGTCTAAGGGTAATAGACGGCTCGCCTTGTCCAACATCGGTATCACCTAGAAGGAAGGGAGATTTCGCCCTGCCCTTGGATCCTGGGTGAACCCAACCCCTTTCTTAAAATTTTATTACCCAAAAAAAAAAAAAACCCTTTAGGTCTTGAACCTCTTAATATTTTATTATTTTTACCATAAGTTAGCACAAGAATAATCGCCTTAACTGCTCTAATCCCACACATTTCGGCTTTACACAACTTTTGCCCATTACACTCTTTTTCCAAAACCAGCTAAACAGAAAAAACACAAATTGAAGTTTTCTACATGTCAATGAGCTATAAGCAAAGAATTATGTGACCGAATTAGCACAACAAAACTTAGATCCTAAAAAGGGATTTGAGCCACCGGAGAACCTTGAAATAAATTCAAGATATAATAAAATAAGAAGATTAAAATAGAAAAACAACAAGAACGCAACAATGACAAAGATGAAATAGCAGTCGAGTAGGATTTTCTTTCCAAAGACAAGGCTTTCATTGTACAAATAAATAAATAAATATAAATTTTCACAAAACAAATATCAACTAAAATATATGATTACGAAGAGTCTATAGCTTGATGCTTGTTTCAGTACTAGCATTAAAAATTCTATTGCCAGAACAAATGTGATGATAATAAGTAATCAATGCAATCCTATTATACGTATAATCAAAATTATTTTTCTGAAATATAAAGCCAACAAATTCCAATAGAAAAAACATAATTCCCTCCTCTCCGCAAGGAAAAAATAGAACTATACCAACATACAAGCAAAAACTCTCGCATTAGCAATATCGGCGATTTTTAGGGATGTATGAACAATCAATACACCTAAAAGTACCACACTAACAGAAGAACCAATAGCCAGTGAGGAAATAGTAACGTGCCAACCATCACATTTTGTTTGACATCATGAACTTTGCTTTTTTCTCTGCAGGCTTAAGAATCTGGAAAGAGCACATCAGGTTTTCATCCACGCTCATCATGGCACCAGCATTGTCAAATTCACCACAGTAGTTAGGAGCTGAAAAAATTGTAACAAGTTGCCTGTCGGCAAAGAATTCATACCCCTCCTCAACAACCTATAGCAAAAATTATAATGTCAGTTGCCAGTAAAGCACCAACGGCTCCATCTTTTTCTTAGGAAAGGGGAACCAAGATTGAATAGAAGTTGGGAGAGCTAAAGACATAATCCAGAGAATGACCTGATGTGCACGACAGATCAGGTCCAAGTCATGCTTCGTCAAAAATTCAGCCACCTTATCTGGGCCAAAGGTGTATGAAACTCCTCTGTCATTCATACCCCATCCTTTCACATCTCTGCCAGGATCTGACCAAAGCAAATCACATAGCAATCCTGTATCTGGAACAACAGTTGGACGAGATAGATTTCTAATTTGATCCAAGCTTGTTAGATCTGGGGAAAGGCCACCATGCATGCACAATATTTTGTCATCTATAAGGGCTGCTACAGGAAGGAAGTTAAAACAGTCTGTAAAAGATTTCCAAAGCCTCACATTGAACCGCCGCTTACATTCATCATAAAACCCATAGATCCTATTAATGGAAGCACATTCATGATTTCCTCTTAAAAGGAAAAAGTTTTCTGGATATTTGATTTTATAGGCAAGTAAAAGGCATATGGTTTCTAAGCTCTGCTTCCCACGATCAACATAGTCTCCTAAAAATAGGTAGTTAGAACTAGGAGGAAAACCCCCATACTCAAAAAGCCTTAATAAATCACTGTACTGTCCATGAATATCACCTGAAAGGGCAGCAACAAATTTCAACCAAATATAAGAGTCATTATAAACAGAAATCTATTCAACTTGAGAAATGTATGCGATCTAGAGCATGAAGTTCCAAAAGAAAAAATGTCTAATCACGAAACATGCAGGAACTTTTAATTCTACTTACATCATCAGTGAATAACTCTAGAGTAGTTTAAATAATGAGAAGTATTTTCACAACAGGGCACGTCTTAGCAGGAAAAGTGACACAAATAATTATATTTCTTGTTTAATATATAGTGGCCTCCTACCCACAATCCTCAACACCAAGGCAATAACATCAGGAAAGGTCGTATTAGTGGAGAGCTGAAAACACTAGAATTATGGCAGACAGGGAAAATGAACTAAAGGAAAAAAGATCATGGTCATCAAAGAATGTTAAGCAACGAAAGATGCAGTTAAAGAGACGTAACAAAAATACTTAAAAAATAATGGAAAGAACAGAGAAACTTCTACCCATTCATGATCAACAGAGAAATATTTGCCTGCAGGCTACAATGGAAAAGGAGTCCTAAATTCTAATAATGCCTTTCAAAAGAGTTAAAAGTAGCATGAGAACATAATTATTGTAAAGCCATAAACACCTGACAAATAACTGTATGAATCACATTTGTTTCACAATGCCAATATCCAGCCCCACAAACAACACTCCAAAGTTGTAACATGCAAAGGAGAACGGTTGAGCGGCCACATATATAAATAAATTATTTTAATCTCTAACAATGTCCTATAGAGTTATAGTTCGGAGATGATATATACATAATGATAAGCCTAGTTGGCTGGTTCCGAAGGAGCCACCACACCCGACAAAGCTTAGGAAGGTCCATGCCCCTCACATTAACATCAAACAGCACCATGAAATTGTTGAAAACCCAGTACGAGTTGAATTGCATGAATGGCCACATTTAAAACAAGCTTAATAGTTAATAGATATGCAAGAACTGCACCTCATCAAAGATGAAATATATAAGAGAGACCAAATGAAGTATTTATATTTCAAAATAATAAATGAAAAAACTGAGAGCCCCAAAAACAAAAAGTAATTAGGGTGACAGCATATTAGCGCAGTGTACCACAAATCTTGATGGGGGCCTCGAGTTCGAGCAAATTGGGCTGCTGAACAAAGATATCCTTAGAGGCAATACATAGCTGCCTGATCTCGGTCTCAGAGAGCTGAACCTGTTTTCCGGGTCTCGCTAATCGGACTTCTGTCAGGCGTCTGATTATATCATCGAGCACAGCATGGTCAATACCGACCTGCCCTTGTGTGGTCATCGGATCCTGGCCTCGGCGACAGAATTTTTCTTGCCAGAGAAAATCAAAGGGGAAAACCTAATGAGACCGGTCAGAGATTTCAAAAGGAGGGTAAGAAGTGTTTCAGGCTTTCAGACTGAAAGCACTCTTTTCCCTTGTCCGGTCTGGGAAGTTTCCCTTCCGAGACCCCTTCTCTATGCCTCTCTGGGGTTAGAAGCGCCCGATTTTGTCGATGAATTATTATGAATTGAATTGAAGGTATTCCCTCGGAAGTGAGGAACGGCGTGGGAGAGAGAAATGGGGGTCTGTGGCAAATGCGCCTGTAATATCTCGAGGTAGAGCCGGGGAAATCGGATTAAGTTTATTGGGCCGGTCCGTTTAAACCATGGCCCTATAAGGCTCAGACTTAAAAAAGAGGTCTAAAATTTGAAATTAGTCTTGTAGGATTGGCCCTGTAGAGCCTCGTGCTTAATCGGGTCAGCCCTGTAGGACCTCGGGCTGACCCTGCAAGCCCGTTTAATTGTAGCTTTTTTAAAAAAATAATAATAATAATGACTTAAACTTCCACTTAATAAATGAATTTATTTGTAACTATTTAGAATTTTTTTAGTTTAAACTATAACCCTTTTTTATGTTTACTATTATTATGTATTAAAACACATAATTAGTTATTATAAATTTTAAAGATGTGATGTTTTTATATTAAATAAACACATACTTTAATATTACAATATTATATAAGTAATAAATTATAAATATATTCTTTATAAAATAAGTATAATTATTTTTACCTGTCGGTAAAATTATACATGAATCGAAGGAATCTGCAGACACACAAAATTACGAGAGAGAAAAGCATTTTGTCAGAGGCATACATAAATCAATTCCTTTATTTAACTTTTTTTTTTTAAAAAAGAAAAAGCATATTTTTTGTGTTTATTTATTTTTTATTACGAATTGATGAATGTGTTTATTTGTTGAATGATTTATATTGTTTAGATATTAATGTTGATAAAATTTATTTGATAGATTAGAACTTTAATGATTGCAATTTATTAATTATATTTATTTGAAAGAAATTGAAGAAAAATTAGTTAAACTTTGGAATAGTAATTTTCAGGCTCTGTAGGACCGGCCCTGGTCTAGTACTATCGGGCCGGGCTTTAAAAAACAGATATTTTTCTTACTTCAGGCCCTGTAGTGTCAGGCCCTGTCGAGCTGGGCCGGCCCTGATTGCCAGCTCTATTTCGAGGGGAGAACGGGAGGGCCTGCACGGCCTCGTGACTCGTGTGGCATTGAACTATTTTAGGATTCAAACGACGTCATCGCGGCTTCTCTTAACACCGTTTTACTGTTTGCCACCTGGTTTAATAGTAATGGATATGTTTTTCCATAGTTCCATTCTATTTTTAAAACTTCCAGACAGAAACTTACGTTGAAAGACTAAACATTTATAAAATATTCTATGTGGCCTTTGTTTGGCCATCGTAATGAGCAAGACATAATTGTTTTCTCCTCCAATAATATCTATGTCTTATTACTGCTTACAAGAATGGCCACTCATAGTCACAGGGATATATTAAACAGTGGTATACTATACATTTAAATTTTAGTGCACATTGCCAATAAAAATTGGTATAACCGGTAAGGAGTTGACTCATTTAAGCTGTTCTCCATTAAAAAACATAGTCTGTCCACATTCTTTTAAATTTTATAACCCATTTGCAACTTATCTTCCTATATCTGCCATTTTAAAATGATTAACTTCCTTCCTATATATGCGTCATAATCTTTCCTCTTTCATTTTAACGTGGTCGGACAAACCTGCTGCTCTTTCAAAGTGTGTGTTTTGGTGATTGGATGATCCAGTTATTGCACTGTCCAAAAATGTAAAGCTTGTACATGTTTTTTTTTTTAAAAAAATAAAAATTTTAGGTCTGGGGTTGGACTCACCCACAATCCAAAAACATGAGGTGCTTGGAGTCCGGCCCGCAAGGTATACTGAGTTAGAGAGTATACATACTTCCACCTCTTCCCAGTGTTATTGCTTCCTAGATCCCTAGAATGTCTCTTCCAATACATTGACCAACTCCAGAATCGAATCTCCTTCTTTTAGGTGAGAAAGTCCGACCCCTTTGTCAATTGAACCCAAGAACGTGGGGTAAAACTTGTACATGCTTTAAACAACAACGAATTTGCTTACTTTGCGAGTTTGAGCTTGCAATCCAAGAATGTATGATTGGGTTTGCTATTGCATTTTTTGTTGGAATAGAAGCTCCAATGGTGGCCAGTGGGCCAATCTTATCTGGACGTTTGGTACCAACAGCTTTTGCGGTGAATACTTTTTTTTCATTACTATATACTGGTTTTATTTATAAGTCCAGTTTGACTAAAAAAATTTGGTCCTATTTATAAGTCCAGTTTCGGAAATAAATGAAATTGTGACAATTTTACCCATATTAATTGCACCCCATAAAGATAGAGAGAGAAAAAATAGTAAAAAAGTATCCAATCATAAAATGAGGGCAAAGTTGAAAATTTACCCCATAATCATTGTGTCAACTAACTTTTCTTGGTATGTGAGATTTGGTCAAAATGGACTTATAAATAGGACCAGAGTGGTATATATATACATACGAGTCTTAATGAAAGATTTAGTTAACTAATTTGATTAAATTTAAAAAATTAATTGAGTTAGTTAATGTGATATATTTTTTACTTTTGTAAAATACCATAATCAACTTTTGTAATTCTCTCTCTCTCTCCTCCTTATTGATTATTGTTGAGAGAATATTGATAGATCTAAATTAGAGGAAAAGAAGATAAATATGTGAAATAGTTCTTACATTCAAAACCGATATCAACCCCAAATTAGGTTGTACATTAAAGAACAAAAAGGTATTATTTTTGTTTGTTTGAGAGGTCCGAGTTATCATATATGATTCTGGTCTTCTGGAAGGTGTCACAATATCCAGCAGCCACTTACACACTCACTATCCACTCAAACTCAGTCTGAGTCACACTCATGCGTGTTAATTCAATCAGGTTGAAGTTGATAGCTCGCTTCTGCTTGTCAAAGGGTGTACTCTTTTCCCTCACGGAACAAATAACCATTTCCCACTCGATCTCCAAGCTCCTTTCTTTTTACTTTTTCAAGAAGTTGCCATGATTGTCTTAAACATGTGGTCTGAGTCAGAAATTATCCCTTTCTGTTTTCAGTATACAAGTTCTAAAGGCAATTCCCCTTGCAAGACATTTTAATTTTTAAGAGTTGATTTAGGTCCTAAATATGATACTATATATTTTTCATATTTATCAATTTTTTCATAATTTACTCATATTAATGCTCTCTCAATAATAATTAAGGAGGAGAAGGAAAATTGAGAAAAATAACTAAGATGTCTCAAAAAAATTTTCTTCGGTCTTTAATATAAAACATATTTACCTTATTTGATTAAATTAATGAAATTAGTTAAGTTAGTTAACATAACATATATTTTCTAAAATATCCTAGTTATTTTCCTTAATTCCCTCATTCTTTCTCCTTATTGATTATTGTTGAGAGAGAATAATAGGGTAATTAAGAAAAGAATAACAAATAAGAAAAATATATAATATATTTAAGATTAAGATCAACTCTCTAGATATATCTTATATTAAAGATAGGAGGAGTACGTCATATTAGCTAACTTAATCAACTTTCTTAATCTAATTAAATTAGGTAAGCATGTGGGGAGGGAGTATTGAAGAATAATGGCATGGCTTCCCATTCATGTTCCTGTCGTCCATTTTCAGTACATCTAACGGCACTTCCCTGGCCAACTACTGGAGAAAGCTTAAGGCAGCCAGCGTTGTCTTTGAAACTTGTACTAAGTTCTTACAAGAGCAAAAGGCTTAGACATCCACACAAGACAGATATATTCTTTAGTGATGAAATAGGTGCTTCAAATAAAGCAGACAACACTTTCATGATTTTCTCGTCTACTGTATAGAATAGAATACTGGGCTATTCTGTCTACTGCAGGCTTCACCAGCACGCAAAACGTCAGCCACTCTTGTTAAAACGTTCAAGGTCTTTTCCGCAATAAAGTGAACTTCCAAGAAATTGTCATTTGGGAAATGAATATATACTGTATATAACTACGTCAAGTGATACTGCTACGAAGCATGCTTTTCTTTCTAAGATCCTAGTTTTCCGTGTCCCTTCATCAATTCATAAAATTGATCACCTTTACAAAAGGACGAGAATGCCTCTTCCTTTTCTCTCCCCATGTCCCCCTCTTTGATTCCCCTCTATCTATCCACCCTAATTAATTCACCAAATTCTTCCACGTCCACTTTAGCCTCATTGCGTTGCAGGCCAAGAATCCCCCCTCTCTTTTTCGTCCAAATATTTGTGTTAAAAAGAAATTTGCATCCCAAACCATCAAGCTAGCGCTTTGTTCATCAAAAGAATATTAGCAACTTAAATAGAGGTACTGAGAATACTTGCGCTTCAAATATTTCTAGTTTACCGGCAATTGTAAATAGTACAATGGCTTTCGCCAAATGGAGAAACAAAGAGGTTCAATACAAATATTTGTCAGGATCAAAATAATCACTTACGGCGTTGTCATGCTAAAAAATGATCAACTTAAAATTACGTACGCCAGTCTCCCACACGCATGCGTGGGTACAACACTGTGAGGGTTACGTGTATATCAAATACACAATTGTTCTTAATGTAAATTTACAAGTGCTATCAGATATTTTAAATGCGCGCGCGCGTGTGAGAGAGTTACAGTTGACATAATAGAATAAATCATATGACAAGAATATTGATGAGAAATTATTCCATCGCCTAAAAAAATATCACTAGAAGTTTACTTGTAAACAATAGCTAGCAATTTAATGGTTCCAAATTAATTTTTCATAGGGGCTTCCGGATGGGAGAGCCATTTTTGAGAAAAATGAGCATGCCAGGAACCGGTAAGAATGTAATATTTAATGCTGAGTCGGCCTGGAGATGTAGTAAACAATCATCTCTGTACAGTGTAAAAGTGTATTTCCCACAGCAGCGCGGCACAATTTACCACCATGAGAAATCATGAATCAACATGACGCTTCCTTCACTTCTTGCTGATGAATATACCTTCTAAGTGAAAGCAACATCCGCTAAAAGCATCTTGAGTGCCTCATAAGTCATGAAACAGATACCAACACCAGGCACCACCTTATAATATTCAGGCAAAATTCCTCTGTATAGGCCCAACACGCCTTCTTTTCGGATTATGTGACCAAATACCCCAAAGAGGCCCGTTTTATACACATGTGCTCGTCCACCAGCCCCCTCCAACTGCTTCCTTCGCCTCACAAGATCCAAAGGGAATGTTGCTGCATAAAATATTCGCAGATGAATCCAACCATATATCACATTTTAGTCCAAAAAACTTGCTTAAAAAATGGGGTCAGTTGGTGTAAGATGATGAATATTTTTATATGGCATTTACATCATCTAAGACAAACAAATCACAAAAAACAAGAAGCTCTAATGGTAATGACGCAACGTTTCTGATAAAGCTGCAACACTAAACAGACAAAATAAAAATAAAAAATAAAAAAAGTGAGCAGCTTAATATGCTCTCATGAACTTATCTCAATAAGAAATTCACGGTTCAGCAATTAGATCTTATAGACAGAAACTATTAACACACAACAAAAATCCTTCATAAAAGCAGCATAACAAAGAAAAGGGTAAAATAAGTTATTCATGCACTAATAGGTTTCTTGTGCATAAGTACCCTTGATACCAGTAGCCAGTGTGAATATAATACAGCCTTGGATGCAACATTATTTATTACTTTTGTCATGAGTAAACTATTATTGTGTGAGCTGACTAATTAGAAATGCATGATCAAGAATTTCTGATACCCATTTGACCATCAGCTGAAGGAAGCTTATGTGAGAACCATACCAGAGAGAACACCTCTCACATTCGACAATTGAGGGAACAATAAAGCCTTATATGTTCATCCATGTAATGCCACCCCATGTTGTAATTCACTGCATAGCTTGGGGAGACATGTCATAGAATAAAAGTTGGAAAGATGAACACTTCAATAAGATCTTTACAGTTAAAAAGTTAAAGAAAGATGGGAAAAAGGCTTTGATTTTGTTGTCCTCCTTACTAAATTTCTCATATGCCACATAAGAACAACTCCAGCCTGGCCTCAGGGTCTAGGGGTCAGTCTGGTTTGATACTTGGTGCAGCTACTGCACCAAACTCTCTTTCTCTGCATCAAAAGCATAGTAAACCACTATACACATTAAATTCTTTAACATCCTTTGGTTGAGCACATTCATCATTTGAACACAAAAGACCCTTAAGTTTAATCGCACATCTAATAACATTTGATGCAAACACTCAAAAAATGAGTACCATGACACCACAAAAATGAAGGGCTACAAAACACTAAATAGAGTGCTAATAGAAAATTTTTAATCAGAAGCAGAAATAAACACATGACAATAAATGGCATAAATGAATAGAATATTATCACAACCATAATAAAAAAAAGCATGTTAAATAAAAATGTTGACAATCGCCAAAGAAACCTGAATTAGGAAGAAAGAAGTAAATCCACCAGGTTTAAGGATTTAGATGACAAAGAAAAGTAAAAACGTGAGTAATAAAGATGCCTTCAGACCACTCACCTGTTGATGACGCAATGCCTGAAAGACTGCCACAGGCCAGGCTGATAAGGATACTGGAATCATTGGACCTGATTTTCAAGATGATAGACACAGGATTATGCTAGAAGTGATATTACTAGTAAATTAATTAATTAATAATAGTTAATCAAATTATGCAAAAATAGGAGTTCTGATAAAAAGCTAAATCAATTTATGGACCAATCACCTATTTGACTGCCATAAGGATCTCAATGTTTCATATACAGTGAAGCTGATTGCAATTTTGGGCCCTACACCCTGCATAAGCAACAGGTTTGAAGTTAGTAGTGCATTACAGAAATCATCCAGTTTAAGCAACAGTAATTATACAAACATACCAAAAGCGTAGCTCCAAGTCCCTTATAAAGGCCAAAAATTCCCTCTTCCTGGCTGATAGTTCGTAAAGCATGCCAAATTCCTCGATAGTAGATAACATTAGTCTGTAAATATTAACATTGCTTAATTTAATTAAGTAAAATAAAAATACAAAAACAATCAACCAATAACTATACATGAACAGTTCATTCGACCAAATTTAAGAAAATGTTTCCTTTCCTTGTCTGTGCTCCATTTTCAAAAAACAAAAATACCAAGTCTACATATTATGCAAGGTTCCAAGCATCTTATAGACTAAGACTAGACAGAAGACTAGACATTGAGAATGCTATTATACAATTAAGAAAAGGCAAAACAAAATTACATCAGCTTGGACAGAATCTCAGGCACGAAATGTCAGCCAACAACAGTCATCAATCTAGAATAGAGCAGGAGGCCAGGCACAATGGCCCAACGGGAGAAGAAATGACATTGTGGCAAAAAGGGAAAAGGCACAAGCAAAATCTTAACCACTTAATCTTACCTGAGCGGCAAGACGGGTTCTCACAAGATCCAATGGATAAGTAGCTGTAGCAGCACTTATTCCTGCCAGGCCACCACCTACAAAATGTACACAAAGGTCTGCACTGATATTATCCTTATGACTTTTGAGTCCTGGAAGAGTCTTTAGTAACTGTAGACATAAGAATTATCACATATGAATCAAGCCATGGAAAACGATAGTTATAAATACAATTACACCATCTACTATAGTCTTAGGATGGTAAATATAAATATTGAAATAATAGCAACCTTCTTGTAGTGCTCATATGCATAAAAGTTCACTGAGGAATAGGGTAGACGGTGAGCAATTGTAACTAGATTTCCTCTCCAGAAAGCTCTAAATCCTTCTTCATTGATAATTCTTGAAGCCTCGTGCCATATACTGGCTTTTCTCAATGTTGCAACATTGGAGTGCATACCCTGAACCTGAAAGAAATGATTAAAAAGACAGATGAGATTACCGAAAATGGAAGGTAGTATGAATGAAAATGAACTTCTTACCCTCCTAAAAAAAGGAACGAACATAATGAAAGCATAAACATAATAGACCTTGCATAACAAATCAACGCGTCGTTTTCCGTGATCACCTTTGCCTTTTCATAGTCCTACCAAACATAGCCCTAGCGAGGCAGAGAAAACCAGATGGAGGGCTAAGAAACTGTTTAACCAGTCCTAATTCTTCCAATACCCAGAGCACTGATTAAAGTGCAGACTGGCTCCCGACCCCAAACAACTGCTACCAGTTCAGACAAGCATTAGTTATTCAGGTCAATATGTCCAGTCCAGTCAGATACTCAAAGATTGTTAAACGAATAAATATTCCCACATCAATGCTCATATAAGGCAATCGTCCTTCATTGTTCAAGAAGACGAATGACCAAGCGTCAGAAGCTTTCATTGTTTGCTCTCCCCAGCCATTTTTATCATCATTTTCTTTTTTTGATAAATGGGATAGGATATTGTCACTACTAATTTTATGTTGCTACTAAGTCACTACCACCTTTTCATCATTAGATCAGGATTTCATCCACCTTTATTATTTCTCTCTCCGATTAGATAGAAAGGACAAAAGTTGAGTGTAATTGTCCAACGGGTAATACACACCGCTAAGCACTATGCTTTATATAATAAGAGGCAATCACTAAAATATTGTTACAAAATGATCCTAGCCACACATGTGGCATATGAGAGGATCTACAAGAATAATACAACCAGTAACCTACACATAATTCTAACAATCATTTACAAAGGACTAATTATTTATTTGTCTTAACATTCCCCTTCAAACGAGAGGGTGTGAGACACACACCAAGTTTGTTTCTAAAATAAGAAAACTGAGAATATGATAAAGCTTTGGTAAAACAATCAGCAACTTGATGAGAGGAGGGCACATATTGAACTTTAATGGAACCAAATAAAACTTGATCTCTGATGAAGTGAACATCTATGTCTATATGTTTACTTCGAGCATGATGAACAGGATTTGAGGCTAGAGCTTGAGCACTTAGATTGTCACACCAAATTATGGAAGGTTGTCTAATGAAAAGGCCAAGTTCTGTCATGAGGGAAGATAACCATTTTAGTTCAGAAGCACCATCAGACAAGGAGCGATACTCTGACTCTGAACTCGATCTAGAAACCACTCTTTGTTTCTTTGAACACCATGACACCAATGTTCCTCCTAGATAGACACAATAGCCACCCATGGATTTTCTATCATCAAGATCCGTAGCCCAGTCTGCATTTGTAAAGGCTATCAAACGAAGAGACCCTACTGGTTTAACATGTAAGCCATGATGAATTGTACCTTTAAGGTACCTTAGGATTCTCTTAACTCCTTGAAAGTGAACATTAGTAGGTTGAGAAAGAAACTGACTAAGCTTATTAACAAAATAAGCTATGTCAGGTCTAAATGTTGTCAAGTATTGCAAAGAGCCAATTGCTCTTCTATACAAGGATGGATCAGCCATCAAATTCCCATTTCCAGCTAAAAAATGTCTGCCTGTAACCGTAGGTGTAGGTATAGGAGCACAATCAGACATATTAAATCGTTTTAAAAGATCTAGAATATATTTTGTTTGAGTGACATAGAACCCATAATCATCTCTGTAAATTTCTAGCCCCAGAAAATAATAAATAGGACCCAAATCCTTAAGAGAGAAAACTTCATTCATCTTAGTAATAAATCTCTGAACAGATTTTGAATTATTCCCAGTAATAAGAATATCATCAACATAGACAAGGATAAATACCACAATCTTGTTATGCTTGAGGAAGAACAGAGATATGTCACTGCAAGCATTGGTAAATCCCCAGCTGACTAGCGTGTGTCGGAGCCTATCATACCAAGCTTGTGGAGCCTGTTTGAGACCATATATAGCCTTGGTTAGGCGACAAACATACTGTGGTTTAGCAGAATCCTTAAAACCAGGGGGTTGATTCATAAACACTTCTTCTTTCATATAGCCATTTAAGAAAGCATTGTTCACATCTAACTGCCGAATGACCCAACCAAATTTAATAGCAAGAGCAAGAATTAATCGAATGGTTGTAGGTTTCACAACAGGACTGTAAGTCTCACCATAGTCGATGCCAGCAGACTGTTGAAATCCCTTAGCTACAAGTCTGGCTTTATGCTTCAGAATAGAGCCATCAGCTTTGAACTTAGTTTTGAAGACCCATCGACAGTCAACAAGCTTCTGGCCTTGATATGGAACAAGCACCCAAGTGTGATTATTACAAAGAGCCTCATACTCAAGCTTCATAGCAGCAAGCCAATGAGAAGAAGCTAATGCTTCAGACACAGATTGAGGTTTAGATGCATGAGAAAGATTAGCTGGAGTTTCGGAATGGAGAAGGCCAACAAATGGGTATCAGGGTTTAAAAATACCGGATTTGGCCCTGGTGACCATAGGATGAGGAGTAGGAGAAGAAGAAGATGGGGTAAAAGACTGTGAGATAGGAGAAGAAAGAACAAACTGACCATCGGAACTAGAGAAGGAATCCGAGGACGGCGAGGAGACACCAGGAGACGTGTTGGGTTGACATAATGGTGGAGTGGAAGAAATAATTGAAGAATCGAGATTGGAAGAAGAAAGTAAGATGGATTCAGATACATTATTGGGCCTTGGGTGAGTGTTTAAAAAGGGTTCAGAGGGATGTTGAGTTGGTGGTGGAGGAAGTGCATGAATGGGTTCAGAGACATGATTGGGCCGTGGGTGAATATTTAAAATGGGCTCAGTGGTGTGTTGTTGAGATGGTGGTGACGTGAGGGAGCAATTGGATCGAGTAGGGAAATGACTAGTGGGCTTGGAAGAAATAATAGGATCTTCCTCATGCATGGAACCAGGAGTGAAATCTGATGGGCCTGCATTAGACATGAAACCTGTATGGAAAGGAAACACACTAGGATCAAAAATCACATGACGAGAAACATAAATACGTCCTGTTGGACTTAAACATTTATAGCCTTTTTGGTTGGATGCTGGGCCAAGAAAAACACACTTTTGACTATGATATTCCAACTTATGAGAATTGTATGGCTTTAAACAAGGATAACATGTACAGCCAAAAGGTCGCAGAGATTGATAATCAGGAGGCTTCTTAAATAAACAGAATAATGGTGACTTCCCCTGTAGAGTTGGAGTGGGAAGACGATTAATTAAATACACAGCCATTTGAAATGCCTCTGTCCAATAAGATGAAGAAACTTTGGATTGGGCTAAGAGAGTGAGGCTCATTTCAACTATGTGACGATGTTTTCGTTCAGCCCGACCATTTTGCGAAGAAGTGTAAGGACATGTGAATCTCATGATAATACCAAAATTCTCAGCAATAGGTAAAAGAGGTTTATACTCTGCTCCATTGTCACACTGAATGGACTTAATTTTAGTTTGAAACTGAGTCTGAACCATATTATGAAAATGTTTAAAAGCTAGAACTGTGTCACCCTTATTCTTGAGAGGATACAACCACGTATAACGACTGAAATCATCAATAAAATGCACATAATAACGATAACCATGAGTAGACTGTATAGGAGAGGGACCCCACAAATTAGTATGAACAAGCTCAAATGGCAAAGAGGCATGAGACAAAGAATGAGAGAAAGGTAATTTCTTTGATTTGCCATATTGACAGGCCTCACACACAAAATTGTCTTTAAACTTAACTTTGACATTACAAACATTGAGTACTTGATGTAAAATTTTATTACTTGGATGACCAAGTTTGTAATGCCAAGATAAAAAAGTCTCATCAGTCATAGGAGTTACTGCCATATGTGCTTGAATTGGGGAAGCCACTCTACTCATGGGATACAGTCCGTGCCTTGGTGTTCCGGTCATCAGAGGTAGACCTGTCTTGGTGTCCTTCACAACACAGCCCTCATTAGTGAAAGAGACAGTTACAGGATTATCTGAAACAAGCTTATGGACACTCAACAGATTTTTAGCAACATGAGGCACAACCAGAACATCATTAAGATGAATAGTAGAGTTAGAGCAATTAACAGAAGAAGATCCAACACCACAGATGCGCGCTTGAGACCCAGTGCAAGAGATTAAGTGTGAAGGAAACTTACCCACTGGTGACACAGAATCCAGATGAGTGGAGGCAGAAGTAACATGGTGGTTAGAACCACTATCCATATACCAATCATCATCAGCTACAAACTGAGAATCAACATGATAAGCCTGAGGTGCAGAGTGACTTGGCGGTTTGAAGGACCTGTCAAAGCGTTTAAAACAATTCGCAACCCGATGACCAGGACGTTCACACAAATCACAGAATGGCTTGCCAGAGGGAGTCCGGCCACCACGAGAACGTGAGGGACGACCACCACGACCCCCCCTCTAAGAAGCACGAGTAGATGGGCGAACAGGGTGAGAATCAGAATCAGACTTAGAGGCAAAATTAGCAGTAGGTTGAATAGAAAGTGAAGAGAAATGCTAAAGTTGCTCAATCCGACTTTCAAAAGCAAGTAAAGCAGATTGAGCATCAACCCACGTAAGACCTACCTGGTCAATCAATTTCACAACAATAGCATGATAATCAGCATCCAAACCATTAAGAGTGTGGAGAATAAGCTCATCAGTGGAGATAGGAGCTCCGGCGAGAGCCAGCTGATCGGCGATATTCTTCATACGCCCAAGATAAGCAGTCATAGTCATACCATTCTTGCGGGTATTGTGTAGATCTGACTTATAAATCATAAGCCGGGACTTGGAGACAGCAGAGGTGAGAGCACGAGCCTCAGTCCAAAGCTCGAACGCCGTTCGACAATGGAGGAGTTGGGTGGCGACATCTTGAGTCATTGTATTGCGAAGCCACCCAATGAGCATCCTGTCAACGGAAAACCAGTCATCAAAAGCTGGATTAGGGACAACATCAGTGGTATTTGGAAGAATCACAGTCATCGGAGGAATGATTGTTGTAGCATCGATATGAGATTGGAGCCTATTTCCTTCAATGAGAGGTAAGACAACACTGGCCCAGACGAGGTAGTTCGTGCGATCCAACTTGATCGACGATGTTTGACTGGAAGAATGAAAGAGAGCATAGGTCGGAGAAGCAGCCAAGGAGATGGTCGAAGTAGCAGTAGAGGCGGAGCTGAAAGATGCAGCAGAAGACGCCATTTCGAAATGGAAAAAAAAAAAAGAAATAACCTAGCAGCTCTGATACCAAGACAGAAAGGACGAAAGTTGAGTGTAATTGTCCAACGGGTAATACACACCACTGAGCACTATGCTTTATATAATAAGAGGCAATCACCAAAATATTGTTACAAAATGATCCTAGCCACACATGTGATATATGAGAGGATCTACAAGAATAATACAACCAGTAACCTATACATAATTCTAACAATCATTTACAAAGGACTAATTATTTATTTGTCTTAACACGATTGAGATCCTGATCTAACGGTGAAAAAGTGGTAGTGACATAAAATTAATAGTAAAAATATCCTATCCCTTGTTAAATTAATGGCTTTCCTTGATATGAATACGCAGAAACAGTTGAAAAGGGCCCAGGCAAACTAACAAGCGGCAACATATACTCTACCCAACATTTCTTCCATTAAAATAATAAAAGAGAGAGAAAATAAAAGAAAGAAGGAGCGACCCTTAGCAATCGCAAAGTACCAAAGAGAACACAAAGGAAAATGAAAACAACCCACACAGCAAGCTGAAAAATACTATTAAAATAAATTTTTTATCTGCATTAAACACGAACAAAAAACCGATAAGTACTAGCCTGAAAGAGTATGGTTAGTCGAGCAAGGGGCGCGGTACATGTCTTGCTAAGAGCGCCTGCAAAGCCACCAGCAAGAAGCTGCGAAATAGGTCCAATCTGAGACTGCGGCGGCGGCGGCAGCACCAGCTTCCTAACTGCGCCATCGACGACAACACCCGCGTGAGTCGGATGGTTACCTCTCTGGGGCCATTCTACCACCTCACCAACCCTAGCCTCCGTTTGCATATCCAAATTATGACCTCTTATCCTGGATCTCCTATTAACCAACTTATGTAAAAAATAATTTCAAAAAAGAAAAGAAACTGAGCCTTGCCCTAGAGTTCGGAAAAGCAACAAACGGACAATAAAAGCAGCGGCAATTGAGCACTAGCACAATTCTGAGGATCCCTTTGACATACTTGTATGGGCGGCTCCCAGGGCAAAAGAAGAGCGAAATCTTGAAAGTTGTCGTATAGTCGGGTGAGGCAGAGGTGGGGTAAGTATGAAGCACTTGCTGGGAAGGAAGAATGAGGGTGAGGTTGATCTTAGAAGGAAAGTTACAGTGAGCGTAGGGGCAGAGGATGATGAGGTTATCTTTCCTGCACATAATTATGTACCCAATTATGTGTTCATACCTCTCTATTAGAATTAGAAGTATGAACATATTTTTTTTAATTTTTTTATATATTGTATTTATTTAGTTTTAAATTATATGCTGCTTTTTGTAATTTTTTTTTACATCTAGTATCTCAAATTAATTAATTTCCAATTTTGCTAACACCAGTATCATGGAAACTAATTAATTTGAGATACTGGGTGCAATAAAAATTCCAGAAAGAACATATAATTTAAATATAAATAAATACAAAATATAAAAAAATAAAAAATATGCTCATACTTTTAATAGAAGAATGTACACATAATTATGTGCACCAAATGTGAACTCGAGGATGATGGCCCCCTGGGCGAATATTTCACATGGATCTCCTCGGGATATTCCTAAGCAGCTAGACACTTCAAAATTGAAAATTTAACCCTAAGTCCTATATATGTGTCGCTGAGTTGAGCGGTTAGTTAAGGAGTACTTAACACGTTCCCATTCTTAATTGATTTTACTTTCCCTTGACGATTTCGACCGAGACTATATCTTCCCCCCCCCCCCCCGGACAAGAAAAAGCATGAAACAACAGGGACAAAGTGTTCATGCTAATACATTAAGCATGAAACAACAGGGACAAAGTGTTCATGCTAATAAATAGAGAGCTAAACAAAACAAACAGGAATAGTTACTCAAAACGAAATTAAAGCAGCAAACAACTCAGAACACAAAGAAATGAACACACACAAACACCGTGACAGACAGTGATGAAAGGGCGCGCGTAAATTTCTATGCATAACTCTCGAACACTTGAGTGTTGGAGTCTGCGCGGTTCCCTTGTCAGTACTGCTCTGAGATGCTTCAAATGGCACTTGTCTCCTGCATCATATATATAATAACAGTATGGAAGTCTGCGTACGTGGTCCCTTGGCCTTCTCTGTGCATGCGTACGTATGGTACATTAATTAATTGTCAAATGTTTGCCTCTTGGCTGCTTAACTTATGTCATCCTAGTCATGTCGATCATACCCAAACGACCGCTCCTCTGTACGTAGTAGGCACTCGTGTCATCACGGACATGCTTCATTCACCACACACCATATTGATACACAAAAATAGATCGTATACGTGTGCGCCATGAAGAGTAAAATAAATATCCAACTTAATTAATTGCTTTGTTTATACTAAAATGGTTGCTCTCCCACCTATCATATTATTACCAACCTAGACACAAACATTTTCATTAATGCTGAGGTGAATGTATTGAAAAAAATATAATATAGCATGTGTTATATAATATTCTGTCTAAGTTGATAGAGATGTCCAATATGTTGAACTAGTACGTTGATATTAGATCAGATAACTCTCTCTTAGGTATTTATGAATCAAATATACCTATGAGTATGGTAGGTCACTGTACAAGAATAGACGTTAGTCAAAAGGGATCGTATGTGTGCACAGTGACGGCTGAATAGTAATCGAGAGAGAATGAATCATACCTTTAGGGTTTACTTCTTATTTATAGAGTTTACCTGTACGGTTAGTGTTTGGACTTATGGGCCTATGTGCCTTTTAAGCCCAAGTGTTGTACCGCCATGTCTATGTCACGTGGATTGATCCTTATTGGGCCACATATCCAATGGGTCTCATATATGAGTCTATAACACACACATATATATAGGGAATAACATTGAAAAATCCATCTTTAGCAGCCCTAAAACGACGTTGATTCTTTTTTTTTTTTTGCTCTCTTTCTATCTGAGGTACCCCACCTTTAATCTTCCATGCAAGTACCCCTGATGGCATAATGGAAACCTAAGGTGATGTATGGCATTGATGACTAACCTTCTTTAGCTAGTAAATCCATTGCTTCATTATCCAACGTTTGACATGCTCAATCTACATTCCAGTCCTTGTACGTGCATCAGCTGCTTGGCTTCAGTAATAAGCCGCCTGTCCTCATGGATATCATTGACCTTCACACTGTCAATATCTGGTCGTTCGGTGCTTGAGATGGCCTTGTGAAATCTATCACAATCTTGATGGATACTACCCATTGTCACAGACACGTCGGGGCTACCTGCAAGGGAGATTAAAAGTGAGGTAAATCAGATAGAAAGAGGGCAAAAAAATAAAATGAAAATGAAACAACGTCACTTTACGGCTGCTACAGATAGATTTTTCTACAACAAATGCAAAAATGTTATTCCCATATATATATATATATATATATATATATATATATATATATATATCCTCATGATACAGAGATTTTTATACATGACGTGAGTTCTTAATTATGTTCATGAATGATATTAATTTATGGGAATTTGTTTACCCAATATATGAATTGTACACATTGACTGTTCAATTCTCTCCACGTGCACCCGTGTGGGAGTTCTAGTTCTCTCCGCTAAAGCGTGAGAGTGATAAGGCTGGTGGTACGGAGGGTGGCTGGGGGTGTGATCGGAGGTGTGGTCGGAGGTCAGGGACGGTGGCGGAGGACTGCTCTAAACAACTGAGGTAGTGCTAAGCTACGGATGGAGCGGAACAAAATCTCTGATCCGCTAATTTGGAAGGATGCGAACGATAGCTGAATGCTCATTGGGAAGGTGATAGCAAAGAAGACATTCATGCGAGCAGCGATGGAATCGATATTGAGGAAAGCTTGGAACCTACCAGAGGGTTTCGATATCATCGAAATCAACGGGAATGCATTCCTGTTTAATTTTGCGAACGAGGAAGAGCTTCACCAAGTCTTGCGAGGTCGTCCATGGGCAATAAATGTCTTTCTATTGAATTTAATCGAGAGATCTAAGTACAAATCGTACGAGGAATTTGATTTTAGCCGTGGACCGATGTGGATACAGATGCACAATGTTCCGATTGAAGCGTTATGCCTAGAGAATGCAATTACGATAGGCAATCAAATCGGTGAGGTCATGATGGCAGAAGATCCAGTCCATAATGGTAAATATCCTCGTGGTTTCATGAGAGCAAGAGTACTGCTAGATCTGAGGAAACCTCTCATACACGGCTTCTGGATGGATCGGCTTGATGGTACAAAGGCATGGATCACGATTAGGTATGAGAAACTACAAAATTTTTGCTATACCTGTGGACGGATAGGCCATGATAATCGCAACTGTAAAGCTGAACAGCTCATGTCATTGTTTGACCTAACGTTGCCTCGGTTTGGATCGTGGCTCACGACCACTATGTGCCGCAATAGAGATGCGATAACGGAAATCATTCAGGAAAACTGGATAGAATCTCGATATGTGAAAAGGAAGAAAGAGGAAGCACTGAAACGCATGCGGGAGGATGAGATTCAGAAAGAGGCGGCACATTCTGAGGTACAAAAGGAGGATTTGTTTGTTATTAGAATCCATAGTCATCCGCAAGAGAGGAAAGGAGCCAACCAAGGCAAAAGCACTGTTGGTAGAGATGTCTATATAGGAGTTAAGGATGCATCTGGTGAAATGCTTGCTCGTGGTGAGGCAAGTGTGGCAAGGGAGGAATGCAGGAAGGTGAAGGAGGCCGATGTAGGAGTAAAGGAGGCGAGGAGTAATAATCCCACACTAAAAGCAGAGTATGAATGTCCACCAATAAGAGAAGAAGTGAGTCGACTACAAGAACTACAATCACCATTGAGTGAGGATTCAAAGGCGATGGTAGTATATAACGGGGAGGTTCTTGGAGATGTGGTTAACAGAATTGAGCTGTTGGGGATAAAGAGGTGCGTTGACGAGGATTGGGAGGCCTCAATACCTAAACGTAGTAGGAGAGGGACGGCTGAGCCTGTGATGATTCATGAAATTTCCTCGTATGCTATGGCTCTGAGGAAAACGAAAACCAAAGCTAGAAGAAATGCCAAGCGTAAAGGACGGGAGACGAAGGAGAATTTGTTAGGGGAGGTTCTGTCCTCAGAGGAATTTAAACAGCATTCTGTCCCGATTATGAAGGAGCCAGGGGATTTTGTGTTCAAGGCAGGTGTATACCGGAGGAAGAAACATGTTGCTGAGGGTACTAGTGGCTGGCCTCTAACGGCCACCAGGTCACCATGAAGCTCATATCATGGAACTGTCAGGGTATGGGAAGGGCTCTGATAGTTCGGAATTTAAGGGACTTGGTGAATAAGCACCATCCCTCAATTGTCTTTCTCATGGAAACAAAAATGAAGAGCGTGAAGCTGAAGGAAATTCGGGTTAAATGTGGGTTTGATCAGGAGGTAATGGTGGAGCCGAGAGGATTAGTAGGTGGCCTAGCTATGTGGTGGATGAACTCAGTTGATATTTCGGTTTTGTATAAATCCAACAACATTATACATACTGTGGTGGAGTCAAATAGCTTAAATACTCCCAAGCTTATGACCTTCATTTATGGACCCCCAAAAGAAGGAGAGCGGCGTCTTACATGGGATATCTTGAGGAAGCTGGCAGCAAGGGTAGATGTGTCCTAGTTAGCAATGGGAGATTTCAATGATTTGCTTTCACAAGAGGAAAAAGAGGGAGGCAACCCGAGATCTATGCGAAAGGTACTGAATTTCCAAGCTCTCCTTTATGACTGCAATTTAATTGATTTGGACTTCAAAGGATCGAAATACACATGGAGCAATAAAAGACCTGGAGGTATAGTAAGGGAACGGTTGGATAGAGCGCTTGGTAATGTCAAATTCAGGGAAGAGTTTGAGCAGGCTGTGGTGTTCCATGTGGAACCAATTGGTTCAGATCACCATGCCCTGTTAGTGGACTGTTGCTACCAGGACAATAAAGGTGTCAGGACTTTTCAGTTTGAGGCTATCTGGACAGAACATGAGAATTTTCTGCTGACGGTCAGAGAGGGCTGGAAGGATGTTGAGGGGGCAGTGGAGAACCGGATTGTGGATCTGGTCAGACGGTTAAAGGCCTGCCAGCAAAAATTAATGGCGTGGAGCAAACAAGAGTTCCCTCACTTCAAGCGAGCAATTGTCCAGTTGCGTAGCCAATTGAATGAGTGCCACAAGGGTAGCATGAATGAAGAAACATTACTGGCAGCAGAGGAATTAGCAAGGCAAATAGAAGAATTGTGGCGGAGAGAGGAATCTTATTGGTGGCAAAGGTCCAGAGTGGCATGGCTCAAGTGTGGTGATAGGAATACAAAGTTTTTTCACAGCACTGTCATACAAAGGAGGCTCAGAAACAAAGTTTTGCGTTTAAAGAGCAACAATGGGATATGGCTGGAGGAACGGGAGGACATAAATAGAGCTTTCAGTGCCTTTTATCAGAAGCTATTTAAATCTGGTGGAGCAAGGGAAATGGACCAGGCACTAGCTTATGTGAAACGCTGTGTTTCCGAGGAAGATAACAATCTGCTGTTGGCGTCAGTAACACCACAGGAAATAGAGTCAGCGGTTTTCCAGATAAGGGCAGACAAAGCCCCTGGACCTGATGGGTACTCTGCTCTTTTCTACCAAACGGCTTGGAAGGAAGTGTACAAGGAAGTATGTGGGATGGTGCAAATGTTTTTTACTGAAGATACTGATATCCAGATGCTAAATGAAACCAATATTGTTTTAATCCCGAAGGTAGACAAGCCGGAAGGAGTAAACCAATTTCAACCAATTGGGCTTTGCAATGTGGCATACAAGATCATCGCCAAAGTGATGACAAACCGAATGAAGGGGCTGATGAATAAAATAATAACTCTGAACCAGCGCGCTTTCATCGCAGGAAGGATGATTCAAGACAACATTGTCCTGACTCATGAGGCGTTTCATTATCTACAGCATAAGAAAGCTAGCAAGAAGTGGGAGTGTGCTCTGAAGATTGACATGAACAAAGCTTATGACAGGATTGAGTGGGACTTCCTTGAAAAAGTTATGCTCCAAATGGGTTTCGGTGCTCAATGGGTATCATGGACAATGAAATGCATTTCCTCGGTGCGCTTCTGCTTGAAGATTGATGGACAAAAAGTGGATGAATTTAAGCCGGAAAGAGGGGTGAGACAAGGCGATCCGCTTTCACCATACTTGTTCATTTTGGTGTCGGAAGTCCTATCGCTAATGATTGAGACTCATGTGGAAAGGAAGGAGCTACAGGGAATTAAGCTTGTGAGGAAGGCGCCTGTGTTGTCACACTGTCTTTTCGCGGATGACGTGATTTTGTTCATAAAAGCAGATGAGGTCAATTGTCAGATTCTTAAACGCATCTTGGAGGTCTATTGCAAAGCTTTAGGTCAGTTGATAAATCTTGAGAAATCAAGTGTATTTTTTTTCAGCGAATACCCCTTCAAGCGTCAAGGATGCTGTCTCGAGATGCCTTGGTATTCAACATTCAAGTCAAGCAGGGAAGTATTTAGGATTGCCAGTGTTGTGGGGAAGATCAAAAACAGCGGCGTTGGCTTGGGTAAGAGATAAGGTGGGCTTGAAACTTCAGGGATGGAAGCAGAAGTTACTGTCTTTTGCTGGGAGGGAAACATTGATTAAGGCTGTGGCAAATGCCATCCCAACATATCTGATGTCTTGTTTTTTATTTCCTAAGCAAACTTGTATGGAAATCGACCAACTAATCTCAAGATTTTGGTGGGGACAGAAGGGGGAAGCAGGCTCAATCCATTGGAGAAATTGGAGGAAATGATGGGAAGGAAAGAGGAAGGAGGTATGGGATTCAGGGATTTATTATGTTTTAACAAGGCTTTGCTGGCTAAAACAGCATGGAGGCTCTTGACACAACCTGATGACCTTTGGTGCAAAGTTCTAAAAGGCATCTACTTTCCAAAAGGGAGTTTTGTCTCAGCAAAGAAGGGTAATCATGCCTCTTGGGGGTGGTCTAGCCTCTTGGGGGTCGTGATCTGCTACTCAATGAGCTCTGTTGGAAGGTGGGCAGTGGGAGGATGATAAGTGTTTGGGAAGACCAATGGATTCAAGGTTTAAAGGGTTTCAAATTGCAAAGCATAGTACTCACTGATGCTGACAAAAGGCTAAGGGTGGCGGACCTGGTGGAAAACGGCAGCTGGAACTTAGAGCAGATTGAAGGAAAAATTAATCAGGAGGGAAAAAAAAACAAAATCCTGGGTATGCCTGTTCCCCAGGAAGAGGGGAAAGATTTCATAGTCTGGTTAGCAACCAAGGAGGGCCTATACACAGTGAAGTCTGGATATTCAGTTGCTAGAGCCCACATGGAAGAGGTTAAACCCAAAGATCCAGGAACTTCATTCACAGTCCCCAAAATTCTCTGGAAAAGCATATGGAAAGTTCAAGTGCCTCCCAAAATCCAGCACTTCTTATGGAGAATAGGGGCAGGTGCAATAGCTACAAGGGATGCTCTGTATAGGCGCAAATGTGCCGCCAGCCCCAATTGCCCTATCTGTTTGAGGGAGAAAGAATCGGTGGAGCACATGCTATTTTTGTGTCCCTGGACAAACTACTGCTGGTTTGGAAGCCCGTTTGGGATTAAATTCACCAAATGGAATGTTAATCGTTGTGAGACAATTTTCTGCGAGATGTTGCATGGAGATAAAGCATTGGATGAACTAGGTAAGTCATGGTTTGCAACCATGTGTTGGTGGATATGGAAAAAGAGGTGTAATTGGGTATTTCGTGAAGAGCAACCAGATGCCAAGGCACTTGTCCAGCTAGTCAATGTGCAGGTGGAGGAGTTTTGGGAGTCACGTGGAAGAAGGGAGAGGGGGTCCAGGAAATTTTTTGAGGATGGGATTGTGAGACAAAGAAAATGGATGGCACCACCGAAAGGTGCTATTAAAGCCAATGTGGATGGATCTTATAAAGAGGCAGATGAATCGGCCGGTATAGGAATATTATGCAGAAATTACTTGGGAGAGTTGGTGGGTGGACTGAGTGGAGTGGTTGAAGCGCAGACACCCTTTATGTCAGAATGCTTAGCAATAAAGGAGATTTTGGTAAATAGACACAGATTACATGATATACCACTGATTATAGAATCCGATTATGAATTGTTGTACAGGCTAATAAAAGGAAAGACATTAGAAGGCTGTGAATGGCAAAGTAAGGAGCTGCTGTCAGAGGTTCTGGACTTATTGGAGTCTGCAAAGGAGGTAACGATGTCTTTGGTGTCGAGAGAGGGCAATAAAGCTGCGGACTGGTTGGCAGCGAATGCAAAAAAGGAGATGCATCAATTGCAATGGTTGAATCAGGTTCCATTTCCTTTAAGCAACATTATTCTTTGTGATTCTATGGGTCCACGGGCTGACAAAGGCAAGCTTGCTGATCTAGAGGAACGGAAGGGGATTGGCTAATGGCTAAGATTGTTAACAGTAGATAGTAGTACTAATACTCTTCTGATGATAGTTTCTGGTATAATTGCTTTGTTATAGATTTAGTTTGTGGTAAGATGTGTGCTAGGATATACTGTTAGTTTTTTTTTAGTGATTTCTTGGCTTCGGCTATTGGTGATTGTACTAATTGTTTTTTGGTAATAAAATTCAACTTTTTGGGCAAAAAAAAATATATGAATTGTCAATCATCGTCGCTTAAAATTAAAGACAGATGAAAAGAAACCAGCTGCAATCTAATGTTCAGGTAACCCCCATACAGTAGACTTGGACTCGAGCCATGATTCGTTTCGTGTGTATCTGCTATGTTCTTAAAGTCGATCAGTTTCTTTATAATTTTCTAAAGTGTTTTAAATTTAAATTTGATTGGTTTACCAGGTCAAGATGTACGCGAACACGTACATTCATTCATTCCATTCCATTCCTGCAGACCCATTCGACTAATCTGGACTGTCGCAAATGATGCCCAGCAGGAGAGAGGTGGGGTACGAATGAAAAGGAGAATCCTCAAAGCAGTATTGCTTTAAACTTATTAAATATAATGGGAGCTGATATTACATTAAGAAGGTGTGATCTCCAAATTTAAATATCATAAATTTCTTTCTTTATTAATGTAATATTATTTAAACTAAAGTATATTTTTAGTCTTTTAAGTTTTACACGAGGTATACTTTTAGTTCCTTAATTTTATAAAGTATACTTTTAGTCCTAAAATTCTAATACTGTTAATATTGCTAACGGAAAACGCTGACGCAATGAACTCAAATGATGCTTAATAACATTTAATTACACAAATTTTATATATTCTTCAATTTACCCCTGTTTTAAATTTAAACTTAATCAAATTTAATTACACAATCCCTTAAGTTTATACAGTTATCACTTGAGTTTGCATTTTCCGTTTATAAAATTAATGGTGTTAGAATTATAGGACTAAAACTATACTTTATAAAGTTAAGAAACTAAAAGTATACCTCATGTAAATTTAAAAGACTAAAAGTATACTTTAGCCTATTATTTAAATTAGGAGATCAAACCTTCGTAATGTAATCTTAGCTCCCATTATATTAGGAGATCACACCTTCATTAATGTTATAATATCCATTCGCGCATATCCATATTTCGTCTTGTGTTATTGTAATGGTTAGGTAATTGATTTTGACTGGAGGGTTGTGCGTGATCTGTCGTGATTTTTCTTTGATTTTATTGGATGAATTATGGATTGTTCCTACTCTTTGTTAACAGTTTGGAAGTGGTAGAAGATCCAGTAGCGGCAACGGAGAAGGGGGCCGGAGAGAGGGTGGGAAATCTCTGTAGTTGAATGAAATTATAATTTAACGGTATTGAGAGGTGTAAGCAAAAGTAGGTAAAATAAGAGTAAGCAGAATAATCTTTTCCAACGGTAGAGATTTGAGGGATAAAATAAACCATTTTACTTCTTCCTCTCTTCCACTCTGCTTCCAACCCTCTCTCTCTCCTCCTTCTATGCTCTCAGTTTCTGAATGCTTAGAACAAGGCGCGTTAACCTATTGCTCTCTAGTCACTTCATCCACCTTCACTGCCTATCAACACATAATTATCAAATCCCAGCATTCAATTAAGAAAATTCTGGAACGTCACCATCTCAGAATTAGATGAGTTTCGTTGCTTCATATCCCCATCCGTTTTTGTTCCTAAAATATTTTCAAGTACAAAGCGATTCACCTCAAATCGCTAAATGGATCAAACAAATGAAACAGAAAACCATGTAATGTAAATTCATCAATCAATCAATTCTATTAAAAAGAGAATAGAAACGGCTTATGAAGTTGCAGGTGGATGGGAGATGAACGATGATGGAGAGAAGAAGATCGAGAATGAGAATTCAGCAGGTGCTCGAGAGTTCAGTGCAAATGGAAATCAAATGAATACTGCAGAAGTTGAAGCCAAACTTGACCAAAGAAATGTTGAAGCCGCTAAATCTGTAAAGGTAAAAGGGTTTATTTTATTCCTCAAATCTTCGCCATTAAATGAGATTATAATCTAACGGTATGGAGAAAGGTAGGCAAAGGTAGGCAGAATAACCTATCCTTTTAACTTAATAGGTACGAAAGCTGCAAACTTTTTAAAATATATGTTTAATATGAATGCAGTAGAATTTTTTTCATATAATTTGACTAAAGTATTCTCCAACTACTTTGGGTGAATTTTTTTTATTTGTAGACATAATTAATAAATTTTAAAAATTTTATTAATTTTTATGAATCATGATGAAACTGAGTTAAAAATAAAAATTAGAGAAAGTACAGTTCAATGAAATCAATAAAGATTTTGATTTGGAATTATTTTCACCAACAATGATGTGAATCCGGAAATCTCAATGTTTTAATCTTAACTTTAAATATTAAAGTTTAAATTTATCTCAAATAAAAAAAGAACGATAGAAAATTTTATCATAAATTATAGCATCCCATCATTTTCTTAAATAAAAATTTAAAAATAATGAAAAACCGTGACTTCATGTCTTCATGCTTGTTAAAAAAAGGATATTGCAAATTTGTCATAAATAAACCTAGGATCTCCTTACTGGCAGAATATATAATTTTAATTAACTGCACACTCATTATTGGAATTTTACAAAATTGATATATTATAACTTCCTAACCATTATCAATTATTTTTCTTGAATTGAAAGATCATAAATCAATTAAAAAATACAAAGTTTATGATTACATTTTTGGTCCATAGTATAACAATTTTAATGTGGGAGCTAGAAATTAGTGTGTGTGTGTAAAAATAAGATTATGACTAGAACAAGATAGAGTATAATAAATTAAATGGGAAATGCTATGACAGGTTTATAATTTTTTCCCCCTTGCGCCCGCGCACAAAAAGTGCATGCATGACGTGAGTAGAGGGCCTCCAAAATTTCGCCGTCAATTTACAAGTGGTTTCTTCAGCATCTCCCCTATTTTCCAATCGGAGAAAAACTAGACGTGGCCATTATTAATGCATCAAATGTAGACCAAAAAAAGAGTTGTTTATGATTGATCTGTAGTTTAATTTGTAAATAGTTTATTTACTTTATAGTTGGCTATTAGGCTATGTACATACACTTCTCCGATCCGTGACATTGAATCCCATTTTTTAATTTTGAAGCTAATGAAACACAGCTAAAAGAATATTTTATTTTATTTTATTTTTTAAATTTTGCACTTAATGAATTTTTTATAGTAAAAAACAAAAACTCATGAAAAATGGGCTTTTTACTTTTAAGTGCAGCTTTTTCATAATCATGGACTTTGACGAAGCTAGAGCTAAACACCCAAGAAATTGATTCCTTAATAAAATACTGTACAACAAAAATCTTGACCTGATCGATGAGTTGAACGGACTCAAAACCAACTTTTCCCTATATTATTCCCATATTTTAATGCATTTTTAACCAGCGTCAATTGTATAATTAAAAAACCATTCTTCTATTTGTACGTTTCGTCTCTTTAGCTTGTTCCTTTTATGACAAAGGAAGGTAGATTTGGGAAATTAAAATTTATATATATATATAGTTTACAAAAATCATTACGTTTTTTTTTTTTATAAAGGACAAAATGATATATGTTACAGACCGGCCCAACAGTTCAGATCCAGGCCACGGCCCAACTATGCTTGGGAACATGATTGGTGGGATAATGAGCAAAGATATGAGATCCCAACAACATAGGATCTCTTCTAACCATAATCCTGAGATACTAGCCCCTGATATCTCGGCCCCAGATATTGCTCTCCAGGCTGGAATACTCACACTAGACTCCTCTTTAAATACAGAGGAACGTTAATCAGGTACACACGTTCTAACCTATGCTCTATTTACCTTCTGTCACACAGAGCACACACACCACCCCCTGGCTTCACGCCTCCAAGTTTACTGCGAACTACGTGGACTTTGATCCTTTCAAAGGGTACGTAGGCTTTAGGCTTGACAACCTAATCAAGTCCAATTCATCTGTATTCTTAGGACAGAACAATATATTTTTTTTTAAAAAAAAAAAACTTACAGAGTCTTAGATAGAAACATATATATGAGTTAAATGGCAAAAGATCTAACTTCAGTTTAATAGCAAATCCAAAGGAATAAATATAATAATGCAAAATTAAGAGAGATGAGATGTGGTCTTTGAGTAAATCTTTGATGTCTCAAAACACCAAATTGAGGCAACCTAATTGAATTGAATTGAAGTAGTTTTGGGGGAAGAAGAAAAGGGAGATTCTACTTCCATGCATTTCAAAAACCTGTAAAAAAGAAGAAATTCATTTTTTCACTGGATCATCCTTTTCTCTTTGAGCTGAGGGGGTCGTAGTAATTTAAAACTGATGAATATAATGATGCTGATTATTCTAGAGTCCATGTTTCTCAAGCACTTGCAACGTATCAGAGCAGATCCACGAACCGAAAAACAAGAATTTAGCTTTTAGAACTTATTTGATGATGATGGAATAAGGTGCGAGTGCGTATGTGTTGTATGTTATTTGTAGTTCTGAATCATTATCTTAGAACTTGTGTGGCAGTTAATTCCTCCCTCATATCCTTAATATATATGATATATTTATTCAATTTGATTAAATTAAGAAAGTTAATTAAACCAGTTAAAATGTATGTATATATGTTTTAAAACATCATAATCATCTTCCTTAATTCTCTTTTTCCTTTTCCCTCCTTAATTATTGTGTAGAAAGTATCAAATTAAGAAAAAATTGAAACTTGAAAATAGGTTTTATGTTTAGGATCAATATCAACTCCTTAAACCCTTAATATATACTTCCTCTGGTCCTAATTATAAGACCTAGTTAACTTTTTTTTGCAGAGATTAAGAAAACTAATTTAATTACTTTAAAGTATTTTTATTTTTCTTCAAACTAATTACTTTGACTTACTACTCTGGTTCTATTTATAAGTCATTTTTTATCAAATCACACATATCAAGGAGAGATAGTTAGCTCAATGATATATGGGGTGAATTTTCAACTTTACCCTCATTTATGATTGATTACTTTTTAACTCTTTCTTCTCTTTCTATTTTCATGAATAGGCAAAATTGTCACAATCTCATTTATTGATCAAAAGAGACTTATAAATAAGACCAAATTTTTTGGTTAAAAGGGACTTATAAATAGGACCAGAGTGGTATAAATTAATGTATAATCTAAGGATATATACACAACATATGAAATGATTAAATATGTTATTTAGCTTCCTCAATCTCTTCAAAAAAATCGACTAGGAGGGAATGTTATATAGATACATGGCAAATAATGTTGACATGGCAGAGGAGCCGGATCGGACGTATGGTCGGGGTTATGTTGCGTTGGTCAAATATTGATAATAAGACAATGAAATTGAGACCATATATATATATGTTGAGTGTGCAGCGGGTTCACATGAATCTGAACACCACTCTTCATTTCATACATGCAGAATTGAAATTGAAGGGAAGCATCACCTCTTGTGTGTTGTGGAAAACCGGGAGCCACAAGTCGTGGTTTTCTTCGTCAAAAATTCTTGGTTTACTCTCCTTCCATACGTAATGGGTGATTATATATATTGCCACTAATTAATTAATATTCCATATATAACCAATATAATATATTCCTCCTAATTAACTAATTACTATATAAAATAAAAAATCAAGTTTAATTTGCCACAGTTAATTAACATGTACGTGTTCGCCTGCCCTGCATATATAAAACATTACTTATTACCTCCAATAGAAATTAAACCTATATATATATATACACACACTCTTCAAAAACATATACTCCCACGTATGTATGTATGTATAATCAATAAATTAACACGTACGCGCTCATTTAATTTTTTGATGAATCGTATCCTCATCGGCAAATCGCCCTTAATGAATTAGCCGGAAATGATGCTGCCAAAATTAATGATTTGTTAATGAATTGAAAAGCAGTGGGAGGTTCTGAGAAAATTAATTATTTTTAATTAGTCAAGGAATGAACAGCAAGTTATTGACGACGTACAGGGATATATAAGAAAAGAAGGGAAAGGGTAGAGAATGAAGAAATGTGATTAGGATGCATGAAAGGGAAGGGGGAGCGTGAAGAAACGCGTGACTGAGGTTTCTAGAAGTTCAACGGCGTGTTGAACAATCCGGAAAATGGGGTGACGTTAATTGTTCAAGTTAATAAGAAGCCCTAGCTAGCTAGCTAGCGAGCCTCGACGACATACTCGCTATATATATATATATATATATATATATATATATATCAATATGAATGAATTGTCATCAGATCAGAAGTGATAATTAATAAGAGAAGATCGAATTGAGAATGAAGAGAGCAGAAAACAGAAAGTGGGTGGGAATGGGAGTGGGAGTGGGAGTGTTGGCTTTTGTGCTGCTGCTAGTAATTGACGATGCGGCGGAAGCCACCCAGGTTTTAACCCTCCGCAACCATGCTGGTGAGGATTCATTCTATTTTGATATTCCCCTTGAATTTAATTTAATCTACATGCCACTTATACATGCATATATATATATATATATATATATATATATGAATTCGTATTAGAGGATCAAATAATAATAAAGTGAATATATGTGTGTGTGTGTTTGTATGTATACAAAAAAGCAGGGAAGAGATCAGGAGGAGGGTGGCATGATGATGATGAGTGGAGGAGGAGTGTGGGAATTGTCTGCAAGTGCTGCGACGGTGCTACGTGCACTCCAGCTTCTGCTTCTGCTTCTGCTTCTGCTTGCTCCAACCTTCGCTGCCTTCCCTGGAAATTCCATTAATTAATGCGCACCCGGCCACTTTTGTTTTGTTGTGTTTCATTACTGCGTCTGTAATAATAAATTAAAGCTTCCATCTCTAGCTAGCTGTGTTAAACACGTACATGCACGCATGCCTCATCTACTCATCATATATATATATATATATCCGTCCTTCCTTATATTTATTACTTTATATCATCATCGATCACTTCCATGCATCTTCTTAAACTATATTATATTGTAACAAGGAGAGACTCGACGTTTAATATTATATATATATATATATCTCCGTCAAATACAAGTGTACAACAACACATGCAAAACAAGACGAGCTGTGGGGTGACATGCTTATGAAGAAATTATATATGTAGTATGTTGTGTAGGGGCTGATAGGTAGTGTGTTGGAGAGAAGATAATGAACGAATTGAAGGAGGAGTATGTAGCTAGGTATATAAGTTGATAGGGGTGGGAATGAATGGCGCAAGAGGCAGACAAGTCAAAAGCGATGGAACAAGTGGCTTAATTGACTGACAAATAATCCCATGAGAATAGAATAGAATTGAATTAGCCACACAGAGAGAGAGATCGAGAAAGTGCAAGTGGTGGCAAGCAATTAATTAATATTCCTTAGAATCTGGCCGGAATGGATGGGGCCAAAGAAGTCGTCGACACTCGACACTCGACACTCGACACTCGACACAGACATCCATCCATCCATCCTTGTGAAATACTACCTATATATATATATATATATATATATATTATTCTTCTTCCTCCCATTTGACATTAGTTATAAAGCTAACAACACTTCACAACCCCGGCCACTTCTCTTTCTCCATCTCATCTATTCTAATATTCCCTCTCTCTTTTTCAATTATTATTCATTCAATTCATATGC
The DNA here is from genome assembly GCA_034222035.1 of Acacia crassicarpa. Lineage (NCBI taxonomy): Eukaryota > Viridiplantae > Streptophyta > Magnoliopsida > Fabales > Fabaceae > Acacia > Acacia crassicarpa. The sequence goes on from JAWXYG010000004.1 coordinate 562,116, forward strand.
TTTTTTGCTCTATATGCTTTCTCTATATATATATACTAATTATATTTATTATTCATTGATCTTCAATTCCTAGTCTTCTTGTCTCAATTACCCCCCTGTGTAAGACACGAGTCGGATTATATACATTGGGAACTAGTAATATAAGTATATTTGGAGGATCGGATCGGATCGGATGGATTATATATATTAGGGTGAAGAAAATATCACATGTAAGTAAGTACGTAGCCCAACTGAAATCCTGCAAGGAATGTCCTTATCCTCACTTATCTAAAAGAATAATAATCTATCAATGCAAATTAAAGGCCATATTCTTCTTTGACCACTATCTTTATTATATCCGCTATATATATATATATATAGACACACAAACAAACACACCCTTCCCTCTCATTCTCCTTATATCTATATATATATATATATATATCTTCTTCTATCCACTTTAATTATCAGCCGCCCCGCCCGGCCCCCTTCAATTCTCCTCTATCCCCATTTATATAATATTAATTACTACTCGTTCGTACTATTAACTAACTGCTTTCTCTCATCCATCATGCCACCGATCGAATCTCACCATTATTATTAATCCATCCACTACACACTCAGCATCATCCTATATCCATCTTTAATTAATTATAAAGCAAGCTAACAAATCTTCTCATACACTCCAAATTCCAAATATATTAACATGCATGTTGCCCTTAACAGAAATTAATTAATTATGTCCTTTCATATCATCATCAACTCATCAAAATATATATATGATTATTTATGAAAACAAACGCGCGAATAAACGATGTTTGTTGTTCATACCCGGCCCCCTGTTCAAAATTACTAGGCCATTTTTTCCCACCAAGCGAATTGCAGTAGCCTATTAAAAAATATATAAGGTATTTTTGGTTGATGTAATGAATAAATTAAGCTTTTCATTTATAATCGAGACACACATCTACGTACAGGGTACGTAAACGTGTACAGCATGTATAACACTAAAAGTCATTCACTAACTTATTATTAATTAAGAGGCAATTAATTAACAGGGGAGCAAAGGAGGATATGTATAGGCTCACCAACTAGCTAGCTAGCTAGTATGTTTTCTTAATTAAATACGAATCATATAAGATTTTTCTATGAGAGCAAACAGAGGTGCCGGGTGAGACACGTTGGCCAATGGATTTGGAGAGGCCTAACAAGGGAGCAGTAGGGGCTCACCAAAATGCCCACCAACTGCCTACTGACCCAGCACTGCCTTACTCATGCTATCAGCCGTCACTATCCTTTGCCACTAACTACATATATTTTTCTAAACCATCTTTACAAATTTCCTAATTAATGAAGACTACTTGGGCACGTTTAATTCATTCCCTTTGGCAATTATTTCTAGAGAACGCTTTAGAGTCTATATATAGCACACTCTTGCGATCCTCTCATAACCAGTCATCTTCTCTTTTGTTTCTTTCTCTCCGGTGCTCTTTGCTTTGCCTGACATATATAAAAGGCTCTTCATGGACAAGAAGATGAAGTTGGATCAGCTTTTTGGTCCCAAGGACTCCTCCGCCGTCCTTGGCTCCATTTTCCCCCCTTCTTCCACCACCGTACGTATGCCTCCCCACTATGTCCTTTTCCCTGACACCCTTATTTTCATAATTTTCACCTTCATTATTGTTCTAATTTCTGCACTCACTTCTTCCAAGTCCTTTTTGATTTTCATCAACCCACACAAGCATGATATCACCTTGTTCATTAGCTTTTATATATAGTGTCTGAGAGCTCTAGCTAATTACTTTTTGCATAGCTTTTATTAATACAACTCGGTTGTTTGAGCAATTCTGATTCAAACACCGTTTTGCATCTGAATTAGGTGGGAGGGAAAGATTCGAGGATGCAAGCCGTGGGATGCAAAAACAAAGGAACGCAGGGTTGGTTCATAATTCTAATTTAATTTTGTCACTACCTAGAATAGGCGTCGTACATGAGCATTTATAATGATCCCTGCTGCTGCATATGACTCCTTAATGACCACTTCAAATATGACTAATATCAAAGTGGGAATTAATTAATGGTGTGGGGCTGTGTACAGGGAATCAGAGCAAGCAGGGCGCTCAGAAAGATACGGTGAAACCCAACTACTACAGCTCATCCATCTACTATGGTGGCCAGGAAAATTATTCTCAAAGAGGCTCCACCACTACCGTGAGTCTCATATACATGTTCGTTCTCTATATATCCTCGCTACGTTTCTTTGTCGGTCGTCAGCGATCACTGAAACTGTAACATTATATTTGCAGTTCAAGAAGGATGGGGAAGACGATGGTGATGCAATCGGAAACAGTTCAAACAGCGCTTCGAGAGGGAACTGGTGGCAAGGTACGTAGGCCCATTAATTGTGAGTGATCGATGTATCCATCCTCAATAATAATGGTTTGCTCACTTTTAGAGATCAATCCAATTTGCAGGTTCCCTTTATTATTGACCACCCTCCCAACCTCTGCCATGTATAGATGCGGAGCATGATATTGAGAAATTTGGCTTCCTCGGGTCTTGATTCTTCTTCTTCCTCTAATATATATATATATATATATATATAGGATTCAGAAGGTGATGAGCATGAATAACATAGAAAAATTAAATAAGATTGGAGATGTACGTTGTGTGTGTTGGTGAAGCAGGAGTTATATATATAGGTAGTGGCAGAGTGGTGGAGGGATCGGAATTACAAGTAGGTGACCTTATTAGCGCTTGGGTCAGTGGTGCCTTTTGTACCGAGTCAATAAAAGTTCGCTTGGTTCTCTTCTCCTTTGTTTCCCCTTGTCCCCGTACTAATTTCACAAGAATAACTAAAGGCAATCGCCAGACAGACGACATTTTGCTTCATTTTAAACAAGTAGGAGACGAGGCTTTATTATATTATATCATAACACCTTGATTCTAAATATAGTATAAAGTTTATAATGTAATATAACTTTATCTTATATTTAGAATATATTTTTTTGAGTTAAAATTACTGCTGGATTCCCCACTCTAAATATGGTTTTCTGTTAGCTTGACCCCAAAAAACAAATATATATATGTGTGTGTGTGTGTTGCTCTATAATATAATTAATTGCGTGTTGAATTAAGATGGAGAAAATGAATTCCCGGTTTGGTTTCTCTTTTTCTCGTTGTTGTATTCCTTAAGCACCGTCACGTCGTGTCTCAAAACGAAGCAAGAATAAGGAGAGTCAGCCTATGAAGAAGGTCCACGCCCTCACCGCCACCTGTTATTTTCAGATGCTCGTCCAAAGTTATTCCCTTATTTAATTACATAAAAATATGGATTACTAATTATTTCCTTTTAATTTCACCTCTATAAATAGACATAGAGTGGGGGAGAGGATTCTCTCATAATTTTTTTTCATTTTTCTTTATTAGTCTATCTGGGCCATTAATTAGAAAGATGAGAGAAAGATTAAAGTAGTGTTGTGATTGATTGAATGGATAGAATTTTAAGATGATGAGGGATAATAAAAAAGAAACATAACCCATAGAGCGGGGCACTACATACAAAAGATAAAATGTCTTTAAGGGGGATGCGTTTAATGAAGATGAATTTTTTTTTCTTTTTTTGGGCAATTCCAATAAATTAACCATCCCTTTATTATTTTGGTTAAGTAGTTAAAAATGACTTAAATATAATAGTCGTACTGTGTGACTATGTTCTGCCACGTGATATATAATAAACGTAATGAACTATATTCCCACAATAAAAAAATTGACTTGGTTAAACAAAGAGCAAAGTGGTTCCTTATTACATTGGAGTATGAGTATTCTTGTTGGTGAGGTGCCACGAGGCAATGGCTCTTTATAAGAAACAATCATCATGTATATATACTCAATTAGTTTCTATTTATAAGAATCATTAAGAAGATTTATATCTTAATTTTTGTTTGTTATTTTCCCATTTAATTTTTCCTTCAGTTATCCATATTTTCTTGCTCTCTCTCTCTCTCTTATACGTATTGCATTACTCCTACAATCCTTAATTTTCTTGTTCTCTCTTTTACCATCCTCTTTATTATAATAACTTTTTTATTCTCTTTCTTGTTCCATATCTCCTCATATATTTTTGCCAAAAAAAAGAAAGAAAAAGATTTACAATTTGTACATAATAATTATCTTTAGGAAAAATTCCATTGAAATACCAGATGAATTTGCAAAACCTCCAGAAGTCCTTCGAATTTGTAAAAGAACTGAGAGGTGATAAGGACTTTTTAGGGTTATGCAATTTCGTGGAAAAAGACCACACTGCCCCTTAGTAATTTGTCTTCATTCACATTCAGATTTTTTGCTCATTTTCATTCACATTCGACGAAGCTTTGAATCTGAATGTTCAAAGTCAAAACGCTCCTGCACAGTGTACATAATAATTCTTTCCTTTCCAAATTTGCCTCACAATAAAGATCAAATCGTGTTCACTTTTGGTTTTTATGCCGGATCGTCTTTAGCTTTTTAATAAATCAGAATGAAAGATCATTTTACTTTGATTCATTATTCTGATCATTTATTCTTCAGAATTTAGATAACGCCTCGGTCATTTATAAATTATGATTTTATAATCCGTTTCTGTAGATGAAAATAACAAATTAAAGTCTTAAATCTCACACAACGAAGTTTTTATTTTTGTTTTCATACCAAAATCGCCAAAAATTTCAAAACCCCTTTTAAGCTTCTGTCCAGAAACCTCCATCACTAGCAACGCTCTTCTAAACCTTTCATGGACTAAAACTCTGACGGCAATTTTCGCTCTCAACGGAAATCCCAAAATGGTTGTGATCAGAAAACCAACTTCCTCTCTCCACTCTCTGTTTCTCTTCTTTAGTGTTTTCTTGCTCCTTCTTCATCGTATTTCAGCTGCGGATTTCACAGACTTGGTTTACAAGGGATGTGCAGATCAGAAATTTCAAGACCCGTCTGGGATTTACTCGCAGAACCTCAAGTCTTTAGTAGCTACTCTCGTCGCACAATCTGCACAAAAGGTTTTCGCCTCTACAACCTCCGGTGACGGCCAGAATGCGATCAGGGGTCTATACCAAGGCAGAGGAGACCTCTCAAACTCCAACTGCTACAAATGTGTGAGCAAGATTCCCGATATGCTCGACAAGCTTTGTGGCCAGGTTGTGGCGGTGCGTATCCAACTCAATGGGTGCTATTTGCGGTACGAGATCGTCGAGTTCAAACAAGTCTCTGGAACTCAGTTGTTGTACAAGGTCTGTGGATCGATTCATTGCTTAGAACATTCACATTCAGATTCAAAGCTTCGTCGAATGTGAATGAGAATGAGCAAAAAATCTGAATGTGAATGAAGACAAATTACTAAGGGATAGTTTGGTCTTTTCCCACGAAATTGCATAACCCTGAAAAGTCATTATCACCTCTCAGTCCTTTTACAAATTCGGAGGACTTCTGGGGGTTTTGTAAATTTATCTGGTATTTAAATGGAATTTTCCCTTATCTTTAACCGTCACTTTAAATTATTATCCGCGTTAAGTGTTCCTTATAAAAGGAAGGAGGAGGAAGTATTAACTAATAGCACTAACCACCGCTACCATACCCACCAATCAATTACTACCTCCGATCCTAATTATAAGAGTTAGTTGACTTTTTTTTGAAAAGATTAAGGAAGCTAAATAAGTTACTTAATCATCTTATATGTTAAATATTTTTACATTATATATTAGTTTATTAGTTAAACTAATAAGTTTGAAGAAAAAAATAAAAATATTTTAAAATAATTTAATTAGTTTCTTTAATCTTTCTAAAAAAGTCAACTAACTCTTATAATTAGGAGCGGAGGGAGTACTTCTCTGGTCTTGTATATATGGCAATTCAACATTTTTTTATACACGGACCTGGAAAAACTTTAAATATCATCAATTTTTCCATAAAATTCAATAAATTTTTAACTTTGTCCTTATTTAATATACATTATACCTAATGAAAACAAAATCAATATAATAATAAATGAAGAGTAAAATTATACATCCACATCAAAGATTATTTCTCTCTGCACACTAAATGTAGAATATGTCTGTAAAGAGCAGAAGAGTAATAGAATCCATTGAATTTGTACTTAGTTTGTCTGGCCAAGACATAAACAACAAAATAAATTCAATGGTCGTACAATAAGGAGCAGCGAAACTTTCGCTCTCACTGAGGTTTCGACTAGGGAAATGAGTATTCACACTAATCCCTTTCCCCACCTCCTCCCTAATTATTCTCTCTATCATTGAATTAATCTTTAATGGTTGAGATTTTATACAATATTTAAAAAATTATGGTAATATTAAATATTCAATGATGAAAATATTTTTATAGAATGAATCTTAACCATTAAAAACCAATCCAATAATTAAAAAAAATTAAGTGGAGATGAGGTGGGGAGAGGGGTTACCGTGGTTTCCAACATTTAAAATCTCTTTGCATTCAACATTTAACAAAAAAAAAACATTTAACAAATAAGAGATGCATTATATTTGGCCTCTTTCTTTTTTCTTTTTGCCAACAGCACTTTATTTAGTCATAAGATCACTGCGACAACACATATAGATGGGTAAATTGCATAATTTTATCTCTTCAAATACTCCTACAAATGTGATATATATTTTTTTTATTAATTTAAATATATCCATTAGATTTAAATTCACACATAAAAAATCTAAATATATTATTTTCACAAACTTAATGTTATATATATATAGTAGTTCAGATATCCACGAGTTAGTGAAAATATTTAGGGAAAATCTATCTTAGGGCTCAAACTAGCAAAAAAATATTTAAAAAAAAGGCCAAAAAAGAAGTCACATGTCAAAAAAGGCACAGGCTTTTTCTGGTATTATTTCATAAACGTTAACAACTAAATCAGTATCCGTTAACAACTACATCAGTAGCATTAACAACAATATCCTAACAACTAAATTAGTACCATTAAAAACTAAATCAGTACCCTAAATTAGTACCATTAACAACTAAATCAGTACCCGTTAACAACTATATCAGTAGATGTTAACAACTAACGTTTTATAAAATAATACTAGAAAAGGCCATAGGGCCTTTTTTAACATGTGACTTTTTGTTGAGCCTTTTTTGATATATATATATATTTTTCTAGTTTGGGCTCTAAGATAGATTTTTCAAAATATTTATTTGGTTCTCTTTGAAGACAAGCGAACAGTAAAACAAAGTTCCCTGCCCTGAGCAAAATGGGCATTTGGTCTAGTGGTATGATTCTCGCTTAGGGTGCGAGAGGTCCCGAGTTCAATTCTCGGAATGCCCCATTTACCTTTTTACCTTTAAATAAATTCTCGGTGCTTTGTTACGCCTCTAGTCTGACCATACTTTTCTATTTTCACTTCAAATCCTGACAAAGTCTGGGAGGTATTCACTTTGATTTGAACGTATTGCAGTCGGAGTAATTCTCCGCTCTGCTCAATCAGTGCAACTGTCTCGTTGACCATGTTCATCCTCTTTGCAAGCACCCACATTCTTCTTCTCCATCTGCATTTCATTTCCACGCAAGTAGCAGGTAGGTATCGCCCTTTTGACCAAAAAAAAAAAAAAAAAAAGGTAGGTATCGCCCAAACAAAAATGAATTTTATAGCGCCAGGCTGCCGCCACGAAAAAAGAAAAAATACAAGGGTTCTAAATTCACCAAATTTGTACATTGGAGATTTGAGAATATTCAATGTCAAAATGAAACTTAAATTAAATATGGCAGGGAAGGTAGATCGTGATGAATGATTCGCATTCACAGCCTTGGCGCTTGGCGTGGAGATTCGGTGACTTGTATTTCACCCATAAATATAAATATTACCAGGATTAATTTAGTTAGACGGGTGGGTGGGTGGGTTGGGGAGATGAACACCGCACGGCGAAGTGGCAAATGATCGAAAATAGTCAAACGACACAAAATAGAAAAGAAAAATAAAAGGATGGAAAAAGGTCCCAAACTAACTGTGGAACCTGTCTTCCTTTCCTCTGCCCGCGACAAGCTTCTGCTTAACAACAAGCCCCTCCCTCTGGTATGTAATAAATATCTCCTTGTTTTCCCAATTCTTGTTCGCACCTCTTTCCTTCCTTTGTGATTCCCAGTACATTGACTTTCTTCTAATTGGACGTAGCTTGTAGATTCGGTTGATAGCGCGGATCCTTTTGATTCAAATAATGACTTTTTTCTTTTGGTGGGGGAGGGGGTGGTTAATTCACTGAACGATTATTTCAGTTGTTAAATCTGAACTTTTGGACGTCAATCTTCGGCCTTTGTTGGTGTATTCTCTAGGGAATGGTTAAAGAATTGATCGGTTTCACTGCTGTCTTGATCATTTTCTAGTTGCCGTAGCTTGAATTGTTTTGTTCAAAACCCAAAACAAAAAGAAAACAACTCGTATTCAGAATTCCTTTTGTTTCTGTTATGTGATCCGAGCACTGCAATATTGTGTTTCCAGAGCTAGAACTCATTTTACTTGTAGTAAATCTGTACTGCGTTTTGTTTCCGTTTTTTATGTAAACTAGCGTTATCCTTCTACAAGTTTATCTTTAACCTGTTTTTTCCCCTAAACAACTGATATTTTCACTTTACTATTAAAGTTTTCATTTATTTGTGATACTGGCTGTATCTTCTTAGTTCAATGGAGTTGCCCTCCACTCAGTGTCAACTGTCAAGGCTTTTCATCCTCGACATTCTGGAGTTTACATCAAAATCGAGGCCTCAAATTTTTTGGTTCATTTACCTTTAAGGGATGCACATACCTGATTCCCACTTTCTGTATCGTGGCCTTTCAGAGGCTCTAGAAACTAAATATTGTAATTAGGGAAACAGAAAACGCCTATCTTTGACATCTACTAATTTTCTGCCAAAGCTGCTGCAGGTAGTATATAAACTGTGAACCAGTCTAGTCATCGATGTGGCCCTTATACTCTATATTCAGCAAAAATCTTAAAACAGAAGATGAAAAAGAACTAAAAGGCAAAATGTCAGGTGCAATAGATCCCTACCTGTTTCAACAGCCATCAAGTAACATAGGTTGCCATCCTCCTGCCTTACCCTGCTCACGATTTGTTGAGGTAAGTATCATCTGATGTTTGGATGGTAGCTTTTAACCCCTTTCTGCTTTTACCCTGGGGAAAATGACCGCTTGCAGCTTTTGGCAATCAGCCCCTTGAATTTTCAAATGTGGCAATTAACCCCTTTCATTCAGTAAGAAGTAAACGAAAGCAAGGAATTAAATTGGCAATTTGGTAGAACTTAATTGGACAAATGTGTTTCATGGTACTTTTCTTGATTTTTTGATTTTAGGCAATTGTATTTTAATCAGTGTTTTTAAATTTGTCAAATTTCAATGGAATGAGTTATTTTCCCAATCCTGAAATTTTGAACGGGTTAATTGCCAAAAGTAAAACAATACAAGGTTAATTGCCAGACAGTAAAAATGAATAACTTTAGTCTCTGGTTTCTGCAGCAAATTGCAAATGTTCTCTCTTTCTCTATTATATCTTGAACATGTTTTATCACTATCATGGTTGTAGGTGCCTCACATAAACCAATCATACACATGGGATTGTGGTCTTGCTTGTGTACTGATGGTTTTGGAAACCATTGGTGTCAACAATTGTAATATTCAAGAACTGGCTGAACTATGCCGCACTACTAGGTTTATCTTCTACACAGTCTCAGAACTCTTAGCTACTATGTTATGTGAGATTCTTGAAGATGATGGAAAATGCTTTTGATCTAGTTCATTAAGTTTTACTCATTGCCTTTATGTTGTCACCTAATTGAAGTTGTTGACTTTTTCTGTATGTTTACGGCTTAGAAGTTAATACGAAATCAGAATAGCATCACAATTTAAAATAAAAATATGCGACGGACTTCTGATTTATCTTATTCTTGGCTATTGTTCAGCATTTGGACTGTTGATTTGGCATATCTGTTACAGAAGTTTTCTGTCTGCTTTTGCTACTTCACAGTAACTTTTGGTGCAAATCCAAACTATTGTGTTGAATCCTTTTACAAGGTAATTTACTGTCATCACGAAACATTCATAAGCTCTTTATTGTTTTTTCGTGCACAGCAGTTCATAATACATTGAAGATAGTAGTCTTATTTGAGAGGTCAGAAAGTGGCTGAGATATTAAAGAGTACACTATTTTGATGTGCACAACTAATGGTATTTGGTTACTTGTCATTGAATATGCCATCTTGCCTACCTTTTTTTATATCAGCGGCGGTATCTAGAAAAGAAATCCAATTTCCCTTTTTCCTTATCCTCCTTTTTCTCTACACTATTAGCTTTATATTTTGTAGTGTCTAGATTTCATTTCCCTCATGTACCATTGCAGCTTTTAGCATTTGTTTAATACATTATCTATTTATTTGCGGCAATGTAAAAAGATTGTGTTTTCAATATTGTACAGGAGCAATTACCTAATGATCTGGAGAGAGTTGATAAACTATTTCAGAAAGCTGTGGAGGCTGGAATTAATATACAGGTAGGGTGCATCTTTTTGGACTTCCTTGAATCCCTGTAGCCTCAATTTTTTGGGCCAAAAGTTTTCATATAGTCAATTATTGAAGAACAAGAAGTAAAATAGTATCAGATCATTTCTTAATTGCCAGTGAATTAATGTTTCTATTATTACATTTAACTTGATGGATATTATTTAAATGAATGAAATGAGTTGCACGTTTACTACAATATCAATATTTTTCTGTAGATTTATGGGAGTTGGAAGAAACTGACTAGCAGAATTGTATGTTCATTGATTGGTCATGTTTGCATATGAAAATGAGGAGATCATAATTGCTTCTTCTATTATGTTTCATATTATGAGGACATATATAAAAGACAAACAATGGAATTAATGAGCAAATAAAACACTAGATCTAGAAATATCCCAAGATTAGCAAAAAAGAAAAGAAAAGAAATATCCCAAGATGCAAGATACGGCATAAGTTACAGAAAACTTAAAGAGGAAACTAACATAAATCTGACAAACATCAATTTATCCCACAAACTATGGTATCACTCTCAAGCTTCATTAATATGTTTTTGTTAATAACTTTATTTTCTTTAACATAACATTTCATCTTTTACAGCGTAGATCGGTTAGAGGAGAAGAGATTTCTAGTCTAATATTGTCTGGGAAATATATTGCTATTGCATTAGTTGACCACAACAAATTGAGGTACAGTTTCATTGACACCTTTTTTTTTTTCTCATTGGCTTGGACACAATCTGCAATTCTGCATGACTATACTTATAATGTTATTGCAAGTTCAGATAGCGCCTGGGGTTAATCATGACAATTCATTGATATCCTTTGCTGTTACAAAATTTTACCCCACCATGCAATACAAAATCCTCCTATATCTTGTTCATTTTACTTAATTATGCCATTTTCTTCAGTAAAGGAATATTCTTCCACGCTTTTATAGTTTTTTGTTTTAGTAATGTGTGGCAAGAAGATGTTCAAGTCCCAGCTATCTTCTGCAACAATTCTGGCTACACAGGTTACCACCATTATATTGGTTTTGTTACTTTTAACTATTTTTAAATGTATTTTTTTCACAGTTTTTTTTTTTTTTTGGTTGCAAACTAATCCATTGGTAATTTAAAAAATTGAAACTACCCTATGCTCAACCAACAAAGTCAGTTCCAATTGCAGCACCCCGTTTTAAAATTTTATGGAAAGAGATTATGTATTGCTCATCAATGTCCCACATCATAGTCAGGGTTAGGCATCTCATGCATGTTTAAATTATCTTTTTCTGCTGCTAGGTCAGGACTTTATCTGTTGCTATTTAGAGTTTGGCCCTTTTTTGCTCGTTTCCATAATTTAACCCCTTTTTATTTTTAGAATTTAACCTTTTTAAAACTGAAAATTTCACAATTTTTAAACTCATAATTCTCTAATAATATTCAAATTTTCCCTCATAAAAGACACTCAAATGCCACTTAATCACATATTAATCGTGGTAAATTAGGGATTTATCACTTTCCAATTTGATTTTTATCTAATACATGTGAATCTAATCATTCTCTTGATTTCAGTTCCATACATCTCTTATGCATTATGAAACTAATCCATTCCTAAAACCATAATTACCTTTGACAGGTCACTATGTGTTGATATGTGGCTATGATGCTGGAGCAGATATGTTTGAGATTAGAGATCCCGCAACTTCTAAGTACTACCTTCTTCCTCTTTCTACTGATAAGAGAATATTTTGCTCTTTCACTTGCATACTAAAAACTCTCTTTCTATTAGAAGATTTGATCATGATCATGATATGTACCGCTGTCATTGTATTACAAACTCCTTTTTAATTATTGTCTATATGGAATAATTTATTGTTAAATTTGCAAGAAATGCTTTTTTAATAGCATCTTATTATTTAGCAATGAGGTGATTGAAATGGCATTAAACGAATAGTCACTTTTTGTGATTAACATCCATACCAATGAGTTGTTTGACTATCTTTATAAATATATATATTCAATATTTCCCAAACTTCGTATAGGAAACACAAGAGGATATCTGCAAAGTCGTTGGAAGAAGCTCGCAAAGCCTTTGGTACAGATGAGGATCTTCTCTTGGTAAGTATACCTTGTGAGTTTTTACATGCTAGTTCTTCCCATTCTATTCTCATAGGATTGTCTTCTCCCCTATACCCTTTCCATGGACTTACTCTTCACTACCCATCTCTATTGTTAGATTAAAACTTGAGGGGTTCAGATTTAATGTTTATTAAAAAATAAAGGGAAAATGACAACAAAGTCCCAATTAAGAAAAATAATATCAGAAAAGTCCTATAACTTGTTAATGATAACTCCTTCACTTATCAATGATTGCTTCTTTACTTTTCATTGACAAGCTATGGGACTCTTCTGATATTATTTTTCTTAATTGGAACCTTAGTGTGATTTTCCCAAAAATAAATAAATAAATTCAAACTGATAAATTTTTGGCATGATAGTGTTAAACTGCTACAAAAAATATTTAACAAAATAATCTTATGAAACATCATATTTGGGCCACTCAAATTTCAATTGAACTGTGGAGATGTGTAATGGAGAGGGAGTGGATGTGAGGGGTAGGAGGAAAGTCAAGTCCAGACATTAAAGGCTCTTTTTGTACACATAATTTAATGGAATGGAAGAAACAATTCTGTAGATGAGAAATGTCTCTTGTATCCCATCTTGAATCTCATAGGAAAGAAGTAGTAAAAAAATACTGTTTTTGAATAATCAATAATGATAAATATCACCTTTTTCGATATTTGTCATGTGGAATGGTAATCCCTTTCTTGTGTGGATAGTGGATACCAAATGGGGCATCATGCATTCTGAGAAATAGTTTGAAACTGGAATGGGCAGGGGAAAATCCCAAGTTACCCATCTGTGAAACACAAAGTATTGTAAACTGTTATGGTTCTCTGGAACTCCGAGTATTTTGCCTGTACTGTTCGTTATTATGATGGTTAATTTTTGAAAACTCAGTTGATCTCTTTATCTTGTGCTATGCTAAACTTTGAATTCAATGTCATGTCAGATGCTGTAATAACACAAATTTCATCATCTTCATGTTGGACTTGAAAAGGATGTGTTGGCTTCTCTTCATTGAATTTATCTAGGATATAAGCTTTGCGTAAATCATGATTTGCTTCCCGTACGAGTGTCTCAGATGTTTCGTGTTTCGTTTTACCAGTAGATGTTGACAACTTTTTCGTAATTCAGTTGATGCTGTTCAGTGTTATAACTGTGATTTTCTTGGGTGGCCACTCAGATATCTTTGGAGAAGAGCAAAAGCCAACACCAACCCTGTGCGGTTCTTTCCATTGATGTCAGTAGTGACTCGTGAAATTCTTTTTCACGAATATGCTTCACATTCCTTATTTATAATTATCAGGGGCTTAAAGGGAAAGAATATTGTGGCCTGTACGCTTGATCGTGTAGATAGGCAACATTTTTACTCAACACTATAGCAACCGATTCATTCTCATGTTATGTAAAGCTTGTATTCTTTCTTAATGACATAGGAGGAAGGAAACTACATCACTTTCCTGTAGTAAATATTTTTAAGATTTCTTGTCCAGACTGCCATTTTATTTAAAGATTTCCAGGGGGCTGATTGTTCAGCTCCTGGCCCGTCATACCATTTAATTTCGAAAAAACTTTAAGCCATGATATAATTTAATACTGGGAAATAGTTGAAACTTGATAAGCAATTTACATATACATTTTTTAGAAAGTATTTTATTTGGAATTTTGTCATTTCAAAGTTTTCTCTGTCTTTTTCTCTTTAATATTTTAATTGGAGTATTAATACTTTAACTCACAAATGGTATGATTTATATAGCTCAATCCATGTAGTGAGAGAAGATTTATCATAATATTAATATCTTTGGGCAAAATTTATTCACTCTTCTTTAATATTGATAATAAATCAAAGTCATGAATATGAAAACAACATTTGGTAATACTTGATGGATATAAAAGAGAGTGACAATAATGAGGGGAATGCTTTCACTGCATCACCATTGTTTCACATTCACGTCAAACCTTGGCCTTCATCGCATCGCATCTCTTTCCAATAATGTCGAACTAAGTCGCCGCCCCTCTTCTCTGCGCTTGAGGAAGGAATGCATAACTTCTTGTATTTTGTTTCTGGTATAATTAAAGGTTTAATGTTTGTGCTGAGACATTTTTTCTACTACACTTTCTGTCATACTCATACAACAGTAAGTGTAAGTGGGTCTCATTGAAAGATAAAATATTAGAGAAACTGGACCGGCCTTGCTTCACTCAACATTGTATTTTATCCCATCATTATCAATTAACTTTTGTTATGGATTAGTTATTTATATTCTACACAGGAATATATGTGATGCAATGAATTTGATTCAAAAAGAAAAATTGAAAAAGAGAAAGAGAAATCCAAGTTTGTCACGGCTTTTTAGGGCCTTATTTATGGAGAAATTTGATGGAAGAGGAGACAGGAGATCATGGAGCGACAGAGGAAAGGAGTTTCCGTCGTTCTGATCCCATCGCCACTACAAGGACACATCGCGCCCATACTGGGGCTTGCGGACATCCTCTACTCCAATGGCTTCTCCATCATCATCGGCCACACCCTCTTCAACTCCCCCAACCCTTCCGCCTATCCTCACTTCTCCTTCCTTCCCTTCTCCGATCAACTCACCGAATCCGAAGCCTCCACTTCCGATCCTCTCCACCTCACCAACCTCATCAACATCAGATGTGCACTTCCTCTCACTCGCTCCTTGTCTCAATTGTTATCGGATCCCTCCCTCGACCCCATCGTTTGCTTCATCTCCGACGCTGCCCTTCATTTCACTCGATCTGTTTGCGATTCCCTCCGTCTCCCTCGCCTTGTCTTGCGCACCGGTGGCGCCTCTTCCTTTCTGGTTTTCTCTCTGTTCCCTCTTTTGAGACAGAGAGGTTATCTTCCTATTCAAGGTGCGTTCTCCTCCCTCCTTTTCTCTTTCGCAATTGTCGCAACCTCCGCTTTCCCCGGATTATGCTTGTGAAATTGCGATTGAAAATTTGCTGGTGCTGGATATGCAGAGTGTAGAGGGGAAGAAGCCGTGGTAGAGCTTCCGCCGCTAAAAGTGAAAGACCTCCCGAGGATGGAGTCCAAGGATCCGGAGGCCTTATACGAATTTGCTTGTCGCATGTCGGATGAACTCAAGTCGTCGTCGGGAGTGATTTGGAACACATTTGAAGAGCTGGAGATATCTGCACTGGAAAGACTCAGGCATGAGCTGGGCATACCCAGCTACCCAATCGGCCCCTTTCACAAACACCCGACGTTGGCCTCACATTCATCGAGCGCCCTCAGGAGCCCAGACGAGAGTTGCATCCCCTGGCTCGACACCAGAGAACCCAACTCCGTCCTTTACGTGAGCTTGGGCAGCATTGCAGCAGTAAGCGAGAGGGAGGTGGTGGAGATGGCTTGGGGTTTGGCCAACAGCAGGCAGCCATTCCTGTGGGTGCTTCGACCGCGCTCTGAATCCGAATGGCTCCAACCCCTGCCGGAGGGGTTTATGGAGAGTGTGGGAGGAAGAGGCCACGTGGTGAGATGGGCCCCGCAGACACAGGTGTTGAGTCACCCGGCGGTGGGAGCATTTTGGACTCATAACGGCTGGAACTCGACGTTGGAGAGCATATGTGAGGGGGTTCCCATGATTTGTATGCCGTGCTTTGCGGACCAAAAGGTGAACGCCAAATATGTGAGTGATGTTTGGAAGGTGGGGGTTCAGCTGCCGGGTGAGGTTGAGAGAGGAGAGGTGGAGAAGGCCATTGCAAGAATAATGGTGGAGGATGAGGGCAAGTTTACGAGGGAGAGAGCCTTAGAGTTGAAGCACAAGGCCAGTCTGTGTCTTCAACAACATGGCTCCTCTCGTCGTTCCCTCGATGCCCTGATCTCTCACATCCTCTCCTATAATAATAGGCAGACCCATCCCGTTGCCGGTGAGGAGGCCAAGTGAAACATCTCTACCACTGCCATCAACTCAATCCTGATGCTGTCACTACCTGGGCACACAATAATTTGCTTGTTTCAAATGAATAACATTCTCGTCCGTATCTCAAAATACGCGTTCGTGCTGTTGATTTATTACTTCACCTTGAAATGGAGTGTATCGTCATCTGATGATTTCTTGCTTCTATACATTAACTCCAATAGATATCAGCCAATCAAGCCTTCTTCTTATCAAGTTTGTGGCCTGTGTATATAATGGAAGGCAGGGAGGGAGCGTGAATTTCGTGTCGACTTTTCTTATGAATTACGAGTATATGTTTTTTTTTAATAAAGAAGGCTAAAAGCCCATATTACATAAGGAAATTAAAACAAAGGAAAAATAAATCTCAAACACTTTTGATCAAGCTAATCTAAGTTCTCAAATGACCTGGACATTCCTCTAAAATAGCAAAGTGACCAAGGCATCCACAATCCAATTGAGTTCTCTTGGACTGTGACAGAAATTCACTTGCCTATTTCTACTCCTCAATTCCTTAATCTGATCCATATGGAGGTCTCCATGTTGAAAATTAACATCTGAAACTCTACCAACCAGCTCTTGAGAGTCCGACTCAATGATAACTCTCTTTATGAATCATATGGTTGATTGGAAGGGACACCACACAAAAGACTGGCCACATGGATTATCGTTTTTGTGTTTTATAAAAGAAATTTAATCCTAGAAAATCCGAGTCCCATATCGTTTCCTCTTTTCTCACGACAGGTTAACAAAATCCGATTTTCTCATGAAATAACCATGAAAACCTTCTTTCATTATTGATACTCTTACACGACCGGGCAAAATAATAACTAAAAATGCGTTGGAGACTTTATGTCTTTGTAAAATCAAAATGATTAACGAATAAAACAAAGATTGTAAATACTATAAAACGAGTTATATTTTTTTTTAATAAAACAAATATTTTATTAACACAATGAAAGTCAAGAATTAAAAAGATTCAACTACCAAAAATATATAAACCGACCAAGAGTTGGGTGGAGTGGTTCAGGTTTTAGCGCTATTGACAAAAGGCATAGGGACACGATCCTAAGAAGGGGTAAAGAACTCTTTTCGCTGAATCAAAATTTCCATATGTATATTTTCAGATGAAAAAACTTGCACCAGGTATTTTAAGGAAACTATCATGACCTCGCGTCGACGAGGAAGGACAACCCGATAGAAATTTTGAAGCCCCGGCAACAAGATTTGAGTTGAGACAAACTTGCGCACCATAATAAGCTACGAAGAAAGACAGTGAAATCAGCAAATGATCCATCAAACCTCTGCAGGCATTGCATATGGATGACTAGACATCTGCGTTGATAACATATCTTGCATCATACCCACAAACTTGCTCCCTCCCTCCTCAAAGAAGCCATTTTGAAATGCAGTAGCAACACCTTGAGATGCTGTTGAGTTTGCTGCATTCTCCGTTACTCTGGCATCTAGGCCACTCTTGATCCAAGCAATACTGTTCAAATCTGTAGCTATAGAGATCAATTCATGACTTGAAAAGGGGGGCAGCTCCAAATAGTCAATGAACTCAGGACCTAGTAGCGAACCACGATAATGGCTTTCCCGAGAACTTGAAGAACAGCAGCCATGACCACATTGCACCGGAACCATGGGCTCACAGCCAACATCTTCAAATATCTTGCAGGCTCCTACTTCAACTTTGGACGATTGGATCAAAGGGCCCTGCATTGGGAGCATCCTTGAATATGTCGATCCAGCTGTTGTCCTGCTTGGAGGATTATAGACACTAAATGCACTAACACGTGCTACTGGTTGACACAGGGTAGGATGTTCCTCCACTTCAGCACCATCGTCTCTTGGAAGACTATCCTCATGCTGAATAATACCACCATCCATCCCGACATTTTCAATTTGTGTAGGATTCAATGAATTGATATCCCCTGCTGACATGGTTTCTTCAGAAGATGCCTTTATTTTGTCAGGGGCCTCAAGGCTGCCCTCTTCCAGCATGCCAGCACCCACTGGGACGTATCTTCCAAGATCCAAGCACTTGCGCTTAAGTGTAGAATTCCAGTGATTTTTTATAGCATTATCTGTTCTTCCTGGAAGAAGCCTAGCTATTGCTGCCCATTTGTTTCCATGCATTGCATGGGCTGCAACTATAATACGATCTTCTTCTTCTGCACCAATTTACATTGCATTAACCTCTAAGTGGTAAAAGGTATTCATCATGGCGGAGAGCTTTTTTTTTTTTTTTGGCCGAGACTAATTTGTTGATGGAACGAACACAAGTTTACAATCAAGAAACATAAAGCATACAAAGCAAAGCTGAAATACCTAGCAGGAAAACACACACACCTGAAAGTTTGGGATGAGCTTTCCTTGGAGTGGAGAGGTATCAGCTATCCAGCTTTCAACCTTATCTTACATCCAGGGGAGGCCCCACAGAAAAGGAAAGGCTCAAGTAAAGTCACTTTATTGAAAAACTAAATCATGTGATGTTGAGCCGCAAAATATAAGGCATAATTTATCACACACAGCAAAGAAGCAGTATCTAGAAAGACTCCAAATGAGAATGATAATCTTCCTTGCCGCAAGTGAAACACAAACAAATACACAACATTTGTTCCTGACAACCTAGTATTAATATTTCAAGTAATTTCTGGTCTAACAAAAGCCTGGAAAATGAATTACGTCTAAAAAGTTCAAGGCGTTTTGTCCCAATTCCCAATATAGCTAAAGCAAGGAGATAGAAGAAATAGTATCTAAAAATTGTATTCATGGGCAAATATTGCCTAAGATTGCCTAAGAATAAAAATTGTAAAAGCCACACCCAAGACGCATCTGTGAAATCGGAAGAAAATACATATGTAAAGCCTAAATGTATTTTACTAGGTATCAACAGTCTTGACATAAGAAACAATAAGGCTGCAAGTGGAATGGTGAAAACAAGACTACTTAATCTGAGAACATTTTACTATTTAATTACTCAAGATTAAATGAAATATAGATATTGTCCGCTGTCTATACCATTTGTTAAACAATACCAAATTCCTTTGCTGATTGTTTAAATATTAACACCAGCTTCATTAGGCACATGCTAAGGTGCCAGACCAGGACTCACGATTGATCTAGCGATATGATAATATAAGTTAGAACATGATCAAATCAGCACTAATAACTACAGATGAAGCTATTTGGTGGCACCATTCTGGCATTTTCCAATGCTGTTTTGATAGGTTCTCGCTGCTGTTTTGGTGACAAATAACGGACTACAGTAATTTGGGTCAACAACTTATCTTCCACCCATGGAATAAAACATCACAACCATTATTGCAAGATGATAAACTCTGCAATCTTGAATATTCAGCAAATATAAATTTGATGAAAGCAAATACACAGTTATATAATTGTCATACACTAAAAAATTGCCAGGATGAAGATTACTGAACTGTTCTTTGGACCACTCTAATGGCATATATAACTAGATCAGGCATCTCCTTTTCACTATTAACACACTGTTCATATATTTAAAACATAGGATACTAGTCTTCCAGAATAATTATTCAAATAAATATTTATATCAGTTCATGATTGTCTATCCATCAATCACTTTCATCAGACATTACCAATACTTTTAGTCTCCATCCACCAACTTGCCCTAATTGCTTGAAAGATGTTCTAACCAATCATTTATATCACTTCTTTGGATATTAGAATTTAGAACTACCTTTCTGTATATCAAACTTCTCAAATGGTGTCGAATCATGATGCAGTGAACGAAACATTACTTTGTCTATCAATTGTTTCCACTCCATGGTGTAGTTCCACATCACTGACTTGGTTTCTTGTCCATCTTTTGAGAAATGAAAACATTATAGTTTATTTCACATGATGTTCCATACCTTGCTCACTTAGTTTTTCTAATTAACCACTAAGGATACTAAACCTATACTCTTCAAAAAGTTATTGCTTAGGGCATTGAATAGGATCCTGCAAGATTATTTGTACACACGTTGGTATAAAACCTTTGCCTCCAAATTTGACCCTCTTGTGAGATCAGCCTTTGATTTTAGATACTACCATCTTATGACGTTAAAGGACTTAAGAAGTGCTAGCTCAGCTACCCCATATTAGTGCAGGCACTTCTTCAAATTCAGTAGTTAAAGATGATAAAACCACAAAATAAACTAAAATTAAGCAATCACTCAAGTCCCTAACCACATCAAATTTTATTTACACATCTTATTTACACATCCCAGGGAGGAAACTTTATTTTATTTACACATCCCGAGGATGAAACTTTATCCACAGTGTTGAGAATCAAAAAAATTTCTCTTAAATCATTGCCTTTTGGCATCCAAGGTAGGAAGTCACAATATTGTAATGTAAACCAAAGTAGCTTGTGTACTTCATTTTTAACGAGACTAGCCAGGTGAACAATAAGTGAGACAATAATAAGGCCGACATATATGGACATGGAGAACTTAAACATTGCCTCCATGGGATTTAATCAGCTCATTTTTCTGTGCATTCTATCAGCATTTTCAAGATACATACAAATACAAGTTTTAGTTGATTTCAAATGCAGAGAACAGAACCAAAGAGCTGATTGCCATAAAAATTGAGACCAACGATGCAGGATCACTATGAATGCAGTTCGACTAATAGCCCTGTAATGCATCATGAGGGGAAAAAAACAACGATGGATTCTTATTGGCCTCAACCTCTCAATGATCATGGAAGCCCAAAAACTGGTAAATTATTCCACGACAAATCATGAAATATCATAGATAATGTAGCGTTTTAAGCAGAGATTTTTACAAGTTTATAATCCACTTAAATAATCTCAGACCCCAGATTCTAGAATCGTCAACTTAAACACATAAAGAACAGTGAACAACCCCAATCCCCCGCTCCCTAGGTTGACAACGATAGTAGCATATAAAACGGACAAAATAAGGATCGGGACCTTTTCCACTTGAAAACAGAGCAAAAAGCTTACGGCAACCATCAAATCCAAAATGGGAACAGCAAGCCACCGAACGAAATCAATAAAAAACGCGGAGAGCGATGGCAGAATGAGCGGGAATGGAGGTTACCACATACCAGTAAAGGGCTTGCGTTTAACACCGGGGTCAAGTTGATTACACCAACGGAGACGGCACGACTTGCCGGAGCGACCGGGTATCCCTCGCGCGATCATGCTCCAATTCCTTGCCCCAAACTGGGCAACCAATCGACCGAGAACGGCATCCTCCTCTGGGGACCAGGGTCCCTTGACACGGCCAGCTACGTTTGAGTCTCCAAGTCCAGAAAAGTCGGCATCGCCCACCCCGGGTTCGAAGTCGGTAGAAGCGGCGACCTCCGAGTCGTGGGGAGGTTCGAGGGAAGGAGTGGGAGAGGGGGAGGGAGAGGCGGCGGCAGGGCCAGCCTCAGTCATAGCGGTTAATTAGAGCGGAAGCGGAAGCGTCAGTTCAGTTTGGTTGGTTTGGTTGTTGGAGTCTGTGTCTGGCCCTCGCTGTGTGTTGATTCTTTCTCTCTCTCTCTCTGTGGAAAAAGGGGAGACTGTGGAGTCTATACTCTATACATATGGACCTACACTCCTAACTGCAATCGGGGGGGCAGTATTGACCGCATCCCATGCCAGTATGGGCGGAATTGTGGCTCTATCATTTTTTCCCATTTTGTAAGGCGGTTGTTTTGAAATGACGGGCATGCCCCTCCCCTTTTCTGTTCTTCAACGAACCCGTCCACTCACACCTTGTCTTTCTTCATCGACTTCCTTTATTTTTCTTTCTAGTCTTGTTGGGAATCACAATTTGGACCTTTAAAAACAGCTTTCCTGTCATAATTTATTGCCTGCAAGGTAGTAAGATCTTAGGATGGATTTTGTTTTGACTCGGGCAAACCTAATTATGATAAACCAATCCAAACAAACACTAAAGTCATGTTTATAATTAAGTGTCCTAAAAGTTAAAACAATTGTCCCTTGACTATTAATACCATGGTTTTTACTTTTAAAAAACACACATGTTTCAAATCATATATAGAGTTCCTTACTCGTACTACTTATATGGCATTAATTAGCGTTACTACTTCCATGAACAGCAGAAACTAACAATAAGTTGGTTCGAGCCAAAAACAAAAAACAAAAACAATAAGTTGGGGTTAGAGCATAAATAGTTTGATTTAACACTTATTGGTGGCCTCCTCATTTCTTTTTGAATCTAAGTAGAATAGATTCCGTGCGATGTAAGGGTGCAAGTCTAGTAAACGATAATCTATTTTGCTTTACTGCAAGGTTACTTAAACATGTATCAATTGTATTTGTAATTGTTTTATATGATATATAGGAAAACTAATTATTTTTATCATCATATTATCATGTTAAAAATTTTATAAATTCTTGTAAAGACTGAAAAATTCATTAATTTTCTAGAAAACTTCCAAATCTAAAAAATTTTGATATATAATGGAATATGGAAATAAAAGTTCATATATAATGATTACAAGTTTCATTGTAAATACTATCGATGTTGACTTCCTTAATTTTTTTTAAGGATGAAACTTCACATTTCAAATTAATTCCGAAATTTTTTTTATTTGCCAATCTTTAAAATTCTAAGTCCACATCCACGTGTTTCAACTATAATTTTTGAATATATAATACTTGTAATTATTTTTAATGAAATAAACCACTTGCCCCAGATCATAGATCCATCATGGGCTACAAATGTTCTCTTCGATTAGTGGCTTATTGCATATTCCTGTTCGCCATATTGGCTATCATCGAATCCCGTTGGATGAACAATCTGAAGAGGCAAAATCATAAATGAGTTTAAAAAAATTGAGAAGCAGATGGAGGGGAAAAACCAGGTTCAAAAACACCAACAACTTACACGGAGAGAGATATCAATCAATGGGGCAAAAAAAGTAATTAGCAACTACCAGCTTAAAGATGGTCAACAGCTAAAATACATGAAACTACAACTAAGTATTCTTCATATTCATATGATATTCTTTCCTCAATTGCATTACCTCCTTTAATTTATGAGTTGATTGTTCATCTCATGTTCTAACTCAATCTGCTTGAGTTTATTCATTCTGATATACATTTTCCTTTGGAATTCCCTGTGTACTTCTCTTTCAGAGATTGAGTTTCAATTAATTAAAACCTTGTTCAAACTTTTGTTCATCCTATGGAGAAAAGAATATAAATTCCATCTTCCTAAGTTCCTCTAGCAGCTTCTTAATCTTGGCTTTCCAAAAGAGGCCATGATGGAGAAAAAAACGGAAGAGGAAAATAATTATAACGATGCTACAAGATGTGAAGTAAACCAAGAATTTTTATGATCCATAAGATGATTATGAAATACTTTTTGTTTTAATGTTAATTGGTTGTCACCAGTGGCGGATCTTGTGATAAATATTTTGGGGTCAAATCTTTATCCCAAGATCATAATATTTGGTGTAGACCGGAAAATATAGGGGAGCGACAAATCCAGTTTGAGTTGTGAAGACAACAAAGATATCTATTACTATCATTTCTCACCGACAACAAACAAAATCAAAAAATGAAAGCAAAGAAAGAAATAAAGAAAGAAACAAGAATATAATTTATCAAACTCGACGATTTCAACGAGATTTATCAATTAGGAAATTTCTTATATTAAAAAAGAATCAAAACCAAACAAAGCGAATATGGAGTTGAATCAGAGCAAAGAAATAAGATGGGAGAATTTACCTATAGGCTGTACCGAGTTAGAGCCGAAAAATCACAAATGAGTTATCAAGGGTGGGAGAAAAACAGACGCGTTCCTCGTTCTTGTTTTCGTTATTTAGTTATCAAGGGAGATTGGGAGAATAATAGAAGCATGCCCTAATGTCCATTAAATTTGGGGGCCAAAGGAGTATGATTATCCAGCTTGTATGTTGAACTTTATGCCAAAGGGTGTGAAAATGATATGAGTGACACTGATGGATTTTTGATATAATTGGAATAATCAATCACATTTAATTTCTCATTGTCCATTAAATTTAATTAATTGGTTGAACAATTCCCACATTCAGTAATTTAAACCAAAAGATCTCACATTCCCATATTCAATTTGTATGATTTTTTTTTGGGGGGGGGGGAGGAGCATCATCAAAGATCTGCCACTAGCTTAAACCAAAAGATCCCACATTCAAGTTGCATGATTATTTTTTTTGGGGGGGAGGCCATGGTTCCCTCTAACCTCATCAAAGATCCGTCACTAGTTGTCATTTGTGATCATTTAGCATTATTGTTATTTGCATTTGATTTAGGATTCTAGAATGTCTCTTATCAATTCTCATTTATTGTAATTGTATTCTATAATACTTTGTCATTTCATAAGGTTAGGTTGATGTTTATAAATAGTACATCAACTCATTTACTAATAATATTGATTATAGAGTTTTCACCCTTCCTATATTTCTTTACTCTCTCTATTAGTTGTCCAAACTCCTCTCTTCTTTCCTTCTCTCCTTTATTCTCCCTTATTTCCTTCTATCTGATCTTTTCTCTTATTCTCTTCTCTTCTTTACCCTTCCCTCGTCCTACATCAGGCCAAGTTCCATATCCAACTTAAGAGACAAAGGAAAGGGAGGAATATAGAGGAAGAACTCACTAGCCTACATCACTCTTGACAAGGGTCTACAGACCTACTTAAATTCTAATGGTAACACAAATAGAAACAAACAATTGATGCATAAATGTGAATGTATGTTACCAAGAATATAAATTGAGAAAAAGTTATGAATTTAAGTAATGCAATCTGAATTCCCAACGAAGATGAAGATGGGTACACAAAAGGCAAAAAAAATTCATTTAGAAAACATCGATGAAGATGGAAACACAAATAGAAGATACGAGGAAATATGAGTGATGCATTAAGGGATGCAATGCAAAATTAATATTAATAAGATGAAAACCCCAAAAAGTGAGGAAAGAGTAGAAGACAACTTGTTTGACGATTTGCTGTTGAAGATCATGAGTGAAGACATAGAACGCAGAGCACAAATCCGAAGTGCACCCCAATATTTATAGCATGCCACTTCTACCATAATGACATCACGATCACTAGTCTAACACAACATCATGGAGAATTAGGGTGTGCGCATGACAGAGGCCAACTTCCAAAGAAATCCATATATATAGCTAGATTAAAATTAAGGGTAATAGAATCTTTAGTCCTTCAAAATTAAAATTTACTTATATAAAAAGACAAATAAATAAAGAATTATCTTAGTTAATTTATTTGAAATTTAAATCCCTATATTATCTCTAACTACATATCATATATATGCTCATTGTTTTATTAAATAAATTTTGAAGATAAAAACATGAAAAAAAGACAGTAAATTCAAATGCGGTTATTGATGAAAAAATATTTAGTAATCATTGAGGAAAAAAATAAGATTGGTAAAATACTGTGTAACCACTTTTCTCATTATCAATATTTCATAACCACCTTGCATTTAATTTTTAATTTTAGTGTTTTAAGGCAAGCATGCATGCACATATACATGCATGTGTGGAAACTAGAAAGTGCAGAATAGAAAGACAAGTGAAGAAAGGCGTGAGTGGGGGAGACCAACGAAACAATATATATACATATATATAGCAGACACAAATGTGGCAAGCGCACGCTGAAGGCACAACCATACAGAGCTTTAAAATCACCAAACAATTAATCTGATGTGTGTGACTGTGGTGGTATAGAGTCCTTAATTGCTAATTATATTAAGCCAGCCCAGCGGGGAAGGAAAAAACATGAATCCTTAAACTGCTGCCTTCAGCTGTTGTTGGATTATATTTTGCAGATGGACGATGGCCATGCAGGCACATGTGCAAATTTAATTTATTTACTGTGTGGCTACCAAGCTAATGCTCCTTTGAATTCCCACCAAATCTTGAAACACTTCCCCGCGCCCTTCAGTCTTTGCCCAAATGTTGACTCGCTTTCCAAGTCCGATCTCTCCAAAATTACCATTTAACTTGTCAGGTGATGAACCAAGTTGATTCCTCCACTAGCCAATAAACTAACCCACAGATATGCAATGCAACAGACTTGGGACGCGCTACACATTCGGTGCTTGATGAGGCATAATAACGTGTATCAAATTATGGAGATCAGATACATACTATACATCATACATGCATGTGATTTTCGAAAAGCTTTTTGCTTTTGTAAGGAGCAGAAGATTAATTGCGAAGTAAGAATCAATGAAGAGAGTGGGGGTGGTTGAATTAAGTACCAAGAGAATATAATTCTTAATAATAATGTTGAGCCTCTCATTTCTCTCTCCGTCTTTAGGGAATGGTGTATATACTAGCTAATACTCATTCTCAATAAATAAATATCTATTGTATCCGTCCAAAAAAGACACAGTATGTGTTTTCCCATGATTTGCCCATTGGAATGAAAGTGATGAAGAGGGTGGTCGTTGGGTGAGGCGCAGCTGATGTGTTGTATTGTTGCAACCAAGTCTCAAAGCTCATGAAACTCCATAGCCAGCCCTTTTCATTCATCAAGAACTACTGCAACTGGAGGAGGCGTCCAAAGGGATCCCAGTGATCCCAAATTTAAGCCTTCCATCTCCTTTGGCGGCTTCTCATTCCCTTCTTCACACGCATAACTCTCTTTGTAGGGTATGTAATCAGCTTTATTTCAGATTATATCCATTAATTAATTAATATGCGCTTCTTTATGTCAGAAGAGAAATCCATCCATGTCGTCTGCTCACTCTGAAGCATCCGTTGGATCCATTTTATTTAGTGCGGGCCCGGGGAGGCCCAAAGCACAATGTAAGTATTGTGCGAGAAAGTTCTGTTATTGTTGCCAGTTTTGTGTTTCATTCGGAGTGAGGCCACTCTCTAAAACTGGATAGAAATTAAATCCTCTTGCAGTTTGTAAGCCAATACTCGACAGTGTTTTCCTTCCAAAACGAACAGGCCAATTACCATAAATTTGCAACTCTAAATTCGGTCAAAATAAGTAGAATACTTGATTAATTTGCATACACACACACTACCTATGTATGAATGCATGCATGATATTAATTGAAAAGCACATATTCGATAAAACTGCTAGTTAAATAATGAAATATCTTGTTAATTAGAGACCCGGGGGGGGGGGGGGGGGGGATGACTAATGAGCGAGGAGACAAGCTTTAAATGAGAAATAGATGCGCAGCATAGGGTGGCTTTTGACAAAAATAGAGAGAGAAGTAATTGGGATGAAACAGTGGATGTAGGTACTTGGGTTTGTTTGGCTGAAAAGGTTATTTGGTTTTGGGAGCTTTTCATTATGATTGCTGCATGGATAGTCATATGCAAGGGAGGGAATTGATCATTATTCAGCTTTTAATTAATAAAAGCATGCATCTTTATTTGTTTGGAGTACCAAACGTTGAAATCATATATGTTCCTATCAAAAGTTTTGTAGTCTAATAATATGAATAGTCTCTTTTAGGTGAAAGGTTGTAAGTTCAATTTTTTTTAAAAAAAGCTAGTATGGCCCTATTTAATCCATATATGACCCCACACAAACAAAACGTTCTTGTAAATTGTAATACACCAGCCGTGCTTCTAATTATAGGGACAATTTAATCAGAATCCAAGAGGCAGTGAAGAAAGTTGTTGGTCTTTTACTACTACTTGCCCTCATTAATCATGCTCTGCCCCTCATATATATGCACCGACGCTAGCTAGCTGGCTCTGATGAAGCCCTC
Organism: Acacia crassicarpa; assembly: GCA_034222035.1. NCBI lineage: Eukaryota > Viridiplantae > Streptophyta > Magnoliopsida > Fabales > Fabaceae > Acacia > Acacia crassicarpa. The sequence goes on from JAWXYG010000004.1 coordinate 590,428, forward strand.
AACATTGTTTCTAGCTAGGTATTTCGGCCTCATATATCTATACATAGATAACATCATTCTCAATCCAAACCGATCTCATCACCCACATATATACCACACGCCTCGCCTCCCCATTCTCTCTTTCATTGAGTTGTTGGTTTCTAGGTACTTGGGCCTCATAATTTCATCATCTCATACGTTGTTAGCGAATTCAGGTTCCATGAGAGGTGTTGTAGGGGCGAGGAAGAACAAATTTTGAACAGATGGAGTAAGTGTGGGGATTGCCTTGGAATGAGAGACATGTAGCCCCATCCGTGTCTCCTTCTTGGACTGCACGGCACAAGCTGCCAAAAGAGAGACGGACTAGATTTTGTTATTAGCCACAGAAATTAAATTGTACACTCACATCAATCAAGTTTATATACAAGGCTTCCAACTTTAATTGGTTGTATTTTCTTTTCAGTGTTTGGGACATTTTGCGGTCCAGAGAGATGCAAATGAAAAGTTGGGCGCAAAGATAAGCGCGTCAGTACTCAGTATATATGTTAAAAAGGGAATACTGTAGCATATACGTGGACTCCAGTCAACATAGCATGTGATTTGATGCATGAATGTAGATAGAGTGAGGGCATGCAGGTAGCTCAGCTAGGTGATCATCATCAGTTAATAGTTGCACCACAGCCATTAATTCCCAAGTACTAGCTTAGTTTAAATGAATTTTGTACTCTTTACAAGTATTGCGACACTACTCACTTCTTTTGACCAAAAAAAAAAAAAAAAAGACACTACTCACTTCTCTATATCATATTTATTATCCTCTCTGTAGTCTATAAATAACTTTTTGAGTAATCCTAAGTCTGGCCTTTGACCAAAAAAAAAAAGTCTGGCCTAGAAAAAGAGTTAAATTTTAAAATAAAATGTGAATTCTGCCAAAAGTTCAAATTCGGTGTGCGTCGACTGTTTGCGGCGGGGACAGTGCGAACCGCAAATAGCATTTGCTCGGAGAAAAAAAAGGGGACATCCCACAGACTGACGCCGACGCAGAATCCTCCATCCTTCGCCTTCGCCCCTTGAAATTCAGCGTCCCCGCTATGGCTTTCAATTTCAACTACATTTCAATCTTCTGCGTCTTTGTTTTCAATGCCATTGCCCTAATTCCTCGGCCTTGTTCATCTTCTCCCACCCAACATTCTCTTCACTTAAACCCCAATTTCGACCCAGAAATTGACCTCTTCGGCGATGCCAAGGTCGTCGACGGAGGAGCACACGTGAAGCTCACCCGCCCATTGCCCTCCAGCTCTGGTCTTATTCTGCGCAGAAATCCCATCAAGTTTATCCATCCCGTGTCGTTTTTCACGGAATTTTCGTTCTCCATCTCTCCGAATGACGGCGACGGCCTTCTTCTCGCTTTAGTTCCCGGCAATTTCTCGCTCGAATTCCCCGGGAAATCGTCATTTGGGATTTCGTCAGAGAATAATTATCTGGGCGTTGAATTCGACACTTCAAAGGATCGTAATGAAGGCGATCTCAACGCAAATCATATAGGGTTGAACGTGGGAAGTCCGATGTCTGTCGCTGTGGGCAACGTGTCGGCAATCAATTTGGTTCTTAATAGTGGGGTGAAGTTGCAGGCCTGGATTGATTACAGCGCGAGCTCAAAGAGATTAGAAGTCAGGCTGAGCAGATTGGGAGATGACAGACCAGCCAATCCGATCACTGCGTGCGAGATTGATTTGTTAAGAATGTGGGGAGGTCGCGACGTGGTTGCGGGTATAACCTCTTCGAACCGGGGCGCCTCAGCGCAGATTATTAATGTTTATTCGTGGAAGCTTAGTTGGAGGGGAGTTCCAAAATCGCTGCATTCTGTGCCAGCGGATCCTGGGGATGAACGCGTGAGGGAAGAAACAGCAATGGGCGGGCAGGAGAGAAATTACTCGGCTTTCACACTTCTTGCCAGGCTGATTTTCACGACCGGGTGTGTTGCGTTGATCTCATTCGTGGGACTGTTCATGTGGGCAATCTTTGAGAATTGGCTAGCAGACTCGGCGGTGGCCGCTGCGGATGCCAGGTACGAAAGAATCCATGTCACTGTTGACAAAAATACAGACCATCACGGGAAATTGGCAACCTCATGTCCATAATGTCGTCCGTGTTTTGAACTTGTAGGAAAATTTGCACTTGTGTCTGTGTGTACAAGTTTTTTTTTTTTTTTTTCATTTAGCTGTGTAAGATATTAATTTGCGCATCCAGTTTGAGACCCAACCGCTTCTATTGGTGTGTTTCACAAATCACAAGTTGGTACCTTGAATGAATGCCTTATAATTTTATTTTATTTTATACAATGAATGAGTGCCTTATTCATGCGCTGGGTCAGGACGTCGACTTCCGATGGGCCTCTTTTTTTTTTTTATGGGCGTTGGGTTTGTGCCTCCATCGTTAGTATTATAGAAGCGGTGGTTATTGGCCCCTACATCCCATATTGGGCTCACTGGGTGAACCAAAAAATCCCTTTGTACCTTGTAGAGAGCGCTTTATTTGCAACGTTAACCCTGGGAATGTTATCCCCATCTTTTTTTCCCCCAACCTTTCTATTAGAAGTAATCCTATTTAAATATTGGGTTAAGGTATATTTTTGCCTACAAATTATTACAGAAAGAGCATCCAGCACAAATATGAATTAAGCATACCTTAAATACCAACAAACAATTAAAAATGTGTAGGTTTGCCAACGAACTTTTACAAAAGTGCAATCAGCACAACGCTGTTAGAAAAAGTTAACTGAACATTATCTAAGGTGCAGATTGGCCAACGAACTTTTACTCCAGGAGCACCTAGCACAAAATTCTTAATTTCACTAAATTAAATAATTTGTTGTCTCAATTGTGATTATTCAAAACTACTTATATAGATATTTATGGACAAAAATTACTCATTTGCTAAAATAAACAAAATTTTTAATTACAAATATAATTATATGATTTGAATAAAATTTGAATAAAACTCAAGGTGTTGTAGGAGAAGTGTTTTCTCATGTCACACACACACCTAAAATGGTAAAACCCAGCATTATATATATATATATATATATATATATATATATATATGTATATATATGTGAGTCCCACTATTTCATGTGCGTATAAGAATCTTTTTCTTCTCATGCAAGATGAGAAGTTTGGACCCTTATTAATAATGTAGTTAAAATTGATAAAACCTCATTTAATACCCTACAGATATTTTATATTTTGAACAAAACATATTGAATACGTACAAGTGAGGAAGTGATAGACAAATTCAATGGATGATTGCATTCTCCCTGATTATAAAAGTAGTAGTAAATGGTTTTATAACTTTTCCTTTTATGAAAAGAAGGTATTTGTTGGCCACTGTCAAGTGTCATCCATTAAATAACTTTCGTAAAACATGGGACATGAAGGAACAAAGAAAAATGAGAGGACAGAGGATAGCGTGTAGGTATGTATTGAATTGGGAAAGGGGTGAGTGTGAGTGTGAGTGTGAGGTGAAAAGAGTAAAAGCAAAAGCAGCGCACGTCCGGTCCACTACTAGTTGGAAGAAGAAAGCAAAGAGTGTTATATCAAAAAAAAAAAAAGAGTGATGGAGGGGGTGGCATCAAAATTAAAATGGAAAAGAAAAAGGCAAAGATGCTGCCCCAACGTCCACGTCTTTGCTGTTTAATTCAAGCATTTGTCCTCCTCCAACTCTCTTCTTATTTTCAACTATTCCCATAACCACGCCTTTAACACTTATTATTATTCCATCCCAATATAATATTCATTCATACTGTTATGGACCTCGGAACTTGGCCCCCGAAGCCCAAGTCCTCATGAAAACTACCATCAGCGGTTATGTCTATGCATGTAATAACTGTCCATCTCGGGAGGGTTACTTTCTCCTATAAATAGGAGATTTCTGCACTGGTGAACGGTACATGCCATTTCATCCTATCATTCTCACATAGCACACAACCCACTCCTCAGTGGCTAAACGCCGGAAGTATAATCGAACTACATGGGCTTTGATCCCTATTCAAGGGTACGTAGACCCTAGGCTCTGATCCTAGTTCAAGCCCGAGTAACTTTGTTCACATCCGAACATTTGGCGCCGTCTGTGGGGACCGAAAAGGTTCGACCACAAGGTTATCAGGCTACGTACTGCGATGGCAAAAACAAAAGGACGAATTTTAGCAACTCGACAAAGTCAAGTGCCAGAAGAACAACCAGGACACCATGCGGAACAGGCAGAACATCAAAACCATTCTAACATTAATACAGATCAAGTTATCGTTGAAACCGAAAATGAAACGTCGGATACGGCAAATTCCCCTCTCCCGGAGAACGCCGTGTTACAACAAGTGGGTTCATTAATTCTCCCAACTAGTCCACAAGCAGAATTCCAAGTGATTGATCCTGATATCCGTCTACTGCAAAACACGGTTGGGTCCATATTGAACAGAATAGACGGAATAGAGAATCGTCATGCCCTTCAAATGGAAGAGTATGCCTGATTACTAAAGGAGGAGATGGATCGACGGGATGCAGACTGGAAAAAGTTATTCGAACAATATGCAAGGTGGATCGATAACCAGGAGACTCGGCTTGACAGAGATGCCAATGGACGAAGCCGATACGATACTCCCCGTCCTCAAAATGCGGAACCGTTGCAAACAAGTGATGAGGAAATAAGGCAGGATGAAGGACCCAGACAGCCCCAGGAAGACACCCTAGATCGAGGAAACCCAAGCGGACGAGATTCGACCGTGGTAGCTCGGGAAGGAACAGGTGGTACAAGGCGGGACCGAGCGTCAACAGAAACTCGGAAGAAAGACAAGGAACCAACTAGGGGTCAGAGTTTGTCAAGGGAAGATTTTGAATCTTCAGACTCGAGTTCGGATGAAAGGGAGAGAGTTGATACACCCTTCACGGAAAAAATCATGGCAGCACCTTATCCAAAAGGTTTGGACATAAAGGACTTCCCAAAGTATGATGGGAGCCAGGATCCACAAATTCATGTTGGGAATTTTAAAATGGAGATCTTGGTAAAGGGATATACGGGTCCCGTGATTCCACGCCTGTTCGCAGAACACTGTGGGGACCTGCACAAATCTGGTTCAATAGCTTACCGGCCAACTCGATTCCAGATTTGATAAATAACTGTTCATCTCGGGACAGTTACTTTCTCCTATAAATAGGAGATTTCTGCACTGGTGAACGGTACATGCCATTTCATCCTATCATTCTCACATAGCACACACCCCACTCCTCAGTGACTAAACGCCGGAAGTATAATCGAACTACGTGGGTTTTGATCCCTATTCAAGGGTACGTAAACCCTAGGCTTTGATCCTAATTCAAACCCGAGTAACTTTGTTCACATCCGAACACATACCGTATAACTATAACCCATTACCCAACACTTTATATCCATCACTAAATATCTTTTAATTCAGAATATTTTTCCCAACTCACGTTCCTTTTATCTGTCTCTCAAAATACCTCTACTTTCTACTATTCATTATTTCCACCACACAAAAGGCAATCGTAAACTAGGATAAATGGTGGGACGGCGCGGGGCCCATCATATTCATTGCCATCAAATGTAAAAATGGAACCCACACAAAACGTCACGTCCAATCATCTCGCTCCTGCCTTCATGTTTCTTCCACGTCACTTATTCTTTCCTCTCATCCTTATCATGAGGTACTAACTGACTTTTCTCACAAATCAATATAAATAGTTAAAGTTAATAAAGTTGTCTTATAATTTAAGTAATTTTCAATATTACCCATACTAATTACACTAAACTCTAATGTTATTATTCTCACATACTACCCCATTAATTATAGACAGATATGGAAACAAATAATAAATACTCATTAGTAACAGCAAGTGCCTTATAAAAAGAATCAAATAAACCTATTAATTGGTACCTTAAAATAAGGACTAGAGGGAGTCCTCCTCTTAATAAGAATCTGTTGACTCTCTTTAAAAAAATTAAAAAAAAAACAAGTAACTTATTTAAAAATATTTATATTTTTTATGTTCAATTAATTTTATTATCTTATAAATTGATGTATAATTAAATAATACATGACATATTCTATGATTAATTAATTTTTTCGGTTTTTTAAATTTTGTTAAATCAATTGGATCTTATATTAAAAATAAGAGAGAATAAGTAATAAGACTATTGTTGGGCATTAATTTATTTAGATTATTTATATTTCCAAAAAAATTATATGCTTGTTAAATTGAGATCTCAAATATCTTTTTTCCTCGTAGTGATTATTTCAAAAATAAAAAGAACTCTACAATGAATGAAAATCTAAACAGTCGAGGTTTAGTATTATAATGTGGGCAGTAAAACTTTTTTTTTTTTTTGCTCATTTCAAGTACTAAAGGAAGGGGAATACTGTGTTGCATGGATGGATGAAGAGAAATTCAGCGAGCTAGGATGTGATTTATTGATGAATTAGCTAACGTGCGTTCTTCACATGGACATCAAATCTTACCTGGGCTCTTTTAATTTCGCTTGTGCGTGTTTCTTATATATATTAACCTTATTCATTGTAATGTTTTTAATACGTTACGTTACAGTAGTCATGTCCTCACATGATTACAGCTGATATTATGTATTATCTTATTATTCTTAATGCATTTTGATCTTTAAAAAGAGAAAGGGGAATATCGTTGGACCGGTTTTCCTCCCACCACTCCTTTAGAACCAGCCACTTTATGCCAATCATGATTTAGGTTCTTGATTCATTTGAAGTCGCTATCGTCACAGTCACAGATCATATCATATCATATCATATAGCTATTATGAATTTATAATGAAGGGAGAAAAATGATAGTCATATCCCAAGAAACATACAAAATATTATAATGAAAACAAATGTTGGCGGAGTAAAATTATGTCAAATATACTATACGATAATTTATATATTGGCATCTTCTGTGATAGTTGTTTGAACTGTACGGTGTATAGAGAGGTTAAGATTAAGAGCATATATATATATATGGAGCTGATTTTAGTAGGAGTAAAATGAATGAAGACAAATAAACATATTTTCTGTAAATGGATGTTACGTTGGTGCAGTAAAATTATAGGGAGGTAGGTACGTGCAGGAATGAATTGAAGTGAATGTATAATTAATTTGGTGATACGCGAATGAATGAATGATTGCACTTGCAGTGATGAGAGGAGACGTAAATATATATGTACGTGTGTGGTTAGTTACGTTGGTGGGCATATTTTACAAAAATAGCGACGTGAGAGTGATCGAGATGGATACATTCATACATGAAATGAAAGCGCAAGTCCTCATAATCATAATCACCACTGCCCATGCCATGGCACGCGCGCCACAAAAGGAAACACTCAATTCTTCAAATTCCAATTTATATCTCTACCCTTATTCAATTCCTAAAATTAGAGAAAATAAAAATTGTTTGGACATCTTTTAACGGTGTCCATAAAATACTCGTGATATATTTTCAAATAATAATTGTTTGGACAATACCCAACAAAAGCGGTGTCTCTAAATATTTATGATGTATTTTTAAATAAAATTTGTTTGGATATTTTTGCATGACACGACAAAAACGGTGTCTATAAATGTTTTATTTATAGACACCGTCTTCGTCGCGTCATATAAAAATATCCAAACAAATTTTATTTGAAAATACATCACAAATATTTATAGACACCGTTTTGGTAGTAAAGAGTTGAAATTTCAGGATAATCTTAATTTTGTTTAAAAAGGCAGTGGGGCATTTGGTTCCTGGATTGTGAGAGGCTGTGATCAAACCTTATATACGAGAGAGAGAGAGAAAGCAGTCGTCGTCGTCACAGCAGCAGCGATGGGAAGAGAGAGAGGCCAGATCGAGCTTAGTTCCCAGAAAGGCCAATCCCTCAAAAATGGAGCCGTCGAATCCCCTGACACTGCCCATCAGATCAGCACAGGTTTGGTTCCTCCTTTTCTCAAGCCTAGAGGGTGAGCCTTCGAATGATGAAATTAAAGCTCACATTCACCTGCCAAATCGTGGGGTTGGGTAATGTGATGCAGGGTAATTTAGAGAGGACCAGTAGAACACCACAAATTAATGAACAAACCAGCTGGGAGCACGTTTCATTTGTTTCTTTTCCCGTTTTCTAAATTATTATATGCCTCGGAAAGCTTCCTTCAATGTTCGAGTCTCGGGAGTGCATTGGAAATTAAGACATGTATATTTGCTTTGGCCAAGTTTAATCTTCAGTTAAACTTGTGATCGTTTTCCCAACGATTTAAGTGCTGTTATCCTTATTCTCAACATGTACTGCTGTTGTTGTGTAATATTTGAATAGATTCATGGTTCCAAGTGGGTTTTGTGCTGACGACGGGAATCAACAGCGCTTATGTACTGGGATACTCGGGGACAGTCATGGTTCCGCTGGGTTGGATACCTGGTGTCGTCGGTTTAATCTTAGCAACAGCCATATCCCTGTATGCAAATGCGCTTGTTGCTAGGCTCCATGAATATGGAGGCAAAAGGCACATCAGATATAGAGATCTTGCTGGTTTTGTTTACGGTACGCCATTAATTCCTCCTCTCCCCTCACTTCCATCCTGATCCTAGCTACTCGTTTCATTCCAATTCACTATTATTGCAGGAAAAAAAGCGTATTCGCTCACCTGGGGGCTACAATATGTCAATCTTTTCATGATAAACACGGGCTATATCATTTTGGCTGGTTCGGCCCTCAAGGTCAGGGATCAGTGATGCTGTGTAAACTATTTGTCTTAGAGTTTTGGATCAGCTAACATATAAAACACATATACCTAAGCATTTTCGATTATGATTTTTTTTTTCCCGCTTGGTGTAGCCTTGTTGACAGTCAGGTTTTCTGAATATATGTTCCGTTCACTTTGGTCCAGGCTGTCTATGTTCTTTTCAGGGATGACCATGAGATGAAGCTTCCATATTTTATCGCCATAGCTGGCTTTGTGTGTGCACTGTTTGCTGTGTGCATTCCCCATCTTTCGGCTCTTGGAATTTGGCTGGGATTTTCAACAGGCTTCAGCTTAATATATATTGTCGTAGCAACTTGGCTGTCGCTCAGAGATGGTGATTTCTCTCGTCTCTTATACGTACCTTGTTATGAAGGCTCTAATTGTTGACGGCAACAGTTTAGAAAACAGAGGTTTTCGATACATAGGCTTGATCCGTTAAGATGCACTTTTTATGTTTTCTTTCTTTTTATTTTTGATATTTTGGTATGGAGTTGGTAAATTAAATTCCGCATTCGCACCTTGAATTTGGTCTAACTGTCAGTGCATGGCCAGGAATGAAATCCCCAGCAAGAGATTATAGCATTCCAGGGACATCAACAAGTAAAATATTCACAACGATTGGAGCGGTTGCGAATCTCGTGTTTTCATTTAATACAGGAATGCTTCCTGAGATTCAGGCAAGACAGGAGCTCATAATTCATTCATCTTGCAGATTTAATCATTCAGTGACACTGACTCTTTGTGTTTGGTTCGTGACACCCCCGCAGGCAACAATCAAACAGCCAGTCGTGAAGAACATGATGCGGGCTCTGTACTTTCAGTTTACAGTGGGAGTTCTGCCACTCTATCTGATTACTTTTGCAGGCTACTGGGCTTATGGATCTTCCACAGAGACCTATTTGATGAATAATGTGAATGGCCCCCTCTGGGTGAAGGCTGCCGCCAACATCTCAGCCTTTCTTCAGTCGGTCATTGCATTGCATGTATGTACTTGCGCCTAAACTAGAATTTGTTTCAAAGATTGTTTGGTTGCCCAAATAACCCCTCCTTTTTTGGTGGCTTATGATAGATATTTGCAAGTCCTATGTATGAGTACGTAGACACCAAATACGGCATCACAGGAAGCGCACGGAACATCAAGAATTTGTCATTTAGGGTGTTGGTGAGAGGGGGCTACCTGGCCTTTAACACGCTTGTGTCCGCACTTCTGCCCTTCCTTGGAGATTTCATGAGTCTCACAGGAGCCATAAGCACATTTCCCCTCACATTCATCCTTGCGAACCACATGTACCTGGTGGCAATGAAGCACCAACTTACATCCTTACAAACGCTCTGGCACTGGCTCAATGTTTGCTTCTTTGGCCTCTTGTCTGTCGCCGCAACAGTTGCAGCCCTACGCCTCATTGCAGTTGACTCCAAAACCTACCATGTCTTCGCTGATTTATGATTCAACTCTTACTTAGTATCGCAGCTCAACCTGCCATGTCTGCGCTGATTTATGATTCAACTCTTACTTAGTATCGCAGCTCAACCTACCATGTCTTCGCTGATTTATGATTCAACTCTTAGTATCGCAGCAATTGTAATGCCTGCGATTAATGTATTATATATGCTCTCTGTAGAATAAAAATAAATTGAAAAAATACAAGAGCATTGCCTTAAAAATTTTCCTCAATGGTATTTTATTGTCAAGAAGCTGTACTCCCTCAAAACTACTGGAATTATGGCGATAATGCCACAGGTTTAGGCATATCCCAGTCACAATCATAATCCAACTCAAGAAGCGTGGGGCCAATAAATGAGTTGATATGCTTCGCTAAAGCATATGTATGTTATTTTGGCCTGGTTACGCTTCGCTAATATGAGAATATATACTGTTCATAAGCCATCTATGTTATCTATTCAAATCATTTGCGTAAAATATTTCACTTCATTAAATCGATAACTGACAAATTAAGATTAAAAAAATGGAATATAACCCCTAGAAGAAAATTACCATGTCTCCAAGTCCTACCTAAGTAAATGTTGGACAGCATATTTTTAATGAATAAAAGAATCAATTACGAAAGATACTTTAATAGTAATTTCTACACACAGAACCTCAGAAGAGTACAATCAGAAAGTCACGCACCAAAGAAAATCGTCCCCAAATCATTCGATGAAAATCTGTGAACCTGCTGTCATATGGAAACGCGAAAGTGAAGTCATTAAGTCGCTTTCATTACACTATGAACCTCTTCTCTGAACAAGAAAATGAAAACCAATATTCATAAAGCTTCATAACACAGGATGAAAGGAGAAAGGTTTCACCACCTGCTATAAAAATGGGTTATTTCCCTCCGCATAGACCCGCCTTCTACGTTTAAAATGATCAAGGTTGAATGTTACAATTCAGTTTCATCTTTAAGTATACATTTCAATCTAACTGTATTTTTTTCACTAAAATATCCTGTTTGGAAAATATGTAACATGGTATCGATATGAAATATAAAAACGCTACTAAGCTGCCCCAAAAATAAGCAGTGCACAATGCATTTATTTTAGAATTAAATACCTCAATCCGGAAAAAAAAAAAAAAAGAAGAAGCTCTATTCCATGAATAATTTCTTACCTTCTGTTCACAATCAAAATGGAGAAGATAGAACTACATGTCACTACAATTGTGAACTAAATTCTGCCTATGTAATGTACATGGTCGTGCTGGTCTGCATAGTATATGGCTAAAGAAAAATACACCTTTTACGCTAATAGTAAACTTATAATTTCATTTTTACACGCTATTGCTTTTTTATTGATGAAACATATGAAAAGCTGAATGTATGAAAAAACGAACGTGACAACAGATATGTACTTCCATTCAATTAATATTCAATAGTAATAACAGTATCATGCAATTATACTAACAAAATCATCATGAAGCTTATAATAGGGAAAAGCATTGGCATATCACCTTGCTAGGCATCATCCAGAAACCAACTTCACAATAATGAAGATGGTATTAAGAAGCACAAGAGGAACTCTCAGGTATTGAGTTGCATAAATGAGGCCAATGAGCTGGCCTTTGAATGATTTTGCCCTGTCACCTGTATAAGCTGAGAAGCTCCATCCTCTAGGAGCAAGAAACCGATCTTCATTTAGTATTGCTAGTGCATTTGCAAGAAGCAGGAACCCCTCAAGTATTGCCCAAAGTCCCATTTTCCTGCATTGCAAAGAAATCCAATTCAACTTACTAATACCTTCAACCTGCAGGTCGTCTACAGTTGCTGTATCAAATGGAGTTCAATGGGTAAGAGTGGAGATCAACAAAATAAAAATTAGCTAGACACATCATCTAAGATGCTGCTGATCTGTCCCTTGAATTCAACCGTATTAACTGTCCAGTGTCCTATGGATCCCAATAACTCCTAAAAATAATGGAAGTTAAATAAATAAATTCGATCTTCTTCACGGTTCATTTAATCAGAACATTACTACTCACTGAACATAAGATTTGATATGACAGAACAAAGAATGATGCTCTAGAACCTTGACTAGAATCATTTCAATTTGGAAAGAGGAAATGAAAGTCATTCTCTGCAGTTGGAAGTTGGAACGGTTTAGATGTGCTACAGTTAAGTGTTTTCATTAAAAAATTTGAATCATCCAGATGAACTAGAAGACAAAGATTTGTTCAAAACGAACGACTCCTCTTCTCAGCATAAAAGTATCCATCTTAAAAATTGGTGCATCGCCGGTTAGCAAATAGCAGTAAAGAAAGAAATCATTCTTCCAGACTAGAGCATCAATTGCGTAAGGGTAAAATGCGGAAACCCCTGAAATACAATGTAAAAAGAAACATGGACAAAACTGCTAACCTGGAATATTAAATTTTTTATTTAACTGTAAGGACAGAAACTACCAACGGGTAAACATTTCTTTCCTCTGGGCTATTTTGGCTTTTGAGTGTCTAATTAGATTTCAGTTCAAACTTCGAAGGCCAGACTTCAATAGCATCGAATCAGTTCCTAGCCTCAGGCGGACGCAAACATTTTAAATAATCTAATCTCAACTACCATATATAAGTAGAGAAAAGTAATAACGATGAATGAACAGAATTATTAAGGAGGAATTCCAATTGAAAACCGGAGAAAACGATTGAGAACAGCGCTGATGACTGCGAATCCTAGATCTGCTGGAAAAATGGAAACGCCGAAGAGAGAAAGCAAGCAGAAGGGAACCTGCGATAGAGAGGAGAACGGGCGTTGCTGCAACAGCGGTCGACGATGACTTTTTTTAGGCAACTCCGACTTCGAGCACGCTAATTCAGAGAGGCTTGACGGCGATTGTGAAAGCGTGATGTCAATTGGATACGTGACATGGAATTTTCTTTTCTTTCTTTTCTTTCTTTTTTTTTGCCTTTGTCCCAACTCTGTGTTGAAGTAGATTAGATTTATATATATATATATATATATATATATATATATATATATATATATACTCTCTGGTTCTTATTATAAGGCACCAACTAACTTTTCTCACAAACCAATAAAGGTAGTTAAAGTCAATAAAATTGCCCTACAATTTAAGTAACTTCCAATATTACTCATACTAATTGCACTAAACTCTAATATTATACCACTCTGGTCCTATTTATAAGTCCCTTTTGACTAAAAAAATTTGGTCTTTTTTATAAGTCCTCTTTGACCAAATAAATGAAATTGTGACAATTTTGCCCATATTTGTACCAATAAAAATAGAGAGAGAAGAAAAAGGTTGAAAGCACACAATCATAAATGAGGGTAAAGTTGAAAACTCACTTCATAATCATTAAGCAAACTACCTCTTATTGGTATGTGTGATTTGGTCAAAATGAGACTTATAAATAGGACCAGAGTGGTATTAACTATTATTTTCATCCACTACCCTCATTAATTAGGGGCAGACATGGAAACAAATAATTAATGCTCATTGGGAACAAGCAAGTGCCTTATAAAAAGGATCAAATAAACTTGCTAGTTGATGCCTTATAATAAGGACCAGAGGGAGTATATATATATATAATAATGTGTTGAATTAGACGCTACAAAGTCAATGAAAATTAGTACAGTTGGCTAAAACGTCAGTCTTTACCTAAAAGGGAGGAAGTTTGATACCGCTGGTTGATGTGAGGGCTTCATTAGTGGACGATCTATAAGTACCTCTGCAAACGTTCTTTAAACCTAAAGGTATGCCCTAACTCTACTGGGATACCAATGTCCTCTGTAAGCGCTCTTTAAACCTGAAGGTATACCCTAACCCCGGTGGCGGTGTCTACCCCACCTAAACTTTTTGCTTTGAGCTTGCATGTATATCCTGACCTGGTGGGATAGCGAAATTTACCCCCACCTAAACTTTTTGTTCTAAGATTTTTTTTTTTTTTTTTGCATTAAGTATCTCAAATTTATTTATCTAATTTGATTAAATTAAAGAAAGTTGGTTAAGTAAGTTAATATGACGTGTAATATCTAAAACACCCTAGTCACATGTCTTAATTATATTTGTTTCTTCATTGATTATTGTTGAGAGGATATCAAAAAGGGTAAATTAAAAAATATATTCATCAACATGAAAACTCTGTTTTATATTTAGGTAGTGCCCGTTTGGCCTAGCTTATTTTCAGCTTATCTTATGCTTATAAGTAAAAGCTAGGCCAAACAGAATTTAAAATAAGCTCTTATATTATAAGAGCTTATTTTATAATGAAGAAAAAAACTCTTAAAGAAAAAAGTTAGTGAGAGAAGCTTATTTTAAGCTCTTTTTTTTTAAGTCCTATTTTTTCAAGAGAAAATTCCAGATAAATACCTTTTGAATTTGCAAAACCCCTAGAAGTCCGTTGAATTTGTAAAAAGACTGAGAAGTACAAAGAACCTATGATATACAAATTCGGTTCAAATTACCTTTTTGCTTTTTAATTTTAAATGAATAAATAAATTTAAAAAAAAACAAAAAAAACCCACCCCCACCGCCGGCCAACCACCACGGCCGGCCAACCACCATCCGCCGGCCGACCGCCACCACCACCGTCGGCCGGCCACCCACCGCCGGCCAACCACCATCAGCCAGGCACCACCACCGCCCGCCGGCCCACCGCCACTACCACCGCCGGCTGGTCGGGCACCACCGCCGGCTGGTCGGGAACCACCGCCGCCGTCGCCCGGTCACCACCACCGTCGGCCCGCCACTACCACCTCGGCCACCACGGTATATTTTATAATACACATTTTAAGTTAATTTTTATTAAAAAAAGTGTTTATGATAAAAATTTTGCTAAACAACTTATTTTTAATTTCAACTTTTAAGTTAAAAAATTTATATAAGCACCAAACAACTTTTAGCTTTTAAAAAAAAAAACTCTTTTTTTTAGCTTTTGCTTAAAAGTAGCTTAAAAGTTAAAAATAAGCTAGGCCAAACGGACTCTAAGATCAACTTCTATATCTTATATTAGGGACGAATAGGAAATATCAATATATACAATGGCCAAAAAAAGCATCAATATGATGATGTGCGTCTGAATGTGTGTATAAAGTTCATCAAATATATACACGTGTACTGTGTGGAATAATATTAACACTCACATCCGGTATAAACAATTGGGAAAATCCCCCCAGTTACACAAATATTGTCAAAAAAGGCCCCAAAAAATCAAATGTCAGAAACAGCCTTTTCTGGTATTATTTCAAAAAACGTTGTACTGATATAGTTATTAACGTGTACTAATATTGCTGTTAATATATACTGATTTAATTGTTAATGTTATACTGATATAGTTGTTAACGATTATGAAATAATATAACAAAAGGCTCTACACCTTTTTTGACATATGACTTGTTTTGGGCATTTTTTAATAATTTTTTAATTATTTAAGCCTTGAGAAGAATTTTCCGTAAGCAATTGGGAGTAGTATAGTGATGCGTAAAGCGCTTCCTCGCATCCAGCTAGTTAAAAGAAACGTCGAGTATTCCTGAGTTACGGAAAAGAGGGAGGTATATATATGTGAATGTGAATATGCATGTGCATGTGCATGTTGGTTGCTGGTACCTAATAAAATATTCTTCCCTGCTTCCGAAACTGAAGTTTTCCTACAATGCAAGTAATCTTTCCGTTTATTTATTGTTAATATTGCTTCTGATCCTAATTATAAAACATAATTGATTTTATTTGAGAAGATTAAGGATAATATATAATAGATGGATGGAGTAGATTGGGAATGGGTAGGGATATTAATTTGGGTGCAAAGCTTTTGGGTGGTGTTCAGGCCCGTTTGGGAAAGCAGTGGGAAAAGTGGTTTTTGTTTCTGATGGACTTTTCTTAATGGACTCTTCTCTGATGGACTTTTTTCTGATGTGATTTGTGTTTGGGATAGTAGTAGCAGAAGTGGCTTTTGTTTGTAATGGAAACTTGTTTGGCATAGCTTAAAAAAAGTTGGATGAGATGGAAAATGACTGAAAATGGCATGAAGCAAATTCTCACACACACACATATATGTGCCCTATAAAATGTAATAATTTGGGATAAAAAATCAAAAATAAATATAAATTTACCAAATAAAATGGTAAAATTCCATTAAATAAATTACAATACAATAAAGTGCTTAATCAAACCTAGTCCCTACAAATTCATTTCTGATTTTATCACGAAGATCATTTGATGAGGATGCTTCATCAAGTGGATCATCATTATCTTCATCACTCATATTTCCTTCTTCAGCTTGATCAAATTCCACATCATTTTGGGAATATCTCCGGATAAAATTATGTATCCCCATTGTTGCGCAAACTATGCGGACTTGTGTTCTAAATTTATATGGGGGCATATTTTGCAAGATGCAAAACCTATTCTTCCAGACTCCAAACGTCATTTCTATCGTACACCTCAAACTTGAATGATAAAAATTGAAGTACTCATTGGGATTTCGAAATCCCGACTGTCGCCTAAATTCTGGAAGGTGGTATCGCTCACGTTTATATGGACCAATATATCCAACTGGTGTTGGATAGCCAGCGTCGACCAAGTAAAATTTGCCTGATAAATGTTGACATTCATACTACATTGTTAAATTATAGGAAATGTGAAATAAAGACAAAATTAAATGTAATTGAAGTAGGGATGTTAGAGATATACCATATGCTTCTTGTTAAAAGACTCACTTACACAAATAAGTGCAGCACCTCAGATAAGATATAATGGACCTCAGGTTGAACATTAACCAGTAAGTGCAGCACCTCAGGTAAGATAAGAAAAAGAAGAAGAACAAGGAGACACCTCAGATTGAACATGGACCACAAATTCCACAAGAGCAGCACATGGAAGAAAACCAGTAAGTGACACTTAACTCTCAATAAAAAAGCTGAAACTCAAACTCTCACTACAGGAATAATAGAATCATTCAACGCAAACCCAATGATAATTAAATATTTTACACACTACTTTTTGTATCTCGAATAGTAATTTAGGACTCTTTAGCTAATAAATAATGGCTTTTATACTTATTTGGGCTTTAAGCCTTTTATTATATTTTAGCCATTATTTAATAATAAATTCCAGTTTTATATTGATTCACTGTTTTTACCATAACTCTTGAACCAGACATCATATTTGCCTCATTTTTGTCTCATATTTCAGATGATTCAGAGAGCTACAATTGTTATGAAGACATGAAGAGCAAATTCGAACAAGAGGGCGGTCAATTTTGGAGCCGAAGCATATGTATTTTTGGATTTAATTTTGGGCTCGAACTTTATAACTAAAGCCCAATTTTATTTTAATTTCGTTTTTGGGCTGACCCATTTCCATTTTAGGGTTAGGTTTAAGTTAGTGGCAACCACAAACATGGGATTCATTCACGTTTTTACAAACTTGTGGATCAAAATAGAAGCTTTTATTTTCTCTCAACTGTTCTTCATATGTTCTTCGCGTTCTTGGCGTTCTTCATCTGTTCTTCGACTTTCCTAGTTATGTTCGGCTAAATTCTTGTGATTAACCCAACGGTGAGGATTCCATCTACTGTCCAGAGGACTCGCACTTAATCGGTAACCGTTTAACTCATTTCTGCATTCTTTAATTGGATTCGATTTTTGGATTTGGATTGGGTTTTTGATTAAAAACCCAGATCGATAATTCCCAAGGACGTAACTCGAACTAGGTTAAAGTATTACTGTACGATCGTATAGCGATACGCCACTGATTTGAGTAAATTCTGAACGATTGTTCAGTTGAGGGAAATTCTGGGCAAATGCAGAGATTTCGGTTTGCCCAGAGTCGATCATGAGTTCGGTTAATAACCTGTTTGGTCCGAGGAAGGGAAGTAGAGGAATCTAAATCCTGGGTTAATCCTTTAATCCTCTGTTTGGTTTCTGTTTAGTTTCGTTTTGTCTCTTTTTAGTTACGTTTTTATTACTTTCGAATTAAACCCCCCCCCATTTTACCATTCTGTTTCTGTTTCACTGTCGCCAATCAAACCCGCTGTGAATTCATCGGAGAAACGACCCAGGTTACACCAAACTACAAATCTTTAAATCCTTGTTATTTTGGGAGAACATGGCAAGTCCTCTGTCACCCAACCATCAACATCCCCCTAAAGCTTCTGCAATCATCAGGTACACATATTTGAGAAATGCTTTTGGTTTTTCAAATAAAAAAAGAAAAAAAAAGAGTTGCATGAATTTAACGAGTGAGTTCTTAATTAATGCATGTCTGTTTCAGATGAAAACTATGAAATGAAACGCATAGGTACAGATTGCTCAAAGCAGGATAGAGATTCATCAAGAACAAGTGGCTCCTCGTTCAAATGGAATCCCAGTATACTTGGCCAAAATAACAAACACGGGCATATCAGGTAGCAGCAAGCAACAACATAAAACAGCAAGCAACAATGAAGAACAGAAAACAGCAAGCAACAAGAAAGCAGCAACATAAATTGAAAAGTTTACAGATAATAACATAACTATAAAACTGCAATTTGCAATAACCTGATTCTTATACTCTGATCGTCCAAGTATGCGTGAACTCTACCAAAGAAGCAGAACACATGAACTCTGCCAAAGAAGCAGAACACAGCAAGATAATCAAACCTGATTCAACAATAACCTGATTCAAAAGCAACACAAGTATAAACAACCGTTTTCATTAATCAACAAAATACTCAAAAGCTATAAGCCTAGACTATCAACTAAACCAAACATTAAAACCATGACATGATTAAAGCACTTAATATAATAGATCGCACGAACCAAGTGAAAAAGATCGCACGAACCCAAAGAAGCGTACTCTGCAAATCGGACGCATACTCTGCAAATTGAAGCGCAAAGAAGAATATAAATTGAAGAGGAGACGAGGTAGGTCGGAATTTAATGGAGAATAAGAGGTAGTTCGAATTAATGGCAGAGGAGACGAAGTACTTGTTTTGAGTTCAACCAAGACGAGGTAAGTCGGACTTTAATGGAGAACAGGAGGTAGATTGAATTGCTGAGCTTTCGAATTAATGGCAGGAACGGAGGATGCGAGCAGGCGAAAAAGAGATTGAGACCAATCGATTAGTAGGATTCACACATCACGGTATGCGAAAATGAGGACAGCAAGGTTTTTGCAAGCAGGCAAAGAGAGAGAAGGAAAGGAATCAGTTTCTCGTAGCGCGCAAACCCTTCTCTTAGGCTTCAATGCGAACGTGAAATTTCTCGCTGCTTTGAAGATGCAGTCAAGCTCGAAGTAATTGAGATTGGACAGCAAGGTTGCGAGCAGGCGAAAAAGAGATTGAGACCAGTCCATTAGTAATTGCTGAGTGAGCAGGCGAAGTAATTGAGGGATGAGAGCAGGCGAAGTAATTGCTCAGAGATGAGAGCAGGCGAAGAGAATTGAAGAGGAGAGGATCGACAGATGAGGCAGATGACGGATGAGAGAAGGCACACGATGTTTTAGGGGTAAAATGGTCTGAAAAAAATATACTCCTTTTCAATGGACTTCAATGGGGTTATAAGCACCCCAATAAGAGCTTCAGAAAAAAAAACTCCATTGCTACCTAAAGTCCATCAAATTTTTTATCTTCCCAAATAGGCCTTTTCTTCTTGATGGACTTATTATCCCATTTAATGGGATAATAAGTCCATTTTGACTGTTGCCAAACAGGCCCTCAATTTCATTGAGCCGAACGTTTGGGTGCTGCTGCTGAAGCATTAAGCATAATCCAATGGGTAGCTAGCTTTAGCTTAGAGGGTTCAAAGGTGGCTTGGCTGCCTCACAAGTACCTATAACTATAATCCCAGATCCCATGCAGGTAATGCCTCTACTATATATTATATCTCTCTACTCTACACGAAAGAATTTTAAAATATAATGACCAACCACTTGCCCTTGGGCTTGGGGAATTTATAATATTCCAATACCTAGCCATTAGCCGTACGGGGATTGTTGAATTGAAGTACCATGTAACGAGATATAATATCCAGCGGTCATGTTTTATCTTATGTTTTACCAGTCCAAAATTCCATGTGAAGGGACCAAATCATTCACACTCACACTATTCACTTGCCCAAGATTTTAGAAATTTAAAAAAGAAAAGAAAACCCGACCTTTGCCGTCCGCACAGCACAACAGTCCACAAGTCAAAACTCGAATTTGGATTGATTGGGATGAATAAATGAGAAGGTCCAGGAAAACGAGCTTGAAATGCTGTTACTACTGATTGACCCTCCTCCCTCCTTCGACATTGACCCCTCATCTCTCTCTCTCATTCTGTAACTCTCATCATACGATACGAGCTTCCCAGATCCATGGAAGCTGCCCTCTCCGATCCCTTCCTCTCCTTCCCTGCATCCCTTCCCTCCAACTTCCTACCAGATTCATGCCCTCATCTTCCCCTTTAATTCATTGTCTCCTTCCAAGCTAAAGGGCTCTGATCCAAGCCCGCCTCTCAAAATGAAGGGTTCCGCTAAATTATTCACAATCAGCCTTGTCTCCGCCTGGTACTCCTCCAACATTGGCGTCCTCCTGCTCAACAAATACCTCCTCAGCAATTATGGTTTCAAGTACCCCATCTTCCTCACCATGTGCCACATGACTGCCTGCTCCTTGTTCAGTTACATTGCTATAGCTTGGATGAAGATGGTGCCCCTGCAGACCATTCGATCCCGAGTCCAATTCTTTAAGATCTCTGCTCTCAGCCTCATCTTCTGCGTCTCCGTTGTCTTTGGTAATATCTCGCTTCGTTACCTGCCTGTTTCCTTCAATCAGGCCGTCGGAGCCACCACGCCATTCTTCACTGCCGTTTTTGCTTACCTCATGACCTTCAAGAGGGAGGCTTGCCTCACTTATGCCACCCTTATTCCTGTTGTTACCGGTGTCATCATTGCTAGCGGGGTACTTGAGCTATTCTTTTCTTCTTTGCAATTTACAGTTCCGATTTCGTATCATTCTCTTTTATTTGAACAATTTGGTTTTGCTTCACTTGTGCTATTTAAGATTGCATATGATACTAGATGACCGCTTGAACTTTAGCACTTTGTCCAATAACAAATTGCAGCTTTTCATTGCTTATGTTAAATAAAATTATTGATATTTGGTAAACTTATTTGCTGTTCTCAATTTGATAAAGAATCTTCAAATTAATTTAACCGTCCATTAATTGCTGAACTGATCTTCAACTGTTGCTGGGAGTTGATGCTTCCCAACTTCTTCATTTCTCATTATAGGGTTAGATATTCCTCTTTTTTTTTTTTTTTTTGTTCTTCGTTGTGTTTCTTCACGTAATATTGGTGGTTAAAAGTGTTCTGACTTCTGATTCTTCGTACTTTTCTTTGTGCGGTCATAGGGTGAACCGAGTTTCCATTTATTTGGATTCATAATTTGTGTTGCAGCCACAGCTGCACGGGCCCTAAAATCAGTGTTACAAGGAATTTTGCTTTCTTCTGAAGGGTGAGACGCTTTGCATTAATAATTTCTTTGCACTTTGTTTTATTTTCAAGTTATATATTAATGGGACATTGAGCGCTGACTTTCTATTCTGCTTCAGAGAGAAACTGAACTCTATGAACCTTCTTCTTTACATGGCTCCAGTGGCCGTTGTTTTCCTTCTTCCTGCTACACTTGTAATGGAAGAAAATGTGGTTGGCATCACGGTGGCTCTTGCTAGAGATGATGTCAAGATCGTTTGGTATCTGCTATTTAATTCAGCACTTGCTTACTTTGTCAACCTGACCAATTTTTTGGTCACTAAACATACAAGCGCTCTTACTCTTCAGGTACAACCCCCCGCCTATTGACATAGGCTTATGCCCCTTTGTCATTGTAAATTTTATTTTTCTTACTTCAACGGACTTTCTCTGTTGTCTTATTAGTTGGGAGAGATTTAATTTTGGCGATTGTCAACAAAATAAATGACCTCTTGTCATCAAATCATTGGGTAATTTGGATGGATATAGCAGTTAGGTGGGGGGACGGACAATTTTATTTGGAGGCCTCTGCATTTGGTCTAGCTTGAGGGTCTTGGTACACGAACTAATTACTGGAGTTGGCTTGTACAGGTACTCGGGAACGCTAAAGGTGCTGTGGCGGTAGTGGTTTCAATTATGATATTTAGAAATCCAGTTTCAGTTACAGGAATGCTCGGTTACTCCCTTACAGTTCTGGGAGTTATACTTTACAATGAAGCCAAAAAGCGAAGCAAGTGATACTGTGAGACTACTACATCATTTATTCATTACAGCACCGATTCGGTTAGGCAGATTTGTGCATCGTACTACTGATCAGACTTCAGAGGTTTCAGACATTTTTTCCATCTCAGGGAAAGCTTCATTAAAGGGTTTCCCATTGTATTAGCCATTGATCGGAGATAACCCGCTCAAGAAAGTTCCAATAAGTGATTCTCGTCTGTCTATACCACACTCCCATGTTGAGTTATCATAGAGAAATGCCACTTTTTCTTACATTCTTTGAGGACAGAGCTATAGGATTGGATCTCTCATCTGTTAACACATATTTCATTGGATTTAGCTAATGATATGTTATAGTAGTATTCTTTCCCTGCGAGCGCAACAGAAATTCTTTAGGTTTGAGCTTAATTATAATTTATGAGCTCTGCAGTTGGCGGAATAACGTGTAGTGTATGCAAAGTTGTCTAACTGAACGATCAGAGAATATGAATATTTGTTTCTATTAAATTTTAGTAACGGAAGCCACACAAACATGAGTTCGATTTCTCTTGTTGTTTCTTTTTTCATCACCCTTCATCATTTTTAAGTTATATCCGTCCGATTAAATTTGAAAAGTAAAAAATGAACCATGTTATCAAGTTATCACTCTTTTAACTTTTCTCTTCTATTCCCAATCAACATTCCAAATTGACTCCTATTTTCAATCAACTGTTCATATGGAATAATGAGCTAGTATGAGAAATTGAGATAATAAAGAGTCCCCCTAAAAATTCTTTCCATTTGTCGTTTAATCGAATAATTTTGAAGGTGTCAGCGAATCGCTTGCGATTCACGTTCACGAACTCCTTTCTTTGGTAACATCACTTCACGTCGGACTATAGGAGCCCAATCCATAAAGACAGAAAGTGAATAAAATCTTTTAATTTAAAATGGAAAAAAGTTTATCTAAATGCTGTCACTGTTACGAGCTCTCAAGAAAATAAAATCTAGTCATCTGCTACTGAATTTCATGGATGACTCATAGAACTTAGGAGGAATTACGAATTTAAAATGTGTTCAAAAATTTTCTGCAAACATGATAATTTCCAGACCCGAGTGCGTCACAAACCCGTCACCAACACCGAACCACCCGGGAAGAGTCCCAAACAAAGTAGCAACAGAAGGCTCATTACCAAACAATCAATGCAAGGGCACTGCCAAGGCATTGGCTCTTTTAGATTCAAACCCCAATCCTTCACCCAAGTGCTCATGTAAAAGAGTAATCATACTGAAGTGAGTCAACTTCATGGAATTGGAAGAGGCACTGGGCTCTGCTGGTTACAATGCGCTGGCATATTATCTCCAACAAGAGATTGACCGAGTTCACTCAAGTCTGGATCAAATCTATGCCTGTCCCAAGCTGCTTTAAACTGCATGCCTTTGCTTCTACGTATACCACAAAAATTCTCTCAAGCTGGGAAGTAAACCAATCATAATCGAAACTAATCCAAAAATTACAGTCTTACTGTTGAAGTAGGATCAGTATCTGCTGGATATGTGCTCTAATTTCTTCTCGAGCTTTTCTTAATGCTGCCTCCTTGTACACGAGAACGAGTTCCCCTACCAATCTGACAACCAAATTTATGTACTCCTGAGAAATTAGAGCCACATGGCAGTTCCAGGAAAAAAAAATACAAAGAAATATCAATTAAAGAAAGATGACAGTTCGTTGCAAGGTAACATTTTATCAAATTATAAATCATGATTATTCTCCATAGCATAGAATTCCTAGCGGAGCAGGCGATGAGGAAAGATGGACGCTAACAGTCTTGGATATCAATGGAAGGTTACATCAACTAACGGTCTGAAATCTGAATTGAATAAATAAAGAAAGAAAATAAATTATAAATCATCACTCTGTTTTTTGGGTTGAGGTATATATCCATGATGATCATTGGAACAAACAAAAAGAAATACATAAGTTACGTTCAACTATTTCCCTTCCCCCCCCCCCCCCTTTTTGATCATTTCACCCTAATCTTTGCTTGATAAATAAGGACTATTGAACACTCATACCATGACATGGAAAAAAAAAATTGCAACACGAGATGGAATACAATCAACGCAATATTAACCTGTGGGAAGA
This sequence comes from Acacia crassicarpa, assembly GCA_034222035.1. Classification (NCBI taxonomy): domain Eukaryota; kingdom Viridiplantae; phylum Streptophyta; class Magnoliopsida; order Fabales; family Fabaceae; genus Acacia; species Acacia crassicarpa. The sequence goes on from JAWXYG010000004.1 coordinate 614,984, forward strand.
ACAATATGATCTTTTAAGGGAATTCACAACAAACACGTGTTCCGTGGAAACATGTTCGAGTACTGCTTTCCTGCATTTAAATGACACATTCATCTGAAATACATATTTCATGCACTGTATTTATTTAACTCACCTTTCAACATATGGTGAGTTCCTGATCCACGTTTGTCTCAAAATTGTAAAAATACGTTTTAGAACCTGCAAATAACAGTATAGTGAAAGAGATTAATCAGAAATGACTTGGAACTTATTTTACCATAAGAAATGTAATGAATAAGCTACATGTTATAGTAATATGAAGACAACAAAAAACCGATGCCAAGTTAAAACAATAGCGATTAGGTACGTGTATTGATTTTGCAATTTGCACCCAATGATTCTAGTTCAGTATTTGCAAACAGCCAAACAAAAATTAAATATTAGTCAAAATCAAAACATTAAATTTGAATAATGTGGTAGACTGCTTTTGGGTTAAGTTCTAAAACTACAGCAATGGTAAGTAAGATGAGAATGACTTCCAAAATACATGTACTCCCTCCATCCCTATATATAAGAGCCTCTCTCTCTCTCTCTTTTTTTTTTTTTAATCGGCTTGTCTCTAAATATAAGATCCCTATTGACCTTGTTTCAATAATAAATGCATTTTTTTCTCATTTTACCCTCAATTAATTATTATACTACATACATTCTCTTTAATCCTTTTCTCATTATTATTCTCTCTCTCACCCATTCATATATATATTTTTAACTGTTTTTTAGAATCTTGGATTCGATTGAAAGGCTCTTATATATGGGGATGGAGGGAGTACATAATAATACCCACCAATATAAGGGTCTCATCATCATCAGCATGCATCCACTGAAAGAACAATGGGAAAATGCGCCTAAAGTGAGCTAATAACACAAGAGCAACCCCATCAAATAGGGAATCAACATATTCAAGCCAAGAAATGCGACGTTCTTTGTTTCTGGGCTGGCGCTCCAAGTGACTTAACATCTCACTTAGTATTAATTCGTACCTGCAACAAAAGATCAACTGATTGAAGTTAAGATGAACGTTGGAAGATATAATACAATACAACAAACAAAAAATTAGAAACCTTCGAAGCCTCATCATTGATCAATCAACATGCACATATTTATGCTCATAAAATTAACGCACCAGTAGCAACCCTACTATACCAGACCAGAAATATTTAGTCAGAATAACATGAGTATGGCTGAAGAGAAATTTGTTAACTGATATGAACAATCAGAGAAAAAAGCTGATAATGACCGCTTACAATGTTGTTAAAAAGGAAACCCTAAAAAAAAAAAATTAACATTCTCTTTAGTGGTGAATGAAATTCTTTGCTTCGAGCAAATAATGTTTTGATCGATGTCTGTGGGTAGAATTACATCTTTTGACACAATAAACTGGATAGAATTCAAAGTCAATTATCTGAAAATTTAAGTCAATAGAATTAAACTTCTGATCATCAAATTAACATTTATCATCTCAAGATCTATAACAAGCCAAAAGTTAGTTAACTAGAAAAGAAAGAATGGCTGATTATGTCATAAGCATCATGTCTTCTACCCTACAGTCCACTGTCTTATTGAAGTACCATCTCTTCCCAAAGTATGTTTCAAATTTCAGCCTGAAAACTGGTCAATGTTAGGAGTCTATGTCATCAAAAAGCAACCCAGTGGGCATTCAACGTATGAGGATATAAAAAAAATGTTCAGAGTCCATGAAATCAAAAACTGAAAAAATGTACAGCACCAATATACCATGGGCTACGTGGATTATTTCTCTGGACAAAAGTTACAAGAACTATTGAAGTTTCAGCAACCTGGCACCAGATCTCATCGCTAGCTGCAATATTCTGGCAGCAAGCATCAAGAATTACATCTGCATACCCACCAAGCTCAGCAGTATCCACATTTTTGGCAAGATGAGTGAAGCTAATCATACCCTGTCCCTGAAATAATATAACAGAATGTTATGACTGCAACTGAGCCATATGAAGTTTTGATCCCTTCCATACAGTTCTTATTTACAAGTTACAGCCTACAGTACAATCTCAAATCAAACACTTAAATATAGCTTGAGGCTTCCGCTGTGATTTCATTTCCCTACCAAAATTCAAAGGCATAGCATTTCTGACAATAAGTGAAAATCTGTAGTTATGCAGAAAAGTGGAAATGTTTAAAGTCAGGACAAGATTCTCAGTACTTGGAATGGAAACCCTCATCGTGAAAAATTAATACAAATTTGGGAAGCACCCTGAATATTAGCCTTCAATCTATCTCCTCCGGTTCTAAATATAAGACATAGTTTGCAATGCAAATTGTACGCCATAAGAGTTTCTTTTCAGATATACATATACGTCATCCTTTTAAGTTTGATGACACTGGTCGTCTGGTCCTAAGTATGTGTTATTGGCTTTTGGACTCAACCATAGCATTTACAGAAACAGCAATAACACCACCTTTCTTAGGTTGAAGGGTGTTTTACCTTCCATCATTAGTTCCTTATTAAATTAGCCAAGATTAGGGATTAGGAGGAATCTTGCTCAAATGCACCTTGTACTGGGTAACGAGCAAAATTCCGTGCGAGTTTACATGTAAAATCATATTTGGCGGGAATCTCATACCTTCACCTCGGGCGACCAATGGTCAACAGCTGTCAGCGCAGAAGGTATCACTAATCCACACAACTTCCCTAAATGAGGAAAATGAACCTATGAAAAGAGCAATGAATGCACTAATATCTCAATATCGGGAGGGAGAAAAAGCTGAACCAAAGATTAAATATTCCCAAAAATAATCAGATACGAGACCAATACCTGGGAAATAAACCATCTTAACTGATAAGCAGCCACAATTGCATATACAACAGGGGCTCTCGCGGATGCAGCAGAGAACTCGTCAGCTTCGTCAGACTTGTCCATAGAACTCTCTTTGATTATGTCTTTAAGAGAAAGCAAAACCTCAGGCATCAATTCCATCATCAATCTCTGCTCCTGAGGTATGAAATCGCACTCTAAGCCCAATTCAGCAACCCTCTTGGAATTTTTGTCGTCAAAAGCAGTAAGGTATGCTTTGGAGAAATCGTAGAAAGCAGAGCTAGCAAGACGAGAAAGATGACTAGGGATCCATGAGAGAAGGCCCGAATAATCCTGGGTTAAGGGCTTGAAGCTGGAGGAGGATAGCAAAGCACATGCCATAGAAAAATCTCTGATAGTTGCGTGAAATGCAGACTCTTGAGGTGGGATTTTTCTTGGGAGAAGAGATTCGAGTATAGCTTTGACGGAAACAATGGAGCCTTCGTGTGGAGTGTAGGCTTCGTTGGCAAGACACTCAGAAATTGGCTCCGATAACCTGTTAAGAAGAATTTAAAAAAAAAAAAAAAACCTAGTAACGTGCGAAATTTGACAGAGTAGAGAGGGACAGAGATATGCAGGGGAAGCTAACTGAAGGAGAAGGTTGCCGAGACTTGAAACCGATTCCATTCCCGACGACGCAAGGGACCCGCCAGAATGCAAGTCGCAGCAACGCGGGGCTGCTCTCGGAGTTCCTAGGACGACATCGTTTGAGGATACGTTACAGAGTAATGAACGGAAACGGATTGTTCTTTTAGGCCTAAAAATATTTATTAACTTCATCCTCACGATCTTTACTAGGGGTGACTGGGTGAGTGAACATGAGCAGCCCATGAGGGCGAGAATCCTATCCGATGTCCAGTCTGAAAAATGAATGGGTTGTATTTTGTAGGCTGATGTCTAACCCTGCCTGATAAAAGTCCTAATCATTTTTGGGCTGGGCAAGCATGGATTGGACACGGCGAGCTTCTCTTGCCTAATTAGTGGCGCCCTGCCATACTCCATGAAGATTCTAGTTTATACTTTACACAATTTTAAAGTTTTTAGAGATATCTGAAATATAATATAATATATTTAAACATAATAATATAATATATTTTAAATAAAATAATATTTATTATAATATTTATTTAAATATATTTAATTTTTTGGACAAGGCCAAATGGGCAGGGCAGGACCCTTGCCCGATGCCCGGCCCTGCCCAATTATTGGCTTAACCCAAAACTGCCTAAATTTTTTTGGGCCACCTTTTTAGGGCTGGGCAGGGCAATTTTTTTACTGGATTTGGGTGGGTAGATAAGGCATTTGAGTACTATACTCACCCCTAGTCTTTACCATAAAAAAACTTTTTCCTGAATTTAAATTTAATTTCTTTAATGTTTTCATTTTTAACATTAACAGTCATTACTTTTACAGTTAAATTACTAATAAAAACGCATTTAAAAATCCGCTGTTTTGGCTTTTGTTTTGCCAACGGCTTATTACTAGAAGGCTAGAAACCTTTGCTTCGTATTAATATTTTTGGATTTCATTCACTTTGGAAGCACCTTAATGCATCTGCTTATTTTTTAATCAAGATATCGTTCTTTTGAATATATGATTATATTTTTTAACACTAATATATGATTATATCAATAATTTATTTTAAAAATCTTTTCGTGATTTTTATGGACCCAGTATGATTTGATTTTATATAGCATGTATAACATTTGCACAACAATTTATTTACTGTTTTGTAGCATTTTGAAGGACTGATACTTAATGTAAGAACTATATATTTACTTAATTTGATTAAATTAAAAAAGTTAATTGCGCTTGTTAATACGACATATTTTCCTAAAAAAAGAACCCAATAATGATCCTTAATTCACTTTATCTATATCCTACTTAATTATTGTTGAAGGGCTATTAATCAAGATAATTTTAAACAAGGGTTTAAGAGTAAAAATACACATGTGATTTATCCTCAGGAGTGCCCAGCACCATTGTTCGCCTCACAAGTGCACGAGTTTTGCAAGTAATAAAGTGATTAGTAAAGTATCGTTCCCACGAAGATTTGTTTAACAAATTGGTCAAGCAAGAGGCTTAGTGAATTCAATTAAGTTGAGCTAGAACAAAGTTTTGAGTTGAAATGAGAATTTTTAAAAACTTTTTCTAAAACTAAAAATTGTTAAAGGAAAATGACTTTAGACTTCAAGGATAATTGAGCCTAGGATTCTTCTTCCCTTTTTGCATTTCATAAAACTTGGTTAACTTCCTCTCTAATAGCATTTCAATACATATATGTGTTAGTCGAAGGTTCAAAAACACTTGAAACGCTCTCTCAAGTCAAAATCAAGTTTCTCTTCTCATTAAAATGCACAATCTCTTGCTACAATTAGTGAGAATCAATATTTAAGCAACAACCCTAATGTGACAATGCAAGATTAGTAAATATATTTTTATTTTATTAACAAACCATCCATTTATCAAGTAAACTTCAAGACAAGCATGATTCCAATCAAGTTCTACACCTAGATTAGCTCTCTCGAGTTAAAACCTATGTGAATAAATCATCTAAATGGAGGCCAACCACTTAAAAACATTAAGCTAAGGTTGAAATCAACACATATATATATTTATCTACTAAAAGAGAGGAATATTCAAGTATTAATCCATACAAAAGGGTAAAAGAACCATAGAATGAAAGGTTTAGCTACTCATGTTCAAATACAAAGAGATTCTAAGCAAAGAAATTGAATACATGAAAAAACTAAGAAAAAAAGAGGAAGAACCAAGGTAAAATCCCCAAAATCTCTTTTAGGTTGAGCACCCAAGCCTCCAAGATTGTCCAAACCTCTCTCCCAAGCTCTTCCCTTGTGTGCCCACTTGTTTCCTAAGGTCAATAGTGTGTTTTTCGGCCCTTCCCTTTAGGTTAAATAGGGTTTTTCTGTTTCTGAAATGAGAAAATGCGTAGCTGTACTTTCAGCACTTTTTCATGAGACACAAAGAGCTACTTGCTGCGGCCAGTTGTACAGGTTCTTCTAATTTTACACTGTTTCACATCCTTTCTTTCTTTCTTTGTTTCTTGATTCTTATAGAGCTTTAAAACTTGTCTCCACTTTCTTACAAAAGAGGAAAGAATTATCAATTCTCAATTGAATCACAAACTCTACAGGATATAACAAGAATTTCTTTGATATTTGCCTTATACTTTGATATGCACATTTTCCTCTGTAACTTCATTTCTATGCACATTTTGAACCAAAAATAGATAAAAGGAGAGAGAAAATGTACTAGAATGTTGTCAATTTCTAAGAGTTAACAATCATATGCTTTTTTTAGGAGCAAAAATACATATGTGGTTACATTTTAGGAGCAAAAGTCACACCACCGTTAAAATTTTGTTGTAAATACAACACTTCCTGTTGTAAATCTATCCTGTTGTAATATGGCTTTTTTGTTGTAAATGGCCAGATTTTAAATTTGGTTGTAAATACAGCACTTCTTGTTATAAATCTAACATTTTCTATTGTAAATGACCTTTCTATATTTAAAATCTAGGGGTTTAAATGTTGTTGTAAATATCGCATTTTCTATTGTAAATATGGCCAGATTTTAAATTTTGTCGTAAATACAGCACTTCCTGTTGTAAATATAACCTTTTTTTTTTAATAAATGATATTTCTATGTTCAAAATCCAGGTGTTTAAATGTTATTGTAAATATGAAATTTTCTGTTGCAAATGCACCGTTAGTTAGATTTTAACGGTGGTGTGATTTTTGCTCCTAAAATGTAACCACATGTGTATTTTTGCTCCCAAAAAAGTATATGGTGCTTGGCGTTCCCGAAGATAAAGCACATGTATCTTTTTGTTCCTTTACACTTTAAACAATATTGATAAATATGATAAATTAGCCTTATATTTTTTTGCTCCAGATAAATTAGTCTTATATCTAAAACTAAAAGTCTAAAATCAACTCCCAGATTAGAAGGTATAGTGTCAATACAAAATGATGACAGTTTCTTCCTTGTTTTAACTCATAGTATTTCTTTAATTAGTTTTCTTAATTATTTTGTTGACCTGATATTTCTGTAAATAGTTACAGCACTTTGCTCTCTCTCTCTCTCTCTCTCTCTCTGAGAAAGCAAATTGTAACAATATGTTTTTGCAATTGTTTGTCTTGAATGGTTTTACATTAACACGAAGTTACTGAGTTGGCGAATGGTCAAAGATTTCAGTTCTTTTGACAGTAATTCACTAATTCGCAGAAATACCGATCTTGTGACTCTAAATTACACGGACGAGCAAGAAAGGCAGGAAAACTGTAGATATGGGTGCGTATTTCCTTATGGCATTCTTAATAAATATATCTATATCCCTTCAATATATATAGATATTTCCAATTTGACCAAGCCGGTAATTTTTGAATCTGACCCAGTCAGACAGTAATGTAAAATATAAATATCGATCAAAATTCATAACACAAAAATATTAGATACAAATGAAAATTTTGATAACAATCATAGCCCCGCCCTAATATGAGTAAGCTACATTAAACAGACGTATGATGGAAAATATATGCCATAGAAAAAGCGGAAATTCATTCCGAGATGACCCAAAAGAATGAAACTAGTATGATGCCACTGGAACGTGCATTTGATGTTCTTCAAACTTGTCACACAGAGGATCCGGAAGCTTAAAATTTCTCATCCCAGTGTCTTGAACTGTGACTGCATCCATATGTTTGCTAATGATACTTCTTATACGGAATCCTTTCCCCTCATTCACATTCCTCTCGTTTAAAATGTATTCATTCCCTTTGATGGAATCTTCATAATCTTCTCTGCAGTTGGGCAGATAATCCATATTAGATATAAAATGAGAAGCCAGTCTGAACTTTCATTTTTGGGAAAACCCTAGACTATAAACAACTAAAGTAACCGAATTTAATTTAGCAGATGAGCAGGGGATGAAACAACGTCTTTGTCAATAATTCAGAGGCATGTGCCTGATTTTAACGTGAACAAAATATTTCAGATCTTTCAGGGATATATAAAAACGAAATACGGAGTATTAACAATACCTCATCAACAAGGAAGACCAGCCTCTAAATCCAGAGGAAATAAGATGATGAGTGGTGACATCTCGCTGGGTTCCGGGTTCTCTGGACAACAATATAATTGGCCACCCGGCAGATTTGAGGTTCATGTATAATCTTAAAACAAGCTTCAGCTTTGAGTTCCCTGCCTCCTTCATACATTCACTCACTCTGTAGCTGTTAAACCTGCACAAAAGGAGAGCTTTTTTCGTCATGTTTTCTATCAATAACAACAACTTCAATATAATGACGAAGAAATGAATTCTTGCTATAGGGGATAAGAAATGTAGAATTTGCCAACAACATTTTCAGTTTTACCTGAAGAAACTGCATCCACCCTCTCTCTCTCTCTCTTGAAGAAACTATGTTTTGAAAAGATAAAAAGGGGATGGATCTGACTCCCGACTCCTCAGGTTTAAATTTTAAAGAGTTAAAACAATTCCTGCTAATGTTTTTGAGGTTACCGGTGAAACCAAATGGAAGAATGAGGATATGAAGGGAAAAGGCCATCTATCTCCACCAGCACCGCATCAAAACCTCCATCTGATGGCTTAATAAGGCTAAAGTGATCTTCAATCAGAGACATGGTTGAATCCAAGTCTGCAGCGTACTGACCTCGTTTGACATATTGTATGGCAGGAGCTCTACAAACCTTGGGAAGATTGTAACCTTGCAAGTTATTAAGCTCGGCATGCTGAGCACAAATCTTGCAATAACTGTAATAATTGAGCTCGATAACTCCAGCATGTTTACTTTGACAAGACTGCAGCATCACCGCCAACGAGATCAGTAAACTAACTAACAAAACCCCAGAAGTGACAAGTCCGGTGATGAAGATTGTTGCAGTGAAAGATGTCATGTAAAATCCTGATTCCACAATATAACGGCTCCCCATCTCTGTGATCGGAATGCAGCAGCAAGATTCGTCATCAATAACGCTATTCTAAAACAACAGTTGGCAAGATAATATACAGATTGAATGATAATTGCATGAAACGCTTCGAAAACGAAATGGCCAATGGCCATAAATTTACCTAAAAAGGCCCAATTTTATTTAGATTTCTCCAATTCCTATTTGTGGAGGCATGTTATGAAACTATATCGGTGAACAGTCATCTATGAACCCGGACAGTAGCTAAAGACGAAGACTTTGAATACAAATGAATCCATTTACAGCTAGCATCTACTACAGATCGTAATTATATATTCTCCTTTGTTTGGTTCATTTTATCATTTGTTCACCAGGGAGGGAGGGCATGATGGAAGGGATTTAAAAAGTGAGAAGCTTGGAATCACATAACATACCAGACCCACTTGAGAGACTTCCTGCAGAGTATTGGCGCTCCATTTGATGGGCATAAGCAGACATTACTAAAATCCAGTTCAAGTTACTAATTCAGCTTGCTTCCAAAAGTCAAGAAAGTCACCTAATAATTTTTTCATTCACATTGGGTCATCATTCATTACTTCAGTTTCAGTCTCACAAATCAACAGAATTGGCAAAATAAACCAATCCAAAAACCAAAAAAGAAAAAACAGAACTTGTACAGATGAATCACCACTACGAACAAAATTAGAACCTACAAATTACTATAGCGAGCATCTACTCAAGCCCTACTCCTTACGGTCCCTGTTAATACAATACGTCAATGCTAAAACCCGTATGAATTTATGAATAATTTACTTCTCCCTCTGCCTTATTATTTAAGCGCGACCATTCCGATCCCAAAAAGCCTATAAAATTTAATCCCAATAACATCAAATACAAGATGAAATGAAACCAATTTCATAATATGCAAGACACAGGTTGCGTCGACAAAGCTATGAGACCTTGAAGCATCCGATATGGGGGATTCCCAATCCCCTGACAGAAAATCCCGAATATGTTCCGAACTAGATCAAAAGGAAAGGTGTGAGAGGTTGGCGCTGGTTATTGTGTTTTCAATGTTTAAAATAGCTTCAATGACAAGTTGACAACCCAGGGAGGCTGGGAGGGGAAGTAAAGGTTTGCAAAACTGGTGGGACTAGTACGACCCAGTGGATACATTATTCGTCATTGTCTGTTACATCAGGGGGCTTCAGGAAGCTTCCTCTGTTTTTTTCGTTGTCTTTCTTTTTTTTGCTCGGGGTTTTTCGTTGTCTTTCATTTGTTAGCTTGTTTTGTTCTGCTACACTGCCTAAATTCTCAAAATTGGAGTCATGAATGAAATCCTAAATAACTTAGGGCCGGCTTGGTATAAGAAAAATTTAAGGTGAGAAAAGAATTCAAAGGAAGGGAAACGAAGATTTAAAAGATGAAGGAAGATGGCTTGAGTTGTTTGGTAGGAAAAAAATAAAAGGGTGGTAATTGGTAAAGAATTAGGAAATGTCTATTTTACCTTAAAAAGAAATTAATTCAAAATAAAAAAGAAAAATATTTTTTTTACTAAAATATTTTTTTAAAAAATATGCTCTTGTTAAGTTCGAAGTCGTGTAAAAAAAAATTCGTCAAATTCAAACTTTTCAGCTAAGTTCCAACTTCCCTCCAAATTTGAATTTCAGAGGTAAATTTATCCAAAAATGTAAACAGTAACGTAGGAACTTGAGATCCCACCAATTTTGGTGGGATTTGATCTTCCCACGTATGAGAAAAAATTAGTGAGTCTAGAAACTTGGGTTCCCAAAAACATTGATACAAAACGTATATCAAACAAAGGAACTTGCCAAAGTTTCATTCTCTCCCCACCAATTCTTTGTACCAAACAAGCCCTTAGCATTCAGCCTCCTATGTTATGCGAGGACTTCAAACGATGTCGTTTGCCCCTTTTCGTGTTTTCTTAGCCCTTCAATAAATCAACGAGTCTGAGCAGCCGTCTCCCTCCACCCCCCCCCCCCCCCCAAAAAAAAAACCCCTCTGTGGTTTACAATGCCATTGCCTCCGCCATCTTCTCTGATGACGTGGCGGTGGCCTGGTGGGGCATTTTGACTATTTTCCAATTGTTCTCCGACGATGTGGAGTTGTGTCTCCATGTAAAGTGGGGTTGTACACAACTTGAGTTTTATCATGCGTGTGTGTTTTCTTCCTGTTGTTTTGCCCAACGCCAGCGAACATCCAACTAGCAAATTAAGAAATCCAGTTCTCGATAAATTTGTTTTATAGTCCATAATAAGCTAATCTAACTAGCTTTAAAATAAAATGGCGAAAGAGGAACCCAAAAAAATGCATCAATCTTCTCTTATTCTGTATCAAAACTATCGAAAAATTGTCGTTGACACTGCTACCAGGAGAATTCTGGGCAGTTGCTGACGAAATCATTATCACAATGCGTTTGGCGAAGACAGGGCTAGAAGTTGCACTCAGTGGTGGGAAGTTGGGAACGGAGAAGGCCAAATTGTGGCGCGAAATTCAGAGGCGCCTTAAATGGTTTTAACTTCAACGGGAGAACAAACCCCTCAGGGACTTTTGTGGACGCTCTCTCTCACCAGGCGAACTTAGTAGGGTAGTGGTGGATTGGTTGGTGGACGGTTTCTGGGATTTTCCCAAGTTAGCTGACATTCTCCCTAGCAACGTGATCCAACAATTGATTGCCACTCTACTTCCCCTCCAAGCTGCTGGTGACGACATTTTGGTCTGGATTGGTACTAACAATGGTGATTTTTCTGTTAAGAGTGCCTATAACTTGTTAGAAAATCAAACTAGTGCCACCCCAGATTCCTTATTCAAGAGTATCTAGCGTTGGAAGGGAGCCGAGAGGATTCGAGTTTTTTTTTTATGTGGGTGGCATTTAATAATAGGCTCCCTATTAATAGTTGGAGAAGTACTTGGTGTACGGTTTCTCCCTTGTGTCCTGACTGTGGCAAAGAGGTTGAAAGTGTCCTACACATTATTTGCGATTGTGACTATGCGAAGAGTGTGTGGACAAGGTTGCTGCACCCGGATGCTTCTTCCGTCCAGATTTGAAGGACTGGGGGAGATTAACCTTTAAAAGGGACCTTGGTATTAGAAGAGATGGAAATTGGCAGCTAATATGGGAGTCGCCATGTGGAAGTTGTGGCAGTGGCGAAATGAGTCTATGTTTGATGAAGATAAAGTTAAACCTCAGATATTTTATTATTTTTCTCCCTTGTCTCCTTTATGATTTATAAATAACAAAATCTTTCTTTTATTTTTACCTCACATTTTATTATTTTTTTGCGAAATTTTGTTTTTATTTATTTATCATTTCTCCGCATGTATTACCCCCTCAAGTGCTTGGATTGACTTGGTGGAGAAATATTGTGGGCTTATATTTATGTGAATTGGGCTAGTTGATTGCTGTAGCGTCCGGAATTGATGAAGAAATTAAAAATATCACGGAATTTCTAAAGAAGTGGCCGCAAGAGGATGAGTCTTGGTGGTCATTCTTTTTAGATACAATGAGCTTTTACTTCTTCGTGCGTTGCACGGATGATAGTACTTCATGTATTACTCAAACATATTTTATTTTTAAAGTGATATAATTTTTTTGTCTTTAAAAAATATTAAGACATCACTATCAATGACTTACTTCCAATTAGAAATGAAACCTCAACAATGTTAATCAATAATATTCTCCAATTCAATTCAGAATATATATTATAAATGAAAAGTGGAGCAGATTGCCCTTAGTTTGAAACTACAATTCCATTGCAACATATTCTTATCAAAACACAACAGGAAAAAATTGAAGAATGTGTACATAATGCCAATTTGGCACTTTTGTGAAAAGGGAAGTTAGAGTAGATGACAGGTAAGAGAAGCAAAAAGGAGAGAAATCAACTTAGTGCACCAAAGAGGAGAAGAGAAACCATGGATGTAGATGAAGAAAAACGACACCAAAAAAAAAAAAAGGAAAGAAAAGAAAAGAAAAAAAGAGCTCAAATTGTGAAGAAATTGTTGATTTCTCTGAAATGTCAAAAGATGGAAAAAAGCTCAAATCAAGAAGAAATTCCAAGCTTTGAGCACCTTTGCTTAAGAATAAGCCTACAACACGTTTGGACATATACTAAATACAGCTAGCAGAGACTTAAAAAGAAAAGAACCCCACTTTATTATCATCAGGTGGCAATAGATTATATGAAAATAATGCAGTGCTTTTGCTTTTTTTTTTTTTTTTTTTTGAGTAAGCCCGCGAGTTTGTCCATCTCCCAACTCTCAATGCTAGGATTTAAATTTGAATCTGAATGCTTCCACAGGCAGTATATTTTAGTTCAAGCTATATCTGACCACATTTTTAAAAAAATTCTTCCGATAAGACAATAAGAAGAAACAACAAATTAAGAACTTTAATCATGGAAAATAATCTCATTACTCAAGAATTTTAACGTTACCAAGAAGTCAGTATAAAAAGTAAGAAGACAATAAGAAGAAATGACAAATTAAAAAGCAAAGAAGATAAAAATAGTAGTAAGACAATATGACTAATTTGACATTCACTTTTGTATGCCAAAAGCCATTCCATTACGCCTAGTCGCATTCCATGAGCCCTTCTTGGGTTATCCCATTCCGTTTTGCATCATCCCAGATTATCTAACAGATACTTATATATATATCTACTACCAAATTACAGTACTAGAAACTGCACTCATTGTCCATTAACAACATGGAGAAATGTGACATAATGAATATACAAACATATATTTTTTTGATTGAATATGGAAACATATTATGGATTGAAGAACTACACGAAGCTCAATATCACTTGAATACACAAAAGGCCAGCCTCATACAGGCACTTCAGTCATAGTCAATTGTTATAAATGTAGGAAATAAAGAATAACAGTCAGTCTATGGCCAAACAACACACCAAAAAAAAAAAAAACACACACACACACACACACACTATTCATATTCATTAAATTCAGTTCTCAGGTCCTTGATAAAAAAAGGAAAAAGATATATCACTCACGCCAGTTTTCAGAACAGAGAACATCTTCCATTGAGAAGTAGGCTTGCCAGTGAGAATAGCTTCATTTACAATTGCACTTCTAGGAGATATAAGCATGTTTGCAGGTACAGACTTCTTTTCTCCATTCTGACCTGAAGAGCATCCACTAGATACAACATCCATAGGCAAGAGATCACTGCCAGAGAGTTTTACCCATCTATAATTCAAAACAAAATACAAGTATATAAGCAGCTTCAGAGACCATACTGATAAAACCCAGTATGAGCTTATTTAGGATGCAACAACGTACTTGCCACAACAATGTACTATTAAGTTTTGACCATCAACACTAACACGTCTCAACAATAGCTTAACCGAACCTAAAATGTCATATTAAAATATAGAATTAAATGCTATCATCAGTACCTGATTCTTATCTGCTGATTCTGCATGAGGTCATAGTTCTTATGCCCTTTGGATATGATCTCCCTGGTCTCCTAGGAGGCCTTAGTGTCAAATGTGGCGGTTTTTTCCCTCTTGAAATAGAATCTTCAAACTGAAAATTCCCTGAACTATAAATTAAACTATGCAACGGTTACTGAGTACATATCATGTTTAAGCAATTTCTCGTAGACAACATGATCGTCAATGTAGTTTTAAAGTGAAATCAATGAATCTCTTTTATGCAAGCATATGAACTGTAGAACCAAAATCAGATGCTTGGATGCATATCACGGAACATGTAATTAGAAATAACTTCAATGAGACAACATTTAAGGAAACATAACCTATTGGCCACGGACAAAAAAACAAAACAAAAGTAACAATAAATCAGATGAAAACGGATCATAGTAAATTGAAAAAAAAAAAAAACAACAGGATCAAGGGATTCATAAAAGAGGGAGGACAATGAATGCATTCAAAAAGTGTACATGGAAACTATCATGTTTTGTGAACTTCCTCCAGCTAACAATGGCATCTGGAATGTTGCAGATATCACAGCTTTGTTATTTCATCCTTCATTAAAACAAAATCAATGGGGAGACAGGGGAGGGAAGCAATAAAAAGAAGTGTTGTCCTGAGGGAAATGTCAGAAGATATGGTGCTTCAAGATACTTTATTTTCACTTTGTTTTTATTATATTCAAACACCCCTTCTGTAAACCCGTGACGATGAAAAAGCAGTGTTGTCCAATTTGCAAACTAAGAAAAAGCAATGTTTTCAAAACCAAAGCAAAGACTTTGAAAAGGCAGCGTTGAATAAAAACACAA
Organism: Acacia crassicarpa; assembly: GCA_034222035.1. NCBI lineage: Eukaryota > Viridiplantae > Streptophyta > Magnoliopsida > Fabales > Fabaceae > Acacia > Acacia crassicarpa. The sequence goes on from JAWXYG010000004.1 coordinate 630,088, forward strand.
AACATGCAGCATTCATCCAAATGTGTTGCTTATTTCGATTTTTTAAAATACTCAAGATCATTCATGTTCAAACATAACATGCAAAAGAAAAAACACAAGTTTATGATCCGGCTTTCATTTAACAGGAAAAGGGAAGATTTAAAAAAAAAAAGAGTATGTTTATTGGTTCACAATGTTAGAAAATAAAAACGATGCGGTAATGAGAGCTCTCTATACATTCAAAAGAGGTAATGAGGAAAAAGTTCTAAGGCATAATTTCATATCTTGAGTATTCCAAAGTCAAATTTTGAATGATCCATAGTCAAGTGGAAAAATGCATACCCATGAGGAAAACAATTCAATGTAGAAAACCAAAATCCGAAATCAATTAAGCAGAGTGTACCACTTCCCATCGATTGACCACCATGAAGAAGCCAAATATTTATAATCATAGCTTGTTCTTTCATTTTCCCTTTCTACATATACCTCTCTGCAAAATCTAAACCCAAAGCAACGATTAAAACCCTGAAAAATGCACACCCATTGAAAATACACATGAACAAAGATGGTTCATTGTAAAAAAGTTACCTCGTTCTTCGCCGGAAAGTGATTTTCCTCTTCTTCGCATGTAAAAAATACACATGACTATTCTAGCCCTAGGGTGGGAGATCGGGGATCCTTAAACTTTGAATTTGCTAGTAGATTCATTTGCAGAAAAGGCCTCAGCTTCGTTGTCATTGCTTCTTTGTTGCCATCATCGTCGTCTCTAGGAAAATAATGGGTATAGACGAAGAAAAAAAAAGAAAAAGAAAAAGAAGGCAAGCATTAGAAACAGTCACCTTGACCAAAAAAGTTGAGAATGAATTTGTTTGGTTCGAACTTGAAGCTACAAAAAGTGCACCTCCCTTGGTCCAGTCGACTTTGCCTCTTCAATCGTGAGTCCAATATCTTTGATTTTAAATCCCACGATGTGCAGAGAATGTACACCAGTCAATCTGTGCTCGTGCGTCTGGGTGATCCAAAAGAAGAAACTAAAATCCGGCGGAGCCATTGATGGAGGGGGCCTAAGGTATTAGATGGCGAGAGGGGTGATGAGATGGAAGGTGAGAGAAAAAATGATGAAGATGGACTAGAAGTGGAGTGTTTGGCTGAGGGAGGAAAAGTTGTGAGAGGGAAAGAAAGCGACCGACAAGTTAAAGTTGTGTGAAAAGTTGTGAGGGAGCAGTGTGTCACGCCCGGAAAGGAACGCTGGATAATTCGCGTGCATGGACACTCTGCATTGGACTAGGAGGTTGAGACTTCAAGTATGGACAAGTCTAGAAACTCCTAGAATGTTGTAGATATGTGTACATAGTTGTAGAGTTGTATAAAGAATTCTAGAGAACTTTAGAAATTATGTAAATATCTAGATATTTCTAGGGAAGGTTCTGGAGAACCATTGTACACCATAGGATCTTTTCAATCTCGACCGTTCATTGAGGAGGTGGTAGGCTATAAATAGGAGATGCCTCCTTCATTTATAATCATCCAAGAGTCTTCAAGCATTTGTTGTTCAAGAGTTTCTCTCTCTAAGTTCTTTTTCTCTCTCTAAGTGTTCTTGTGTTCTTTGCCTTTCCTTGTCTACTCGAGGGGATTTGGCTGACTTAGCAAGATCGAGAGGAGTGATTAAGCTAAGGCCGGTACGGTATTTGGGTGATCAAATTCAAGGTCGTGACAAGTGGCTTGAGTGCAGCCCGATGGTGTTTTAATTGGAACCGGCTTATGAACAGTATATATATATTGATTTGTGTCTTTTATGAATCACTCGCCACGGAAAAGATGTTAGTTTTTGTTAACTTGAAATTACAGTTTATTTTCTTACCGGGATCAAAATTCAAAGTAGAATGCACGGTTTTGAAATTTGGGTCAACATATGATGCGAAGGTGCATTTGACACTCCCAGAGGGCCAAAGAGGCAACACGCAGGCAGAAGAACAGAGAGAGAGAGAGAGTCACAAACCAACAAATAGTGGGGCAAGCCGCTCCCCACCATATCTCTTTTTATATATATCACCCGATCGCATCCACATAAACACTTGCGATGCTCATCACGCAATTTTATTAGCCTATCTGCCCAGCCACTGACACGTGGCACTACTTATTACGTACCTCTCAGCCACTTATCTACTATCCTCCTCTTACCGTTCCCATTTCCCCTCCTTGCTCTGCAGCCATGGAGACGGCCATTGCTTGCTTCGCCAGAGGTACCTTCCTGCCTACTCCTTCTTCCAACCACTCTCCTCCGTCCGTCTCTCCCTCTTTTGGATTCACGGTATTCTAGTTATCTCTTTGTATCCTATTCATTTTCCCAATTTTGTGAACATGTTTGTGAAATATGTCCCTTATGAATGACAGAGTCTGAAATCAAGCCCTTTCTTTGGGGAATCACTAAGGGTGGCATCCAAATCAACCGTAAAGGTTTCAAAGCCCAGGGATGCCTCGCCTGTGACCAGATGTGAAATTGGTGACAGCCTGGTGAGTTCAAGGCAAAACAATTTTTTGGTTGCTTCAATCGTTCTATTTTTATTTTTTTTTTAATGCTTGTGTGTTTGTGATTTTAGGAAGAGTTCCTTACGAAGGCAACACCGGATAAGGGACTGATCCGGTTGCTGGTGTGCATGGGAGAAGCTTTGAGGACTATTTCCTTCAAAGTCAAGACAGCTTCTTGTGGTGGAACTCAATGTGTTAATTCCTTTGGAGACGAGCAACTTGCTGTGGATTTGCTCGCCAACACGCTTCTTTTTGACGTACGATTTCCATTATATTTTCCACCATTTATGAGTTATGTCGTCTAGCTAGCTTCAGCTTTTGGTTTATTTTGTTTTGTCGTGTTGCAACTGCTGATCGAGGCAACCACTACTGCTTACAATTTTATATGTCCAAGTTCATATAATGTTAGAACCTGATCTAGGCAACCATTACTGGTGTGGGAAACATGAAGCTACTTGTTTCTGCCCGTGATAATTTTAACAATGAGCTCTTTGTTGGGTCTTAGAGTTTTAATACAATTTTATTCCAAGGATGTGCAGCGAAGCTAATTAGAATGTCCATTGTTGTATGCCCAGGCCTTAAAACACTCACACTTCTGCAAATATGCTTGCTCAGAGGAAATTCCCGAACTCCAGGACATGGAAGGTCCAGTTGAAGGTCTGCAATGATATAATAAACTAAGCAATTAAGACTTGGATATATTTATACATTGTGATGGCATTATGATATGATGTTGTCATTTTTGTGAATATGCGACTGCAGGAGGATTTAGTGTTGCATTTGACCCGTTGGATGGCTCCAGTATCGTGGACACCAATTTCACTGTGGGCACAATCTTTGGTGTGTGGCCTGGTGATAAGTTAACGGGGGTCACTGGAAGAGACCAAGCTGCTGCAGCCATGGGAATATTTGGTCCTAGAACCACATATGTCCTTGCTCTTAAGGACTACCCTGGAACACACGAATTTCTTCTGCTTGATGAAGGCTAGTTCCCTGCCTTATGTTTTCTGACAATTTAGGAAACCATTCAGTTGCAAAATTGATTCTGTAATTTCTGTGGTTTCATGATAGAGGTTCAAATTAAAGCTTCAGGAATTAATGACAATGTTCTCTGATTTGTTTATCAGGAAAATGGCAACATGTCAAGGAGACCACAGATATTGGTGAAGGAAAACTTTTCTCTCCAGGAAATTTGAGGGCCACATATGACAACCCAAAATATGATGAGGTCTACATAGTCTTCCATTAGGAAACACGAATTTTTGTTCTAAATCTGTTGTGCTATATAAGACATTTGCAAGTGAACACTGACGTCTCCATTTATTTGTCGCCCTACAGTTGATCAACTACTATGTGAAAGAAAAATACACATTGAGATATACCGGAGGAATGGTGCCAGACGTCAACCAGGTGCTTTAATTTCTTGATTTTCTCATGAAATTCCCTTGTCTCGAAATTAGTTTTGAGAAAAATCATTGAAAGTTAACATTTACCCGGCAGAACACGCTCTTATAGATGCCTTATTCTTGTGTCCAGATTATTGTGAAAGAGAAAGGTATATTCACAAACGTCACATCTCCTTCAGCCAAAGCCAAGCTGAGGCTGCTGTTTGAGGTTGCTCCTTTAGGGTTCTTGATTGAGAAAGCAGGAGGTTTCAGCAGTGATGGTCATCAGTCTGTGCTAGACAAGGTCATAAATAATCTTGATGAGAGAACTCAAGTAGCATATGGATCCAAGAACGAGATCATCCGGTTCGAAGAAACTCTCTACGGTTCATCCAGACTCAAGGGTGGTGTTCCTGTTGGAGCAGCTGCTTAAGATGTTGAGCTGCAATCCATCGGCAGTGTTCATCTGTTTTTTGTGCTGAAAGATGTGTTTTTATCAATCTTACGGACAAGTGCATTTCCAGTTTATGGTGATAACAAAGTTAAGTTGACGTTGATAAAACTGAGATCATCTCGTCAAGTTCACCGTCCGTTAGGCAGTGCCTAGTGAATTTTGGTTCATTTAGTATTTTAAATTCACGCTCTAAATCAAAGTTTTAACGAGAAAATCGTGGACAGACGAGGTTCTCTGCAGCTCTGTTAAGGGAGCTGTCAAAGTCTTTGGAGTCATCGTAAGAACACAATTTAAAATGTTGTAGTAATGGGGATATGTTCGATACGAGAGAGAAACCATTTTAGAAGATGAAAATCTCTAAGTCTGGCCTTGTTGCCATTTGTCCGAAACCATAACAAGTTGTCTTCTCAGTTTAAGAGGACAAAGTTAGCTTTGAATCCCACGGTTACCCTCACGAGATAAACGCTGCGCTCATAGAAAAGGGCAAGTGACTCCTACTCCCAAGTCAGCAGCGAAGATCTGATCCGTTTGCCCAAAGAAATATCTTCATCGCGCAACGGCGTTAACCAAGACTTGAGAGAAATAAACATGGTATGGCTATGTGTAGTGATATTATTCATTTTAATTTTCTGACATAAATGTAAACCGAGTTTTCTAGTTCTTCTGAAGGTAAGTTTCCTTTTCACCGCATCTCTGAGAAGAAAAAAAGAATGAATGAATTGGCCAAAAACTTGTACAAGTCACCTCGTGTATTAAGCAAGAATGCCGAGAATCATCTAAGTATATCAGGAAATGCTTTACTTGAATTACTTTCATGAGGTGCAGGATTCTGGCGTGGGAGATGGAAAATGGCATGGTTCAGTCGGAGGCATAGTCTGTGCACCTTTGGACAAAGTTTGGGGCGTGATTTCTCAAACCAAGAGACTCCCAGAGTGGATGCCGATGGTGGAAAGATGCACTGGCTTGGCCGGAGAAGAAGATGAGGCTGGCTATGTGAGGCTAGTCTCCGGCTTTATGTTCCCCCAACCTGACGGAGAGAGGTCATGGATCAAGGAGAGGTTGGTTTCCTTGGACTCTGCATCACACACCTATGTTTACAGAATGGAAGCGAGCAATGTGGGTTTAGATGGGTCTGTGAATTCGCTAAAACTAGCTGACTACGGGTTTGGCTCTACTCTTGTTCGCTGGTCGTTTGAGTTAAACCCCTTACAAGATGCGTCTGAGGATAGCACTATAGACTATCTGGGATTTCTCTATAAATCCTGCATTAATAGAATTGAGGGTGCCATAGAAGCTGAATCAATAAATGCTTCGCTATCATAATTTTCAATCATAGCAAATAATCTTGCGCCTGTAATCTTTTTGGTATATAGATTGTGATGCCTTGTCTATAACAATTGCAGTAAAAAAACGGGGAAGAAATTATATGGTATAATAATATACAGCTTTTCAAATTATATTTTAGCAGTTTCAACTTATTTTTGTAATTTTTTTAAAGTAAAATTAATATTTTTATAAGATCTTAAATCTGAACCATTAAAATTTTAACCCAATCCCTATTTATCATTACTAATAAAGCAGACCCTACCACTGCTTTTGTTTTTTTAAGCTAACACTTCCAACAGCTTGTTAAAAATAGAGAGATTTGTAGGAGAAAGAGCTTTGCATTAAGAACGCCAAAGTTTTGTAAAAGTCGGGCTAATGAAGTGATTTATATATTATAGGGCTGTGGATGAAACAAAAACCCATGAGCCCGTCTAAAACCTAATGTAATTGGGTCATATTGAGTCCGCCTAAAAAGATTTTATAACGGGTTAGGTTAAAACCCGCTTATTTAAGATTTAAATGTGCGGGCTATGGGCATACCTATTGACTGCTCATTACCCGCCCATTTAGTGTAATTTTTTTTTTATTAACTACTCATTTCATCCCACATTCCACTAAAAGCATTCTTTGAATTCCTTCTTATTTGAGTATTCAGCCACCTTTAATCCATAACCATAATAGTCATCAACTCTCAAGATTATATAATGATGGTACTTGTTTGAATTTATATTGTTTTGTGTGAATTCTAATTATAGAACTTTGAAGATTCAGATTTCAGAAATTTGAATGATGAATTTGGATGGATGCTTAATACTTATATATGTTTTTTCTTAAAAGAAAAATAAACAAGTCAAATGTAAATGGGTTACTCAAAACCCGGTTAGCCTGCCAATTTATGTGTTAGCCCATTTACATGGGTTTAAATGGGTTGAGGTACGGGCATGGGCTAAGTCATACCCATTTAAAATTAAATGGGCGGGCTATGGATTTAACATCGGGTTATCTAATCCGTCCGTTACTTTGCCCTAATATATTGAGGGATAAAACAGCATCGTCCAATAAACCTTTTTTTTTTTTTTTTGGGTGGGTTGAGCTGTTACAGGACTCTCCGTCTATGCTCTTTCCAACTTTAGAGCATCCAATCAAGGTAATGAAGTGGAATAGCCTACAAACAGAGTCCAACTATAAATAATACGAGTAATGTTATAATAAACCTCTTGAAAGTTCGCCACAATCCCGCTTTGTACTTTATGCCCTTCTGGAAGAGAGGTAAATGCATCAGAAATACATGCATATATACAAAAAGAAAGAGAAATCTAGAATGTATTATGGGAAAGAAATGGGGATTTGCAGGTGAGCAGTATGTTTCTAGCTAGTCTCAACTATCACACAAAGGCTTCTGTCATATTAGCATCGAAGAAGACAAATGCCTGCCACCTTGTGTGGCTTGCAAGAAAACTTGCTAATGCCATTCTGTATTCACCTAACTTTTTTAAAACGACATGGCTCCAAGATTCTTGATTCGTTATTTATAACTGAGGCGGTGAGTCACTTGCTAGCATTCCACACAAACACGAGAGAATGGAGCCACGTCTTCTGGCATTAATGTTTCTGGTGGCTCTCTCTTTTCCAGCTTTTGCTCAGTCTTTGGTTCGTCACTATAAGTTTAATGCAAGCGCATCTCGCCCTAGAAGTTTAGTGCAAGTAAAATTCCTATCTCTGCTTTTCTTACGAAGAAAAACATAAATAACAATAAGAAAAGCTGGCTTCCAACAAACATCAAAGGGCATCGCGGTATTCATAAAAAGCAGCTGTCTTAACCAGTGGTGAAATCAGGAAGTTTTTTTTAGCCTGGGCCAAAAAAATATAATAATAGAAATTAAAAATTGTTGGAATGAAGCCTTTCAAAGTTGGCATAATGGCATTCAAATCATCAAATACTTGGTCGGCGGTCGCCATGGCAGAACTGAAGCCTGAAGGTGCTTAAGTTAAGGTTCTTCGACGAAAGGTTGTCACTGGTCAGTGGCCGGCGTCGCCACGCCCCACGCTTGTCGCCGTCAGAGACTGAGGAGATGGAGAGCAGAGCACTCAGAGCAGAGAAGGGGGTTAGGGGAGCCGTGTGGACGTCGTCGCCTCGTCAGACGTTGGACCTCATTGGAGGAAGAGGGAGACTGACGGTGGAGTGGACGGTTGGCGTGGAGAGTCGTGACTGTGAGAGGACTGAGGAGTCAGAGCAGAGGCGAGTAGGAGTAGGCAGACGTGGGAGAGAAGAATAGAAGCATCTGCATCACTGCGTCAGACTCTGAAAGAAGCAAAGCTAGGAAAAAAGAAAAAAGAAAAAGAAAAGAAAAGAAAAGGTGGACTTGTGACACTAAAGTCCAAACAGTAGTAGACTTATGGTAGACAACCTTTAATTATTACAAAAAAGGTATAACTTATCCAAAACTGGTAAGAGATTAATTAGACTAAATTATTGCTTGTAATAAAATATCATATAATAAATACATATATTTTAAAATATTTTAGAAGGCAGGGACCTTAATAAAAAATTAGCTGGGGCCAAATTAGTGGCCAAAATAAAATATCATATAATTAATGCATATACTTTAAAAAAATTTAGAAAATTTTAGAAGGCCAGCTGGGGCCAAAGCACCAACAGGCCATAAGGTGGTTCCGCCCCTGGTCTTAACTGCAAACCAAGGCATTGGCAAGAACTTAATTGCACTCCCTCCTTTCATGGACGCCCCTTTAGTCTTTGACAACATAACCGCATTTGCTACACTTCGGTGCGAAGGCACGCCCCCTTATCTCAAAACTGTTCTGAAACGCAACCCCTGTTTCCACTAACTTCATCGATTCTCTCAGAAGCCTTGATTAAAACAACCACCCTGCAACAGTTCCGGTGACCATAGACCACAGTCTTTTCTTCACAATATCAGCTGGCGTAAACCATGTGACACATGCGTCAACGGGACCAAGCTTGTATGCAATCAATAATATCAGCTTTGTGCAGCCAACCGTAGCCCTTCTTCAAGCACATTACTACAACCAAAAAGGGGTTTACACGGATGATTTTCCCGCAAACCCGCCCGTAGCTTTCAACTACACGGGTACTCAACCGGCTAACATCCAGACCAATAGCGGCATGAAAGTACACAGATTGAATTTCAATTCAACAGTCCAAATCATTCTCCAGGGCACTACAATGGTAGCTCCAGAAAGCCATCCTCTTCATTTGCATGGGTTCAATTTCTTTGTTGTTGGGAGTGGATTAGGGAATTTTGATCCACAGAGAGAGACACTGTGGGGGTAGCGAACGTTGGATGGACTGTAATCAGATCCAGGGCAGACAACCCTGGTAGCTACAAATATATCTTTCTTTATTGAATTTGTTATCAAGAATAGCGTAACTAATTCACCATAATAAGAGTTTGATTCTGTTATGTTGTGGCAGGTGTCTCGTTTTTGCATTGCCATTTGGAAGCATACAGAACCAGGGGACTTAAGATGGCTTTCATGGTGGAGGATGGAAAAGGCCCCAATGAGTCTTTGCTTCCTCCTCCCAAAGACCTTCCAAAGTGTTAGGGCGCGTCTGATGCAGAGTCGTTAACGTCTGTATGCTGCACTAGGACGTAGATTGTCTGAAAAATTGCAACGTTTTAAGATGCGAATACTTGAATATTTTTAAAAAGGAGACAAAATTTTATTGGAAAATTATTAAAGTTGAGATTAACACCATACCATATGTAATTATTAAGTGTATAATTTAGAGTTAAGATATGAATACTTGAACATTTTTAAAAAGGAGACCAAACTTTATTGGAAAATTATTAAAGTTGAGATTAACTTATGGTACCATACCATATGTAATTATTAATTGTATAATTTAGAGTTAAGATGCGAATACTTGAACATTTTTAAAAAGGAGACCAAATTTTATTGGAAAATTATTAAAGTTGAGATTAACATACGGTACCATACCATATGTAATTATTAAGTATATAATTTAGAGTTAAGATGGTACCAGCAAAAAAATGCTTTGCGCGCCAGGAAGGGGTCGAACCTTCGACCTTCTGCTTAGGAAACAGACGCTCTATCCACTGAGCTACAGGCGCTGAATTTGTTGGTTACTCAACATTACATTTATTTGTTGCAGAAATGTAAGGTAAGTTGGGCCAAAAGCCCAAAATCAAGTTTCAAGTGAACTAAAAATAAATAAGTTATGGTGTATACACATATGACTTTCTTAAAAGTGAACCTAATACCAAGTATATTTTTGGAGTGCACAAGTGACTACGTGGTTATAATAGTGGAGGAAAAATGCTTATTAACTGTTAGTTTGATTTTTTTTGTATTTTTAGTACTGACATAGACGATGATTAACTAAATTTCATCCCAGTTAACAGTGAAGAAAATTACAGAAAATGACAGATATTTTGGATATTACAATTCAGCTCTTCTCTCTCCCAATCCCAATCTTACCTATCGGGCCGGCCATCTCCGCCTTCTCATCGTCGTTGCTGCTTTTATGTAATTTTCAAAACTATCTGGCCCTTTTCTGTAATTTTCTCTAGTTCCACACTGCCAACTATGATGTAATTTAGCTGATTCATCGTCCATGTCAGCCTTAAAAATACAAAAAAGTCAAACTAAAAAATTCAAAATAACGGTCAATAGGTATTTTCGCTCCATTTTTGTAGGCGCATAGTCACTTTTATACTCAAAAAAGCACTTGGTGTTGGATGCACTTTTAAAAACTACATGTATATTTTTACACCTTAACCCAAAATTCAATGACAAAATCATAAATAATAAAACAAGTAGAATAAATTTCAAGTGAGTAGAAATTTAGGAACTAAACTATGTCAAAACTTTATAGAATGTAGTCAGTTTTTTATCATGGGATGCGTTCTTCATGACTACATCCACATATTTTGACCAAAAAAATGACTATATCCACATATGACTATATATTTATTTTTCTTATTTTGTTGATTTAAAAGTTTCCCGCCATGGACATGGTATCTATCCCCAAGACATTTTCCCCTATTATCATAAACCTCTCATTTTTTACATTTAAGGCTCTGGTGATGGCATAAGTTTTCATATCAAAATACATTCAATTGGATCAGCGTTTTCATTTTCCCACCATTTTTTATACGTTGGCAAATAAACTTTTTGGGAAAATTCGTTTGAGGGCCCCTATTAAGCAATTAATTCCAGAAAAGGCCCACAAAATCTGAAAATACGGAAAAAGACCCTAAAATTCTGACAATACCCAAAAAGGCCCAAAGCTTCTGACGGAGTTGTTAATGGGGTTGATATAGTTGTTAGTCGGGGGCCGATTTAGTTGTTAAAAAAAAAATTAACAACTAAATCAGCCCGGTTAACAACTATATCAGTCCCCCGTTAACAACTATATCAGCCTCATTAACAACTATATCAGCCCCCGTCAGAATCTTTGGACCTTTTTGGGTATTGTCAGAATTTCAGGGCCTTTTTCCGTATTTTCAGATTTTGTGGGCTTTTTCTGGAATTAATTACCCAATAGGGACCCTCAAACGAATTTTCCCAAACTTTTTTGTGTGTGGCAACACTCTTCTTCAGGCCCCGAAAGCATATTTCTTTTCCTCATTATCAGGCAATGTTTCTTATCAAACAATCTTCTCGAGCAAATTAATTCAATTCAAGCAATGTTTTTTTTATTAAATAATTTCGGATGATTCTAGCTCATTTTCCAATTCGTTTCATGATTTTGATTCAATAATTATGATTAAAAAATAATTTTGGATGATTGTGAATCATGTTCAAATTCATTAAATATTTAGAATAAATATAAAATTGGACAACCAGAATTGAAAGTTTAGGTGTCTTGTTAATTTCAACTAGGTATTAACTCATCTTGAAATTTGATTTTGAACGTATAAATTGACTTTATTTAAGATATTAAAGAAATTAAATAATTTCCTTAATCATATTATATATTAGAAAAAGTAGAGATAAATATAAATATTTTAAAATAATTTAATTAACTTTCTTAATATTTCTAAAAAAAAAAAAAATTCAACTGCCGGAGCAGTACAAATTGTTTGCTGATTCGGAAGTACAGAGAATGAATTGGGTGAGGAGATTTGTTTTGGATGGTCCAGAAAAAAAAAGAGAGAACGCTCATTACATTTTAACACCCCCCCCCCCTTTTTTTTTTTACTATTCACAAATTGAGCGCCTCGCGGGGAAAAGGAACCAAGTGCAGGGGTCCGGAGAAGCGTTTCTGGACTACACCACAAGCTTATTACAAGACACTAAAAAAACCAATGTCTAGGAATTGCAGATTTAAAAAAAAAAAAAAAAAACACAGCAGGACCCTCTCCGCCTTCAGAAAGAAGTTTTAAAGAAAGGAAGCGACTTACAGAGCAATGTGGTCTATATACAACCTAAGTCTAGGCGTCAACGAATGCCGCAGGATCCAAAGGCCTTACAGTATCCGGAAAATCTGATCTCTGTCCGGCGAGAGAGTAATAGGCAAGAATATGGGCTGGATGCTCCACCGAGACAAGATCACCTGCATGATTTTGAACACTGACTCGCCTGGAAGGAATGAGTTCAATATTCCAAAATGGGCGAGCCATGGCTAGAAGATCGCGCCCCGACGCAGACACTCCATAGCCTTGCACCCAGAGATACCTGAGGGAAGTGAGTCGGGTGGCGGCAACGGCCAGAGCATACTCACTGAAGAAGGCGCAGCCCCTCATTTCCAGCTTCTGAAGGCTGGGGCAACCCCTTGAAAATTCCAACAGCCCTGCATCCGACTCCCCCACGTACCCCAGCAGCATCCATCTCACATTTTGGCTGTATTGCCCGATATATCCCAGGCCCACATCCGTCAATCCCCCAGGTCTCAGATACAGCGCAAATCTCCTAAGCTTGTCACACCCCATCAGCAAGGCCCTCACTCCGTTGTCCAGTGGCAAGTCCGTTATTCTCTCTTCCCTGTCCAACAGCACTAGTCTAAAATCGCACATGTTTTTCAGGTGTGCCCCAATTTGCTCCAGAGCTGCATTTGTGATATCTGATACATAAACCGCCAGATATTCTAGTTCTGGACATCCCTGCGACAGAGCAATTAATCCTCTCTGAGAAACAACCCCTTCTTCATCCTCCATTCCTTGATCATCATCGCCTCGTTCAATCCTCAGCCTTTTTAGCTTCTTGCAAAACTGAGCAAGAACTTCTAATCCTCTGTCTCCGATTACATTCCTTGACTGTCCATCAGGGGAAAAAACTAGTTGAAATTATCTGTGGCCCCTCAATGATTTCATCCATTTCAATCATTATAACATCTTAAAACTTTTCAGGTTTCCTCTTGTCTATAATTAGGGAGCTTCGAATCAATATATGCAGCCATGATTATTATTCTGGATTCCCAGGATACAGATGCATGCATATGCATCTTTGCATGTGTGTACGTGAAAAAGTTATCAATGGACGGGTGAAGGCAAATGTTGAAGTAAAGCAAGAGAGGTTAGAAGACAACAAAAATGAAGATTTTAACATTCATTGCAATGATCTGAAATAAGCAACTTGAATTGAGAAACATCTCTAGGGACTGACCTCAAGGATTTCCAAGTTTGGGCACCTTTGGATTAGCATACAATGATCTTCTGTATCCAGCATCGCATAGAGGAGATCCAACTTTTTGAGCACGGATGCAAAGGGAAAAACAATCGGCATTTCATTCTTTCCTATATAGGTTAAACCCAATCGATTTAACTTCGCGGGTAATGATACAGTGGAGTACTTGTCCGGATGCTCATTGTAAGAACCTCCACAAAATTCTTCTAGAGCAGTTGCGTGTCGAAAGAAGTTTATGAGATCCAAGATTTCACAATCAGTGATTTTCACAGAGGCTAAATTAGGGCAATTTTTAGCTATCAGTTCAAGGTCTTGAATCTTGACATTGGCAATATCTGTCAAGTAAAAATTTAGAGCCTCAAGAACTGTATTATTTGTCGCAAGCTGATGTAACCATTCACCATCACGTTCAATAATTGTGCTCTCCTCCAAAAACAAAACTTTTAAAGCCCTACGCGATGGGAAAAACAAGTTTCAACAAGAGTAATGCTCATCCATAGCAGGCATAAAATCAGATAAGAATGGGCTCAGGCTGACAAACCGAAAACATTCCTATACACAACTAACAAACTAAGGTCAGAAGCTTATGTCCAAATGCAGTAAGATGTCATCTTAGTTGTGTCCATGGTCGTGGAAAGAGCCAAGGAAACTAAATGAGGCTATAGATGACAGCATATGAATTCAGTGACAATAGCAGTGACACATTGTCCCTAAGCTGTATAACTTTACCATTTTCTCATACAAGATATACAAAATAAAGATGCATGATTTTCATTAAAAAGAAACAGCACACAAGCGAAACAATGTAAGCATTGGAAGAAAACAAAGCTAATAACACTAAAAACGCAGCTACTACCAACAACTGGTAAGGAGAGAATTGAAAGAAAAAACATCAAGATGAATGAGGCAAAATAAAAGTTGGCAGTAACTGAAGGACTTAACCGTCTACAAGCAAGACGAGAAAATCTTCAGAGATAATAAGTTGAATGTATTAATTAAACCAGTTTAAAGCAATAAATAGAGGTCATCCACACCAAAGATATGAGACATCAGATCCTACATTTAAAATTTTAAGAAATAAACAAGGGGTAACCACTTCACGTCATATGGTCAGAATTATACAGCAGGAAGTTTCTATGAAGTATAGTTAGAAGATACATAAATTTCAGAGCAAAAGGAATGAGATGAGCTTGAATCTTTCATGCAACATATAGTTAGAGATCCAAACGTACGAGGAAAAAAAATAGGTTAAAGTATACTTTTAGTCCTTTAAGTTTACATGAGGTATACTTTTGGTCCTTAACTTTATAAAGTATACTTTTAGTCCTTTAATTCTAACATCGTTAATTTTGCTAATAGAAAATGTAAACTCAAGTGATAACGGTGTAAATTTAAATGATCACCATGTAATTAAATACTATTAAACTTAAACTTAAAATATGGATAAATTGAAAAATATATAAAATTTGTGTAATTAAATGTTATTAGTCATCACTTGAGTTCGCTGCGTCAGCATTTTCCGTTAGTGACATTAACGGTGTTAGCATTTTAGGACTGAAAGTATACTTTATATAGTTAAGGGGCCAAAAGTATACCTCACATAAACTTAAAGGACTAAATGTATACTTTAGCCAAAATAATAATAATATTGCCAAATGATCTCCTACGTCTCTTCTAAGACTTTAACAAGGTTTTAAATCCACAAAAACAACCTAAGTTTCCCCCCTGACCATGCATGGAAGATTAATTTAGTAAACAAAGCATTATCTTGGCGTGTCCAGTGCATTAAAGAATTGATGTCCTTAACCATAATAGCTTCCATAATAATGTCCCAGACAAATAAGCCAAAATGAGCCAATCAAGATTCAGTGTAAGTTTCAGATAAACCTACTTTGCTGACAAATTATCGTAGATCAGATGATAACTGGTGGAAACAGAAAGTAAAACTAAATTAGAAAATGCATTGTCCCCAACAACAGATGATTTGGCGGAAACGGCTTATTCTTAGGGAATGTAAGCTTCCAACCACATTACCACACAATTCAAACCACAACATAATAGCAACAAAAAGGGTTTGCAAAGCAAACAAGAACACCTACCATTGCTCACAACAGCCTCTAAATGTATTTCACGATATTTGGAACCAAGAGACAAAGGTTGTGAAAATGCAGTCCAACTGCATGAAAATCATATTACAGAATCAAAGATATCAACGAAAGGATATCCATTCAGAGAGAAAAAGTACTCGAACTCTCAAACTACTACAATCACGAGTAAGATTTTGATACATGCTCAACCGGATATGCACCAACTTCTTCCTCCTCTAACTGTAGAACCAGGTAAGTTACCTAGCTCACAGGTTAGTTTATATTAAGCACAAAAGTCACAAACTCATCCAGATGGCGAGATGGGCAAGGCAACCAATCATGATTTTATAGTTGAACTTGAAAGTTGGAATTGATTAACTTCAATTAAATCACTAAATTGAAGCAAGTGAGAAAGAAAATCCTATAAATTTCAATTATAAGGCTCCAAAGTCTATGAAAACGACTAGTCAAATTACCTGCAAGACCGGCCAATATGGTAAAGGCCATCCGTGGAAAACCCAGAACACTTGTCGAGTTTGAGAGCTTGCAGGACATGGCCCCGAGATCGAGCGAGAAGCTCAAGATCCGAGTCCTTCACAATCATGCGCCGAAAGTGGAGGGACTTCAAGCAATCGAAATATTCAGCAATCTCCCTCACCCAAGGCGTCACGTAGCCTCCCCAATCCTCCGGTATCAAATTGAACATCGCCGCTCTCGGCTTCCCTTTCAGCTTCAGAGACTCCAGGTGCGGAAATCTCCGCCGGAGCCGGTCCGGGGTTGTCGTGTAGCACAGAGCAATTGTAACGTGCTTCCGCGTCAACGAATCAAGCTCGTACCATCGCCGGCAAACTTGAGAAACCGCATCCCGGTCTTTGGGGTCGTGAATATAAGGCATAACACAGTCGAGCACTACATCGGAGAATCGAGCACACATTCTGCTCCCGTTTCGATCCCCTTTATCCATAGAAAGATTTGTAATTGTGCAAAAAGAATCAAGAAAATGCTTGGAAGGGCCAAAAATTTCACACCGAGAGCTGAAGAAGGTGGATTTCTGGATTGAATTAAAAGAAACAGTTCCAAGATCTAAACCTGAGGATGAAGATCGGTTCCAAGGCTTGAGGATTCTACTGTCACAAGTAGCTCTAGGAAACAACTAAAATGAAAGATCACGTAAAAACCAGAATAGACGCGAATAGTTCAGTATATCGAAAAGGAACAGAACCGGACCATCGCACTTTCAACCAGGGACAGCACACCAACCATAGCGCCGGAAATTCGAAATAGGTGGAGGGGGGAAAAGGGTTCTGGCAGGAAAGAGGACAGAGAAGAAAGTTGAGCTTGATGAACGATGAAGTTGAGGAGCAGGGAGTTTTGCACGGAAGAAGAGCCAATCGGATGGGGAATGAATCGCAGACTCGACCAATGGCGGAGGGAGGGAGCAGTGGGTCACTGGTGCAAAAGTTGAAGCCGAACGCATCGTGGGAAGAGGCAAATTGACGGTTAAGATTGAAGAAATGAGGGAGAATCGGACGGCAAGAGGTTTGAGAGAAATGATTGGAGGGGACCATGAGCGGGGCCGGGGGCAGAGGAAATAAAGGAGGTGTATTATGGTTAGATTTTCATAATTTAATCCTATTTCACCTTTGGTTTATTTTGATGACGCAGATATTTGTGAGCGGGTGAACGATTAACGAACACCTTTGGGAGTGTTTATGAATACGAAGCAAGGCATGAGTTTCAAAGTGTGTGTGTGTGTGTGTATCTTGTTAATTAGTATATTCTTCCTAGTTTAGAGTTTGTTATAAATAACTTGTTGATGTTCACTCCCATTCCAATATTGGAATTTAGCACCTCCCAAGCCATACTTGTATTTTTTTTGGTTTTAAAAAAAGGAAGTAGTGCATGTATTACCATGACTACTGCTATAGGTTATTGTTATTCTTATTATCGGCGTCTCTTTCCATTAATTTTATTGCATTAGTTTCCTACCAACTAAAACAGGTAGTTAAAGTGATGACTTGAGTCGATGCAAGTTATATTTCAAATAGACAAAAGGGGATTTAAATAGTCTCCTTGTCCTTTTTTATTATCTGTTTTTGTTCGGTCATCCCATCCTTATCACTGAAAGGGAAAAAAATGAATGGTTTTAATTTAATATTTTCTAAAATTATCACTTTTTAGTTTTTAATAGTTTATATTTATTCTTGTGTGTAATGATATAATCATAATTTTATAATATATTAAATATTAACCTTGTGTTTTTTTAATCTAAATAACGACGAGAATAAATGACATGATTTTAAATAAAAAATAAAAAACCAAGAGATCAGAGAATGAATGGAGGGGGGTGAGGACTGAGAAGAAACGAGGGACTGCTTTTGAAGAGAAAGAGAAAGGGAGGCAACGCCACGGAGGTTTACTTTATTTGACTTTCGAAAGCATAAAGGTCCTTATGAAGTTAGCATTTGTCAAAGTATATATATTGAAATTGTATCTTTCAGTTGAAGCAAACAAAACATCATGATTATACCTAATTACTTTACTAATTACTACTCACCCTCATTATGAATCCCCCCAATTCAGTCCCATGTTTCTCCACTCTATTTTAGTCCTAACCAAAACATTTTACTTTCTCTTTTTCCCCCCCCCCCCCCCCCATCCTCAGAGTTTATGCTTGGAAAAATAAAAAACTATTCTTCTGTGCTTAATATAAGACATTTTTACCTAATTTGATTATATGAAAAAAAATTAGTTGATTTAGTTAATATGATACGTATTTTTTCAAATATGTTAATAATCTTTCTTTATTTTCTCTCCTTCGTTGAGAGAAAATTAATAATAGTAAATTAGGAAAAAATTCATAAATACAAAAACTATATTTACACATAAAATCAAAATCAACTCTCTAAATATATTTTATATTAAGGACAAGAAGGAAGTATAACAAAGTACTTTGTTATATAAACTACTGACATTTTTCTTAAAAAGGGTCGAGATTTGAATAAGTTTTTATTACATATATAAAAACAAAGATTAATTAGAATAAGTATTTTTATTAAATATATTGATATTCATATTTCTAAAAAAATTAATCTTCTTCACCCTCTCATGGACAAAAAATCCCTTAACTTTTCATTACTTTCAATAATAATATTATTGTACTTGTTATGTACAAGTACAACTGATGGTGAGTCATCGTACATGGCAAGAGTGGGTGATAAAATTGGTTCCACATCAGCAATACACGTAAGCAAGCAGAGAAAGAAGGGATGTGGAGTTTGAGGAGGAGGCGGGAAGATGCCAAAATGAACGAGGTGAAGGCTTGCATAGTGATGAGTGAATGGTGTTCTGATTCTGGTCACCACGTACGCTCTCCTCATCCATCCCTCCACGTACGAAACTGACGTTGGTCTCCCCAACACCCTAACTCTCTCCCATCCTATCATATCATATGAGTAATATCTATCGTAAGCTGCTGGTAAGCTATATGTATGAGCCAATTCAGCAACATTGTCATTTAATTTGGACAACAACTAACTGAAACAGCCAGCCGGATAGATATTGTTCACAGCCTTGTTCTTCCATATATATATATATAATGCACCTGCGAGCGAGCGTAATATATATGAAAAGGAGGCGGCTGACTGAGATTAGTTGATAGGGTTCTCAAACCAGACCAGTGGATGTTTGCCGGCTTTCATGCATATCTCATCCTCCACAATATCATATCAACTTACTCTGCCTTTCTGTTGCAATCGTTTCCCGGATTCCAGTTTTGTCTTCTTTCCAATATAATGATCCCTTCCATTTCCATACATCAATCACACCATCACAAATAAAATAACTACTCCACATCTGATCTGTATTCATATTATGCGCACTATCCATTCTTGGAGTCGCAGGCATTTATTTCATCTTCTTCCACTTCTCTTCATCTCACCACGTTCTTCTCCACCCAGGCCACAATCATTCCCTTTACCTTTTCATTTTTCCTTCTATCCTTAAATGCAGCTCATGTCCATGTCCCTACAAACTTGAATCCATTCCAAACCCAATACCGATACTGTGGCCTGCCTTTACTTAATTTTCGTCTTTTTTTTAAAAAAAAATAATAATAATTAATTAATAATAACAGCGGCCGGCAACATAGGATATAACATAGTGCTGAAACATAATTATTGGGAAGGATTAATAAACTGTTCTATACTCTCCTCATAAAATCAATTTAATAATATCCATTAACAATGTTATGGACAAGAAATTGCCTTCTAAATTATATATTATCATTATTATTTTATGAATCAGCATTTACACATTTATCTAAATGGATATTAACCATACAAATTAAAACCAAAAGCATTCGTTTATCATCACCCAAAACAAAACAAGTGTCAACCTCTTGCTTAATCACATTTTTTCCTAAATAATTTAGCACATCCAGTCTCACGAAAATAGAACTAATCACAACTATCCTCATTGTCACAAATAATAACTTCCTCATTATCCACCATGTTCTGTGTCAGATGGCCATCACTCCGACGCTTTATCCTCTCTCCCTCGAAGAAATCCTGCGGTGAGCCCTCTCTTATTAAAGAACTAAATCTTGACTTCCATGAGGGCTTTCTGAATGTAAATTATATCACCTTACAGGATTCTAGTGTCGAGCAAAAACGCTCCACGATAACCCAATGCAAGGCTCCAATCTCACGAGACAAGTAAGAAGCTGAGCGAACCATTGAGTAGCGACCACCGCCGAGAGAAGATATAAAATGGGAAAGCTTAGATACCATTAACAGTTTGCTTAGCTTATTTCTCTCATGGAAGTGGAAGGTTCTTGCATCTACAAAATGTGAGCATGGTTCTAGATGCCGGTGAGCAGCAGCAGCAGCAGCAGGGAAGACCAAACATCGTGGAGTTAAATATAATTTTAACTTAATGGCAGAGATGGCGGAGTTTCATATGATGCCAAAATTATGCTCTCTATACTACACGCTCTGAATTTGTGGATCTGGGTGCTCTCACTCAGATGAATTCAAATGATTATCATTTTCATTCCATCAAGAGAGAAATCCTACCCTTGAGCTAAACCGGACCTTAGCGATAGAGGATAGATTCAGAGGCGCTGGAGTTAAATGTGATTTCAAATCCACTGTGGCCATTGATTGTTTACATTTTGCTTCGCTCACCACATCTGAGTTTCGGGACGCACCCATCCCCACTCTGTTCTCGTATGATCAAATATGCGAGAAGGGTAGAGAGATATGTAATCTATTCAAGAAAACCCAGAGGAGACACAAGTTTCATCTTCCTCTGTTCCGTACGACCAGTGATGGTAACTGTGTGTTCTAATGCCGGTGAAAAGCTTAATTCCCTTCTATTCTGAATATTAGAAATGAATAACACTATAAACTCCAATGAACAATGTTTACAACCATGCCCATCCATATGTTTTCTCCAGCAAAGAGCGACTAAAAAACCAATCCTGGGTCCCCACTTAGATCACTTGCCCTTCTTAGGTTCTTTCATATACTGATCTATCAACGCCTCAACATCCTTCCAGAAAAGGCCCTCCACCAAATTTCCATCCTTGGTGAACCTGCGATCCGAACAGAGTCATACTATTTATTCTCTGATTTGCCAAAGCGAATGTGTTTCAAAAGCAAATATTTGGGGGAGGGGAGAGAGAGAGGGAGGGAGAGAAATACCATTG
Source organism: Acacia crassicarpa (assembly GCA_034222035.1). Lineage (NCBI taxonomy): Eukaryota > Viridiplantae > Streptophyta > Magnoliopsida > Fabales > Fabaceae > Acacia > Acacia crassicarpa. Next base: position 651,190 of record JAWXYG010000004.1, read on the forward strand.
GGTCACACTTTGGGTAAAATGTACTGGTTCATTTGCAGAAATTGATGTTGGGTCTGCACTTGCTATGGTAAGTGTGTATACGTCAGAAAATCTAGGCAGATTGGAAGAGACTACCAATCCAGTACTGGTGAAGGATGCCTGGACAAAGAATTGCAACTAGAAAAAATCAAATTGAGAGATGTTTTTTTTTTTTTTTTCCCTCCTGAGACTAAAATTGTGGAAAAGTGTGCAACCATTCTGAGATTCTATCGGGTGTTGAAGCGGGGACCTCTCCCACGGAAGTTTTTGCATTCACAAGGGCTCAAAACCGAGACCTCTTGTTTAAACGACCAGAGCCCCTTCCACTTAAGCCAACTACCGCTGGTTGAGAGATGATGAAATCACTCTAATAAACAAAAGCATGTCCTGAAGAAGCAACTTGAAACAATCTCAAGGCCCATACAAATGCACATCCAATCACGACTAATGCACATGAAGCATCAGCCGGACTTTCCAGGAAAAAAGAAGGCCAATATCTCTCTCAGACACATAAAGGTACAATTCTTATTCTCTTTCTATAAAATGAAAATAAATTCAAATTACATGGATGAAACACCAATCTAGTTGACAACACAGAGTGAAGAGCTATAGAACTTCAAGAATTTTTTTTTTCTTTTTTCTTTTCTAACCTTCATTCAATTAAGGATAAAAAAATAACCACATATCCTAACACTGCCCTGTGAACTTTATGCAAAAGAGCGAGTGGTATTAACCACAGGTGTTTCTAAGTAGTTATCATATTGTTTCAAAGTTCTATCACTACTAAATATTTATATGTACCAACTAAAGGGTGGCAGAGGTTGTTTCAACTTGAACCAATTAATGGAAAATAATAAATCAGAATCATGCAAGACAAAAAAAAGCAGCTACTCCTCATACACAAATGAGACTATGGGATTCTAGAGTACAAAGGATTTTTAAATTAAAAGAAACTCACAACAAGAGGATATGTGAACAGAATGGCCTTCTTCTCCTTTGTGTATATAATCAACTGCAGCAACCCGTTGAATACTATATACGTGCCAGAGTTAAGGATCAAAAGTAATTAAAGCAGTGTCAGTAAAATTTACAAATAAGATGATTGAGAATAATTTAAGATTTAAAAAATAATGAGAAAGAACAAAAATTATGACCAGGAACTTCTCTTAACCTATGCATAAAGTTGTCGAGCCCTGCGGCCTTAACATATACATAATGGCGTGTTTCGAGGCCTCAAAATTCCTACGTTAGACCTCAATGTGGGTTTAACCAGAAATGAGTAAACAAAAAGCTGCGATCCCATTTTCATTTTTACCAGGCAGCGAAACCAATAACCAATATGACGAGAGTCTAGGTAACTTTAAATTTGATTAGCTCTAGCATTAATTTCAGGTTGTTCAAATGCCGTTGCCCAAAGTGTTCCCCTATTCCAAATCTCATTTCTTAGGTATAAATAAACCAAAGTGCCCATTTTTAACCAAATACTCTTACTTTACTACAGTTTACTCAATCACATGTCTTTTCCTCATCCTTCCAGCGTTTTCACAAACCAAAATATTCGCGCGCCTGGAAAAGGATATAACACAATGCAGGCGACGAGGAAATCCCTGTTCTCAGGAAACATCATCCAACCCTGCCTGTTGTTCTAAAACAATACAGTAAAAACATAGGTGAAATTTTTATAGATTTATCTAGGGGTGAGTAAATCAGAATCGAACCAAATTTAATTACGTCTTTTCGGTTGAAAATTTGGTTTTTATTTTTGATAATTTCGATTTCAACTTTTGGTTTGGTTATTAAAAAAAAAGTTTGGTTAAAACCAAAAAACAGAAATATATAAAATATATTTATATTTAATAGATACTATTTGATAATTATATTTTTATACCTAAATAGGTGTAGATTTTAATTTATATTAGATAAAATCTATACATATTTTAAATCTCTTTTATTTATTATATACATTTTCTTCATAAATTTAATTTTGAGGATAAAAAGTAATTTTTACAAAATTTATTTATATATATTTAATGGGATAGGATATTGTCACTATTATTTTTTCACCGTTAGATCATAATCTCATATACGTTTATTATTTCATCATTTCTCTCTCCTATTGAGATTCTAATCAAACGGTGAAAAAGTGGTAGTGACAAAAAATGGTAGTAACAATATCATATCCCATATTTTATTTTGTAAATAACAAATTTAAAAATCGGTGAATTCAGTTGTTAACCAAACTGAAATATTTCAGTTAATTCGGTTTTAGTTGGTTCAATCATTTGGTTTTGGTGTGGTGTTCAAAATGGGCTCTATTTGGTTTTTCAGTTTTTTTCACCGAAAACTGAACCAAAAAACCAAATGTTCACCCCAGATATACCATATACATGCAAATTCAGAAACATTTTAAGAACTTTTTTTGGCTCGAAGAAACATTAAAAGAACTTGAATGAGAGTAATATGCACTGATGAAATGTTATCACAGAGGCAAACAAAAAGAGAATATTTTCTATATTTTCAACAATACTCTTTTTTCCTCCCAAATAATCCATACTCATTGATATGAAGCCCAATGAACATGACTGTTTTTACTCTTTACACGAGAAATAACTAAAATCATGATTTTGATGGAAACGAAATTCTCAAACTTTAGTTTATATTACACATTCATTTTTGCCATAACAATGTGTAAGTTGAAAATGAGTACAGGTGGTCATACAGTGTTTTCAGGGACATATGATGATCTGTTTCCTATTATAAGAATGAATCTTCCAGTCGAAGATGGTTCGTGGAATCTCAATCTGGAAAAAGAATCATTTTTGTTAGTCATCTCCTTTCACAGAGGCCTCGCCTTCGCAGTGTTAGCAGCATCCTTAGCGAGCAAGAAACGAGCCCCCTTAACAAGCTCTTCCTTCACCATGAACAAAACAGCGGCAGCCAGCACACTCTGTACAATTTTAGTGCTCATGCCGTTGTAAAATCCATAAAACCCTTCATAGCGGACCATCTTTACAATGGCATCCCATGTTCCTGGATTTCAAGAATGCAACTTCAGAAAGGAATTAACCAGAGTATAAACTTACAAAACATGAGGACTTGAAGCTAAATTTTCATTCAAATGCCTTTTTAATGGTTGTGTGTGCCCATGTGAGTGAGTTAGTGGGAGAGATAGGGGGCGGAAGGGAGGGGAGAAGCATTAATATCAAACTGAACAAAACCAATATGCAACATGTTAACTTCAGCAATGCATAACCAATAACCTCTCTGGTGACTAAACCTACAAAAATTGAATTATGGCTATTCATAGGTAAGATATGATTATCATAGTAACTTAAACCTTCATAATGGTGCCTCTTGTCTTTAGTCTTAACCTGCCTTGCTTGAAGCCTAGCCTGTAGCAACATAACAAGTGAGAAGACCAGGACAGCATTTTGAGCACAAATCATTTTCCCAATCCCCCATTCCATTCTTGAAAAGAATGGACATGAAGATGATACATAAGAAGATTATGGCAATAGAATTTTTTAAAACAGGACATAGTTTCTCCCATCCTTAATATAAGATCCACTTTGTAGTTAAATTTCTATATTGAAGTGGATCTTACATTAATGACTGGAGGTAGTACTTAATAAATGTTTGTACAACATCAACTAAAATAAAATGGTGAATAAAAAAATAGGTGATGTATAAACTAAGTGAAATGACGTGTATGTTCAAGAAATTACTGAAAGCCAACAATATGGCAAATGCTAGCATTTTGTAATCCATATTTTTTGCAGATAGAGTACGGGTTATTTGAATGAACAAATTGATCAATGCTCCTTAACATGAAAATATAGACAAGTATGCCTCTGAGTCAGAATTTTTCTTCTTTAATTTACATAAAATAGTGAATGTTGCAAGATAGAAAATGTTGGGCATTAAAGGGACAAGAAGACCAAACAATTAGGGTAGTAAAAATGAGAATGTTGATATGAAAGTGTGGTCATACATGAAAAGATAAGATATATAATAAATTTATATGAGAAGTTGATGTGACACTCATCAAGGGAGAAATAATAGAAAATCAATTAATATGGTTCAAACATGTGCAAAGAAGGCCGATAGAGGCACCGGTAAAGAAGGTTGTGCTAATGATCTTTAGCATTAGGATCAGAGGAAAAGGAAGAAAAAGAAGGGCATTCAAGGAAGTTATCTAAAAAACTAGTAACTACTAGAGTACAATGGCATAATAGATGTAACCAATCTCACTTAGTAGGATATGGTTCAAGTGAGGATAAGGTTTGTTGTTGTTATTGTAGTAGTTGTTTAATTTACATGTAATGTCAATGTTTGACAAGCATCCACCACCATGGAATATTTACATGGTTTGTGGTGATTTATATTCTATAATATCCATATCTGAAATTTAACAAATACAATTTTATGTTGCTCATTATTTTTTATTCTGCCAAAGCAAAGCTTCTCATTTATCCAACTGAAAACATATTGAATAAGCTAGAATGATATACCTTCACAACTAGAAGAGGATAAGTTACAACAGTAGCTCCAAGCTTAGCCAAAGCTCCAAGAAGGAATATCTAGTGACATAAGGCAATTTAGTCCAACCATAGTAAACAATTCAACATATTGAAGAATATGTCTGAATAGTAAACCAGACAAAAAGATGAAGTTACCCAGGGAAGTGACATAAGACTATACCTCTAAAGCAGTAACCCCATCACTACTCTTGTTACTCAGGGCACGTCTTCTTTTTAACCGTGACAGCATGGCTTCATACAGCATGAACTGTATAGAAGGATTGCTTACCTGAGATCAGTTAGACAGTGACATCCAATCAGTATTACTCCATTAGCATGAGAAAGGTTCACTTCAAACATACCATGACCAATGTTGGTAATACACCATTCCAGAAACCCCAGACTCCAGCTTCACCATACACTTCTTGTATCTGTAATTACATATTTTTATATTTTATTACTAAACATGTAAAAATATCTCTTCAGGTTTTAAGATCACAACAGTAATCAAACCCAAATGCATGCAAAGTCCAAGTCATCATCTAAGGGTGTGTTTGGTTTGAGGGGAGGGGGGGGGGGGGAGGGGGGGGACTGTGGGAGGGAATGGAGGATATTGACCAAATTGCCACTAATGAGAAGAACATTCCTTTTTGTTGAAAGTGTTTTTTTGGAATATTGAAAATTTTCTATGGGTTTTTTATAAAGAGGAGAGAAAAAATTTCTCTCCCTCCCCCCCCCCCCCCCCCCAAAAAAAAAAACCAAGCAAGCCCTAAGAGTCACACAGGAAAAAGTATATGACTAGTCAAAATTATCAGTAATTTATTGGTCTGTCTACATATTCTCTCTTCCAAATGGGATAAGACCAGATGCTCAGCATATAAATCAAAACAATATATTTAGTTTACAAAACATTTTCTCGTAGTTGAATGTTAGCCGAAGCAGCATAATTACCATGTATCGTATAAATTGCCAGAAGGGTGACCATGCAACCTAATAATTTTTAAAAGTCCAAAACCATAGGAAGCTACTGTTGAAAACAGATTTTACCTACCACATGAATAGTTCCATAAGGAGGAGGTTCAGCTGCAGAAAGAATTGTTTGTTCTGTAGCTACAGACAAGTCATGACCAGGCGTGGCTTTTTTCAACTCTTTTCTATGAGTCTGCACAGTGAAAACAATTTTGAACATTAAAAATAGTAGAGAACATACCAGAAAACATGCTTGGTGAACCAGGCCAGAAGAAAGCTGAGAGAAATTACGTTTATATTCCACAGCTTTGCTCAAATAGTCAAATTCATTATAAGACTGAAGCATTAGATCATAAGTAAGAAAAAAAATATCATCGCAAAAAACGAAACAAGAAACAAGAAACAAAAAACGATTATTCTCCACATAGAAGCCCCAAACTAGCTGCCTTTTTAAAATCAAGTAAGAAGAAAGATAGTTTACTTTTTCCCCACAAATTAACTCAATAAGAGTTTGTCTCAATCACAAATTTAGTAAGCATAAAAGCACCATTTACCTGCATCCGTGTAACTACCACCCATATGGGATTTGTCAAGAGCACATTAACACACCTACAAGCAGAATTTATCAAGCAAATTGAGTCACGTCACACTAGCATAATCAGCAATTTTTCCGACTTTATTGATAGATATGATGCTACAGGAAGACCAGTGGCATAATTATAAGGCCAAATGTGAGATGACTTGAAACTCTATAAAATTGCTGTAACCTGTGAAGACCACTACTTTATTCAAGCGTTAAAAATTGCAGCACAAGAAAATGCCACAACCATAGGCTCTGTACAGACAATGTATATTACCCAGATAAAGCAGCAACAAGTAGTGAGGATAACATCCCAACTGATCCATCACCAACACCGATCTTTTTCTGTTTTAGAGCAGCTGCTTCAGCCTTGCTCCTGAATATTTGATAGAAGTAGTAGTAAACACCCTGTACTTTAAACACTGTCAGTAAATTTGAAATAAAATTAAATGAAAAGGTTAAACAGGTTGTTATAAAATACATTGTTCAGGATTTGGCCGTTAAGAACTCTTGTTCATTTAAAATGAAAAAGACTAACATTACAGATCATGCAACATCAAACAAAGAAGTCGATCATTAGGTTATACAATACATAACAAGTTTCTTTTTTTTTTTCCCCCCAACGTCTTAATACCAAACTAAGTCAGAAGCAAGAAAAATCTCTATTGCATGAATAGGTTTGAGCTAATTAGACTCCAAATAGATTGACTAGAGGCTGAAGGCTGATAAGGTTCTTTTGGTGATTTGGTCCTTCTTTTCTTTGCATACCCCCCCCCCCCCCCCCCCGCCCCAAAAAAAAAAAAAAAAAATGAAGAAGAAGAAAAAGAAAATTTATGGCACTAGTCACTTCTAAAGAACAACCCCTTTAACAACCTTTTTTCCTTATCCCAGTGGCTTGGACTTCTTATGTGAAGTATGGGATTTAGGGAAAACCTACTGTGCAAGGGAAACCTATTTTAGTTCTATTCATCTGCTTTCTATTTCGCAACCTCTCCCTCACCTCTTTCTTATCCTTCCTCTTTCTTCCTTATCTCCCACATGTTTCCACATATTCCCCTTTCTGTTCTTATGTCTTCCTTCCTCTCTCTGTTTCCCTTTTATCTCTCTCTAGTGTGTTTAACATCAACTTAACTGTTGGCCAGTCACATAACAGAAGGAATCCAGCTACCAATTAATGAATTTAACTCCAACCAAACTATAAACCCTTTTGTCATAATGAAATTAAGACATATTCTCTAAGACTTCAAAGCCATGTATATAGCCACTTTAGTCAGATTTTCCAAACCATCCTGCCAAAAAATCAAGTGTAGTTAGTTCGCTAAACAATTGTCCTGGTAAAAATATCAATTTTCCTTTGAATCGATAGGAGGCTAGTTTGTTGGCTTGTCACACTTTAAGCAGATTTCCGGGCCTTTCCTACTTAAATTTATAGTTGTCCCTGCCAATAATTGGCTACGTTCCAAAAGCTAATGGATAAAATGAATTTTGGTTTCAGCTCACAGTTGTGTTTGATTTTGGCTATAAAATATGGCACCAGCGATAGAAACCAGGGATTATTAGGATACTGTTCAAGATTCACACAAAACAAAGGCATGTTTTGCGTTGTCCCGGGGACAAACATCAATTTGGCTGACATGTACTGTAGCCGTGTATATTGCCACAGCCACTATGCCCAAAAGCTAACGGTCGAATAACATGAAAGGAAATAGTTATATTACACATTTTAAACACTGCTCACCAAACCTAAGACTTGTTTCCGATAATGAGATTGCTTTGATTCATTCTTGTTCTTAATCTTGCTCCCAGCAACAAAAGGCAGTCTTAGCCCTAAGAAAACTAGCACAAACGTCACATTCCCACTACTTCTATAAGAGAATGAAAAAAAGGAATTAATTTGCTATAATTAATTTTCATTCGCTGTAGATTATGGAGAGGAATTGGGGCTTCTGTTATAAAGAGCATCAATATCACCAACCTAAGTATAGTTGCACTGACCTGAGAAGCAGCTGTGCCCACAAGCGACGGCATCAGTCCTCCGTACAACCGCTCCCATCCCTCATGCTTTACAACCTACATTTTTCCAATAAACACGATTAGTTAAACATGAAATATGGAAACGGCTTGTCTACAATTGTTTTTAGCACGCTGTAACTACAAGACACAGAGAGTGACCGGGATCGTATCTTTTTTCCCCTTTTAATCAGAGACTTAACGGTGAGATTAGACCTTTTCTTTTCTTCAATATATGAAAGCAGACTATCCATACAGCTAAACAATCGTATGAATGCCAATAAAAGGCAGAGACCTGGCACATTTGGTCAAGAGTTCCAAGATTCTTCTGGTCTTTCTTCGGATCACGCTCGGTTTGTTGACGAGTGTTTACCTGTAGATCACCTCAGGAGAATCAGAATAAATCGTTGACATGAAAAACTTGAAGGAAAACATTGAAACATACAGTCTGGAGAGGATATGTGATGAGCTGAGCAATGATCCCTCCTCCAGCTCCAGCGAGCCCGTTGATCAAAGCGTCCGACATAGTTATTTTGCAGGGACAAGATGGAAGGTATTGTTTTCTCAGGAAGGCAATGCAAATTAAGGCATTGAGGATTTGATAGAAAGGGAGAGAGGATCTAATACTAATGCCGGAGAGAAAGGAGGGAAGGAGAAGGCGCAGGTGCCGGAGCACTTGTAGCAATTTTAATTTTCGATTCACTGAAAGTCCACGACTTTAGTGCTGTGCAGAAGTTGTTGCGTTTGGGAGAAGGAAATGACATTAATACTGATGAGGGTGCATCTTTATGGACCATTTTACCCTTTTAGGTTGGGAGAGAATATGCTGCCACTATCCTCCCGAGCCGACAGAGACAGAAAACGGGAAGAAGGGAAGATCAAAGAAACCTCAATTGAGTAATTAGATTGAAGAAGCTAGGCTGCTGAACGATTCAAACGTTTGAAATACATGTTCACACAATATTAATATAGTTATCGCCGCTAATCCTTAGCGAATAAATTGAGTTTTGTTATCAAATCAAAGACGAGTAGGTGAGCGTGTTAATTCTGTTTATAAACTTTAGTTGTGTGTTTGTTTTGATCGAATACATTATATTTTTAGTTTTTAGTTTCAGGTGAAGAGTTAGTTAGTTATGCATATGCATATATGATATATGTCCATTTTTATATTTAAAATTATTTTAAAAAATCATAAACAATACTAGTATAATACACGCCCCTGGCCCCGTCTCCTTCACGTGCGGCGAGTCTGTCCCTGTTATCCTTTTTCCTTGGGGACCGTGTTCTTGTTTATTTTTAATACTGGTACTCCGGTATTGTTCAATCTTGAATGGAGTAATCAGCCTTAAGAACAGCTTATCCCCTATGATCCATGTTGCAGACAGTCCATTGCCCCGGAAATTGATAATTTGATATGCATAATGGGGACTTTTTTGAGTTTTTCACACTGACATTTCCCTCGAACCTGATTTGAACTCCGGGGATCCTCATCATCTTCTAACCCATGGCTCTCAGCTGACAAACAATTGATTTATATAAAGTGTGATTGGGGATCGTAGCCCCCTAGCTACATACTTTACCAACCTTTCTAGAAACCTCTCGGAGATGTGCAGGCAGACATTTCACATAATTGAATTTAGAGCAAGTTCATGAAGAAACTACAGTTATGTCTCCATTCATCCCCCTTACTTTGCTCCGTAGTTGATGTTTCGATTTTGATTTTTTTTTCCCCACGTCTGATGCTTCTTCACTTTTATAAATCCACTTCTTTTCAGATTTGGCTTTCCTCACTTCTCATTTCTATCATTTTCCCTCCTTTTTTTTTTTTTTACTTTTAGATTAGGAAATTAGCGGTTCAAATTTATTATATGACAAAAATATTATCATAAAGAAAAAAGATGATAAATATGGGTCATTAAGATATTAATTCAACCATAGAAAAAGAAACATGATGGTGAGAAGTATAGGAAGAAGGCCGGATACCTTTTTTTTTTTTTTTTTTTCTGGTTTCTCATCCTTTGTCCCAAGAGCTCCACTCACTAGCTGTATAATGTATACTACTTGAGTTTGGGCTCACTAAATCCGTCCTAAAGATTCATTTTAATTTGAAAGGTACAACTTCTAGATGGAAAACTCCTGTCAGATCCTTTCCTTTACAGAAAAGCTATTGGTTCACTGCAATATTTAACAACTTTTAGACCTGATATTGCATACTCTGTTAACAAGCTTAGCCAGTTTCTGGGCAATCCAACTGAGGTGTATTTTCAAGGTGTAAAGAGAATTCTAAGGTACTTGAAAGGTACATGCCATTATGGGTTACACATTAAACCAGTGAATTCTCTTCGATTTATGGCCTTTACCGACGCTGATTGGGCTACAAATATCGATGATAGGAAGTCCATGGGTGGTTACTGTGTATATCTTGGTGGGACACTTGTGTCTTGGTGTTCCAAGAAACAAAGAGTTGTGTCAAGGTCAAGCTCGGAATTTGAATATAGATCTTTGTCTGATGGAGCATCGGAACAAGTGGCTAAGCTCATTGATGACTGAAATAGGGCTCTTTATTCGTCAACCCTCAATTATTTGGTGTGACAACTTAAGTGCTCAAGCTCTTGCCTCCAATCCCGTTCATCATGCTAGAAGCAAACACATCGAGATTGATGTTCATTTTATTCGAGATCAGGTTTTATCTGGTTCCATTGCTGTCAAATATGTGCCATCCTCACATCAAGTTGGAGATTGTCTTACCAAGGCTCTGTCACATTCACAGTTTACTTATCTTCGGAATAAACTCGGAGTATGTCCCACACCCTCTCGTTTGAGGGGAAATGTTAGAATTAGTAATTAATTAGACTATTGTAAATAGCTGTCATAGTATTCCAGCAGGTCTATTCTCGTGTACAGTAGATGGACGGTCAGGATTTAATTGTAAATGCCCTCTGACCTATTCATTATTATATATATAGCAACACAGTGGCTGAGGACATTGGATTCCTCATTGCATTCATTATCCCTTTTGTCCGTTTCCTTTCTACTGCTAAAGGCTTCTTGATTTTGCTGTATTGGACCTACTTTTCACTAGTGGTCTTGGTGTTCCATTAGGCCGGAGCTTTTCTTGTTCATGTTCGGCTTGTTTGTGTTTGTTATTTTTGTGCTGGACTGCTTACCTTTTCTGTCTTTTTTTTTTTGGTCAAAGCTTACCTTTTCTGTCTACTGATGGGTTGCCTGTGCTTCTCTTTTTGAGCATGTAATGCAGCCCATTATTTCTTATTTCTCATTTTGTGGTATTTAATGTAATGCTGATAATGTTATTAAAAAAAGGGCATTATCTAACTAAAATGCTGATAATTTTATTTAAAAAAATTGTATTAATACAAGGTATCCAACTAACCAGCCTTAAAATACAATTCCGAATACACGCGACCCGTCTCTGAAACCCGCTCGCTCTCTCCCTCGGCTGAACCCTAAATCTCTTGGGTGTTTGCCTCGCCGGCGGCGTTTATGCCGCCGGCGAGCCTCATTTTGGTCCACAAGCGCCGCCATAGTGTAGATCGGGCCCTTTGGAGTCAGGTGAAGGCGAGTTTTAGGTTGGAACAGGGAAATAGGGCGGTGGCCGTTCTCCTTCTTCGGTACCGGCCCTCCTCTGGTCTCCCTCCTCAGTGTCTTCCCTTCTCCGGCGGCCGTCTGTTCTGTGGCAGCAACGGTGGCTCTCCCTCGTCTTTGACGGTGGGAGCTTTTGTTTCTACATTTCCTCCGATGGTGGCTTCTGGCTTGGTGGTGGCCTCATGCTCGGCGGTGGAACCTAGCTCGACAGTAGCCCACTGCTCGGTGGTGGCCCCTGGCTTGGCGGTTGACTCCAGCGGAAGGGGTGTTTCTGTTTCCTTTTTCCTTTTGATTTTAATGCTTTATGTTAATCTATGTTTTCTGTTGTTGTGGACTTGCACAATTTATGTTTGTATTTGTCCTCTGATGCTATGGATGTGGGTAATTATGATGGTGTTCCTTGTTGTGGATTGGATTCGCGTTCTTGGGGAAAGGGTTTTGTTGTTGGTTGCTTCTATGTTGTGCTTTATCTATGAGATTTCCATTGCTAGGATTGTTGGAGGGAGGCGAATTCAATTCTCTTATGTTTGCTAAAATCTGTTCGGTGGGTGGTCTATGTCACCAAGTTTGTTTAAATGGATGAGCAAGAGTTTTCTCCAGGGCTTCAATCGTCTTTCTTCGTCTGTGGTTGGGTGTTCTCTGTCCGGGTTCCTGGATGATTATGTAGCTGACCTATGTGCAGCGTTTTCTTATAAGGAGGTGTGCCCGATCGGGTGGGTTTTACAACCAGTACTTTCTTTCATGTCTTTTCTAACCTCGGATGGCCAGGGTGTCGTTGAAGTCTTCGTAGTTACTTTTACTCTTATTTGTTTAGGGGTGACTCGCTTTCCGTTAGGTGTTTTTGTATGTGTTAGTCCTTCTATTCTGATTTGTTCTCGTTTAGTATGTTTAGCTTGGTGTGTAATTGTTTATTGTAACTTTTATCAGTAATATCAATATATGTTCGTGTTCTGACCCAAAAAAAAAAAAAACTAACCAGCCGATTTTTTTTTTTTTTTTTTTTTTTTTTTTTTTTTTGCAGTTTCGTTTTATACGGGCTACTTCAGAAAGCCGAAACGAAACGAAACCGCGTGCTTGAGTCTTGAGTAGGGACAACAAAAATTCCAATTTCGTCCCCCTCCTCCTCTGCATCGTAGACGATCAACCTCTTCTGCTCCCGCCCCGTCAGCGCAAAAGCCAAAGCCCATGGCTTCTCCTCGCCCGCCGCCATCGAAGCCCTTGGATCTTGACCTCACCATCGTCTCAGCCAAGCATCTCAAGAACGTCAACTGGAAAAACGGGGATCTCAAGCCCTATGTTGTCTTCTGGGTCGACCCGGACCGTCGTCTCGCCACCAAATCTGATGACTCGGGTTCTACCTCCCCCGTCTGGAACGAACGCTTCACTCTACCTCTCGCCCACTCTCTCCAAGATTCCTTCCTCACCCTTGAGATTTTCCATTCCAAACCCTCTGAAACGGCCAAGCCCTTAGTCGGCACGCTCCGTCTCTCATTCAAGGACGTCGATGACCTGGAAGATTCATCCCGGCTCCGGAAGTTCACTCTCACGCGCCCCTCCGGTCGTCCTCAGGGTAAGATCCACCTGAAGCTCGGTCTTCTTGGACGTCCTCTGCCCCCAACCGTAGATTACGCAAACCCTAGCCCTCCACTGGTATGTTATATACCGACCAATCCGATTCCTCCGCCTTCTGCTCGCGATTTCAGGGGATACTCACCTTCACCGTCACCTCCACCGTACTCTTCTTACAGTTCGTATCCGGATGCGTACTCCGGGTATTATCCTGGATATTACTCCAGCGCTCCTCCTCCGCCGCCACCGCCGAGGCCTTTCTTTGATCGGTCGGGGAATTATGGCGGGCCGTCAGCTCCGCTTGATTATTCGTCGTCGTATGACCACAAGCCAAAGAGTGGGAAAATGGGCATGGGTACGGGGCTTGCAGTGGGCGCTGTTGCTGGTGGTTTGGGTGGGCTTGCATTAGGAGAGGGTCTGAAATATGAAGAGGAAAAGGTTGTCGAAAGGGTTGAAAATGATATGGCTCCACGGGATGATTATAGCGATTATCGTTATCGAGACTTTTGATTTTCAGTGGCTATTTTGCTGAGGTTTGAACTTTGAAGGTCAATTCTCTGTTATTCCAGTGTGCATGTATATATTTCTTCTCCGACTTGTATTTACGCATCTTTGGTGCTCTGTTTGTGGCCCAATGAAGTAATTAACAATTTATCCTTTGATAACCTCCTTAAGTTTATGCTGCTTTCTATATATAAAGAAATAAAGTTGGTTTGCTTATTTATTAGTCTTTGGCATTTGAGAATTTAGCGAGCATACTTGCTTATCAGTGTATGTTGTTAGGATGGAAGAGGATTGATGCCTGGGTTAGTAGTTCCAAATTCTAAGTCTTTTGTTCATAAAATTATTTTAGTTGCAATAGTTATTTGAGCCTCCTTTTCAAGCCTTTGTCTTTGTCTGATAAGATCGTCAGCTGCCTAACAGAAGCCAATATAGATCAATAGCAGCAAAACACACAGTTTTTGAAGTAATGATTTGGGAAAGCTCCTATGATGCGTTATGCTGAGATCTGCTTTTGACTAATTATAGATCGTTGGGATTGTGCAACGCTCACTCTTATGTTGCAGATGGCCCCGTGAAAGTTGCAACTAAGGTCAAATTTGCAACTATATGATAAAGAAATCCTGTGATGACTTGTGCTGAGACTTGCTATCGTTTGACTGATCATGGATGTATTTTTACTATACTCGTGCTGCCATAAGTAGGCCAAAAAGTTGCATATAAAAAGGATAGAAGGTATAACATGGAAATCTTTAAAGTTCTATTGTATTGTTGTCAATGAACACGGCTAAGCAACCTGCTATTAAGAGTTTGTGCCTTCCTTCTTTCAATTTAATGATGTGTTGTAGGATTCGAAGTTTCTTGGTTGATATGCATTTACCCTTGTTGAGGATATCCATAACCTTGGCACAGCAACTTTCTTAACGTGATGTTTAATATAAGCACGGCCAAATCGTCAATAAATTGGTTCTCCTTTATCAGAATTTAGTAGCATGTAGTTTATAATCTCATTTGTACGCATATTAAGGTGGTGTTTGAAAATATGCTGTAGAACCTTGAAAGAATACCAATTACGAATAGTGCCCTGCAGAATGGCGCATATTGGCATGTCTTAGTTTACATATATGTCTAGAAAAGAGGATTTATCCATCCTTCATTTCCATTGGCAATTGCTGTGGATGGAAGCAATGCTGATCGAACATGATAAAGATTGGAATGTGTTTTGGACAAGCTGGTTGATAACCTCTAACCGGTCAAACATTAATAACATCTTTACATTCAAGATTATAATTAAAATTAGATTAGTCGCTGTGATTGGCTTGATGTCCATTCTTTATGGTCAAATCAATAGACGTAGAACCAGTTTTCCTACTGATTCAAGTACTGGTTTGGTTTCAGAAATACTGATTTTTTGTGAGTAAAAATGCAACGTGCAAGAACAGATTGTCCTACTGGGGAAAAAAAAGTCTTTTTGATTCTTGAATGCCTCCATTAGATTAATGTAATGCTTTTTGATTAGCCTTATGGTCATAGTTTCATTTGCAATGAGAATTGGATTTAATTTGTTTAATTTGCAATGTGGCGTTGATTTACCATGCTTTACGTAAGCCACTTTTTGTGGTTGCAATCTTTACAGGCACGCTAACTTGAGCACTGAAACTTAATGAGTCCAGGCGAGAAGTAGTAATAATTTAAAGAGTCCAAATATAACAATAAAGAAAATTTTTGTTATTCAAAGAAGAAGATAAATAGTGCTACTATAAATTTTGTATTTCAACAGTTATGTGGCATTGCACATCCTATTCAATTTAGTTATCGGGCTCTTGATTGGAGGGAGTGTCATATAGCTGAAGTTGCTCACATGGATACCGCCAAATTTGCTATCCCAGCGGCATCATTGCTTTTTATACGAGTGAAGACTGCGTTTTATATTACTTTTATAACACCAAAAAAAAAAAAAAAAGAGTTAACATCAGCTCATAAAAATAACAAGAGTTTTTTAAGGAATCTAATTAAATCACTTTAGATATTTCTTCAAACTAATTAGTTTAACCAATAAACTAATATATAATTTAAGGATATATAACAAATGAAATGATTAAGTAACTTATTTAACTTTCTTAATCTTTCCAAAAAAAAGTCAACTAGATGCTATAATTAGGTATTAGGCAAGAGGATGCATGCATGCATGATGAATCGGAGTAAATACTAAATACGGATCGTCATCACACTCCCTTCTCCCATCTTCATACTAAATCACCATTTCAGCTTCTGCCAAAACAATGAATAATTAATTCATACACAGGCAGGCAAGCAGAGGGGAACAACTTTCGAAACTACGTACCAGCGTCCGATAAAAAAACAAGGAAATGGCAATAGATGCCTCAAGTGTTGTCTACATGCATATTCAACGCCCCCTCCCGCCTCCCCTGATCCAAGTTGACATTTAATAGGATGAGGGGAGGGGCATGTATTATGACTTATCCGCTGGCCCCCACAATTATTTAATCATACTTCTTCTTGTTAACATTCACTGTTCCTCTTCATTTTAATTTCCCAAAGATTGGATTTGTGTCTTTGTCAGTTGAATAGCGGAGGCATGGGAATGTCTTCCTCCGCCCAACCCAAACCACCTCCATTGATATCCAAAATGTTCATTTTCAGAAAACCACAATGCCCGGCACGAGACAACGAAGCCCCGAGGCAAGTGTTTTGTCCCGGCCGGCCGGCCCTTACCTGTGAAACACATGGTGGCCATGACCATCTGATCGAGGGACGGAAGCTCCATTATATTATATATATTATGCAAGCACACCCTCCTCCTATACCTTAACAACACTATCCAGAGAGTTTGCCTCTTTTTTTTATTGGGTTTATTTAAATAAGGAATAGAATATATCAAGTGACTTGCTTCTTAGTCAAACTACTTAACTAATTAAAGCGCAAGCCCACGATCCGCTGGCACTGAATCGCTTTTTTCAAAAAATAAAAATAAAATAAGGCAAAGCAGTTTACGTGAAATGTATTGGGTTCGTAAATGAACAAGGAATGATATTTTAAGAGAGATTCTGACACAAACCGACAAATCAGAGATGGCGGTTGAGGGAGATTCAACCGACCTCTAGCATTTTGAATTAGATAATGGAGTCCCAAGTTCCGCCCAGAATAGTATTATAAAGTAATCATCATGAAAACCGGAAGGGGCGGCCCTTAATTATAAGTACGTATATATATATATAGAGAGAGAGAACATCATGAATGAATATAATAATGAGGTGCTGGCAGCAAGCTAAGTAACCGTAATCGAATATTTGACAGTGTTATTGGGACAGTTCATGATTAGCTGAGCATGCAGTTAAGATTCTCACAACGTAAAATGTCGGCGCTTTCTTCTTCATTTATAATTCCTCGATCTGCATGGCTCGTGCCTCTCGTTTAATTTCTTTCAGGAATCCAATTCCCATCCCACACATTACTGTCAATGCACTACTAAATATTGAAACAGTCGGTGTCATACTGCAAAGCAAGCTGGAATAATAAATCAGGTGGTGCGCTGCCTCCATAATCTGAGGAAGAAAGAATCTCAAGTCAGCGTATGAAAGTTATGGAAGCAGAGGGTGATGATGCATATGAGAGAAAGATTCAAGTGACAGAATTTAGAATATGCTTTTCACTACATCCAAGTGAAAAGGGAGGAGTCATTCATTATAATAGGCAGGTCGGGTGCCTAATTTTAACGGCGAGAACCGAGAAAGATATGGAAGTGCAGTGAAGCAGTAAGTGATGAGAAGCTTGAGAGCAAATATAGGATGGAATTATTCCTCATCATATATATATATATATATTACTCGCACATTATATAATAAAATTAAGATGGATGGTTTGACTTTGGACTGGGAAGGGATACAGCCCAGATTTTGAGGAAATATATGAGAGATCCTTAGGAATCTCCAAAATTGCTCCTCCCCTTATTTTTTTAATTATATATACATATATAAGGACGCACCTTCCTCGTCTTGGATTATATTGCAGAGAGATGTAACATATCTATCTTGGTGATCGAAGAAGAGATCCTAAGAAATATGGATGTGAGATGTGTTGTTTGATCGAATGCAGGCTATGAAGGTCAGCTCCCACGTGGGCTTGCATATTGTGAATCTATATCACTCCTAATATCTATCTGTCAGCTGCTATTTTATAATTAGATGATGAATCATGAATCTCTTTCCCCCCCGCGCTCAGATTCAGCATTGATTTTGTCTTCCCTCGCTCAATCCAACACATCCCAATATATCTGTGCTCCGATTTCGTTTGATCTCTTCTAATCCTATTTCAATTCAAGCACGCCTCATTTCGATCTTGTCCCACTTGATATATCATTGCATACTCTCACGCACGTTCCCAAGAGGCCTTCTTACCTAGCTACGTCTTCTTCAATAATTACCGTGCCTACGTCTACAAATAGCTAGTTGTAAGTCTACGGCTGGGTCAAAGAAAAACAGTAATTCGGCCAAAATAAAAAAAAAAAGTCTGGTTTAATTTGGAACAACATAATATTGTCTCGGTCATGATTAATGATAATGAACTCTAGATAATTATACTTGTTGGCGTTTGTGGGTGTTTATCTCTGACCAATAGAAAAGCATATATACAGGTATTCAACTGCATGCAGAACTAACACATACACGTACAATAGAATCAAGATAAAGGCAGGTACGTGGAAGGATTTAATTAATTTTAAATATTCTCTGATGTATATTTAAGAATATATACCGTTTTTATTTCCGGCCTGATGTGACAATGACATGGATGGGTGTGGTAATGAGATTAAATGGAATACCCCTTCTCATACTACACAGCAAATTAAAGAACATTCCCGCCCTCGTACGTAGTAATGCAAAACCGATGATGATGACATCATCACCAGACTGGTAGTATTTTATAAAATAAACATAAAAAGCCACCTCAGCATCGTCCAGCAATCCAAATCCACGCACCGAGACGGCCGCTTCCCAACCCTATATAAACCCGACACTCTCGCCTTTCTCTCTCACTACTCCTCACTCCCCTATTACTCCTCCGCGACACGCACACCCATTACGATTCCGATTCCAAATTCCGCCATATCACAACTCCTAAGACGGTTGGAATTTGACAAAATGCCTTCTTCTGCGCCCGCTCTGGTTTCCAAATCCACCGTTTTCCCTGATCGAAGCTCCACTCTCGGAGACCTCAAGCTCTCCGTCTCCGACCTCCCCATGCTCTCCTGCCACTATATCCAGAAGGGTTGCCTCTTCGCCCCTTCTCCCCCTTTTCATTCTTTCATTCCTCTCCTCAAGTCTGCCCTCTCTCGCACTCTCTCCTTCTTCCCTCCTCTTGCCGGCCGCTTGAAGACCGATTCCGATGGCTATGTCTACATCACCTGCAATGATGCTGGCGTCGATTTCCTTCATGTCATTGCCGCCGGATTCTTCATCCAAGACCTCCTGGCCCCTCCCGATGTCCCCGAATCTTTCAGGGAATTCTTCGCTTTTGACAGGAAAGTTAGTTACAGCGGTCATTTCAGCCCGATTTTGGCCGTTCAGGTCACCGAGCTGGCTGACGGTGTTTTCATCGGCTGCTCCGTCAACCACGCCGTTACAGATGGCACCTCCTTCTGGAATTTCTTCAATACTTTCGCCCAAGTCTTCAGAGGTGTCAACCATATTTCCAAGGTGCCGGACTTCCACCGGGAGTCGGTTCTCATCTCGAAGGTGGTGCTCCGTTTGCCGGAAGGTGGGCCGAAGGTCACCTTCAACGCCAACGGCCTGTTGCGGGAGCGAATTTTCAGCTTCAGCCGCGAAGCAATTCAAAAGCTGAAAGCCAAAACGAATTGCAGGAAATGGACGGCTGACGATAACTGGGATGTCATTAGCGCAGCAGAGTTGATGGGGAAGCAGAGCAACGATCCTTACGAGAAGGAGAACAGGGTGAAGAGTGCAGGCTCTGAAACGGGGAACATATCATCGTTTCAGTCGCTCTGCGCACTGCTCTGGCGAGCGGTAACGCGCGCCAGGAAAATGCCAGCGTCGAAAACGACGACATTCAGAATGGCGGTTAACTGTCGGCACAGGCTAGAGCCTAAATTGGATCAGTACTACTTCGGGAATGCGATTCAGAGCATACCGACGTATGCGTCAGCAGGCGACGTGGTTTTGACGGATTTGCGGTGGTGCGCGGAGCAGCTGAACAAGAACGTGAAGGCGCACGACGACGCAACGGTGAGACGGTACGTGAACGAGTGGGAGAGTAACCCGAGGTGCTTCCCGCTGGGGAATCCTGACGGCGCATCCATCACCATGGGGAGCTCGCCGAGATTCCCAATGTACGACAATGATTTCGGGTGGGGCAGGCCAGTGGCAATTCGGAGCGGAGGGGCGAATAAATTTGACGGGAAAATATCGGCATTTCCGGGCAGAGAAGGCAGCGGGAGCGTTGATTTGGAGGTGGTGTTGGAGCCGGAAACCATGGCGGGATTGGAGTCTGACGAGGAATTCATGCGATACGCTTCGTCCTTTGAGTTATAGATTTGAAATGACTGCCCCTGTAAACGTTTCAGCATATTGAATAATGTATTGTTCATTCTTAATTTAATTTTTGGCCAGTGTACCTAATGACTAATAAGTGTGGTGATTATGATTATTGAGGATATTTATTTTATTAATCAGTTAATTATGCGTTCGGTTGCTCTAATATCTGCCTACAACGCCTCTGTATTTATATTTGTTTTTGTGTAGGTGTGTTTTTGTTTGGATTATTACCTTTTACAAAATAGGTAAAAAAATTATCTCAGCTTACAGAAAAAATAAACCACGATTTTGCAATTATTCAGACACTTACTAATTCAAGTATAACTATCGATGAGAAGGGAAGGAGCCTAGTGGTAGGGTTCAGACTTCAGACCCGCTGGTAGAAAAGGAGATGAGTAAGAAAGTGTTCATTTAGAATAGCGATTAATGTATTTAAAAATAGCTTTTCAATCTTTACTTACTATATACAAAATAAATATGTGGGATGAGTTTTATCTTAACTTAAGTAAATAAATACTTTTGAGACTCTAAAAAATGATCTCAAACAAGTAGTCAATTAAAATGCCTTTCAAATGAATATTAACAAATAAACTAAATAAGTTACTTAATCATTTTATATATTGTGTATCTTTAGATTATATATTAGTTTATTAGTCAAACTAATTACTTTGAAGAAAAAAAATTAAAATTAAAATATTATGAAGTAATTTAATTAGCTTCATTAATTTCCCCAAAAAAGTCAACTATGTCTTATAATTAGGACCGGAGAAAGTAATTCACTAAAGAAAGTTATTATACTATGTATTTAATATAGAAAGTGGATACTTTTTTAAATTTAAAAAGGAAATGAATAAATCACTAATAAATATTTTTTCGGTCCTAAATATAAGACGAGAGAGAATTGAAAACTAAAAGTTAATATTTTATTAGTGTGGGAATTTACACCATCACCTGATCAAAGGTCCCAATAGCATTTTTGTTAAATAATTTTTTTATTTTTTTTTAAATGGAAGGCACAAGTCAGCTATTCCCATACGCTTATGGTAACACGTGGTAATTGCTTCCCTCTGACCTCTCCCCAAGACATCATAACACATTACAAATAGTGTAAATTTAAATTCCTTCATGTAAAATATCCAACATTATTGTATCTACCAAATTGAGTTGCACGTTCCAAGAGGAAATAATTAACGTGGCTCTTTATAATTTTTATATTTTACTTTAAACAGTAGCAATAAAAAGCTCAATTATTCATGAACAGCGAAATCTGAAAATATAATTCATATTTTGTGTATTAGTACACATGAAACAATGTATCTAGGTGTTGATTAATGGAAACACGTGAGGAGTTAGAATATTGGTGACTAAGTTGACCCAAAAAAAAAAAAAAAAGAATATTGGTGACTAAGGGCTGAAGGCCCCCAAAAAGACTTTGATAAAACGCCCAGCATAATTAAGCGGCCCATTTCCATGGTTGGATTTCTTTTTTTCCCTAAGTATAAGTATAAGTATCCTCGTATTGGAAGTAGTTATATTCGAAATAGTGTCGGACATTAAATGTGGACATTTCTTCTAACAGGGGATTCAATATTGGCTTGTTCCAAGGAACTAGCCCCTTCCGCTTGACCCAACCTTCATTCTCCATTGGTTATGGCTTAGGATTTGAGTGTTTTTGTAGGAAGTATTTTGGATGACGAAGAATTTGGTTGAAAAAAACAAATTGGGTGGCAAGAAACCTGTAATCCTGTATATCCATTGATCCAATTTCACTGACTACTTGTGAGTATGGAGGGAGGCAGCTCTTCCAATCTAAACAGGGCAACTCTTGCATCTTGGCGGTTGGTTCAATGAACCCGGCGAGCTGAGTTCATTCGGAGCACAATATAAAAATTGGATGACGGCTATTTCGTCAATTTTCAATTCATGTATGAGTCCCCTCATCACCTCTCCCCTCCATAATTATTCAAATATAGCACACCCACTTTATTGAATTCTGATTCTCAAGTCTAATTGCTCCGCCTTTCCAGTTTCATGCATATCAAAAATCACTTTGCATCTACATTCAATTTATACCGGCCATGAGCTAATCTTGGCCAGTTGGATTCTTAAATTACTTAATTATCTATGCTTTACAGAAAAGTAAATATGCAATTTCATAGTGTCTCATAAAACTTCGAAAGAAAGACTTGTGTGAACCCTTGTTATTGAAATCTTGTAAAATGTTATGAGTCCTATGTCAGGAAACCTCACAAGTGTAGTATAGTATATAAGTTAAGGGACTCTTCCTCTTAATAGACTAGTCTTTTAAGATGGGCTCTTCTTTTAAACTTATGATCATCATATAAAATTGCATGCTCTATAGCTAAATAAACTTGGTATATATGAGCTTAATTGGCAAAGAATCATTCAGCTTGATGGTGAGCAAGCACCTGCTCACTGAAAAATATCATAACTCTGGTTTTTATAGCTGACAACAGTTCAGCTAAACATGCCGCTTAATTCATTCCTTAATTTTAGGAGTCTACTTTTCAGATTTAACATGGTTTTGTGAGATTGACCAGCAAAGGCCTTAATCATCAGTCATAAACTGCTAAATAACATTTGCTATGAGAGAATAGTACAAGATCTCATGAGTTTAAGGGAAGCTTTCAGTCAATGGCAACTCTTTATCTCTCTTATCCAAACCTTTCAAGGCTGGGTTTTCCACTCATATGCACGAATAGCCCAAGACATGTAACAATCATAGGTTCAGATAAGCTGCAGCTAACAAATACCTCGGACCTCAGCATTTTAGGATTCTATATAAAATAGGGCATACCAAAAGAGGTCACAGCATGGGATTTGAGGTGTCCAATATTAACAATCAACCGCCGAAGTTTCAATCCTCCACTCTTGAAATTCAGAATTTCCCTTTTAATTTCTTCTTCGCCGGGCAGAACGGATTTTGTTTTTTGGGCCCTGATATCCTTAGACCGTGATGTTCTTGAGGACGCCAAAGTTTTCACTTTTCACCCTCTGTCAACCTTAAAATTGAGAAAGCTGTCCATATTTAATACTCACGCAGTCACGCTACTTTAAATAGGATTACTTTTTATATGAGGATATCTATGTTTAGCACATACAAAAAGCACATCTTACTATATAGTAAAGATTACTCCCAGCAGAATCTTCAATAAATATAAGAACAAGTTCGCTTTTTCTTCTAAAGAGATTAATAAAGCTAAATAAATTACTTAATTATATCATTTTCTATATATCATTATATTATATGCTAAAGTATACCTTTAGTCTCTTAGGGTTATAAAGTATTGTTATGGATCTTGGATATGGGCCACGAAGCCCAACTCTTTATGCCACTACCTGCGACAGTCACTCCCACGTAGGCCACTACTAACTGCATGATCGGGAACACGAGCCACTACCAACCGCATATCTCGGGATACGAACATGAACCACCATCTCCTATAAATAGGAGAACATTCCACTGGTGAACGGTACGCACTATTCACCCTTTCATTCTCACTGAGCACACACCCCCACACTCAGTGGCTAAACGCCGGAAGTATATTCGAACTACGTTGGCTTTGATCCCTATACTAGGGTACGTAGGCCCTAGGCATTGCTCCTAGTTCAAGCCAGTATTATATTGTTCATACTCGAACAAGTATACTTTTGATCATATATTTCTCACACCATTAATATTGCTAATGTAAAATGTCGACACAAGTTATGCCAACAAACTTAAGTGATGACAGTGCAGCTCACAAAGCATATGTAAGTTTTAATTTTTAATATAAAATATTTAAATTATTGAACAAAAACAAACCGAAAAATTGGTGCAAATGAAATCGAAATTATGATATTTAGATTATTAAACTAATAATTTTAATTCAATCTAGTTTTTTTTTAAGAATAATTACACAGTCATCACTTGAGTTTGTTGTGTTAGTGTTTTTCATTAACAATATTAACGATTTTAAAATTATAAGACCAAGAATATATTTTATAAAGTTAAAAGACCAAAAGTGTACCTTGTGTAAATTAATTTAAAGGACAATATCAGTCTATAAGTTAGACAAATTAATTTAGAAAAAAATAATTAATGTAGATACTATAATTAACTTAGCCAACTTCCTTAATCTCTCTAAAAAAACAACTGATTCTTATAACAAGGACGAAAGAGGTAGTATTTTTTAAGAAGAAATTTAAATATTGATTACATTTTCACTGTATTGTTTCATTTATAATAATACATATTTTTGGGGCGTGTCGTTCTGCTTTTTCATTCTTTGACAATCTTTTGGATGATGAAAGAAGAGAAAGTTGGGAAGAGAGGAGTATCTCAAGAAAATCAAATAACGTGTCTTGGAATCTGAATTCATTTAAGCACACTAGCTAGAAACAGAAAAATGTCTCAGAACTTGAATATCCAATTGACTTTAGGTGTCTTTGGTTGAAGAGGGCTTAGTTTATATGAGATTTAATTTATTAAAGCTAAGTTGAGAGAGGTTATGAACTTTGTTTGATTCAAGAATAGAGGAGGAGAGGTTTAGTTTTTTTGTTTGGTTCAGGAAGGTACATAGGTGAGTGAAACTAATTATAAGTAGACAAATATACCCTTATATTATTACCTTTAATTTTTGAATTAGAAAACATGTTACATGTTATCTTATTAATTTTGCTATAATTTTTTTCTTTTGCCTTTATAAAATATTATAAAATTTTTTAAAAAAATTTAGAGAAAAAGAGATAAGATCTAACCCATATAACGAGACTCTCCAATCCCCACATACACGTTAGAAAATAAGGAACGGACTTTTACAAAATAAGAAACGTGATATTAATTATATCTTGTTATATAGGCTCTAATGACAGGGTAGGAGGCGGTGGCTGGAGGAGCAGGGGGCGGCGGCGGCGTGCAAAGGATGAGAGACGACAAGCCGACAACAGAGATCAGACAGGCAAACGAGTGAAAATGCGATGAACAATCTGTTTAGTACGTGTCAAATTATTTCTCTCCACTCCAAAAAAAAAAAACCCCCCACTTTTGCAGGGTTGAGAAAGGAGGGAAGGAGATGGAGCACCAAAGGGCAAAATTTTTTCCCACCTCTCACCTCCTTCCAACCAAACAAGGTTTTTTAATCTCCAACCTTCACCTCACCTTAAAAAACCTCCAACCAAACAAGGCCTTAATAAACTCCTTAAACTTTCACGGTAAGGCTACATCTTGCCAAGCTGAAATATGCTTGTCTATGTTAGCAGTAGAAATTATTTTTTAAACATGATTTACGATTTACGAGATAATTGTGTGATAAAAGTTTAATTCAATTTGCATAAACTCATTTTTCAAATGCCAACTCAAACCTGCAATTATATATAGTAACAATTGACGACAATTAAACCCTTATATATCCACGAATGGGACAGTTAATTATTAATCATCAAATAAATACATTTGAATCTACCTGACAATGGTAGTTTTCTAGTTAGAAAGTTGAGTTTATTGTAGCCAGTACGAGATAGGGGTGAGCATGAAGTCCGGAAGCCTAATGCGCCCGTCCAAGCCCAGCAAAAAATCGCCCTGCCCAACCCAAAAAAAAGAAACCCAAAAAAATTGGGCACAATTGGGCTAGGCATTTTTGCAGGCAAGGCTGGGCATCGGGCTGGGTATCCCGCCCTGCGCATTTGCCCTGCCCAGTAGGTATATATATAATTATATTTGATATAAATATTTTTTATATAATAGTTAATAGACTTATATTATATATTTACTAAAATTCTAATATATATATCCATTGCGTATTTGACCATTAGTTCATTATATTACTAATAATGCTTTGTATTTAATAAACTATGGATGTTATTTAATTTTTCACGTATGTTTATTTGACTATTTGTTGAGACATATGATACTCTTTTTAATTTCAAGACTCAAGTTGTAGACTTATTTTGGAATATTCTAAAGTGTATAATGTATAATTATTAATTACATTTGAAGTTTACAATATTGTTTATCATTATTAAAACTATTTTTTTTACATAGGATGTGGCAAGATATCACCATTTGGGCTGGGGAAGGCCGCCCTGCCCAGCCTATTATTGTCCAGACCAAAAATGTTAGAGCTTCTATCGAGTTGGGCTGGGTATCGGGCTACATTTTACTATCCAATAATCTTTTGGGCAGAGCATCAAGTAAGGGCCTCGTTCACCCTGCCCATGCCCACCTGTACGAGAGTTCGTTCGACATACAAATTAGAAAGAAGTAGGACTATGCAGATTAAATATTATTTAAAGAGAAGAATGGACATTCGGAGTTTAAAAAGAAGGAAGCAGGACCGAGGCGTGTTCCAAGGCGAAGTAGAATCCCAAGCATATATATCTATTTTCATTCATAATATATGTCCAACACACACACAATAAAATCAAGCTGAGCGAGCATGCAGAGGAGAATGTCCCGCACATTTCGGCATTGTTATTGTGCAGGGCCTTCCTATTTCACCTGAAAATAACTACATTGTTTTTGAAAGATAAGCAAGCATGTGATTCCTCCAACCCTATAATTTTTTTCAGTAGAGATGAAAAGAGCGTGGCCCTCCATTATATTATGATTACAGAAAGCTCAAACGGAGATCCAGGGGAGGGGGCTCCACCGGTTCCGCTGTGTCGTCTCTGCAATGAGCATGCATCCTCAGCTCCTCTGCTTCTGATGATTCCCCGACGGGGAAGAGCTGAAGCGTCTCCATCACTCTCTCTGGCTCCGGCGCCACTCGATTATCTGTATCTGAGTAGAACACTGAACACAGACAAATTAGATGGCATCAAATGGATGGAGAAGACGGGATTATATGTATATGAGTTGGTGGATTAATGTATGTACTTGGTGAAGAAGAAGGAGGAGTGAGTTTGCGGCGTTCGCGGGCTTTATGGTTCTGGAACCAATAGAAGACGTTCTTGCTCTCGACATGGCCGTAAAAGCTGAGGAGAGCGGATATCTTCCGGATCTGGCCCGTGCTAGGTGTTCGCAGACCTGACGCGAAGAGCTGACTCAGAAGCTTCAGCTGCTCCGCCGTTGGATTCCAACGCCCACACTTGCTGCCACTCCTTCTGCAAAAGCCTGACGTCCCTCCCTCTCCCATTCTTTCTCTCTCTCTCTCACTCTCACTCTCACTCTCACTCCTATGACCGTGCACATTGGTATTTATAATCCCGGCCCTTCCACCTCGCTCCTCCAATCAAATATATATTTTACATTTTCTGGAGGTCCCTCAAAATTCCTTTTATCTTCTCCTCGCTCATTTCTACTTTTAATAAATATACATCATCATATCAAATTAAATAATATAAACACTTTATCATGGGTTCAATCTTAACGTAGACTCCCTCCCTCCGGTCTAGTATTTTGTGCAAAGGGATAGAAGTTGGAGAGATAAGGACATGCGTAAAAACAGCGACTGTTCAACGCTTCGGTCTTAGAGCAGACAACATAAGTTTTCCAGATTCTAGTTGAAGTCTCGCTTATTTTATTAAGATATCCCCACTTCAAAATTTAATATACCTCCTCGAGTTCATCTGCTCACACACACGACTGTGTTTTTCAGTAAAGTACGCACTTGCTCCTCGATATTATATATATTCTCCATAGTTGCCTTTATAATGTGTGTTTGTGTAGTCTCTTGTATAAATTAAATTATTTTGTAGGCACAACGCTTGGGCATAATGATCAGATAAATCCAGGACCGTCAGGACACGTGAGATCAACCAAACTTTGTTTTTAAAAGAAGCGACTGTCTACTAAAGAACACGTAGAAATGGTTAGAGCTCAGAATTGGTGGATCGAATATATACGAGTGATTAATTAGTTGGCAGGACAAGTGAAAGTCAAATTTACACATTGTCTGGTTTTTGTTGGACGGTTGTGATCCCCACAGGCTGACAAAGATCCTGAGTTAGGCTGACGCCGTAGCTAACTAGGTTTCAGAGAAATCTTTTTAAGGAGTGATAAATTAAAGCTGAATTTTATATATAACTCATCACATAGTTTTATTATTTGAAGTGTGAAATATTTTAATTAACAGTCATCTCAAATCATGCATGATCTGTTGTTATAAGGTTTAAAGTAAAGCAATATAATGAATTAAATCAAATCACATTAGTGGGAACCAAACTTAATGATAATACGCACTACGTATATGTAAGATACGATAGATACAGTTTCTGTACAAAGTTAGTTTCAGTTCAAAATGGATGGTAATTTAGATTATAGATTATTGTAGGGAGCGTATACATGAATATCAGTACGAGAAGAAGGATTAGTTGGGCGCAATGGACGAGGAAGCGAGAGCATGGTCACGAGTGCGATGTTGGGTGGTGATGCAAGGCACCGCCGGGGGGCCCTCCAACTCCAAGGTGCTTTTGGACTCGTGTTACCTCTACCCTAACTGCGCATCATCCTCCTTCATGACAAGAACAAATTATTGTGAGCCTGACTTTCCACTACTTCATAACTCTAATTAATTCATGCAGCAATGAAGCGTGTGAAGCCATATTACTAATTAAATTAGAGCTAGCATATAGAGGGGACGCCTATGCATGCAAACTAGCTTTTTGAAATTTGAACCAAGCAAATCTATGTCCATTGATTCATTTTCAAACACCCAGGAAAGACAACAAACGGTACAACTTGGAATAACACAAATTCAATGTCCCCAATCCATATTTTATGTTTATGATAGTAAAATTTTGGGTAAAAGTACAAAAATATCCATGTGTTTTATCTTGAGGAACACCCAATATTAAGTACTTTTTTTTTAAGTATAAAAATACACATATGGTTATAAAAGAGATGTAAAGGTCACAATATCATTAGAATAACGGTGATAATTTTGGGTTGGTACTCACACTATTTTCATGAAAATACCGAAATGCCCTCTAAAATCACCCTCATCGACAGACAGCCATGAACTATCTAACCTTCATCCTTCCATCACCCTTCCATCACCGTCCCTTCTTGGTCGCCGACAACCATCCTTCCATCACCATCCTTCACCGTCGCCGGCAACCATCTTTCCATAAACGTGATCTCTCTCAATTTTTCAGTTGAATGTATGAAAGAGAAGAGATGGCTCCAAGGCTCAAAATTCTAAAGCCATGCTCTGCAATGATGTGAGAAACAGAGTAGAGAGAGATGAAACTATGTCGTGAGATTCTCTAGCGCAAAGCATGTACAAAGAAGCCCCAAGCATAGAACAAAACACGCAAACTGAAAATTCAGAAAAAGGATTTCCATATTTTGACCTAAAAGCAAAAGGATAAAAAAAAGGACCGAACGCGTTCGAGTTATTGGCTCGTCCAACCCGGCGGCATTCATGAGTCGCTCGGCGAGAGCCCTTCAGGCTCAAATGGGCATGGTTGAAGGTTTTGTTGTAACAAGCTCGTGCCCTGAAAGAAGGTACGGTGAAAGGCGCCCCAGCTATCAAAGAAATTAGTAAGGCAAATCTGAGTACAGATCCCTGTGTACTGATTTAGATCTACGCGTCCAAGCACGAAGCGGAACCATCTGAGCACACCGTGGGATATGAATCTTCACGCACTCGTGCTTGGGTTTGAGCTTTGGGATTAATTCATCCCTTCCCCATGAGGGCAATGAGCCCCTTGCTTTCATTTGAATATTGGCCCTCGCGCATCAATGAAAAGAATTTTATTGACTCGCTAAAAGATTGAAAAAAAGAAACGAAATCAAGTTTTGAAAAATTCTTGCATTAGCATTCATGGTGACACCTAGAGTTTTTACAGTGAGTTAGAGCATAAAGCTTGAACATGTACCAAAAATTTTACATAGTTTGTATAGATAGATGCACAAATACACACACTTCATACGGATCTGAGCTAGGCGTTACTGACGGGGATTGCCCTATTTGATAATCCAAGAGAGATTGAGATTGAGATCGAGAGCTTTGAAAGCAAGGGGGTGGGGGTGTTAAGATCCAGAGCTGCCGGAGGGGTTTTTTCTTTTTCCTTTTTTTTAATTAAGGACATTTTGGTATTTTCATAAAAATAGTGTAGACCCCACCCCAAAATTAACACCGTTAAGTTAGATTCTATCGGGACTGTGACTTTTGTATCTGTTTTATAACTACATGTGTATTTTTATACTGAAAAAAGTATATATTAGGTATTGAGCGCTTTTCAAGATAAAATAAATATGTATTATTACATCTTTACCGTAAAATTTCAAACATATCAAACTGTATATACATGAATTGTAAAAAATCAGGGGTTAAAAGTTGGATGAAGGGGAGATATTAAAGATGAAGTCCAAGAGTGGGGGCTAGCTTGAGTATAGAAAGGCCACGCGTGAAATCTAGGACACAGCCTGCCCTCGGATGAATGAACGTTGAACATCACTTATATATATATAATGGTCCGTGTCTTCGCTGATTTTGCCGGTTCTTTTTCTGAGAAGTGACAACAAGTATCCACCGCACAGTGAAAAAAATGTAGCTACGTTATAAACGGGCCCTTCTTCTGTTTGAATATAAGTTGCTGTTGCTTTCTCTCTAGCTCTCTCTGGCTGTGTGTAAAACACCAATGATATGACTATATGAGCACAGGGAAGCAATGAGCAAGCGATCAGTGGGAAAAGCTCAAAGCCAGACCAGGGAGACTGAGGTGCCTCTGAATATATATGTGTGGTGTTTCCGCAATTTATATGTATTTAATGTAGCTAGCTAGGTTGCCAAATTTTTTCCAACCGGACGCCGGTGGGGCTACAACGTACGTACGTAAATGAAAACTAAGGTTACGATCATTGGAACCAGGATTATATTAATTCTCTCATTTCTAGTTAATTATAATGACAATGACGCTAAGCTAAATGTTATTCCCCGTATTTCTTTTCTATTAGATTTTATGCAGATTTTGCTTCATTCGTTTTTTCGTAAAAGTTTGGAAGCATTCTAGAATACTAGACACGAACGTAACAACGATGATCACACTAAGACTACCGCCATTCAAACATAAATAAATATATATATATATATGACTCCACCTTCGAAATAAATATAATGATTAATTCCATTTCCATAGGGACGTACGAAACAATTTTGTGTGTGTGTGAATTATATTGACGCTTCGGCTGTTGACAGGTCATTTGGGTGCATGGCAAAACAATTTAAAATTCTTTAGTTCTATAACTTGGATTATTATATTGTTTGTCATATAATTGATATGATGAGTAAAATTGGTTTTGAGTGAAAAATCTACCATCTCATTGATTTTTCAGTGGTGTTTTGTGACCTGTTTCGATTAGCTTAGTCTATTTGGTTGGCGGGGAATGATGGGATTTTGGTAATATTAAAATTTTAGGAGTCCCCTCTCCTCTAAACCTTCCCCCCAATTTGGGGGATTTGGAGGAGAAGAGCAATATTTTGTCCAATTTTGACCACTATACCCATACATCTTTTCAACATTCTCAAACTACCCATTCTCTTTTCTTCTTCTCTACCAACACGGACGCTGCTTTTATCGCTCCTACCACCGTAGTTTTTTTTTTTTTTTTTTGGGAAAAATGATTTTGTTTTCTTCCTTAATTTAATTATTTGTAGCCTTTACTTCTAATAAAACATAAGTTCTACTTCGTCCGCAGCAACAGTTCGTTAATTGTAGTCTTTAATTTGGAACCACGCTAGCACGCACTAGCTTTTTCCAATTTTTATCACAATAAAATTTAGAGTAATTATTGTATATATGTGTGTAAATTAAATATAATTATAATCATTAGATATTTTATTGTATATATTAGCTATTATAACTATATTTATACAATTTTAATAATTATTAATTTATATATAAAAATATGAAAAGAAGGTATGAAAATTTTAATTTAAACAAAAGTATATATGAAAATAAAATACATGGGCAAAGTTGTCTATATCAAAATATTTTCTCTCACTTCCCTTTTTAAATCAAACAAGATAACATTAAAACCCCTCCAATCCTCTCCCCACTTATCAATCCAAACGAGGTAGTATTAAAATCTCTCTTATGATCTCCCCTCCTCTCTATTGAACTAATTTGAGGGGAGTGTTCGAAAAAAAAAGAAAGAACTAATTCAAGGGGAGCAAGGATGGATCCTAAATTCTTGATCTCCTACCTATGTTTAGCAACATAAAAATTTAAGTAGGGGATGGAAAGGAGGGATTATTTTTTGGGAAAATCCTTTTCAAGACCCTCTTTACCAAAAAAATTTTAGAAAATGCCCAAAAATTCTGAAAATTCTAGAAAATACCCCAAGATTCTGAAAATTCCAGAAAAAGCCCTTCAGAATTTACGGAGTTGTTAATAGGGCTGATATAGTTGTTAGCGGGGTACTGATATAGTTGTTAACTGGGCTGATTTAATTAGTTGTTAAAATTTTAACAATTAAATCAGCTAAGTTAACAACTATATCAATATCCCGCTAACAACTATATCAGCCCCGTTAACAACTCACGTTGGGCCTTTTCTGGAATTTTTAGAATCTTGAGGTCTTTTCTGGAATTTTCAGAATCTCGGGGCCTTTTCTGAAATTTTCAGAATTTTGGGGCCTTTTCTAGAATTTTTTTGGTAATATGGGCATTGAAAAGGATTTTCCGATCCTTTTTTTTTTCAAATTTCCCTTCCCAAAAAAATTTCCTTCCCCTCCCTTCCAAAATGGGAGATATGGATAAAACTGGGAAATTGAACCGAGCCTGTTAAGCTGGCCCGTTTAAGCCCTAGTCCTACAAGGATTGATTTTGAAAATTAGAGAAGCTAAATGAAATTAACCCTGTAAAGCCTCGGATAGACTTTCTTCCTCATCCCCATCCTATGGAGATCAAGGAGGGGTACGTAATATTTTGGCATAACTATTAAGTCCATGAAAATTTTTAATATTCTTATGATACCCTTTTGATTTTCTTCCTTATCCCCATCCTTATTTTAATATTTTGGCATGGAGTGACTATTATATCCATGAAAGTTATAATTATTCAATTTAATAATTATAAAATTATAATTTTATATAATTAATAAACATTCTAAAAATTCAAAAAATATTTTACCTTCCCTCTCCTCATCAACTCAACAAGGTAATATTAAGATCCCTCCATTCCCTCTCCTCCCAATAATTTAAATAAGGTAATATTAAAATCTCTCATCTCCAATAAAATCCTTCCTCTCCCCTTGCTTTACCAAAAAGATTCTATAACTGGGCATCAGGCTAAGGCTATATTGATGAAGTATTGCTGAACTTGAAGCTATAATGTTTTTAATTAATCAGATGAAACTGAAAACCATTTGCAAAACAGCTTGAATGAATGATATTCCACATTTGAAACAGCCCAGCAGTAGAGTCTTTTTGTTTGGGAAGAGGGTGAAAAAATTTTATGAGTTAATTAAAAAAAAAAGATAAATGAGGCTCCAAATTTTTAATAAATAGAAGATTTAAGATTAAAGAGTAATAAAAATTAGTTAAAAGTTTTTAAGCTCAGTTATCCAATTTTTTTAAAATAAAGCTTATTAAAATTGTCCCTAGCTCCCTTTCCCTCATGGCAATTAGAGATCCAGAAATAAGAATTTGCTAAGGCTCTGTTTGGATTAAAGAAAAGATAAGAATGTCAAAGAATGGAAATAAAAAGAGTGGAATGAAAAGGAGAATATTTTGTCTCCATGTGTTTGGTTCGTATTGGAAAAGAAAATGGCTGTTGATAGGAATTTTTTTTTTTACTTTAAAAAAATAAGGTAGGAAAATGAAGCAAAATACCATTATATCCCCTAAAAATAAGATATTATTTTAAACTACGTGTGTGCACTTCTACGCTCAAATTTTTGCACTTTTTTTCCTCCTTCTTTCGTTAAAGCTCTAATGATTGTTGACTCTCTTCCATCTTCGTCACTTCCAATCTGATGGATTTGCAACGGCAAAGAGGCCACCGTCGGCAGCTTCTTCTTCCTCCTTCCATAATGTTTTCCAGCGTCAATCTCTTCTCTCTCTTCCTCATTTTCTTCCGCAGTTGGAAAATGAGTTCCCACCAGAATATGTGGGAATTAATTTTCACATGTTTAAGAGAAAAATTCCCCACTGCTAGAAAGCATTTTCACAGGAAAATGTGAACCAAACAACCAACCGTGCGACAAAAAGTATCCATTTTCTTTTTCCTTCCCTTAGTTTTGTTCGAACCAAACGGGGCCTGAGATGGAGGCGGGGATGCTTAAACAAGATATCCCAAGCTTCACTGGGCTGCTAGGGAAAGTACATTACAGCTTCAGGAAGCTTTTCACAAAGTTACGTTCGCTGAGTGTATGTGTTCAAGATTTTGAATAGAAAGCGAGGTTTGTTGTTATTTCATTTGATCTTTAATTTGCGACGCTATATCCTATGAATTATAGAATTGCATTGAATCTTTTGAATGTCAAAGGCTATAAGCCAGAACTGATTCACGAACGGTGAAGTGGGTGTGTTCCACATCTATCTGCAATTCTGCATAGTGAAAAAGAAGGATGGTCGGTGTGTGGTTGTTGATGAGAGATCTGAAAGGGTTATCCCTCAAGGATTTTTGAAGGCCTTCCGGCTCAAAATTCAAGGACCCACATATAACCTTTATTCAATTCCTTAACAAATTGAGAACAAATTTAAATAATTATTTCTCAAGGAAAATTGTTACCAATTTGATTGAGATTTTAGGTAATTTTTCAATATAATTATGAAGCGGATAAAGTTAGAAGGCCGTGGGCCTTTAATGTATACTTGAGGCCGGGAACGTCACGACATTCTTTACAGTAAGGACGCTGAGATATAAGAGCTCCAAATACAGGGAATGCCCCACTTGTTCATTTACATTTGATAAATACACATTACACAATCACAACCATACATCACAGCACAGGACCACGAGGCCACATAAGAGATGGGCTCTCTTCCAACTCAAAAGTGGATGAAAACAGGCCCATCCGTCATCAAGCACCCACTCCGGCCACGCTATCGATCATCATCATTCATCACCCAACAAAAAGAAACAAATTCCATTCTTACTTTACATGCGCAAAAGACATTCAGAAGATCCATCTTGCGGAAATGACGACAAAAAGAAAAGAAACAAACAGCTACGAAACCCGCGGACTTGAAGGGATCGACGATAGATAATTAGATATGATGAGCTTCATCGTTCACGAGCCCATTAACTGGACTTGAAGGGAATGGCTCTGATCACCACCTGGTGGTACAGGGCTGCGAGAGCTGCTCCTATGAATGGTCCCACCCAGAAAATCCACTATTGCATCATGAATCAGGACATTCGTCATTCATTTGCGTTTCAACCATAAATTTAGGACAACTGAAAATAAAACAGAAAAGAGCGGAGGCGCATACCTGATCATCCCAGCCTTTGTCCTTGTTGAAGATGATGGAAGCCCCCAGACTACGAGCAGGGTTGATACCGGTGCCGGTGATTGGGATGGTGGCCAGGTGCACCAAGAACACGGCGAACCCAATTGGCAAGGGTGCCAAAATCTGTTCGTCCATTATATTACCAAAAAAAGAATTGTTATGTTTGAGCTATCGTGCTAGAGCTGTGTGCAAAGAAACATATCTTTTTTTTTTTTTTTTTGCTCAGGAGCAAAGAAACATATCTAATATAAGAAGGGGGTGACTTACGGGGACATGGGAGTCTCTGGCGTTACGTTTGGCGTCAGTGGCGGAGAAGACGGTGTAAACGAGGATGAAGGTGCCGACAATCTCAGCGCCGAGGCCATCCCCTTTGGTGTTGCCAGAGTTCACGGCATTGGCACCTCCCCCATTCACGTTGTACCTAGCGCTGCCCTCAAAACCCTTCACCACGCCCGCACCGCATATGGCGCCCAGACACTGCATCACCATGTACAACACTGCTCTTGTTAGCGACAGTTTCCTTGCCAGGAACAGCCCGAAGGTCACCGCCGGGTTAATATGACCACCTGTATGCACACACACACATCAACACTGATAAAGGGAGCAAGTAACAAGTAGTTGTCTGCAGTAACGCCAATAGACCAGATGGTGACCTGAGATGCCGGCGGTGCAGTAGACGAGGGCGAAGATCATGCCGCCGAAGGCCCATGCGATGCCTTGAATGCCGACGGTTGTGCACTTGGACTTGGAGTTGCTCACCCCCATGACCGTCAAGACGGTGATATAAAGGAACAGAAAAGTGGCGACGAACTCGGCTATCCCGGCTCTGTAGAAGGACCATGATGTGAGCTCAGAGGGCTCAAACAGTGGCGCCGGCGGTGGCTCCTGATAGTCCTTGCCTCCGTCTTGACTCTGAGCCGCCGTCCCGATGGGCTGCCTCTCCGGGAACTTGTTGGCTCCCAGCGACACGTCCTGCTCCTTCCCCTCCATTTTTGAGTAGCTGTGTGTGTATGTTGGGTTTGTAGGGTGTGTGGGGGGGCTCGATCGGCTGCGGATTTATAAAGCCAAATCAGACTAGGCAGGATAGGAACTTAGGAAGTGGTGGTTTTCTTATCTTTCCGGCCGACCAATCATTTGCTTGCTCATTCATTAAACTTGTATTTAAAGCCAACGAATCCAAAATAATGGTAGGTCCTCCCTACCTGGCACCACGGGCAACACTCATTGCACGGCCGACCATGTTCTGTGCTCCACAGTAGGCATAGAAATAGGTCAGGTCAGATCAGACTTTAGTTAAATAGGCCTAAATCTGTAATGAGGTTAAAAGGTCTGAGCCTGGGCCTGAGCCTGAATGCAAGCTTCAGCTTTTTTTTAGGCTCAGGCCTGAGCCTTCATAAGGCCTAAAACCTTTTTAAAGGCCTATTTACAATGTAGGCCTTTAAAAATGCCTCATATTGCAGGCTTTGAAAGCCATAAGTAGGTTTCATACACTTTAAACTTATCAAAACCTATATAAAT
The DNA here is from genome assembly GCA_034222035.1 of Acacia crassicarpa. Lineage (NCBI taxonomy): Eukaryota > Viridiplantae > Streptophyta > Magnoliopsida > Fabales > Fabaceae > Acacia > Acacia crassicarpa. The sequence continues at coordinate 688,450 of JAWXYG010000004.1, forward strand.
ACAAGAATGAAAAAAATAAATATTTTGTTATTATATGATATAAATAAAAATATATTTATTTAATGTTTAAATAGGTCAGGCCTGGAGGCTTACATGCCGGGCTTTAACAAAATAGGCATGGCCTATTTACACATATAGGCCTTTAAATAGGCCTTGGCCTAACCTTTTTAACAAATATGCTAGGCCTGACTAGGCCCTAAACAGACCAGGCTGTAGGCCACCTGATAGGGGTTTGACCTATTTTCACCCCTACTCCACAGGATCGGAGCCTGCGTAAAAAAGCAAAGAATAACAATACTAAAATCTTTTAATATTATTCTGCGTTAAAAAGCAAAGAATAACAATACTAAACTTGGTTCACATTCCATGTTTCTCCCTTACATGCTTCTTAGGTGCTTGTCTCTCTAATTAGAGGGTTGAAACATTTTTTTTAATTTTTCTAAATCTTTTTATATATTTTATTTATTTAGATTAAACTATATGCTGCATCCTGACATTTTTTTTGCACCCAGTATCTCAAATTAATTAATATTTAATCTTATATTCAGAAATATTTTCCTTGTAACACCAGTATCATGAAAATTAATTAATTTGAGATACTGGGTACAAAAAAAAATTTTAGGATACATCATATAGTTTAATCTAAATAAATAAAAAATATAAAAATTTTTACCCAAAAAAAAAAAAGTTTCAAGCCTCTAATTAAAGAGACAACCACCTAATAAGCATATAAGAGAGGAGCATGTGATGTGATGAATTCAACAAAATATTGACAAGATGGGGCGCACCCAAAATTGGAGAGGTTCAAGTGAGTAATATTTATTCAAACACAAGACGATATATATATACAGACACATATACACAGCACCCGGCCACTTGATGAGTTACAAGTCGATGGAGCACAAAAGAAGGCACCCGCTGGGCCCCGGGCCGGTGCACACTATAATATAATTGTGAATGTGGCAGGAAAAATGAGTAAAAACGGGGAAAGAAAGGGCAAGAAATTATTAGCTAATTTAATTAATTGGAATGATCATATATAAGTATATATAATGGTGAATATTTGAGGAGGATGCAGATGGATGGTCATAATTAAACGAGGCAGCGTCAAAGCGAAGTTTATAGGGTTGGAAATTTATATGGTGGTACCGGTGGTGAAGATGAGTGCGAGCTTAATTAAGATGAATACATACAAAAAAAAATTAAGATGAATACATACAGTAGGTACAAATTAAATGGAAGGCGCATTCAATTCTGAGCTTAATTATATTCTCATGTATGTCATGATGATAGAGCTTTACAACCATTGATTCCTCCGATCCATCTTGCTCAATTAATTAACATTATGTTTTTGTTTTGAATTGTATGCCACACAAAATGGTGCTCCTCAAGAACTGAAGGTGAAGCCAGCTAGGTCATCCCCCGGACAGCCACATATCTGCTTTCATCTCTATTATATATATATATATATATATATATCCTCGCTCCCTGATTCAATTTGTTTGTTCGTGAAAAATGGTTATGCTATTGTTCGTTGGTTTATTTTATATATTATGTGTTATGGACCTCGGAAATTGGGTCAAGAAGCCCAGTCCATCAAGTAAAGTACTCGCCTGCGGTTATTCCCCCACAGGCGATAACTGACGAAGTCGGAGCAGTTATCTTCCCCTATAAATAGGAGACTTCCTCCCTGGTGAACGGTACACCCGAGAACCCATTCTGAATTCACACAGAGCATATACCCCACCTCCTTTTGGTGAATCTCAAACTACGTGGACTTTGATTCCTCTCAAAGATACGTAGGCCCTAGAAATTATTCCTAGGTCAAGTCCGATCAATCTATTTTATTCTATGACAGAACATTATGTTTATTGTTTCGTTGGGGAGGTGATGATTATCAAAAATAATGGCGGGTCGGTCACCAATAATACAGGTTTTAGTTAATGGAGGGGGATGAGATATCATTTCCTCGTATCTGATGTGGCTGTATTATTCTACAAGTATTGTTTGTTTGTATGCAATATTATATTATATTATATTAGTGACGCCGCCACAGCATTCACGACATATATACCGCCCATCAAATTAGGGGGATCCGGATTCTCTCCTTGTCCTTTCCCCTTAGAATCCCTTAGAATCCCATCTGGACCGTCCAAATCTTGATCCAACGGTCCAGATTAATTTTTTTTTTTTTACTTTTGTCTTTTTCGAAAAAGACAAAACTTCAATTTTTTTTTTTAAAAAAATCTGGACCGTTGGATCAAGATTTGGACGGTCCAGATGTGATACTGAAGGATTCTGAAGGAAGGGGAGAAGGAGAAAATCTGCTTCCCAAATTAGGGCCACTCATTTGCTGTCACCACGTACGTACGTCTTATTTACATGTTTTCATTTCATGCAAAAAAAAAAAAAAAAAAACATTTGATGAGTCCTTTCCCTTTTATTTATCTCACGTACTCCTACTATATATTTCATTCCCTCTTTGCTCCATGCATGCCCCCCAAATCAGGCTTTCACAGTGTGCATGTGATCCATTATATTGAACTTACTCCATCCAGGCTGAAATAAATATATGTGCGCTTTATGATCGAGGCGATTGGCAAATAAAAAACACAAAACACTTGCGCGCCTGAAGCAATTATGTTCATCTCTAATCCCCTCTTCACGTTCAGGCGCAAGACACCTCATCAGCGACAGCTTCGCGATCTGTAAATTGTTCACCCGTTTTTCTCCCCACTTTAATTTTTTCCTTGCAGGCTGGGTGGGCGGTCAAAATCACAACACACAAGTAGGAGGCTTATAGGCTGGGTGTCCCCTTTTGGGTTTCTGGATCAAAGTATTGCTCTCACACTCTCCCCAATCAGGCTACGTACCCCCACTAACAACCACAATTCAAGATAAGATAGTTAGACCACAGTCTTCTCCTTGGAACCCTAAACTCTCCACATATTAATATCATAAATACACCTACGATAGGAATAGGATAGTTCCCTGGAACCTTAGCTTTCTTATTTACTAAATCATTTATGTCTTTGTTAACTACCTCTTTAAGCTCAAATGTATGCATAAGATGAGCTAGGAATCTGTTTTAATTTTAATACATACAGCGCCGCAGTGATGAGGAGAAGCTTCTGGTTCACCCGTCGTACGTACGGAGCATAGATCCCGACACTTTGCCATAACGGCCACTAAGACATTGAAGATCAAGCTCCTTTCTCTGCTGTTGCATATCCTTAGCGGCAGTGCTTCCTAGCTCCTTCCTGGCCTGGACCAATGAACGCTCTACTCTGCATCACTCTTCTGTTTCAGGGTTCGTACACGTTTCTGTCTCAAAATGTTTTCGGACTATAGTTTGAATAATAGATTAAAAGAAATCAAGAATTTGGAGACAGATGCTTTCTTTTCAATTGATGACGAAGACGTTTTATTTCCATGCTCTTCAGTGGAATTTGCACCTCATGTTTGACAAAGTGCGCCAGATACAATGGTGGGGTTTGTACCTCGATCTCATTGGGTGGTTTCATCGGTATGATGTTTATACTCTTTTACGCTTATAATTCCTCAAATTTTTGGTGGTATACCCACTAGGCTATGCTTTCAAGCCGAAATGTGAGAATTTCAATGATAATAAAGCTTGGGAATCATCAATACTTCATTATTATTTGAACTTGGCGTGCAGCATTGTACCCTTTCTCTATGACTGGGGACCCCTTTCTTTTCTCTTTTTTGGGGCAAATGGTTGAGGATCCATTTAAATTTTGAGTTTGATGCCTGATTGGCATCAGAATGCACTGAATGACCTCTAGCATATGACTTAACGCATGAATGTAAGCCTTTGAAGTTGCCTTCATCTTTGACCCAAGAGTAGGGACGTAGTATGGGCAATGAAACTTGTAATAGGAAAGAGAGTTGAAGTTCCCGTGCTCGATGACCATGTTATCAAAAAGCTACAAATATTTTGTGATTATTCTATTAATCTTGAGATTGTGAACTTAAAAATTACTTCATCATCTGATAACTTCTTTTTAGTTAAATAAATTTGCTGCACTTTGGTGGTCTTTTTAAATTTGCTTAGCTTTAGTCCTGTGGCCTGGAGAATATCTAAAACATTTATATTTAACCTTTCAAATCACTCAACATGTTTAAAGAAAGGTAATTAATAGTGAAAAATTTAGATATGGTGGTTGGCACTGTAATTGCTCATGAGGAGTATTAAAACAATAATGTGAAAATTCATAGGGTCTCAGTTTCACCATTGTATTATGGAGCTAATCGTGAATTTCCATTCCATCCGCCTTTTCGTGATATTGTATTGTCTTTTTGTAATAACCTCATTGTAAGAGTCTTCAATCGCTTAGTTTGATTTATTTCACCCAACACTTGAACATAATTGCTGCAGGAAATATATACGAGATTGGATCAACAGGAATTAGTAGCTTGGGAGTTCACAGTGATAAAAGGACGGAGTGACGGGCATGGGAGTATGCCCTTGGCATATACTACATTGAAGGCTGTTGATAGCCGCGACCCCTCGTGCGGGCGATGCTGAATTTTCACTTTTGTTTGCTGCTGTACACGTCCCACTCCCACTTTCTTCAATTAGCTAGTTGATTTACTTGATTTTTTGTAGTTAAAGAGCTGATGTATCATATTTGATTCTTACACGCAATTCATGCATTTTGGTGGGGTAGCAGATTCAGCACATTCCTTGTATTACTATTGCTGACATGGAATACTAGGCTATTGTCGTCCTGGGTTGCTGTGGCTTAACTATTATTGGCCGCTTGCGAGATCAAATTGTTGGTTAATAAACATTTTAAGCAATAGTTCGTATTGTGCATTGCTAGATCCTTTTCGACCATCTAAACAAAATCATCACTAGGTAAAGAAATTTTTCAATTTCCATCATCCCGGGTGAGAGAGAACTCAATCTAGGGTGTTTCAGAACTGGTATGGTAGGCTTCTAGAGGAAAGCCAGAATCAAGAAAGTCATCCTCAGCACTCAGCAGTACAGGACAATTGTTCCACTTCATAATGTGCCGGCAAAATGAAGAAGGGGAGCCCATATACTCATGATCAAAAACTGCCTTGATCTTGTCAAAAAGCAATCATTCTGGGGCAGGAACCTCGGAGACAATAGAAGAGGATTAGCTGTCTCCGGAAATAGTTGACGACAACACATAAGGCTCAAAGGTAAGTCTCTCGATCTCACAAAATGACAATTGCGGTACGAGTCATATGACATGAACTTGGGGCACATGAGATGAGGCTCCACAACCTGTAAAGGTTTTTTCAAAGCGAAATTAGTCATTCTTGATTGATACTCGTCTAATATTTTGTTAAAAGATAAGTCATTAAGTCCAACAAATATGAATTTTTCCGAACCGAGGCAAGTTGAGAAAAGGGGCGGAAGTTGGACCACAACACAATCCTTCATATCATACACAACACAATCCTTCTTATCATAGTCTTGATCTTTATGTTGAACATTATAGGATTTTTCTTTTAAAAAAAATAAAAGTAATCAAGTAAGCTAATGTCACCTCACGAATCCTTAATGCAGTCAGATGCCGGAAGATATGAAAAATATGAAAGGGATCCTCACTTGGGGACCAAATAGGAAGCGTTTTAACTGGAAAATCAATTGAGCTTGTAGTTTTTCTAAGATATCTAAAACTCCTAAACTCTGTTTCATAATATAACTCGAAGATTATTTCATGTATCGGCCAAAAAGTTTCCATAAGATTTTTCTCAATATCTCATGCTTTTAGGCAAACCATTCCATGCAGCTAATCTTTAGTTTCATGTAGATCCTATTGTGGGCACAGTCGAGAATGATTGATCAAAGTACCACGACGAACACCCCTCAACACGACACAAATATCTTATGATTCAGCAGCAGTCCAGCGCAAAGGAAAAAAAATCACCTCGTACTTGGCAACCACTTCGCTCAGCTCCCTCAAGTCAGCTTTTGTGAAAATTAACCCCACATTACCCTGATTGAATGACCAAAGCAAGTGAAATGGCAACAAGATTCTATGAATCAGCATAACAATATCTCAATCGCTCTCAAGAATTAACTAACGCAATTACATCAAGACCATCAAATTTTAGGAGTATATAATAGATAGGGAAGAAAAGATTGGCAGCGGATCACTTACAACAAGAAGTGGGGGAAGGTTGAGGAAAGCCTTGTTGCCGGAGGAGTCAGCATCCATTTTGATAGATCGCCGCTTTAAGGTATTCTTACCCAGCACCATCACAGAGTCCTCATGAAGATCCCTTCGGATATTTTGAAGTTGGTTGGCTTTAACATTGTCGGATGATACCACCAGTATTTGCCCGTACTCTTTCAGAAGCTTCCACAACTTTGCTTCGTACGCTGCTTTCCACGGCTTCACCGCCATGGTAATTTGGTTCCTCAGGCTCGAAATGGAACCCCAGATGGTCGAATAGAGAATTTGCAGCACAAACCCGTCATCATCTTTTCATAATTAATTTGGGCTAACGAAGGCTCAACTGTTAGCCCATTGGGCCTGTTGTCATTTCCTCCGTACTGTTTGCACTCTGATTTTATTGACTCTTGTCCTTCTAGTTTGAGGACGTTAGTTTTGTAAGATTGTATGGGAACTGGTCCCCAACTTCTCCATTTTAATTTTAATTTTAATTTTAAGGCTATGCCTCCATCTATACCCAAAAAAAGGGGGGGGGGGGGGGAAGGTTCAATGCATAGTCAATTTTAGCCCCAAAAAAAAAAATCATAGTCAATCAATTTTTTTTTTCCCCAAAAACCCCGAAGAGAAGGTGAAAATGAAAGAGGAACAAATGAAGCGCTGACGTGCCGGATCCAATGGGACCCGGTTGGTTGAGATCTAAAATGAGGAGCATAGCTTCGCTCTGCTGGTTCTTGGAGACATTGCCTGCACCTCTCCAATGGCCTCTGGCTACCGGGATCGTACGTCGGAGTTCCGATCTCTCTCTCAAACTTTGAAGAAGATTGAGGGATTCTCATTGCCTAATCAAGCTGAAGATGCTCCTTCCACATCCAAACAATACACTCCCGTTTCCTATTCTGGATCTGAATTCAACAGAAAGGCCTCTCGAATCGGGTTGGGTATCCATGAAACCTCCCAGAAGATTTCGAGGCTTGCTCAATGTAAGCCTACCTCATTGGATTTATGGGATGTAATTTGATTGCGTTGCGTTGTATATCTTAGAGGCCTGCTTTAAAGTTGTTTGTTTGGGACTTTAATGGTTGCATATACGGTATTTAGACGTTACTGATTCGAGTTTCCTTTGATTACGCATGTGAGCTTGCAGTGGCAAAGAAGTCATCCATGTTTAATGATCCCACTGTGCAAATACAAGAATTGACGGCTTTGATTAAGAATGACATCACGGCATTGAATTCAGCTCTTTCAGATTTACAAACTATTCAGAACATGGAAATAGCTGATGGAAATTATTCGGACGATAGAATTGTTCATTCAACAGCTGTTTGTGATGACTTAAAGGGAAAACTTATGGGGGCAACTAAGCAGCTTCAAGATGTGTTAACTACTAGGACGGAGGTTAAGGGGGACTAATTTTTCATATTTATGGCATCCTTCTTCCTCACCACAATTTTGCTAATATTGCGCCTATACTTCCTACAGAATATCAAAGCCCATGAGAATAGGAAGCAGATATTTTCCAAGAAAGCATCTAGGGACATTCCTTTCCAGCATCGACCAAAGCCAGTGACTGAGCCACCCCCTTGGTCAAATTCATTTAGTGCATCTGAAAGTTCACAGCAAACATCAGCGTGAGCAATCTTTCGGTTGACAAGTGTTATACCTGGACATTTTATTGATGATCTCATGTTGTCTTGCTGTTAAATTATATAAAATCTCAGACCTGCTTGGTTTGATATTTTTTTGCCTAATGTTCAAATTGATTGGTGTCTGGGAGTTTAATTTTGCCAATTGATTTGTATTTATCTATCTCTTTCTAACAGATCCCTATCAAATGAAGTTACACCGAGCAATCAATTAAGGTATGCTCTACTTAATTTGTAAACGAAGATTAAGCTGGCCCTTTTTCAGTTCTATATGTCATGGACCATCTTCATTGTCTTGTTTTGCCATACTTCAAAATTCTGAGGTCCTCATATTTGGTTTGCTTGCAGTATTGCCCACGTAGGTTGTGAATGTTCTAAGATTGTAAACTTTATGTTCTTATTTATTACATGCGTGGTTTATGCATCTGAAGATCAAATAATCTGATCTGGAGAATCCTACTGTCATGGCCACCCAGAGCAATATGTACTTATGGACGGTTAAAAACTATCGATGTCCCAAGCTTGCTTTTGTTATCACCTTCTTTGTAAACAGCAAAATGTGGGCTGAATAACTGTTAAATTGATTGTTGGGAAAAGATTAGCAGGAATCAATGTTTGCTGACATACTTGTAGGTTTCTAGAACCAAATGGTTTTGTGATCTTTGTATAATAAGCTTTTGTCTATGGTTTTGACAGTATTGATTTTTTTTTTTTTTAAATGGCTATTTAGCATGAGCTTCCTGATCCTTATAACTATGGAAATACAAAGCCATTTAATGAAATGATTTGATAGGCAATTCAAAATTAACGTGAAATAGGGAGCATAGTCCTTCTTTAATATATAGACATAACACTTGGCAACTTTTGCAAATTTTGCTGATACAGACGGAGGCTAGCTACTGAGAACACTCCATCCCAGCAAATGGAAATGTCTATGATGCAGCAGGTTGTCCCAAGACAAGAAAGTTATAGTCAGAGTCGTGCTTCTGCTCTGCACAGTGTGGAATCTACTATCACAGAACTTGGTGGGATCTTCACTCATTTGGCCACAATGGTTGCTCATCAAGGGGAATTAGCTATCAGGTTTGGCTCGTTTGACTTGATTGTTTTGATACTTGTACTCAGGCATTCCGAGCTGTTCACATGTTCAACAATCTCAATCAAATCTGCCAAACTTGAATTGGCAGGATTGACGACAACATGGATGAATCATTGGCAAATGTTGAAGGAGCTCACAGTTCTTTATTGAAGCATCTCAGCAAAATATCATCGAATAGGTGGCTTTTAGTCAAGATATTTGCCATTCTGATTCTTTTTCTGCTGATCTTCATATTCTTCGTGGCCTAAAGCAACTCATGTTTACCCAATCGTACAAGCATTGGTTGGTCGGTTATTTGGATTTTTTTGTTCTTCTCCTTCTGCTGGGGCAGCCAAATGAAGAGTTATTATATCTTCCTTTTTTACAAGTCGACAGAGCTCCACTGATCTGTACAGTTTTGCATTCCCAGGTTCTGTGGTTTGGCATGGCAATATACACACCAAAACTCATAGTCGAATGCAGATTATGCAAGCTTAGTAAAAATTGTATGAGTGTCAGGAATGGTAAATTGATGTTGTGGTAAAGGATGGAAATAGACAGTAGTACGACTACCGTTGTTATAGAGCACGTATTGCTGATGCATGCAAGTAATCGTATTGGTGGCAACTTCTTTCCTTTGTTTCAATTAATTGCATAGTGCGAGAAGCCTCTGATTAGTTTAATATGGATTGATTATTAATATTCGGTGAATTATTGAAACTTGTGTGTCAGAGATCTTTACTATATCACAAGTTTGATTTTTTGAGTTATTTTTAGGCATGTGCTAAGTCTAAGTGCCAAGTTTGTTCAGCCATATTATAGATGAAGAGTGTAGGTGGGTTATTTTTCATGTTTTCGACGGATTTGGCAATCGAGTTATCTGGCTAATAGGGTCAGGATTTACACAGTAAAATGTGAAGTTGAAAAGCTGTAAATTAATTCTCAAAGGGTCGCTTCCACGTATAAAACCAAAAATAAAGAAAAGCATCGATGTAATGGCAGATAACAGGTATTCGGAGTCTAGAGAGAATATACGGCTATTGTTGCTAGTCTTGCGTGGACAATAATGATCTGTGATTTCTTCCTTCCCAACCTATCGACCGTTACATAGGATAATTAACTTTACATAACAGTTGAATATCTCCAGGCAAAGTGGAGAAGCGGTGGGGTTACAGTGAAAACTTGGCCTAGAAAAGAGATTAAACGGAGAGATCGTTAAATAATGAGGTGAAAAGAGAGTTGTGATGGGATAACTGTAAGGAAACTGGGGTTGAAGTGGGAAGAAGAAAAAGAGAAGAGGAGGGCGCATAATAGTTAAAACTCGATTTATCAATGCGAGGTTGATTTTCATTTTATGGTTAAAGCAGAGAGCAAAGGACGAGCCACCCAAAGCTGAGAAACAGAATCCAATCCTTCCCTTCCATCTCTCTCCCTCCCCCTTTTCCTTCTAATTATCACTTCAAAAGAGGCAATCAAATGAGAGGGAGGATTGATTCTGTGGAACGTTTCCCCCATCGGGGTTGAGCTGAAGCCTTGGCAAATCACTTCTCATTGATCCAACTACTTCCAACACTTCAATTTTGCCCTTTCCCTCTCTCTCTCTCTCTCTCTTATTTCCCAAGGTTTTCTTTATTATTTTTCTTGATTAATTGTGAATTTCACTCTTTCCGTTATTATGAATGATGCACTAAATGAATAGTCATATTGAAACGCAATGATGAAAGAGTGATCCAAAGCTGAATATTTGTGATGGTATGACAAAATTTGAGATAAGTTTAGAAGGAAAAGGCTTCAAATCAGTGGAGCAGTGATTACTCAAAGTCATGCTGCTGCGACCAAAATGATAGGCAGCGCCATACTCATATGATGAAAATGAAAGAGATAATAAGTGAGGCATAGGCATAGGCATGTCCTTCCCTCAGTTAATCTCAATCTTGTATCCTGTACCTACTTCCTATTCGACTACAACTACATATTCCTTCATCATTAGAGAGAACCAATCATGAGGTTGCCGCAGCAATCGAATACCTGCACTCACATTTACCACTGCTCTAATCACGAACCCCAAAATGGGGCTTGTTATGATCACTTTTGCTCAGTGGCTTCCCAATTACAGATTCATGCCCACCATTCATGATTCTTCTTCATACTCGTCGCCCTTTTTCATTATCACCTTATTCTCTACCCAATCACACCCGTGTTCCAACTTCCAACCCTTAACAATTCTTCAATTGCCGGGACTAGACACCCACAGCATGTCTGTCCCTGTTTCTAATTTTACAAAAGCTGATTCCTGTAATGGACCAAAGTAATGGGCCTAGCAGAGTTTAGGCCTAGCAAGGGCACTTTATGACAAGATCTTTCTCAATTAGGTAAAACGTCAATCATCCCATGATCAAGCCCATAATCTGGGGTAATGCAGGTAGTGAAGCAAACATTACACAGATCATGAAGAGGTGTATGGCTGGGGGAACGGATGCATAACCAGTAGGCTGAAACCCTAGGTGACCTCTATAAATAGAAGGATATTCACCAGGTACACTCTCTCCATTCTCTATTCATTATTTACATTCAGTCTTACTGTGCACACACCCCACCCCTCTGGCGATTTGCCATACTTGTGTTGCATGGTGATCTCTGAGCATTCAGTGTTATCTTCATTATAGATAGCGGTGGGTGATCTTCTCTTGGGTGTCTAGTTGATAGATATCTTTAGGAACCATTTGATCCAATATAAATCATACACTAGCCTTCAGAGGCTAGACATTTGTGTTCTACACCAGAATAATTCTAAAGATGGAACCGCTCCAGAAAAATATACAAGCTTGGCCATTTTTTGTTGGAATTTGACTCTAACTTTGGAGTTCTACAAAACATGCACTAAAAACAACAACAAAGTTTGGAGTTTACAAAGGATGAGAATTCAAAAGGAAGCTTTTGAAGATAAGGGGGAAAAGGCAAATAAATCCAACACTCGCTTTCCGTTGGTATATATCTCTAGTAAAATATATCTCTTTCTCTTTGGTGGTGGGCACCTCAATTTTCCCTCTAATCATCAATTAAATCTTTTGGACCCTCTTTTTCTAGGTTATGCATGGCTTACATATGTAAATATAAATTAGTCATGATTCACACACCAAATGTATGAAAAAATCAACCTTTTTGGTTCTTGGATATTAGTTTCACAAAAGAAAATGAGTTGACTTATTCAGTTAGACGGAACTTGTAAGAAGTGTTGTATCACCTCATAAGATTCTTGTACCTGTTGATGGTGCATGGAACTGCCCAGAGATGCACAAATTATGCTCCATGGAATAGAATTTGAGAGGCTCAATTATATAAAGGGAATAGGATACAATGCTCAATCCTGTGAATGAATCCACTGAGGTGGAGGCCATTCTAATTACCATTAAAGCAAATGATTAGTCAAGACTCAGTGGGAAAAGGGAGACAAGGAGCATATTAAGGAAAATTTAAGCCCGGTTTGATTGAGGGTGGCCCCACCTATCCACTCAGCATGTTAATTTACCTCAATCATAAGGGAAGCTAATCTAATCGTCCTATTGCTCTTCATTTCCTTCCTTCTTTATAGTATTTTTTTAAAATGAAAGATCCAATGCATGCTGTTACCTTTTCTGACTACCAAAAGGAGTCGTTCACCAAATTATTTTACCAACGAAACAGTTTTTTCTTTTCTTTTTTACGTCCATTCTTGTATTATCATGATACTTCTGGTCCTTATTATAAGGCACCATCTAATAATTCACACAAACTAATAAAAACAGTTAAAATCAATAAAGTTATCCTCAAATTTAAGTATTTTTAATATTATCCCTATTAGTTGCATTAAACTCTAATGTTATAATATTATTACTTTCACTCATTACCTCTATTAATGATGGGCATACATGAAAAAAAAAATAAATGTTTATTGAAAACAAGCAAGTGCCTTATAAAAAGGACCAAATATACTTACTAATTGGTACCTTATAATAAGAACCAGAGGGAGTATTGAGCTTGTTTTCTCACTTGTACTCGTTGCTTTCTTTTTGTGCTTAACTGCAGGTAATTTTTTTTAATTTATTAGATTTTTTTTTTAAAAAATAAGATCAATAATAATTCGACAGTAAATAACAATGTCAAATTCTAAAAGCTTTCAGGATAATCATTTTGTAGGGTTACCTATATAGTATAAAACTGATCCCTTTTTTCATGCTTCCGGGAAATGCGTGCGATGATTGAGTCCCCCCCTCCCCTTTCTTATTGCCTGCTTTTTAATCCCACCACCTGCTACACAAGCTGGGACAAAATTTAACCCCCAAAAAAAAAAAAAAGGTTCACCGTCAACGTTACTGCTCAAACACCATTTATTGAGTATGTGATGGTCTATTTTTCTGTCTACAACTTGTAATGAGATTGAAATTATTTCCCAAAATGATTCTACTTTTATTACCATCACTTTCACTTATCAACCTCTTTAAACGGCTTTGCAGCCAAACGAGAACAAAAAGAAAAAAAGAAGAGGGCGAGAGAGCAAGGGCACACTATAAGAGAAGCTAAAGCAAGGGGATAGCTAGTTTTGACATATTTGTTTCTCTTCAATTCATTCTGTGAGATCTCGATTCTCTAAATCCAAAGTTGGAGCTCAGTCTTCATCGAAGGGCTCAACTTTGGTTCTTTGTCATCCCAACAAGAAAAACTTGCAACATCTTAGAGGAAGCATAAGCAGTAACGGTTTCTTGCTTGCTAGGTTTCCTAACTTTCCAGTCCATGTGCAGAACTCACATGTCAGGTCTTTGAACTGGGGTGCTAGAGAGGGTTATTTAGAAGGATTTACAAGATACCTACCTTATTTTCCACAGAGTGGTCCCTGCTTTCCTCTGTTTCAGCACAGAGCAACATTGACCATTACTAGGTAACTTGAGTTTGATATCTTCCACGAGAGCAAGTTCCTTCTGTTCCTATTTCAATATTTTGCTTCTGTTGAGTTTTTTTTTCCCTGGGTAAGGTTCATGCTCGATTCTGTGTAGGTGTTTCCAAAGTCTCATAACCTCGAAACAATGCCACCCCAGAAACAAGCCGAAGAATCCATGATTTCAAGCCTCAACCAGACGATTGAGCGTGAGGAAGGAGAGGGAGAGAAGGAGGACGGTTCATCTTTCAGCCTCAAAAGTCTTCTCTGGCACGGGGGGTCAGTCTACGATGCTTGGTTCAGCTGTGCGTCAAATCAGGTAATAAACATGAAACTCTGGCTCTTTAAGGATTCATTTGGAAGGTGGGAGAGATTTTTTATTCCTTTTCCCATTAGGTTGCCCAGGTTCTTTTAACTCTGCCATATTCTTTCTCTCAACTGGGAATGCTCTCGGGCATCATATTTCAAGTGTTCTATGGCCTTCTCGGCAGCTGGACTGCTTATTTAATCAGCATCCTGTACATAGAGTACAGAAGCCGAAAAGAGAAAGAGAACTTCAGCTTCAAGAATCATGTCATTCAGGTTAATCATCAAAAAACCATTTTACTCTGTATTTCAGTTTAGATCAAGTGCTGTAGCTTTTGGTTGCAATCTGGGCAGTGGTTCGAAGTGTTGGATGGTTTGCTGGGTCCGTGCTGGAAAGCAATAGGATTGGCCTTCAACTGTACTTTTCTTCTGTTTGGATCTGTTATCCAGCTTGTAGCTTGTGCAAGGTATTTTTTAAGCAGAGTTTTCGGTTTCTTAAGGATTTCGTTCACAAGAATTAACGACTTTGGATGGGCTTCATTTGGCAGTAATATATACTACATAAATGACAAACTGGACAAGAGGACATGGACTTACATATTCGGAGCATGCTGTGCCACCACGGTGTTCATACCCTCCTTCCACAATTACAGGATTTGGTCCTTCCTTGGCCTGGGCATGACCACCTACACCGCTTGGTATCTGACCATCGCGGCCTTTGTTCACGGCCAGGTAGGTATTTCAGACGACTAATACCGTACCCTCCATTGCTGAAGCTAGCTAGCCCTTCTTCATCCTCAAACTTTATTCACAAAAACGTTCTTCAGGTTGAAAATGTGACGCACTCCGGCCCCACCAAGTTGGTTTTGTATTTTACAGGCGCCACCAACGTTCTCTACACTTTCGGCGGGCACGCCGTTACAGTGTACCCTCTTTTCCCCTTCATTTTCTTCTCTTAAATTATCTTTTTGGCCTTTCAATGTTGAATTAGACAGATAAATCATGATGCTGTTCTTTATTGTCTGAGACAATCATCGACTAGAGCTTTTCTTTTTCCTGGCCGGTTCTAATGGGACACTAGTTGCAAGACAAAAGAGAAATCTGCCACGTTTAAATACCTTATTAGCTTTCCTCGGCAAGTACATGGAACAAAAACTGTAGGGGGACCAACAAGCCCATGATCTAAATTATACGGAGTACAGAAATTATTAGTAGTGAAAGTGGATGAAACTGATTTATTAATAGTTGGAGTAACAAGTAATTAAGAGATGAGTGACTACTGATACAGGGAAATCATGCACGCTATGTGGAAGCCTCAGAAGTTCAAATACATATATCTGTTTGCGACTCTGTACGTGTTTACCCTGACCCTGCCATCCGCAGCCGCAGTGTACTGGGCCTTCGGCGACAAACTTCTCAACCACTCCAACGCCTTCTCCCTCCTCCCTCCCTCCCCTTGGCGTGACGCCGCCATCATGCTCATGCTCATTCACCAGGTGCATACCTACAAACGTCATGTATTGTATGATGTGTGTGTGTGTGTGTTCAAGTTGCAATAACTAACTTGGCGTAATTAATGTGGCAGTTCATCACATTCGGGTTTGCGTGCACCCCGCTGTACTTCGTGTGGGAGAAAGTGATAGGAATGCACGACACGAAGAGCATATGTGTGAGGGCAGTGGCTCGCCTGCCTGTGGTTATACCGATATGGTTTTTGGCCATCATTTTCCCTTTCTTCGGCCCCATAAACTCGGCGGTCGGAGCTCTTCTGGTCAGCTTCACCGTCTACATCATCCCTGCCTTGGCCCATATGCTCACTTACAGATCCCCGTCGGCACGCCACAATGCGGCGGAGAAGCTGCCGCGCTTCATCCCAAGCTGGACTTTGATGTATGTGGTGAATGCACTGGTGGTGGTGTGGGTGCTGGTGGTGGGCTTCGGGTTCGGAGGATGGGCCAGCATGGCCAATTTCATCAAGCAGGTTGACACCTTCGGCCTATTCGCCAAGTGCTACCAGTGTCCCTCCAACCACACCTCTCTTCACTGATTATGTATTTTTGGTTCCTCTCAGCTCCTAGGCCCCTTTATACACTTACTTTATTGTCAATTATTGATGCTCATGTTCCCCCTGTACTACTAGTATTAATTTTTGCATTCAATCACATCAACACACAACCAGATTGGGGTGTCCCATCATCATTTCCGTATATGAAGGCGCAACAATAAGCTTCAGTTCCGTTTTACTGTGTTTCACTGGGAATTGGACCACCTGCAGTGCATGTACCTAGATTTCATGAATCGCATAGATATAGGAATGATTGTGAATGTGAATCCGTATATGAAAGACTGTGCTTTTATAAATGTTCCTTTTGAGTTTGATGTTAACGTTTTAATTTTTAGGATTCGTGTTCATTTGGGTCAGTTCTGATCTCTGTCATCGAGATTTTTTGATGTTTGATCGACGAGAGGGATGTAACGTCACCGCTAATTCACATACCAACACAAGGTAAGCAATAATGGTGAGCCACAAAGCGATGATCGTGAGATTAACACTTAATGGGGACGTATTTTCTCTCAACTCCGCATGTTCACACTGATCGTTGCGGGAAATTTTCTTCTTCGTCATCAGAGGGGAAGAGAGGGAACAGTGGAGCTAAAAAGTGGGAAGGCGTACATAATTTGTGAGAAAGTTACAATATTTGGAATTTGAAGATATTAGATTTTATAGAAAGATAATATGAGTATAATATATAGGCTATTTTCTCAAAATAATCCTAATTAAATAACTATTTACCAAAATGCCACTGTTTTCAAACTATTTCCCACTCTGCCCATGTTTAGTCGATTAAACCATGGTTTAGTCGACTAAACCGCGGGTTTGTTTTTTTTTTTTGCCTTCTCCGAAATTTAGTCGACTAAGCACTGTAACTTAGTCAACTAAATTTCGGACAGAGAGCAATTATCACTTAAACCCGAGATTTAGTCGACTAAGCTACAGTGCTTAGTCGACTAAATCTCGGACAGAGGGTTTTTTAAAACCCCATTCGCGCATAATGAACCTTAAATAACCGACTAAACACTGTGGAGCTCTCGTCCTCTGTTTTTTTCGCCCATCCGTTGCTCAATTCCTTGGTGGGTTGCGAGGGGATCTTCAATCTAGTGTCGTTTGCGTCGATTTAGGTATGTTCCCCATCTCCATTTCGAAGTTTTGATGTAGGTTTTGTAATTATGCGATTCCTCATTTGGGTTTTTACGTTTTGGGATTTGATTGGATTGATTTTTGGTCGATTTAGTGCCTGTTGCTTTGATTTAGATATGTTTCCTTCTTCATTTTGATGTTCCAACGTCGTTTTTGCGTTTATGCGAACCCCCATTTGCGTTGTTGTGTTTTTCCCTTTGCTCTCTTTGTTTTGTTGTGTTTCTTTCATTGATTTGAGTATTTCATGCATGAAAATGAATATAGTAGATCCTCACAGTCTATGTCATATAGTAAGGATTGGTTTTGAGTTTTATGATGATATATGAATATTGGAACTTTTGGGTAAAACTTTAGTGTTAGAAATTGGGTATTGAGTTTTTCCCTTTAACACATCTTTGTTTTTGTCGGTGCTTGTTATTGATGCTATGCATGGTTGATAAATGTATTATTCTATTGAGAAGCTCGGAAAATTTCAATCTCAGTTGTATAAAGTTCACGTTAGGAAAGTGGCCCAAAAATAATAGGGGGAAAAGGGAGCATTTTAGGAGAACAGAACAGCAAGGCTGCTAGGTCTGATGGTCCTGAGAGAATGGAAGGGGTATACATTTATTGCATAACTGATAGCATTTTGTAGATATTAAAAGCATGTGATAAATATGATATGGAAATTTATGAAGAATGTTACTTGTTTTCACTTTCCTCAAATAAGACACTGGGCTTAGCGAAATTAGCAAACGGTAAATTGCAGTGTGGTTGAAGCGTCAAATGCGATATATTGGACATTATAATGCAGAAAACTCAATAAAGAAGGGGGCAATGTCCTCAAGTTCAATAAAACAAAATCTTGCTATGAGATAATGGGTAAGATATTTGAGGAATGGGAAGTAATCAAAGTCATTTACATGTTGCTATCATCTCTCTTGTGGATGATGGTAATATTCTAAATTTCTTGATAATTTGTGTCAATCTAATCTTTGATTTCTTCTTTTATTAGGTGTTTTGAATGTTACTCAATTATTTGGATATTCTTTGTCTAAATGATGGTTTGTAATGTCTATTTGTAGGCCTGTGCTGCAATTATGCGTCGTAGAGAAGATCCATCTGGCAGCGGCAATGAGAGAAGAGAGAGGCGGGTTAAGCACCGGGCAAATCGCGGGGCATCCTCTTCTAGGTTACAACAACAACCAGATCCTGAGCCCGTTGTTAACCTTAGGTTTGGTTATTTGTTTAACAACAATGAAACAGAGCATGCACACTTCATGGAAACTTTTGCTAGAAGACCCATTATCAAGCCGAAGTCATTAGACATGACATTCTTTGTAGATGAGGGATTTGACATAGTGGCGATGTTGGGGACTTCCTATTTGACAGGGCTGGCCGAGATGACTTGTCCCTATTCAGAGGTTATGATGAGAGCTTTCTACCATAACTTGAGCTACATAAATGGCGATCTGAAGTCTAGTGTCTGCGGGATTGACATAGTGATGACGGCTCCCATCTGGAAGGATATACTGGGATTTGATTTTGATGCAGAGGATAGGTACATGTATGATGGTGATAGCAATGTAGTCATCACGGGATTTCATCGCGATGCGGCTGTGCAGGAGGCCAGGAGGCCAGGAGTTCACAGAGCTGTAGTTACTGTGGGCCAGCTGACTGTTAGTTCCTGTATCCTCTTCTACGTCATGACCCACATTTTGTTCCCTCGGGCTTACAATCATTCGAGGGTGTTGGAGGGTGACATACTTGTGATGTGGTCTATTCGACATGGCATACGGGTGAACTGGAGGCATTACATTTGTTGGATGATGTACAAGGCTAAACAGAAGGATATAGCTGCACTCCCATACGCCTATCTGGTTCAGAAAATTTTGGAGTATTTTGGTGTTCCAATGCAGAATGAGGAGATGGTAAGTGTGCGAACGTGGAATGCTAGGTTTAGACAGCGACTATTGGAGCAATGCAAGATCTCCAAGGTAGCAGACGGGGTGTGGCAATACGCTGGTGCAGAGGAGGGTGTCCCTGAAGGTGGCCCGGCCCCACACATTGTTCCTCCTGAGGTCCCTGATAAAGGTGACGATGATGATATTCAGATGGAGGACTTCGTTGAGCCGGACGGTGGATTCTCCTTACGTGATGTCATGCAAGCTATCCATGCTAACAAGCAGCAGATGTCCAAGATGGAAGCCAAACAGAAAAAGAGGTGGAAGTGGATGTATGGTCGGATGAAGGGGTTAGAGGATACGCTTGGACGGTTGCGGCTTGGACGACCATTTAGTGATGCCGAGGACGATGACCAGGAGAATCCGACACTGCATCACAAACCTATGGTCATCGCTTTTTTCAATTTTGGTTGTACGATGAGACTTCATGCAATACAATTTCACGGCATGTTGCATTTCAGCCTTAGAAGGAAACTGCTGATACAAATATAATGGATCACCTAACTGCCAACCACCTTGATTGTCACCATCGCCATACAACATCTCCATGTCATCGTCACACTACGCCCAATTGATTTGGGAATAGTGCGGGCTTTCGTTCCAAAATGGCTCACTCTCAGGCCCTATATGTGTCAATATGATTTTGTTGTTACAACCACTAATTTAAAATTACAAATACAATTACACATACAAGTTTACCAACTTATCGCTTCTAATTGGGTCAACATGAAGCGGAGGCATTGTTGCGGTACCCGGGTTTACTGGATTCATGTCCCTATCAAAATCACCTCCACATCAGTATCTGAGTTGTCACCTAGTGGAATAAACCTCTCATATTCGTCATCCTCCTCGATGTGCAAATTCTCATCTTCCTCATCCTCCCCTTCATTTGTCAATGTTACCTGACTTAAGACTTGTGAAGGTGCAGATACAGTGACAGGTCTGTCTTCTTGACCAAAATACTGTGCAGATCTTGTATGCATGGGTATAGATGATGATTCACCAGATTCAAGCTCAACATATATCTCAATAAAATTTTGTGCTCTCCGGTTAGCAAATGCATCTATGACACACTTTACGTCTTCATCATCACATATATCGTTACTAATGTAGTATATATTATCCTTACCCACTATAGTCTCCACTTTGACAATTAACCGATGAATGCATTGACTGCCATGTAGCCCCAATTTTTGGTAAATTCTTTCTTTGAGCTCGATGTACGTAGTGCCCCGTTTGATTTTCATTATTTTTGTTTTTCCTTCAAACTGAACACCATCGAGACCTTCAAAATGCCTCCCACTGTGGTAGATTACAGTAACGTATGTGTTTGAACTTGAACTCATCCTTCACACCACAATTTTTGACCTGCAAAAGGGAGGGTCTCAGCTTACAAACAAAAAAAACAATCCGAACAAAGTGAAACTTCAATGATTATACAACAATAATACCTTGAACAAGGTGGAATGAGATTAAACTTTGATGGGTCGTACTTCAACTGAGAAAAGAGAGAGTATTCGGTTGGGAAAAGAACCAATTGTGATTAGGGTTCATTATGCGCAAATGGGGGTTTTAAAAAAGCCTCTGTACGAGATTTAGTCGACTAAGCACTGTAGCTTAGTCGACTAAATCTCGGGTTTAAGTTAAAAATGCTCTCTATCCGAGATTTAGTCGACTAAGCTACAGTGCTTAGTCGACTAAATCTTGTTTAGTCGACTAAACAGGGGTAGAGTGGGAAATAGTTTGAAAACAGGGGCATTTTGGTAAATAGTTATTTAATTAGGGTTATTTTGGGAAAATAGCCATAATATATATGTGTGTGTGTGTGTGAGAGAGAGAGAGAGAGAGAGAGGAAGGAGCCTAGAAATGGGCCAGAACCAGAACAAAATGTTAGAAGCGAATAACAAAACATGATATAGTTGATAGATAGCTGGATTTTTTAAACATCGTGTCCTAATTCAAATCAGGCCACTCTTAATAATCTTTTGGCCTGTTTATTACACGAAGTGGGTGGGAAGAGAAAGAAAAAATAGAACGTTTCTCCGTTTGGTACGTAAATTAGACAAATTTTCCCAAGCCCACCAATCTTTTCTTGTATGTGGGAAAATCAAATCTCACCAAAATTGGTGGGATCTCAAGTTCTCACGTTATTGTTCACATTTTTGACAAATTTATCTCTCAAATTTAAATTTACTGGGACCTTCAAACTTAAGTTAGAATTTAGCAGGAACGTTCGAATTTAAGTTTAAACTTGGCGAGAATGTTTAAATTTAAGTTCGAATTTGGTTGGAAATGTTTGCACACAAGTTCAAAATTGATATATATTTTTTTAAAATATATTTTAGCAAAAAAATTATTTTTCTTTTTTATTTTGAATTAATTACTTTTGAGGGTAAAATAGACTTTTCTTGATTCTTTATCAACTACTGCCCCTTCATTTTCTTCCTACCAAATAACTCTTCTTCCTTCAAACCATCTTCCCTCATTTTTCAAAATCTTCCCTTCCCTTCCTCTAAATTCCTTTCCCTCCTTAAATCTTTCCTATACCAAACGAGCCCTTTATGTCTCAATAGGTGTCACATCTTTAATCTCTTCAAGGCAAGGGCAAAAATGGGTTGAGTTTTTCTCATAACTCTTTTTTTATCATCTCTCATAATTTTCAAATCATATCTGTCCCATTAATACAATACTACTTTAACTTCCCCTCCCCCGCCCCCCCAAAAAAATCAACGACCCAAATGGGGCTGATGACAAAAAATGAGAAGAAAAAAAAAATAAGGAGAAAATCTCCTTCCAACAAAAAAATGCTTCTCATGCCATTTCAGGAAAGTAACCGCTTCATTTTGATCCCACCCTCTTATGTGTATGCTATTTTTGTAGTTTTATAATTAATAACCAATCAATCTTCTTTACTATTATCACTCTGATCTTATTTATAAGTCCATTTGAACAAAAAAATTTGGTCCTATTTATAACTTTTCTTTCAGGTAATGAATGAGATTATGACAATTTTATTCATATTAATTGTACCAAGAAAAATAGGAAGAAAATAAATAGTTAAAAGATATTCATCTATAGATGAAGGCTTCAATTTACCCTCATAAATATTACTCCTATGATTTAATTAAAAAGAACTTATGAATAAGATCAGAAGTCAGAACAACACATCATAAATTCCACCAAACCCCCCCCCCCCCCCCCCCCAAAAAAAAACCCAAAAACAGAACAAAACGCTTAGGAAGAGTTCGGGGGAAGCCTGTTTTCAACTCCCCCAATTCCCACCGTAACACTGTTTTATTGATTACGTCGAAAACACACAAAATAACGTTTCAAGATTAGTTAATCAGTTTTCATATATATTTTAATTTTGTAACAAGCAATCTTCCGCTGGGAACTAACTACGAATGCGTCCCAACCCATGTACCTGATTGATGAAGTGTATCTATCATGTGCATTGAACTATTTTCTGTCCTGCCTTTTTGGGTTCATCAAATGGCTACGGAAATATAGATATTGATTTTTGTATAACTTGTCATTCATTTTATTTCCGCCGAAATAGGGCCAGAAAGCAGCCGATTCAATGCATGCTCAAAGCCTCTAACTATGTCCTACTCTTTTCGGTCATAATTATATGATACTATTTAAGAGTTGATTTTAGTCCTAATTATAGAATAAAATTTTAATTTTTATCAATTTCTTCTCAAAATACCCCTATTTTATTCTCTCAAGTGTATTTGATTTTTGATGTGTATATGTATATGAGTATATAGACTCTTACGGTCCGTAAGACTTTTCAATGTGTGTGTGTATATCTGTGTGTGTCTATATATATGTCTTTGTGTATATATGTATGTATATGGAAGCGGATACTCTCCCTAGCACTTTTCGAAATTTTGATCCAAAAGGCCAGAATTATTTTTTAAACTACTGCATGCGGTATTTTGAAAAAAAAATGATTCTGGACACTTGGATCAAAATTTCGATGGCTAAGATTGAAGATGAGGAGGGATGAGCAGAGAAACCAGACTCGTATGTATGTGTGTGTGTGTGTTACATACATGTATATTTGTGTGTATATGTCAATATATGTGTGTGATATACACATACACATATATTTCTATGTGTGATGCATACACATACACACATCTCTGTGTGTGTGCATGTTTATATGTGTGTGTGAGGATATATGTGTAGACACACACGCATATAATAAGATCATTATTTCAACTAGAAAACGTGTGGAAATGAAAATTGTCGGAGGAGAGGTATATAGGTAGGGCCATAGTAGTTAAAAATTGGATTTATCATTACGATTTTACGTTTTTATGATTTTTTTCTCATTAAAACGATTTTACTAATTTTTCAAACGCTTTTAAGTTTTTACGATTTTATTATGTTACGATTTTCCGTTTTACGATTATTCATTCTCCTTCAATTTTCAGGTAAAATCTACGTATTCCGGTAGGGCTATTGATTTACTTTTGCTTATATTTATATAAAGGCATTTAAGAAAAATTAGTAAAATTAACTAATTTAACTAATTTTCTTATTTTCTTCCAAATCGGTAATCTATCCAATAATTAAAAACAGACCCATGTCATTTGTCCCACCACAAGAAGCTGCTTCCTGCAGCTTGGTTTCTCCTTTCTACACATGGCCTCCAGACTTGTTTTGTGCACCCCCACGTCTGCCAATAATTTCACAGTCCCCGCCATAGGCTTCTCCCGCCGCGTGGTTCCCTTCCACCTCCGCCTCTCTCTGCCGCCGATCTCCACCACTTCCTTGGCAACCTCAGTCTCATCTCCTTCTGTTACCATCACATGTTCCTCCCTTCCCAATACCATCCCATCTGCTGCTGGTATGTGACGTACTTTCTTTTCATTTTGTTTTTTCCCCTCTCAACTATGGGCGCAGTCTTCTCCCCATTGTTTTTTAGTATTTTCATATTTCAAAGAAAACCTCTGTTAAACCGGGTTAGCATTTTATTGGTTTTGAATAACGGAACCGTCAATTCGCGTAAGCGTTAAAATAATTTTAAATTTAGAGAGCGAAACATGAAAGTGATTAAGACCATATTTTGACTGTTCGATAGTAGAAATTTTGATATTAAATAGACGATCAATTCGTTCTAAAAGCTTAAACTTTATCGAGTGAGGAATGATCAGTTATGTTTGGATCAACATGAACACAACGTATGGCCTGAACATTTACCTTATTTTGCAGTTGATGATGAATCAAAAAGGAAGTTTTTGGAAGCCTCAAAACTTGGGAATTTGATTCCTCTGTGTAAATGCATATTCTCTGACCAGCTGACCCCTGTTCTTGCGTATCGGTGTCTGGTTAGGGAAGACGACCGGGAGGCTCCAAGCTTTCTTTTTGAATCTGTGGAGCCTAACGTCCAAGTTGCAGTTGTGAGTGTGCGTGCATAGCTTATGACTTTGAATTCACTCATCGTTTGCGTTTATATATCGAAATGCGGGTTGGGATTTTATTTCAGGGGCGCTATAGTGTGGTCGGGGCTCAACCGGTCATGGAAATTGTGGCAAAGGAAAATAAAGTTACAACAATGGACCATGAAATTGGGCATCTGACTGAGGAAATTATTGAAGATCCAATGTCCGTTCCCAGAAGAATCTCGAAGGATTGGAAACCCCGTCTCACTAATGAGCTTCCGCCTGGATTCTGTGGTAGGTGTAAAAATATAAGAGTATTATGTTTATGATACTCGTGTTCTGAAACAAGGTCTTTCCGATCATGGCTCCCATAATATATGGACGTTTACACTTCATACCTACCGGTGTCTCTGTCTCAGATTATCAAGGGAAACAGAGCTGGCATTAATGTGTACATTCCAATATTATTTGCCAAAACCAGGGGCATGCCCGGTTTCTTGTCTCATATAAGCCTTTTTATTTAATTATTTATTATTTTAATTTTGAGTATAATAGGTGCATTTGTTGTGCAATTTTGTTATGCTTGTAATCGTTATGTGCAAAACTCTAATCAGCGTAAGCTGCTGCCACAGGTGGCTGGGTGGGATATTTTTCATATGACACAGTTCGCTACGTTGAGAAGAAAAAGATACCGTTTTCGAAGGCTCCAAAGGAGGACAGAAACCTTCCAGACATACATCTGGGCCTCTACGATGATGTGGTTGTGTTCGATCATGTGGAGAAGGTATTTATTTCTCTGCTTCATAAGCAACATCAATAACTGATGACATAGGTCTCTGCCTGCTTACTGATACTATGCAATAATTTCAATAACAACTTCAACACTTTTTTTTTTTTCCCGTTTCAATTCCTTCATTGGTCAACGCCAAGTAGAAAGCATACGTGATTCACTGGGTGAGGCCGGATCGATTCTCCTCTGCCGAGCATGCTTACAAAGATGGGAAGGAACGGCTACAAAAGCTAGTGTCAAGATTAAAAGATACTGAGCCGTAAGTTACCTACTATCTTATTCAATAATTTAAATATGATTTTGAAGTGAAATTAATTTGAATTTTCAATTCGTAGCCCAAAGCTATCTCCAGGTTTTGTGAACTTGCAGACCCAACATTTTGGTCCTCCTTTAAAGAAGTCGAATATGACGAGCGAAGAATACAAGGCGGCAGTGCTTCGGGCGAAAGAACATATTGAGGCAGGGGATATATTCCAGATTGTATTGAGTCAACGTTTTGAGCGCAGAACCTTTGCTGATCCGTTTGAAATATACAGAGCACTGAGAGTTGTCAATCCCAGCCCTTATACGGCCTATTTGCAGGTTTTCTTCGGCCACTACTTTATTTCAATGGGGAAAGTTGTGGGGGTTCAGAACATACTTGTTATAGTTTCATATTTACTGCTCAAACAGGCTCGAGGATGTATTCTGGTGGCTTCAAGTCCTGAAGTTCTTACTCGTGTAAAGAACAAGGTAGCTCTGTACTTGCTGAGTTTGTTGGAGATATACCAAGACGTCATATTAGTTTTATCAGATTACTCTGTCCTTTATTTGAATGGGAAAATTGATCATGTTCATGTCATGAACAGAAGAAGATAGTGAATCGCCCTTTGGCAGGGACGATTAGAAGGGGGAAGACTGTAGAAGAAGATAAAAAGTTAGAGGTGAAACTTCTGAGCGATGAAAAGCAATGCGCGGAGCATGTGATGCTGGTTGATTTAGGACGCAATGATGTTGGCAAGGTATGCCATATAAACTTACTTGATTTCCTATGAATACTCGGTTTATCAGAAAGGCATAATTTGGAATACATATGCATTGTGATGATTCTGATTATTGTTGAAATTTTGTGTTCAGGTCTCGAAAAATGGTAGTGTGAAAGTGGAAAAGCTTATGAACGTCGAACGGTATTCCCATGTGATGCATATAAGCTCGACGGTGAGAACATGTTCTTATTACTTGATGCTTAATTTGTTGGTACTCTCAGAGTAGTTTGGTCATCAAGGATACAAGAACAAAACTGGAGCAAAGGAAAAACAGGAACTATTAGTTCAATGATATTTTCATATATGTATGAAGAAGCATGCGTCCAACTATATATATGAGATTATGAGTCGATATTCAATATTTTATGAGAGTTGTATATTGCATGTAAAGGTCACGGGCGAGTTGCAAGACCAAATGACAGCATGGGATGCCCTAAGTGCTGCATTACCCGTTGGAACCGTCAGTGGAGCACCTAAGGTTCATTTGTCTCCCCCTTTTCAATAATTTCTCCTGCATTTTCCAAATTCTGAAGATAGATTACTTGTTGGGTAAATTACCTCAAACAGTTCAAGTATATCCTGCTATTTACTTTTCTGCATAGTAGGACTTTGTGACTTTTAAAATTCTATTTACAAGGTTTAATGACTCATTTAGGAGACACTAAAATGTAGGTTAATAAGAATGTTGGATCTTACTGGTTGTAGGTGAAGGCCATGGAGTTGATAGATGAGATGGAGAGGACAAGGCGTGGGCCTTACAGTGGAGGCTTTGGGTGGATCTCTTTCAGGGAGGACATGGACATTGCATTAGCTCTCAGGACAATGGTGTTTCAAACAGGAATGAGACATGATACCATGTGCTCATACAAAGGCAAGAACCAGCGCAGGGAATGGATCGCCCATCTTCAAGCCGGAGCCGGTATCGTTGCTGACAGTGTCCCCGACGATGAGCACACCGAGTGTCAAAACAAAGCGGCTGGTCTTGCTCGGGCCATCGACTTGGCGGAATCTGCGTTTGTTGATCAATGACATTTACATTTATTCATCTGAAATTTTAGATCTCTCACGAGTGGAACACATCACTATGCAAGATTTGGATTTTTTTTTTACAAGTAGCCAGTGTTTTATGTGTAAAATTCCCAAGTAACCCAACGATCCTGAATATTGGTAAAACACCGTGATCAAAACAAAACTCATACCAGATTATAGATCCCCACGCCAACAAAATATTATCATTCTAATTCAACTTCATGTATATGTATATCCAAAGCTCAGGCAAGAACACACACAACTCGCTACCCCCCACACACAAGTCAAAATGAATAAGCAAATTATAATTAGCACGATCGTCATGAAAATATGACTTAGCTATTGCTTTTAGACGAATATAATATGAGTATGCAGTTTAAGGTGAGTCATGCACACATACAAGCAACAGATGACTTGAAAGGATTAGGAAGGCTCTCTGTAGTGGTAGCTCATGGATTTTTATTTGTGAAGAAAAGAAGCCCAATGTTGTGTTGACAGCAAGGTGTGGCCTGGTATGATTAGCTTTTCAAAGTCTGTAGAGATACAGTACCACTTTACTTACTAAAAATGAATGTGGAATATAAGATATGGGGGAAGAATGATTGGATTAAAGAGACGGAATAAGAAAATACTCTTAAATCATAAAAAGTTGGGAGCATGCATGTGGAAGCCGAGGGGCATTCGTGGGGGGCACGTGCGCCTGCACTTCTAACCATTGCCATTGGTTTTGGTATTTGAGCTTCCCTCATACATATTCTTATCAGATAAATTCCATTTTATATACAGTAACTGCTGCTTTCATCATCGATCACAAGTGCAACATCCCCTCTTTGTCTCTGGCACTTGGAAAAATATGTGCTCTATAATTAAGCCACTCGCAATTATTCCAAGCGAGAATGTTGTTGGTATGCGTAATTTGATTTGTATCCAGCCTGAAAAGTTAGACAAGTCACACGCCCCATATTATATGTATCTCCCACATGACCCCATTCTCTCTCCCTCCTTAATTAATCAACAAGCATCTCACTCTCACCCTTAAAGTAGATGTGATTTGCGTGCCGGCGATCCGTCACTTTCCTGCGTGTTATTTTAGCGCCTTTGTGGGCGCCATGTTATGATCAATTCCTTATTCACTCTTCCTCCTCCTTGCTTATGCTGTTCATCTCATCTCCTGCGCTGCTTCGCATTGAAACCTCAGACTGAGGCGTGTATTTTGTTACTTGTTAAGGCGAGTGACGTTGTATGTTCACATTTGTTCTCTGCACTGTGGGCCAATCAGGGCACGTGATATTAGATGAATATTTATGGATCCAAGTTTGAGGCCTAGTGTGTTAAAAGGGACAGGTATGAAAATGAAAGCCCGTACTGTGCGGCCATACTACTTTTTCTCTTCTCTTCCTTTACTTGGTTTTCTATGGATCGTCGATCATAAACAAATAACAGCCACACGCCTCCCCCTTCCTCCAGGCCTCCCATTATCTTAATTCAAAGTTTGAGCGCTGCGCACATGCCGTCCCGTGCATGGCAACTAGTTCTTTGACTCCTCTTAATTCATGGCCCCAACGTGTTCTTAATATAAAGTCATGGCTTCAATGATTACTTCATTTCTTAAACACTGTGTGGATATTGGCGGTCAAATATTGAGACTAGGCATACATGTGAGCTCATGAATTGGGTCTTGGCTCAAATAATTAGCCAAGTACAGAAACTTTTGTCCGTTCTATTTATTAAGATGCTGACTACGCAAATCCACCATTCACAATCCGAATTATGCTAGAGCCCACCCGCATCGGCATATGAACTTGTCAACCTTGGCCAAGCTATAGTCCCACTCTGCACCGGATTTCCCATACACGCATCAATCCTCTTTCTCAAAATTTTCTATTTCGTAAGCATTCGAAGATTTTGATTCTCTCTCTTCCCCTGTTTTGTAGACCTCATTAATTAATAAATTCAAAAGGGGGCAGGGAAAGCGTTTCCCATACTTTCCCACCTAAAGTCTTATCGCCGGACAGGAGGAGAGAAAGCGAGTTCTTTTGCAGAGAGAAGCAGCAGCAGTAGTAATTAATGCAAAAGGTGTCAGATGCCAAAAAAATCCGACATTTATTTCCTCCCACTCGTGTGCCTCTCTGCTTTCACTTCCTCCCATTTGGATTTACCCCTTCCTCAAGTCTGAACCCATCAGTATCCCCCTCTATTTAACACTCATATGCATGCAGGCTGTACATCAAATTTTTACTGTATGATTTCTTCCTCTCCATCAAATTCCTTTAATGGCTTTTCTGCTCCCACTTCTCTGCTCTCTCTTCCTCTCCGCCGTCTGTCTATGGCTGCTTCGGGAGCTGCGGCACCGAGTGCGGCGACTTCCGCCCGGCAGCTTGGGGCTGCCCTTCATCGGTGAGACCCTGCAGTTAATCTCTGCCTATAAGAGCGACGACCCGGAGCCTTTCATCGACCGACGGGTGAGGCGGTATGGTCCAATCTTCACGACCCACGTGTTCGGGGAGCCGACCGTTTTCTCGGCTGACCCGGAGATGAACCGGTTCATTCTCCTCAACGAAGGGAAGCTCTTCGATTGCAGCTACCCCGGCTCGATCTCGAACCTTCTGGGCAAGCACTCCTTACTCCTCATGAAGGGCTCTCTCCACAAGAGAATGCACTCCTTCACTATGAGCTTCGCCAACTCCGCCACCATCAAAGATCATCTTCTCGTCGATATAGACCGCCTCATCCGCCTTAACTTGGATTCCTGGACCGAGCGGGTCCTTCTCATGGAGCAGGCCAAGAAGGTACGAACCTCATTAAACCTGACTGAGCCTGTGTACTGAGTCGACTCGGATATTGATCCTTCGTGTTGATTTCGGCCACCCCCTCTAATTAATTAATTAATACTCTCACATTTTCCGGAGGTAGTGGACCTTAGAACTTGGTTTTGCTTATTTAGTTCAAAGCTCTCGCTCTCCACTGTCGGCCCAGCTCGCACTGGATAACTTCTTTTTGGTTTTGGTCATATTATTCTTTTTACAACAACCAAAAACATCTTCTGCAGAGGATTATTATGGGGTTTTATTTGATAACAAAAGTAACATGTGTCACAAGGTGGGAATTAAGAGAGAACTCAAATCCCATTGCTTCGTTTCGTTCAGGACACGATAAAAGGCTTTTGTATGTACTGATGAAAAAAGGTTGTGAACAAGATGCAACATTAATTTTGTTTCTCTGAAAAATCATACAGAGTACATACAGCACAGAAGGGCTTCACTTTTAAACCCAACAACCAAATAAATTAAAATCATTCCGTGTGTAGTTTAGGTCATCATCACAGAGCAAGCACATGTGTGAATATGCACAGGGCATTACATTGTTCACCATCTCATCACTTATTTAGTCTATGTGAATTGGTGGCACTTGATTAATAAAGTAATGGCGGGAATTGTGGAACACATGCAGATAACCTTTGAGCTAACAGTGAAGCAGCTGATGAGCTTGGATCCAGGGGAATGGACCGAGAGTCTGAGGAAAGAGTACGTTCTGGTGATAGAAGGATTCTTCACGCTCCCCGTCCGGCTCCTCTCAACTACCTACCGCAGAGCTATAAAGGCGAGAGCGAAGGTGGCGGAGGCGCTCGCCGAGGTGGTGAGGCAGAGGAGAAGAGAGAACGAGACAGGACTGAAAATGATCGATGACATGTTGGGGGCTCTGTTGTCCTCCGCCGACCACTTCTCTGACGATCAAATTGTCGATTTTATGTTGGCACTGCTCATCGCCGGCCACGAAACTACCTCCACCATCATCACCCTCGCGGTCAAGTTCCTTACCGACACCCCTCTTGCCCTGGCGGAGCTCAAGGTAACGCCAAACTGTTTCAAGCCATTGCTGAAAGAAACGTTATTAAATATTTTTATTCGTAAAATAGGACTTATTTATTTTGTTTTCGTTTAAAATGCGGTAATAAAGAATATATGAAAATAAAAGGTAAAAACTCAAGACTTTGTTTTATTTTTTTGAAAAAATACCAATAAGCTAGCCCTTCCGTGAGATTAGATTGATTGAGTTGTGGCTTGAGTTAAAAAGTGTGGCTGCTCCAGACTTTGTTACTAGGAGGAGGAGTAGGGAAGGACATGTTAAAAAAAAAAAAAAAAATCCCTCTTGTCCTATATGAAATATAAATATAAGACGAGTCCTTCCGTAAGACTAGATTGATTGAGTCGTGGCTTGACTTAAAAAGTTTGGAGGCCCCAGACTTTTTTACTGGGAGGAGGAGTTAGGAAAGACATATAGAAAAAAAAAACTCTAATGTGTTATATTGCCTTTTGTTTTAAATATAGGACGATATTTATAATAAAGTAGGATCGGATGGAGCATTAAATATAAACATAAGACATTAGTTAATATTTTTTAAAAAAAAATTAATAAAGTTAATTAAATTATTGTAAAATATTTATATTTATCATTTTCTCTTTAAATCATTTTACCTAACTTGATATAGTTAAGAATATATATAATATAATTAAATAATTTATTTAATTTTCATAATTTCTTAGAAAAAGTTAATGTCAGGGAGGGAGAGGCATTGAGAGTCGTCGCTAGACCCTCTGGCGTGTGCTTGTTGGTTTTGTGTGTACGTTGAATGTCCAAACTTGAAACTTGAGACTGCCTCCAACTTTGCACTTTTACCGTTGAGTTAGCCGAGTGTGGCAATTTTTGCACTTTTACAGCCCATTGTCACGCACGGAAAGGAACGCTGGATAATTCGCGTGCACAGGCACTCCGCATTGGACTGGGAGGTTGAGACTTCAAGTGAGGAGAAGTCTAGAAGCTCCTAAAATGTTGTAGATATGTGTACATAGATGTAGAGTTGTGTAGAGAATTCTAGAGAACTCTAGGAACTATGTAAATATCTAGATATTTGTAGGGAAGGTTCTGGAGAGCTATTCTTCACCGTCGGATGTAATTAATCGTAGCCGTTCATTGAGGAGGTGATAGGCTATAAATAGGGGATGCCTCCTTCATTTGTAACACATCCAAGAATCTAAGAGTCTTCAAGGCAATTGAAGCATTTGTTGTTTCAAGAGCTTCTCTCTCCAAGTTCTTTCTCTCTCTAGAAGTTCTCTTGTTCTTTGCCTTTTCTTGCCTACTCGAGGGGAATTCGGCTGACTTAGCAAAGATCGAGAGGGGTGATCAAGCTAAGGCCGGCACGGTATTTGGGTGATCAAGTCCAAGGCCGTGACACCATGCTTTCCCTGGTTTGTTTTACTTACTGTACTCCCCACTTCTCTGAATTCTACCATACCACTACCCTTAGTCTCCAACAGCAATTAAATCCCTTTTTTGATTTTGTTTTATTTTATAGAAACGATTCCCAGTGAGTCAAGTAAGTTGTGAAGACGACGGTCAAAGCAAGAGAGGGTAAAGTCAAAGAGGGAGAAACATGGGTCAGAAGTTCAGAAGAAAGGGACAAAATAATGACAACCAAACCGCACGCTTCGTAGCAGTGTTACCCAGTCTAGTGCTGTCAAAAAACGATAATTAATTGGGAGAGGGGTAAACAACATACCATAGATAAAAGTGGAGTCAGAACTCAGAATCTGGTCTCTGACGCTTTATTCCCCCTTTGACAGGGTTCATTTTCTGAATGACTTACTTGCTGATGAACGAACCGGTTCGGTTTGGTTCCTTCAGGTGAGACTTGAGAGTTGAGTCCATTCGGAAATAGTCGGGCACTGATTCGAGGTGTGTCTGACGTCGCTTTATAGCCCAGAGCCTCCCAATAGAGTACAGAAGTCGGGGCAGGCAGGCTAGCGATGAAATGCCGGATTTTGTCATTGTGTAAACTCTCAAAGGTTTCCCAAACCCTCTTTTGTGATATAGTTGCGCATAAAATTTATCTCACATGTTTTATTTATAAATTTATTTTCACTAAAATTTTTAATCTTTATTATAAGTCATAGAGTAATAAATGTGATTTTTATAACTGTATCCCTATTAATTATAATAAATAAAAAGAATTTATCATCTTAACTCTTAGAATCAATTATAAATAAGGTCAAAATTGAAAATTTAACACATAATTAATATGTCAACTAACTCTCATTCACTTATATATAAGAATTAGTTAATTTAAACTTATAGATAAGACTAGTT
Organism: Acacia crassicarpa; assembly: GCA_034222035.1. Classification (NCBI taxonomy): domain Eukaryota; kingdom Viridiplantae; phylum Streptophyta; class Magnoliopsida; order Fabales; family Fabaceae; genus Acacia; species Acacia crassicarpa. Next base: position 722,088 of record JAWXYG010000004.1, read on the forward strand.
TTTACCTCATAAGTCATAAAAAATTATTATCTACAAACTAGTTTTTACCTCATAAGTCATAAAAAATTATTATCTACAAACTAATTCAAATACAGTTACTCTTGTTGGTCTACGCAACGAGTTCCAATCGGGAGATTGACCAAAATAATAATAAAAAAAAATAAAAAAAATTATCAGATTAAAACATATTGGAAACATTTTACTAAAGTAATGCAGTTTGTGGCATTTGACAGACTCACGGGACTGATGGCGCAAAACAGGTTCACGCCACTAACACATACTGACAAATTATGTATCAGTGCCTCCACACCACATGTGGCGTGGACAACATCCACGCCACTGTGGCGTGAAAAAAGTGGGATCAGACCCACTCAATTGGGTCTAATCCCATATATATATATATAAATTAAATTAAATTAATATTATATATAATAATAATTATAAATGATTAAAAAAAATTGTCGTTATAACAACAGATCCCAAAATGGGTTATGGGATCTGTTGTTATAACCAAATTGTACCGCGTAATTTTTTAAAAGGCGTTCTTAATGAGTTATTTCAGTTACATGCTTTCATTCTTTTATTCCACTTTTTTTTATGATTTATTATTATTATATATAATATATATATTTATATATATGGGATCAGACGCAATTGAGTGGGTCTGATCCCACTTTTTTCACGTCACAATGGCGTGGATGTTGTCCACGCCACATGTGGACACATAATTTGTCAATATGTGTCAGACTATCAGTGGCGTGAAGCTGTTTTGCACCATCAATCCTGTGAGTTTGTCAAACTCCACAAACTGCATTACTTTGATAAAATGTTTCCAATCTGCTTTAATCTGGTTTTTTTTTGTTATTATTATTTGGGTTAAGGTGCAAAAATACACATGTGCTTTAGTCAGAGGAGCACTCAGTAGCATGTACTTTTTTTCGGTGCAAAAGTGACTATATGGTTACAAAAGTGGAGCAAAAGTCACATCTGCCGTTAAAGTTGATAAAGTTGACTGTGAAGTTAGATAGTTTGACTAAAAGTGATGATGTGTATGCTGGTGGGTCCCACAGTGGTGTCTATATCAGCAACTCTCCATCTCCTACTTCCTGTTTTCCAGAAACTCTTTATCTTCATCTTCTTCATCGCTACACGATCGACGCAATCTTCATCTTCTTCATCACGAGAGTCAACTACATAACACTATCCTTAACCTCATTATGTCAGATAAAAACATTACTCGAACGATTTTACTTTCCCGTTATTATTCGTAGGAACCAAACAGAGGGGGAAAATCTTTAGTATATCCCAAAAACGCACCACATTATGAAGCAAAAGGGGGAAGTCTAAAAAGAAACCTAAAATAAAGAAAGAAGAGCTAACCTTGACGTTGGAGAGAAGCACCGGGGAGTCAAGAAACGAGGAGGGACTGAGGCCAGGCAGAATCGTGATACAGGGTGACTTGGAGATGGGAAGACTAGCAGGGGACATGAGCTTGTACCTTGCACCTCAGGAAACGGCGAATTGAGTCAGATCGGAGGAAGAGACCTGGCAAAGGCGGAGCTCCGAATTGGAGCGAGCCTCCGCGGAGTTGATAGTGGCGTCCATTGCGAGTGAGAGAGAGCGCGAAGAGGAGGAGTCAAAGAGGGAAGAGGTTTCTCTTGTTCTGTGTGTTGTCAGGAAGAGAAAGGAGACGTGGAGAGAGAGAGAGAGAGACGCAGTTGACTTGCAAGTTTGGATCTATATAATGGCTTGTTGCTCAGATGGCTTGTCTGAGTTCTTCACTTTCTCTCGTTTTTAAACGTTCCCTCCGCCATAGTTTCTTTCTTCTACCTTCTCCATTTAAATTGTCCCCAGGCGATGATGTAGAGGATCCATTTCCCAGAAGTGGAAATATGAGTCCATAGAATTTGTAGTTGAATGGGTAGGACGATGGGCTTCTTTGGCTAATTATGTGGCCTCAATGGGAGGACCACTTGCAGAGGCTCTCAGATCCAGCGCCATCGACAACGTCGTGATGAAGAAGATGGAGTGGAGAGTTTTTAGGAAGCAAGAGATTGAGATTGAGAGTTGCTAATACAGACACCACTGTGGGACCCACCAGCATACACATCATCACTTTTAGTCAAACCGTCTAACTTCACAGTCAACTTCATCAACTTTAACGGCAGATGTGACTTTTGCTCCACTTTTGTAACCACATAGTCACTTTTGCACCGAAAAAAAGTACTTGCTACTAGGCGCTTCTCTGACCAAAGTACATGTGTATTTTTGCACCTTAACCCTTATTATTTTGGTCAATCTCCCGTTCCAACCATATCTTTATTTTTGGTAACAAACCCAACCCCATTCCTTTGCCACACAAAGACTGGCTTCCCCCGGAATTTTGACTTTCAAAGCCTCTTTTCCATATTTAAATAATACAACTCCGTTGCTCGGCGTCAAGTTTAAAGCTAGAAACATTAATGCCCTTTGCATAGAGTATATGTGTTGGGAATAATTATATTAACTGAGTACCAAAACTTCTGTGTCTATGGCTTTTCTTAATTCTCATTTATTTGGACTGAACTGGAGGTTAATCTATTCTTGCATTGTGTAAGAATTTGATCTGTTGAGGGCTGTTTAATGTTTCGTGCCGAATGAAGAAAGCTTCGCTCTAAGAACACACAGCTTAGGTTCTAGGCCTTGACGAGAATGTGATTGGCGTTTATGCAGGAGGAGCATGATCAGATCAGGGCAAAGAGGAGTGACCCAGAAGCAGCGTTGGAGTGGAGTGATTACAAGTCGATGGCATTTACTCAATGCGTAAGTGTATATAGTAGTATATATTTCAATTGAAGTGTCATTAGTGTAGATGAAGAGCACGAAGCTCGGTCAACAAAAGAATGTGTTGATAATTTGGAAACTGGTGCTCTGCTGATGAATAGGTTGTTCACGAGACTCTGAGGGTGGGAAACATAATTAGCGGCATATTTAGGAGGGCGATGAGTGACATAAGCATAAGAGGTAACGACCAAATAAGAACATTTATGGTAACATTACTGTTTGAACATTAGTAAGAGCAGATGACTTGAAATAAATAAACAGGGTACACAATTCCAAAAGGATGGAAACTGTTCGCATCATTCCGTGCGGTGCATCTGGACACACAACATTTCAAGGACGCGCGCTCCTTCAATCCATGGAGATGGCAGGTTTATAACACATCTATGAGGTAACACTGTTGAGATGAAAATGGTATGTGTTAACTTTGGATGAAAATGGTGAAACAGAGCAACTCAGAAGCAGGAGGAAGCCCGGGGAATGTGTATATGCCGTTTGGAGGAGGACCGAGGATGTGCCCTGGCTTCGAGCTCGCCCGAGTCGTCGTCTCTGTCTTCCTTCACCGTTTTGTCACCCGATTCAGGTATTTATTTCTTACCAATGCCAACTCAGCACATAACAGGTGAAATTTTAGTGACGGTGTGTGGATTGTATTTGATGCAGTTGGGTTGTGGCTGAGGAAGATAAGCTGGTGTTTTTCCCCACCACTAGGACGCAGAAGAAGTACCCAATCATAGTGAGGCGTAGAGATGAGGCCCCTATTTTAAAATAGTATACTCACAATCACAATCACAATCACAATCAGTAAACCCGAAGAAATTTTTCCCGAGTGCAACAAATATACAAGATAACCTGCGAATTTCACAAGCTTGCATCGAACGCGTAGTGCAGGGCTTGTGAAAGCCCATATTTATAATGTTAAATCGATCATGTTCTTAGCTAGAGGGTTGTTGAATGTCATTTCCCAGTTAAAATGAGAGAATAAAACTTATCATAGAGTCTCTTACATCGTCGCATCACATTTGTAATTTATCTTAGCAAACCAACCTTAGGGAACTCCTATTTTTGGAGTTTGCTTTCTCGTTTAATCCGAAGGGAACAATCGATGGTGGGCACATTGCGGAGGAGTATATTCGACCCATTCCTATATAATGAGGAGATTGATGCGTCTTTAACTCTCGATTGTCCTTCAATTCCTTCTCTCTATTTCCCGCTTTTTTATTATTAAATTTTAATTGGTAGTTGGAAAATTGATAACTGGGGAAGCTCACTATGCAGCTCAAACAATATTTTCAAGTTTCAACTGATAATTTAAAAGGTCTTGTGGTCAAATTGTGCCATGGTTTGATATCAGGGAAAAAAATCCAAAGAAAGAACAAGAGTGTAATACAATTTGTTTATGTTAAAAATGAGAGTGATGTGCTAGCATGATGACACAAGACTTACGTCAACGAATACCAAAAATAACACTAAAAAAATATGGTTTTTTTTTTTTTTTAGTGTTTATATTTTACATCAAATAAGTTGCTATCGAGCGATTGGCTATTTTCATTACAAAAAATAAAGCACAGTTTGCTTGACTCCAGAGACGACAAGCGGATATGTTATTCCAGGTGGTCAACAAAAACCAAAAAAGAAAACATTATAAAGAGGAAGAAATATAATATTGGGCGAAATTTGAACAGCTGAATCCACAAAACATTCAGCTAGATGGCCTCATGATAATTTCTCAACCTCACCAGGCCTTTTGACCGGTGCAAATAAGATAACGCCGCCACTCTGCTTTTTTAATGGGCCCGTTTGGTTTCACTTTTTTTAGGGCGTTTTAGTTCAAAAAACCCAACAGCTTTTAAGCTACTGGAGAACCGAAAAAATAAAATGGAGGCACACGAGTTTGGATAGCCCAGTACGTTAGATGGGATTTATCCATTAACCCCAACGTAACCGGGCTTTTTGAACGCCCCAAATCGAAGCTGCCAGCAAAACGCACTGAAGCAACCTTCTTCTTTCTTTGCTCGACCTCCAGTCCCAGCTCGAGACCTCCAGTCCCAAGCTCTTCCTCAGCTCGTCAGGATCTCTCTCCCCCACTCCAGCCCGGAAGCCTCACGGTCCAGACGCACTGGTTCGGTCCTCCAGCCCGTGGTCGTGCTCTCCATCCGGTTGTCACCACCGTGTTCCCATCCCGTCACAAAGTCCCCTCCAACAGAAAAAGGCTGAAACATCGCAGAGATTCTCCATGGCAGAGATGCTCCCGCGTGCCCTAGATTCTCGGCTTTCCCTTCCTCCAGCAGAGATTCTCTAGCTGGTTCGCGTGCTCGTCTTGTCCAATCAAAGCGCAGATCAATTCTTGTCTTCAAATAGCGGTCTCGTGCTCCATCTATTGCACCTGGGCTCAATTCGTCCTCTCCGATCTCTTGGAAGACACCGTCGCCAGCCGTCGCCTATCGCCAAACACCATCAATCAACCGAAGCACTCCGAAACTCTTCTTCAGGTTTGTGATTTCCTTCGAAACTCTGGAATCATGAGTCTGGGAATTTTATTTAGAGTTTGATTTCAGTTGATTTTGAGTTTCTGTCTGGTGGATTAGCTTGGATTGTTGCTTCCCATTATCCTGTGCTTGTGAAATCGACTGATCTGTACATGTGGGGGTTTTTTTCTTCTTCATGTTGTTGCTCTGTTTGCATTCTAAATGCAAATTCATAGGTAGCATGTTTATCGATTAATTCTGCTTGTTGTTTTGGGTCAAACGATTGTTTCTGGGGCTTAAGTTTTTGGAATGTCTATCTATTTTTCCAGATAATTTGACCACTTGGTTCTGGGGCTTAAGTTGTGGTCATAGTATTTTAAACTTTTTCCTTACGTTTGAAACATTTTTCAGTGAGCATGATGAAAAGTATGGCTATGGTGTAGTGGAGCGTTTTGTTGGTCATGGTGTGGGAACGGTTTTTCATTTTGAGCCAATAATTTTTCACCATCGTGTGTGAACTATTGCCTTGATCATATTTTTCTCTTGTTGATGAAAGAAGTTGGTTTAATTGTGTTAGTACTTTGTGAGCTGTGCAATTCTTTTGGTAGTGGAGTGTTTTGTTGGTCATGGTGTGGGAACGGTTTTTCATTTTGAGCCAATAATTTTTCACCATCGTGTGTGAACTATTGCCTATATCATATTTTTCTCTTGTTGATGAAAGAAGTTGGTTTAATTGTGTTAGTACTTTGTGAGCTGTGCAATTCTTTTGGTAGTGGAGTGTTTTGTTGGTCATGGTGTGGGAACGGTTTTTCATTTTGAGCCAATAATTTTTCACCATCGTGTGTGAACTATTGCCTATATCATATTTTTCTCTTGTTGATGAAAGAAGTTGGTTTAATTGTGTCAGTACTTTGTGAGCTGTGCAATTCTTTTGGTGAGCATATTTCATTATTGCTTGTTTTCGTGCTTACACATATTAGTTACATGGAGATGATATCGCGGGTTGTGTTGTCCCATATGCGTCAGTTTGATCTTCCAGAAACAAAGTGATATGGTTCTGCCCAATGTTAGCTTAGTCTTTCCTTCTTTATCAATCATAGCCATTGTTAATTTCTTTTCTTTTCTCTTTTGCCGAAGACAATCTGTCTTGCAATGGTAGCCTGCCCAACAATCAAATCCTGTTAAATTGCATATTGGGTATCTTGCTTTTCCTACATATGCTAATGGAGTAGCGGTTGCCTAACTCCAATGTTCTTAATTTTTTTAATAAAGTATGTTATGCGGGTCTTAGTTCCTTGGCAAAGCTAAATTGCTACCTTTATTCCTTTTTGTTAGTTCTCATGTTTTTGATGTTTTGATGATAACAATTATAATGTAATTGAATCTTAATTTTAGATGAAAATTTGGAGTTTCTGGTTTGCCTTTAGTCATTCAATATTTTATCTCAAAATATATATTTCAGAAAATCCATTTAAAATGGCAAAACCGTAGTTATGGTGAAAATTCACTCTAGTGACAAAACCGTAATTACGCCTAACTTCCTCTTTTGCCTCAAGTCATCTAATTTGTTCACGCAAGTTATTCCCGCATGTGTTTCGAAGAATTCACATATATAATGGCAAAGTTGTAAATATATTGAAATTCATTTATGGCAAAATCGTAATTACGCTGAACTTTCTCTTTTGACTCAAGTCATTGACTCTAGTTAAGTCTTTCAACTTGCTTCTTTTTCAATGTCATCGTTTTTTAACTCTTGGGTATCAAGTTGATGACTCTAGTCACCAACTCAAGTCATTCACTTAGTAACTTAAGTTAAGTTTTCAATTGTCTATTATTTTTGGAGAGCAGCGGATTTAACTCTTGATAGATCAAGTCATTGACTCAAGTCATTCATTTTTTTTATCTTCAACACCATCATCTTAGATCAATTTTTTTTTTCGTGTTTATTTCACTTTTCCTATAATTTCTAAGTGCCACAAAATTTCATCACTTATTAGGGAAATATTACTTGGTCGATGCTGGCTATCCAACACCAGTTGGATATATTGGTCCGTATAGACGTGAACGTTATCACCTTTCACAATTCAGGCGACAACCAGGACTTCGAAATCCTAACGAGTACTTCAATTATTATCATTCAAGTTTGAGGTGCACTATAGAAAGAGCGTTTGGAGTGTGGAAGAAAAGGTTTAATATATTGCGAAATATGCTCCCTTATGACTTTCAAACTCAAATTCACATAGTTTGTACAACAATGGCTATACACAATCTCATCCAGAGATTTTCGAATTCTGATGTGGAATTTGAACGAGCTGACCAAGAAGATTTTGGTGATGACGATGAAGATGAAGATGATGATGATCCACCTGATGAAGGCCCCTCATCAAATATGAATACATTATCTTCACCACAAATGAATCATCTTCGTGATAGAATCAGAGAAAAACTTGTTCGCCATAGTAGTAGGAGAAGTTAAAATGTATTATTTGTATGCATTTTATTTTATAAACAGTTTTATCCATTAATTATATGCAATTAAGGACTTTATTTATTTATTAACTTTTTAAATAATCATTTAACTTTTTTTCAAATTAAAATTAAAATTAAAATTAAAATTTTTATCATTTTAATATATACAACTAATAAGTATAGTAGTACTCAATATGATTCATGTCATTTTCAGTCATTTTCTATCTTAACTGACTTTTCAAATAACAATCCAAATACTCATCCGTTAAGAAAAAAGCTACTTCTGTAAAAAGCCACACTGACAATCCAAACACAACTCACCATTTACAACTTGACTTTTTTGCTACTAGGCTTAAAAAAAAGTCAGATAGCTTTTAAGCCACCGCTCCTACCGCCAACCCAAACAGACCCAATGTTGATCCGAAGTCCAAAAACAGAAAATATACAATACAGTACATTTTAACACCCAAACACAGAAAAAAATAAATAAATAAAAAAATAAATGGAAGTTAGATACAATACGGCTATATATGAAGCGTAGAACCATAGTTTATATGTTATGCCGAGACACCATTGTGCAATCTGTACCATGCATCACGGTTGCTCTGTCAGCTCTAGTCTCCCCAGCGTTAGCATTAATTTGCCCTTTCAAGTTCAAGGTTTCTGCCATCCTTCGGATGAACCTTTGCCTGCAGGAAAAACATTAACGCATTTAGGTTTCAATCTGTAGGGCCATTATATATATGGCAATTGGCAAACACATGTATAAAGTCACTGGCTCGATTTTTAACCGAAGAGGGGGGCAAAAAAGTGTAAGCTAATCTTAATTAGAATGAATATTACCTGAAAATAGCTTGAGCTTCTGGGCACAGTGACGTGTGAATAGCCTAGCCTATCGAATATGCTTAATTGAAAACTCCTACGTTAAACCTATATTTCATCGGATACGACTTATGCTGCCCTCTGTTAGCTGCTTCATTTGATTCGTTCCTCCCGCAGAATCTTGGGATACCTCGGATGCCCGTTCTTGCAGGCTGAAATCTGCACCCAAACACAATAACACATTATTTATTGTGATGAAAAAGTAATACCCCCCCGTCTCTTAATTTCTCCTTAAAAGTGAAAACTTTTAATGTTTTATATTGATACGGATGCAATTGTGGCATTGATAGGTCAAGGTAATTTTCTTAGAATGCTTCGGACGGCGCAGGATGAACAGTGACAACCTAAAGTCGTAAAATAAGAACAGATTTTAATCTCAAAAGAAGTGAATTGAATCTAGCTGCACATGGCACATGATGATACATGTATTTGCAAACAGCAAACTGTACAAGGGCGGCAACTAGTGCACAGATTCATGTGAATTCTCAGAACTGAGAGGACATTTTGATTTTGTCTGTCACTGTACTGGAGAAAATCACGATCCCGTGAGTTAGGGGGTCGATCACGTTGAAGCTCATCATTTAAAAATGGCCACTCTTGACCGTTTCGAAGATTAGATGATTCCACCCCACGCCACCCCACATCCTATCCTATGTGATTTGAATTCCACGTTCATCTCAATGCAGAAAAAGAAATAAATTTCCAACTAGATAAAACACCCTATACGTAAAACATAAAATCCGAGGGGTGGAATTTTACAAAGTCAAATGTTCATTCCAGTCTGGGTGTCTTGAAAAGTCAGCATATTAATTATAAATTATGGAAAAGGCCAAATGGCAAATAGGGAGTGGGCGTTGAAGCATTCAAAGGTGAGTATGGTGGTAGCCCACAAGCCACATCGCCATCCCCAACACCAACGTTGACGGTTGATCTTCTAGAACACCGCCAAATTCATGGGCATGCCCCCAACTAAACCAAACTCCCCGCCCAAGTTTCCCAGCCTTTTATTATCCCCGTTCCCACCGTGCAAGCACGTTTAGTAAAAGGAAGATAACACAAACGAACCACTCTTTGGGATTTCAGTTAATTATGACCGACCGCACTTATCCTTTCTTCTTCTTTTATTTACCAATTGATCGATATACCCGCGCGTGCAAATTTTTGTTTGGAATGGGAAGGAAATTAGGTGCAGACACTTACTGCTTCGATGTCAATTTTATAGACCAAAAGCTTCCGTCTTTCTCTGCAACTTGTTCGATAGGCGACCACAATATGCCCCGCCGCTAGCGCATAGGAACACACGAACAGCGCTATTTCCAAGGCCTTCCCATTTGTTCCGCCCCACCGCTAAACACATAAACGGCCTTCCACGATACAAATATCACCGACAAAACAGAGCACGCCGTCGTTACCCCCAGATATGGCCCACGCGACAGTCTCGGCCCATCACACGAGCTATACACACCTAGAGCACCACGTAGAATATTACTTCCCATTCAAAAGGGCATACATAAACTCACTCCAACACAATTAATAAGTTTGTGAATAAATACTTACAGAGGATGAGGAAAGATCTGATAATGGAGACGAGGGGGATATCGAGGAGAGAGTGTTGAAAGTCGTAGTTGTGGAAATTGGAAGAGAGAGTTTGGAGGGAGAGAGGGGAAGGGGAAATGGCGGCGGAGAGCAGAGCAGAAGGGAGGAGAGCGTCGGCGATGACCAGAAGCAGGGGAGCTGAGAAAAGGAGAAGAGAGATGAGCATGGTGATCAAGAAGAAGAGAGTCTTCAGAGCCCTCAATATGCGTCGCGATCTGTCTTCCTTCAAGAATCCCATTTTGGCAATTCAGGGGCTTGCAAGACGCCGGCCTGAATGTTGTGCAGATATATGTACAGACAGGACGACAAGAACAATGAGAGAAAACAAACAAGGTTTCAAGAGATTATAAAGGTGCAGGCCCTAGGGCAGCTATTTTGACCGAACTTGTCTCACTGTTTGACTGATGACAAATGGGGTCTCCAAATTTTCACGCACGCCTTCTTATAACAGCCTCCACTCTCCCTGTTCCAACTCCAACTTACATGTATATGTTTTCCATATATATATATATATATTGTAAGTTGGTAGTTGGTATATTCATGTGGAAGATCGAGAACAAACTCGAAATAAACAATGATATTAAAAAAACAGAGTGCGGCGATCATGCGGGAATAGTGGTGGAGCTGAGGGATTGTTAGCATGTGATCACATGCAGCAGCACTTTAGCCGTTCAAATATCTCTCCCTCTTCATTTTCAGGGGGCCGGCCGGGGCGTTCAAATATATGTGTTTTTAACTGTCTAAGCAAGCAGGGCCATGTTACTTGTTGCGGCGTCATCAATCGAATGAATGAATGTATTTGGCATGTGATCATGCATGCCCTTATTGGCGCGCGTCTCGTTTTATCCGGCCTCCGCATTTGGCTTATTAATTAATTAATTTCAGTTCCGTTGAGTGATATGGATAACGCCATTTCATTTCATTAAAAACATGCACCGAAGGCGGTGGAGAAAACAGGATAATACTCTTTTTGTTTTATTCTTGTTGAGGATCGGAGTCTATTGGACCAAACGAACGAGAAGACCTAATGGCGACATGGAACAATAATTAGGCACTCATCGACGATATATTATATATGTAGGTTCTTAAAACAGGAGCAGCCTACATATATTATATATACATACATGGACCCCACATTTCGACACCTAAACCGCTTTCTGCGTCGCGCATGCAACCTTTCCGGCTTATTGTGGTTGCAGCAGGAGCATATACCATGCAGCTACATAAAGGCATGTTCCCAGCAGGAGCATATGTTGGCCCAATTACCAAAGCTCTTATAAAAATCGTTTCAACATGTCCACATACCTAGTTTCTTACACCTCCTTCACCATACATAATTCATCCATCCCTAAACGCATCAAAAATGCCCAAGTGGGTGATAATAAAATGCCCAACTATAATAAATCCAATTCCCGGATTCATAAGAAAAACAAACAAAAACGTACCCGCGTAAGTTCATTTTCATTGTCCCGCCATTTTTTTTTTTTTTAAAATATATCTGGTGCTGTTTCTCTCCTTCTAATTTATCATTTTTACTTCCTGCCAGATCGAACCCTTCATCATCCATCTTCACCTTCGTCATAATCTTCTCCTAATAAACATCAGGGCTTCGTCTTCACTGAGCCGTGGCCTCCTGGGTCTTCGTCCAATCGTTTGCAGCCCGATAGAAAGGTGCGTCCTCGATTTCTGTTAATATTAGACTTCGAATCAGTTTATAGGTTTCAAGGGATGAAGGTTACACGGTTTAGAGGTTGCTAGCTGTGACTACTTTTGCCCTAGCTTTTCACTTTGCTAAAATTTTCTGATTTTCGCAGCATCTGATCCTCCCTCAATATGTAATGCCCAACGATGAAGAGAGAAAAGAACAATTACAAATTTGGAATTCATTTAAAATCTCTCATATGATCCTTCCATGTTTGGGATTTAATAGTCCATCGGCATTCCATTTCTGTATATTCCACATTATTCCGCCCTGGACTAATTCCTTATCATCTCCTGAGCACGGGGAAGATGATGGAATGAACATCAGAAGTCTCACCAAGAGCTGCAGCCACAAAGCCTTTAAACTGTGCGGTTTATTTTATTACATCTTACAACATAGTGAAATCAATTGTGGAAAGAAGACTTTTAAATTTTCTATTTTAGGATTTTCAGTGTCACCACGATGATGGCATCCCATCAAATTCGTGTCAAATTAATAGGTTCCTTATTATGTTGTTTGCATGTGTACGGTAAAGACTTTCAGTACTTAATGAAATGTGAAACTTCATCTCTTCTATTAACATTTTTCAGGTGATTGTTCTAGTAGAAGAGAGTAAGGAAAGACGCTTATGAAGTGGGTGTGTGTTGAAGGCTCTTTTGTGTTCGCTCATTTTATGTCATTTTTATTTTCCATGACTTTAAGACTTTTGCATTTCATTTTGTTTACTGAAAAATTTTAGGGATTTAATTTGACACTGTGATATGAGTTTTAGTTGAACTAATTTTGTATTTTGATGATTTGGATGTTGAGCATCCTTACAGGCGATATTTAAAATATTTTGGTTAAGTATTTGGTTGTTTGATTTGAGGTGTCACATTACTCAGTGGTATAGTGCAAGCAATAAAATAGCTTGACAATCAATTCTGAATTTCTGATAGATTCATTGAGCTCCTATTATAAGTTAGGTGATTTTAGGTCCGTGCATATGTTCCAAAGTACTATCTGAAACTCTATTTTGTTTTGATATGCTATGTAAATAAATAGATCAGATTGCATGATGATGCATCACAATAATTTACATTTTTTTTAATGCTCGCAAACAAAACAGATCAAATCCTTTGCTGTCAAGGTGATTTTGCTGGTTGCTTTTAGTAGCATTATCTGTTCAATGAGTTAGAAGACTTGAAAGCAATGATATATTCAAAGCTTAATGTTTTTCAAATGCAGTTCTCGACTAAACCGTCTTTGATGAGTCAATTTAAAGTGTAAGAGCAGCAATTTGAACTTCGTGATGGCAAAATACTATGACATTGATGACATCATCACAGAAGAAGAGGCTGACATCAAAATTCTCCAACAACTTGCTTTTTATCGCTGCATGTCAAATTGAATAAGGGATGGTAGTGAGATATATTTAAAGACTGTAAATAGATGAATTAATTCATTAGTTAGGCTAAATCTTCTCTGTAGCTGAGATGTTTTGGGCTGGTTCTATCTCTTAACAAATAGTCGAAGTAATAAACATCAGGATAAAATGTAATTTTTCCTTGTCTGTCATTTAAAAAACATAATACATTGTTTTCCTCTCGTTCTCTTTGATGTTTCTGTTGGTGCTTGCGAGTTACATAGTTACCAACCTTTTTAGCTTCCCTTCTCAGCTTCTTATTCTAATACTATAACTTGCTATGATCTTACTACAGATTTTATCAGTTATATTCCAAAAGGCTGCATCCGGAGTGGGAATAGATCCCAGTTCTGAAACTGGCTATGTAAGAACTGCTGATCTGTGATTAAATGAAAATGAATCATTGCTTTGGGATCTCTAATGATTTGACCAAACATTGGCACGTTTGACTTTCAGATTGAAACAGGTTCGAAAGTGGAGGTGCCCTTCTGGCTTTCTCATGAGCTTCAATTGAGACAAGTAGTATCTATCAATATTCCCTCTTGTTTTGATCAAAAGTAACTACCAAATGATAGCTCTGTTTGCAATTTATAGGCTTCTTCTTCTTTTTTGATAATGAATAATCATTTTACATTGACAATGGGTAAAAAGCAACGTCAATTTATCTTTCTCTGTTTATTCTGGCACACGTTTAATTTTTAGGCAGACCGTGCATGTGAGTCATTGACTCTTAGGCTTCGACTTGATTTGGATTTAATGCCATTTTTCAACCTATGTTTTTTTCCACGTTCTGATTAATTTGTCATCATGAGCACAGGGACGAACTTCTATTGTTTTTCTACAAGTCATAAAAATTGTTAACAGAATATTTTAGCAAATCATCATCTGCACTTGGGTCCAAATGTACTAGAGGAATGCTGAAGTTGACATTGGATTGGTTTAATCATAGGTTATAAAGTGTTGACTTTATTTATGCCTGCATATGCCCTTATGGTTGGTGCTTCTTGATCTCAGAACAAGACTCGAGATTCAGGCTGATTGCGCTAGTGTGGATCTGAGGTCTCGTTGTCCATTCTTTTATGAATTTGGATGCAAGATTGCACCTGTGTAAGTCCCTTACTATAATGTTTTAGGGGAATTATAATGAGGTCCTAAGGAAGGGACTTAATACCAAGAAGTTCTATTGACAAGTAAAGAGTTTATACCTATTGTCATTTCTTGTAATTGCACTCATCATTGCATGTTTCTAAGTTGTTATTAGACCTGTGGATAATTGAGTCTCTTCCTTGAGACCTTGTTGTAATTCCCCCTAATTTTTCTCATTTTCTTGCATTGGAAGTTCGTGAATCTTGCAATGGCTTCGTCAGTTTCTAGCATTACTTGAAGTACACATTCTCATTCCCATTGACTTTTCCTTGCATATTGTTTCGTGTTCCCATCATAGATGATGTCATGTGGTTGCTGTCTACCTTGACATCGTGCATGGGTCAATGAACTTTATTGTGTATCCTGTCTCAGTATATAAAACATTCTCCATTAATCGCATTAAAAAAAAATTCTCATTCAAGTCATCATAACCATAAATTCCATTTCAAGAATTTCAAATGGAGAGTGATGAAAATGAAAAGTCAAGGAATTACTGCTTACCCTGCGCATGAATGGCGGGCATCTATAATGAAATTGTTGCCAGCCTTTCTATTCTACTCTCTCCCAAGTCCCAACCCTCTATCCTATCCTTATGGAACCATAGTACCTCGAGTGAAATAAAATAATTCAAGTCGCCCAAGCTTGGGTAGCAAGAAATGCTCGTCATGGACCCTTTTTACTTTGTCCCAACTACATTATAACCATCAAATTACTCTGACGTTTAATTCTTTTTCATGGCAGGGTTGGTGATCGGACCATTGGGTTTCTTCTCTTGTCTGCATTTAAGAATAGGTATAAGGAAATCCTTACCAAGGCACATTCTGCAGCATTTTCATCTGCTTCCAAATTCTTGTCAGTTCTAACAAAAGAAGAGATCAATTGTGAGTTTCGTTCTACTTATGAAATAAGACATGTTTCCTTTCTTCGTTAAGTTGACATCTTAACAATGCTGCTTAACTTAATCATGTCCATGCCTTTCTTAGTGTATGATGCGGCTCAATCCTCAATGACATCCTTCAAGAAATGGCGAATGGGGGGACCCAGATTTCAGAAAGCCTCTGTTCTTGGAAGAAAAAGGAGATCAACTGAATAATAGCTACCTAGCCTTTTTAGACATCTATTAATTCAATCTTTGGAGTAATTTCTGTAACTGTGGAGATTTTCGAGTCAATTTAATGAGTTACCAAATTTGTTCCGATATATACAGACTTTGCTTCTATTATAATAACATGGTAGACCAATATTTAATAGGGGGCCAATGAGTAAACTTAGAAGAAGTGAATTACATGGGTCATAAATAATACTAAAAAAATTATTATCTCTCTATCTTATAAGTAGGACCACGAGTAATAAAATAAACTAGAAGAATTTAAGAATATGTCGAAAAGAGAGAAAAGTTTAGAATCTCATTTCTACGCTTTTGGTTTTGGTCATTTCGCAATTTAGCTTTACAAGGGATATGGGGACGGGCGGACGGCTCCAAGTTGTTTATGTTGTTTTGAATGAGGATAAAAAAAGAATGATATGCAACAAGAAAAAGAAAATGATAAAGAATAAGATAGAATGAAATAGATTGATCCCAGTATTTTTTTTCCCCTCATTACACGTATCATTTTAAAAATTTATATATAGTTTAATTAAAAAATCAGTTGCGTGTACTTCATATTTCATTAGTACAAGGTAAGTTACAATCAAGTCAAAATTATTAATGGAATGGAATTGGCAATGTCTCATGTGTCCTCATATTATTTGACAAAAATGCCTTTTTAAACATAAAATTTTCTTAAGAACAGTCAAAACAATAATTTTAAAAGTTTTTTAGGCTCAACCCTTGTGGGTGGGAATTATATGGAGATAAGGTATAAAAGAAGGGAAAGAAAGTTGGGGGGAGGGGAATATATGCGGAGAGGGCGATATTTATGAGTGGAGATATTTTGAAGACATACATATTCAGATTCGGTTCCACGCAGGCAAAAAGAGGTAGCCCTGCCTTTTTTATCGTCGTGGCACTGTCTTCCTCTGCACTTTTCACCTTTTCCCGCCAACCCGATTCCCACCTCTTGATATTTTCTATCCCCCTTCCTGCGCTCTCCTCCTCTTCTCCCCCACTCTCATTCATAGATTTGCTTTGACTTTGAGTCAGAATTGGGTATTATGATGTGCAGTGCACGCCCTTGCCTAGTCGCGTGTGTGATTCTCCATTGATGCAGAGAAGAGAAGCCATATATATTCTTTCTGAACAGCCCCCTCGAGCTCCATCCCCGGCCTCTATATATACGGCGCCTCTTCCTCACCCTCTCCTCACCCAACCAACCAACCAACCACGCACCTCTATTTGCCAATTCCACACTCTCCCACTCAAATGGAAGACCCCTCCCGACGCCGCCGCCACAAGAAGAACCACCACCACCACGCCTCCACCACCACCTCCCTCAGAACTACCACCGGCGACGAGGTCGAGGAGACCGAACAAAGCGACCCTGAGGTGTGGGCCACTTTCAACAACAGCTTCCAGCAGGTTCAGTCCGTTCTGGACCGCAATCGCCTTCTCATTCAGCAGGTGAACGACAACCACCAGTCCAGGATCCCCGACAATATGGCCAAGAACGTCTCTCTCATTCAGGAACTCAACGGCAACATCTCTAAGGTGGCCCATATCTACTCTGATCTCAACTCCGAATTCACCAACATGTACCAGAAACGCTCCAATAATAACGACAAATGATAGATACATCTCAACAACTGATCTACTCTTTCCATTTTTTTGAAATCTACCGTTTCATCCAATTCTCTCCCTCTCCTTATCTTGTGTATGTGTCCTTGGGTTATTGTGCCCGTGGTTGGAAAATAGTGATGGTGATCTTGGGTTGTGTTTCCTCTCAATAACGACGATGAAGGCAAAGCAATGACTCGTCATCTTCAACTTTTCATTTGTAAACTTACGTCGTAATTAGTTCGAGTTCTATATATAAATATACATATGCAGGTCGGTCGAGTTCATTTGGCCAAGTAGAATCGTAAGTTGTCTAGTCCAAACTGTGCGTACGTCAGAGTTTCTTCCTTGAAGCAATATATATAATAAACTAACTTAGTTGATCTGATCTGTACGTTAAACCTCACTGAATTTTGTTCTTTTCATTATGCGCTGGGCCGACGTTGCTTTTGTGCCTGACTGCTTAAAAGTCGAAAAGAAGAAATAAAAGCAAGGCTCTTACGAGGTACTGAAAATGAAAGTCACGCCTATCATTCACTGAGAGCCAGTATGTAATGGAATTTGTGAATTAAAATAATTTAATTAAAAATGTTCGTATATAAATATGAAAAACCTCAAAACGATATCTTTTTTTTAATAATTCTCCAGCATCTTCTAAATCTAAACCGTTGTTTTATTTATTTTACCAAACTTCCCAAATGACGTCATTTCAGGGTCCATGAATTTTAGGTCACGCTAGCTAGCTATATATTCTGGGTTAAACTAGGTCAAATTTTTTATGGGTGAACTATTTCTCAGGCCGCGTACATCGCAAGCTGCCAAGTTTGTCAATCCTGATTTCTATTATTCCATGTTTTGAATAACATTTGTTTGTTTTTAATTTGAGCATGACCGTAATTGAATTAAGCTAGGAACAGCATCTGACCTCCCATTTACAGGTTATTATGGGTGTAGCGCGTGACCAGCAATATTCCAAGTTCTTGGTGTTGCGCGTCTCTCTCTCTCTCTCTCTCTATATATATATATAGTGACACCTTTTTCATGTAAAGTATATATCATAAAGACGCCATCACGAAGCTTCCAGGGGTTGTCTTCAACAATGAGAATTTTAGGGTTTCTAGTTTGAGATTTTCCTGGTATGATGTCGGAGTTGGGCTAGTACTAGATTGCTTCAGTGTCCAAAACCCTTCCTGCCTCCGATGGCAGAAACAACCATGGTGTTCTGGCCGGTATGGAAGTCAAAAGATTGGATAAGTGAACTATACTCTTTGGCTTGGTTCTTTTGTTATTGCAGTTAGGGTTTAGGGAATTAATATATATAGTGGAAGAGAATTGATATACAGATGGAGTCATTGGAAATTGAAGATATATATACACTCTTTGGCTTGGTTCTTTTGTTAAATTCTCTCACTTATTTCTTAAATTCCGTTAGTAGCATGTTATGTTGAATTCATATATAGTTAGGTGTGAGATGGAAGCAGAACATAATGCCATTTGTGATCGATCGAAGACAGACGTGGAGGAGGAGGCATGCATGCAATCATAATTAATATGCGTGTCTTGAGAATGTCGATCGGGGTGTTTGTGAAGAGACATAGATAATCACGTGAGCGGTCGTACGTACGTAGTAGAGATGAGTAAGTAATGCCGTAATGGGGGCAAAGAGAAAGCAAAGAAAGAGACGTGCATGATGCTCATCCAATCTTGACCTGCTACTTGCAACGGACAGCGAGCGCCAGGAATTGAAGAGTACCATCTGCACTTAGTTTCAGATCCACGCAACCTTTCAACCAACTCATGTCCACTGTGATTGTGATTTGGGTTCAAGGCTGTTATATATCACTTTTATATATCCATCCCTCTCTTGCCTCGATCGCCACTATTTTGGAAACCTCCAAAACATAACCTCAGTCTTCTTTTCATAAACCAATATAAAATTTTTTTAATATATATTTATTTTCTAAATCCTAAAAATACTTTTAAAAAATTAAACCCAACAGAGTCTTAGATACTTACACTTACGTACACACGATACATACATTACTTTTTGGAAAAATAAAATAATCATCAAAAAGTCTCATACCAAATTCTACTTATTATGAACTTTTTTGTGATTAGTTATGAATAAGTTATTGAATTCCCCTCACAAAAAAGTCCAGTTGTCAAAATGGCTTTCCATGTTATTAAAATGTCCCCATGAAAACCTCGTTGAAAATGGCTTCTAATATTGTCAAAATAGCTTTGCATGTTATCAAAAATTCTTTTGAGTTTTTTTTTAATATAAAATTTTTAAGAAAGAGGTTAGGCTCACCCACAGTCCAAGAGCAAGGTGCTTGAAATTTTTCGAGTTTTCATATGTGTAGAATTTTAGAAAATTTTTGGCAACATTAAAAAGTCATTTTGACATCATTAAAAGCCATTTTCATAACGAAATTTTTATAGGATATTTTAACAATATGAAAAATCATTTTAACAATAGAATTTTTTTGTAAGAGAAATTCAGTAACTTATTCACAACTAATCTGAAAACTTTTTTGTGAGGAGAGTTTGGTATAGGAATTTTTTGTGATTATTTGTATACGTATCTTGAGATCTTACTGTGATTTTTCCTTACTTTTTTTGGTTTCCTATTTATGTTGGTGATGGAATGTTGGCGAAGGTGGGCAGTTAGGTATCCTATTGATGCTGCATCTTGTTTCATAGCAAAATCCCACCAAACTCTAGCTAGTCTTGACAACCGTACCCCTCTCAATCTTTTTTTTTTGCTCAGAATACCCCTCTCAATCAATATAAAGCCAGACGTACAAGTTCATTAATATATTAAAGTATCTTAGCTTCACCTCTTAAAAACCAGCTCCTTCTTTCAAATTCATAGACGTGTATGTGCCTCCATTTTATTTTCCTCCCCTATCATTCCTCAAAGTTCAATCTATTCCGATCTTACTTTTTTAATACTCCTCCGCCAATACATATAATATAGAATACACGAGACCTAAGTTCAGTTTTACCCAAATTTAACAAAGCCATTTCTGGTGCGGTATATATAGAAGCAACTAACGAATATGAATAAGAGAAGCATTCAGCCAAGGGGGAAAAAAAATCATGAAGAGTTTATTTGAGGCCTATCTTTTTTATGTAAACTGCACATGTAATTGAATCTATTGAACGTCCCTTGACCCATGGGCAAGAAAAAATCTACTGATTATTTTGGATTCCTTCCCATTTCTTTTTCATTATCTTCTTCTGTCAAACGCAACCCTCTATGGCAGATGTATCATCATGACCAGTTGGTCTGTCATTCCTAGTTCGCATTCTTGTTTGATGTATTTTTCTGCTAGGCCCCTATAGTCTAGCTTCTTTTCTCAAGCGCTAGCTTGTCTGTATCTTTCCCCAAAAAAAAAAAAAGTTTAAAAAGATGCCTTAATTGTAGTGGTTGTCGGCGTATTTAAGATAAGATGCCAAAGGTTGAGGATATATCGGATGATAATACAATGGAATCACTGGAATGGACAAGGTGATCGAACTCAAAGTCACACAAAAAATATAAAAAATAAATAAAAGAAGTAAATACTACATCTAGTTTTAATTATAAGATCTAGTTGATTTTTTTAGAGAGATTAAGGAAGCTAAATGAGTTATTTAATCATTTCATATGTTGTATATCCTTAAATTATATATTAGTTTAGGAAAATATACTTCTCATGTTATAGAAAGAGTGTATCCTCATGTCATAGTTATTTTAATCTCCATGCTTGAGTTTTTTATTTTTTTAAAAAAATGTGGGTTGTAACACCACAATTTTAATACCCAAAAACTCGATCAAAATATTAAAAATTCCTTCAAAAGGTTTAACAATATCCAAATCTTCTTACAACATTACCATTTTGAACAAAAACCCGTAATACATAATCAGAATAAATTTCAGAATATTTCAGAGTTCAGTACAAAACGGAAGTCTTAGGTTCATGGCAAATATAATAACATAACATAATCTATTGGAGATCAAAAGAGCTTCCAGAGCTCACTCCATAGGTGCCTTCCCTTGCTCTCTACTAGAATAATCACCTGAAAAATGTTAATATGGGATGAGATTCCACGTCTCAGTAACTACTGAATATTTCTACCTTACACGAGCAAATTACATATGACAAGAATAAATAATGTGAATTTAATATACTCAGATATTTTTAGATATACCGTTGTTCACAACAAATGCCTTTACAAAATACTCATCATTCTTTATTGAATAATTCAGAAATGCACTATGCAGTATGCAGCCTTCCTTATATCCCCTTCCAACCGTATACCGCTGACTGGAACCATAGGCTAACATATAGTCCAATAGAAACTCATTCATTTGACTGGATGGTTTCAAGCTCACCAAAACTTAAGATACACCCGGCCAAAGGTATAGAGCTTAAATCTGGACTATGGCTCCCCTCCTTTAAAATAACAACTAAGGAGGTGTCACATGTCCCACATCTCCAATGAAATCCCGGCCAGAGGAAAACATGGAAGATGGGGCCCTGAAAAGTACCATCCACTGTGCACCGAGTGGTGGCATAAACAATTCTTATCATTCAATTCCCTCCTTACTCCACCCATCACAATACAACCGCCATGATGAATGTATTTACTAAAAAAAATAATGCATTATTATACCATTATATACATTGATATGCGTATTTATGAATAGTAAAATACTATGCGTATCTGTGAATAGTAAAATACTATGCGTATCTGTGAATAGTAAAATACTATGCGTATCTGTGAATAGTAAAATACGGTATATACATGAATAGTAAAATAAGTAGTAAATACGGTATACGTGAATAGTAAATACGGTATACGTGAATAGTAACATGAATAGTAAATACGGTATACGTGAATAGTAAATACGTTATACGTGAATAGTGAAAATGAATAGTAAATACGGTATATGTGAATAGTAACGTACGTTTAAATAGTACCTCTACAGATTTGTAAGTCAAAGTTCCCACACCAGATCTTAAAACCATAAATATTTTCTAAATATTCTTGCCAAAATAGTAAACAAACAAATTTATAATCATACATAATTCACAAGTATAAGGAAGAATATTCAGAGTTACCTGTTACTTGCTAATACCCGAATCACCAACCAGCTATTATAACTCTCAAGCAAATATCTCTCTACTCTCTCTCTCTCTCTCTACCTCTCTCTATGGCTCTTAGAAGTTGTGAAGAATGAAATGAAATGGAAGGTCTATTTATAGTTGGAAAATGGGTCATTAGGCGTAATTTTATAAAATAATAAAAATATAAAAAAAAGAGCACGAGGTGCTCCTCGTGGTTCCTTCCTTCCTTTCTTTCTTTTTTTAAATAAATTATAAAAAAGTATGTGGGTCCCGCGGAATTTAAAATTCCCACGAGGCGCACCACGAGGGAAAGGCTGCTGGTGGGAAAATTATTTGGCGTGGGTCCTACGTATTTTCAAATAATGAGTACGTATTTATAAATAGTAAATACCGTATTTTTAAATAGTAAATACGTATTTGTAAATAGTAAAAATGTATACGTGAATAGTAAATACTATTCACGGGTCCCACAAAATACTAATTTCAAATTTATCACTTTCTGAAAATAGAGCCTACTAGTCTTCCCAAAATAGGTTTATGTTCAAGATATTAGATTCAAAATTCAGGATGTTACATTTCTCCCCTCCTAAAAGAAAATTTTGTCCTCAAAATTTCGCTATAATAAGAATTCTAACCTATTTAAATAAATGAGGATAGGTTTGTCGCATGCTCTCCTCCGTTTCCCAAGTAGCATCTCCGGGAGCCATTCCTTTCCACTCGACCTTTACAAGTCTAATGGTCTTGTTTCTTAATCTCTTGTCCCTTGCATCAACAATCCGCTCCGGCTCGGCTTTATACGTCATGTTATCCTTGAGTTCTACCTCTTCTACTTCTATAATGTGGGAAGGATCCGGTTGGTATTTCTTCAGTTGCGATATATGAAAGACATCGTGAAGATTCGCAAGCTGTGGAGGTAAAGCAATTCTGTAAGCTACCGGTCCAATTTTCTCCAAAATCTCATAAGGACCCATAAAACGAGGTGAAAGCTTCTTTGCTCGTATTGCTCTACCAATGCCAGTCATTGGTGTGACTCTTAAGAATACATGTTCGCCCACCATGAACTCCAACGGTCGTCTTCTCTTGTCAGCATAACTCTTCTGTCGACTCTGAGCAGTGAGAAGTTTCTGTTGTATCACCTTAATCTTTTGAGTCGTCTCGTCCACAAGTTCTGGACCTATTAAAATTCGCTCATTCAATTCCGTCCAGCAAATAGGAGATCTACATTTTCTTCCATACAAAGCCTCATAAGGTGCCATCTCAATGCTGGAGTGATAACTATTGTTATATGCAAACTCCGCAAGATGAAGATGATCGTCCCAACTTCCTTTTAGTTCGATTGCACAAGCCCGCAACATGTCTTCCAGAGTTTGAATAGTCCTCTCAGTCTGCCCGTCAGTTTGAGGATGATAAGCGGTACTATAACTCATCCGAGTTCCCATAGCATTCTGCAATGCTTTCCAAAATCGTGAAGTGAATCGTGGATCACGATCAGATACGATGCTATTCGGTATCCCATGCAATCTGACAATCTCCTTCATGTAGATCTTTGCTAGTCTCTCCAATGAGTATTCTGCTGCAATTGCTAGAAAATGAGCTGACTTAGTTAACCTATCGACAATTACCCAAATGGCATTATGTCCGGATGTCGTTAGAGGAAGCCCCATGATGAAATCCATAGAGATGCTGTCCCATTTCCACTCTGGGATATCCAAATTCTTTAATAATCCAGGAGGTTTCCGATGTTCGATCTTGACTTTCTGACAAGTCAAACAACAAGTGACAAAGTCAGTCACATCTTTCTTCATGCCCCGCCACCACCAATTCCGCTTGAGATCATGATACATCTTGGTTGCTCCGGGATGGATAGTGTATTTACTCCGATGTGCCTCCTCTAGTATGAGCTTTTTTATTTCTCCATCATTAGGTATGCACACTTTTCCTTTATACCTTAATATCCCATCTCTATTGATCCCAAATTTTGATTCTTTTCCTTCTTCAATATCTTCCCTCACGTTTAATAGATACTCATCTTCGAGCTGAGCGAATTTAATCTCTTTCCAAATTGTGCTTTCAATAGTTAATGCTTCCATGGTAGCGACCAAACCTGACATTACATCAATAGATGTACTCGGTATCTCCTCGAGTAATTTATGTTCTCTGATCATCATCTGGGCTACATGGATTGTCTTTCTACTTAAGGCATCTGCTACAACGTTCGCCTTTCCTGGATGATACTTCAATTCGAAGTCGTAGTCCTTGATAAACTCCATCCATCTCCTCTGTCGCATGTTGAGCTCCTTTTGGTCGAACAGGTACTTCAGACTTTTGTGGTCACTATAAACCTCGAACTTTGAACCGTAGAGGTGGTGCCTCCAAATCTTCAGAGCAAACACTACTGCTGCCAGTTCTAAGTCGTGAGTAGGATAATTCCCTTCATGTGGCCTTAACTGTCGAGAAGCATAAGCTACTACCCTGCCATTTTGCATTAATACACACCCAAGACCTTTCTTGGAAGCATCTGTGTACAAAGTAAAGGTCTGAGCAGGATCTGGAATTATAAGTACTGGTGCCGTAGTCAACTTAGTCTTCAAATTTTGAAAAGCTGCTTCACACTTTTCGTCCCATACATATGGTTGACCCTTCCTAGTTAACTTTGTCAAAGGCATAGCTATTTGCGAAAAGCCCTTGATAAATCTCCTATAATAGCCAGCTAGACCTAGAAAACTCCTGATCTCAGTCACGGACTTTGGTCGTTCCCATTGGAGAACTGCTTCAACTTTAGTACGGTCCACTGCAACACCTTCAGCCGATACGACATGGCCTAGGAATTTTACTTCCTTCAACCAAAATTCGCACTTAGACAGTTTCGCATAGAGCTTGTGCTCCTTCAACACTTGTAGCACGATTCTAAGGTGCTCTTTATGCTCTTCTTCATCCTTAGAGTAGATAAGGATGTCGTCAATGAAAACCACTACAAATTTATCTAGATATGGTCGGAAAATTCTATTCATGTAATCCATGAATACTGCTGGAGCATTTGTTAGCCCAAATGGCATAACAAGAAATTCATAATGGCCATATCTAGTTCTGAATGCAGTTTTTGAGACATCTTCAGCTTTGACTCTCAGTTGGTGATAACCTGATCTGAGGTCGATCTTGGAGAATATGGTTGCTCCCTTCAACTGATCAAGTAGATCGTCGATCCTGGGTAAAGGATATTTATTCTTTATAGTCACTTTATTCAACTGGCGATAGTCAATGCATAGTCTCAGGCTCCCATCTTTCTTCTTCACAAAGAGTACGGGCGATCCCCAAGGAGATACACTGGGTCTGATAAAACCCTTTTCTAACAATTCCTCGATCTGCCTCTTCAATTCTGCTAGTTCCGATGGAGACATTCGGTAAGGAGCTTTAGATATAGGTTCTGTTCCAGGTACGAGATCAATAGAAAATTCTACTTCTCTCTCTGGGGGTAAACCTGTCATTTCTTTCGGAAATACTTCCGGAAATTCTTTCACCACTTCAATGTTCTCTATCCCTTCCTCCACTTCTGCTTGAATGGAGAAAAACACCATGTACGCAAGACAACCATGATGAACAGGCTTTTCATCTTGTACTATAGACAACAATTGTGATCTACTATGACTCATAGAGTCATCCGCAAGAGAGATAGTCTTCCTCTTGCAGTCAAGGATGATGTCATTAGCTGACAACCAATCCATTCCTATTATTACATCGATACCCTTCGTGGGTAAACAAACAAGGTCTATATTTGAGATCCTATTATCAATCTCAATCGTACAATTTAAGCAAGCCCTAGAAGTTTTTACTGAAGCTCCCGCCGGTGTAGAAATAATCATATAATAAGGCAATTCACTCACTCTTAAATTCAATCGAGGCACACAGTCGTATGATATAAAAGAGTGTGTGGCACCAGAATCAAATAAGGCTTCTACTTCAAGACCTTGGAGTTTGAGGATACCTTTAATCAGATTTGGTGAAGCACTTGCCTCCTGATGTGATAGTGCAAACACTTTCCCTGGCACTGCAGTTCTAGCATCCTTGGCCCCTCGAGGCTCCTCCTCACAAAATCTGGAAATGTGTCCTGGCTTTCCACAGTTGAAACACGTCACACATGGTCCTTGGTGTATCCTTCCACACTTGGCACACATCTGATTGTTGGCGGTGCTTGCAGCAGGAGCTGTGGATCCCCTATATGAACTCTGACCTCCACTGAAGTGACTCCTTTGAGGTCCTTTGAATTGACTCCTCGGTGGTCTGCTGAAATGACTTCTTTGGGGTCCAGTAAAATAACTCCTCGATGGTCCACCAAAGTGATTTCTGGATGGTTGGCTAAACCGCGTATTCACATTACTGAAGTTGTGATTCTGCTTCTTAGTAACTCCACCCGTTGGTCTCATGAGGTGTGTAGATCTGGCCTGAAAACCCTTCATCTTCTCAGCTTCCTCTTCTCGTTTGTTCCTTGCTATCGTGCGCAGTTTGTCGCATATTTCTTCAAAATCCCTTGTTTCATCAAGGAACGGTGATAGAGCTGTTTTTAGGTCTGGTCTAGCTTTTTCAACCAATCGAGCACTCAACCATTTAGAGTTGTTCTGTGAATATCCGCAGAATTTAGACAACTCCAAAAAGCGAGTAATAAATTCGTCTTCATGTAATTCCCCTTGCCTGAATGTGAGGAATTCAGTTTCTTTCTCTATTCTGATTGAAGGGGAAAAGTAATAATTTTCGAACTTTTCCTTAAACTCTTCCCACGTCATCTCAGCATTCCCTTTTGTTTTGGTGCTTTCCCACCATTCTTCAGCTGCTTTCTGCAACAATTGTTCAGCAACCATCACCTTTTGTTGTGAGCTAATCTCGATAACTCTGAAAATCTTTTCTACACGCTTCAGCCACTCCAGTGCTGCAATCGGATCTAGCTTCCCTTCGAACATTGGTGGAGTAAACTTCCGAAATTTTTCCCAAACCTCAGTAATAGGTAAGGGATGATATTGAGAATGAGAACCGCTACTACCTCCATCTTCAGTGCGAGAATGACTTCCTCCCCTAGATTGATGGTCAGAAGGTGTGACTTCCAGAGCCTTCTCCTTTCCTTCCTTACCACCTTGGCCTCTTCCTTTTGCTAGTTCATCCTCGTGTCTATTCACTTTCTCTCTCATCTCCAGGATGACGTCTCGTAATTCTGCCAAAAGGGCATTGTTATCCTGAGGATGGGGACCATCTTGATGCGGAGGGAGACTTCTTTGGGATGGAGCAGAGGTTGAATTAGTTCTTCGAGTTCTTGCCATTATCTCCTCCTATGATTAATACTATAAGGACACTAAACAAATAAAAATAGCTAAATAAATTCTAAATCTAACAAAGGGAAGTGCTCATGTTATGATATTTAATTTGCCACGAACTTTTAAATTTTTTTTTTTTTGAAGAAATCACTTTAGAAAATAAACAAAATTGCCATGGAACCTTTGGCTCTGATACCAAAAATGTAACACCACAATTTTAATACCCAAAAACTCGATCAAAATATTAAAAATTCCTTCAAAAGGTTTAACAATATCCAAATCTTCTTACAACATTACCATTTTGAACAAAAACCCGTAATACATAATCAGAATAAATTTCAGAATATTTCAGAGTTCAGTACAAAACGGAAGTCTTAGGTTCATGGCAAATATAATAACATAACATAATCTATTGGAGATCAAAAGAGCTTCCAGAGCTCACTCCATAGGTGCCTTCCCTTGCTCTCTACTAGAATAATCACCTGAAAAATGTTAATATGGGATGAGATTCCACGTCTCAGTAACTACTGAATATTTCTACCTTACACGAGCAAATTACATATGACAAGAATAAATAATGTGAATTTAATATACTCAGATATTTTTAGATATACCGTTGTTCACAACAAATGCCTTTACAAAATACTCATCATTCTTTATTGAATAATTCAGAAATGCACTATGCAGTATGCAGCCTTCCTTATATCCCCTTCCAACCGTATACCGCTGACTGGAACCATAGGCTAACATATAGTCCAATAGAAACTCATTCATTTGACTGGATGGTTTCAAGCTCACCAAAACTTAAGATACACCCGGCCAAAGGTATAGAGCTTAAATCTGGACTATGGCTCCCCTCCTTTAAAATAACAACTAAGGAGGTGTCACATGTCCCACATCTTCAATGAAATCCCGGCCAGAGGAAAACATGGAAGATGGGGCCCTGAAAAGTACCATCCACTGTGCACCGAGTGGTGGCATAAACAATTCTTATCATTCAATTCCCTCCTTACTCCACCCATCACAATACAACCGCCATGATGAATGTATTTACTAAAAAAAATAATGCATTATTATACCATTATATACATTGATATGCGTATTTATGAATAGTAAAATACTATGCGTATCTGTGAATAGTAAAATACTATGCGTATCTGTGAATAGTAAAATACTATGCGTATCTGTGAATAGTAAAATACGGTATATACATGAATAGTAAAATAAGTAGTAAATACGGTATACGTGAATAGTAAATACGGTATACGTGAATAGTAACATGAATAGTAAATACGGTATACGTGAATAGTAAATACGTTATACGTGAATAGTGAAAATGAATAGTAAATACGGTATATGTGAATAGTAACGTACGTTTAAATAGTACCTCTACAGATTTGTAAGTCAAAGTTCCCACACCAGATCTTAAAACCATAAATATTTTCTAAATATTCTTGCCAAAATAGTAAACAAACAAATTTATAATCATACATAATTCACAAGTATAAGGAAGAATATTCAGAGTTACCTGTTACTTGCTAATACCCGAATCACCAACCAGCTATTATAACTCTCAAGCAAATATCTCTCTACTCTCTCTCTCTCTCTCTACCTCTCTCTATGGCTCTTAGAAGTTGTGAAGAATGAAATGAAATGGAAGGTCTATTTATAGTTGGAAAATGGGTCATTAGGCGTAATTTTATAAAATAATAAAAATATAAAAAAAAGAGCACGAGGTGCTCCTCGTGGTTCCTTCCTTCCTTTCTTTTTTTTTTTAAATAAATTATAAAAAAGTATGTGGGTCCCGCGGAATTTAAAATTCCCACGAGGCGCACCACGAGGGAAAGGCTGCTGGTGGGAAAATTATTTGGCGTGGGTCCTACGTATTTTCAAATAATGAGTACGTATTTATAAATAGTAAATACCGTATTTTTAAATAGTAAATACGTATTTGTAAATAGTAAAAATGTATACGTGAATAGTAAATACTATTCACGGGTCCCACAAAATACTAATTTCAAATTTATCACTTTCTGAAAATAGAGCCTACTAGTCTTCCCAAAATAGGTTTATGTTCAAGATATTAGATTCAAAATTCAGGATGTTACATGGGTTCTACTATTTCATGTGTATAGAAATTTTCTTCTTCTCATGCAACATGAGAAGTATAAACCCCATTAGTTTATTAATCAAATTAATTAGTTTGAAGGGAAAAAAAATAAATACAAATACTCTAAAGTAATTTAGTTAGTTTTTTTAATCTCTCTAAAAAATTAATTAATTCTTATAATTAGAATAGGAGCGAGTAGCCAAATACTACTATATAGAAATACTTTAAATAACACATGCAAAACGAGACGCATTTGTTGGCCAGCAGAAAAAATTAAAAAATGCATTTTTTTTAAAAAATACTATCATCTTCGTCGAGGCCATCAAAGAATAATTTGATGAGGCCCGATTAACGCTTTACAGGCGAGTTGATCCTCTTCTTCAACAGATGTTACGCGATAACAGATCACTCATCAGAGTTCGAATGTACATGTGCCATGTGGCAGCGGTCTCATTGGCCGGAGGTTCTCAGGTAGGACCCGCAGCATCCACCCCTACCTTTCTGGAGACAGCCATTGTTAACTTGCAAATTGCACCATCAATTGTCATTGCTAACAAGGAACGCATCCTTTTTCCATCAAAAAGGCACTCTTTATCCTCTATCCCTCCCGCATATCCAATTCTTGCATTTTGGGGAAAAAATCTATGTCCAAAAAACAGACTTACCGAGTCTGCTTCTGCTGCCGCCGGCGCTTCAAGCTGGCCATCTCGGAAGCGCCGGCCGAGATCAAGACTCTTTTCGAACGGTACTCCGAAAATGGGTTTATGAACGCTGTTCACCTCCAGAGGTTCTTGATTGAGGTGCAGAAACAAGAGAAAGCCACCGAGGCGGAAGCGCAAGCCATCATTGATAGCCTCAAACAATTGAATATCTTTCATCGGGGTGGCCTCTATCTTGATGGTTTCTTCAAGTACCTCTTCAGTGACGCTAATCTGCCGCTGTCACCTTCTCTTGGGGTAGCTTTGCCTTTTCCTGTCTGGTCTTAATTTTAGTGTAGCTTAATTTCATTTGAGTGCATTTTGATCAAATTCATTCTGTCTTTGGGATCCATAATTGAAGTTCTTTTTTAAAAAAACTGATGAAACAGAAAAGAACTAGATTTTTATACAATTCAATAACGATATGGCATTGCTGGGGCAAATCATCTGCATCAGATTTCCTGTTCTAGCAATGCTCCCCTCCTCTTTTCTGGGGAGGGAAAAAAAGCCTAATGGACTATGTTCTGTGCTCAATACAGTGTGACGCTATCCCACCAGTCCATGTTGTATTCAGTAGCATTTACAATAATTTGTGCTATAATTCAGAATCTCCTTTTCGGGCACCTAAATCCTGCAACTCAAAGCATCTAGGTCCTAAGCAATGGGTTTTGGGTCTATCCAATTTCGTTTACAACAATATTCCCTTATTTTCAGATTTCCTCTTCGGACTCGTAAATTTGTATATTAAAGGTCCTCCCCTCCCCTGGTGAACTACGGGGGCAAATTATCTAGTAAATTAGCCACGAGTTCAGGTCCAATTTGTAAATGTGAAAGTACACCTAAACATGCAGGTCATTATCCCCCACGTAGTTGGTACACTTTATAATTGTAATGACTCTTTATTCTTACTATTTTGTTTTGTGTAATTTTTTCTTCTGTTCCAGGTGCACCATGACATGTCCTTACCCTTGTCTCATTATTTCATATACACTGGCCATAACTCCTATTTAACTGGGAATCAGCTTAGCAGTGACTGCAGTGATGAACCCATAATACATGCACTGAAGAGAGGTGTAAGAGTAATCGAATTGGACATATGGCCAAATGCCACAAAGGATAATGTTGACGTTCTTCACGGAAGGTATAAGCTTGAACTAAAGGCTCCCTTAATTTTAAGGGATTGAAAATTGATAATTAGCATTTTAACTCGAATTTAGTATCACCTCGATTTTCTTTTTGAGAGAATATTTTATAGGGAAAGTAATGTGTCTGATGATACGATGACAATTTCTTCTTCTGTTTATTTTATATGATGACGCTTAAATCTGTTGAAGGAAAAACTGCTTGACAAAATATTATATTTGTCTTTGAAATTTGGCATAATGGACAAAATAGAAGATTAGACTTGTGTTCTGTTTTAGGAAATGTATTAAGTAAAAGTCAAAGATGAGGAACTGGCTTAGTTATATACCAGTTGAAGTTAGCATTTTCCTGAACTATTTGAATTTTGTTTACACATTTATTTATTATTTTATACATAGGACGCTGACTACTCCTGTGGAGCTCATCAAGTGTTTGAGATCCATCAAGCAGCATGCCTTTGACGTGTCTGAATATCCAGTAGTGATAACACTAGAAGACCACCTCACTCCAAATCTTCAGGCTAAAGTGGCGCAGGTCGGATTTTTTTTTTTTAGTTTATTGGGATTCAAAATGATTACATTCTTATATTTGACAACGCTCTTTCAATTTTTATTTAGATGGTCACTCAAACATTTGGAGACACACTATTTTATCCTGGTTCAGAGGTCTTGAAGGAATTTCCTCCTCCTGAATCGCTTAAGAAAAGGATTATCATATCAACCAAACCACCTAAGGAGTTCCTTCAGGCAAAAGAACCAAAGGAGAAAGAGGATGATTTGCAGAAGGAAAAGGCTTTAGGAGATGAAGAAGCATGGGGGAAAGAGGTCCCAAGCCAGAAATGTGGTGCTATGGCTGATTACCAGGTCTGAAACTCTTAGTTGATGCTTTATATGAATTTCCATGGCATTTATTATGGCAAGTAGAATTTATGATATACCGTTTGCTACTTTTAACAGGACAGTGAGGACGAAGATGATGAAGAGGACGATCTTGATGATGAAGCAGACAAGTCAAATCAAAATGCTGCTCCTGAATATAGAGCTTTAATTGCCATTCATGCCGGTAAGCCTAAAGGTGGATTGGATGAATGTCTCCAAGTGGATCCAGATAAAGTGAGACGTCTAAGCTTAAGTGAGCAACAGCTTGAAAAGGCTGCTGAAACTCATGGAAAAGACATCGTCAGGTATTAATAATTGATTCTAGTGAGCTCTTTTGGCACGAACTGGCATCCTGTAAATCATGAATTGTTTCCAGAATATAGCTCTTCTATTTTCAGCGGTATTACTAAATTTCATTGTTCGATGGGCCACCTTTTTCTATTGACCCTTCTGGCATTTTAGGAAATTTGAGGCCTGATACTAAATTGTCCGGGTATGATTTCCTGAATATCTGATGGCACCCTGC
This sequence comes from Acacia crassicarpa, assembly GCA_034222035.1. Taxonomy (NCBI): domain Eukaryota; kingdom Viridiplantae; phylum Streptophyta; class Magnoliopsida; order Fabales; family Fabaceae; genus Acacia; species Acacia crassicarpa. Next base: position 755,061 of record JAWXYG010000004.1, read on the forward strand.
TTAAGCGCCTTGCTTCTTTTATATTTGATAACGCTAGGGGCTCATTGGTCTAATATTCCATTTTAACAGGGCCAATGCTCATGGTAAAAACTTTTCCTGTGTTAACAGTAGCATGATTTAGGCGTCATATCCAATAAGTTTGTTGGAGACTAAAATGATGTGAGATGCCTAATTCCCATGTTTGAACGGTATGAGATGTTTATGTGTATGGAATGATTCTCCCACCTCAATAGCTAGCTTTTGAAAGAAGTTTTTTCATCCCATTTGACTACCCTGTCTACCCATTAATTAGGATCGGAGTTGGTAGTTCTTAAAATGATCCCTGCTTACTCAGTGAGGGTTCCAACCTGTGGTCGCAGAGCGCACCCTCTGGATGTTGTTAGGTTAACTTTCTCCTTTTTGTTGACTCTATCATTTTGGAGGGACCTCTTGCCCAACTTGCTCGGTCTTGTCCCAGGTTAGTCCAGGCTTGCCCAGACCACGTGAGCCTTATTCAGGCCGGGCTTTGAGTTGATAATCACGTTAGTCCAACCCGATCTATATTCAACTTTACAGTAATAAATGCCGTGTACATGCATATCCAAGATGGAAAGAGAAGTATCTATTGCTCAAATCGTGGCTTTTCTGCAGGTTTACTCAGCGTAATATACTAAGGGTGTATCCGAAAGGCACTCGGATCACCTCGTCAAATTATAACCCAATGATTGGGTGGATGCATGGAGCTCAAATGGTTGCATTTAACATGCAGGTTTCTATTGCTTCCTTTTATTTTATTTTTTCCCGTTTTCATTTCCCTCCTCTCAAGTTTTATAGCCTTTTTTTCTTTTATATATATTATTTATGTTCTTTCCTTTTCTTGTTGGGGAGTCTGATAGCCTTAAAGCTACAAGAACTGGAAGCAAACACGAGGTTTCAACTCTAGGACATTAGAACTTTGGTCCTTTGTGTTAGTAAACCATAGGAGGATGAAGAGAAATTCAGAATATCATTTATGCTGAAAAATAACGTTAGAAAGTTGGTATTTGCTCTTGCCTGCAACTTTCCCTGAGTCATATGAGTTTGTATTGACTCTTGTTTAAGCTAAATCGTAGAAGATTTCTATTACACATATCTTTGACTCCCAATGGTCTTTGACGCCATATCTACATTAGTTATGACTATGATATTGTTTAAGATCATGAAAGACATTTGCTCCGGTTTTCCATGTGGGTGATTTTATGACAGGGGCACGGCAGATCACTTTGGTTGATGCAAGGAATGTTCAAAGCCAACGGCGGATGTGGATATGTTAAAAAACCCGATTTTCTATTAAAGACGGGTCCCAATAATGAGGTCTTCGATCCTAAAGCCGTGTTGCCTGTGAAGACTACTTTGAAGGTGAGTGCTTTATTACTTGGTGATTCGACGGACTTAGCCTGTGAAGCCTGTGTCAATCGGATCTAGATTTTCTGCACCTTCGAACAGCAGCATATAGATGTTGCTTTTTATCCCATTCTAGAACTGAACAAAGATTATCCTGTTTTTACTCTTACGTAGGTGACTGTATACATGGGCGAAGGATGGTATAATGATTTCAACCACACACACTTTGATCAGTTCTCACCTCCAGACTTCTATGCAAGGGTTAGTTAACATGATCCGCCACATCTTTATCTTTGACTTTTCTGAATTTCATGTTCCTATGTCTCCCTTCAATTTAGATTCGAAATGCAGGGGATGCTCGTAGCAATGTTCAATCATTATTGCTAATTTGCTTTGATCAAATGCTACTCACTTGACGTTTGTTTTCAGCCATTTCGTAACTTAGTATTTCATACGACTCGCTCATTTCAATTTAAATCAATCAACTGTTATGCAGGTGGGGATCGCTGGAGTCCCTGCTGATAATGTCATGAGGAAAACAAAGACAATAGAGGACAGTTGGTTGCCTTCTTGGAACGAAGAGTTCGAGTTCCCCCTTACTGTTCCAGAATTGGCTGTGTTTCGCATAGAAGTTCATGAGTATGACATGTCTGAGAAGGATGACTTTGCGGGGCAAACATGCCTACCTGTTTCAGAGCTAAGAGATGGAATTCGGTCAGTTCCACTGTGTAGCCGCAAGGGAGATGGGTACAACACTGTAAAGCTTCTTATGCGCTTTGAATTTTGTTGACGTCGTGCAGACATTTAAAGGTTATATATACTAGTGGATTAAGTATCAATTTTGCCCCTAAAAGTACATGCTCAGGAGCAATTTTGCCTTTGAAGTTTTCAGCGTGGCAATGTTGCCCCTCCGTTAACAACCCTAGTTGACCGTTAGAGTTGTTAACGGAGGGGCAACATTGCTACAGACTTCAGGGGCAACATTGCTAAAAAAAAAAAAAAAACAATTTTGCCTCTAAAGTTTAAAAACGTAGCAATATTGCCCTTTCGTTAGCAACCCTAATGTTGACCATTAGGGTAGTTAACGGAGGGACAACATTGTTACGTTTTTAAATTTTATGGACAACATTGTTACGTTGAAAACTTCAAGAACAAAATTGTTCTTGGCGCGTATTTCAAAAGCAAAATTGATACTTAACCCTATACTAGTTAAGAGTTTGTTTTGTAAGTATTGCTTTGTGATGTGAATAATGCTGTTGAGAGGTGCTCTAAGGTGTGTGATATGATTTGTTTTCCTGGTGATTTTTGAGGGGGTTGAGAGTTTGGCTTTGTATTGTAAGGCTTGTTAATATATATATAATATCTTGAGCAAAATTTTGAAGGAGGTGACTAAAATGTGTGTGTGTGTGTTTATAGGAGCGTGTTGTTGATTTCCATCCGCACATCAGTATCCTTTTCGGCCTTTCCTGTTTCTATGCTGTTCTAAGATGTGTTAAGGTGGAGGTGACTAAAAATGAAAGGACAAAATGTAAAAATACCCCTGATCTTTTTTAATAAAGAGTTATCAGCACCATAAACAAATATTGGGTTTGAAATGCCTATGTGGATTAAAAAACGGGGCTTAGAGCCGTTACTTTGATATACATTGACATACGTTTGGGAAAAAAAATCTGACCAAATCTTACGGTGAGTTGGCAAAGGGTTTGGAAAATATGACCATAAATTAAAAGAAAGACTTGGGTTAAATCAAAGCCTCTCCCTCCATTCAAAAAAAAGAAAAGAAAAAAAGAAGGCCTCTCCTTTCGTTTAACCGAACTAGTTTTCATGATAACATAATATTAATAGCCATAAAAATCATCATTTGAGATTAATATTATGCGTACTAACAAATTAAAAAGATAATTTAAAAAATTAAGGGACTAAACTAAAATGCCGTATAAAACTAGAGGGCTAAAGATGCACTTTTGCATAACTTTTTTATTCTCAAATTATATCTATCAATTATTTATATTAATCAATGAAAATAATTTAATTAATTTCTTTGATTCCTCTAAATTAGTTCTCCTTTTTCACCTGATCTAAATTTGTTATCAAAACTATAGATGAGACGTACTTTTATAAGGTAGACACTACTACTTTCTTATAGGGGTGAGCAAGGTACTTGGTATATCTACCTGAGTCTGGTAAAAAATTGTCAAGCCCCATTATAAAAAATTTTGGGCTGCTTTAGACCAGCCTAAAAATTGCCTACATGCCACTTGTTATTCCCTCCCCCCCTCCGCTCCCTCCTCTTTCACATGGTCCTACACAAACATTGACATAACTTGTCACATAGATAACAGATGTTGAAGGTAGAGATATAAAGAGAAAAGAAAAAGAACCCAAGAACACATCAGAAGTGTAGGAATACTTCATTAAGTTGCTAATAGAAGAAACTAATGGGGAGCATTTTGCTGCTTGCAAGCATTGCCATACCAAATATAAAGCTGATGAGTATATATTTTATGATTAAATAGGTGTATATTTTATGAGATTTGATTGTAATTATTAATATTATATACCTATTTAATTATCTTTTATAAACGTTTCCATAATTGAGTGAAACTTGGGATCAAAGAATAAATCAACATAAAATCTACTCATATCCTATTTTTATTGTGTAGGAAATATTAGCTGATTTGGAATGAAGTAAAAAAGGCAATAAGAGGATATGCAATCAGTCAAATTCAGTGGTCTCATGCAAGAAAAATAGAAACAAAATCAATTGTGTGATCTGATGGAGTAAATTACAAGATATGAGATATCTTTGTAATAAGTAAAAGAGAATCAATGGCCCAAGATCTAAATTATTATAAATAAGGAAGCAGAGACAAGCAAAAGAAGACGGAGCAGATCGAGAGACGCAAAAAGATGAAAATTCAGGTTCGAAGAAGAAGAAGAAGAGAGGAAAGAAAATTTCTTCGTCGCCTCCACAGTCCTTCCGTCCTTCCGTGGAAATGATGAAGAGAACCGAAACACTCAGCCTCTACTTCTCTGCTTCTTTGTCCCTGATGGAGTAAATTACAAGATATGAGATATCTTTGTAATAAGTAAAAGAGAATCAATGGCCCAAGATCTAAATTATTATAAATAAGGAAGCAGAGACAAGCAAAAGAAGACGGAGCAGATCGAGAGACGCAGAACGAGAAGGAAGGGACAAAGAAGCAGAGAAGTAGAGGCTGAGTGTTTCGGTTCTCTTCATCATTTCCACGGAAGGACGGAAGGACTGTGGAGGCGACGAAGAAATTTTCTTTCCTCTCTTCTTCTTCTTCTTCGAACCTGAATTTTCATCTTTTTTTTTATGGATTTGAATAAAGCCATATGTGGCTAGTTTGTTTTGCAACCTAGAGAATCTATGAACTTGTTTGGGTTTTAGAGATTATTCCCACTTGTTAGTTTTGCTTAATTTTATTTCAGTTTATTTAATCCTGTGTTCATTGTTATTGCTTATTGACTGATCACCATTGAGCATGTTTTGGGGATTTAGGGTTGGACTTGAAAGAGGGAATCCTAAATTGACCTTGAGATTAAATAATGTGGAATTAGGTTTAAATCTAATAAAGAAATTAGGTTTTAATCTAATTTGCGTCTAGGATAGACATATACCTAGAAGCTCCGCATAGTCAAATTAGAGTGAGCCCGATTTGAATTGCATCTTAATTAATTGTGTGAGACATTGCATAATTATTTGAGGTAGGTGTATAAGTGGACCGACAGGCACTTATAAACATTAATACTCTAGATTAGCTGATTAAATTTAGTCAAAGTTAATTTAGCGGGGATAAAATCTAGGAAACAACTAAGGGATTAGTGACTCTAGGTTGCTCGTTTGATTATTGTGGTAGTTTTCTTATTTTTATTTTAGTTTTAATTTCTTTTCCCTTCATTAAATTTAATTTGATTTTTTCAACTTAAATGAAATTGTGAAATCAATGCTTAACTAAAGTTTGTGATACCAAGTCCTCGTGGGAACGATACTTTTCTTATCACTTTATTACTTGATACGGCCCGTGCACTTGCGGAGTTTTTTTTAGGCTTTAAATTTTGCCCTATCAAGTTGTAGTATAGTGGTGAGTATTCCTGCCTGTCACGCGGGCGACCCGGGTTCGATCCCCGGCAACGGCGCCAAAAACTTGATAGGGCAAAATTTAAAGCCTAAAAAAAACTCCGCAAGTGCACGGGCCGTATCAAGTAATAAAGTGATAAGAAAAGTATCGTTCCCACGAGGACTTGGTATCACAAACTTTAGTTAAGCATTGATTTCACAATTTCATTTAAGTTGAAAAAATCAAATTAAATTTAATGAAGGGAAAAGAAATTAAAACTAAAATAAAAATAAGAAAACTACCACAATAATCAAACGAGCAACCTAGAGTCACTAATCCCTTAGTTGTTTCCTAGATTTTATCCCCGCTAAATTAACTTTGACTAAATTTAATCAGCTAATCTAGAGTATTAATGTTTATAAGTGCCTGTCGGTCCACTTATACACCTACCTCAAATAATTATGCAATGTCTCACACAATTAATTAAGATGCAATTCAAATCGGGCTCACTCTAATTTGACTATGCGGAGCTTCTAGGTATATGTCTATCCTAGACGCAAATTAGATTAAAACCTAATTTCTTTATTAGATTTAAACCTAATTCCACATTATTTAATCCCAAGGTCAATTTAGGATTCCCTCTTTCAAGTCCAACCCTAAATCCCCAAAACATGCTCAATGGTGATCAGTCAATAAGCAATAACAATGAACACAGGATTAAATAAACTGAAATAAAATTAAGCAAAACTAACAAGTGGGAATAATCTCTAAAACCCAAACAAGTTCATAGATTCTCTAGATTGCAAAACAAACTAGCCACATATGGCTTTATTCAAATCCATTAAAAAAAAAGATGAAAATTCAGGTTCGAAGAAGAAGAAGAAGAGAGGAAAGAAAATTTCTTCGTCGCCTCTACAGTCCTTCTGTCCTTCCGTGGAAATGATGAAGAGAACCGAAACACTCAGCCTCTACTTCTCTGCTTCTTTGTCCCTTCCTTCTCGTTCTGCGTCTCTCGATCTGCTCCATCTTCTTTTGCTTGTCTCTGCTTCCTTATTTATAATAATTTAGATCTTGGGCCATTGATTCTCTTTTACTTATTACAAAGATATCTCATATCTTGTAATTTACTCCATCAGATCACACAATTGATTTTGTTTCTATTTTTCTTGCATGAGACCACTGAATTTGACTGATTGCATATCCTCTTATTGCCTTTTTTACTTCATTCCAAATCAGCTAATATTTCCTACACAATAAAAATAGGATATGAGTAGATTTTATGTTGATTTATTCTTTGATCCCAAGTTTCACTCAATTATGGAAACGTTTATAAAAGATAATTAAATAGGTATATAATATTAATAATTACAATCAAATCTCATAAAATATACACCTATTTAATCATAAAATATATACTCATCAAAAGCTAATTCAAATCGCCATGAAACATACTCTATATTAAGGCATATCCTAAAGTGTTAGAAGAACCCATGCAAGGTTACTAAAGAAAAAAGGCAAGCTGTGTTAAATCTTTTCTCTGATGGGATGAGTGGGCAAGGAAGTTCTTTAGTTGCATGTTTATACGATGAGAATCAAAGCACAAGAGTTTTAGCAAAATTTATTGTATGTACTGAGCGGCCATTTAGAATTGTGAATAAACCTATCTTTAAAAACTTGTTAAATGTGTTCAAACCTCACTTTTCAATACCTTCAAGAAGAACAACTGGAAGGGATGTGTGGTGGTTATATATTGGAGAAGTTAAGGTATTTAAAAAATTCTCGAAGCAAAGTGCTAAACGTGTTTGTCTTACCACATATATTGCAACTGATTCAAAAGATGAAATCCCTTCTCAATCTAAGCTTGACATGCTGTTATAGTGGAAAGCTAATTCTGAAAAATATAAAATTCTCTCCCACATAGCAAAAGATGTATTGGATATGCAGGTTTCTACTGTGGCTAGGTTTGAATTTAGCATAGGAGGAAGTGTGGCTGATCATTATAGAAGCGGTTTGTTTCCTAAAATGATAGAAGCACTAATTTGTAGCCAATTTGGGCAATCTATCTCTAAAATTGTTGACAAGCTTTGTAAGTTCGATAATTTTGATGAGACAAAAAATGTCATTCAACTTGCAAGTAAACTCTGATTTTAATGCTTAAGAATTTGTACACACACATTACTTCATAAGTTTTAATGTAAATTTTCTTTCATTGATTTTCCTATATGCTACACTTGAAGGAGAGGATGTAATGACTAGTGGTGATTGAAGGATTATTTTGCAAGTATGAGTTACTAGTAAGTTGCAGCCTTTAAAATTTACTAGTAGATTTTTTCTTTACTTTATGATATATTAAATTATAGTATCTTTTTTTTTTTCCCTCAAGATGCTTCATCATTTGATCAACTTTCAGAATAGTAATGAAAACCACTTGAACTTCACGACTTTAATTATAATCGTTTTGTTGCTTTATTTATAATGGATTATATATATTTTTTAATTCTTGAAGTATGGATATTTATTAATACATATGGTAATTTTAAAATTTCAAAAATTCATGTTGTAGACTTATTTTTAAATATCTTAAAATGTGAAATCATGAAATATATTTAGTTAGGGATACATATGTTAACTATATGATTGTTTATAAAATTTAAATATATTTTTTTTAAGGGATAGGATATTGTTTCAACCTTTTTTTTGTTACAACCAATGTTACTACCACTTTTCCACCGTTAGATGAAAAGACCCTTTCTCACAAGATAACATTTGACCTTAGAGTTTTCTTAAACGAGATTAGTAGTTAATTATGGAAAACTTTCCTTTACAAAACCTCGGGGTCCAGGGCACAAAGTTCGCCCACAAACCCACTACAGAAAATCTATAACTCAGGGCACAGTTATGGAACAGAAAATTTATAGCCCACAAGTCATACAACACAAACCTACAAGAAAAGGGTCTACACAAGACAACGGTCACAAAGATATAATGGTGGATCCACGATGATATGATAATGTATAAAATCAAGCTTTCGGAAAATTAACAGTCATCCAAAAGTAGTTAATGTAGTATTTCACAAATATGAGGGCCCTATGATGGCAATATATAAATCAATACAACACTAATACCAAAAAGAGGCCTACGAGTTTCACAATTCCTATGCCTCTGGTTGCTTCCCTTGTCCTCTACTGAGGTTAGAGGTCTCGCCTGAAAAAAGATTTAATAATAACGGGGTGAGACATAAAGTCCCCGTAACCGAAATTAATTTATCAAATATGCAAGAAAGGATTGCAAGTCAGAGAAGCAGGTTTGCTAATAATATAATAATAATTAAATTTCAATAATTAAATAACCACAAATAAAACAATTAATACATATTAACCATAACAATTAACCATCCCCACTCATCCATCCTGCTCCTCCTTATTTCCTCGTGGACGTGGATCAGCCTATCGGTGCTAGTATACCCGGCCAAGGTTAGCTAGTCACCTCAAGAATACTGTCCCCTCCTATGTCACCACCAGTATACCGTAACAGGGAGGTGTCCGCCCAAAACACTCAACTCAAATTCCGGGCCAGGAATGAGAGAGCCGATGGGCACAATTTCACCCTCAATCTCTTCCGCACAACCCAACATATCCCAACAGAAGAAATAATAAAATTCTAAAACTTTCAGCAACATTTTATTAAATTATTATTCCAAACACATCATCTCACAACAAATAGTATAGCCATCACAATAATAACAAACCCATCAATAATAATCAATTAAATACATAGATTGGAAAATATACTGCTTCACTGAATTAATTTCTTATTCAAACATACAAATATTTTTCAAAATACATACAAGTAGCATATATAAAAGTAAGACTTAGAAAATACCTCACAGCCCAAAACAAGCATATAAAATAAATTAACCCCGGTTACCTCACTTCCAAGCTTATCCTCAGTTTGATGAGTACCACCCGCACAGTTACCGGTCACAAAAAGACTCTACATTATCACAAATATAACTTATAATTTCCTATAACTTAAAATAAAAATTCTAATAATATATATATTATCATAACAAAATTTGAAAATGATATTTTGATCCCACAACTACCAGAAATGACATTTTAGTCTCACAATTCCAGAAATTACAGTTTTGTCCCAAAAGTTCCAGAAATTACAGTTTTGCCCCAAAAATTCCAGAAATTACAGTTTTGCCCCAAAAATTCCAGAAATTACAGTTTTGCCCCAAAAATTCCAGAAATTACAGTTTTGCCCCAAAAATTCCAGAAATTACAGTTTTACCCCAAAAATTCCAGAATTTACAATTTTGCCCCCATATATCAAAACTAAGCTAATTAAATTCCAATAATATCTTCCCAACCCAAATAAACTATTTTTCATAACATTTAATCAGTAAAAAATATTTTCCAGCCATACAATCATAAACTTCTTAAATAGAAAATTCATTTTAAATTTCCATAACAACCAAACAATAAATCTAAATTGATTAAAATTCACTATTAATCATTTGCTACACATATATAGTCTTCTATTGTTAAAACTCAAAACTCTCCCAGAATCTTAGTCACAAAATGTTCACTAACCAACATAATAATAACTTCATTTGAAAGAGAAAAATATGTGGAATAACTTTCATGAAGGAAGTTTCTTGAAAAGAAGCTAATTTAACTACCTAAATTATCTTATAAGATAAAATACATACCTTAAAATTCACTGAAAAGCTCTTAAATCTCTCTCCTTCCTTTCTTCTTCACTTACACTCTCGCCTCTCCTCTCTGCCAGAACCCCACACACGCACCAAACTCACCCACACTCCACAACACAACACACACACCTATATATATAAGGGGGAGGGGGTATTAATTACCCCTCCCCAATCCTCAACGTGGGCAGCACATTTCGTGCTGCCCACTATTATTTTATTTTATCATTTTTTTTATTTTTAATTTATAGTGGGAGACATGTCTCCCACTTATTTTGTATAGTGGGAGGCATAGCCTCCCACTATCGAAACAGGTAGTGGGAGGCCGTGCCTCCCACTTTATATATATATATTTTTATTATATATATAAATATATATTTTATTTATTTATTATTTATTTATTTATATTATTATTTTATTATTATTATTATTATTTAAAAAAAAATTTATCATATATAATTCTTTTATAATCCTCTTAAATTCTAAAATGAAAAATTAGGATGTTACAACTCTCCCCACCTAAATAGAATTTTGTCCCCAAAATTTCTCACATGTTATTAAAGAAAATAATCCACAACACAATATCAGTATAATAGCATCAGAGACAAAATATTATTATACCAAGAATCACCAACACAACAAGAGTATCACATCACAGAAATTCAATCTCAATACAACACAGCCACAAGTACATCTTATTTCCAACAAACAAGCATACTTAGGCAAACAAATGAGGATAGTCACGCCGCATTCGCTCTTCAGTTTCCCATGTAGCATCACCTGGAGCCATACCCTTCCAGAAAATCTTTAGAAGGCGGATGGTTTTATTCCGTAATTGCTTGTCTTTCACATCAAGGATCCTTTCAGGCTCAGGTATGTAGGTCAAATTTTCTCTTAATTCGACCTCTTCGGGCTCAATTACATGGGAAGGATCTGGATGATATTTTTTAAGTTGTGACACGTGAAACACGTTGTGCACACTTGACAGGTGTGGAGGTAAGGCAATCCGATAAGCAACTGGTCCAATTCGCTCCAGAATTTCGTATGGGCCAATAAATCGAGGACTCAATTTCTTGGCCTTAATGGATCTGCCAATACCAGTTACCGGTGAAACCTTAAGGAATACGTGGTCCCCTACTTCAAACTCCAAAGGTCTTCGTCGCTTATCCGCATAGCTCTTTTGTCTGCTCTGAGCGGTCAACAACCTTTGGCGAATCATCTCAATTTTCTTTGTGGTTTTGTCTACCAAGTCCGGTCCGATCACGGTTCGTTCACTTAATTCAGTCCAACACAGAGGCGATCTACACTTTCTACCATACAATGCCTCGAAAGGAGCCATTTGAATGCTCGAATGATAACTATTATTGTAAGCAAATTCAGCCAAGGGCAAGTGACGATCCCAACTACCAGGTAACTCAATGGCACATGCCCTCAACATATCTTCGAGGGTTTGAATTGTCCTCTCTGTTTGGCCATCAGTTTGCGGATGGTAAGCGGTACTGTACTTCAACCTGGTCCCCATAGCCTTCTGTAACGACTTCCAAAAGTTTGATGTAAACCTTGGATCACGATCTGACACAATATCTGTGGGTACACCATGCAACCTGACAATCTCATCCACATACAACTGAGCTAGCCTCTCTAAGCTATATCCAATATGGATCGGAAGAAAATGAGCTGATTTCGTCAATCTATCTACAATGACCCATATTGCGTTGTGGTGTGCTGTGGTTTCTGGCAATCCTACAATAAAATCCATGGAAATGCTGTCCCATTTCCATTGCGGAACCTCTAAGGGTTGCGATAATCCTGGAGGCTTTTGATGCTCAATCTTCACCTTTTGACAAGTCAGACACTTCAATACAAAATTTGTCACGTCATGCTTCATTTTTGGCCACCAATATCCTTGCTTCAAATCTCGATACATCTTGGTGATTCCCGGGTGAATGGTATACTTGCTTCGATGAGCTTCTTCAAGAATTGTCTTCTTGATTTCCTCATTATTCGGAACACAAATCCTCTTCTTGTACCTTAGTATACCTGTATCACTAATATCATAATCAGGTACTTTACCATTCTCCAACTCTTCTCTAATCCTTAGTAACCGATTATCTTCCATCTGGGCCATTCTCAAATCATTATAAAAGTCAAAATTCCCTTGCACTGTACCCAAAATCACTTCAGATCTTGGTTCAAGATAAACTTCAGATAACCTTTCTAGAAGATTATACTCAGTCACACACATGTGAAACATATGCATTGACTTTCGGCTCAAGGCATCTGCAACTACATTTGCCTTCCCTGGATGATACTTCAACTCAAAATCATAATCCTTCAAAAACTCCATCCATCTTCTCTGTCGATTATTCAACTCCTTCTGATCCATAAGATATTTCAAGCTCTTATGGTCACTAAAAATCTCGAATTGAGATCCATACAAGTAATGCCTCCAAATTTTTAAAGCGAAAACGACCGCTGCAAGCTCCAAGTCATGCGTCGGATAGTTCTTCTCGTGAGGTCTCAACTGTCGAGATGCATAAGCCACAACTTTACCATCTTGCATGAGCACACATCCCAAACCCTTCAATGATGCATCTGTGTACACCGTGTATGGTCTATGTGGGTTGGGTATGATGAGAACAGGTGCAGTAGTTAACCGGTTCTTCAGCTCTTGAAAGGCTGCCTCACACTTCTCATCCCAAACAAACGGTTGCTCTTTCTTAGTCAATCTAGTGAGTGGTGCGGCAATCCGAGAAAATCCCTCTATAAAACGACGGTAGTAACCAGCCAATCCGACAAAACTACGTATCTCTGTCACAGACTTAGGTGGTTCCCACTTCAACACGGCATCCACCTTGCTGGGATCTACTGCTACTCCATTAGCTGAGACTACATGGCCCAAAAACTTCACCTCTCTCAGCCAAAATTCACATTTGCTTAGCTTCGCGTACAACTGATGCTCTCTTAGGATCTGCAATATTATTCGGAGGTGCTCTCGATGTTCCTCTTCACTCTTCGAATAGATAAGGATATCATCAATGAACACCACCACAAATTTATCCAAATAAGGTCTGAAAATTCGATTCATATAATCCATAAACGCCGCCGGCGCATTAGTCAAGCCAAAAGGCATGACAAGAAACTCATAGTGGCCGTATCTAGTACGAAAAGCAGTCTTCGGAATGTCTTCTGCCTTTACCCTCAATTGATGATATCCCGATCTCAAATCGATTTTTGAAAATACGGATGAACCTACTAGCTGATCTAGTAAGTCATCTATTCTTGGCAACGGGTACTTATTCTTGATAGTGACTTTATTCAATTGTCGGTAGTCAATGCAAAGCCTCAAGCTGCCATCCTTCTTTTTCACGAACAAAACTGGTGAACCCCATGGAGACACACTTGGCCGGATGAAGCCCTTCTCCAATAAGTCTTCAATCTGCTTCTTTAATTCAGCCAGCTCTAAAGGTGACATCCGGTAAGGAGCCTTAGAGATCGGCTCTGTCCCTGGCGCTAATTCTATGGCGAACTCAACTTCTCGCTCTGGAGGTAATCCGGTCAACTCTTCGGGAAACACATCAGGAAACTCTTTAACTACTTCGACTTGCTCAATGTCTCCTTCTGATTCCACCTGAGCTAGGAAGAACACCGCAAAAGCCTCACAACCTTTCCTCACACTTCTCTCAACCTGGGCTGCTGACAACATTACCGGATCTTGGGAAATTTCCCTAATTACTGTGCAAGTGTTAAATTGCACAACTTTCTCCTTACATTGCAAGGACACATCGTTGGATGTTAACCAATCCATACCCACAATCACATCTATACCCAGCATGGGTAGACAAATCAAATCGATAGTCGTTTCATGACCCTCACATACAAACATCAATTTCCTACATACCATAGTAGTTTTTACACGTATACCAGTAGGAGTAGACACAAACAAATCATATGACATATTACTCCTAGTAAGACTTAATCTTTCCGCACAGTCATAGGAGATGAAAGAATGTGTAGCACCAGAATCATATATAACACATAAATAGTGACCTTGAAGAATAGCATTACCTCGGATCAAATTAGGAGTAGCTCTCACTTCCTCTGATGTCAAAGCGAACACTCTCCCAGGTGCAGATGGTCTAGATGTCTGGCCCTCCTTCATACCCTTGTGACAATACTTTGCAATATGGCCCTTCTCCCCACAAATAAAACAGGTCCAACACTCGCCAGGATGTACTCTCCCGCAACGAGTACAAGGACGGTGCTGAGTTACACTGGGGGCTGATGCTACCGACCCTCGTTGAGAGCCTTGACTTACTCCAGCATTGCTCCTACGACTATGACTCATTAGAGGACGACTCCTCTGCTGGGGGCTACCCTGATTAAAAGTCCTCCTGCTTCCGGATCCAGTAAAACTCGAAGGGTAATTCTTCTTACTGATACCTCCTGATATTCTCATGTTACCACTGAATCGGCCATGAGAATCTCTTCTCGCAGATCTCTCAGCAACTTTATACCTTCTACAGACGTCTCGAATTTTTGCAGTCAACTTCTCAAGAGTCGTGACATCATAGGTACCCATTCTTGCCTTGACCTCATCATTGCATCTCTCAAACATTTGTCTGGCCAGCCAATTATTATGCTGCTCTTCTGTTCTATTTAACTGCGATACATATTTAGCTAGCCCCATGAATTGAGCTATAAAGGTATTCTCATCCATCTCCCCTTGTTGAAGTGTGAAGAACTCAGCTTCTTTTTGATATCTCATCTCAATAGGGAAGTAGTAATCATAGAACATTCTCTTAAATTCACTCCAATCCAGTTGATGTCCATCAGCAGGCTTCACAGTATTCCACCAATCCAATGCACCCCCTTTTAACAGGGTCTTCGCAGCTATAACCTTTTGATATTTATCACAGCCGATTGACTCAAATAGCATCTCTAACCGATCAATCCAACTCTCAGCCTCTGTTGGCAATCCTCCTGAGAAAGTCTCAGGATGGAAACGATCTAAATGTTTCCAGACTGTAAGCATGTTAGGAACAACTCTTTGTCCTGCCGACTCTTCCGATTCATAGCTTGATCGATTTGGAATTGTCTTATTAGCATGAACAGTATTTTCTTCCTCTGATTCTTCGTGTGCTTCTTGGGTATGATTCTTGCTTCCACCACCAGATCCTTCATTGGCTCTGCCTTCCTCGAGTCTCTTCAATCGCTCCTCTGTCATACGGGTCCATTCATACACATGTCGCAACATTTCAGTGTTGGTTAACTGATCCTGAAGCTGATCCTGAGGCCCATTAGACTTCTCCTGGTTGTTGTCACCAATTTTTGTGCGCCTAGTATTTCCCATCTCTCCCCACCTAAGGGTAAAACCCACCAGAGATGGAGAATAATAAGAACAAAAAAACAAAACAAAACACAACAGGGAAGCAGGTGTGTAAAGGTTATATATTGCCATACTCTAAATGCAATGCACAACAGGGCCAGGAAATCATAAACACAGGGCTCTGGATACCAAGTTGAAAAGACCCTTTCTCACAAGATAACATTTGACCTTAGAGTTTTCTTAAACGAGATTAGTAGTTAATTATGGAAAACTTTCCTTTACAAAACCTCGGGGTCCAGGGCACAAAGTTCGCCCACAAACCCACTACAGAAAATCTATAACTCAGGGCACAGTTATGGAACAGAAAATTTATAGCCCACAAGTCATACAACACAAACCTACAAGAAAAGGGTCTACACAAGACAACGGTCACAAAGATATAATGGTGGATCCACGATGATATGATAATGTATAAAATCAAGCTTTCGGAAAATTAACAGTCATCCAAAAGTAGTTAATGTAGTATTTCACAAATATGAGGGCCCTATGATGGCAATATATAAATCAATACAACACTAATACCAAAAAGAGGCCTACGAGTTTCACAATTCCTATGCCTCTGGTTGCTTCCCTTGTCCTCTACTGAGGTTAGAGGTCTCGCCTGAAAAAAGATTTAATAATAACGGGGTGAGACATAAAGTCCCCGTAACCGAAATTAATTTATCAAATATGCAAGAAAGGATTGCAAGTCAGAGAAGCAGGTTTGCTAATAATATAATAATAATTAAATTTCAATAATTAAATAACCACAAATAAAACAATTAATACATATTAACCATAACAATTAACCATCCCCACTCATCCATCCTGCTCCTCCTTATTTCCTCGTGGACGTGGATCAGCCTATCGGTGCTAGTATACCCGGCCAAGGTTAGCTAGTCACCTCAAGAATACTGTCCCCTCCTATGTCACCACCAGTATACCGTAACAGGGAGGTGTCCGCCCAAAACACTCAACTCAAATTCCGGGCCAGGAATGAGAGAGCCGATGGGCACAATTTCACCCTCAATCTCTTCCGCACAACCCAACATATCCCAACAGAAGAAATAATAAAATTCTAAAACTTTCAGCAACATTTTATTAAATTATTATTCCAAACACATCATCTCACAACAAATAGTATAGCCATCACAATAATAACAAACCCATCAATAATAATCAATTAAATACATAGATTGGAAAATATACTGCTTCACTGAATTAATTTCTTATTCAAACATACAAATATTTTTCAAAATACATACAAATAGCATATATAAAAGTAAGACTTAGAAAATACCTCACAGCCCAAAACAAGCATATAAAATAAATTAACCCCGGTTACCTCACTTCCAAGCTTATCCTCAGTTTGATGAGTACCACCCGCACAGTTACCGGTCACAAAAAGACTCTACATTATCACAAATATAACTTATAATTTCCTATAACTTAAAATAAAAATTCTAATAATATATATATTATCATAACAAAATTTGAAAATGATATTTTGATCCCACAACTACCAGAAATGACATTTTAGTCTCACAATTCCAGAAATTACAGTTTTGTCCCAAAAGTTCCAGAAATTACAGTTTTGCCCCAAAAATTCCAGAAATTACAGTTTTGCCCCAAAAATTCCAGAAATTACAGTTTTGCCCCAAAAATTCCAGAAATTACAGTTTTGCCCCAAAAATTCCAGAAATTACAGTTTTACCCCAAAAATTCCAGAATTTACAATTTTGCCCCCATATATCAAAACTAAGCTAATTAAATTCCAATAATATCTTCCCAACCCAAATAAACTATTTTTCATAACATTTAATCAGTAAAAAATATTTTCCAGCCATACAATCATAAACTTCTTAAATAGAAAATTCATTTTAAATTTCCATAACAACCAAACAATAAATCTAAATTGATTAAAATTCACTATTAATCATTTGCTACACATATATAGTCTTCTATTGTTAAAACTCAAAACTCTCCCAGAATCTTAGTCACAAAATGTTCACTAACCAACATAATAATAACTTCATTTGAAAGAGAAAAATATGTGGAATAACTTTCATGAAGGAAGTTTCTTGAAAAGAAGCTAATTTAACTACCTAAATTATCTTATAAGATAAAATACATACCTTAAAATTCACTGAAAAGCTCTTAAATCTCTCTCCTTCCTTTCTTCTTCACTTACACTCTCGCCTCTCCTCTCTGCCAGAACCCCACACACGCACCAAACTCACCCACACTCCACAACACAACACACACACCTATATATATAAGGGGGAGGGGGTATTAATTACCCCTCCCCAATCCTCAACGTGGGCAGCACATTTCGTGCTGCCCACTATTATTTTATTTTATCATTTTTTTTTATTTTTAATTTATAGTGGGAGACATGTCTCCCACTTATTTTGTATAGTGGGAGGCATAGCCTCCCACTATCGAAACAGGTAGTGGGAGGCCGTGCCTCCCACTTTATATATATATTTTTTTATTATATATATAAATATATATTTTATTTATTTATTATTTATTTATTTATATTATTATTTTATTATTATTATTATTATTTAAAAAAAAATTTATCATATATAATTCTTTTATAATCCTCTTAAATTCTAAAATGAAAAATTAGGATGTTACATTAGATCAGAATCTCATTTACCTATATAATTTCTCTCTCCTATTAAGATTCTGATCTAACGGTGGAAAAGTGGTAGTAACATTGGTTGTAACAAAAAAAGGTTGTAACAATATCTTATCCTTTTTTTAAATATCTGAACAGGGCAGAAATGATTTTAAAAAATATTTTGAATAAATATTTTTTTTAGAGAGAGAAGGTCCAACTTCTCTCTTCTTCTTTGCCGGTCTCTTCGTGATCTTCTTTCTCTCGCCGGCGGCTTGTGATGCAGGTCGCCGGCGAGCACCCTTCTCGTTCCTGGGGCGAGCTTCTCCCTCTCTTTCTTCAGATCTGATCTGCCGAGGTGAGAGTTTTCTGGTTTTTTGTTTCTTTTTTTGTAGTATGGGGTTTTGTGGTGGTATTCTTGTCTATAGAAATAAACAGATCTGTCAGATCTGAGATCAAATCCTCTTGGTTGGATGGCTGTTTGGACGTTACGAGGTCCGACTAACTCTTGGTAGCCCGGATCTGCGTTCTTGGGGGAAGATCTAAAGAGGTGTGGTCTGGTTTGTGGTCGATATCACCAGATCTGTTTGGTCAGAGGAGTAGAAGTGTTCTTCAGGACATCAAGAGTCTTCTTTTTTCCAATGTTGGGTTTTCTGGTTTCTTTACCCCAAGATGGGGTACCCAGTTAGCTGATTTAATCGCAGCTATTGCTTTTAAGATTGTGTGCCCTTTAGAGTGGGTTTTTCAACCAGCACTCTCTTGTTCGTCACTTCTAACCTTGGGTTTCGAGGAGGCTGATGATATTCATGATTTTACTTCTACTCTTATATTTTTAATGTATGGTACTTGGCTAATATTGTATCTAGTGTTTGTTGTTGTTATGTTGGTTATATTTGTTTTAGATCTATTTATTGAAGTGATTTAGGAAGAAGAGGAAAATAGAATTCAGAATCTTATTTCTTGAAATGATACTTGATACAAGTGTCCTATATATAGACACAAATAAATCATCTGTACATAATCTCAATTATTCTAGAAATCTCTAAAACTAACTATTTACATGTAACAATATTTCAACAAATCTGTTATCCTAACAATATACACTAATACCCCCCTCAAGCTGGAGCATGTATGTCAATCATACCCAGCTTGGTAAGAAGTGTACAAAAAGAAGAAGGCGGTAAAGCCTTAGTAAAAATATCTGCAAGTTGATCTTCAGATTTAATTGGGAGAAGATGAATAATGCCTTGTTGAAGCTTCTCACGAACAATATGACAATCGATGTCCAAGTGTTTGGTGCGCTCATGAAAAGTAGGATTGGCTGCAATGTGCCTAGCTGACTGATTGTCACAGTATAGAGAAGCAGGACTAGAAATAGGAAGTCCAAAATCACGCAACAAATAACAAAGCCACTGTAATTCACATGTAGTGGCAGCTAAAGCTCTATATTCAGCCTCAGAAGAAGAGGTAGAAACAGTAGGTTGTTTCTTAGAACGCCATGTAATCAAAGCCTGATCAAGAAAACCACAAAAACCGGTAATAGAACGACGCGTATCCAAACAACCAGCCCAATCCGAATCACTAAAAGCATTAAGCTTAACAGCAGATGTAACAGGGAAGAAAAGCCCACGGCCAGGGGCACCCTTAAGGTACCGTAACACACGATGAAGGGCCTTTAAATGCATATCAGTGGGGTGCTGGACAAACTGACTTAATTGTTGGACAGCAAAAGATAAATCTGGTCGAGTGTTAGACAGATATAAAAGGCGACCAACCATAGTCCTATAGTGTGACCCATCAATTAAAGGAACACCCGAGTCAATAGAGAGCTTCAAATTTCGAGACATAGGAGTGGTGGCTGGCTTACAATCTAAAAAACCAGAATCAGACAGCAAATCCAGAGCAAATTTACGCTGACAGAGAGAAATTCCAGTAGAACTCCTAGCAATTTCTAAGCCAAGAAAATATTTAGCATCACCAAGGTCTTTAATCTTAAAACAATCATCAAGATATGCCTTAATATGGTCAATTTCAGCCAAATCAGTCCCACTAATAATGATATCATCTACATAGATCAACAGGGCAGTAAAGGAAGTAGAAGAACTCTTAAGAAATAGAGAATGGTCAGCTTGGGATTGATGATATCCACAAGTAAAAAGAGCCTTAGACAGTTTAGAAAACCATTGGCGGCTGGCCTGTTTAAGGCCATAAAGAGACCGCTGTAATTTGCAAACCTGGTGAGGAGAAGAGACTGTTAAACCAGGAGGAGGCAACATATAGACTTCCTCATCAAGATCCCCATGCAAAAATGCATTATTGACATCAAGTTGCTTCAAATACCAATTATGGGCAGCTGCAAGAGCAAGTAATAATCTGACAGTTGTCAATTTAGCAACAGGAGAAAACGTATCATTATAATCAATTCCCTCAACTTGTGTAAAACCTTGAGCAACAAGTCTACCCTTATACCGATTAAGAGTACCATCTGAATTATATTTCTTAGCAAAAACCCACTTACAACCAATTGGGCGCTTACCAGGAGGTAAATCAGTAATCACCCATGTTTGATTTTGCTGCAAAGCCTCAAGTTCAGACTGAATAGCATTTTTCCAACCCTCATGTTTAATAGCTTTAGAATAGGATTTTGGAATATCATCAGTAGAAATAGAACAAGCAAAACGATGATATATAGGGGAAAGACGGTGATATGAAAGAACATGAGAAAGTGGATGATATATACCTTCCTCCAAAGAATCTGGTACAGCAGAAGCACATTGAAGAGTAAAATGGTAATCTTGCAGATAGGTTGGTGTACGATGAAGCCGAGAGGAACGTCGTGGTAAAGGTATAGAACAATCAATAGTGGAAGAAGGAGTAGGCAAAGACAATTCAGGTGAAACAGAGGAGGATGGCAAATCAGAATAATCAAGTGACGGAACTTCTTGCGGTAAAGAAATGGAATCTGATAAGGTCTTAGAAGCAGTAGTGCAAAATGGAAATATTGATTCATAAAAATAGACATTACGAGAGACATGAATCTGACGAGTAAGCAAATTTAAAGTAACAAATCCTTTAGTACCAGCCTTATATCCAAGAAAAATGCATTTGTGAGCTCGTGAATCAAATTTATTCCGGTTTTGCAAAAGAGTGGAGGAAAAGCAAAGGACCCCAAAAACTTTTAACAAGCTAAAATCAGGCAACTTATTATAAAGCATTTCAAAAGGACTTTTGTTGCCTAATAGTGGAGTAGGTAGTCGATTAATAAGATAGATAGCATGTGTAAGTGCATAAGACCAAAAAACCTTAGGGATATGAGCTTGAAATAAAAGAGCACGAGCAACATTTAAAATATGTTGGTGTTTTCGTTCCACACGACCATTCTGTTCAGGAGTTTCAGGACAAGAGGTTTGATGAATAATTCCATTTTTAGCAAAAAAATCTGTCATCTGAAACTCCAAACCATTATCTGAACGAATAATCTGAACAGAGGTGCTAAATTGAGTAGAAACCAAAGAAATAAAGGATTGAATATAAGGCCTGACTTCAGACTTATTCTTAAGCAAGTAAATCCATGTATATCGTGAAAAATCATCTACAATAGTCAAAAAATATTTATGGCCATCAACAGAAGGTAAATGATATGGCCCCCATATATCCATATGAACCAATCCAAACATTTTATTAGAAGCACTATCACTGACAGGAAAAGGCAACTTTCGTTGCTTAGCAAAATGACAAACGTCACAACAAGGAAATGATGAAGTAAAAGATACATCTGGATATTGTTTCTGAATAGTATGTAAAGTATTTTTGGATAAATGGCCTAGTCTAAAATGCCAAAGATCAAAGGGAACTGAGTCAACAGTAGTTGAAACATTATTAACTAAGGGAGAGGGAACAGTATCTGCTTGATTCATGATGTATAACCCTTCAATGACTCTAGCTGAACCAATCATCCTCTCTGAAGGAAGGAGTCTGATGTGGCATTGGAATCTCTGAAAAGAAATGAAACAGGGAAGAAATTTAGTGAGTTTAGAAACAGAGATTAAATTGAAATGAAAATTTGGGACATAGAGAACATCCTGAATCATAAAAATATTTGAAAAACGAACAATGCCACTATAAGAAGCTAATACCCTTGTACCATCAGGAAGATTGACTGAAATTGGTGGTATACGCTTATAAGAAGCAAAGAAAGAGAGATTAGCACAAACATGATCAGAAGCTCCTGAATCGATAATCCAGGAGTGAGAAAACGATGAAGCAGAACATATAAGAGACATACCATTAGTCGAAACATTGTTTACAGACACTGAGGGTTGCGAGACAGAGGGTTGAACAGAAGAATCATCAGTCTTAACTAGGGCCAGCAGCTTCTGAAATTGTTCAGGTGTGAAACCATAAGAAGAATTAGCAACCCTCACTGGTTCAGTGGTGTAAGAGCTAATGGTATTCTCAGATGATACAGCATTAACTGATGCATTTCTGAATTTGAAGCCTGGTGGAAAGCCATGCTTTCTGTAGCACGTAGCCTCGGTGTGCTTATATTTACCACAGTAGGCACACTGCTTGTTAGAAACCAATGAATTTGGCTTAGGTAGTCCAGAACCAGAGTAACGTTGAGTATTGGACTTAGAAAGTAGAGTGGTAGCATTAGCAATTGGAAAACCCAATTCACGTTCTTGTTGTTGCACCAGGGCAAATACTCGATTAATTGTAGGTAATGGATCTATAAGCATGATTTGTGATTTAACCGAAGAAAATCTATCACTCAACCCTTTAAGAAACCGAATGACATAATCTTGTTCAAGATGTTTCTTGTAAAGATCCAGAACTCCACAAGAGCACTTAGGCGAACAAGAACAAGAAATAATCGGTCTATATATCAAAAATTCATCCCACAAGATTTTCAGTTTCGTAAAATAGTCATTCACACAAAGATCTCCTTGGCGCAAGTTCTGAATGTCTTCTTGCAAATCAGCCAAACGAAACGCATCATTCTGAGAGAATCGAGCTTGCAAATCGTCCCATACATCACTTGCACGATCCAGCCATAGTATACTCTGTGCAAGCGAAGGTGAAATTGAGCGAGTGAGCCAAGAAATTACCATCATATTACAGCGTTGCCAGGCTTGATATGTCAGATCTGAAGGTTGTGGCACTGGAATCGATCGATCTACAAATTGCAGTTTGTTCTTCGACATTAGGGCCATTTTCATAGCCCTAGCCCATGAATTGTAGTTGCTGCCAGTGAGAATCGGAGAAACAAGAATCAATGCTGGATTCTCGTTAGGATGAAGGTAGAAAGGATTAGAGATATCCTGAAGAGAATTGATCAGCGTGGAAGACGCGACGCCAGTTGAATTTTCCGTGGAGGATGTCGCCATGTGAAGCCGAAACGGAAAAGAACGGAGAAGAAGTGGAAAAATGGAGTTAATTGATTAACTCGTGAAAGCCTACAATGAAATGAGATAACCTTGGGCTCAGTGATCACGTGGTGGTGCAGGTAAAGTGATACAAAGTCAAAAAATTGTCAGAGCTCGTAAATGGCGGAAGCAAAAGGAAAATAGAAAAAAAATTTGAGAAGAAAATCAGGATGTCTAATACTATCCTGCTCTGATGCCATGAAGTGATTTAGGAAGAAGAGGAAAATAGAATTCAGAATCTTATTTCTTGAAATGATACTTGATACAAGTGTCCTATATATAGACACAAATAAATCATCTGTACATAATCTCAATTATTCTAGAAATCTCTAAAACTAACTATTTACATGTAACAATATTTCAACAAATCTGTTATCCTAACAATATACACTAATATTTATGGTTACTATTATGTATTGTATCATTTTGAAGTATTAATACATAGATCCTTGAAAAAAAAAAAAAAAAAAGACAGAACGTCACCATTCCAGCCCATCCTTGCCTAGCCTATGCAGCTGGTACATCCTCGAGGCTCCGCATCGAGAAGGCCTCGCCTGGCCAGCCCTGCCATGCCCACCCCTACTTTCTCGGTTTTCCGAACGAAACAAAACTATAACCATGAAACCATCCCCAGCATCGGGTGGCCGATTGGACTGGCCCGTCCCCAACATGAACTCTGCCAATGACCATGATCACCCACCGCTTCTTTCGGACTCCTCCGACACCGACACCGACTCCGACCACGGGCAGTCTAGCTCAGTGCTCCTTCGCCACACGGACCTCTCAGACTCCATTTTCAAATCTTATTTCGAGTTCATCAGCCACGGCCAGTCATCGGCAACCGCTGCTGACCTTTCAAAGATCCAGTCTTTTCTCACATCCTCCTCCTCCGGCGCTCTATCATGCTTGATATGCCTCGAACGCATCAGACCCTCCGACCCCACTTGGTCCTGCACCTCCCTCTGCTACGCCGTCTTCCATCTTTTCTGCATACAGAGTTGGGCACGCCAGGCATCCGACCTCGCTGCCGCACGCGTGGCAACGCGCCTACCTGTTACAGCTGACAAGGCTGCCGAGTCTGCCACATGGAACTGCCCTAAATGCAGGGCTGAATACTCCAAAATTCAGATCCCTAAATCCTATGTGTGCTTCTGTGGAAAATTGGACAACCCCCCTAGTGATGATCCCTGGGTACTGCCACATTCTTGTGGTGAGGTTTGTAATAGGCCGTTGAAGAACAACTGCGGGCATTATTGCTTGTTGCTGTGCCATCCAGGGCCATGCCCATCGTGCCCAAAACTTGTCAAGTCTCGATGCTTTTGCGGGTCACTTCAAGACGTTCGCAGATGCGGGTATAAGGAATTTTCCTGTAATAATCCTTGTTCGAAGCTCTTGGACTGTGGTGTTCACAGGTGTTCTGAGATCTGTCATGTTGGCCCCTGCCCACCTTGCCGAGCCCGTGGAGTTTTTAAGTGCCAATGCGGGCAGAAAAAGGAGGAAAGGGAGTGTTGCGATCGCATTTTTCAATGTGATGCTCCATGCGAGAAGGTTCTTAGCTGCGGGAAGCACATTTGTCAGAAAGGATGCCATTCGGGTGAGTGTGGCGAGTGCCCTTTTCAGGGTAAGAGAACGTGCCCGTGCGGGAAAAGGATTTATAAAGACATTCCTTGTGATGCCGTGGTACAATTGTGTGGAGCGACTTGCGATAAAATGCTCAGTTGCGGATATCACAAGTGCCCTGAGAGATGCCACCGTGGGCAATGCATCGGGACCTGCAGAACTGTTGTAAGGAAATCCTGCCGTTGTGGGAGCCTGAAGAAAGAGGTAAGTATTATGATTCTGACTGCATCTTGATCGGTAGTATTGTAGTCACAGTAGACAAAGTTAACTGAATGTAGAATAGGTCCCTTGCCATCAAGAGTTGTCATGCGAAAGGAAATGCCAGAGGATACGTGATTGTGGGAGGCATCCATGTAAGCGTCGCTGTTGTGATGGTGACTGCCCTCCATGTTCAGAGGTGTGTCCATCTTCTTGAGTTATTGCTTCATTTCAACTAGAAACTTGTTAGGACAATGTGAGAATGATTTTTATTTCTCATTTTGAAAAATTTTAGATATGTGGCAAGAGGCTTCGATGTAAAAACCATAAATGTCCTTCTCCATGCCACAGGTATGTTCTCTTCTCATGTTTTCCTATCGGCAATAATTTCCCTATTTGAATTTCTTAAATCTGAGACTGCCTGCCTGTTCTGTTTGAAGATCTAAGTCACTGACCCCTCAAACCCAGTGATATTATGCACCCTTTTTTATCATCCCCCGTGAACAATTGGGTTTGCTTAGATTTTTAGGTATAAATAAAACTTTTGAAGGCTTTCATATAGGATAAGCTTATTGGCTGCTGCCTGCGTCCTGCGTCCTGCGTCCTGTATGTAAGTTGAAGACAGATGTGTGTTGTTGGCAATACAATAATATTCGTTGGAAATTTTAGCTTCGAAAGAGTTTATACACACTACACACACAGATACAGGCACAGAGACTACATGGTACGTTAAACAATTCTTCTTGAATATTTTTGTAAGAATTGAGAAACTTCATCATTTAAAAATAGTACCAAATCGATGCCAGATGCATATAATTTTCTTCTGCAAAGTTTGAATTCTGAAGTTCAAGGAACCATATGGTGATAGCCAAATTTGTTCTTGCAGGGGTCCCTGTGCTCCATGTCCAATAATGGTGACAATCTCATGTGCATGTGGTGAGACACATTTTGAGGTCTGGGTTTGGCTATCAGGGTCATTATTTGCAATACCTGCATTTTCAAAGCACGTGTCATTTCAAAGTTTCTAATATTTTTATAGATCAAGATGGTTTTTTTAAGATTCAAATCAATACTGATATTTGTCTATCTTTTATTATGGAAAAGTTGTTATTTTTCCCTTTTCTTTTTTAATCTTGCT
The DNA here is from genome assembly GCA_034222035.1 of Acacia crassicarpa. Lineage (NCBI taxonomy): Eukaryota > Viridiplantae > Streptophyta > Magnoliopsida > Fabales > Fabaceae > Acacia > Acacia crassicarpa. Next base: position 781,601 of record JAWXYG010000004.1, read on the forward strand.
GATTGTTTATGTCAATAAAGTTTTAAATGCATGCACAAAATGTATTCTCTCTTATTTCTTCCTTTTGTGTTTGTATATTCCATTTGAATTTTTATTCAACATCTTTTTCTATAATCTTTAGATGACGATTACATAAAAATTTCTAGTAATACTTGGCAACAACTATGCTGAGTGGTGGATTTTGCACCAGGTTCCTTGTGGTACTGAAATGGATCAAAAGCCACCTAAATGCCCCAAGCGTTGCCCTATTACTCCTTTATGCAGGCATGCACCAAATTCCAAGGTATCATTGATTAATGATTTTGTTTATTATGATAAAGAGGTGGTTACAATAACAAATGTGAACGTGGCTGTCAATTTGGTTTAAAAAAATTATTGAAGCAGCTTACTGTTAGGATACCACGGCCTCTCTTGGTCTATTCCAAGAGAAAGGACATGGTTGAAGAGTAATTTGGTTCAGGAAGCAGTTATTATTGTGTCATAGCTATCTATGTTCAGTTATTTCTTATGTATGATGTGTCTTAGGAGGTTATTGTAAGTTGAGAGTCAGTTATGTTATGCTGTCATTATATATAGGTGTAAGACATATTATGGAGGGCGTATTTGATATTCTGTGAATTATGTTGTGCTCTTTCCTCTGGAATTACAGATGCTGGTTCTAGAGTTTTTCCCTTGTTTTATTCTTTTTTACATAGACTCCTACTCTTTGAAAGCAAGAACATTACACTTACTTTATCACCATCACAAATGCTTGTTCTGTAAATTTGAATGTTTCTGGTGAATGATAAATATTGTAATAATTCTGGAAACAACCTCTCTATTGTGTATATCTAATCCTCTCTAGCCCCCATTTGGTAGAAGCTTTGTGCATTGGGCCGCCCTAACAAGTATCAAATAGAAGCTTATTGGATGATGGTTGGGTAAATTATTTTATTAATATTTCTCAACATCAAACTGGCGTATTGAATGGATTTTAAGGTTTTTTTGGTTCATTGTGCGTTAATTTTTATTGTTTTTATTCCTATTAATGAATGCCCTGTTACTTGAGATATTGGTCGGGCTTAATTGGTTTTCCTTGTAAAAACTTAAACTGGTAGTTTTTTTTTTTTGGGGGGGGGGGGGGGGGGGTACAAGAAATTTGCATCATGGATAGGCTTTTGTTTATAATTTTATTATTTACCAATATATATTGATTTTATCATTATGCCTGCATGCTCCTTAAAGTGAAAAATATTACATGTTTGGTTATGGAAGTTGCATCTTTCTCCCCCTTATCATTAATGATTATATAATTCTTGTCTAGCCTCACAAATGTCATTACGGAGCCTGTCCTTCTTGTCGGCTTCCTTGTGAAGAAGAGTACCCTTGTGGCCACAAATGCAAATTAAGGTATGGGATTTTCCTATCTTTAACAATTTAAGATATCACTCAGGGATCACTTCACTTATTTCCTTCTTTTGAGAAAGGCAATCAAATTTCAAATGTAAAGCGTGGACTTAAAATTGTTAAGTTCTGAACTTCTAAGAGTTTTGACTTGAGTAGAAAGTACAAGTTGGGACTTGTTTTCTTCTCAAACATAACATAGTGGTTCTGAGTTTTTTTTAATCATATGATTGTACAGCTTGAAGCTTATCTAAATTACCCAACTCTTGTTTTCTTTTCCTCTCCACGCTAAGGTGTCATGGTTCAAAACCTCCTCCTAATCCAGAGTTTACACTGAAGCCAAAGAAAAAGAAGATAATTAAGCAGAGTGAAGGTGTTCCTGGCACTCCCTGCCCTCCTTGTCCTGAATTTGTATGGAGATCATGTGTTGGGCAACACATTGGAGCTGAGAGAATGGTTTGTTTTGCTTATTCTCATAAGCTGTATATTAACATCCCGAGGAAGATTCTTTTGAATGATTCTGTTCAAACTGAATTTGCATTTATTTTCTCTTGTGCTTTTAATGAAATCTTCTTGCCCCTCCTATTAGATGGTCTGCTCTGATAGATCGCAATTTCGCTGTGAAAATTTGTGTGGAAACCCTCTGCCATGCAGTAATCATTTTTGTACTAAGACCTGCCATGCCTTAGAGACACTGTCTTCCTTGAACCAGCTACAGGGAAGTGAACGTTGTGAAGATTGTTGTCTTCCATGCCAAAAGGTGTTGAACATTACAATTCATTATACATCATTGTCTCCATTGTGCTGTTTTCTTTCTCATTCTTTGTTTTTTGTGCTGTCAAACTATTATCTTATTTGTTGAGTTCAGTGATGCTTATCATTTGTCTATATTTCTAAAGTTCAGAAACGATCTCTTTACTTTCTAAAGTAAACTATAATTTGCGTTTTTTGTATTAAACTTCATTGATTAGGTAAGAGTGCCTAAGTGTCCACATCACTGCCCTCAACCTTGCCATCCTGGAGAATGCCCTCCATGCAAAGTGCTCATTAAACGGTCTTGTCATTGTGGCTCAATGGTCCATGTTTTTGAGTGCATCTACTACAACAGCTTGTCTGCCAAGGATCAAGAGACCGTTCGATCATGCCGTGGGCCTTGTCACAGGTAATATGGGGCCTGAAGCAGTATTATTCTTGATCTAATTTATCATCCAGAAAGAGTTTTAACTGAAAAAGTGGCAGATGGATGCTTTAGTTGTTCCTCCATCTCTCAATTAAATTAACTAGTTGATTGAGTGCTTATTGGTCAACATGGCTTTTGCAGAAAGCTGCCACATTGTACACATCTGTGCCCACATTCTTGTCATCCTGGTCAATGCCCATACCCTGATAAATGTTCCAAAAAGGTAGTGTGAGATAATATAGCTATCACTTCATGGTTTGGTATTGAAGATTACATATCCAATCCAATGGTCTCAGTTACGCGGAGTCCTTTTCCAGCTATTGCAAACTAAATACACCTATTATTGAATGCATTGATCTTCAGACCTGAACTCTTTCTTTTCTAGGTCACTGTTCGTTGCAAATGCCAAACTCTGAAGAAAGAGTGGCTTTGTCAAGATGTTCAAGCAGCCTATCATCGTGATGGTTGCCATCCCAGGGATATACCAAAAAATCACTTCGGAATTGGACTTATTCCTTGCAATTCTGATTGTAAGAGTAAAGTGCAAGTTTTTGAGTCAGAGCTGCAATTACGTAAATCCCAAGTTACGGAGGTGAGTTCCTTCGTATTGAAATTTTTCTGTTATCCTATGGTTTTTTACTCTCTATTTGTGTTGAACTTGTGGAAATTTAGCTTTCCAAAAAGTATATTCTTGGCCTCATTGTCAGTGAAATTAATTACAAATTTCGCAACCCGATTAGAACTATAACATAGTTATGGTAAAACAAGTGGGCGAGATGATGTACATACAACTTTCTGATGCTCTATCTAATCATAGTTCACCTGAATTCCAAACTGGGTAAAGACGACTTTAGGAAGCACAAGAACTCTTTTTCTGCAAAATCAGTACCAAAATGTGTTAAAAGTTCTAATGCGCTTTGTATGATTAAAGAAGGAAAAGGCACCCGAGGCTGGAAAGCCATTACCAAAACGAAAGAGAAGGCGGGAACGCATACAGGAGCCCAGCCAATCAACAAAACTGCAGGTATGTCAATTCTCTTAAAGAGACAGTAACTTCCAACTGCATAACTTCCAACTGCATCCTTCGTCCCTAACTAAGATGAAAGCAATCATTGAACAGAAAATTGCAGCTACTACGAAGCGGCTTCTTCTATTTGTCTTTCTTTTTGTGGGCCTTCTTGCTGCTGTATATTATGGTTACGAGAGTCTTTTATGGCTCAATGATTGGATGAACGAAGTTGATGAGCGAAGACACAGAAGATATTCTCGAATCTCGTAAAGATAGTTAATTATATCCACCCATGCAAGCTGTTACCGTTTCCTTCACCAAGGTTATGTATAATATATATATATTTTCTTCTGGGATCAATTTTGTAAACCTACAAACCTAAAAAGCTTCGAAAAAAAATGGCGATCTAATTACCGGAGTTTCTTTTGTTCTTGTAAATAATTCTCTACCTATTGACTGGACATGATTAAAATCTGGACAAAATGTTTTTAATTAACGCTGTCAAGGGCAAAAGATTATCATTCCGCGATGGAGACGTACTAAATACAATGCGCTGAGTTGATGCCACAGATGGTGGCGGACCCATGGCCGAAGGCAGTAAGGGTGGCAGCTTAGCTGACAACAATTGTCCCAGCTTAGCTGACAACAATGGTCCCCGGCTGAAGTTTACGATGTAGGATGTCTGTTTCATCAAGTAAAAGGATGTGTCTTGATGGTGGAAATGTCAATGTCTTCATTTTCTGAGTTACCTAAGGACGGGGAAGAAAGAACCTGATGCAGAAGACGAACATGAAGCTCGCAGGCAGGGAATAAAAGGGCTGATTTATTTAGTTTTCTAGCCACATTTCACTTAAGAAACAGTTGATAAATAAACAGTTATACAAGAGACTAGCAAGATTCATTACATTATGGAAGGTTGCAAGCTTATAAACATTAACCCAAGAATCAAACTTTAAAAGATGTAGTTACATTCATGGCCAACGGCTTCGACTACGAGAAGCAGCATTTGAAACCTCTGGATTTCCCATAAACAAATTAGTGCTATACAAAAAGCATTTCTTCCTGAGTGACGATCCTTCCAACTATAAAACCAAAAGAGTAAATATCCTTTCTGGTCCCTAACAAAAAACATGATCCTCATTTTGGTCCCATACAAAAAAAAATATCCTTTTTAGGAACTAAAAAGGACGAATAAAGGTCGATTGGTTGACATTTTGATCCCTCACAAATTTATAAAAAGTCATTTTTAGTTTATAAAAAAGACGAATAAAAGTCGATTTTTTTGTAAGGAACTAAAATGGGGTTTGTGTTTTTTCTCAAAGACCAGAAATAGTATTTACTCAAACCAAAAATTGTACAAAAAACAGCAGAGTTTGATTCCAAAAAATGTCAATCCTACAATGTCGAACACGAAGCGGGAATCCCTTGCTTTTGAAACCACTCAGGCATGTGATACTTCTCGTAGAGCACAGGTCTTACATCCTTCTGCTCAGAGAGGTGCTTGATGAGAGGAAGAATGACATCTAGAAGCTGATAGTAGGCGATAAAAACAAGAGATTAATCATATAAAATCAGATGGCTATTTATGAATGTTCAACGATTCAAAACTATGTACCTGTGTGTCATATGGTTGCCCCGCAGAAAATGGGAAGCATGGAATTCCATTTAGTGGTTGCAATAAAAAGCTGAAGGGATTGTTGTCAACAATAACTATTCGGCATAGATCCTTTGATATTCCAGAAAGATCTTTCACATGTTCCCTATATTGCCTGTCGACATAGATTAATGTGCCAGTTGATGTGAGAACTTGAAAGAATAGAGAAACTTGAAATTAATCAGTGAGAATTCTTGCTGACAGATTTTTCCGCATTGCAGCAAAAATCTCTTCCAATTACTTATGAAGTAAACTGTAGTTAAAATTTGGCATACACCCAGTGGTAAAGAATGCGTTGGCATCAAGTCTAAGTTTTAAGAAAAATATTTCCTGAAATTCCAACTTAATGATGCATCTAGTCTAAGTTTTAAGAAAAATATTTCCAGAAATTCCAACTTAATGATGCATCAAGTCTAAGTTTTAAGAACAATATTTCCAGAAATTCCAGTTTAAAGACACCATTAAATTGTAATTGCTCATATTGCCTGTCACATGTTCACACTGTCCCTATATTGTGTATCAACAGGGATTAATGTGCGGGTTGGTAAGAGAACTTGAACGAATAGACAGACTTGAGATTAATCAATGAGAATTCTTCCAGACAGTTTCCCCCCATAATGGCACAAATATTCTTCCAATTTCTTATGAAGACTGGTATTAAAGTTTGACACATACTAGTGGCACGGGATGCATTGGCATTAAGAAAGCCGATGTTTTAAAATAATTTTCTGAACATTCATACGACAACAAGCCTTATCTCTATTAACAACCAAGTCTTTGAATTTCTGAACATTCATATTTATGTAAAAACTATGAAATGGCTAGTTATGTTATTCCATAGATATTATTATTAAATATTAAATTGTAATTGCCAAGGCCCAAGGGTCATCAGGGCTATAAAGATTTTACATTGAATTGCTTGTTTAGTCTTGGGTTTATTCAGTGATTTTCATATTTCCAGGACATTAATTTAAGGCTAAAGTACCCGTTTGGTTCTTTATGTTTGCTTCACGTATCCATTTAGTCTCTTAAGTTTGTAAAGTGCTCGTTTGGTCCTTTAAAGTTAACACTGTTAAGCAGACTTAACGGAAAATACTAACTTAGCAATTTTAAACGATGACTGTGTACTTAAATGCCGACAAAGCAAGCTTACATGTTACTTTTTTAATAAATTAATATTTTAAATCCTATAAATTGAAATTTTAAACGATGACTGTGCACTTAAATGCCTCAGACGAAGAACATATACCCAAAGTTTGCTTAAATAAATTTTAATTTACAGGATTTAAAATATTAATTTATTAAAAAAATAACATGTAAGCTTGCTTTGTTAACATTTAAGTGTACAGTCATCGTTTAAAATTGCTGAGTTAGTATTTTCCATTAAGTCTGTTTAACGGTGTTAACTTTAAGGATCAAACAAGTACTTTATAAACTTAAGGGACTAAATGGACACCTGAAGCAAACATAAAGGACCATACGGGTACTTTAGCCTTAATTTAATTTGATAGGACAGAGTCTTAATCCTTATAGGATTGTACTTTTATGAACATTCAATTCACAAAGTTTTCACCATTGATTCATCCTAGAAACCAAATTTCTAACCTACAACATCCATCGTAATTCCCTGGTTATCCAAGTTCATCAATCATATCTTATAAAGTGCAACAATATAATCTGAATATGACAAAGTTGGACCCACTGAGTCAGAATAAGAGGGCATTCCATCGGTGTTAATATAAAAGCATCCCCGGTTCAAGTTTTAAAGAATCTATGAAGACATAGGACAGTACTAAGAAATCAAGCATTATGTTAAGCATTCACAATAGTAATGGATTATGGTAATCATTCTTTATAGTGAAAATGTACCAAAAACAAAAGGACAAGAAAGAAAGGTTAACGATAATTGGAAAATTGAAAACATATTTTAATCATAAGATTGAATAACATGCAAAAACCCTAGTTTGAATACAAAATAGGATTAATACAATGCTTAGTCTCTATAGTTTGCTCTCATTTTTATTTTGGCCTCTATAGTTTCAAACCATTAGTTTTGGTCCCTCAATGATTAAAATGATTCAGGTCCTTATTAAACTAATGGGACTAACATTTAAAACAGACTGCATAAGGGATCAAATCTTATAGGTTGAAACCAAAATGAGGGCAAATTATAAAGGCCAAACATTGTATTAACACTATAAAACGTATGGATATTCGTATCTTAGCATAAATTATATCATAAAATACTCAAGATAGTAAATTTAACCCAGGAACAAAGAAAAGTACTCATTACTCAATTATAAGTCATAGATAAACTCATTGGTCACCAACTTGTACGAATATAGTTTTTCAAAATAATTCCAAATGATATAACATTGCCATACCAATCATTGTTTTCACACATTTTTTATCATAGAAATGTCTGATTTTCCCAGAGGCTCGAATCACACATTCATAACAGATTTGAGGTTACTTTTGATCAGCCATCTATTCAGAGTAGACTTTATAGCTCTTTATGATCCATGACCCAAAGCAAGCAAATGAGGTATTATATATGAAAAGCAAGGAAGAGACACTTACGTACTAGTTGTTGAGGGTCGATAAAGTCGTAGACTAAACCAGTTTTCCATGTCTATTCTGTCAACCAGGGGTCTGGCATAACCTGTGAGAATAAATTGATGAATATTATTTGCAAAATGGCAAAAACATCCAGGAAAACAAAGAAGCAAATGAGCAGCTCAGAACTGTGATGAAAACCTTCAAGACCAGCAGTGAATAGCACCAAGTCAGCAAATTCACTAAGTTGCTTTAAGAATTCCTTCAACCCAGGGCGTTCAAAAACTGTAACATAATTGACTTTTGGTTTTCCATCTCCTTCCTTGAAAGTTCAACATGCTCACGTAAATACATAATCCATAATGTTAAGGCTCTAGACAAGCCAATGCACGGTATCAAGTAACACACCTTCTCTGAAGATATACATTCCAGTTCAAACCAATTCAAACCAGCTTCTATTGCTTGAGTACGAAGTGCGGCTGGCAAACTTGACGTGTCATAAGCACAAACCAATGTTTCATCCAAATCAAGTACTACCTACAAATGCACGTAGAAATCAGCATGCACATTAATAGCAGGAGTCTTGTGTTAACATAGGAAAATAAGATTTGGGGTTTGAGTAGGCTAAATCTATCCAAATGAATAATCAATGACACCAAAATCATAAACATCACAAATTATATTTGCAACAACTTATCTTACTTGACTTTTACCAGTCATGAAATAGCTGAAACCAAGTTTTGCAATTATATTAACAAATGTGCTTAAAGAAATCTTATACACGTAAGTATTGTAGTTAGTTCTCTTCAGCAGAGTGGTATAAGACATCCAGGAAAAAGGGAAAAAAAGGAACCACAACAGAATGAGAAAGCAGAAACATAAATAGAGCAAATAAAAGTAGACAGCAATAAAATGAAATGGCGGACTGATAGAAATATTTGCGCTTTGTCTATGTGGAGATCAGAAACATGATGTTCATAAATGAATAGGATTATAGGAAGCATATTCAGGTTAGAAATTGAGTGAACTTAAAAAGGACAAGGACATGCCACCAAGGTACCTTAAATTACATGCTACTGTTTTATTTTTTACAGCAGACTCACCCATGTAATTTTTTTTTTTTTTTGGCCAAAATGTAATATACTTACCGATCTTCCTCATCTACTAAAAGTAAATTCACCGCCCTCTGCAATGGTAACATCACAAAACTAAAGCTTTCTCCAATTACCCAGTTTTAGCAGCCAGCTTGTTACAAAAGTGCTCACTTTGGTAGAGTCAAAGAACATTGAAAATATCAAATACGAACATCTTGAATAGTTCATTAGAGACTATGACAACCATTTTATTGAAAATTTCATCAGGCATATCCAATGTCTAGTCAACCGTCCTCCCATCATCTTAACAACACGAATTCTAATGGTACTCAACAAAATTTGTAGTGATCATGGACCGTAAAACAAACATAAGCATCCCACACAACGCCCAATCGAAGACCTTCAGTCTATTCGCTGGAGGGAGGAGCGAAAACAATTTCAAAAGAATCGAAAATCTTTCGTACCGTGAGCTTTTGGACAGGCTGATTGTTGGCACCGGCATACTCGGCAGCGGTGATATCAACGGCGGAGGCAGGCGGCAAATCAGGTTCCTGCAACTCAACGGAGGGAAGAGGCTTAAAGGAAGGAGTGGAAGAAGTGACAGAGAGCAAAGGGTAGTGGCCGAGAGCTCTAATAATTTGGAAGAAGATCTGGAAGAAGGCGGCCAACCAGCTCATCAGTGCCCTCCAGACCTGCTGAGTCCTCGGCGAGTACACCTCCGCCTGAGTCAACTCGCCCATATGAACCGGTTCTTCCCCACCACACGAGTACTACGATGGCTAAACAGTGCTCTGTTATCAGTGGCTCCCTGAATATACGCCTGACGGTCAGGGGCGCGATGGTTGTGATACGACAAGATCTGGATAGGAAGAGATATATCGGAGAACGCGCAGAGGTGGCGCGTGTATTGGATTGACCGAGGAAACGCGGTGACGAGCACAATGTGTGTGACCGTGCTTCACTCTTATTGTTTTAGAGGGTTGAAACATTTTTATTTTATTTTTTTAATATATTTTATTTATGGAAAAAACATTTCTCATGTTGTAGGAGAAATGTTTTCTCATGCTACACACACATAAAATGATGGGACCCGCATATATATATAATTAGCATTATATATATATGCGGGTCCCACCATTTTATGTGTGTCTAGGAATCTTCTTTCTCTCATGTAACATGAGAAAAGTAAACCCCTTTATTTATTTAGATTAAACTATATATTGCATTTTGAAATATTTTTTGCACACAATATCTCAAATTAATTAATTTTCTTGATACTGGCGTTACAGGGAAAATATTTCTGAATACAGGATTAAAAAGTTAATTAATTTAAGATATTGGGTGCAAAAAAAACAGGATGCAACATATAGTTTAATCTAAATAAATAGAATATATAAAAATAATAAAAAAAATGTTTCAACCTTCTAATTAGAAGGATAAGCACCTAAGAAGTATGTAAGGGAGAAGTATGGAATGTGAACCTGTGTGTGACCTAGCCAGAGGCGTCCTGAATAGAGCTGGGAATCAGGGCCGGTCCGGCTTGACAGGGCCTAGGATAAGGAAAACATTTGATTTTTAAAACCCGCCTCGATAGTATCAGGGCTAGGCCAGGGCCAGCCCTATAGGGCCTGAAAATTACTATTCCAAATTTTAATATTTTTCTTTCGATTTTTTCAAAGAAATATAATTAGTAAATTGTAACTCTTAAAGTTTTAATCTAAAAATAAATGTTATCAACATTAATATCTAAACAATATAAATCATTCAACAGATAAACATATTCATTAATTCATAATAAAAAACAAATAAATACAAAGAATATGGTTTTTCCTTTTTTTTAAAAAAAAATATTAAACAAAGGAATTGCTTTATGTATACTCACGACAAAATGCCTGTAACACCCCCGATTTCTAACAGATTTCATAGCATAAAATTTCAATAAAATTATTGAATTTCAAAATAAACAACCTGGGGGAAGTGTTACCGCCGCACTTGTACTGGGACAAGTACAAGGCTACCTTATTACATTAATATAAATCCAAACTTAAATAAAAATGGTTTACTCAAAGTGTAAAATAATATAAGGAAAACTAGCTAGCATTCTCATTGTTCTTCCTCACTTCTCACTGCTAGCCCCAACAGCCCCAACTTCGAGACCTGTTTCATTGAAAATTTGCTCCCCCAAAGGATTGCCGCAGCCCATGAACACATACATCAGCAAAAGCTGGTAATCCTAATAAACAAAGAGAATACAATAATAATAATAATAATAAATAAACAAATAAAATAATTACATAATGATAAGGAAAATACCATATATGTATTTATAATCTACAATATCAAATTTTCCATACTCATCACAACTATATATTCTCACCGACTCAAATAATATTATTCATCATCTTTTAAAATTTATTTAGACCCGGGAAACCCTGCCAGTTTATTTAGTGGGAGGAGAACCATGGTAAACCCGAGAAACCCTGCCAATCACAATCAATCAAATTGGCCATCAAGTATTTCTTCCTAGTGTGCACACATCTTCCCAAAGTTGCTACTAGTGTCCCGGGAAACCCTGCTAGACACCACTTTGGGAAGAACGGATATCATCAGTTCACATCAAATAATATTTCGAGGGTTTAAAGCCCGATTGTGTTCATCACTTTGGGAGGTACCATCCCAAAGCTATCCTCCCACTGTTAAATTATTTTACAAGTATATTTATATTCACATTTATTTTTAATGAAGGGCACATATATTTTAATAACACAAAAAGGGGGGGGGGGGGAAACGACGGACCCAAGCTTACAGTTGCTCATGAAAAGCCTACATAGGTTCAATCACAGGAAAGATATGGGAGTTACAAGTGTTGGATATATTTATATATATAATCCCTACACGAGGGCTGAGGCATCTAAAGCAAAAGGAAAAAAAAATTAAAAACACGTACAGGTTGCGAAATTTGGAAATGTCAATGAATGAAAGGATATTAAATGATTTAAGCACGATTGCCGAGGCGAGCAATTATATTTATTTAGTCACCAAAAAGAAAAGGGTCGCACAGGGGATCATATGCAAGTATATATTTTCACACGAAGGCCGAGGCGAAGGAATAAACAATTGTCAAATGTATTGTTCATCCTTCAAGAATTCGATAATTGATTGCAAAGAGTTACTCACATAATCTGAAATTGTTCTACAATGCTACGCCTTTAATATTATTCCTATCGATCTAGGGCTAGGATTTATAATACATTTCATATAAGAACCCTATCAAAATTTATATAAAACTAATCCTAAAACTCATGAGGATTAGAATTACCTGGTCTCCGTGTTTGCTAACCTCCTAAAAGAACGAGAGTATAGCGGTAGAGAAAAGTATCGGGTGTTTTCTAGGTTTAAGCGGCCAGACCTAAGTTTATAATTAAATCTAGGGTTTTGGCTATGGGCTGGACCTTTTAATTATTCCTAATAAATGAATTAAAACAAATTGTAGAGTTTTAATTATTAGATATATTTTGAATCCGATGATGAATTCAAAAAAGATTGAAATTATAATCTGATATAACTAACTCCTAGGATCTTGGATCTAGCCTTGACTAATCTGATAATACTTTTCTTTTCTTTTTTTTTATACAAAATAATATGATTGTCACAGAAACAATACAACACTATTAATTTTGTTACGGACCGGCCCAAAAGGCCCATACCCGGACCTCAGCCCAACCATGCCTAAAGTCCAATCGGCGCTATAATGGGCAAGGATATGAGATCCCACTAATTGAGGATCTCATTAACCAAGGATCTCCTCCAATCATGATCCCAACAAATCAGCCCATGATCTCTCAATTCCGGATATCGCTCATTAATATGGAGATACTCGTACCAGACTCCTCTATAAATATAGAGAAACCCTAAACAGGTGCACACGTTCTAACTTATGCTCTATTTACCTTCAGTCACACAGAGCACACACACCACCCCCTGGCTTTACGCCTTCACGTATATTGTGAACTACGTGGACTTTGATCCCTTCAAAGGGTATGTAGGCTCTAGGCTTGACAACCTAGTCAAGTCCAATCTTTCTGTGTTCTTAGGACAGAACATTGGCGCCGTCCGTGGGGAACCGTAAACTTCAATCCCCGTGACCACTGATGGCAAATACCAGAAGCCACAGCAGAAATCCCCCGCCGGTGGGCGGAGACCCCCAGCCAAGCCGACCTCCACCAAATCAACCCCCGGAGCAACCGTGGCGAGAAAAAACCCCGGAAGGGCATGTCACTGACACGACAACCTCCCCCTCCACAGAAGAGCAGCCACTGCAAGAAGCGCGCACAGAACCCCCGGCGCGAGACGTCCAGGCAGTCGAAGCCGACGTCCGCATCCTTCGGAGGACGTAGGAATCATTCCTCCAGAGGCTGGAAAACAAGGAGAAACGAGACGACCTACAAAGACGAGCTGACTTTGAAGCCTTTGGCCGAATGACTCAGGATGCGCTCGAGAACGATCGCCGACATGGAAACCGCCGGAGGAATCATAGGAGAGGAAGGAGGGCCCCCGTGGATGACAGTAGTTCCTCGAGTAGCTCAGAGCTGAGGAATCCACGCTGCGACAACGGCGTGCCGGAGCGGAGAACGAATATGGAGCAAGGTCGACCACAGCCCTCAGAGAACGTCAGAAACCACGGTGACGGTCTTAACTGCACTGATCGGGCTGCCAACGAGGGCCGAGACCGAGAAGAACACCGTGTGGAGGACAGAACTCCCCGGGCTCGCAGATCACCTCGCCACGGATCCCCCCGGGGAATACTGAGTGACATATCTGTCAGATTCCGGCAGATCCCCATTCTCGAGGGAGGCGGCGATGGCCCGTTACCCAAAGCATTTCGATCTGGCCGACCTTTCGAAGTATAACGGAACCCAAGATCCACGCAACCACCTTGACGTGTTCGAAAAGCTCATGTGGGTCCGACAAATTAGAGGCCCGGTTATCCAGCGTCTCTTCGCGGCTACTCTGACCGGACCGGCACACAGATGGCTGAGCTCCCTCCCGGACAACTCCATCCGGAGCTTTGAAGACCTCAGACGCAAGTTCGAGTTACATTTTGCCACCAGCAAAAAGCACCCAAAGACCAAATTCACGCTGAGCAAAGTGCGACAGAAGAAAGGCGAGGCCCTACAGAAGTACCTGGATCGGTTCCGCGACACAACCATGCAAGTGCGGTCGCTGCCCGAAGAGGTCCACGTACACTGCTTGGTAAACGGGCTAGACCCGTCATCACGACTGGCCCGAAACTTATGTAAGAATCCAGTGTACACATTAACCGAATTCTACACCCAGGCGAAGAAGTACTTGGAAGTAGAGCAAATGGAGGCGGCCAACGCGGACGAACCCGAACGGGAGAGGAACACTCCGCCCAGAGACGAAGCCCGGTCGAGAAGGCCGAGGTCCGAGACAAGAAGGCGAACCAGCGAGAGCCGATCCAAACCTGACCGAGCCGACCAGAAGGCCAAGTACGACAGCTACACCCCCTTGAATGTCCCTCGGTCGCAGGTATGGAAGGAGGTAGCCTAGGCCGAGATGAGGCGGGTCAACAAGCCGAGGCCGATTAGGGGCCGCTCCAACACGGATTGTTCCAAGTTCTGCACGTTCCACGACTGCCACGGACATACCACCGACGAGTGCTACGACCTCCGCGATGCTATTGAAAAGTTCGTGAGAGAAGGAAAGCTACGTCAATATGTCATCAAGACTCAGGGAAAGACGGGCGGCAAGGGCACTAACCACGGCTGCACTAGAAGTCCGCCCAAAGAGACCCGAAAGCAGGGGAAGAAGAAGAAGACCGCCTCTGACGACGAGTTTCCCGACGTGGATTTCCAGTGCAACTTTGTCGGCGGAGGATTTAGAGGTGGCGGAGACACTGTAAGCCAGCGGAAGAAATATCTCCGCGAGGTACTGACCATCCGAGACCTCCCTAAGTTCAAGGAGGACCCCAAGAAACCGAGGCCGCCTACCCTGACCTTCACCAACGAAGAACTGAAAGACGTCATACCCAGCCATCTGGATGGACTGGTAATCACTGGAGCCTTGGTAAACTGCCGGGTCAAGAGGATTTTCGTGGATGCAGGGAGTTCGACCGACATCATAAGCTAGGACGCCTACAAAAGGATGCACCTCGACAAAGAGGATCTCAAGCCGTGCAAGACCACCCTGATTGGTTTCAACGGCGAGTAGTCCTTCCCGAAAGGTTACATCGACCTCAGGCTGACCCTCGGAACCAAAGAAGCCTTCAAGTCCGAACGAGTGAGGTTCATTGTCGCCGACTTCTGGTCCCCGTACAACGTCATCCTAGGCCGACCAACGATCCACAACTGGGACATACTGGTGTCCACCAAACACCAGAAATTGAAGATGGTCAATGACAAGAACCAGATAGTCGCGGTATCCGGAGATCAAAAGGAATCACGGCAATGTTACTTCGAAGCTCTCCGGGTTGAGGAAGGAGGACCCTGATCTCCACCTCGGCTCAGATCCAACGAGTCCATAGCCGAGACCGACGGCGACAGACACCCCCTGCATCCGATCAACACGGTAGAGCTCGACCTTCGCGAGCAGGAAAACTAGAGGCCCGAGCCGGAAGGGGAGCTTGAGGAGATAACACTAGGGATAGACCCGTCTAAAACCGCCAAGATCGACCGAGACATGAGGGACGACCTGAAAGCTCATATGATCCGTTTCCTCAGACAGAACCAAGACGTCTTCGCCTGGACCTCGGCCGAAGTACCCGGCATCGACCCCCACTTCTGTTGTCACAAGCTCGGCATATGGCCGGGGTCAAGACCAGTGGCACAGAAGAAGAGGAACATCGCAAACAACAGACAGGAAGCCCTCGCTAGCCACATCGAAGAGCTCCTAGAGGCCGACTTCATTCGAGAGGTGCAGTACACCACCTGGCTCTCCAACGTAGTCATGGTCCTCAAACCCAACTGCAAATGGAGAGTATGCATCGGCTACACTAACCTCAATAAGGCGTGCCCAAAGGACTCCTACCTTATGCCCAATATTGATAAGCTTGTGGATAACTCGGCCGGGTACCAGCTCTTCTCCTTTATGGACGCCTACTCCGGATACAATCAGATTGCAATGCATCCGGACGACCAGGAGAAGACCGCCTTCATGACGGACAAGGCGAACTACTGCTACAACGTCATGCCATTCGGACTGAAGAATGCCGGGGCCACCTACCAGAGAATGATGAACCGAGTTTTCGAAGACCAGATCGGGCGCAACATAGAAGTCTACATAGACGACATGATCGTCAAGTCGAAGCTTCCAGAAGACCACATCTGGGACCTAGAACAGACGTTTGAGAAACTAAGAAGACATCGAATTAGGTTGAACCCGGCCAAATGTGCCTTCGGAGTTCCGGCTGGGAAATTCTTGGGCTTCTTGCTGACTAACCGTGGGATCAAAGCCAACCCGGACAAGTGCAAGGCCGTGCTTGACATGCAGCCCCCAAGGACCAAAAAGGAGGTACAGCAGATGACCAGCCAACTGGCCGCCTTAACAAGGTTTCTCCCGAAATTGGCCGAGAAAGCCCTACCTCTATTCAGATTAATGAAGAAGGAAACCCAAGGCAGTTGGAATCCTGAGTGCGATGCCGCCTTCGCGGAAGTCAAACGGTGTCTGGCAACCCCACCAGTACTCACCAAGCCGGATCCAGGAGAAACCCTGTTCCTTTACTTGTCAATCAGCAATGAAGCCGTGAGCGCTGCCCTAGTGAGAGAAGCCGAGTCCGGACAAATGCCGATCTACTTCATCAGCAAGGCCCTACAAAGCTCTGAGCTCCGGTACCAGAAACTGGAGAAAGTGGCGTTTGCCCTGCTCACCGCGGCTAGAAGGCTCCGGCCTTACTTCCAAGGACATCGGATAGTGGTGCGAACTAGCCAGCCAATCCGACAGATCCTCCACAAGCCCGACCTAGCTGGAAGAATGACCAATTGGGCCATAGAACTGTCCGAGTTTGACATCGCTTTTGAAGCCCGGCAGGCGATCAAGTCCCAGGCATTGGCGGACTTCATCAGGAAACTCACCCCGACAGTAATGAGTGACGGGACCTGGAAAGTTTATGTGGACGGATCCTCCAACGCTAAAGGCAGCGGCGCAGGAGTTATCGTGGAGAGTCCACAAGGGGTCGCTACGGAACACTCTCTCCAACTGAAGTTCCCAACCTCCAACAACCAAGCCGAGTACGAGGCTCTTCTGGCTGGACTGCTCAAAGCAAAAGAGAACGGTGCACACCGAGTAAAGGTCTTAACCGACTCGTAATTAGTCACCGCACAGATTGACGGCAGCTATCAGGCAAAAGGCCCTCTTATGGCTAAATACCTAAACCGTGCCAAAGAGGTGATGGTCGAGTTCGAAGAGGTGATTGTCTCCCATATCCCAAGAGAGGAAAACGCCCGAGCCGACATACTTTCAAAGCTGGCAAGCACCAATGGGCCAGACAATCACAGGACAGTCATCCAGCAGAACCTCATCGAACCGAGCTGTATCATGGCCATCTCGGCCGGGACTGACTGGAGGAAGCCGATAGAAGACTACCTCGAAAGGGGAAAGGTCCTTACCGACTCGACCGAGGCCAAGAAGCTGAACAGAGAGGCCGCTCTCTATGCTATGGTTGATGATCAACTATACAGAAAAGGACTCCACTGCCCAATAATGCGATGTCTCGGCGAATCCGAGGCAAAGTATGTGCTGGCCGAGCTACACGAAGGCAGCAACGGCCATCACATGGGGGGCAAGGCCCTCGCCAGAAAGGCACTGCGCGCCGGCTATTATTGGCCCACTATGAAGCACGATGCCACGGAAAAAGCCAAGACGTGCGACAGTTGCCAGAAACACGCTAGGATCATATGGCCGCCGCCCTCAAAGTTGAAAGGGATGCCAGCCCCCTAGCCCTTTTACAAATGGGGCATGGACATCCTCGGACCATTCCGACCGGCGCAGGGGCAATGCAGATGGCTCGTAGTCGCAGTAGATTACTTTACTAAGTGGATCGAAGCAGAGCCACTGGCCACAATAACCTCGGCCAGAATGATAAAGTTTTTCCGGCACAACATCGTCTCTAGCTTCGGGATACCAGCCGAGGTCATCACGGACAATGGCACCCAGTTCATGGACCATCGATTCCAAGCGCTAATGTCCAACCTGGACATCAAGCAGCACTTCTCGTCCGTAGAACACCCGCAGTCGAATGGCCAAGCCGAAGCCGCCAACAAAGTCGTCCTGGACGGACTCAAGAGACGGATGTTGCAAGCCGACACCAACTGGACCGAGCAGCTCCACAGCGTTCTTTGGGGATACCAGACAAGCGTACAGTCTTCGACCCAGGAAACCCCCTACAGGCTAACCTATGGATGCGAGGCAATGATCCCAGTTGAAATCGGACAGCCATCCTTGAGAAAGGTCAGAGCCAGACAAGAAGGGTAGGAGTCGAACGACGACGCCTTGAAGACCGATTTGGACCTCATAGACGAAATCCAAGTCACAGCGCACTACAGCGAATTAGCCGCCAAGCAGTTACTCGTGGCTAAGTACAACAGAAAGGTAAGACCCCGGTCATTTAACCGAGGGAACCTGGTACTCTGACGGGCCGACATAGGTAACAAGAATGCCAAGGACGGGAAGCTGGCGGCAAACTGGGAAGGCCCCTACCGGATTAAAGAAAAGCTCGACGGAGGGGCATACATCCTCGAGACCTTGGCACGGAAGCCGATCAAAAGGACATGGAACGCCGACAAGCTGAAGATATACTATAACTAGATCCAGCCTCGTTTGTCTTTATTTTATTTTCATTTAAGTCAAAGTTCAAGGAATATTGTTTTCTAATGTTTTTTCTTTGTAACGCCCCTTAGGGCTATTTTTCATCAATAAAGGATCCCATTGAGGAGATTTATGAATGTGCACAAAATTCGCCTAAGCATGAAGCCGAAGCTATGAGGCTCGACCAAAAATGACTAGGCCGAGGCAAAGAAGCCCGGCCAAAAAGCCGAAAGCCGAGGCCCTTAAGCCCGACACCGGCAAAAGGCCCCGAGGTCGTATACCCGGCCGAAAAAACTAAAAACATCTAGATGTGCGAAAACTAGCCGTTGTACTCCGGTAGGCATTGGTTAGAGTTCGGCGAAGGCGCCATACGTGGCCCTTCGTGAAATTAACACGTCAACGCTCGCCCGGCTAAGTCAGCAGACTACCATGCCGACCCTGATCAGGTCAAAATGTCCGACCCAAGGCAAACGAAGCCTTGGTGGGACATGTGACAGTCTAGCCCTTACGCCGGTAAAATTTAATTCGACTAAGCGAAAGTTAGAGTTCGATTACCAAAAAGTCGGGCCGAGGCAGTGAGGTTAGTTATACCTGACAAGGTTGAAATAAGACAACCCTGCCCCAACCTCCCACACACTAAGTGTGGCAGAGTACCAACGGCTTGTACACATACGGCTGACCAAAACTTAAGCATATACAAAAGGATGATAGAGCTGTAAGTCATCCATTGTCTAGAGCATCTAAACGGCTTGCACCCATGCAGCCGACGTGCACCCAAACCGAGGCAAAAGGATGACAGCAGGAATTAAACCATTCATTGCCTAAGGTATCTAACTGAGCTTAGAATTGCAATAAAAGGATGATAAAAAAGTCATTCATTACTCAGCAAAACTTTACACAAAGTGGCGCGAAGGCTAAAGTTGTTCTAACAAATTACAAGGGCACCAACGCCCCAAATAAAAAAAAAGCTAAAGCTAGCTGGAGGGGTCGACCTTGCGATCCTCAGCCTCGGGGCTCTCAGCCTCGGCATCAGCAGCATCCTCGGCGACAGGCGACTCGTATGGGATCAACTTCCCGTCCTGAACAAAGGAGCAGTAGTCGTACCCGTCAACGTTTAGCTCCACGTCAGGGTTGAAGTACCGAACTTGGGCCAGAGCCTGCCTAAAGCACTCTTCGGCAGTATGCAGCAGGGCATCGAAAACCTCCTGACGAGTCACCTTCTCCTCAGTAAGGGCTTTCTCAAGCGCCTCCTTGTCGATAGCAAGAGTCGCCCGCTGCTGCTGAAGAACCTTAGCCGCAGCCAGGCTCTCCGACATCCCCCGCTGAGCCCGACCACACTCCTCAGCTGCCTTCTCAGCCTGCTCCCGAGCAAGCTGGGCCTCCCCATCAGCTTCACCACTGCAACCTTAGCAAGGTCCCGCTCCGTCCTGGCCGCATCCATCTCGACTCTGGCCTCGTCCCGCTCCGCCCAAGCCGAGACGAGCTCCTCCTCGAGGACCTGGCCCTCGCCTTAGCTTCGGCCAGCTCCTTCCCTAGCTGCTCGGCAGACGCGGCTTTAGGCTTCAGCTCAGCCTCCATCTTCCTCAGCCTAAGGCACTCGACCTCGACCATGGCATAATGATCCCGCACCAGGACCAGGGCCTGAAGATACCCCACCGACCGGCACAGTTCCCTCTGGGTTAAATGCAGTTGGTCCAAGGCCGGGGGGGACAAGGGTCGGCTGCCCTCCATAAAATGCTGGGGTGGGAGAAATGCAACGTCAACCTCAGGAGCCACCCCCTTCTCCCACAAGAAGCTGCGGGGGGAAACCGAAGAGGGACCCGTCGGCGGAGGTGGAGGAGGGGGAAGTCGCACTGGAGAGGACGGAATCGACGACGAGCCAGCAGGAGAAAGCGCGGCCTCAACATCATCATCTGAAATAATGACTTCCTTCCCCTTGGAAGCCGGCGACACGGCGATGACTTCACCCCCCTCAGGAGCCTGAGACTCTACAGTCGGTGAAGGCTCGGCGGCAGCAACAGCCTCCCGACTCTCCAGAGCCGGGGTTTCCACCGCTGGGGCAGATTTGGAGACCAGGGCGGAAGAAGGACCCTGGCCGACGGAGCCCTTTGACTTCTTCGGAGCTGCGGCAGCAGAAGCACCGGCGTCAGCAGAGGCACCCCGCTTCTTCGACCGAGTCGGCGACGCAGCGGCAGCTTTCGCCAGTCGGACGTACATCGGCAGGGCATCCATGGTCCTAGCTGAAAACAAAGAAAGAAGAAACAAATTAGCAAGAAAGGAACAGAAATCCAAAGCAAGACGCACAAAACACAAAGACCTACAAGTAGGGGGCAACGGCTCTGAACCCGGCCCCGAGATAAAGAAGGCCGCGGACTGGACCCCGTACTCCTTCACAAAGGCGGAAAGCCTTGGAATAGAAGGGACGGTTTCGGGCAGGAGGTCGTCGTCGTCCACCAAGTAAGACGTCGGAGACTTGCCATAATGCCTCTTATCCCAGTAAAGGGGGAACCTCCCCCTACACCCGTACCCTCAGCCTCATTTAAAAACCAGGGCTGTTGGCCGGGCTTGGCCGCTACCTTAAAGAAGGCGTTCTTGAAGCGTTTGAAGGAGTCCGAGAAGGCCCCCATCAGCTTCCTATCCGATCCATTTCTAAGCGAAACCAACTCCTTGAGCTTATCACCTTCCCTGGGCAGACTGGGGGTGAAAGGGCTGAAGTAGTAAAAGAAGAGGTTGGTGGGGCAAGGGATGGGAATCGGGAATGACCTGCACAACTTCTCGAAGGCCACTAGGTAGGCCCATCCGTTCGGATGAAGTTGTGATGGCGCGAGGCTGAGATAGGACAGGGCCGACATCTGTAAGTTCGTAAATGGAAAACGGACTTGAATCCGGGTATACACGTCCCGATAGAAATAGAAGAAGGAGGACGCCCCCTCTTCGCGGCCAGAGCAGACTGGCTCTTCCTCCCCAACAGGAGCGTACACAAAACCCTCCAACTCGGGCAGCTGTAGCCGGGCAACATTGGCCTCGAACATGAGAGACAGGATCGTCAACATCTCAAGCGAGACCCAGTCGAATTTCCGACACAAGGCCTCTGGCGGACTAGAAGAGTCCGAACCTTCCGGCTCAGAACGCGACTTGGAAGGACGAGGTTTGGGAGCCATTAATAAACCTATACGAAAATAAACAAAGCTGGTATTAGTGGAAAGCCAAAATACCTGGCACAGTTACAGTCACAGGCGAAGCAAAACGCGGACTCGGACGAACAGAGGCGCTAGGAGGGACAGCCGGGGCGGACCAATGCCGACAAGAACCAAGTACGGAAGAAGCCTCGGCATCTCCAGCGCGAGCCATCAAAGCAGAAGCCTCCGCGAGACAGTCCCAGCAAGGGCCCCGGTACCCTTTCGGAAGAAAATCTCCACGAACAGCAGAAGGGCCCTCATAGAAGTTGAGGGGCTGAGCCATCAGAACTGAAGGTCTGGAGCCGGATGAGGAGCCTACATCGGCCCCACCGGGCGACTCAAGAGGAAGGGCACGAGCTAGTGGGCGGAAAGGACGGCGAGGAAGTGAAACCGAAACCCTAGCCGAACCCGGGCGAGTCCTGGCTCGCCCCGGACGAACGGCACCACCTTGACGCAGAGGAGCCAAAACCCCCGAAGCGGGTGGCTCACCCCTAAGAACCCAGTAAGTGGCCCACGGGAGACGCGCACGGAGGAGCATTTCCTCCTCTAGCGTTAACGACGCCCTCAGTATCAGAGCATCTCCGTCTCCCACCATAATCAGAAGCCTAAGGTACTAAGGGCTAGTGTTTAAAGGAGTATGGGGACGAATTCTGGGTATGATTACACAAGGGAAACCCAGAAGAACCCAGAAGTATAGGAGAACGATAGCACAGGCAGAAATAAACGGTAAAATGAGGGGAAATACCGAACAAAAATGGCAGAAAGAAGACGGAATACCTGTACTTAAGAAATGGAAGAAACTTGGATGCTGGAGAACGGCAAAAGTTTCGAACAGGAAGAATCCTCTCTGGAACCTTAGAAGAAGAACAAAAAATGTCTGAGAAGAAGAAGAGTAGCGGGAAAAGTGAAAAAGAAAGGGAAGAGGGCTATTTAAAACATATCGCGGAAAGGCAGGGACACAACGGTCTATTCCTGTACCGACATGACGGGATTGGTACAGTGCGACGCCAGCACAATAAATGTGCATAGGCCTCGAAAAGCGGAAAGACGCGGCGGTTACAGAATGCACCCACTAGAGGCCTGACAGTTGTAAGCCCGCAATGATAGCACACGAGGAGCAAATCCCAAAGCGTCCGGAGAATTCCAAAAGGCAAAAGGTTTGGGACCGGGTAGGACGAATAACCATCCGAACAATACGAACCCGGCATTCTAGGCAGGATGACGACATAATAAGCCGACCACTGATCCGGACCGGACTGATGGTCGCGGCAACAGAGAGCTGGCCCGGCCAGGTAAGAAGGCCTCGGCCGGACCAAGGACTGGGGGCAATATGCACCTCAGACGTCCAGAAGCTTGAACAACTGACCTGGGGGGCAACTGTTACGAACCGGCCCAAAAGGCCCATACTCGGACCTCAGCCCAACCATGCCTAAAGTCTAATCGGCGCTATAATGGGCAAGGATATGAGATCCCACTAATTGAGGATCTCATTAACCAAGGATCTCCTCCAATCATGATCCCAACAAATCAGCCCCTGATCTCTCAATCCTGGATATCGCTCATTAATACGGAGATACTCGTACCAGACTCCTCTATAAATACAGAGAAACCCTAAACAGGTGCACACGTTCTAACTTATGCTCTATTTACCTTCAGTCACACAGAGCACACACACCACCCCCTGGCTTTACGCCTTCACGTATATTGCGAACTACGTGGACTTTGATCCCTTCAAAGGGTACGTAGGCTCTAGGCTTGACAACCTAGTCAAGTCCAATCTTTCTGTGTTCTTAGGACAGAACAAATTTAATTAATTTATTTATTTTCTATATTATTATTTTAATCTACTGTTGTTGTTATTATTATTATTATTTTCTATTATTAATCATTATTATTCTGTTAGTATTATTTTAATCTATTATTATCCTTACTATTTCTATTATTATTCAGGGATATTACAATGCCTTTCCCTTTTTGTGTGTGTCTACAAATTCCTTCAGTTCACGCATGATTTTCATAACAAGTAAAAATAATTATACTTATTTTACACATGTAATACCCCAGATTTTTATTAATAGTAATAGCCCATTTTATTTTATTTTTGGTGGGTCAAATACTTCTAGTCCTAATTGCTTTAGGAATTTTCTGCTTATGCATTAAGAAAGAGGTTTTAGGTAATAAGTCCTCTACTTGTTAATCGAGTCACATTAATTCATATCATGATTGATTGAATTAATGTGATATACCTTATCACATTAAATTCACACCATGATTGATTGATGACCATGATTGTTTTTAGGTAATAAGTCCATTACTGCCAACCAAGTCACATTAATTTCATATCATGATTGATTGAATTAATGTGATATACCTTATCATATTGAATTCACATCATGGTTGATTAATTTAATTTAATATACCCTATTAATGAGTTGACAAGAGTGAAAGAGCCAAAGCTAAACCCTAATTTTAAGTTATAAATAGAGGTCCAGCCTAACTTTGAATATTCTTCTTCTCTTCTACTACTTCCTCTATTCTTTTTGTGTCAATTATTTTTCTAAAAGGTTAGCAAAAACGGAGACCAGGTAATCCTAATCCCCAAAACAACCTTGCATCTCGTGCTTCTTCTTTTTGTCTACATCCTATTTTGCTAATGGGTTGTTATGTAATCCTAATCCCCAAAACAACCTTGCATCTCGTGCTTCTTCTTTTTCTCTATATCCTATTTTGCTAATCCTAATTCCCATGAGTCTTAGGTTAGTTTTAGGGTTAAAGGCCATTTTTGCCACGGAAGTTTTCCAAATGGAGCGCCCAACACCCGGAAGTTTTTTGGGTACCAAATTTGCACCGGAAGTATGAAAAAGGTAGCAAATTTGCCCCGAAAGTATGAAAAGGTAGCAAATTTTCCCATCCGTTAATTTTGACCGTTAAGTTTGACTAACTGTCCACGTGGCATGCCACCTCATCAACCAATAAAAGTTAAGTATCATTTTTGCCCTGGAAGTTTTCATTCAGGAGCAATTTTGCCCTGGAAGTTTACATAAGTAGCAATTTTGCCCGTCTTTCTTCCAATATTAAATTTGACTATTAAATCAATCAAAGACCACACATGTCATGCCTTGAAAAAGTCGAACTTGGAGTAAGAGAAGGAGATCCTTGAGATGTTGAGCTCAAGGTAGTCAGAATTTGTGAAGCCGAACTAGTCACAGGAAGCATCACTTATGATCTAAGCAAATGATCAGCCTATACAAATTGCAAAGCCAGCCTAATTAAGCCCGAGGCCCTCCAGGGCCGACCCTGCAGGTCCAACTTCAAATTTATGGCTTATTTTTCAAGGCCGAGCCCTGCAGGGCTAGCTTGATTAAGCCCGAGGCCCTCCAGGGCCGACCCTGCAGGTCCAACTTCAAATTTTTGGCTTATTTTTCAAGGGCGAGCCCTGCAGGGCCAGCCTGATTAAGCCCAAGGCCTCCAGGGTCGGCCTTGCAGGTCCAACTTCAAATTTCTGGCTTATTTTTCAAGCCTGAGCCCTGCAGGGCCAGGGCTTAAACGGGCTCGGTCCGATTTCCCGGCTCTAGTCCCTGTGACCAGTTCGGCTTCACAAATTCTGACTGCCTTGAGCTCAATATCTCAAGGATCTCCTTCTCTGACTCCAAGTTCCACCTTTTCAAGGCATGACATGTGTGATCTTTGACTGATTTAATAGTCAAATTTAAAAGAAGGGCAAAATTGCTACTTTTGTAAACTTCCGGGGCAAAATTGCTCCTCAATGAAAACTTCTGGGGCAAAATTGCTCCTTAATGAAAACTTCCAGGGCAAAAATGATACTTTTGATTGATGAGGTGGCATGCTACGTGTGATGACGTGGCATCTACGTGGACTTCCGTTACTTTTGGGTAAATTTGATACCTTTTCAATACTTTTGGGGCAAATTTGGCACCCGAAAAACTTCCGGGTGCTGGACGCTCCATTTGGGAAACTTCCATGGCAAATTTGATATTTAACCCATAGTTTTATATAAGTTTTGATATATGATATATTATATGTAATCCTAATACCCAGAACAATAGGAGTTAGTTGTTGCATGTCGGTCGCATTTTTATATGTATATATATGTTCCTTTTCCGAATTACTTTATGAAAGCAAGACGTTTCACCTCCTTGTATACATATATTTCTCCTTCTTTATTTGTGTTTAACTATTTTGCAAAACTATTTATCATTGAATATATATATACACTTTGGTTGCTTCGGCTTTTGTGATTGAAACTTATAAATGCTTTCATATATATATATATATATATATATATATATATATATATATTGAGAAATATATTTATTATGTACATATTTCAAAATAATTTTAATCGTGGGAGGATAGCTTTGGGATGGTACCATATATTATATCCGTTCTTCCCAAAGTGGTGTCTGGCAGGGGCTCCCGGGACACTAGTAGCAACTTTGGGAAGAGGTGTGTACATTAAGACGAAATGGTTTATGGCCAATTTGATTGATTGTGACTGGCAGGGGCTCCCGGGTCACAGGGTAGACTGGCACCATGGTTCTCTTCTCACTAAACTAAATAGACTGGCAGGGTTTCTCGGGTCTAAATAAATTTAAAAAGATAATGAATAATATTTGATTCGATATGAATATATAGATATGAAGAGTATTAAAGTTGATATTTTAGATTATATATATGTATATGATATTTTTTTATCATCATATAAATATAAATATTTATATTTATTATTATTATTATTATTTCTATATTATCTTTGTTTATTAGGATTACCAGCTTTTGCTGATGTTTGTGTTCTGAGCTGCGACGATCCTTCGGGGGAGCAGAATTTCAGTAAAACCGGTTTTTAAGGTTGGGGCTAGCAGTGAGAAGTGAGGAAGAATAGTCGGCTAATTCTAGCTGGTTTTATTTTACTTTATGCTTGAATAAAACATTTTTGCTTGAGTTTGGATTTATGTTATTGTAATAAGTAGCCTTGCATATGTCCCAGTACAAGTGCGGCGGTAATACTTCCCAAATTTTGGTTATTTTGAATTTCAGTATTTATTCATAAAAATTATAGCAAATTTATGTTATTATAATTGTTAGAAATTTGGGGGTGTTACAACACAAAATATATTTATAATTTATTACTTATATAATATTATAATACCAATGTATGTGTTTATTTAATATGAAAACATCCATTCTTTAAAATTTATAATAACTAATTATGTATTTCTTAATACTGAATAATAATAAACATAAAAAAAGGTTATAGTTTAAACTTAAAAAAAACTAAATAATTACAAATATACACATTCATTAAGTGAAAGTCTAAATAATTATTTTTTTAAAAAAAACTACAGTTAAACGGGCCTAACGGACCGGTTTGATTAAGCCCAAGGCCCTGCAGGGCCAATTTCAAATTTCTTGCCTATTTTTTAGGTCCAAGCCCTGCTGGGCCAGGGTTTAAACGGGCTCGATCCGATTTCCCGGCTCTAGTCCTGAGCAGAACAAAAACTATAATTCGGGTGGCCCGGATTAGTCAATTACCTAAACTTTATTAGCGAAGCTATACGTTTCTCATCGTTGGTTTAACGATTGCTCCTACCTTCTTTTATCTCATTTCTATTTGATTTATCTGAGATGATCTAAACTATTATTATATAGAATTAATGAGATGCTTTTACCAATTGTTTTATATATATTATTATTACATCATTATGTCAATTCTTTTATTTTCATTTTTTATTATTACAAATATAATAATCCCTCTGGTCCTAATTATAAGAGCTAGTTGACTTTTTTGAAGAGATCAAGGAAGCTAATTAAATTACGTTAAAATATTTTTATTTTTATTTTTTTCTTCAAACTATTTAGTTTGACTAATAAACTAATATATAATCTAAGGATACACAACTTATGAAATGATTAAGTAACTTATTTAGCTTCCTTAATCTCTTCAAAAAAGTCAACTAGCTCTTATAATTAGGACCGGAGTTAGTAGTTTTTTATGATCATATAATGTGATCTATATGATATTATCATGGGCTTATCTGTTGTTTATGTTTGATTATGAATTTGAATTTACTTAATTCATTTTACAGTATTTTAATTTTATTGAAAGGCTATAAACCATAATATTATTAATTTAGTGAACAAATGACCAAAAGTGACATCACTTTTGTAATAGTTTTTTTTATAAAAGAACACTAATAATTTCATTAAATGACATGATTGACTAAAAAAAAAACTTTATCTCTTTGATTATTTAATTGTTACAAATATCAAAGCCCTAAAAACTAAAGATTCAAATATCAAGCTAAACAAGAAAAAAAATAGCCTTGCAAGATTATTGCTTGGCTCCTGAAGACCAACATTTGGAGAAGCTGATGATGTACAATTGAAAGCAAGAACATATTTATAGACTCAAATGTTGTAATTTATGTATTCATGATAATTAAATTTGCTATTTACCTTATATAATTCTTGAGATATTATGAAGTGTAAAAAATGAAATATTAAGAATTGAGAGTTTATATCTAGAATTTTTAGCACTTGCACAAAAAGCGAGATTAGGAACCAAGAAGAGAAAAGGACGCGCAATGAGGAGCGTGGGCCGTGGGGCTGGTAATGAATGGACGATGATAATGCACGGAAATCTGTTATTTATTATTATTTTTTTTTTAAAAGGTAAAGGGATCTCTGCACTGGTGAGTGGCGAACGCTGAAATGCTGAATGAGCTTCGTTCAAAAGAGGTTGTCCTCCTTCATTTTTTCCGCGGGTTGATTGGTTCAATTCATAACCATTTGCTATTTGTAGTTCTAATTATAAGATCTAATTAACTTTTTTGTAGAGGCGTTAAGAAAGCTTAATCATTTCATTTATCATGTATCTTGAGATTGTATATTAGTTTATTGATTAAACTAATTAGTTTGATGAAAAAAATAAAAATACTTTAAAGTAATTTAATTAGTTTTTTTAATTCCTTTTTAAAAAAATTAACTAAGCCTTATTGTACTACTTTGGGCTGAATTATTTAGTAGCCAGTGAGGATTATATCAAACGTTTAGAATTAATTACGCTGGACAAGGATTTTAAAAAAAAAAAAGGTGCCATCTCTTAAAACGCTCAACCTCAGTCCATTTCATTTAATCTTGGATCGTCTCTATTATATTTGCAGAAGATTTGAACTCTCAAACTCACATTTAAAATTTAAATTGTGAAAAAAAAATGGTGTTATTAGATTACCAGGGTGGTAACAAAAAACTCTTAGTTCGAGGTTTCACCGATAACGAATTCCCGATCCCTGCAGCATCCTTTTTCACAAAATAAAAATGATAGAAACTGGAGGCTCGGAACGATTTACCACTCTGGTCCTATTTGAATTTGGTCTTTTTTGTAATTCTATTTTGACTAAATAGATGAGATTGTGATAATTTTGCCCATAGTAATGATAATGAGAGAGATTGGCTAGCCATGTTGGAAAGAGAAAAAGATGAGAGAGATTTGACAATAAATTTTAAGAGATATTCATTCATTCATAAATGAGAGTAAAGTTGGAAATTTGTTCTATAATCATTGAGATATTTACCTTTCATTGGTATGTGAGATTTGGTCAAACTGAACTTATAAATAGAATCAGAATGGTATGCCTTCATGGCGTTTGTTTAATTGTGATTTTAGATATCCATCATAAATTCAAAGTTTGATCACATCGTTCCCATATCTACGTACGCCTCCCCTGTAATGACAATGCCAGGATTGAGAGTTTGCTTTGTTGATGTCTTCACTTCTGTCGGCTCACTTCTCCCTCCTCCTTCATAACTCTACTTATTTTCTCACCTCATCTTAACTACTACGTGTTTATGCTCTTTCACATAAAATGATACAAAACTTCTTTCATGTGTTTACCTCGCTCTCATATATACTAAATCGTGATTAAAAAACTATTTTTAAAAACTCTAATCAGCAACTAATATGAAACTTAGAATACTACCACGTTTGTTTTAACATTTGAAAAATAATTTTACTATTTATAAGATAAGTATATAAGAAGAATTGTCTCAATTTGTAAGAGGGTGCTTCCGTGGGTCTCCAACCAAACATTGTATCATAATGTGTCATATGAAAAATACAACGAAATGCTTTTTTGCCTTCAGAAAAATACAACAAAATGTTTACTCGTATCTTTTTATATTAATTAATTTTCTCTCAAACGAAACAATTTAAATAGGATCATTTGGATAATAAAATATTCGGGAGTCCTTGGATTACTTAATCACAAGTTAATATTGGTTATATATGTAAGATTTATTTTTTATATTTATCATTTTTTTTCAAATTACCCCTATTAAGATGATTGGATCAATGACAGAGAGAGACATGGTTGGATGTTTCGTAAAAAGCATGTTAAATCAACTAACATCCTCAATGCCACATATTACTCCCTTCGGTCCTAATAATAAGAGTTAGTTGACTTTTTTGGAGAGACTAAGAAAGCTAATTAAATTACTTTAAAGTATTTTTATTTTATTTTTCAAATTTATTAGTTTGACTGATAAACTAATATATAATCTAAGAATACATAACATATGAAATGATTAAGTAATTTATTTAGTTTCCTTAATTTTTTCAAAGAAAGTCAACTAGTTCTTATAATTAGGACTATTATTTTAAAACATCTTATATCAAGGATAGAGAAGTACTTCATCAACCACAAATAACCAAAACAATTTTCCTTCATTTTTTTTTTATAAGTTTGGGACACCTCAATTAATACAATCTTCCTTCATTCTATACAGACATAATAAGGTCAGGTCGTAAACGAATTATTTTCGCGCTTCGGCATTTGTATTCCCAACATTTAGAATCACTTTTTTTTTTTTTCGCTCTTTTGTTTTCCTTTTCTTTTCTTCTTGTGCAATGCTCAGTCTCCCCATACCGAAGCCAAAACCAATGGGGATATTGTTCTGTACAAACAAACAAACAAAATCTTGATCGAAGGGAAAAATTTAAAAAAAATGTACAAGCCACGAAATTAAGTTGCTCCTTAATATAATCGCAAGCCAAAACTGTGACAGCAATCTCCAGTACGCAGGATGCTTCATGACAGATGTAAGATAACTGCATCAGAAAAAGTGAAGTGGCATCCAGGAAATGAATGGGTGGCTCTACTGGGAGTCATAAACATGGGAAAGCCATGGATGCTTTAGTGCCTGTCTTGCAGTTGGTCGCCTTCTTGGGTTGGTGTTGAGCAAGAATCTGACGAAGTCAATAAACATGGTATCAGAAACCTGCAGGTACTGCTCCAACGACCACTCCTCTGGAATAATGTACTCCAATTGGTTTGTCTCCTGCGAACAATATATACTAGGAATTATGTTGGATACATCTGATATGGAGATTTTGCTCACGAATGCAACTCTTACTGGTATTTCCTCCTGATCCTAATTATAAGACATAGTTGACTTTTTTAGAGAAATTAAACAAGCTAATTAAATTACTTTAGAGTATTTTTATTTTTATTTTTTTTCTTCAAAGTAATTAATTTGACTAATAAATTAATATATAATTTAAAGATACACAACATATAAAATGATTAAGTAACTTATATAGCTTCCTTAATCTCTTCAAACAAAGTCAACTATGTCTTATAATTAGGATTGAAAGTAGTATATGTGATTTTTTTTTTTTTAAATACGATATCTTTCTACCTTATTTGAATATTTATCCAGGATACACATAGGCAACTTTGACAGTGGAGTACAATATGGAACGTAAGTTTCATCAGATCTCGCAGAGAAAATGCAGAAATAAGAACCGAATTCTTAGATCAACAAAAGAATAGAAGTAGGTCTAGTTGATGGATAAGTGGAGTCAAAATGGAGGAATATATCTCATTAAGAACTACAAATGCAAATGCTGAAATTCTGATTCTAAGAGCGGATAGTCAAGAAGGAGTTTGAATGGGGAACCAACCTCATTTACATGGTAAATATCATATTCTTTTGTGAAATATTTGTGCGTTTCCTGGCCCCTAACTAACATCTCCAGATCAATAGGACCAAGCATTCCAATCATGCGCGCGAGAATAATTGCAACAGCTTCATTTGGAAAGAGCACCTTGATAGGGCACAAAGACTAGATTAGCAACCAGCAAATTTCTCCAAATTTTGTACTAGTGTACTCAAAATAAAATAAAAAAAATATCATACTGAGGAAAATTAGGACATACTTCACCAGAACATAGCTCAGCCAAGATACAACCAAGAGACCATATGTCAATCTTTTCATCATATTGGAGGCCTAGCATCACTTCAGGGGCCCTATAGGATCGCGACTGTACATATAGGCATAAATTGTCTGATTGAAAGCAACTGCTTCCAAGATCAATAACTTTAATTTCACATCTTTTATAACTTTTAATAAGAATATTTTCTGGCTTCAGATCACAGTGAATTATTCCCAAGCTATGCAAGTATTGCAAGGCCTCCAAACATTGTCGAGTAATGAGCTGCAAATAGAAATAACACAACCTCAATCATATCGTTCTTAAAATTCCTTACCAAATGAAACTTCCATGAGACTTGAGGTGTTCTAATATTTAAACAAATAAATGACATTACATAAAACAGAAGCAGTTGTGTGGAATAAGCGCAGAAGTCCTTAGTCGAAATATTTGAACAAACCTGCAATCTGTTCAATGTGAAATATGCCTCACCACCAGATTCTTGATTGTATTTCTGAAATTCATATAGGTTTGCTCGCAGAAGCTCGGTAACAATGAATAGATGCTCCTATGAAGTTTCCATCTAAGACTAGTCAATAAAGTTAAAAGTGAAGTGGAAGCATCAAATATTATGTAGCTTACATGAAAGCAATTCAGCTGTATATTCAGCCTTCAAAAAGTACCTGATGATAGAAGTAATCATAAAGTCGCAATATGTGGTGTTTATCAGCTGGGTCATTCTTATTGACAAGCTTTAGAAGTTTAATTTCATCTAAGCTTTGGTCAAAAAAGTCTTTGTCATTTTTTATAATCTTCAAGCAGACATCTATTCCTGTGTGAAGATCATGTGCCTGAACAACCTTACTGAAGGCAGCCGAACCAAGATATTCTGTTACATAGTACCTGCCGCCTATGACTTTATTCAGCACAATGGGCAGATCTTTGCTTTCTTCAAATCCAGTCCTGAAGGTGAAATAATGTACAAGTGAAACTTAAATCTATACACAACACCTGTGAATCACTGAAAAGAACCAACAAGCAATATCCGATAGCCATAGTTGATCAGGAAAAAAATGAGATAGCCATAATACAATTATACAAATTTGACCACAAATAAATTTTGAGTCTCAACCAAAGTTAATAAAGTTGGATAGCTAAGGAAGTGGCAGTCAATTTGAAGTTTAAAATTAATTATTCACTTGTATTTCTAGGAAAATTAAAATGATGGGGATGAAAAGATCAAACGCAACGATATGAAGCAAACCTGTTCTTTCTATGTATAATTCTCAGGTCAAATACTTCATATTCATCCTCGTGACTGTACTTTAAAAGCTCATCATCAGTAACATCTTCTCCATCTGCTGCATTTTCTGGATCTTGGCATTCTTCAGTGAATTCTCCACAATTTTGAGCTTTATAGTTGGTCAGTCCATTCGGCAGGTCTGTTTCAGCAACTTCAATAGTTAAGTCATAGGGAGCTTTCTGCTCCTTATTGCTGTTACTGTGAGGATAGAGGTCAAAAGTTTGGTTCATAGAATTCTCTGGAGCAGAATCAGTAGAGGAACTATCCCCAACAACCTTTAAATGCAAATCATTCAGATGAATTTCCTTTAAACTTGGGCAGCGGTCATCACAAGGATCTCCACCACAAGACTCTCTTGAACCAGCTGAGGGTTTGCTAAAGGGAACTTCACAATTATGGACAAAAGTAGGATTGTCAACATCTCCAAGTAATCCTCCTTCAAGCTGCTCTTTCTTATCAATATGGCAAAAGTCTTCTAAACAAGTCACATTTTCATTTCCTACATCAGAATGATTATAAAGGCATAGTTTGTCCATGCAATCACCATCAATTCCCTCCGCTTGCAATACTTCACTTTTGTAATTATTTTCCACAAGATTTTCATGTTGATTCTCCACTTCTGATGTCATGATGAACTTATCCTCACTTTGACAGCCAAGGAACTCTGGCCCCTCAAAACTGGGGGTCATGAAATCGTCATCATCTTTCTCATTATACCAATATGGTTCATTTTGCATGTCAAATTCATGGTAGTCACGTGCTGTGCCAAATTGAGATAACCTATCTGACGAAGATTCAGAATCTTTGTGAGTTTGGGATGAGGAGCGAATTCCATATGGATTGATGAATTCTGTAAAACAAGGTTTCAGGATTCTCATAAGCAATGATCATTAAAGAGGGGATAAGAAAGTGAAGAAGAAGAAATCTGTAGAAGATACTATAGTGAACAACAGGCTAATAAACATGTAGAATTGGTGAATAGTTTTGATCGTTTATCAAGAAACTTTTCTATGTTTGCCTAGGCTAATATTTCTTAACATACTTTTTCCACCAACAGCATCCTTTGAACAGCCACATAAAAGAACGCAACTAGGGAGATGATATGAACATGAACCAAGAACACAATAAGAGATGATGAGGTCATTTCCCCCCGGAGGTGGTGGGGGAGGAAACTTTGGGGATTCCAATCTTAAGTTGGATTATTCATTGTGTGATCCAACATACACAAATAGAAAGCGCCAAACACATTGAATTGAATTCTGTTGAAAACTCATTATATATGCAACACATGAAGAACTTCGAGGTAGAACATTTCAACGATCAAATAAAGCAGGAGTTCATAACAAAAGTCTCTCGTCGGATCAAAGAGAACAAAAATGCTCTTAGTTGTATAATGGCCAGATATATAACTGGTATCAAATATATAAGTGGGTGCGCTTAAACTAGGATCAACATAAGCATCAATTTCGAAGTTTTTCTTCCCCTTCTTTATTTAGCTAAGCAGTAGAACAGAGCAAATATAGTTATTGGTAAGCCACCGAACCCCACAAGTAGAACACATAATGATCATTGATAAACATAAGCAAGTAAATGAGATTAAACAGAATTCTAAAGTATAAACCAATAATAAGGAAAAGACGAAATACCCGAAGAAGAAACGCCCGAAGTAGATGAGCCCAAGCTCACAAACTCGTCGTCCGACGACTTAGAGCTTGATTTCGAGCAGTCTCTGCCATACTGCCTTTCCAAAAATTGGGAAAAAGATCGGACTCTGACCGGCGGTGGCGGTGGCACCATCGGGAAGAAGAATTTCTCGTAGTCGGATGACGCCGTATCACCCTTTTCGATGAAGTCCTCTTTGAGGGCGAACTCTGCCTCCGTGAAGCCGTTGTTCCTCAAGAATTCTAGGACAGCTCCGACGTCGGAGACAGCCATGAGTACGAGAATCCAAAGCAGGAGAGATAGGTGGAGGTGAAGTTGACTGAGCTAGAGGGGCAACGACTTGGGAATTAAGGAAACAGAAAGGGACAGGAATGTAATAAACCGCATGGTTCGGGGTGTGCATGCTTGATTGGAATTAGATAGAGAGAGAGAGACGGAGATAGAAATAGAGAGAGATTCTGTGTCGAAGACTCTCTCTCTCTCTCTCTCGCTCTTTTCGTGGTCTAATGTTTCTGTAAAACAGAAGCAAAGGGAGGGGTGTGTATGTCTTTAACGTCTTAATAACTTTGAAAAGAGAACGAAGGACATAGTGGGATTGTGAAAGGATTTGGTTTGGTGGGGACGGACCAAACTATTGTAAGGAAGAACATTAGACTCGTGGAGGAATAATTTATCTGTTCATTTTGGTGTGAAAACAATTACGGTGAGAAGTCAACATTTGCGTAGGACCCTTTCATTCATTTCACTTTTTTCTGGGGAGGGATTTTTTTCACTCAAACATCTTACAAAACGTATTTTATTTGTAGATATTTGTGTTTCTTGTTTTCTTCATTATATTCCCTCGTGAATGGCTCCATTGTCATTACTCTTACGTGGTTCGGGATATATAGCATCCTTGTGCTGCTGTTGCCCGTGATTCTTATTATTATGCTTGGGATATTCTCATAACCCAGGAGGGAGCAGTTTCATTTCTTTACTCGTTTCTGACGGCTTTTACCACATCAAATAAAGTAAAATATTGAAAAGAGAATCATAAAAGGGTGCCTGCAGAGACCGACAAAGTGCATTGTTACGTGGAGTGATATAATTTTGGCTGCAGGACAGAGAAACAACTCGAAGATGCGTCAATATGCATGGAAAATAGAGAGAGAGAGAGAGATGAACGTACGTAACGTTGGAGTAAAATAAAGTTTTAGTGAGACAAGTTAGCTAGGTGGTTTAGAGGGGAGATTAGATTTGATGGAAGGTAACAGAGACCCACCAGTGATAATAATAATATGGTTGTTTGGGTGAGACCACACACCTGACGCTGCATCATTCACCAGACAGCCTCACCACACACCTCGCTGGTTTAATTTATTGAATCATTAACCTCCGCTCCTTTTCCATTATTATTCTCTTCTCTTCCTTTTCCTTTTCCTTTTCCTTTTCCTTTTCCTTTTCCTTTTCATTCTCTTCTCTCTCTTGTGTTTCAATTTCAAATGCCTCAGCTTGCTTGCCCGTTGGCCCTTGCCCATGCATGCCTAACTTGTAACTGACCTCACTTTTTTCCAATGACGTTTAAAACATGTAGTAGAAGTTGGATCTATCTACGATTTCACTTTTTCTTTTTTCCGGAGGGGGTGGGAAATCTTATCCAAAGGCAATTCTTGATTGCTTCTCTTGTATGTATGTATGTATGTATACATATAATCTCACCAGTCACCACCTAAATTGAGAAAATATAATGACATAACCCCGAGACAAATTAAATAATTATGTTTCATCAATTATGGAACCTTTAATTTCTTTACAAGGGAATATGCCCCATAAGTAACAAGGGAAAAGCAACAAATGTCCGGGCTCACTGATTGTGCACCTTCGATTATTTTTTTCCCTGGCTGGTTTAAAATGTCATCTATGACGACGCGGAACCTCTCTTTATGACAAAAGCAGTATTGTCTTTAATTATACTTTTAAAACGGTGGGGTTTGTGCATAATTTAATAATTATTCTGAAATCCCACTCCCGCCCATAATTAGGAAAGTCAACATCGGGCTTGGATTCCCCCGCTCCACGTTCTCAAGAAATGGTGGCATCAAAACTTGGGGCAAAATTAGTAGTCTCCCCATTTAGGCGTATTCCTAGAAAGGTGCGATTTAGGTTATCAAATTTAGAGTTAAGAGTCAAGGTTAGCCCTTAAAAGATTAGGGTCTAAAAGAGTTGAGATAAGAAAAACATTTATTTTTCAAGGTCTAGCCCGAGAGCATACGGGTCAAGGCTAGTCCCACCGGGCTGTAAGTTATTTTTCTAAATTCTAACTATTTTTCTTGTGTTTTTTCAATATATATATATATATAATTAGTAAATCATAAGAATTAAAGTTCTAATTTATTAAATAAATATTGTCAACACTATGATCTAAACAGCACGCATTATGCAACAAATAAACACGATGAGCAAAATGCTAAGACCTCTTGGTGAGGCATCGAGTATTTAAGTTCTGGGAGTTGCTTTCTTTGATGCGGTTTGGAAGGCGAGAAAAGTCTTTCAGAGTCTGTGGGCCTTGCAATCACTAATTCATAATAAAAAGTAAACTATTGTTCACCAATAACTCACATAAGGCATGCGAAGCTTATCACTACACAATATGAGTATGATGACTATCATTTCAATCTTTTTTGCCACCATCATCAATATCAAAGATATTTGATTGTACCTCACTTCGAGTAGTAAGCTGTGCTTCATCGGTAAAAATATCAGGAATTTATTCTCTCGCGTCATAAATACATCCATAATTTTAATATGCAATAAATAATAAATCAAATAATAAAATCTTCGAGAAGATGCTTGACTTTTAGCTGGCATAGCTAATGATTCATTAGTCCCTTGAGTTTTTCTTCGTAATTTTTGTGATGAAGACATTAGGATGCATAAAAAATCATACTCAGTCAAAACTAGGAAATGTGAATGGAATGACATTGAAGATTTCTTCAAGTGCACAGCAAAATAATCATGTATATATGTCAAAAATCATTCTAGGTCAACAACCAGAACCAGAATAAATCAACAGAACAATATACAAATAGGTTAGACTCAGTCAACAGAACAAGTGAGGAATTGCCAACAGAGCAAGTTTTTATAAAAAAAATAATAACAAGCCTAACAAGGTAGGCCCTATACAACTGGCTCTTTTAGACTCGATTTCATTTGAAGGCTCCATTTCATAAACCCAACCATTAAAGAGTCACGCTTTAAATAGGCCGGCTCGACGGGCTCAACCTGATTTTCTGCCTCTAATCAAATTGGAAAGGGTAAATATTTGAGTATGGCAGGGAGATCTATGCTTATCAAGGCAGTAATTCCATATTTGGCGTCGCAATGTACACTTTTGGCTAAAGTATAATTCAAGAGATTGAGAAGGTTAGTAGAAATTTTCTGTGGCGCCAAGATGATAATGCTAAGAGATTGCATATGATTGCTTGGCATGGTATTTTGGAGACCAAGAAGGCTAACGGTTTGGAGATAAAAAATTTGGGAAATAAAAATAAAGCTTTCATAATGAAGTTGCGTTGGGGAATTATTACTAAGCCAAAATCTCTGTGCAAAGCAAGGTATCAGTGTGGGACGGCTATTATTCTTGAGATAGTGAGACCTAGGTTGTTTTCTCAAACATGGAAAGCAATAACAAGAGTATAAGAAAATCAATAATGGCAGATGAACAAGCTTTTGGAAGGATAGGTGGACGCCTTTGGAGCAGCCACTAATTGAATATGTAATTTTAGATTCGGAAGGTCACAATGTCACATACTCAGTAGCTCAATTTGTTTTGCCTAAGGAGAGATATAATGTGAATTTGTGGAGAAATTTCCAACCATATTGGGTCACTAAAATTACTATGAAGATCAAACCCCCGAATAATGACAGGGAAGACTTTTTGTGCCGCAGTGATGCAAATGATGGTAACTTCTCAGTGAAATCCGCCTATCAGTTTAATTATTTCTTGGTCATCAGTTTCAAATGTGAATCTGATTTGGCAAAAGACTAGGAATTGGCACGTGTGCGCAAAAATAAAATTCTTTATATGGCAACTTAGCCAAGAGAGATTAATTATTAATAATTCGTTTAGAGACAAAAGAGGTTTCTCCAACTCCGATTTATGCCCTTTGGGTTGTTTGAGGGAGGAGAGTATAATACACACACTTTGAGAGATTGTGAGGGAGCGAGAGAATGTTGAGAAAGATTATTCATCCTAACAATTATTCTGCTTTCTTTTCCTCTTCTTTGAAGGGATGGTTAAGATGGAATGTAATACATAGTCCTGGGCTAGTGAAAGTTAATAGATGGCCATGGGCTAGTGTTTGCTCATACAAGCTGGTTAATTTAGAAAGCCAGGTGTACACAGATTTTTGAGGGAAACATTCTATTATCCAATGAGGTTTTTCATCAATGTCACTTCCACACTATGGTTCTTGACGGCTATCGTCGTCATAAAGTTTTCCAGACCAAGTTTGAGCAAGAAACTGTTTGGAGCCCGCCACCATAGGATAGCCAACTTCTGCCTTGATGAGGATGCATCGGTCCGTCAAAGAGCATAACCAGGCTGCTTACGGAGGAATTATTAGTGATGGTACTGGTTAATGGCTGGATTGTTGGATTCCAATGTTTGTTGGGTACCATGCCAGTTACAGCTGCAAAGATTTTCGCAATCAAATTTGGTTTGTAATTAGTGTGTAAGAATTTACATATGGAAAACATTATGGTATTTTTTTAGACTCCATGGAAGCTATAAATTTGCTGATGAGGGATAGTGGAAGTGAGCATCTTTTAGACAGGAGATCATGGATGCAAGAGATCTTATTTTTGGGGACTGGAATGTTGAGCTGGCTTATGCCAAGCGGGAGATTTTGGAGTGCGCATATATACTTGCGAAGAGTGCACGTGGAGGAGGATGACAAATGGTGTAATTCCAGAGATACCGCCAAACTGCCAGGCACGAGTCCTTTTGGATCAGCAACATATGAGGCAGGTTTTGACCTCTACTGCATAATTTGACAATATTCGAGTTTGGACTTGCCATTTTGTATGCAAAATAAATAAATAGTCTCCCTATCCTTGATTATTCAAAAGGAAAGTGATTCCCGCAAGACCAAAAGAAAAAGAATTCTAGAAAATGATAAGATTAGGTAATGATGGTGACTTGATCAGATCCCATTTGTGGGTTTGAATGAAAGTCATGAATATATCAAGCACTCGTAGACTCTTGTTTGTTCCATGCATAAGCTGATCGAATTTCTCTTACTACAATACATCAAAGAGAATTAAAATTAGTTATACCATAACTCGGGCTCGGAACATGTAACCATGTAAACGTATCCGAAATTATCGTAAGAAAGATTAGCGATTTCCATCACGCTGGTAATTTAAGAAACTTTTTAAAAAATAAAAAAGACTTTTTGGTTTTCTTGGCAAGCCCATACGAGAAAGGAACTGATCTGCTTAAGCGGCCCAAAGGCAATGCAGTTAGTTGAATTATTCAAAAGCTTAGAGGCCCATGCAAATTTCCAAAGGCAACAGTGGCTTCAATTTGATTCATTACCGGCACTACTAGTAGTGCAGTGGTATTGGGAGTAGTCTCCCCACCCCCTTATACTGGGTTCGATCCCCCCATCCCTTATCGCCTATGTATCAAAAAAAAATTTGATTCATTCGGTGAAGGGATCAAGCATCGCAGATATTTCTCTTTCAATTTCATCCATCTCATCTCAATATGGGAGGACACCTATACTTAGCATACCCAAAAAAAAAAAAAACACTCCCTGCACCTGCGATATATTATGCATGCCTTAAACTGTCGGATTCAATCATCGGTGCTATATCCCAGAAAAAAAAAAAAAATCTGGAATGATGGGACATGATATCACCATGCACAATTCACTCCACTTTTGTGATCTGGATGAACTAACCTTATATAGCAGTATTGTTTTAAAATCTGCATCTAATTCGTTGTACACGGTCTTTTCTTATCTTTTCTGAAAAGGTGCAATAATCGAGTGTGCATGGATGGATATTAAACGTTGCAAATTTATTTGTTCAATACTATAAAGTAAAGATCAGACATCTGATATACTTTGTGTGTGTTTGTGTTTTGGAGTGAAGATTACACTTTTTTTTCTTTTTTTAACTACGTAAGAAATAGTATACTGAAAGCAAATTATAAAGGGAAAATTAATCCCAACATCTATTGGGCGTAAGGTTCGGAAGGGAACCGGACACACATCCAGAATTCTAGAAGTAGAGGTATCCTTCTTGGCGATTTTACATTTTTACGATTTTTCTTCATTAAAACGATTTTACTAATTTTCCAAACGCTTTTATGTTTTTACAATTTTAAGTTTTACGATTTTTTATCCCTCTTTTGATTTTACGTAAAATCTCGATTTTAATTACTTCGATCCCACTATTATTTGCTACCATGCATCATCACTCTGAGCTCTCGAGGATCGAAGTTATGGGTCAAATCCCGAACCATAGAAAAGGTTTTTTTTTTTTGTTGGGTGGGGATACAGGGATAAAAAAGTTGCTACCTAGGACAAAGCAAGAAGTTTATTAGTTCTCGTTCATTTGGATGGCCTATATCAAACTACGTAGCTATCAAAAACTTGTCCATGTTTATGAAGAACAAATTCCAAAGAGAAGATCACACTCACGTTTAAGAATCAGAAAAAATATTTAAAAAGTTTTATTGTAGATTCTTTCCTAAAAAAAAATCCCTAGTTATTTTGTTGACATAAATGAACTTGTTAATGATCATTCTATACTTAATCCTCTTGATTTTTTTTTTTAAATTTCTTTAGAATTTCATTTTAATAACTCTAAAATCTTTAATTTTTAATTGATTTGGCCTCGGTTTGACTCTTGTTTATCCCACTGACCTTTGATCTAGTACTCCGACTGATCTAGTGACCAGCCCGGATTTCAAAACCCTAGATAAGATAGTTTAAGTATGGGGCATCCTCCACTAGCACCCATACGCACCCCTTACTCTACAACCACAAGGGCAAAGTTAATTATTCATGGTTTACGGGAAAAAAATTGGGAAAATTACATATAGGTCCCAAGGAACAGAGTTATTTACATTTAGGTCCCTTGAAATGACAAAATTACTCAGAAGTCCCAAGAGACTTCTGAGTAATTATTTCAGAATGTAAAATTACTTTGCTGCCCATAGTACATATTTCACACAGAATCGATTAACAACAGAAAATGCATAAATTAACAACAGAAAATGTATGTATTAGCAACAACTTTTGAAAACCTTGAATTTGTCTTCTTTCACTTCCAGAATCGATTAACAACAGAAAAATCATAAATTAACAACAGAAAATGCATGTATTAACAACAACTTTTGAAAATCCTGAATTTTGTTGATTAACAACAAAAAAAAGCATAAATTAACAACAGAAAATGCATGTATTAACAACAACTTTTGAAAATCCTGAATTTTGTTGATTAACAACAAAAAAAAGCATAAATTAACAACAGAAAATGCATGTATTAATAACAACTTTATTTATTAACAAAATTCAGGGTTTTCAAAAGTTGTTGTTAATACATGCATTTTCTGTTGTTAATTTATGCATTTTCTGTTGTTAATAGCTTCTGTGTGAAATATGCACTATGGGCAGCAAAGTAATTTTACGTTTTGAAATTACTCAGAAGTCCTGAGTAATTTTGTCATTTCAAGGGACTTAAATGTAAATATTTCTGTTTCTTGGGACCTATGTAGAATTTTCCCAAAAAAATTTGTATAAATCTGCTGTGCCACATTAGTTAAGGCTTAGCTAGTTAAAGTAAAACAACTCAATTAATATTAATTCTAGTTGACTGCTCATTTAATTCACATATTTATTTTTCTTAAAAAGTAAATCTCTTCATTAAGACTTGAAGTAAAAAAACGTAAATCTTATAAAATCTATTTTTTTTTTAAAAAAAAAAATGTGTTAGCTAACCTTTAGGAGGTTTCAAATGAGCCCATGAATTACTGTATTTGAACGGATCCGGATTGTCTCCTTTTCCCTCTTCCTCAGAATCCCTCAGAATCTCATCTGGACCGTTCAAATCTTGATCCAACGGTCCAGATTTAATTTTTATTTCTTTTGTCTTTTTCGAAAAAGACAAAACTTCAAAAAAAAAATTTTAAAAAAAATCTGGACCGTTGGATCAAGATTTGGACGGTCCAGATGAGATTCTGAGGGAGAGAGAAAAGGAGAAAATCTGCTCCCGGATTTGAACTGGTATTCAGGTTTCGAGAAAAAAAAAAAAAAAAACTAGTATTCAGGTGACAGGTTGATTGGGGTTGACGTCACTCATGAGTGACTAGGATCCCACTACAAAGTAAAGTTGGTATGTGGGCACAATCCCACATTTTGGTGCTAATTATAGTACACCCGTCACGGTGGGCCCCGGTCCCTTGTGCCCTCCTGTCTAATCGAATCATTTAAAATAATTGCCCCCAAGATTATATTCATCCACGATCCATAGATATAGATATTAGTATTGAATACGTACGAAGCATGATATGAAATCACGTAACGGATAGGGAGCATGGTATTTGCAGTCACGATGAATAGTAAATAGTACATGGGATGTTTTTTTTTTTTTTTTTTTTGAATTGGGACCTAATAGTCCTGAACAGGGTTGAATCCTGAGACAAAGACTGGATAGACTAACATCATATCATTACACTAGTTGAGCGCTTAGTATGGGATGTATTTGTTTAGTGGATGCAAGACACTACTACGTACGAGAACTGTTTATGTTTTAAAACAAGAAAGAAAAAGGAGGATGGAGGAAAGAGGTGAAGTCAGGAACAGGGGAAGAAGCAGTGGGCTGGGCTGGGTGTGATCTTAAATGGAGATTTGGTGTCAGCAGAGGAATGGCAAAATTGGGTGAAAGAGAGAGTGAGGTCGCATCTCGTTCAGCCTCCGCGCGACAACCATATATATGCTTTTTATTTTTTATTCAATCCCACCACTCACCACTGACCTTTTTTGAATATATAACTTACAGTAATTCCCTTCTTCATCATTATTTTATTAATTAATAATATATTTGGATGGCCAAAGGGAAAAGCACTGGTGGGGGAGGGGAGGGCCCCTCCGCTTTATTGCCGCCAAAAGCCTAAACGCAGCCTGACCAAATCACCTTCCACCTCCACGTCCAATTCAGTCTTTTACAAAAGTTTGGTCAATTATTTGTTTATTACACTCACTTTCTATTACCCTCATTCACATTTCTATTCATCCCTTTCCACTTTTGTTTTTCCCCCCTCTCTAAGAAAAAACATAATTGCAATTGCTGGATGGATCGATCCCACCAATATAATAATTCACTCCCTAAACCCCGCTCATTTTCAGGATTTGCCCTCTTGCTCATGCATATTAATATATGAATATATATATTAAAAGCAGAGGAGGAGGAGGAGGCTATGATAGATAGAAATGATGCGCGCTAAAGGTACAAATGAAAAAATGGTCCATCCTCCAGGGGGAGGCTACTCATATCAAAGTCAAATTTGTATGTAGTCCCACTTTTATATCTCTTCAAAGTTACTCTATCTGTAAATTAAAGTGATGCATGCAATGTTGACTTGCATTATATTATAAAGAAAAGGGCTGGTAGCAAAAAGTATAGTGCCAAAACTACCTATACATACATGAAACTATAATACAGGTCATGAATACATATTCTATGAAATGAAACAAGAGACAGGCGAACATCTCTAATATTCTTAGGTCGTTGGTTTGGTTGCAGAGTGGATTGATTGCTCTAATATAATTTTAATAAATAGATCAGATCTTATGTTTATGCACAAGGTACCATGCTTAAAATCAAGGGAAACGTAGGTT
This sequence comes from Acacia crassicarpa, assembly GCA_034222035.1. Classification (NCBI taxonomy): domain Eukaryota; kingdom Viridiplantae; phylum Streptophyta; class Magnoliopsida; order Fabales; family Fabaceae; genus Acacia; species Acacia crassicarpa. The sequence goes on from JAWXYG010000004.1 coordinate 826,565, forward strand.
ATCTCTGGTCTGCTGTTGCTGTTATGGATTCAGAGGAAGCACAAGATTTTTTGGTGGCAAGAATGCTAAAACAAGAGTAGTTTTTGACAAGATTAACTATGAAACCATTCACCAGAACTAGATTCCGCCTTTCCAAAAGGCCATATCTACGTAACAGGCCGGTGCTTTATTTGAGAAACAATGAATCTGTTAGAGTGGCTTGTATGTATAGGAGTATATATACATAGTGATAGCTTTATAGGTCTCAGTTTCACTCTCCCAAACATACTACTCCCTACAGGGACGGGGCCAGGATTTGGAGTTAATGGGTGCACAATTAATATAGGGGTTCGGGGGAAGCGCCCCCAAATTTTTTTTTTTTTAAAGGAAGTTCTTAATAAGAACAAAAAAACCAAACTTACTGAGACATAACTATTTCAAGCAATTCCTGATCTGAGTAGTTTTCGGGAAACTTTTCGCCTTTGATCTGCTCACCGAACGCCAATAGCATTCTGCATACAAATTTTAACAAGATAAAGTTGATGATTAGGTATAATTTAAAATGTTCCTTTAAAAGACAGATGACATGATCAAGAATACTACTAAAAAACATCTCATCTCTTACAATCCAATGTCATCAATATGAGATGAGGCTGATAACAAATATTGAATATAAGAAAGCCGGAAAATCATTATTCTAAAAAGGACCACCAAAGTAACCATTACATATCAAAATGAGAGAATATCTTTCTCTGCAAATATAGTTAATGATTGATGCTCTTTTTCTCATTTGTATGCGTAGATCAGTTTCAGCTTCAAGCTACCAAAAAAAAGCTAGCAACAAATCATCAGAAGTGAAATCATTTCACAAGTCTCAAAGCTTCAAATGAAAATTTTCAAGCATTTATTCCAACATCCTAACATAACTTCACATCCTCTATGAGCAATTCATGGAACACTTGCAAGCACATACATCCCAGTAAGAATGAAGTAAGTATGCACAAGCACAAGTAAAATTATACATAAGCATATTAATCAAGAAATTGAACAATGCCAAATTTTCTTAAAGACACAGATTGAAAACCCTAACCTCCGTGGAAGAAAGGCGACAAAATTTATGGGGGATCTGGAACGGAGAGGGCCAGAGGGGGATCTAGAAGCACTGATGGTGGACGAGAGGCCGAGAGCGAAGAGCAATTGATGGCAGGATCTAGAACGAAGAGGGGGGATCTGGAACTCTGGAAGTACTGACGAGAGCGGAGACGGAGAATGATCGACGGAGCCGAGAACGGAGTGAGAGAACGAGAGCGGAGACAGAGAGTGATCGATTCGAATGGGGCAAAAAAACGATGGAGAGACCGAGAGACTGGACGATGAAATGGGGAAAGGTCGAATGGGGAAAAAACGATGGAGAGAGTGAGAGAACGGACTATGAAATGGGGAAAGGGAAAAGGGAAAAAAAAAAGAAGGAAAAAGACGAGAAGGTGGTTCGAACCGGTGCCCTTAAGCAAAACATATAAAGTCTTAACCAACTATACTATCCATACATATTGTTACTAACTTCTCTCAATTTGTATATATTTTTTTTATGGGTTCACTTGCCTCCATTGGCACAAGTATAGCTCCATCCCTAACTCCCTATACTCCTAATCATAATACAACATTTGAGAGAGAGTTGATCTTTATCCTAATTATGAGAAAACTTTTTAATTTTTGTTAATTTCTTCTTAAAACACTCCTATTGATATATATTTTGTCAATAATAACTAAACACAATGATAATTTAGTAAGGCACCTTTATGTGTGTGGACGCTCTCGCTTGCTCGCAAACATATAGACACATATAGAGTGATAAACACACTCACAATACACATTTTGATTAGGAAAAAAAGGGCTCACACCTCATAGATTTACAAATATTTTCCGGGCTGTATAAGAGTTCAGAGAAGTTCACAATATCCAACTGTGTGAAAGGTATAAGCACATGTTGCTATTGATTCAACAATATTTTTCTCAAGTCATTTTAAATTTTAAATAAGGGAATTTTTAGAAAAATAAGTATAATTAACAAATTTAATTACTATCCTTAATCTCTCTAAAGTTAAGTAAATATGTCATATAATTAGAACCAGAGGAAGTATATATGAATCTTTCCTAGGAAGTGGATATTCCTTAAATATCCTTTTAAATAATGTATGTGCTTTATTAAATATATATTCGATTAAAGAAAAAAGTCGCTCCATATTGTGCGCAGTGCTCCCCTTTTATCTTTTTTATTTTTGGAGTAAAAGTTTGCCTTTTCATGAATGAATCTCTTCTCCCAAAAGTATTCGCCATATCTTCTTCTTCTTCTTCAGGGCTTGCTTTTAATTTGCCGGGAACTAAAAGTTATGAGTAGCAATTAATTAGCTCAAAAGATCTCTAATCCAAGGGAGATAGACGTTATATATAGAATAATTCATGCATAGTATATATGTAGAGTATGATCATATATTATTAACGCTTCCACTTTAAATTAATGGACTTGTAAAAGGTTAATTAGAATCACAAGGCCAGGCCACCAAGTTTGAAGCTCTAAATTAAAAGTAAAGAAGAGAAGACATAATTAAAGAGTCAAGCTAAGAGACTCGTGAGGGGAGAGAGAGATCTTGCAACCCCAAAATTCTCTCTTTTTTCATGAGATCGAATTGAAGGGGGAGTGTGAGTGGCCATTGTTTGCTTCCCCACAAAATGTGACGCAGATTTATTTTGGGGGGACAAAGAATGTATGCCTTTTAATGGCCCTTTTGATAAGATGCCACGATAATGACGCTAAGGCACCAGCATGTATATGGAGTCTTTAATTTATTTATTCTGACGTGATTGGGAAGGTGGTGGAGCTGAAAAAAACACAGTAGGAAGGCTGGGAAAAAGCTCGGTGAGATTAAAATAAAACAAAACAAAACGGTTGAGTTGACATTTTTTAAAATGAACTTTTAAGTATAAAGCTATGTTTTTTACTTGTTTTTTTTTACAGTGTAGAAAGACTTCCGTCTCCATCAATTCAAATATAAAATTTAATTATAATATACTCCCTTCGGTCCTAATTATAAAGCATAGTTGACTTTTTTGGAGAAATTAAAGAAGCTAATTAAATTAACTTAAAGTATTTTTCTTTTTCTTTTTTTCTTCAAAGTAATTAGTTTGACTCACATACTAATATATAATCTAAAGATATACAACATATCAAATGATTAAGTAACTTATTTAGCTTCCTTAATCTCTCCAAAGAAAGTCAACTATACCTTATAATTAGGACCGGAGGAAGTAACTTTTATCCCATCTTAAGTTTATAAAAAACAAAAAACAAAAACAAAAACCGAGCCCTTATTTTGCCGTGTGTGCGTCAAATATTACATCGCTGATATGTATGCGCATGTTTTTAACATTTTAAAACGATAAACGAATTTACGGATGCAAATGCTTACACGTGTCCCATACCTTTTAACCTTTTCGTTATTTTAGCTGGGTTTTCAACAAAGGCCCCTTGGAATATGACAGCCTTTATGGCTTCAATAGCTTTTATAAGCCTTTGTCCAAAAAAACCAGCTTTTATAAACACACACTTCAAGTTCAAGAGACGTATGTTTTTAATAAAGATACCCTCAAATCCTATGGTTAGCCTCACCTCTCTACCTCTTGTTCTTTAGAAGTAATTTTGTCTTAATCATTATTCCAACTAATTTTGACCGTTTCTAATATTCTGAGTCGAGAGACAAAATATTATTCATCAATATATTATTCATGTTATTTTTATTAAGGTACAAATTTACTCCAGAAGTGTTAAATCTAACTTTAAAAAAATAAATGTTATTGATAACACATGGACTATCCGCTCAAAATTTTTGATCAACTATCAGTCAAAATCAACTAAAATAATCATCAGGTTAAAATTACTCTATTTTTTTATACTTCCGCAACACTATTGCTCTCAAAAGACTTTTAGGTTTAAAGTATCCTTAACCCATTATTTTAATTAAAAAATGAGTTTCTTAAAGTCTCTCTTCTCCCTTATTCGTCCCCAACCCAACCAAACACATCGCAACTTCTTTGGTTACAGAGGAGAAAGGTGAAAAAAATAGTTTCCCGAGAATTATTTCCAATAAAAAAGCTAATGTTCCTTTAAAAATTAGAGATCCAACTACCATCACAACTAGCAAATCAACTAAACAAGTCAATATAAAGAAAGAGAAGGGTATTTTAGTTAGCACAGCTTATATAAGTTTTATAAAATGGATATTTTTATCTTTATCACTTCAAGAATTATTTTATCTATTACAAAAAAATTATTTGAATATCATGATTATTTCAAAAAAATAAACCAGTAGTTGAAGAATATTTATAAAGGTATTTATAAATTACACACCAAAAATATTATCATACTGATAACATCGAGATTTGAAATTTATTTAAGATCTTGTGGGTTTTAAGTCGACTTCATATCAACTAAATAAATATTTATTGGTAGGACAAAACCAACACTACCTTTGATCTTAAGTATAAGATCCAATTGGTTTTTTAGGAGATTAATAAAGTTAATTAAATTATTTTAAAATATTTATATTTATTATTTTTCTCTAAATTAATTTGTCTGGCTTATAAATTGATAGATAATTTAATCATATATAATATATAATTTGATTAAATAACTCAATAAGCTTTCTTAGGGCTTGTTTGATTTTGTTTTTAAAAACAAAAACAACTTATTTGGAAAACTATTTTCTATACGTTTCTAGGGAAAAAACAAAAAAGTTGTTCTTAAAATTGAAAGACAAAACTATTTCTAAAAGGAAGACTGATGAAAAACTCCTTATTTTTCCATAATGGAGAAGGATGTGGAAATTGGTCATGACTGTCAGCGCAGTATTGCAACAATTGAGTACAGTGGGTTGGAAAATGAGATGAGCTTGGTATTGAAAGAGACAGCTGTGTGAAATGGTCTTCACAATCATCTTCATACGGGTCTTGAGAATCCTGGATTCAAAGCCCATTACTGCAATTGCTTTCTTTGATACAGGGTCATCCTACACAGTAATGAAACCACATATTCTCCCTCCTGAAGAATGCTTTTCAATTTATTATTTTTTGAGACCGCTACTTATCCATTTACAGGTGCCGTCACAACAAAAAAAACATATATATATATTTTTTTAAAAAATAACTATCCAAACACATATTTTTATTTCTTGTTTCCAAAAAAAGCCTTATTAAACTGTTTTGAGAACACACAAAAACAAATAATAAAATTAAACAATGCTTTATTTTTCTAAAAAAAAATCAATTAGATCTTATATTTAAGATTGGAAGCAATAATTGATTCTTCTTTTGTAGTTATTTATAAGTCATTTCACCTATTCAAACTAAAAATAGTTGATCTCTTAAAATTATTCATTCTTTATTAAAAAAATATTTAATTGTATAGTAAATTGTAGCACAGTCGGGAAAAATTGATATTTTGGTCCATAGAGTTCTGATTTGGTTGTAACTCAATTCCTATATTTTGACTAGATATGTACAATTCAGTTCCTATAGTCTTGTCTTGGTTATAACATAATTCTTGAACTTTGACTTACTACGACTTGATTCCCCATAGTTTTAACCATTTTATAATATAGTTTTCTATTTTTATTCTAAAACATAAGGATTAAATTATAAAATGGTTAAAACTATAAAAATTAAGTCATAGTAAGTCAAAGTTCGGGGATTGAGTTACAATCGATTAAAAACGTATTATAGAGAGAGAGTTATATCGAGTCAAAATATATAGACTAATGGGTTACAACAGAGTCAAAATTACAAGAAGCAAGATTAATTTTCCCAGCATTTAAGAAATAAGATTAAAAAGAACTAGACATCATTTGTCTTGAGTCCTTAAAAGCAAGCACTAAATTATCTTTGGATATGATATTTTGATACGGAGAGAGAGAGAGAGAGAGAGGATATAATGGGCATGTGACGCTAGCGGGTGGTTTGACTTAGCGCACTTAGTGCACCCCACTTGTTATTGATGGGGTGATTATATTAATTAAATGGGAGGAGGAGGAAGCAAGGGTGAGATTGTATATTGAATAAAAACGTGGGGTAACTTTTGGAATTAAATAAGAGAAAAGGAGAGATGGGAGTTGAGTGGAGTTAGCAAGGTCTGAGGAATAGAAAGGAACAGTGTGTCAGAGAGAAGAGGCATTATTGAGGAGGGTGTTTGGTAATTTTAGGGAAGAGATGGAATGGAAAAAGCAAGACACAGGAACAGGAGGAGGAAACAACAAAAGAGCAAGTCAGATCAACCACCTTTTGTGTGGGGGCACCACTCCTTCCGCTCTAAAGAAGTGGAAAGCAATGTGATGGTGGGTAGCGGATGCTTCTCCCGCCCCCTCCCTCCACCTTCTCTTGCATATACTTTCTTCATCTATCACAACCCTTTTTCATTTTTAATTATGAGTTTACAGGTGGCCGGCCGGGTGTCTCTTATTTGGGTGGAGCTCTCCCTAGTTCCACTAACTATATATAAACTTACCTTCATTCGCCTTTCTAATCCCTTGTTCGTTTTTGACCAAATCCGTGAGATCAGATCACCTAGCTCTTTCAGAACGTACGTATTTGGCTGGGGTATATATATATATATATATATAGTAGCTAGAACGAGCTGCTCTGGTAGACTACTGATATATAATAATAACCAACAACACTGACGTAATGACAATTAACTAATGAAACAACACTGATTTGTGGACATTAATGAAGTGACGGCGTGAATGCTGGATCCAAAGAGAGAGAACTTTTGAGACAGTAATTGGGGATATGGCCGGAATCAGAGATGCAGTGCCACCCACGTAAACGAATCCCATTAATTATATTATGGAGTATCTGTTGATTGGTGGATTGGACGTAATGCTTCTGCGCTGGAATCATTCCCCCACCCCTTCTTGTTCTGCCAGTAATTTCGAACCCACCTTCAAATATATTCACCCCCACAATCATCACCACATATGACCAATATAATTCCTCCGATCCACACCAATGATATTACCATTAATATATTGAATCCCACGTCCCCTCTGTTTAATTAAACCTTGTTGGTCTGTTATTATGTTCTATTCCGCTCAACTTCATTATTCTCCTCATCATCAACGCGTGTTTCAGGATGGACTCCTACAATCTTCACATCTCAAACCACGATTAAGGGCTAAGAAGCACTCGGTGCGTGTGTCCTTACTCGTTATACTAGAGAACAAACAAGAGATTATTATCATTGAATTGCCATAATAATACTAAGGTGAAAAAGTAAATGATATAATGACACGTAAGCAGACAGTGACGCTGACCGTGGAAAGTAAGTGGACGCAGCATCTCTCTCCTCCTCTCTCACAAAAGAAACAGTTGCGATAAAAAGACGACGACGACGACATATGTGGATACTCAACCAAACCTCTCAGAGTGAGACCTCGAAAAAGATCTCTCCCATAATAGAATCTGTCCTCCTTCCCCATTGCTCGCTCACTCTCCATCTTCTTTCTTTCTATCACTAACCACTCTCTCTCTCTCTCTGTAACGCCCCTCACCTCTGCTCCTTGGCGCCGTCTTCTTCCTTGGGTCCCGCCATTTCCACTCCTCCCCTCCGCCATTATTATATCTATATATGCGAGTTTGGAGCCCCCACTCCCCCCAACACCTAATTCTCACCCTCTTTCTTTAATCTAAAAATATTCTCTCCCCTTAATAAACAATTCTCGACTCCCAATTCTCCCGTTTTCCGTTTTTAATTTATTTTTCCTTTTTAACCAATTTGGTGGCGATATATGAACGCCGGCGATGCCTACGCCCGTCGGAGTAGCTAGGCAATGCCTCACTTCGGAGGCAGCTCACGCGCTAGACGAGGCCGTTGCCGTAGCTCGGCGCCGTGGACATGCCCAAACCACTTCACTCCACGCCGTCTCCGCTCTCCTTTCTTTGCCGTCTCCGATCCTGCGCGACGCCTGCGGGCGTGCCCGGAACTCTGCCTACTCGTCTCGCCTTCAATTCAAAGCTCTGGAGCTATGCCTGAGCGTGTCTCTGGACCGGGTTCCGTCGGCCCAGATAGTCGACGACCCGCCCGTTTCCAACTCTTTCATGGCTGCCATCAAGCGTTCTCAAGCCATCCAGAGAAGACAGCCTGAGAATTTCCATCTCTACCATCAAATCTCACAGCAACCCTCTTCAGTTTCTTGCGTGAAAGTCGAACTTCAACAACTGATATTGTCGATACTCGACGACCCGGTTGTGAGCCGTGTGTTCGGAGAAGCGGGTTTTCGAAATCCCGAAATTAAGCTCGCTATTCTCCGTCCTCTGCCGCAGCTCCTTCGGTACTCGCGCTCCAGGGGACCCCCTATATTCCTCTGCAACTTAACGGAGCATGCGGATCCGGTTCGTCGGAGCTTTACCTTTCCATTTTCCGGGTCGTCTGGGTTGTGTGACGGGGACGAGAACTATAAAAGAATAGGAGAGGTACTCTCCAGAAGCAGAGGCAGGAATCCTCTGCTTCTGGGTGCATGCGCGTATGATGCTCTTCGGAGCTTCACAGACGTTATAGATAAACGAAAGGATGGTATTTTGCCGGTAGAATTATGTGGGTTGCACGTGATAGCCATAGGAAAAGATGTTTCCAAGTTTGTTACAGAGAATGGTGATGACAAGGCTATGAGTTTGAAATTGAAGAAGATTGGCCAAATGGTAGAGCAGTGTGTAGGACCTGGTTTGGTGGTGAATTTCGGGGACTTGAAGTGTTTTGTGAACGAGAAAGCCTCAAGTAAAGCCGTGAGCTATATTGTGGGCGAATTGGGAAAGTTATTGGAGCTCAATTATGGCAAGTTTTGGCTGATGGGTGCGGCAGCGAGCTATGATTGCTATTTGAAATTTGTGGGTAAATTTCCATCCATCGAAAGGGACTGGGACTTGCAGCTTCTACCCATCACCTCTGTTCGGCCTTCCATGGCCGACTCATATCAGAAGCCCAGATCAAGGTAAGTGGTTCGTATCGTACGTGTAAGTATTTCTTTAATATATATCCCTTTGTTTTGTTTCCCAGTTCATCTGAACTACGGCTTGAAACTTGGCATGATTTTCTGTGGCCTTTATGTCACTAAATAAACAAATTCCCAAGGTCAGGCTCAGGCTAGCCATCTGCTAACTTGAATTAGTTAATCAATTGTGTTTGTAGATGATGCACGTGTGTTTTCTCTTTTGTCCGCTTGTCTTTTGTATATTATGATCTTGAAAGTGTCAGTGGATTAGGGTTAAGGTACATTTTTGCCCTTAAAGTATGTGCCCAGGAGCAATTTTGCCCCTAAAATTTTCGGCGTAGCAATGTTGCCCCTGAAGTTTCAAAACGGAGCAATGTTGCCCCTCTGTTAAAAACCCTAACAAAAGTTGACCGTTAGGGTTTTTAACGGAAGGGCAACATTGCTCCGTTTTGAAACTTCAGGGGCAAAATTGCTACTTTTTTTGGAACAATGTTGCCCCTAAAGTTTAAAAATAGAGCAATGTTGCCCCTCCGTTAAAAACCCTAACGTTGACTGTTAGTTGACCGTTAGGATTTTTAGCGGAGAGGCAACATTGCTCCGTTTTGAAACTTCAGGGGCAACATTACTATGCTGAAAACTTCAGAGGCAAAATTACTCCTGGACGCATACTTTAAGGGCAAAAATACACCTTAATCCTTTTTTAATCTATATTCTTATTTCCATTTTCCACCAAAAGGAAAATGGAAAAGAGAGGATAGAGGGCAATTCCATGGTGTTCTTATCTATGGACAAGAATAAAGATAGTTTTTGGTTCTGAACGAGATATCGGGTGACCTATGCCGATACATAATTGAATGTAAACTCCTCTGATACTATATTAAATAAAGATTGCCTGTTGTCAAGAGTACATGTAGAGTATATATAGAATTAAGAGACCCTGCACTTTGGTCAATTACTTTCATGAACCTATTTTGTCTTGACTGAATTCTTTTTATATATAATATTTACAGCTTAATGGATTCGTTTGTCCCATTTGGTGGCCTTTTCTCTTCACCTTCTGACTTAGAAGGTCCACTTAGCTGCTCCTATTATTGCGTTCCCCATTGCCATCAATGTGGTGAAAGGTTTCGACAAGATGGGGTTGCTGCTTCAGAGAGAAAAATTCCTTCTTCATTTCCTGACTCTTGCCAATCATTTCCTCCGTGGTTGCAGCCTCCTGAGCTTGGCTCAGCAAAGCCATTGAATATGAAGGTGTGCGCAGTAGCACTCATATATATCAACTAAATTAAGCCCAAAAATTTTATAATTTTTATTTTTTTTCCATTTACTGCGGTTATTTACCAACCCTATATCCTACTGAAAAACTTAACTTGGGGTTGGTTTGGATTTGGAGCTTATGTTTATCTTTATTCTACTCGTTCCCCGAGACCCAAATTTTGCAACTTGCCATTTGCCAGACTAAGGCTTCGTGCAGTTCTTAAAATGAGTGAACATCTTTTGGTATTGGATGCATAAGCATATAATTATCGTGAATTGAGTTTCATGTCCAATAAGAATTCCTTTTAAGATCGTTTGTTAGTGTAACATTTCCCATGTTGACAGCCAAGAGAATATGTAGATTTTTTTAAAAAAATTTGTAGTGCATAAAGTTGTTTCCGTGTCATTAAGTGTAAAACCGCTATTGTTCCGTTCAGTGCAGATCACTAAGGATGATGGCGTTATGTCGGATAAAAATGAAGCTGGGCCATATAAGAAAGTGGACGAGACATCCAAACACCATAATCAGCAACTCCCTCATGCAAATACTTGTCAAACTGTTGTGGGTTTTGAATGCAGAGACGTCAAAAATAAAGATGTTGACACCAATCACAGCAGCAAGATTACTGATGCATCAGCAATTGAGAGCATCGACCTAAATTCACAATTGCCCGAGGGTGAGCAAATGGTTTCTACATCACAATCAGGCAGTCCTTTTTCTGTCGTCTCCACGGAGAAATTTACTTCAAGACTCTCAGAGATGTTCCAGAAAGCTGAAGATCTTCGATCAGGTGACCAAAGGTCATGCAACTTGTCCAACTCAAGTATGTGCGATGGTAGTCAAATGTCTCCCTCATCTGTGACTTCCGTAACCACAGACCTGGGCTTAGGATTATGCTCTTCCCGCACCACCAACATAACTCAAAGAACTACAGGCGAACGCAAAATTCTGAATGTTGATCTGGTTGATGCAAATATTTTCCAGCGTCCAACCCTGTCTTCATCTTGCTTGAGTTTTGACCATGGTGGACAGGCTGACCTGAGAAATCCCAAAGTTCTTTTCCAATCTCTTGTGAAAAGGGTTGGCTGGCAGGAAGAAGCCTTGCATTCTATAATTAGAACACTGGTTTGCTGCCAAGCAAAAAGAGGTAAACCCCAGAAGGCAAATCAAAGAGGGGACGTATGGATGAATTTTGTGGGACCTGATAGGCTTGGTAAGAAGAAAATTGCTATTTCATTGGCCGAGTTTTTGTGTGGAAGCCGAGAGAGCTTCATTTTTGTGGATCTAAATTCAGAGGAAATTGAAGGATATGATGTGAAACTGAGAGGGAAGACTAGTCTTGATTTTATTGTGGGGGAGTTGTCCAAGAAACCATTGTCTGTAGTTTTCCTGGAAAATGTGGACAAGGCTGATATGTTGGCTCAAAATAGCCTGTCTCAAGCCATCATGACCGGAAAGCTTACTGACTCCCATGGAAGAGAAATTAGTGTGAACAACTCAATATTCGTGACATCTTTTCCAATTAACCAAAATAACATCCTGCCGACCACGGAACCTTCCAACTACTCCGAGGAAAGAATATTAAGGACGAAAGGAGGGGCAATCAAGTTAAAAGTGGAGCAACTGGTTGGAGACATTAGAAGCCAAAGCCTCACTGTAGTTAGCAATTCTACAGGGAGTATTCCCGCTCCCAGTCTAGTTTTTGTAAATAAAAGAAAATTGATTGGTGACAGCGAGTTTCACGATCAACATCAAATGTCAGACACCGCTAAGAGGGCTCACACAGCATCAAACTGGGTGTTGGACTTAAATCTTCCAGCTGAACAGAATGAAGTGCAACATATGGATGGTGAAAATCATGAGCATGACACAACTGCGAACCAAAGCCTCTGGATCCAAAATTTGTACGACCAGGTCGATGAAACAATTGTTTTTAAACCTTATAATTTCGATGCACTTGCAGATAGGTTGCTGAAAGTGATCAGAAGGAACTTCAACAGAATTCTTGGATCTGAGTGTGCGCTACAGATCGAGGCAGAAGCCATGGAACAACTACTTGCAGCTGCATATGTCTCAGACAAGGACACAGAGGTAGAGGATTGGGTAGAGCAGGTTCTGAACGGAGGATGTGCTGAACTACTGAAAAGCTACAACCTTGGTGCTCGTTTTGCCGTGAAACTAGGCACATGTCAGGATCAGGCATCAGGCGCATACCTTCCCCAGAAAGTACTTATAGACTGATTACTTGCGGAAAGTGTGGTCTTCTCACATAACGATGTAAAATTAAGCATGTAGCAATGGCATATAGCGGACCTAATTTAGCCTTAAAATCCCAGTCGTTACTTTATTGGTTTTTGTTTCTGTATGATGTAGCTGTGTATAAGTATATGCATTCCGTCAACGGTGCTTGTACTATTATTATCCCCGCTCGTTGAATTCACACTTCTTCCTTCTTGCTCGTAGTCAGGTTGACTGGGGGGCCAAATTGCAAATAAAACATGGAGTTTCCCGGCGGAATTCATTTAAATTATTTTACAAGTAAATGATATAGTAAATTCTTTTTTTTTGGACAAATATATACTCCCTCCCTCCGGTCCTAATTATAAGATATAGTTGGCTTTTTTAGAGAGATTAAGGAAGCTAATTAAATTACTTTAGAGTATTTTTATTTTTTTTTCAAACTAATTAGTTTAACTAATAAACTAATATATAAGTTAAAGATACATAATATGTGAGATAATTAAGTAACTTATTTAGCTTCCTCAATCTCTTCAAAGAAAGTCAAGTGGATCTTATAATTAGAATCAGAGGTAGTAGTAATTTTTACATATATGTGTACCTGGAAAAAAACCAAAACAAATCAGTATCAATTTGATTGGGGGAAAGGTGGAAGGAGGTAAAACTTCTGACAAACAGTAGTCAAGTGCCGTTTAAAAAGTGAACGGCAAAATCTCTTCCCTGTTCTCCTTTTGTTTGAGGTTATTTACAGAAGTTGAGGCAAGTTGATTGTTAACGGGGATCATACTTACAAAGTTAGCTTGCATCTTTCGAGTAGTAAGTTGAGTCGTGTTAGTGTCAGTTTGTACAGAAAATAGCAACTGTGATGTATTGTTAAAGAAAAAAAGGTACAATAAATTCCACACTCTAAACCTAAAGGCAAGAGCTATTTATATACAACATGTTGACGGTGAGGGCCGCCTACACCTACTAACTATTTATATACAAAAACAAATACAAAATTACAATTACACTCCTAATTTAAAAAATCTAATATAATCCCTAATTACTTTACACATTCCGCACTTCCCCTCAAGTTGGGAGCTGGAAAATATCAATAGTTCCCAATGTGTCCAATAACCTCAGTTAGGTCTCTTTCCCCACAACTTTAGTTTTGTCCTTCAGTTCTTACGGAATTTGCTTCTAAGTCTTGAAGTGGATGGGGAACCGCAACCAATTCGAGCCAAGCTTGTTCAGATAGTAGTTGAAAAGGTGACCACCATTCTCAATCGACTTGTCCTTGGCCTCTTTCCACAGAAATATGACACATGGCCCCTCCAGCTTATTGACACCAGTCACGTCCAACCTCTTGGTGGGGATGTTTCCCTGCGAATCTGTACAATTAACCACATTTTTTTAAAATTAAATTTAAGTCCACTTTTAATGGACTTTAAATATTAAATGGATTGAAACAATAATTAAATTTATTTTCGACATCCACCTAAAGCCCGGTTGCTTGCGAAGACAACGATTGGAGGTTCCCTTGCTCTTGAGCCTCCTCCTTATCTAGTAGCCGCTCTATCACACTCATCAAAATGTTGAAGTCAAACTCTTCATTCCCCTCATGGTCGCTCACATTGAGCATGGCCATCTCATCATCCAGCTTTGGCAGGGTTGCTGCCTATGGGGTCGTTTGCTGGGGCTACTTTGGCTGGGTTGCCTCTTGTGATGACAGGAGGACATTTCTACCTTGTGCTGCCTTGCATGGCCCCTACCACCACCTCATCTACTATTGCTCCCCGAGAGAAGCGGTCTGGGACATACCACCTCCTTCTCCTTGTCTAAATCTTTCCTTGGACCTGTAACTCCATAAAAAAGTTAGTTAAGAATAATGTTAGAAAGCCAATTGCATGGTGAACTGTTGGGTGGAAGCGTTGGTTTAAAGGCTCTCATTCATTGTGACACTCTGTAGCGGTTTTATAAGACCGCTAAAAATATGATTGATTGTTTACATTCTCTAGCAATTTATAGGAGTGACCGCCATAAATGTCCATTGTGTAGTGATTTATAGTACTAACCACTACAAATGTGTAAGATTTTTTGCATTATGTAGCAATTTATATGATTAATTGCTACATGCATGTTGTAGCAGTTTAATTACTAAAATCGCTACAAATTTAATCATAGGATAATTGAAGGCTTGCTCACACCGTTCAAACCCGGAAAGCTATGCAAGATGAAGCAAGTTGATTATATAAGAATTTCTATATAATTGACTGACTTCATTTTGTATAGCCTTCCCAATATGAACTGTGTCAGCAAGTCTTCAATTATGGTTTAACGACAAATAATGAAAACATAAACTATCAGAAGAATTTGCAGCATGAAGCTAGACATTGGATTGAAAGTAGTTGCCAACCACATGATAAAATGCAAAGTCTTGTGTTTGGTATCATATTACATATCACACTACATATAACTAGGAGAGCTCTATGGAAAACTCATACAACTAAAGCTCTCCTAGTTATATGGTCGATGATCAGTGACGTACTCGGGAATTTTAATGAGGGGAGCGAAAATAAATTAACATTTGAAGAAGGAGTCTCAGTAGTTGACAATTCAACATTATAAGTAGACGATGACAAAAATTGATTATTCTTTCTCTAAAAATAAGTATGAATGGTAACACTCTTTCCTATAATAATCACCTACAAAGAGCATAAATTAATTCTCAAAATTCCACATTACACATTTCATATCACAAATTGCATATCACAAACTCCATATCATAAATCACAAATTTTTTAATTAAACCCTAACTTTATTTTCCTTAAATCAACCACTCAAGAAAAAATAAATAAACCATACAACTTTTACTCAAGTCTCCCTAACTACATTAAAAGCAAACTAATCATTTAGAAGCCTCAAAATTTCAAAATCTAATAAATCCCTGAATTTTTCATAAAACAAATTCAATTTAACTAAAAATTAGGAGACTAGAAAGATAAACCATATCACTTCTCTACATACCCAAATAAATCCCCTTCTTGTAATCTCCTTTTCTCATACTCTTAATCACTTTCTCGTCGCCATAAGAGAAAAGAAGAAGAGAGGAGTACCATTTCTCATATATTTTTTTCCTTTAAATTTTTAGAGGGGTGGAGGCCCACGCCACCGCCCCTATTCTGCCACTGTCGGTGATACGTAATATGATACCAAGTACATGACGTTTTTCCTTTTTTCAGTGTTGGCAACAAGTTTAAATCATCAACATTTTGCTTCATACTACAAATTCTTTACAATAATATATCTGATTAATTCCTAACCACCGATAAAAGAATCTGATCATCCTTCCTTATAAAGTCTTCAACTTTGTAGAGGTTCCCGCTACAAATGTGCGCATTCTGTAGTGGTTTCTAATACTAACAGCTACAAATGTGCAAGACTTTTTACTTTCTATAGTGGTTTTCAACCGTTAAAAAATTTCAGACTTTTTACATTATGTAGTGGTTTTTCCATTTAAACCGCCACAAAAAATCTGTCACAACTTTCACGCCATAACATGCCTAGCTGGCACCACTTGGCGCGAATCATCCGTTGTAAATTTAGAGCAGTTTCGGTCTAAGCCGCTACAATATCTGACATTGGTAGTAGTTTCTTATAACCGCTGTGAATCAACAGGATTTTTTTTTTCAGCGCCCTCCCAACACAGTCAAGATTTAAAACCTAGACCTATATCTAGGAGTGGGAATAGGCTAGACCCCTATTAGGTGGCCCACAGCCTGACCTATTTAAGGCATAGTCAAACCTGACCTGCTTGTTAAAAAGGCCAGACTAATGCCTATTTAAAAGCTTGAATATGTAAATAGGCCAGGCCTATTTTGTTAAGGCCTAATCTATGGGTTTTCAGGACTGACCTGTTTAAATATTAAATAGATATATTTATATTTAAATAAAATAATATTTATTGTTTTTCATTCTTATATTATAATTTCAAGATATATTTATATTAGTTTTGATAGGCTTAAAGTATACAAAACCTATTTATGGCCTCCAAGGCCTATAATATATATATATTTTTTGCCCACCCGGTTCACCAGGGCTTTGCCTCGACTAATCCGGATTGACCCGCGTCGCGCACCTGGCTTTGGTGAGAGAGTCTCCCAGCGGGGGTTTGAAGGCTCAGGCTTGAGCCTAGGCTTCAGGCTCGACCAAGCCTTATGAAGGCTCAGGCCTAAGTCTAGAAAAATGTCTAAATTTAGGCTCAGGCCTTCTGCCTCCATTGCAGACTCAGACCTATTTAGTCAAAGTCTGACTTAATCAGTCTAGATATTTCTATGCCTACCCGTATCACTGCCAATTTATAATAAATGAATATCTCTCTCTCTGTTTTTTTTTTTTTAGTAAGGTTGGAAAAGACTACTTCAAATTAGGAACGTGGAATTTATATGAATGCGAAGAGAGAGAGAGAGGAGAGCATGTAGTGGGGTTGATGAGGAAGGAAAGAGAAGCAAAATGGGGTTGCAGAACTTGGATGGATGCCGACCTTTCCAATTGATTTGTGATTGGGTAATTTTGGATTGAGAAGGACCATCCCTAGCTACGTCTTTATTGGCATCATCAATTTCCCCCCACCATATATATTCGTTCCCTTTCTAAACTTTAAACTACGAGAAAGTTGCGAATTACTTACTTCTAAATGGATCATGGAACATCTCTAAACTGGGTTTATGGTTACCACCTCAAGGAACTCGATCAGATTATATAGCTGGAATGAAATTATGGAAGCTGCAGTTTCCCGAGAAATTCAAGACTTTGTTGATAATGTTCACACTGCTAAGCCGATACAGACAAGAGAGTTGAAGGCTTCTCCATGGTGCAACATGCAACATGGGCTGCGGTAAGGAGCAAAACTCAATCCTCCTATACAGCAAGCGTCACCGTACGATAAATACTATTCATATTATCTGTCTTCGTCGGCAATTAAGAAAATCAATGTAGAAAAAAATGGTGACAATCTACGTCCATTTTAGGTTTAATAAACGATGTAGAATGTGAGTGTTATTGTGTCATTTGAGAAAACACGACATATTTAGTTGAAGCTACGTCGATTTTTGGGTTAACCCACATACAATATCTTTCCTTTTCTCAATTCACGGACACGAGGATTCATTTCTGCGTTTGAAAATTGAAACCTATAAGTAATGATAGAATAATTCTTCTTTACCTTCACTTCCGCCGCGCCGTTCTTCCTTGTTTCTTAGTCTCGCTTCTAGGCTGTCATTGGCCGTCGACATTCTTCTCGATCGGTGTAATTATCTAAAAAGTACTCGCGTTGGAAAGTTGAATCCAAACAATCAAGGGGCAATGCCAAAGTATATATATACACACACAATAATAAATTAGATAGGCGTGGGGAAATATTTGAAGAGCACGTGCATATATAGTTATTGCATTTTTTATTTGTAGTCTATCCTCAATCCTCACTGTACATAATGACGCCATGCTTTAATTGGAGAAAGAAAAGAGACTCCACCACACCAGCTGACTACCCCTGAAAATTTTAAATGATTTTGGCTTCTGTTCCCATTTTACAAAGGACATTCCCATCAGATCAAATATTAATCTTTTTTGGAGGCATGAAGATCTTATGAATGGGTCTTGTATATGCCGACAAGGCGACAAGACATTTTTCATTCATAACATTGTGCCAACATAGCATGAAGTTGAAGAGCTTTTGTTGAGAGAGAGAGAGAGAAGTCAGGTGAATTCAAGCTTCTTGGGAAGTGAGATTTGATATGCAAGGAGCAGAGGATATGAAATTAGGATTGAGGACGAAGAATACTTATTTGGAAATAAAAACTCTTTCACCCCATCTAGTGGAAGGGACAAGTTCCTTACAACGTTATGAATCAATGTTCGAATACCTATTAGAAAAGGTGCCATGTTTAGTGCCAGACAGTGTATTGAATATGATTGCTTCCACTAAAAAGATACATATACTTGAAAATATATATATCTGCCTCTGGCCTAAGGGAAGGCCACAGCTGGGCGGGCAAACGGTATAAACTCAAGTCCATATAAACAAAAAGAGATGCCCTAGGGCTGTAGCCAACACTGAAGCAGCCAGATGTTTTAACGCAGAGTGCGTACTTGAGTTCACAGATATAGTTCTCCACCTCAGGGGTTGACAGGTGTGTGGATGACATCAAACTTGAGTTCACAGGTATAGTTCTCCACTCAAGGGTTGACAGATGTGTGGATGACGTTGATTTGAATTCCTGGGGGTCATAGTCACTGAGAAAGGACCATATGTTGGAATTTTTAATATTATAATTAATATTCCATTAATTCTATTAAGTGGCCCACATTTAATTCCTGTTTTGTAACCGTCCATTAATTTTGTAATGAGGCCCAATCAATACGCAATAAATGCTAATTGATACACATGAATGCCTTTATCTCTGTGATGGCCAGAGGGTAATTCAAGCGTGTATGAGTTTCGGTCCCCTGAGCCTGCTCTGATTAAGAGACTAGCACACCATCTGCAGATTCAGAGAGAAGGGTCAGAAGTTCTGAAACTCAGAGTTCGTCCCTGCTTGCTTCTGGAAACAAATCAATGGCGGGAGGTATTTGTGATTTCCATTTCATTTTTCCGCATTGATCTAAATGTTAATCTGTGTTTAACATGTTTAGATCGCTTAGTTTTCTTACATTTGGTATCAAAGCCTTTGTTATGCCTCTGCCTTGATTTTGCCTTAATTTATTCGATTTAGGGTTTTCATGAAAAGATATGGTTTTCAGTCTAAAATATATGCTTATTGCCTGCAATTTATTTTGACTGATGTTTTAAATTGCTCATTGTGTGGCTTTTGGAGTTGTCATAATGAGTTTTGTTTCTCCAAGGAATCCTCACCATTCTCAATTTTTCTCACGGGTTTGAAAAGAAAATTGGTACATTCTGCCGATGGTTTCATTTTTCAAATCAAAGGTTTTCAATTTGGTTTATGGCAATAAAACCTATGGTTGCCGTTGAATGATATTGTTGCTTCCAGTTTAAGATTGGTTAATAAACGAAGGTTGAAATCAACAACAAACTAGGATTTCCAATTTGAAACTTGTATCAATTTCAATTTGATCTCGATTGTTCTTGATCTGGGTTTGATGCTTTAATGCTTTTAGTCTGGTTATCGTTTTGCTAATGTTATGAGTAAGTCTAGATTGATTTTTCAAAAGACGACGCCTGCATCGTCGCCGGTGAAAACAAATGGAGAGAAAAAAAAACGTGATTTCATTTTTGATTTCAAAACCCAGATTGTTAGTTTTGATTTTGAGTAGATCCTGATATATTGTGCTTCTATTTCGTTAGGGATCGTTTTTCCGTTGAAACCGCCGTAAAAAACCGTCGGTTTTGAGCCCTCAAACCGCCTGAAATGTCGCCTGAGAATCGCGAGTCGCGGCAACTGTTACCGGATTAAAACCGGGTCGCGGGTCGGGTAGGTTTCAGAAACGGGTGAAGGAGAAGACAAAAAACGGCGTCGCTTTGAGTCTTGAGTGAAACTCTGCGTTTCACTTATTATGCAGCTGGGCCAGACGCGTGTTTGGGCCGAGATCTATTTTGTGTTGGGCTAGGCGCAGTGTTTTGGGCTGGGCGCAATTTAACTTCCAAAAATAAAATAAAATAAAATAAAAAGGAAGGAGCTGATTTGAATTAAAACACAGAAATGGTCTCGGGTGGATTCGAACAAGGAACCAATAGGCGCGTGAGCGCCTTAAGTGCTGGCGCTCTGCCAGCTGAGCCATGCGCTCCACTGTGTCAGATTGTCAGCGTCTATTTAATTTGAATATTTTTTCAGCGAAAATCATTTTTTTTAAAAAAAAAGGTGCTGCAAATGGGATTCGAACCCACTTCCCTTAGGTCCAGAGTCTTGATTGGGCTTTCTAGACCATCCAGCTGAGATGGCTTATGTGTTATTTTGAAACAATCATATTTTTCAAATCATGATTTTTTGGATTTGAATTTAAATCTGAAATTTTATTTAAAATTGGCATTTCATGTGATTTTGAACTACATATTCTGTTATTTGCATGAATTAATTATTATTTAATTGTACATGCAATGTCGTGATGAATAATATGCAAAACATGAAATATCCAATTTTATTTTAATATTGCTTATAGTTTCTTGCAATATTACATATTAATGTTAAGTGATCTGTATGTTTTAATTAATTAGAGAGTAGCCACAACATCTTTAATTAGTTGAAATTATATACTGAGTTGTATGATCACATAATGACATTAGTTGTAATAAATCATATGTAATATAATAAAATTTTATCCCACAGGAATATTTTATTATATGTTTTTGTATGATTAACTAGGATAAAATATCAAATTATATTCTTAACTTACCCATAGGTATTAAGAATAAAGAAATAATTTGATAGTTTTATCATACAGTATGTATAAATCTAATTGAATTAGAACTTTAGCCCACATGCAAATTGTATGTCGGTAGATTTATGAATTTTGGCATGGTTTGCATTGGTAAAACATGATTTAGTTTATTAGTCTCAATTCTTGATTTTTTTTAAGCATGTATTTCTTAATTATGCAGTAAAACAACCTGCGAATTTCTCTCATATGAAAAATGATATTCCCGAACTGAGAGGTGATAACTATAAGGTATGGAGAGAAAGAGTTCTTCTCCAATTGGGGTGGATAGACATTGATTATGCTATTAGGAAAGACGAACCACCCTCCATCACTGCAACCAGCACTCCAAATTAGGTTGATCTTTATAAAAAGTGGGAGTGATCTAATCGTCTCTCAGTAATGTTCATAAAGACTCATATCTCAGCTGGTATTCGTGGTTCTGTCAAACAGCATGACAAAATTAGGCCACTTCTGAAGGCGATCGATGATCGATTTCAGACTTCAGGAAAGGCACTAGCCAGCACCCTAATTATGAAGTTTTCATCCCCAAGACTTATTACAGTGAAAGGTGTGCGTGAGCACATCATGCAAATGAGGGACATTGCAGCTAACTAAAGCAACTTGAGGTTGACATGTCTGACTCCTTTCTCGTACACTACATTCTGAACACCCTTCCACAGCCATATGGACCTTTCAAGATATCCTACAACACACATAAGGATAAATGGTCAATTAATGAACTTTTGACCATGTGTTTTTAGGAAGAGGGAAGGTTGAAAATGGAAATGGGAGAGAGTTCCTTCATGACAACCGAGAAAAAGGGTCAGACTCAAGCCAAAAAGAAGGGGAAAGAAAAAAACACCACCCTAAAGGGGAAAGAAAAAACACCATCCCAAGGTAGAATTAAGAAGGAATCCAAGTGTTTCTTCTATAAAAAGAAGGGACACATGAAGAAGGACTGCTCTAAATTCCAGCAATGGCTTGAGAAGAAAGGTATATCAGTCTCACTTGTCCGTTATGAATCTAATATAATTGATGACATTAATGGCACTTGGTGGGTTGACTCTGGTTCTACAATCCATGTTTCGAATACCTTGCAGGGTATGCAAAACCTAAGGAAGCCATTGGGAAGTGAACAATTCATCTACTCGGGTGGAAGGATTCGTTCGCATGTGGAGGCTGTAGGGACTTACAGTTTAGTTCTAAGTAGTGGCTATGTTTTAAATTTGGAAAAGACTTTTTATGTTCCTAGTTTCACTAGGAACTTAATTTCTGTTTCAAGACTTGTACGTTTGGATTATTCTTTTATGTTTTATTAGACATCTTTGGATCTGTTTTATAAATCAAATAAAGTTGGGAATGGTACATTGTCTAACGGTCTTTTTCTTATTTACTTACAACATGATACTACTTATGATGCCATGCATGTTTCTGTTGGTTCGAAACGTAGTGTTATGAACGAGGATTCTTCTATGTTGTGGCACTGGAGATTGGGACATATCTCCATTCAGAGAATTGAAAGATTGGTGAAGGAAGGGGTACTTAATACTCTGGACTTTACTGATTTTGAGACTTGTGTAGACTGCATAAAAGGAAAGCAGACTAACAAGTCAAAGAAAGGTGCTAAGAGGAGTACTGAATTGTTAGAAATCATACATACAGACATTTGTAGTCCTGAAATGGACGCGTATCGTCAGAAATATTTCATCTCCTTTATTGATGATTACTCACGATACATGTATCTCTACATGCTTCATAACAAGCACGAAGCATTAGATGCTTTTAAAGTATTTAAATATGAAGTAGAGAAACAATGTGGTAAACAAATTAAGATCGTGAGATCAGATAGAGGTGGGGAATATTATGGTAGATACACTGAAGATGGACAAGCACCTGGTCCATTTGCAAAGTTTCTTCAAGAACATGGGATTGTTGCCCAATATACCATGCCAGGTTCTCCAGACCAGAATGGTGTAGTAGAAAGAAGAAACCGAACATTATTGGACATGGTGAGAAGTATGCTTAGTAGTTCTAAGCTACCTAAGTCCTTGTGGATTGATGCACTTAAGATGGCAGTGTACATATTAAACCGAGTTCCAACCAAGGCTATCCCAAAGACGCCATTTGAGTTATTTAAGGGTTGGAAACCGAGTTTGCGACATGTACGCGTTTGGGGATGCCCGTCTGAAGTCAGAATTTATAACCCGCAAGAAAAGAAGCTGGACCCAAGGACCATTAGCGGATATTTCGTTGGATATGCCGAAAGGTCTAAGGGGTACAAGTTTTACTATCCATCTCATACTACTAGGTTTGTGGAATCAAGGAATGACAAATTTCTTAAGAATGACTTGATTAGTGGGAGCGATCGATTCAGAAACCTAGTTTCTGAAGAAGATCATTTGGATAACCAACCTTCTACTTTAGGTCTTAGATTGGTTGTCAACCAAGCTCCTTCAGTTCAACGGAGTGTTGTACAACCAGTCATACAAGATTCACAACCGGCTGATATTGATCCAGTAGATCAAGTTGTTGATGAGGAACAACCAGAAATTGTTGAACAACCAGTTGAACAACAGGTTCCTCAAGAAGATGATGAAACAACATTGAGGAGATCTACTAGACCAAGAAGATCAGCGATACCTAGTGAATATGTTGTGTATCTGCAAGAATCTGACTATAATGTAGGAGCTGAAAATGATCCTGGAACATTTTCACAAGCCATGAACTGCAGAGAATTGAAATCATGGCATGATGCTATGAAGGATGAGATGAATTCTATGGCATCCAATAGAGTTTGGGACCTTGTTGAGTTGCCTGATGGTGCGAAGGCCATTGGATGTAAATGGGTCTTCAAAACAAAGAGAGATTCATTAGGCAATCTTGACAGACATAAAGCAAGACTCGTGGCCAAAGGATTCACTCAGAGAGAAGGAATCGATTACAAGGAGACATTTTCTCCTGTATCTAAAAAAGATTCTCTTCGCATCATTCTAGCATTAGTTGCACATTTTGATTTGGAGTTGCAACAAATGGATGTGAAAACGGCCTTTCTCAATGGAGAACTAGAGGAAGAGGTTTACATGAAACAACCAGAAGGGTTTTCCTCTAGTGATGGTGAGCATTTGGTATGCAAGCTCAGAAAATCCATATATGGATTGAAACAAGCTTTCCGGCAATGGTATTTAAAATTTCATGATGTTATCTCTTCTTTTGGTTTTGTGGAGAACGTTATGGATGAATGTATATACCAGAAGGTCAGTGGGAGCAAGATTTGTTTTCTGATTCTGTATGTGGATGATATTCTGCTTGCAACCAATGACAACGGTTTATTGCATGAAGGGAAACAATTCCTCTCTAAAAGCTTTGAAATGAAGGATATGAGAGTTGCATCTTATATCATTGGCATTAAGATACAAAGAGACAGACGTAAAGGTGTTCTAGGTCTGTCTCAAGAGACCTATATCAACAAAGTTTTGGAAAGATTTCGGATGAGGCATTGTGCATAAAGCGTAGCTCCCATTGTGAAAGGTGATAGGTTCAATTTGAACCAGTGCCCAAAGAATGATTTTGAGATGGAACAAATGAAAAACATCCCTTATGCTTCAGCTGTAGGAAGCCTTACGTATGCTCAGGTCTGTACCAGACCTGACATTGCTTTTGCTATTGGAATGCTAGGGAGATATCAAAGTAATCCAGGTATGGACCACTGGAAAGCTGTGAAGAAGGTGTTGAGATACCTTCAAGGGACTAAGGATTACGTGCTTAAGTACAAACGGACTGACAATTTAGAAGTGACTGGTTATTCCGATTCAAACTGTAACACTCCCAATTTCTAACAGTTATAATAACAAAAAAAATTTAAATAATTTTTATAAATAAATTAATGAAATTCGAAATAAACAACCTTGGGGAGTGTTACCGTCGCACTTGTATTGGGACAAGTGCAAGGCTGTCTTATTACATTAACATAAATTCAAACTTAAATAAAAGTATTTTATTCAAAGCATAAAAAAAATAAAATAAAACTAGCTAGAATTATTCATTGTTCTTCCTTACTTCTCACTACTAGCCCCAATAGCCCAACTTTGAAACTGTTTCACTGAAAATCTGCTCCCCCGAAGGATCGTCGCAGCCCATGAAACACAAACATCAGCAAAAGCTGGTAATCCTAATGAACAAAGATAATATAGAAAATAATAATAATAAATATAATGATAAATAAAATATTCACATGATAAAAAAAGAAAAAAAAAATATATATATATATACCATATACATACATATATATATATAATCTAAAATATTAATTTCAATATCAAATATCATTCATTAATTTTTATTAATTTCATTTGGACCCAGAAACCTGCCAGTCCATTTAGTTTAGTGGGAAGAGAATCATGGTAGACCCGGAAACCTGTCAGTCTACCCTGTGACCCGGAAACCTGCCAGTCACAATCATCAATTGGCCATAAACATATCTTCCTAGTGTGCACACCTCTTCCCAAAGTTGCTATTAGTGTCCCGAAAACCTGCCAGACACCACTTTGAGAAGAACGGATACTATCATTTTCACATCATATAAATATCAAGGGCATAAAGCCCATAAGTTGTGTTCATCACTATGGGAGGTATCATCCCAAACCTATCCTCCCACTGTTAAATTGTTTTAAAACACACACATGATAAACTCCTAAATTATCTCTATTATTTACTTATCTTATATATATTTTTATATTATTTTAATTAAATATAGGATATAAAGATATTTTGACCTAAAATCTGTTCGTATCTTATCTTATTGCGCAGGAGATATTATGTAAAGAAAAGAAAGTCAAATAATAAAGGGAAAAAAATGATGTGGAGAGACATGTGCAGGAGTTATTAATTATAGTATTGTAAGGAGTATAGTATATTGCAAATTTATTCTACAGGGTATAATATATATTGCAATCTCAAAGACAAACAGAAAAAAAAAACAAAAACAAAAATTAAAAAAAAATGATGCACAAGGGATCAGGTCGCATGCATGCCGAGATGAAACAATGGTAATTACTCACAAAAGAAGCATGTCGCACAGGGAAGAATTTGATTCAATTGTGTGCATATGCAATTCCATCACGAAGGTCGAGGCGATACAATATTATTCAATATAAAAGAAAACGCACATGGAAAAATCTGATTCAATCGTTCACAAATGCAATTGAATAATAAATGATTTCTCGGCATACACAGGGAAAGTCGAGGAACATTATTTAAATTAAAAAAAAAACCGCATAGGTATATATATAGTCTAATTGGAGCGCCCATGCCGAGACAACAGCAATTGTATTCAAATCAGGGACACACGGGCATATAGATATAGTTCAGGCACGCAAGTCGAGGCACACAATTACATTCATCATATACATATATATCTCTCTTTGTACGAAAATCAAACAACAATTGGTTTCTATAATCTAGGGATAGGATTAACTATCAAGATATAAAATTAAACTAGTACTCATGGGGATTTGGATTACCTGGTTTCCGTGTTGCTAGTTTCCTAAGAGAATGATTGACGAGAGTACGAAATAATGGTGTAGTAGAAGAGAAAAATTTAGCGACCAAGAAAATATCGAGCGTTTCTAGGTTTAAGCAGCCAGATCTAAGTTTACAATTAAATTTTGGGTTTTGGCTATGGGCTGGGCCATTTAATTATTCCTAATAAATGAAGTAAAACAAATTGTAGAGTTTTATTATTAGATACATTTTGAGTCCGATGATATATTCAAAAATTGAAAATATAATTTGATCTAATTACTCCTAGATTCTTAGATCTAATCTTGACTAATCTAATATTACTATTTATAAAATAATATGATTACCACAGAAACAATACAACATTAGTAATTTTTACTATATTATTATTATTATCATTTTAATCTACTGTTATTATTATTTTTATTATTTTATTTCTATTATTAATCATTATTATTTTATTAGTATTATTTTAATATATTATCATTACTATTTCTATTATTATTATTTTTAATAAAAATCCGGGGTATTACACAGACTATGTTGGCTGCATTTACTCAAGGAAATCCACTTATGGATACATTTTTATGCTAGCCGGTGGAGCTGTGTCATGGAGTAGCAAGAAGCAGTCTTTGATTGCTACTTCTACGATGGAAGCTGAGTTCGTGTCATGTTTTGAGGCTACCTCACATGGTGTATGTAACATCCTGAATTTTGAATCTAATATCTTGAACATAAACCTATTTTGGGAAGACTAGTAGGCTCTATTTTCAGAAAGTGATAAATTTGAAATCAGTATTTTGCGGGACCCACGGCCAAAATAATTCTCTGCAAACTTTCCCGTGAGCGACAACCTTTCTCGTGAGTTTTGAAAAAAATTCACGCGGGACCCACGTAATAGTAATTTACTATTTAATTTATAATATTAT
The DNA here is from genome assembly GCA_034222035.1 of Acacia crassicarpa. NCBI lineage: Eukaryota > Viridiplantae > Streptophyta > Magnoliopsida > Fabales > Fabaceae > Acacia > Acacia crassicarpa. Next base: position 853,939 of record JAWXYG010000004.1, read on the forward strand.
ATTATTAAAAGTACTATTTGCACAATATTTTACTATTTAAAATATTATTAAAAATTTTTAAAATTTGTTCACAGGGTGGCAGAAGTTCACAAGGGAAGTTTTCTTTTTAGTTTTTAGGAAAATTACGTAAAACGACCCAGAGACGAAAATTACACTCAAAGACCCATTTTCCAACTATAAATAGACCTTCCATTTCATTTCATTCTTCACAACTTCTAAGAGCCATAGAGAGAGGTAGAGAGATAGTAGAGAGATATTTGCTTGAGTCTTATAATAGCTGGTTGGTGATTCGGGTATTAGCAAGTAACAGGTAACTCTGAATATTCTTCCTTATACTTGTGAATTATGTATGGTTATAAATTTGTTTGTTTACTATTTTGGCAAGAATATTTAGAAAATATTTATGGTTTTAAGATCTGGTGTGGGAACTTTGATTTGTAAATCTGCAGAGGTACTATTTATACGTACGTTACTATTCACGTATACCGTATTTACTATTCACATTTACTATTCACGTATACCGTAATTATTATTCATTTTACTATTCACGTATACCGTATTTACTATTCATTTTACTATTCATGTATATTTACCGTGTTTTACTATTCACATATACGCATAGTATTTTACTATTCACAGATACGCATAGTATTTACTATTCATAAATACGCATATCGATGTATATAATGGTATAATAATGCATTTTTTTAAAAAAAAACACATTCATCATGGCGGTTGTATTGTAATGGGTGGAGTAAGGAGGGATTTGAATGATAAAAATTGTTTATGCCACCACTCGGTGCACAGTGGATGGTACTTTTTAGGGCCCCATCTTCCATGTTTTCCTCTGGCCGGGATTTCATTGGAGATGTGGGACATGTGACACCTCCTTAGTTGTTATTTTAAAGGAGGGGAGCCATAGTCCAGATTTAAGCTCTATACCTTTGGCCGGGTGTATCTTAAGTTTTGGTGAGCTTGAAATCATCCAGTCAAATGAATGAGTTTCTATTGGACTATATGTTAGCCTATGGTTCCAGTCAGCGGTATACGGTTGGAAGGGGATATCCCGTGAGTTTTGAAAAATTTTTGGCTGCGGGACCCACTCAATATTAATTATAATAATATTATTTTATTATTATTTTATTTTATTATTTAAAATATTAAAATATTATTAAAATTTTTTAAAAAGGATCACGGGGCGGCTGAGAGTAGTCACGGGAGGATTTCTTTTTAATTTTTAGGAAAATTACGTATAATGACCCAGAGATAAAAATTACGCTTAAGGATCCATTTTCCAACCCTATAAATAGAGGCTTCATTTCTTCATTTTCTTCACACCAAACTCAGAGTACACCTCACTGCTGCACCTCAATATATGACTACCAATATCCATTCCTCTCTCATTCCACTCGCTGGACCAGACGCAACGTTGAGAGGCGAGAGTCCGGGAGAGAATTCAGAAATGCAGAAGTTAGTAAAGACCGTGAGCGAGAGGACAAGAGTTTGATGGTTAGAGGAAATAGTGAGAAACCGTGAGCTGGGAACTGAGAACGAAGCTGTGAGGGACAGAGAGTGTAACATGATGGAGCTGTGATCAGAGACAAAGAACACCAAACGCTGAAAGAAGAAAGTACCGAGTACTCCTTCAAATTCTGGTTCATCTGTTCGGCCAATCAAGTAGACGTAGAGAAACGAAGGAAGAGTCACATGCAAACTTGAGCTTCAGTTAAGGTAAGCCATCAATCTGATTTCCTATGTTTGAAGCTCAGATGATAAGTCTTTGGATCTGCATGTGATACCCTGTTACAAGAAAGCTAAAACAGAGAAAGTTTGGTATGTCTCTAAGCATGCTCCTTACGTCCAAAATTCCAGATTCTGTCATAGCGCCTCTCAAACCATCTGGAAGTGAATTAGGCAGTGACGTTGAAGATAAAAGAAGGACCAACGAGACAATCAAGTTTTGGTAACGACCAAGGTGAGCTCTGTATCTCTTCTACACGTTAGTTTTATATTTCAAAGCTATAGAAGTCAAGCTTTAGGTTCTGCATGTGTACTCTGGTTTAAATGCCAAAAACAGAGGTGTTTTTAGCATGTTCCTTACGTCTAAAATGTCTTGATAGCCATAAAAACCATTAGAGCATGAAAGAGGATAATTACATGATGTATATTCATATATGAATATGAGTCATACGCATGAAATGATAAGCTGATGTGTTTCTGGAAGTCTGATCTTGGCACTGAAACAGTAAACTTTGGGCAAAGCAAAACCAGGGCAAATGAACTCCTTTAACCCTGAAAAATTGTAGAGAATAAGTACACATCATGATCTTCCCAACGAGTCAAAGAACACCTTAAACGGAAGTCTGTAGCTCAAGATATGATTTTTCAAAGTTGAGCTAAAAATCTGTAAAACTTTCGGTACGGTTCTGGAGCAACCAAATGGCGTTGCATTTCGGACCCAGTGAAATTTTGAGCTTTGATTTGAAATTTTTATAGTAGAAAATAGACTCCTTAAGCTTTAAAACAAGCTTTGGTTCACCCAAATCGGAGGTCTACATCTCCGGTTATGATTTTTAGAAGTTGAGCCAAAAATCTGTTGTCCAGAATGAGTCAGTGATACTCATCGTAAAAACTGTATTAATTCTGACATTAAATTGGGTAGTAATAATTTTCCCTGTGATCTAGACTAACAGGAGTTTAAGTAGAAATTTGAACCACCTCAATCGGAGCTTTCTAGACCAAGTAGTGAATTTTTAAAGTTGGACATAAAATTCTGTAAATCCAGTTTTACAGACTGAAGTTGTCTTTACGATTTGAAATTCTGGGAATGATTAAATTATCATTTGAACGGTGGATTATTTTTTTCTAGACAATAGACTTAAAGAGCTTCGATTAGGAACTTGAACCACCTGATTCCGAGTTTTCTAGACCGAGTCATGATTTTTCAAAGATTGATCAGAAAATCTGAAGAATATAGAATAACCAACTGAAGAGAATAAAAAGGATAAGCATTATGGGTCGGTTTAGTAAGCGTAATCTTAATATTGCTATTAAGATTAGATAAGTAATGACCCATCTTAAAATATTATAGGATTTGGATCCTTGCCTTGGCCAAACGGTAAGTAGTGCAAGAAGAACTCCGGTGAGAATAAGAGGTTGTGAAGACATCCAGGTAGTAACTTTTCTCTCACATACCCTGTATGTCTCTATATGCATGTATGAACCATTGTGATACTTGAATTTTGAACACCTAACCTTATCGACAGTTTAAGCCAGAAAAATGTCTCCGTGGTGCCCATACACCGTGGCAACATAACGTACCTCAGCCGCTAGTTTTACGCACCGCCTCACGGCTCAGGGTACGCCCATACGTCCCAGTGCAACCAGACTCCCTGGCCATGTCGGGGTAAGAGCCAATGCTTCACCACAGATCACACTGTGAGAACCCCCGATCATGGTTACCTTTAACTAGCTCTGATACCAAAAATGTAACACCACAATTTTAATACCCAAAAACTCGGTCAAAATATTAAAAATACCTTCAAAAAAGTTCAACAATATCCAAATCATTTTACAATGTTACCATTTCGAATAAAACCCGTAATACATAATCAGAATAAATTCCAGAAAATATTTCAGAGTTTAATACAAAACGGAAGTCTTAGGTTCATGGCAAATAAAATAACATATCATAATTTATTGGAGATTAAAAGAGCTTCCAGAGCTCACTCCATAGGTGCCTTCCCTTGCTCTCTACTAGAATAATCACCTGAAAAATGTTAAAATGGGATGAGATTCCACGTCTCAGTAACTACTGAATATTTCTACCTTACACGAGCAAATTACATATGACAAAAATAAAAGGTAATATAATGTGAATTTAATATACACAGATATTTATAGATACACCGTTGTTCACAACAAATGTCTTTACAAAATATTCTTCATTTTCAAATATTGAATTATTCAAAAATGCACTATGCAATATGCAGCCTCCCTTATATCCCCTTCCAACCGTATACCGCTGACTGGAACCATAGGCTAACATATAGTCCAATAGAAACTCATTCATTTGACTGGATGGTTTCAAGCTCACCAAAACTTAAGATACACCCGGCCAAAGGTATAGAGCTTAAATCTGGACTATGGCTCCCCTCCTTTAAAATAACAACTAAGGAGGTGTCACATGTCCCACATCTCCAATGAAATCCCGGCCAGAGGAAAACATGGAAGATGGGGCCCTGAAAAGTACCATCCACTGTGCACCGAGTGGTGGCATAAACAATTTTTATCATTCAAATCCCTCCTTACTCCACCCATTACAATACAACCGCCATGATGAATGTGTTTTTTTAAAAAAAAATGCATTATTATACCATTATATACATCGATATGCGTATTTATGAATAGTAAATACTATGCGTATCTGTGAATAGTAAAATACTATGCGTATATGTGAATAATAAAACACGGTAAATATACATGAATAGTAAATACGGTATACGTGAATAGTAAAATGAATAATAATTACGGTATACGTGAATAGTAAATGTGAATAGTAAATACGGTATACGTGAATAGTAACGTACGTATAAATAGTACCTCTGCAGATTTGCAAATCAAAGTTCCCACACCAGATCTTAAAACCATAAATATTTTCTAAATATTCTTGCCAAAATAGTAAACAAACAAATTTATAACCATACATAATTCACAAGTATAAGGAAGAATATTCAGAGTTACCTGTTACTTGCTAATACCCGAATCACCAACCAGCTATTATAAGACTCAAGCAAATATCTCTCTACTATCTCTCTACCTCTCTCTATGGCTCTTAGAAGTTGTGAAGAATGAAATGAAATGGAAGGTCTATTTATAGTTGGAAAATGGGTCTTTGAGTGTAATTTTCGTCTCTGGGTCGTTTTACGTAATTTTCCTAAAAACTAAAAAGAAAACTTCCCTCGTGAACTTCTGCCACCCCGTGAACAAATTTTAAAAATTTTTAATAATATTTTAAATAGTAAAATATTGTGCAAATAGTACTTTTAATAATATAATATTATAAATTAAATAGTAAATTACTATTACGTGGGTCCCGCGTGAATTTTTTTTCAAAACTCACGAGAAAGGTTGTCGCTCACGGGAAAGTTTGCAGAGAATTATTTTGGCCGTGGGTCCCGCAAAATACTGATTTCAAATTTATCACTTTCTGAAAATAGAGCCTACTAGTCTTCCCAAAATAGGTTTATGTTCAAGATATTAGATTCAAAATTCAGGATGTTACATTTCTCCCCTCCTAAAAGAAAATTTTGTCCTCAAAATTTCGCTATAATAAGAATTCTAACCTATTTAAATAAATGAGGATAGGTTTGTCGCATGCTCTCCTCCGTTTCCCAAGTAGCATCTCCGGGAGCCATTCCTTTCCACTCGACCTTTACAAGTCTAATGGTCTTGTTTCTTAATTTCTTGTCCCTTGCATCAACAATCCGCTCCGGCTCAGCTTTATACGTCATGTTATCCTTGAGTTCTACCTCTTCTACTTCTATAATGTGGGAAGGATCCGGTTGGTATTTCTTCAGTTGCGATACATGAAAGACATTGTGAAGATTCGCAAGCTGTGGAGGTAAAGCAATTCTGTAAGCTACCGGTCCAATTTTCTCCAAAATCTCATAAGGACCCATAAAACGAGGTGAAAGCTTCTTTGCTCGTATTGCTCTACCAATGCCAGTCATTGGTGTGACTCTTAAGAATACATGTTCGCCCACCATGAACTCCAACGGTCGTCTTCTCTTGTCAGCATAACTCTTCTGTCGACTCTGAGCAGTGAGAAGTTTCTGTTGAATCACCTTAATCTTTTGAGTCGTCTCGTCCACAAGTTCTGGACCTATTAAAATTCGCTCATTCAATTCCGTCCAGCAAATAGGAGATCTACATTTTCTTCCATACAAAGCCTCATAAGGTGCCATCTCAATGCTGGAGTGATAACTATTGTTATATGCAAACTCCGCAAGATGAAGATGATCGTCCCAACTTCCTTTTAGTTCGATTGCACAAGCCCGCAACATGTCTTCCAGAGTTTGAATAGTCCTCTCAGTCTGCCCGTCAGTTTGAGGATGATAAGCGGTACTATAACTCATCTGAGTTCCCATAGCATTCTGCAATGCTTTCCAAAATCGTGAAGTGAATCGTGGATCACGATCAGATACGATGCTATTCGGTATCCCATGCAATCTGACAATCTCCTTCATGTAGATCTTTGCTAGTCTCTCCAATGAGTATTCTGCTGCAATTGCTAGAAAATGTGCTGACTTAGTTAACCTATCGACAATTACCCAAATGGCATTATGTCCGGATGTCGTTAGAGGAAGCCCCATGATGAAATCCATAGAGATGTTGTCCCATTTCCACTCTGGGATATCCAAATTCTTTAATAATCCAGGAGGTTTCCGATGTTCGATCTTGACTTTCTGACAAGTCAAACAACAAGTGACAAAGTCAGTCACATCTTTCTTCATGCCCCGCCACCACCAATTCCGCTTGAGATCATGATACATCTTGGTTGCTCCGGGATGGATAGTGTATTTACTCCGATGTGCCTCCTCTAGTATGAGCTTTTTAATTTCTCCATCATTAGGTATGCACACTTTTCCTTTATACCTTAATATCCCATCTCTATCGATCCCAAATTTCGATTCTTTTCCTTCTTCAATATCTTCCCTCACGTTTAATAGATACTCATCTTCGAGCTGAGCGAATTTAATCTCTTTCCAAATTGTGCTTTCAATAGTTAATGCTTCCATGGTAGCGACCAAACCTGACATTACATCAATAGATGTACTTGGTATCTCCTCGAGCAATTTATGTTCTCTGATCATCATCTGGGCTACATGGATTGTCTTTCTACTTAAGGCATCTGCTACAACGTTCGCCTTTCCTGGATGATACTTCAATTCGAAGTCGTAGTCCTTGATAAACTCCATCCATCTCCTCTGTCGCATGTTGAGCTCCTTTTGGTCGAACAGGTACTTTAGACTTTTGTGGTCACTATAAACCTCGAACTTTGAACCGTAGAGGTGGTGCCTCCAAATCTTCAGAGCAAACACTACTGCTGCTAGTTCTAAGTCGTGAGTAGGATAATTCCCTTCATGTCGCCTTAACTGTCGAGAAGCATAAGCCACTACCCTACCATTTTGCATCAACACACACCCAAGACCTTTCTTAGAAGCATCGGTGTACAAAGTAAAGGTCTGTGCAGGATCCGGAACAATAAGTACCGGTGCCGTAGTCAACTTAGTCTTCAAATTTTAGAAAGCTGCTTCACACTTTTCGTCCCATACATATGGTTGACCCTTCCTTGTTAACTTAGTCAAAGGCATAGCTATTTGCGAAAAGCCCTTGATAAATCTCCTATAATAGCCAGCTAGACCTAGAAAACTCCTGATCTCAGTCACGGACTTTGGTCGTTCCCATTGGAGAACTGCTTCAACTTTAGTATAGTCCACTGCAACACCTTCAGCCGATACGACATGGCCTAGGAATTTTACTTCCTTCAACCAAAATTCGCACTTAGACAGTTTCGCATAGAGCTTGTGCTCCTTCAACACTTGTAGCACGATTCTAAGGTGCTCTTTATGCTCTTCTTCATCCTTAGAGTAGATAAGGATGTCGTCAATGAAAACCACTACAAATTTATCTAGATATGGTCGGAAAATTCTATTCATGTAATCCATGAATACTGCTGGAGCATTTGTTAGCCCAAATGGCATAACAAGAAATTCATAATGGCCATATCTAGTTCTGAATGCAGTTTTTGAGACATCTTCAGCTTTGACTCTCAGTTGGTGATAACCTGATCTGAGGTCGATCTTGGAGAATATGGATGCTCCCTTCAACTGATCAAGTAGATCGTCGATCCTGGGTAAAGGATATTTATTCTTTATAGTCACTTTATTCAACTGGCGATAGTCAATGCATAGTCTCAGGCTCCCATCTTTCTTCTTCACAAAGAGTACGGGCGATCCCCAAGGAGATACACTGGGTCTGATAAAACCCTTTTCTAACAATTCCTCGATCTACCTCTTCAATTCTGCTAGTTCCGATGGAGACATTCGGTAAGGAGCTTTAGATATAGGTTCTGTTCCAGGTACGAGATCAATAGAAAATTCTACTTCTCTCTCTGGGGGTAAACCTGTCATTTCTTTCGGAAATACTTCCGGAAATTCTTTCACCACTTCAATGTTCTCTATCCCTTCCTCCACTTCTATTTGAATGGAGAAAAACACCATGTACGCAAGACAACCATGATGAACAGGCTTTTCATCTTGTACTATAGACAACAATTGTGGTCTATTATGACTCATAGAGTCATCCGCAAGAGAGATAGTCTTCCTCTTGCAGTCAAGGATGATGTCATTAGCTGACAACCAATCCATTCCTATTATTACATCGATACCCTTCGTGGGTAAACAAACAAGGTCTATATTTGAGATCCTATTATCAATCTCAATCGTACAATTTAAGCAAGCCCTAGAAGTTTTTACTGAAGCTCCCGCCGGTGTAGAAATAATCATATAATAAGGCAATTCACTCACTCTTAAATTCAATCGAGGCACACAGTCGTATGATATAAAAGAGTGTGTGGCACCAGAATCAAATAAGGCTTCTACTTCAAGACCTTGGAGTTTGAGGATACCTTTAATCAGATTTGGTGAAGCACTTGCCTCCTGATGTGATAGTGCAAACACTTTCCCTGGCACTGCAGTTCTAGCATCCTTGGCCCCTCGAGGCTCCTCCTCACAAAATCTGGAAATGTGTCCTGGCTTTCCACAGTTGAAACACGTCACACATGGTCCTTGGTGTATTTTTCCACACTTAGCACACATCTGATTGTTGGCGGTGCTTGCAGCAGGAGCTGTGGATCCCCTATATGAACTCTGACCTCCACTGAAGTGACTCCTTTGAGGTCCTTTGAATTGACTCCTCGGTGGTCTGCTGAAATGACTTCTTTGGGGTCCAGTAAAATAACTCCTCGATGGTCCACCAAAGTGATTTCTGGATGGTTGGCTAAACCGCGTATTCACATTACTGAAGTTGTGACTCTGCTTCTTAGTAACTCCTCCCGTTGGTCTCATGAGGTGTGTAGATCTGGCCTGAAAACCCTTCATCTTCTCAGCTTCCTCTTCTCGTTTGTTCCTTGCTATCGTGCGCAGTTTGTCGCATATTTCTTCAAAATCCCTTGTTTCATCAAGGAACGGTGATAGAGCTGTTTTTAGGTCTGGTCTAGCTTTTTCAACCAATCGACCACTCAACCATTTAGAGTTGTTCTGTGAATATCCGCAGAATTTAGACAACTCTAAAAAGCGAGTAATAAATTCGTCTTCATGTAATTCCCCTTGCCTGAATGTGAGGAATTCAGTTTCTTTCTCTATTCTGATTGGAGGGGAAAAGTAATAATTTTCGAACTTTTCCTTAAACTCTTCCCACGTCATCTCAGCATTTCCTTTTGTTTTGGTGCTTTCCCACCATTCTTCAGCTGCTTTCTGCAACAATTGTTCAGCAACCATCACCTTTTGTTGTGAGCTAATCTCGATAACTCTGAAAATCTTTTCTACACGCTTCAGCCACTCCAGTGCTGCAATCGGATCTAGCTTCCCCTCGAACATCGGTGGAGTAAACTTCCGAAATTTTTCCCAAACCTCAGTAATACGTAAGGGATGATACTGAGAATAAGAACCGCTACTACCTCCATCTTCAGTGCGAGAATGACTTCCTCCCCTAGATTGATGGTCAGAAGGTGTGACTTCCAGAGCCTTCTCCTTTCCTTCCTTACCACCTTGGCCTCTTCCTTTTGCTAGTTCATCCTCGTGTCTATTCACTTTCTCTCTCATCTCCAAGATGACGTCTCGTAACTCTGCCAAAAGGGCATTGTTATCCTGAGGATAGGGACCATCTTGATGCGGAGGGAGACCTCTTTGGGATGGAGCAGGGGTTGAATTAGTTCTTCGGGTTCTTGCCATTATCCCCTCCTATGATTAATACTATAAGGACACTAAACAAATAAAAAAAAATAGCTAAAGTACCTGTTCGACCAAAAGGAGCTCAACATGCGACAGAGGAGATGGATGGAGTTTATCAAGGACTACGACTTCGAATTGAAGTATCATCCAGGAAAGGCGAACGTTGTAGCAGATGCCTTAAGTAGAAAGACAATCCATGTAGCCCAGATGATGATCAGAGAACATAAATTGCTCGAGGAGATACCAAGTACATCTATTGATGTAATGTCAGGTTTGGTCGCTACCATGGAAGCATTAACTATTGAAAGCACAATTTGGAAAGAGATTAAATTCGCTCAGCTCGAAGATGAGTATCTATTAAACGTGAGGGAAGATATTGAAGAAGGAAAAGAATCGAAATTTGGGATCGATAGAGATGGGATATTAAGGTATAAAGGAAAAGTGTGCATACCTAATGATGGAGAAATTAAAAAGCTCATACTAGAGGAGGCACATCGGAGTAAATACACTATCCATCCCGGAGCAACCAAGATGTATCATGATCTCAAGCGGAATTGGTGGTGGCGGGGCATGAAGAAAGATGTGACTGACTTTGTCACTTGTTGTTTGACTTGTCAGAAAGTCAAGATCGAACATCGGAAACCTCCTGGATTATTAAAGAATTTGGATATCCCAGAGTGGAAATGGGACAGCATCTCTATGGATTTCATCATGGGGCTTCCTCTAACGACATCCGGACATAATGCCATTTGGGTAATTGTCGATAGGTTAACTAAGTCAGCACATTTTCTAGCAATTGCAGCAGAATACTCATTGGAGAGACTAGCAAAGATCTACATGAAGGAGATTGTCAGATTGCATGGGATACCGAATAGCATCGTATCTGATCGTGATCCACGATTCACTTCACGATTTTGGAAAGCATTGCAGAATGCTATGGGAACTCAGATGAGTTATAGTACCGCTTATCATCCTCAAACTGACGGGCAGACTGAGAGGACTATTCAAACTCTGGAAGACATGTTGCGGGCTTGTGCAATCGAACTAAAAGGAAGTTGGGACGATCATCTTCATCTTGCGGAGTTTGCATATAACAATAGTTATCACTCCAGCATTGAGATGGCACCTTATGAGGCTTTGTATGGAAGAAAATGTAGATCTCCTATTTGCTGGACGGAATTGAATGAGCGAATTTTAATAGGTCCAGAACTTGTGGACGAGACGACTCAAAAGATTAAGGTGATTCAACAGAAACTTCTCACTGCTCAGAGTCGACAGAAGAGTTATGCTGACAAGAGAAGACGACCGTTGGAGTTCATGGTGGGCGAACATGTATTCTTAAGAGTCACACCAATGACTGGCATTGGTAGAGCAATACGAGCAAAGAAGCTTTCACCTCGTTTTATGGGTCCTTATGAGATTTTGGAGAAAATTGGACCGGTAGCTTACAGAATTGCTTTACCTCCACAGCTTGCGAATCTTCACAATGTCTTTCATGTATCGCAACTGAAGAAATACCAACCGGATCCTTCCCACATTATAGAAGTAGAAGAGGTAGAACTCAAGGATAACATGACGTATAAAGCTGAGCCGGAGCGGATTGTTGATGCAAGGGACAAGAAATTAAGAAACAAGACCATTAGACTTGTAAAGGTCGAGTGGAAAGGAATGGCTCCCGGAGATGCTACTTGGGAAACGGAGGAGAGCATGCGACAAACCTATCCTCATTTATTTAAATAGGTTAGAATTCTTATTATAGCGAAATTTTGAGGACAAAATTTTCTTTTAGGAGGGGAGAAATGTAACATCCTGAATTTTGAATCTAATATCTTGAACATAAACCTATTTTGGGAAGACTAGTAGGCTCTATTTTCAGAAAGTGATAAATTTGAAATCAGTATTTTGCGGGACCCACGGCCAAAATAATTCTCTGCAAACTTTCCCGTGAGCGACAACCTTTCTCGTGAGTTTTGAAAAAAAATTCACGCGGGACCCACGTAATAGTAATTTACTATTTAATTTATAATATTATATTATTAAAAGTACTATTTGCACAATATTTTACTATTTAAAATATTATTAAAAATTTTTAAAATTTGTTCACGGGGTGGCAGAAGTTCACGAGGGAAGTTTTCTTTTTAGTTTTTAGGAAAATTACGTAAAACGACCCAGAGACGAAAATTACACTCAAAGACCCATTTTCCAACTATAAATAGACCTTCCATTTCATTTCATTCTTCACAACTTCTAAGAGCCATAGAGAGAGGTAGAGAGATAGTAGAGAGATATTTGCTTGAGTCTTATAATAGCTAGTTGGTGATTCGGGTATTAGCAAGTAACAGGTAACTCTGAATATTCTTCCTTATACTTGTGAATTATGTATGGTTATAAATTTGTTTGTTTACTATTTTGGCAAGAATATTTAGAAAATATTTATGGTTTTAAGATCTGGTGTGGGAACTTTGATTTGCAAATCTGCAGAGGTACTATTTATACGTACGTTACTATTCACGTATACCGTATTTACTATTCACATTTACTATTCACGTATACCGTAATTATTATTCATTTTACTATTCACGTATACCGTATTTACTATTCATTTTACTATTCATGTATATTTACCGTGTTTTATTATTCACATATACGCATAGTATTTTACTATTCACAGATACGCATAGTATTTACTATTCATAAATACGCATATCGATGTATATAATGGTATAATAATGCATTTTTTTTTAAAAAAACACATTCATCATGGCGGTTGTATTGTAATGGGTGGAGTAAGGAGGGATTTGAATGATAAAAATTGTTTATGCCACCACTCGGTGCACAGTGGATGGTACTTTTCAGGGCCCCATCTTCCATGTTTTCCTCTGGCCGGGATTTCATTGGAGATGTGGGACATGTGACACCTCCTTAGTTGTTATTTTAAAGGAGGGGAGCCATAGTCCAGATTTAAGCTCTATACCTTTGGCCGGGTGTATCTTAAGTTTTGGTGAGCTTGAAACCATCCAGTCAAATGAATGAGTTTCTATTGGACTATATGTTAGCCTATGGTTCCAGTCAGCGGTATACGGTTGGAAGGGGATATAAGGGAGGCTGCATATTGCATAGTGCATTTTTGAATAATTCAATATTTGAAAATGAAGAATATTTTGTAAAGACATTTGTTGTGAACAACGGTGTATCTATAAATATCTGTGTATATTAAATTCACATTATATTACCTTTTATTTTTGTCATATGTAATTTGCTCGTGTAAGGTAGAAATATTCAGTAGTTACTGAGACGTGGAATCTCATCCCATTTTAACATTTTTCAGGTGATTATTCTAGTAGAGAGCAAGGGAAGGCACCTATGGAGTGAGCTCTGGAAGCTCTTTTAATCTCCAATAAATTATGATATGTTATTTTATTTGCCATGAACCTAAGACTTCCGTTTTGTATTAAACTCTGAAATATTTTCTGGAATTTATTCTGATTATGTATTACGGGTTTTATTCGAAATGGTAACATTGTAAAATGATTTGGATATTGTTGAACTTTTTTGAAGGTATTTTTAATATTTTGACCGAGTTTTTGGGTATTAAAATTGTGGTGTTACATTTTTGAGGAGATGGATGGAGTTTATCAAGGACTACGACTTCGAATTGAAGTATCATCCAGGAAAGGCGAACGTTGTAGCAGATGCCTTAAGTAGAAAGACAATCCATGTAGCCCAATTGATGATCAGAGAACATAAATTGCTCGAGTAGATACCAAGTACATCTATTGATGTAATGTCAGGTTTGGTCGCTACCATGGAAGCATTAACTATTGAAAGCACAATTTGGAAAGAGATTAAATTCGCTCAGCTCGAAGATGAGTATCTATTAAACGTGAGGGAAGATATTGAAGAAGGAAAAGAATCGAAATTTGGGATCGATAGAGATGGGATATTAAGGTATAAAGGAAAAGTGTGCATACCTAATGATGGAGAAATTAAAAAGCTCATACTAGAGGAGGCACGTCGGAGTAAATACACTATCCATCCCGGAGCAACCAAGATGTATCATGATCTCAAGCGGAATTGCAGCACTGGAGTGGCTGAAGCGTGTAGAAAAGATTTTCAGAGTTATCGAGATTAGCTCACAACAAAAGGTGATGGTTGCTGAACAATTGTTGCAGAAAGCAGCTGAAGAATGGTGGGAAAGCACCAAAACAAAAGGAAATGCTGAGATGACGTGGGAAGAGTTTAAGGAAAAGTTTGAAAATTATTACTTTTCCCCTCCAATCAGAATAGAGAAAGAAACTGAATTCCTCACATTCAGGCAAGGGGAATTACATGAAGACGAATTTATTACTCGCTTTTTAGAGTTGTCTAAATTCTGCGGATATTCACAGAACAACTCTAAATGGTTGAGTGCTCGATTGGTTGAAAAAGCTAGACCAGACCTAAAAACAGCTCTATCACCGTTCCTTGATGAAACAAGGGATTTTGAAGAAATATGCGACAAACTGCGCACGATAGCAAGGAACAAACGAGAAGAGGAAGCTGAGAAGATGAAGGGTTTTCAGGCCAGATCTACACACCTCATGAGACCAACGGGAGGAGTTACTAAGAAGCAGAGTCACAACTTCAGTAATGTGAATACGCGGTTTAGCCAACCATCCAGAAATCACTTTGGTGGACCATCGAGGAGTTATTTCACTGGACCCCAAAGAAGTCATTTCAGCAGACCACCGAGGAGTCAATTCAAAGGACCTCAAAGGAGTCACTTCAGTGGAGGTCAGAGTTCATATAGGAGATCCACAGCTCCTGCTGCAAGCACCGCCAACAATCAGATGTGTGCCAAGTGTGAAAATTTGAAATTGAGACAACATAGATGAACGAAAAGCAGTGATGTAATTAACATTGCTGATGTGTTGAAATTAAAGCGGTGCAGTTGGTATTTGTAATAATACCGGAACAAAAGCTGTTAGAATGGTCAAGATATTTGAACCAAGTAGGTCAGATAGTATTAGCCAGCTATAGTGCTGCGAAAAAGAAAATAGTCTAGAATGATTCCCTGAGGTATAAATGTTCAAATTTCGAGGACGAAATTTATTGAACAGGGGGAGAAATGTAACATCCCGAATTTTGGGCCTAAAGTCTTGAACATTAGTCTATTTTTGGAAGACTACTAGGCCATATCTTTGAAAGTGGAAAATAGTTGGAGAATAAATATTGGTTTAGAAATTTTAGAGCCAATATTTTATGGCTTTTAGAAGCTAATTGAGAAAGACAAATTAAGGTATTAAGGATTTAATTTCAATATATTTATGCTTGCAACTAATCACGAGAGAGGTTCATGTTGTGAATGTGATTAAGATAGTGGACCATAGAATATATAATTATTCATGAAACACTCCCTATTATGTTATTTGAAAGCATGGAATACCATTCACACTTGTTTGTTTGGAGACCAACGTATGCATTTCTCTTCTATTTGTTCACATGCATACTTTAATTTTTAATTATCCTAAGGGGTCACTCATACCACTCATTGAAAAGTGGCTAACATGTATGCCCCACGCCTACCTCCCTTCTATCTCATTCGGCCACTCCTTCCATTTCCATTATTTCAATTATTCAAATATTACCTCTCACATCCACTCTTTCTTGTTCTCTCACGGGTGGAACAAGAATGTTTTAAAAAAATGCTCCATCATTTGGCACAAAGGATAAACACTTCATCCCCATTTCTCAATGTCCACGTGAATGCTCCACTTCTTCATTTTCTATCTTTTTTCGGCTGGCCCCTCTCTTATTCACATGTTCCCTCATTTGTCTAATTAAAGCAATCATCAACACATCATTTGCTTTCATTTGGTCTGCACGACACAAAGAAAAGAAAAGGAATGACAGAAAAATTAAAGAGAGTGAGTTGAAGAGAAAGAGTCATCGAAGAAGGAAGCAGTGTCACTTCCAGAAAATCTGTGAAGTTAGTCAGATTCATTCGAGGTTTTGATCAGGAAAATGATTTTCCTTTGACCATGAAATTTGGTAAGTTGAAATTACACTTCTTGAGCTTTCAAATGGGTGCTAGAACGTATTAATCCGACGTCTAGAACTCTAGTTATGATTTTTCTAAGTTTGATTAGAAAATCTGGGAAAATCCTGTTCTTAGAATCAAGCAACGTTCACTTTTGGAATTTCTGAGAATTACACAGCCATTAATTGGCTTGACGAATATTTTTCCCATAAACTAGACTTACAGAACTTCAAATAGAATTTTGAATCACCTTAATCGGAGTTCTATAGAATTAGTTATAATTTATCAAAGTTAGAAGTTGAACACTGAAAAACGCTGGTTTCCAGAAATGAACAGTGAATTTCGGATTCATTTTTAAAATAGTAAACATTTTAGTTTTTCTATGAAAATTTCCAGAATTAAAGTAGACTTATCAAGCTTTAATTTGATAGGTCACAAGCCTTATTTGGATTTGTATCCAGGGAGTTATGAATTTTTGAAGTCAAGTATGAAATCTGGGACGTTTTCTGAAACATCTTCTGAACAGTGTTTACATTTTTGAAATCTGGGAATTATTGGAGTATGATTAAATGTTGAAACTAATTTTCCTAGAAACTAGACTTAATGAGGAGTTCATGGATTTTTGAACCACCTGATTTGGACACCTAGAACTCCAGATATGGATTTTTCAAGTTCAGCATTAAACCTGGACGTTTTTCTGGAACAGTGATGATGAATGAAAATTCTGGGAATAGTTTACATATATTTGACAGTCAAATGTATTTTCCTCTGAAAATAGACATAATGAGGAACACGTGATTTTTGGAAGCATATCAATTGAAGTTTTGTGTAATTAAATATGAATTTTCAAAGTTAATTGGAAACTCTGCCAGATTATGGAGTTTATTTGGAAATAAGAGAAATAGAGAATTTGGACAAGTAGTAACTTGCCAACCATGAATATTTAATTATAGGATTCGGTATATATCTGAGATGACCAGAGGATAGAGAACCGGATCAGGATTTGGAAAGGCTATCAGGTAGTAACTCTAATCTTGCATTCTTTGTATGTCTTTATATGATTGTATGTACCATTCAATATGTATAAATATGTACTGTATGAATTGTTTGTGCTGTATGTGTTGAATGTATATGTGATGGTTATCTGTCATATACTGATCTATGCTTAGTGTTACTCTGGGAACCTTCGGGGTCCCAGTATTTGTTGCTACCTGTGGATTGTTCAGTTTAGAGAGCGTGGCTCACAAGGCAAGGCGGTACTCACTGTTGAATAGTGATGCTGGGACGGACCGAGAAATGCTATAGGTTATTTTTATTAGCCTATTTTAGAGACTAGAAATTTATTTGTATAGCCCTATGTGGATTTTGTTATGTAATCAGAATTTAATATCAGTATTACTATGCTAGAATGACTATGCTCATTAGGCTGTGCGCTACAACTCTGATAATAATTGATATATCAAGGGGTGTTACAGTGTATGGATTAAGGGGTTCATTCGTGGGCTTAGAATCATGGATTCAATTGCTAGGCCAATGAAGATATATTGTGACAATTCGGATGCTGTGTTTATGGCTAAGAACAATAAAAGTGGTAGTCGAATTAAACACATCGACATTAAGTATCTAGCCATAAGAGAACGTGTTAAGCATCAAATAATGGTTGTCGAACACATTAGCACTGAGTTGATGATTGCAGATCCTTTAACTAAAGGCATGCCACCGATGAGGTTTAAGGATCACGTGGAAAGAATGGGAATTAGTGCCCTTCTTTGAATTTCATTTTGAATGATTTTCTTTCGTTGTAAGAACGTTGTTATTTTATGGAACCCCATTTGTGATGTTTTTCTCATTTCAGTTGTGTACACATTTATTTGTTTAAATTTGAGGAACATCATTGAGTTTGGACCTAGAATAAATGTAGGGTTTATTCATTAAGTTATTTGGGCTTGGGAAACAGGATGCACTATAATACATGGAAGATATTACTCGTTTTAAGAGGACCTATCGTTATGATCCATGCATTTTGTTTCTCAGAAGTATATATTGAAGTATGTGGACTATGTGAACCAAGTGGGAGAATGTTGGAATTTTTAATATTATAATTAATATTCCCTTAATTCTATTAAGTGGCCCACATTTAATTCCTGTTTTGTAACCGTCCATTAATTTTGTAACGGCCCAATCAATACGCAATAATTGCTAATTGATACACATGAATGCCTTTATCTCTGTGATGGCCAGAGGGTAATTCAAGCGTGTATAAGTTTCGGTCCCCTGAGCCTGCTCTGATTAAGAGACTAGCACACCATCTGCAGATTCAGAGAAAAGGGTCAGAAGTTTTGAAACTCGGAGTTCGTCCCTGCTTGCTTCTGGAAACAAACCAATGGTGGGAGGTATTTGTGATCTCCATTTCATTTTTCCGCATTGATCTAAATGTTAATCTGTGTTTAACATGTTTAGATCACTTAGTTTTCTTACACCATATGCTTACTACTAACTCCTATCATAATTATAAAAATACTTTTATACTGTAAATTGCATTATAAAAGTACTTCTATAATTAAGATGGAAGAGAATATTATTTAAGAAGACGATCTCATTAACCAATAAAAGAAGACGGTGATGATTAGGGGTGAGCAACGTGCAAGCGGGGCTGTTCCAGGGGTAACTCGTGGCCCGGCCGTTTAAATTACACGGGTAGGGGGCACCCCATACCTGTGATGGAAACCCGTTTAACCCGTATAAACGGGTATAGAGAACTCGTTTAGGTGTTTTGGACTTTTTTATTTTTTTAAAAAAAAGTTTTTGGGCCCAGATTTTTTTTTAGAACAGTTTTTTTGCCAAAATAACCTACAGTACCCACGTCTCTAAAAAAATATTAAGCTAGTAGCTAATATAAAGTTTAGATTATTTGTGCCAGAAGTAAAGCTCCAAAGTAAAATTAGTTCCAAAGTTTTTTTTTTAAAAAGAAAGAGTAAAATTAGTTCAGCAAGCTACAGGGAAGCAATTCCCATAGTTATTCTTACAGTTATTTTCGAATAATAATAAGAAACTAAAATATAATAGAAAACGAGGAGAATAATGGACAGTGAAGTAAAAAAGCTTAAAATGAAGGAGCAATTTACCAGAAGGGTTCCAAGTGAAAGCATCCTTGTATCTGTGGCCATCAATTTCAATATCCAGTTGAATAGGTACAAAATTATCAGCAGTTGGGTTGTGAGTTCATTCAATATTTAGCATATATAATCCAGAACTAAACCAGTAGCGCAAAGAGAGAGAGAGAGATTTTGAACTTATATTCTAAACGTGACGGGAGTTTTGTAGAAAGCAGAAGGAGGTGTCTTCATCAGTTGTTTCCTTTCGCAACTTCAGCAAAATATTATTGATATTATTGTTTCTACCGAAATCTCGAATCACGTTGGGTCTCTGTGTCTCTATCAAGCTGAGGGGGGGAAAAACATCTAAACGGGTATGGGTGGGCACGGGTGCCCTGTGACCCGCCCGTATAATGAAAACGGAGAAAAAAATTCTACTGGGTGCGAGTAGTTGGGCGAGTTACGAGTCACGTACTCACCTTAACGATGATAATGCTTTTTTTTTTTTTGATACAAAGAAGAGCATCCATACATCGACTAGCCTCTATCATTTTCTAATATCCGTGCAAGCGCCGTATCAGGAGCTGTTACTAAATGAAATCCCGGCATGGCAGATAAACTCGCCTTGGCTAACTGGTCAGCAGCGGTATTGCCCCAGCGACTAATGTGTTGTATTTCAACTTTCCAGTTCCTTGCGATCACAGCTTTCACTTCTTCTATCAGCTGTCTATCCTCATGCGTCTCACTTGCAGAACACCTCAATAATTCCATCACATCCGTAGAATCCACCTCAAGAACGAGGCACTTGCAACCCATATCCCATGCAAGTTTAAGGCCAAGTAAGCATCCCCATAGTTCAGCGGTCAGGTTGCTGCCCTCTGCCCCTTTAAAACAGAATGCTCTTAAGAACGCTCCATGTTCGTCCCTCACAATGCCACCAGCAGCGATCCCCGGAGACAGGGGAGAAAACGCACCATCTGTATTTAATTTGACCCAGCCAGGAGGAGGTGATTTCCAAAGAGCCCCAGCTGTAGCTGTCGTCCTTTCCAGGCCATTCATGACACGAAATCGATCACGGGCTTCGTTCAAGCAGCACCTAGTAGCCATGACGCTGGATAGGACAGTCAAATTCGAGATTTTCTTATTTTCAAAAATAGTGGAGTTGCGTCGCCTCCATAACCACCAACAAGTGATGGCAAATACCTGCTTCCAATCCTCTTCCTGCTTCGACCCCACCCTGTAATTAAGATTCCACCGCATCCAGCTGTCTAGAGTCAAAGAGCTAAAAGTGCGCCAGAGTGATCTCGGGACAATCTGACGCCATAATTCAAGAGTCTCGGGGCAATCTCTAATCACATGAAGCAGATTCTCCTGCCCCATATTGCATATTTGGCAACTGCCATTATCGCTCAAGCCTCGCTTGCAACGTGATACATTAGTAAGGAGACGGTTGTGCATTACAAGCCATAGAAACATCTTACAACGCTCCGGTACCTTGAGCTTCCAGATTTTAATCCATAAGGGGTCCGGGTGTTGCACCTCTTGGTTAAGTAGATCATATGCAGATTTAACAGAAAACTCCCCATTCTCATAGCGTCCAAATGCAAGACACGTGCAGGAGGCGAGGGAATGGGTGAAAGAAATAGGGGAAAGCTGACTTATCTCATCACTACGAGTCTACGACGCGCTTCCAAGGTTACGAATCTCTGACTCATTCTCTGCCTCTTCCTACTGTTGCCATTGACCGCTCATTGTTAGTCTTTGATTCCCTTCACGCGCACGTGAAGGGAATTTTTTTTTTGGGAATTAACCCTCAAGTTACAGTGCGTCCTATTTTATTTCAATCTCCCTGGCATTTTTTTATCCCAGCCTTAGAATAGTACATAAGAAAAAATATTATAACTTATATTGATCTTAATTTAAGTTACTCACAACTTTTGTAAAATGTATTAAAATTAAGTTCAAATCATATGTATTGCCTTCCAACCTAATTTTTTAATTTATCGGGCAGATAATTATACAAAATATTCATGGTAAATCAATGTCTCATTCTATATGTCCAAATCACGTAGCCTCTTTTTTGTTTTAAAATGAGTATAATTGATTAAAATATTCGAACAAATAATATTTATTTTATCTTAAATGACGTGTATATTCATTCTTACACTTAAAAGATATTTGTAGATAAAAATTGATAAGACTAAGCGCGTGTGAAAGTTTGAATTGCATTCCCTGTGCATTTGAGTTTCATTTCGAAAAGCTCGAAAGCGACGATAATAAATGAATGCGTATCATAAAGGGCGTGCCTTTGAATATTTGACTTTGACCGAAGGGAAAGAGCGTCGAAGAAAAGTCACGCTTTCCTTCCTTCTTCCTCCTCCATGGACTGAGTAGCCGCACCACATAAAAAGGGCAACCCACTCATCTTTGTTCCTCAATCGAGGATTTCTCGGTTTTCCTCAACCCGTCTCACTCCCATACTACTCGACGCTGTTCAATTTTCCAAAGGTACGATATCTTTTCAAACAAATTTTAGTCTTTCAAGGATTTGATTTTCTTGATAAAGATTGGGACTTCGCTTGCTTTAAGTTGGTGTTTTCAATTTCTCTTTTTGGGTAAGTTTGAGGTACATGTCTTGCATGCCTGGTTCTTGGTCGATCTTTGATTTTTATTTTTTTAAAAAAAAATCGTTTTTTCCCCTTGGTCTCACTCTGTCTCTCATTTCTTACACTCGAAATGTCACACAAAGTAGGTCCTAAAAGACCAACTCATAGGCATGGATTGTAACTTATTTTGCTGGTTTGCTGTGAAAAAAAAAAAAAAAAAAAAAAATCATTCAACATATATTAGCAGTACATCCTCAGAGCTTCAGAACCCTTGGTTTATGTTAGATATATCCTATAGAGTTTTGGTTCCAATTTCTGTCTCCTATGGGTTTATACATTCCTTGTGAGAAAACGAGGCATCAATGAGAAGGGTTTATTGAGTTTATCCTATCTTATGATGCAGATTCTGGGCATGTGCAGTGGTTCAAAAAGTAAGCTTTCTCCCTCGAACGACACCATGGAAAGCGAGTCTGCAAAGCGGAACTTGAGCGACTCTTCGGTTTTGCTGGAACTCTCAGCATCCGATGATCTTGAAGCTTTCAGAAAAGAGGTGGAAGAGAAGGGCTGCGGCATCAACGCGGCAAGCTTATGGTATGGTAGAAGAATTGGATCGAAGAAGATGGGGTGGGAGAAGAGAACACCCCTCATGATTGCGTCCTCATTTGGAAGTACTAGAGTGTTGAAGTACATAATTGAGACTGGCAGGGTTGATGTGAACAAAACCTGTGGTTCTGATATGGCCACGGCTCTTCACTCTGCTGTTGTTGGTGGCTCTCACTCTTCACTTGACGTTGTTCAGCTCTTGCTTGATGCTGGAGCCGATGCTGATTGCCTTGATGCAAGTGGAAATAAGCCTGTCAATTTAATTGCCCCTGCCTTCAATTCCTTCTCCAATGCAAGAAGAAAGGCCATAGAGTTGTTGCTAAGAGGTGGGCAAGGAGATGGAATCATCAGTCAGGAGATGGAGCAACCTAAATTTGCAGTGTCTGCTTTGTCCTCAAAAGAAGGAACTGAGAAAAAAGAATATCCTGTTGATGTACCATTGCCTGACATAAACAGTGGTATATACGGAACGGACGAGTTCAGAATGTACAGTTTCAAGGTGAAGCCATGTTCAAGGGCTTATTCACATGATTGGACAGAGTGTCCGTTTGTTCATCCTGGGGAGAATGCCAGGAGGAGGGACCCACGTAAATACCCTTACAGCTGCGTCCCCTGCCCTGAGTTTCGCAAGGGCACATGCCAGAAGGGAGATGCTTGTGAGTATGCACATGGTGTTTTTGAGTCCTGGCTCCATCCTGCTCAATACAGAACTAAGCTTTGCAAGGATGAGATTGGATGCACTAGGAAAGTTTGTTTTTTTGCTCATAAAACTGAAGAGCTGCGTCCTGTGTATGCTTCTACTGGTTCTGCTGTGCCTTCTCCAAAGTCCTTGGCTAGTAGTGTACTTGATATGACTTCAATGAGTCCTTTGGCTCTTAGTTCCTCATCTTTGCCTATGTCAACTGTTTCAACTCCGCCTATGTCTCCCATCGCAGCTTCATCACCTCCTAAGAGTGGAGGCTTTTGGCAGAATCAAAGAAAACTCACCCCACCATCATTGCAGCTCCCAGGGAGCCGGCTGAAGGCCACCTTGAGTGCCCGGGATCTGGATATGGATATGGAGCTGCTTGGACTGCAAAGTCCTGCAAACCAGCATCAGCAGCAATTGGCTCGAATCTCCTCCATGTCCTTACGAAACAAAGACTTCGGTAGGATCAGTGATTTGAACCCCACGAACCTTGATGACCTTCTAGGATCTGTTGATCATTTTGGATCACCTCAATTACATAGCCTTTCAGCACAACTCTCGTTGTCTAGTCAATTGAACTCGCCAAGTGGGCTTCAGATGCGCCAAAACATGAGCCCCCTTCGTGCAAGCTATCCAACCAACATATCTTCCTCTCAAGTGAGGAAATCCTCTGCATTTGGGTTTGACTCATCAGCTGCTGTGGCGGCAGCAGTGATGAATTCTAGGTCTGCTGCCTTTGCCAAGAGAAGCCAGAGTTTTGTTGATCGCGGTGAAGCAGTGAGCCACCACCATCATCTCAGACATTCTTCGCCTCCCCGCCCTTCCTGTAGGGCGTCCTCTGCTCTTTCAGATTGGAGTTCTCCTGATGGAAAGTTGGATTGGGGCATGAATGGACATGAAATGAACATGCTGAAGAAATCTGCTTCATTTGGGTTTAGGAATAATGGGGTTTCTGCCACCTCCATGGCTCCATCAGAACACAGTGAACCAGATGTGTCATGGGTTCATTCCTTGGTTAAAGATGTGCCCTCCGAAGAGTTGTGTTGCTGAGACGAAGCACTATGATCTGAGTAAAGAGATGCTTCCTCTATGGGTGAAGCAAATGTACATAGAACCGTAGCAGTGTTTGCGCCGCCGTGCTAATTGCTCTTGATTATTTTGACAAGGTTTATTTATTAATTTATTTTATTTATTTCTTTTGAAAGATAATTACTATTCAATGTTACATAGATAGAGCATATCCAAGAAGAGGATGAAGCAGGAGTTGGAGTAACATTCAATTTGGATGAAGCAAGTTTTTTCATTTTTTTTCATTTTTTTAAATGATTGAATTATGTTACTATATGGGTTCTACATCATTCAATTTGTAGCATCCTTCTATTTATGTTACTATGCTGGTTATGAGTTCTTAATTTCTTGCTCAGTGCTTGGGTTTCTTCTCTCTGAGCACTAGTTTCGTTTGCTGGTTGTCTGCTTTTTCAGACAAGTTATGGTTAAATAATGGTGGATTAAATTATTTTGAGATCAAGATGATGCAACATTTTTCATTTTACTTGCTTGAAAATCTTGAGGGCACGGATAAGCGTTTGCACAGAGCTCCTTCTATGCTACTAGTACTATAAAATAAGGACCCAAAAAAGAAAATGATGACGCATTCCAATCTGAAGCCCCATTTTAATCCTCATGCGGATTCTTGGACAAAGGTTTGACAAAATCAACATGCGATTGACAAAATAGAGGGACGCCAGTTGTGTTGACTGTTGAATAATGATGAGGAGCAATAAGTGTGTTGGGTCTACTCTTCGGGAAAAATTGCCCAGTCTTGGCTTTCAAATGCAAGCACTCGTTTTTGGCTTTGAATAAGGAAAAGTCGGGTCCTCTCTTTTCATTTGCTTCCAAATACTAATGATTAAATACTTGTACTCGTCATCTGAGTTGAAATTTATGGCAATACTCGTATTATCCACTTGTGTAAAGAGAAGAAAAGGCCTTGCGGAGTATGAATAAGTCAAGGACGTCATTTCGAATTCCAAGTTCAGATCGGATTGCGTTGAAAACTGCCAGTCAAACCAAAGGCACAACAGTGTCAGACTTTAAGGGGAAATGTAACACAAAGTTATTTTGAAAACCATAAAACCTGAACCAAAAGGGAAAAACGTCATGCATAACAGCATAATATAGAATTAAGGAGGCGAAAACATTTTGATATTGTCTTTCAGTGTTAACAGTCTGATGGATGAAACATCTTGTAAGAGAAAGAAATGCATGTGAAGGTGAATTTAATCTAATCAATCTATTCGTTCTCTCCCTTGTCCAAGAAAATTCTGACATGAAGAAAAATATTTAAAATGATGCATTTGGCATATACTTTTCAAGGCTTTTTTAATGTTGCTTGTTATAAGCAAATTTACATAAGTTAAGATAAAACTCTTCTCACATATTTATTTTGTACACTGTAAATTATGATTAAAAAGTTGTTTTTAAAAAACTCTGATCGTCATTCTAAACAAGTATGATCAAATCAAATTTGGAAGTTGTATCCATATATGCTAGTGAATATAACTATGAGGTTATATCTTCATAGTTTACATAAGAAATGTCGCTCAACTTTATATTAACATGTGCGTCAGCTTACCAATTCGAAGACTTCACAGCACGATGTATGGGATCACACAACTAACGCGCCCAAAACAGATATGTTTTCTCTGACTTTTGCAAAATGATGCACTCTTGTTATTCAACTGGTCCAACCACCGTAATTATAATAGCTTTTCCCATTTGAGTACTTCGTTTTGGTTTTCTTACCTACTCCTTCAAGAAAATAATATAGACACTGTTATGATTCTTTCAACAACTTACTATATTTTAACATTATTGGCATCACACTTTGGGTCCAGTTTTGCAATTTTATCATCCAATTGTCTGCCCACACATATAACCCTACATGCATGATTGGCGTCGACCATTTTATTGAGAGAATCTGTACAATGCCTCCTCTAAAGTGAGAATCTTTCCCATTATGATACATAAGAGGTCTAATTTAGAACGTAACAACTTTATTACCCTTCACCACAGCAAAAATTCTGATTCTTTTGCGTTAGAGAATCCATGTTCCCATGCACTCATATCATACTATATTCACCTTTGGGCCGGAAAAAAGCAACATGTTGCCAATGAAAATATATAGCTGTTTCATTTCCTATAATGTCATAGGAAATCTTTAACCAGAGGATTTGATAATTTGTGAATTATATAATCTAATCAGATTAGGTTACGTTCAGGCCAAAAACAAGGTTGTCAAACATTTGAAAATAAATGGAGGTGGGTGGTGACATATGAGATATTAGTGTAGTTAGTAGGGGCTTACGTCATGGTGGTACCTGCTCCATCTTTCATTCCAATAATCCTTGTTTGTCGTGTAAGTTTTTATTTTCTTGTGGAGGTCGCTCACTGTTTTCCCAATCCCAAGTTTCTCCAATGTTTCTGATGCTGCCATCTATCTACTTTAATCTCTAATTATTCAAAACTATGATCATTTTCCAAAATATCACTTTACATCGGAATATTAAACCCAGGTTTTGGCCTCAAATGTTTCTTTCTTACAGTTCTTTTCCTCTTATTCTAATAGCAAGCTTTGGCCTCAAATGCGTTGTTGTACATAATGTTATCAAAATCGAGTTTTTACGTAGACATGGAAGGATTAGTAAAAACTTGAACCGTAGAAACGATATGAAATGTAAAGTTCTTACTTTCTACCACGTCAAAATTCAAAATTATATATATATATATATTTATATTTATATGAAAAAAAAATCATAAATCACTACTCAAAATTTAATAAACAACTTCATAATTAAAAAATATAAGTCATATAACTATATAAAACAAACAAAAAAAGTTATGTTAAAAATTGTAAAAAAACGTACATAAGTTTTTACGTGTTTGAACGGAGTGTCTACCAGTTTCTGCTTGTGACAGTTTCTACTTATATTTCAACATAAGTTTTTACAATAGTTTTTGATAACACTAGTTGTACAAAGTCTAAAAAATTAGTAGTACTATTTATAGTTCATAACTTATATACGTAATATAATTTGTTAGAGTTTTTGATGCTTTATATAGGATTGAGTTTCTTGTATGGTTGCCTTGGCTTGGAAAAAAAGCCATGCTCAATCTTCCATCAAATCTGAGGGCCAAATAGGAAGAGAAGTGGGCAAGCATGTAATTACAAGATTCTAGTGTACTCTACAGTTTCAAAAGCAACAAAGCAAGGAAAAGAACATTCCTTAGCTTTTACTTTTCTCTAACATAAAGTTGCTAATAATCTCAGCGTTACTGTTGATTAATTAGGATTTACCAACTGTGGTTTAGGTAGCTTTGATCAATATACAATGTCAAATACCAACTGGTTTGAATGAGTAAGAGTGAGAGTTCAATAATTCTCAAGACGCTGGCTGCTTAACTAAAACAAGAAAGGGCTGAAGCTGTTTCATATATAACATCCCATTTAAGCTAATTAAGAGAATATTAACTATATGGACAATATGAACAATGTCATGTTAAAAAACAGGAACAAGAGTCAAATGAAATAATAAGAAAAGGGTGAACTCAAATGATGAAACAAGCAAGCCCCTGTTTCGCTTGCTTCTGCGATCAAAATTTCGGGTTTTTAATTGGTGATTAGTTAATGAATCCTTTTCATTTGAACACACATTTTTTCCAAACTAAAGACAAAACAATTCCAAGTAAATTATTGATCAATATTTTAAATAAAGTAACAATACAACCGTTGACCTAAAACTTGTCTTTTTCAGCTAACATAAAATTTTAGTTAATTTCACGTCAATTCGCGGGCTCATAATTAATTACTTTATGAAAATGAATATTCATTTCTATCCTTCTATACTATGTATATATATGACCAGCGGCTTTTTTTTTTGGTTTCGTTACTGATGAAATTAATAGAGATAATTCTTAATATTAATATTAGCATCAATTAAAACGATACATAACTAATGACCAATATATAGTTCATGTATTTATATAGGCGCTAAGTTGCCAAATTTTATACAACAAGAAGAAGCCAAATCTTTTATGATACTAGAAATTATAACAATGATCGCACCAAAATTCCTTCTCGTTTATATTGCAATTAAAACAGTAGTATTACAGCACGTTACTTATTGTACTCTAGCTAGTTATATCAACCCCTTCTGGATCATAATATTTGATCTATGAGCAGGGTTTGGCACGTTAGTATTTTATATGGAACAAAATGCTGCACGACATTAATGATTAAGCATTTTATTATCATTAGCTGCTCTTTACAATTTCTTATCCAAACAACAAACCAAAATGAATAACTTATGTTTTAATCATGTGTTATTGGCTGGATCCGTGGGAAGAGACAAATATCTGGAGATGACACCGACAATAATTTTAACCTTCAAGGCATCTTTCTCAACATGTTTACTAGCAACGAGTAATATTTGTTTATTTGTATCCCACAATTACTGATCCCTGTGAAAAGCTGGAACTGTGTGTCTTTCACCTTATAGATTTTGCCAAAAACAGAGGATATTTTTAAGTGTCAGCAGACGAGGAAGGTTCACCAGAAACATCAACGAAAGCAACCACACCCATGTGCCAATCCCAGGCAACCACCAATGCCCTTTGATACCCATTTCTATATTCCATTCCAGCCATCTGAATCTGATGGACTATTTATTTATTTAAAAAGAAGCCGAGTTAGTTGGTGAAACCGCGATTTTATTTATTAATTAAAAATCTGTTGACCATGTTGAACTCTGAACTATCCTGCTCTGCCCAATGAACAGTCTCTCACCTCTTTGCAAGACAGCAACACTTAGTCTGCCGAAGAAGCGTAACAGGATAATGCTCCCATCTTCATATTCTCTCAACTGATTCAGACTGCGACCAACTTTAAAGGCTTTGAGATTACTCCTCTCTCTCCCTCTTCCCTCTTCCTTCTCGACCTTCAAGTGGTTATCTCCAAGTTGGATTATAAGGAATTAAAAAAAAAAAAAACATAACAACTCACAGAACTTGAGAAACTGAGAAAGACAAGTCTCCTCCCTCCACCACTTTCTTCAAGACAAACCCCTCTCACTAACCCTCAATTAAACAAACAACTCCACGACCTACTTCCTCATGTTGTCCCTCTCTTTGTTTATATTTCTGTCTCCCTCTGCCTTAGTGTTGCCAAGGCATTGCCATACTCAGCCCATTCTCTTATGAACCCTTTTCGCCGCAACAAGATTCCTCTTTCCAACTCAGAAACAGGGGCACTAGCAATGAAGGGTCGCAAGAGCAACTTCCTCTCCATTTTTGTCGCTGTCGTCTTCGTTTTCCTCCTTGGAATGGTCATGTACAGTGAGGACCTAAGGTCCATCGCGGATTTCTCACTCTCAAGGTCCAAAGTTCAGGAAATCCCAGAGGAGAAATCTAAACAAGCTACTTCTGTTCAAGTGATTGCCAAGAAAGGTGCACAAGGTACTCTCACAGTCACAGTTTCCGAGAACTTCAGAGAACAAGAATCAGAGGAGATCCAGGAAGCGATGGATGTGAATCCAGTTGTGGAGAAGACTGACATGATAGTTTTAAAGGAAAAGAAAGCAGGGGAATCGGAAGAAGAAAACGAAACGGAGGAGGACGTGGTGGAATTGCCGCCAGAAGAGTGTGATTTGTTTACAGGGGAATGGGTGTTTGATAACGTCACACATCCTTTATACAAAGAAGACAAATGCGAATTCCTCACAGCACAAGTCACATGCATGAAGAATGGAAGGCCTGATTCTACGTATCAGAACTGGAGATGGCAGCCTAGAGACTGTTCTTTGCCCAAGTAGCCTACCAATCTCAAATATTTCTCCAATTTCCTCCTGTATGTGTGTTTTTCTTAAAGCTTCTATTAGTGTTTTTCTAATTGGTTGCATTTGTATAAATATATAAAGGTTCAAGCCAAGACTGTTGCTTGAGAAGCTTAGAGCGAAGAGGCTTATGTTTGTTGGAGACTCACTGAACAGAAACCAGTGGGAATCAATGATATGTCTAGTTCAGTCTGTGGTTCCAGCAGGAAGAAAAAGCTTAATCAAGGATGGTTCTCTTAGTATCTTCAGGATTGAGGTTTGCTTTATCTTATTCCCTTTTCCCTCTGGGTACACAATACGCTTATGCCAGAGAGCATCTGTACTTCACAACCATAAAACTAAGGCTATAGTGATGAAGTTTTTACCTCCAATCATAACCTTTTTGTCAAATCAGAGTTAAAGTCAAACAAAGAGAATCATTCTTGTGCGTGAACATGGGCCACATGATTGGATGAAAAATGGGTGGGTTAAAAATCCCAGCCATCACTACGTCCTTGTCTGCAAGTTCAGATTTTGAAATATTAGCGCTCAGTCTCGTCTTGTGGTAGTTAAGAAAGGACATAGGAACGGGTTTCTCTCCCTAAGTAAAGGATAAAGTATAGGCAGGGAGAGCCTATCCCATCTGGACCGTTTAGATGGGATCTAGACGATCCAGGTTTAATTTTTTTATTTAGTTATTTTTAAATAAAAATATTATTTTTTAAAAAAATATTAATTAAAAGATTATTTTTATTTTAAACTCTTTATCCATTAAAATAATTTTAAAAAATTAAATTTGTATGGTCTATCCATATCCCTATCAATCCAAAGGATTGGCAGAGAAACCAATTTCGATATAATGTAGGTGTGGGGGGGAAAGTGTGGGCCCTTGTGCTTAAAGGGATTCACTGCATCAAATTCATCAAGACTAATTGACTAACTGGGCGTGTGTGTGGTGTGCAGGACTATAATGCTACAGTGGAGTTCTACTGGGCCCCGTTCCTGGTAGAATCAAATTCAGACGATCCAGCGATGCACAGCATACTGAACCGCATAATCATGCCTGAATCGATCAAAAAGCATGGGGTGAACTGGAGGGAAGCCGACTACCTCATCTTCAATACCTACATATGGTGGATGAACAACGGATTTATGAAAGTATTGTAAGCACCAGATCACTCTAATATCATCCATTTTCTCTCTCAAAATATCTTCATTTTGAAGCTAGCTACCTCGTGAAACTGAGTTGTGTATCTGTCTTCTGTCTCGGGACGATGTAATAAAAAAACCAAATTAGACGAGGGTCCTTCGATGAAGGGTCCAGCGAGTACGATG
Source organism: Acacia crassicarpa (assembly GCA_034222035.1). Taxonomy (NCBI): domain Eukaryota; kingdom Viridiplantae; phylum Streptophyta; class Magnoliopsida; order Fabales; family Fabaceae; genus Acacia; species Acacia crassicarpa. The sequence goes on from JAWXYG010000004.1 coordinate 885,170, forward strand.
AAGTGCCTCGACCAATAGCGTACGAGAGAGTTCTGAGGACTTGGTCTAAATGGGTGGATGATAACGTTGATCCAAACCGCACCAAGGTCTTCTTCAGCACCATGTCCCCTCTTCATATCAAGTAAGTGATAACTATATATGCGTACATATACTGATTCATTCATTGAATAGTATTCTTAACAATGTGACTAAATGAAATGGTACGTACGTACGTAGGAGTGAGGATTGGGGCAACCCAGATGGTATAAAATGTGCGAAGGAAACGATGCCAGTGAGGAACATGTCGAGACCACTGAACGTGGGGACGGATAGGCGATTGTTGGGGATCACTCAGAACGTGACCCAGAGCATGAAGGTAAGAGTGAACTTGCTGAACATCACCACCTTGTCGGAATATAGGAAAGATGCACATACTTCTGTCTATACCATACGCCAGGGCAAGTTGTTGACGGCGGAGCAACATTCCAATCCGGCTACTTTTGCCGATTGTATCCATTGGTGCCTTCCCGGTTTACCCGACACCTGGAATGAATTCCTTTATACCCGTATTCTCTCTCAATCTTGACCTCCCCCATATCCCTCCTCCTTTCTCCCTGCCCTTTTCTTTTTCTTTCTTCTTTCGTTTTATCTCCCAACATTTTGCCTTCTTTTCTGTTAGTTTTCTTCTTCTTCTTCTTCTTTTTCCCGTTAGTTTTCTTTTGTTCCAGGTGAAGTTTTCTGTTCCACACAATTGTAAAAACGAAAAACAAAAACAAACAAAAAAGAAAGAAGATTACATTTATGAAAGAATGAGTATTCCTGGTTTATAGGGAAATGACAAATAAAGACAATGGCATGAAATTAAATACTGAGATGGATCCCAAATTTTGGAAATTATTGTCAAGGATCCTTTCGCGGGGCTAAAATTTATTTATAATCTTTTAAGTTTACATGAGGTATATTTGTGGGGATAGGATATTGTTACAACCTTTTTTTTGTTACAACCAATATTACTACCACTTTTCCACCGTTAGATCAGAATCTCATTTACCTATATAATTTCTCTCTCCTATTAAGATTCTGATCTAACGGTGGAAAAGTGGTAGTAACATTGGTTGTAACAAGAAAAAAGGTTGTAACAATATCCTATCCCATATTTTTGTGATCCCTTAACTTTATAAAGCATATTTTAATCCTATAATTCTAATATCGTTAATGTTGCTAACAGAAAATGCTGATGCAACAAACTCAAATAATGACTATATAAACTTAAGTGATGATTGTATAATTAAATGTTATCACGCTTAAATTTAATATATATGTAAATTAAAAAATATCTAAAAACTTAATGATATTGTCAATATCAAAATCTCGATTTCATTTGCAACTATTTATTGGTTTATTTTAATTTAATAATCTAAATTATATTATATAAAAATAAATTAAAACTTAAATATGTTTTGTCAATTGCACAGTTATCACTTAAGTTTGTTGTATTAACATTTCTCTAACAACATTAACGATGTTAGAAATATAGAGCAAAAAATATTGTCTTATATAAAATAAAAAGACTAAAATTATACTTCAGCTTTCAAGAATAAAGCGAGAAAGAATTCAGGGCAAGAGCAAGAATTATACAGACACGAGAGAATGCTTAATGGTCAGAATAATCATTCCAGACCTGAGTGCTCTATTTATCATAAGAGAAAGAATCAGAATATACAATCCAATAACATATTCATAGAAAATTTGTTACAGGGAAAATATGGGACTAGACACGCGTCACCTATACAGATAGCTAGGAATATTACAAGGCATGTTCTACAGCATATACATCAGTGAACACTAATTATAATTAGCCATCTGATTTATTAGTTCTAACAAAGCGTCTCATGATGAATCTCCCTTCCTTCATTGGCAACTTTTCCTGTAGTAGCCTGGCATCAATAGCAACTTTTCTAATGACGATGGATTGAAATTCCAATTTTAAAATAGATTTATAAATACCACAAATTATATTCACAATTGTTACTTCCATTTCACAATTTTAGGGTGGAAGCTTTTAGATCTAATTAATTATTATTTTTTTGGAAAAAAATTAAGAGTGCCAGCAAAGAAGTCCATTTTCAAGTCAAATTTAAAAGGTGGAAGGGTGAACAATATAATTTGCCACAATCCCATGCTCAGAAGTATGGTGAAACTTTAATCTAATTACCGACTTTACTCTAATTTGAATTATCTGTGTTTTCATGTAAATTTACACATTATTCAAAAAATGAGATTTTCAAATTGGGAGAAAAAAAAACTTGAGTTTCAAAAGCAGATTAAATCATACCGGATGCTTCCAAACGAATTGATAAATTAGAGTTTTTGCATTAGTTCACCTAGTCTTTTAAACAAATGAATGCCATTTGGTAAAACTTTCATTCATTCAATAATAAATATTGTATTTATAGCAAAATAATAATAATAATAATAATAATAATAATAATAATAAATATTGTAAGAATTTTGCATTTATATAAATAATTGCTGAAAAAAGATTCAATAAAAGAAAAATAGATAGATAGATAAAAGGCAACAAGGGAGAAATGATTTGGTTAAATATGCATGTATTTATACATTGATTAGCCGAAAACTTAACAAGCATTACACTGAAACAAAGGCTGGGCCTAAGAGCAGGACAAACACCTATGAATCTCATTGACAACATTGAGAGGAGTGTTGGGAAAGAACAGACGCAGTAACGGAACTGAAGACAGCATAAGCTTAGGCTTCTTGACTCTCTCCATAGCTGTCTGGATTACGGATGAAGGCGGTACACCAAACCACTGGAGGAACCAAGAAAGAAGTATGGAACGTCTCTCTTGGGATTCGCCATCAGGCCACTTCCCCGACTTCATATAATTATGAAAATCATCCTTCAGATCCTGGGAACTATTTAGGAGTTTTTCCACCTGCTTCTTGAGAGAAGCTACAAAAACCGGTTGGACAATTCCTCCCCTTGGACCAGATAATTTTCCGGTCATTGACGCCTCAATATACGTAAGAGCAATCTGCAGCATAAATAAAATCGCTATTTTTCTAGAACAAGGGGCTCAAGGGTGAAACTTTAATCTGATAGAAAGGATCAATCACAACTCATCCCGAGTGAAATATGACTACCGGAGGAGGATGGCCTCCGTAGCTCTACCCATTTTGAATTATATCATTCAAAAAAGGAAAAAAAATAAATAAACGGCTATAGAAAGTTGTAAATAGTGTAGGTGTCAGCCTATTATGGTTGAGGAGCAGTAGAGGTCTGTAAGAGAAACTTACCTTAAAACCAGATATAGAGAGCGAGTCCCCAAAAACAACAGTACCAGTAGTAACCTGATCAACCATTGATCCAATTGTAGTGTATAATGACAAATATACCTGCATTGTAGCCCGTCCACCAATATAAAGAATCATCACATCTATTTGCGAATATGACAAGCATGCGTACACATTAGTTTGAAATTGACATTACAAATGTCAACCCCAAAAAAGGATCATTTATCAAATTCAAAACTTTCCATGTGAATCACATCAAAATGAGCAGTAGAAGGAATATAAGAGCTTTAGTAATGCAAACAGCACCAAAGACACTAAATTTGGATTTCAAATACAAATTAGCCCACCCCTCCAAATTCTCCTACCTGTAATAGAGCTGGTCTATCCTTGCTAACACACTCAAATAATACTTGCAAGCAAAATTCCTGGAAATCAATATCAGACCTGCAAGAAAATTTTAGAATGCTATTCAAAATAAAGAACATCCAGTAGAATTGTTATATAAAATACGGTTGAGCGGTCACAGGCTCAGAAAAACATTTATCTATATCTATTATTACAATCTTTGTTTCATTGCACCATTTTAGTAATTTTGATATTGAAGGATCACATTGAAGCACAAGAAATAATCTAAATATTATTGATCCTTAAGAATAAAAAAAGACACAGAGACCTTTATATAGGTAAACTAATAGACTAATCAACCCTAACCCGAAGAAACTGATCTAATCAAATCTAATTAAATTATAATAATAAAATATTCATATCTAATCATAATAAATACTAAATAATCAATCCTGATAATATTATTTAATTATATCTTAATTTTAAACTTTCTATTCTCAACAAATAAAAACATTAGTTTGTTATCCGTCAACAGGTACTAGATCTATATAATATAAATATTCAAGAAACTCGTTGATTAGATAGAATGATTTAGATAGAGGAGCTCACCTATTATACCAGGAAGGGTCACAGCAGAGCTGTGCAAAAGCTATCAAACTAGGATCAGATGAGAAGGTACTGACCAACTGGTCAACTGTAACAGAACCAGGTTCGCTATGGCCGTCAGTACTTGGATCAAAAGCTTTCAAACTTGTTGAACCAAACACCTAGATTAAGAAAAACAATTAAATTCTCTATGACACTTTGGTAAACTTGAAAACATGATATATTAACTGTATCCACTTTCAACCTTGTGCAATGCCCGAGAAAGAAGTGACTGGCACCCAATTGGATCGTCAACATATGAACAGGCTCCTACTTTTCGTTTGATATACAAAACACCAGAATGAAATGGACTGTCATTGTCACCAAAATTCCACCAAGGCTTATCTGTTACCAAATGGACAGCATTGGCTTATTCATTTAAGAAAATATAGTAGAAAACACCTACGAACAAGATTACAGTAAAAGAACAGTATAAATGTTCACCTTCAGGGGCAAAGTCTATTCGTTGAGGCCAGTAGCGGGGCCCACAAACATGGATTCTTTTCAACTGCAACCATCAGAGCATGATACCCAAAATACTTAGATCTACAATTGCTTTTCTCAATCCAACAGAAAGAAAGATTAATTCCAAAACCAGTGAACTGGATTATTCTTTGAAACGAGAAGATTTCAAGGACAAAGGGATATAAACACAAGAAAGAGAGACTGCAGTAACCCACATGGTTTTACTCAGATCTTTCAAACTTACAATAGAACGTTCTGGCAGAAGGCAAGGAGTAACCGCACTAAAACTTGATTCTGCATAATGTTCAGTTTCTCTGATTGTGACCTCAAGAGGAGCATAAACAGGCAAACCAGTGTCAACATCAACTGTCTGAATCCAGCGTGCCTCAGTTGCAAGGATGTATAGATGGCGAAATGCCTGTAAAAAAATGTAATTCACAACAAGCACCCTAAGCCTATACATATGATATGGACCTCCTTAATTCAAAATTACATAACTCACTTTATATAAAATGAGGTATGTGAAGGAAGCATTGAGTGAATAAACAAGTTTTAAATCATGCTAAGGTGCACCGAATGCGTACTCAACCAATATGATATGCAAGGTTTAATAACTTCTAAAATTTTACAATACAAGTAACAGCATGTATCGCATGTATCACTGTGGTCACTGTGTATGTGTAACAAATTAACACACAAAAAAGTAAAACAAAAATTAAGTCTTGAACAAACTTTTCCAATGTGAAATTAGACATCAATATCAAGCTACAAGATGAAGTATGAAACGAATTAAAATTAGACTTTCAATCTTCATCTCTGTTTCCATCACCAGGATCCTTTATAAACTCTTGAACTAGTTAGAGTTTTTCCTCCATAGTCTGAAACAAGAATCGCCATGGTATCAAATATCAAAGATATGGATTTCTGGTCATCATCCTTGGGCGCCATAAGTTTCAGGATTGTCTTGAAGTCCTAAGGAATTGTGTGAAGAGCCTTTATCAACGTAGCTCTAAAGCAAGCTATCATAGTAGTGATAATAGTATTGCGGCAGTGATGGCATTTTATCAGAAAACAAGATCGGATAGAGTGTAGATGGGCTTCTTCTCTAATGAGTAGATATTTCAACTTTTCACTATTAAGCATAGCAAATCCCCTAGTTTTGATGGATTTATGTGCATGTGATACTCACCAGATGCCCTTTAGAGAATCATGCATTAGTTCTACATCAATGAAAATGACGGTCAAATAGAAGATGCACAGTAATAATCAAACTCCATAGCACGAGTTAACTTATATGATTAACGAAAATTCTACAAATATGATAAATCAATTATATGTAAAATTGTCAAATTCTTCCTACGTGAATGTGGTTCTAATGATCTAATTTACCTGAAGGTGGCAACGATTATCATTTGGGCCAGTAGGTAACCGTGGGTAAAGAGTAATGAGCAAAGCAGCAATGGAACTGTTGCTTGTTGAAAATGTCCGCATTCCACCTCCAAGAAACAAGAAACCAATTGCTAGGCTAACCTACAACAGTAGATTTGTAACTACAAAGTTAGAATGGAAAGTAAAGAAACCAGTGATAAACTTCAGTTTTTATAAACTTGTGTTTTAAACAAGGAAACGTTTAACATTTCAGAGATGTTGCTTGGTTGGAAATCATGTTGCACTCCACAAATTCTAGTTAAGTAAATCAAGTGCATACATGAGAGGGACTACATTTAGAAAAATTATTACACATAGCAACTTCAAGAACTTACTGCCATCTGGATACCATAACTAGAGTGCCCATCAGCACAATTTCTGCTCCGCAGAAACCTCAGCAAACGAAAAGTCTGTAAATGTCCGGACCCAGCCATCACCTGGTATGCATAAGTTTCAGCATTAAGAATCTTAGCCACGATCTTAATACTCTGCGAGTTTAGGGTGGAAGGAGGGAATTGCAGGTACCACAGAGAGGGAGAGAACGATGAGGTGAAGGGATATCTCCAAGGTGCCACGATCAATATATCGGGACAGCCCCTTTGGCAAAGAATTTCCTCTTGCGGAGCTAATGGGTTTGATCTGCAAGGATTAAAAAATTAAAACTCAAAAATTGTAGGGGAATTTAAAAAGGAACCTTAATCATAATCAATAAATATGCATTGAATCATTAAGCATTATAAAATTATGGACAGACCTCATTAAGAAAGTACATTGCAAAATCATATAGTAACTCCTGTGCATTTTCATTTCTTGTTCCAGCAAACACCAGCCCTGCCATGATTAACAATGTTGACATTAGTGCAACAAAAACTGCCTGGGCTTTCTCCTAACAACTTAAGCCTTTAGGCTGAATACATTCTTAACAAGGTATTGAAGTGCCTTTTTAACCAAGCAACTAAGATTTCAATACTCCCCGCCCTATTCTCTAAGTCTCAATTAAAGCATATCATTAGTTAGGGTGCATGTATTGTTATGAGTAGAACACAAAGAGCCTTTACATGAAAAGCAGAGACTAAGAGCTACAAATTAAAACCATTCATGAGCATTATATGGACATATGTAACAATGTGCCATGAGACGAATACAATCAACATCTAGTATTTCACTACTATCCAGCATAATCAAGCAATTTCAAAATAAAGCTTCAGGCGATAAACTACTCATGAAGTCATCTGATAAGACTCTAACACTAGAATGAGCCATCACAAGTACTACAAAGAGCATTTTGTTACCAAGAGATATACAAGCTCCAGCCACAACATTAACATAAGCCTGTACAAAAGCCTCAGCATCCACATCGTCAATATCATTATTGAAATCATCTTCAAGAACTTCAACACCATTTCTGACAATCTGAGGAATCAGGGACTGAACCCAATCTTTTGAGGGATGAACACTACAGAAGAGCAACCATAAAAAAAGGATCAGAAGATTGACAAACAAATCCAAGTCAATTATTGCAAAAAGTCAAAAAAAAAAAAATCATAAACCTGCTCCACATTATTAAATTTTGAGCAATGACGCGAAGCATTATGAAGTCAGGTCTCACATATTGCAATTCAAACCGTGTATTAGGAATTGAAAGCCTTGACGCAGTAGCCTCTGATCCTGTCTATGGAAAATCACAGGCCAAAATCACAACAGCTTCATGCAAATCTACATTGTGAGATCGAGATAAGGCAAACTGATAAATGGCTTTTTAAGAGATGAATTATCAGGGCTTTGCTTTAGTTGCGCCAATCCTAAGATTAGCATCCCATCCATATTTCATCCTGATCACCTAATGCCACAAAGAGGTACACTCCAAAGTCAAAGCATTGAGCTTCCAGGCAGATGATGTTAAATACCAAAGTACTTGAACCCAATTCTCCATCCTCCTTCAACCTACAACATACCTCCCAACTAACCAAGCAATCTCTTCTACTCTCACTGTTAGCAGTAAAACGGAATTAGTAGAGTAAACAGTAAAATATCAATTCATCCAGCACCAATGCACCATTCAATGCCCTATATCTATAGACACATCAGGCTAATTACCCAAACTTCCCCTTTTACCCCTAATTCCCACTAATCACTCACCAGACCCCAAGGAGTACTGCAAAATCTTGTCAATCTTGTTAGCCAACCCAACCACAATCTTAAAGAAAGAAAGATACTTTGATGGAAAGAAGAAAAGCAAGCCTGAATTTAGGTTCTCCCCCAACCCAGTGAAAAGTAAGCCTGTCTAATTCTTTAATGTTTTTTTATACTCTACAAAAAAGAATCCTAAAAGGACTCAGCATAAAGATTGCCCTATGAATGAACAAGATAAGTTTAAGACAATATACCACCACACAACCAGCCAACTTGACTAAATTACCCATGAAATTATCCTGAATATTAGTCCTAACTAACCGGGTAGATTGATGCAGAGATCAAACACATTTTTGAAGATTATAGCAATGATGGATGCTTGAAATTCTATCTATTATCAGGAAGGAAAAGAATGGTATCATCAACATATTGTAGATAAGACGTTCAAACTCTCCAACCAACTATCAAGGCTTGCATTGTCTCCTACTTGGAACTCCAAGTCAACAGAAAACTCAAGCCATTCATCACAATCATTGAGGCTAGAGACTAAAAATAAATTCATCAACTCTAGAAACTCACTAGAGAGTGGATTTGCTGGAAATACCTTTAAAAACATCAACGCTAGTGCAATTGTAGCCCCAGGTGCTGTGACATCAATATTGACAGTTGTTCCATCCATCATCTACATGGGAAAAAAGTGTACATAATAGTTAATTGGCAGGAATTTCAATAAAAAAATATTACACATTTTAGTTCAGTTGTTTCATTACTTTTAGAGAGAGAGAGCGAGTTTACAAAACCTGCGTAGAACTGCGATTTTCATCCATTGCCAGTGTTAGGATATTAGATCCTTCCTGATGCAAAAGGTCAATGGTGTCATATAGAAAGTAAAAAACTAAATTTAACACACTAATGGTAGATTACAATAATGCAGTTACTTAGCCTATTCAAAATGGAGAAAAAAATCTAGGGTTTTCAAGGAAAGATAAGGAGTGGAAAATTCAAGGAATTAGCAACATACACCGTAAACTTTGCCACCAAGGAAGAGAAATAGACGATTCACAAATGTGTCCATGGAACCAAGTGCAACTTCTCCCCGCCCTTTAGACAACATACCTCAGTTTAGAAACAATTTAAAAAAAAAAAAAAAGGAAAGAAAAGTGAAATGCAGTACAAGAGCTGCTAATTGTTTAAGCATTTATACCTAAGGCAACAAGACCAAGGGCAAATCCCGCAGAAACAGCATGGCCCTCTCGTTCAAGAACATTATCACCACCACTTCTACGGCCAATTTCACCCTAAAAATATGACATGTGGTTGAATACCAAATAAGATCCACTACAAATAAGATCTCCATGAAATCAAGAAAGAAAGCCATTTGATTTTCTTCTGTTGACGCAGGTTTAACAAATAAGATCTCCTTGAACAACCTAAAGAGAGTAATGCCAGGCGAACTACATCTTTTCTTAACTGACTAAATACTCCCATGATGATGCAGATATATTGAACCTCTCAGGCCAAAAATTAGTTGAATTTAATATGAGGGAAAAGACACGAGGGAAACTCAAATGACATTAATCAGAAAAGAGTTGAGTAAATACACCAATCGGTTTTGAAATATATACGATGCAGCAAGCATATTCAATAGAAACAAAATACTCCCGTGAGATGCAGATATATTGAACCTCTCAGGCCGAAAACCAAAAACTAGTTGAATTTAATGAGGGAAAAGACACGAGGGAAACCCAAATGACATTAATCAGAAAAGAGTTGAGTGAATACACCAATCGGTTTTGAAATATATACTATGCAACAAGCAAATTCAATAAAAACAAAACATCAACAGATAAAGATTGACTAAATAATCCCAAGAAATAGAATTGAGGGTGGTGCAAACAACACCAGCTACAAGGTCCAGTTACACATTTTTCAATCAAAGAAGATGATTAACATATGTACCAATAAAATCTGCATAGTCTGTGGGTGCGCTGAACCTTCATACAGAATACCCACTGATATTAAGGCTGCCGACTGGAAACAAAAGGTGGGAATGTTGACAAATAATCATCAGACTGCTATATTAAAATAATTAATTAATATTAATAAATCATAAACTATTGTGCACAAACTGAATTTTTATTGAACAATAAAGCACTTCTGTTCTCCAGTCTCAGGTGACTAAGTATGGCGGGACAAAGGAAAATACCTGAAGGAGAGTTGGAACCTCTAACTCTGGGAATGAAGATGGATGCCGAGCAGGAATATGAACATGAAGGCTCTGAAAAGTGAGTTTGATCCATTCGGAACATTATAAATTGTATGAAAGAGAATGTGTGAAAGGTGCTTACGTCATGCACTCCATAATAGAAACAAATGCGGTAAAAATGTGAGTTTAAATAGCTGTGCATGTACCCTATGAGGAGGGAGAAGGGTAGGGAACCCAAACAAGCAATTTGAAAGTTCAATTTTGACACCCCCACCACTGAAATTTAATATTCCACTACAATAGTCATCTTATTTAAATTTAATATTAATTTGTTTTAGTAAAACCTAAAAAATATTCACTTGAAAAGATTGTATTAAGTAGGATAAGGATTAAATGAGATGACAAATAACATGGTGAATGTTCCAAAGGAAGCAGAATTCCTTATTCATATATCTTCTTATAGGCACATCAATGATACAGAATAGTTCATAATGTTAAACGGATCAGCATTCTCCTATTATAAATCTCCGTTTTTAGATGCCACATTTATTGTTTCATTAGACTCAATTGACAATTGTAAGCGTTTCCCATTAATATGGTAAGTAATAGGTGCTTATCATGCACAAGAAAAAACAATGAAAGTTTTATGATCGTTCCAAGTATTTTTGGGACTCCCGCAATTTATTGTTATCTTTTACTGTGGAGAAGTGTGATTTCCAGAATATTCTTCATCTAAACCACCTAACAATTCTCAATGCTTACAAAGAATCAATCAGATCAGCAAACAGTAACATTAAGGGAGTCCTTGAGGTACCTAGAATATTTACTAGATTTTTGAGGATTCAAACATTCATGTATATCAACCACAAATTACTGAGTATAAGGTCCTGATGTGGTTAATTAGTTAGTTTCGTTCATTTAAGCACTTCAGTTCAATGTGTAATCAATCAGAATACAGTCTCGTACTTCAAAATATTGAGATGATACTACAAAATTTAGCAAATCTGTAGCATTGGTTTTGGGAAATGTTTCTACACAGGACAACCATAACAAGCACGACGAAACAAAATGAATGCACTTACAAAATTAGTAGATGAAGATGGATAATGTCATTGAGGATCATGTATGTTTCAAGCTTAGTTTGAAAAATTCTTCAACACAGCAACAATTATTAAGTAATCTACAACTGTTACGATCTCATACATCACACTCAAGATCTTCCATAAATGCTTTTTTCTTTGGAATTGGGTGGGAGAGAGGTTTAGCATAATTAGTCACCTTTGATATCGCTGGTTGCATGGTACCTCTATAAGAAGCTGCCAGACCAAGCATTAACCCCAAGGTTGTGCTTTCGTGCTCCTAGGAAATTGAAGTGACAAGGAATATATGTCAAACAGTAAGCAAAAACTGAGATCATAATACAATAATAAGAATGAAAAGATCAAAGATTTGGCCCCATGTTTAATAATTGTTAGATTTCACTTAACATGCACTGTTTTCCGAACATCAAAATAACTTCCCTTTAACAGATGTGAGTTACAAGATTTACACAAAAAAGGTGGAACTATTTAAATCCTGTGGTTAGAATGTTAGAAAGATTAACTCATTAGGTACAAATAGAAAGTCCATCAAAACAAAAGACCAAAAACTAAGATGTGGTGGGCGCATATGGCACGACCATAATCAATTAGATGCAAAACTAAGTTAATTGTTGTATCACCCCTATTCAATTTCCAAGATTATGATATGCTTTAGATTCATATTTTTCAATTTTCAAATTCTGATAGAGGGAATCGAGAGAAAGCTAACAGAGGCTTTTTTTTGTCTGGCACTGGGAAAAAGGGAAGAGAGCATATTCTTCTTTATTGTAGTTCTTGGAAATTTGTCCAAGAATGTAGCAAATGACTACACCATCAACCTCCAAAGTTTATCCACCACTACAGCGCCACATTATCCAGAGCAACTAAAATTCAGAATAAAACCTGAGAAAATTATCCACGGAATTACAAAAGACATTTTTCAGCCACAGAATCACTTTTTTTCATTCCATTTCATTCTAAATACCAAATGGGATGCAGATAGATTCTCAGAGCAATAAAACAGTTGACTCAAAAACAAAACCTGAGCAAAATACTGATATATGTCAGTAATGTTCAAGACGCGCAAATATCCATGCAATCCTAGAGCAAGGAGAAGTCCAGCGTGAATAGAATTTGGCTCCTCAGGTCTATTGTATATTATCCATGTTCTCGACATTTTCCCCTGAAAAGAAAATAAGATCACATGCATCATTAAGGAGCTGTTTGGTTTTTATTATCACCCAGTGTTAATTGTCTCTTTATATTAACTTCTTATCAAGAGACAAAAGAAACATTTTCGTCAATAGATTTTCTTCCACTAAATTCTTTTTTTTCATGCCATTAAGATCACATGCATCATTACGGAGCTGTTTGGTTTTTATTATCACCCAGTGTTAATTGTCTCTTTCTATTAACCTTGTGAGCAATATAAAGAATATAATCTGAATTTCTTGTTTGTTCATGTACATAAGATAGCTATATATACACAAGAGAGGGAATCTGAGAGTTAATGAGGGTTAATGAATCATTATGGAGATTGATTCCCTAATCACTATAATCCCTAATTGATTCCCTAAGATCTTTCCTAATATAATATATTTCCTAACAAACCTCTTAACAAGAGACAAAAGAAACATTTTCGTCAATAAAGTTTCTTCCACTAAATTCTTTTTTTCATGCCATTCTGTATACCAAAACAGTCAACAAACTAGAATCTATAACATGCCATTACATTGGCAGAATATACAAATTCCATCTCATACAAGTGACACTGTTATCAAAGTTGATTTTATTCTACTGACAAGCAGATTCCAAAGAAGCAAGAATAGTTGCAAAGAATATATATGGATATATGTGTGGATATACGGATGTGAGTGTGTGTGTGTGTTGCATTTCCCCCTAGAACTATTCCTAAAGAAGCTAAGGGTACCCTAAAGAAAATTATGGAGCAATATAGCACATAATCTTTTAAATTTGATGCAATGTTACTCTTTTTGACAGTCAACATTAAGCCAAAAAAAAATCTCAAGACTCAATGTTGACTGTTAAAAAAATCTCATGACTAACGCAATATTGCCCTTTTAAACAGTCAAATGTTAGTAGAGTCATGAGATTTTTTTGGCTCAATGTTGACAGTTAAAAAGAGTACCATTGCATTGGTTTTGAAAGATTATATGCTACATTGCTCCACAATTTTCTTTAGGGTACTCATAGCTCATCTAGAAATATTCAGCTTTCCAATCTTTACGCGTAACAAAAATCAGAAAAAAAAATAACAATAAAATAACAATAAAGTTTTACTTGAAATATCACTTGGGAAATCTCTAAATCCAAAAAAAGAAAATGAGAAAACAAACATAATACATGGACAATAATAGAAATAAGATAAATACAAAATTTTTAGGAAACAAAATAAATTCTAAACTAAAGTCCTTGTTAATAATGGTTTAATGTTTCAAGTTTAGGCTTCTTATTGTTCAAACCCTAATGTATTCTCACATAGAACCGTGCATTAAATTCAGGAACCAGTTGGCAACCCAAAAATAATGGCACAGATGAGTAGTAGCAGCAGCAACTGTGACACCCTGGACTCCTATGATCCTCTGATGAAGATTGAAACAAATGCAATATGTACTGATATTCTCAGTATGCTATATGATCAGAATATGGACCGAAACTTGGTCATCACAAACTAGTAGACTTTCTTTCCCTTGTGAAACTTTACATTTTGGAATGTTTTTTATGTTTCACATAAAACAATCATTCTTTCCAAATGAAAAAGAAGAGAAATTAACCTATGCATCTATCAAGAGAAAAAACTGTGAAAAGCTCTACAAACAAACAATGAGTTCAAATAAGACGAAAGCCTAGCCTTTTTCCAAAAAGAAGTTAAACCTGAAGAGGGGCCAGTCTTAGTCCAGCAGCAACAGCATTGTGAAACTCAGGCCAAGCCTTGAGTTCTTGTATGTTCCTAATATTGGGGTCTAGATTAACCTATCAGAAGCAAGAATGGTGCCAGTTATAAGAGATACAAGAGTATACTGAATAATTTCACAAACCAAGGCAGGAAACATAAGTGCATTTAAGTACATAAAAAGAACTTACAGTCGCATTCTGTTGGGCAGGCAACCGACCTGCTAAAACAAGCTTTGGAACAGTAAATGCCTGAACATTTGGAGAAGATCCAATCAGAATGTATATCTCCATAAATAACTTTACAATCTCAGTTTTTAAGGCATAAGGAGCAAAAATTTCAAAAGCACCTCAGTCAAGAGTGTATATATGGTTGCAAGAGTAAATGCCCCACGTCCTATAGGAAGTGCAGTGGTCCTTTGGGCGAGGTGCCAAAGTTGAGCCTTCATAGAAAACATGAGAAAAGCATCAAAGGTAAGGATTGCTAAAAACATTATGTTTATTCAGCAAGAGAAAAAAGGAAATATCAACTTAGAAAAAATAATGCAGCGAATCAGGAACAAGCATTTAAGCTGGTTTATATTGTGTCCAGAGAGAAGTTCCATTACTTTTTTAAGTCAGAAAATTTGGAGAAATATCAAACAAGTTTATCAAATTGCTACTGATCAGGGGAAATATAATAAAAGTGGAAAGGAATACATACTATAGCTAGCACCAGAACGTCTTAAGCCTCCAGACTAAAGGACACTTTAGTTTTAGATGACTCAACTTAGCTTCCCAACTTTTATTTTTCTTCACCTATTTTTGACACTTTTATAAGGAAATAAATATTTTGAATTTTTAACTATGTAAAATAAAAATAATTTTACCTGTAAGTATTTTAATAAAAAAAACATAGGGGTAATTTTTTTCAAAAAATCTTCTGGTTAAAAACTGAAAAAATATGGGTCAACCAAAGCTGTTGCAAGTTGTAAGCACGCACCAGCTCAAACAATTTAATGAGCAAAGAAGTTTAGAATCATAGTGTGTACATATATATTGCATATGAATTAGAAAATTTTTATTTATAATATGAAGTTTGTGATATACAATTTGTGATATGGAATTTGCAAAATGGGATGTGTGATATGGAATTTTTTGAATTATATCTCTATGCAAATAGAATGCATGATATGAAATTTTGTGAATTAATTTGCAAACTTACTGATAAACTTTATTCTAGAGATTTCACATAATAGAAAAAATTGCATTTGAAGATAGAGTTACAACATTTTGAGCTTAACATTTCTAGACATTCAGATTTCATTAATTTATCAACTATATCTAAATAATGTCAAGGGCTAGTTGTAATACCCCATATTTTTATTAATAGTAATAGCCCATTTTATTTTATTTTTCGTGGGCCAAATACTTCTAGTCCTAATAGCCTTAGGAATTTTCAGCTTGTGCACTAAGAAATAGATTTTAGGTAATAATTCCATTACTTGTCAGCCAAATCATATTAAATTCACATCATGATTGATTGATTGAATTTAATATACCCTGTCATATTAAATTAACATCATGATTGATTGATTGAATTTAATATACCCTATCACATTAAATTCATGTCATGGTTGATTGATTTAATTTAATATACCCTATTAATGAGTTGGTAAGAGTAAAAGAGTCCAAAACTAAACCCTAATTCTAAGTTATAAATAGAAGTCTAACCTAACCCTGAATACTCATATTCTCTTCTACTATTTCCTCTATTCTTCTAAGAGGCTAGCAAAACGGAGACCAGGTAATCCTAATCCCCAGAACAACCTTGCATCTCGTGCTTTTTCTTTTTCTCTACATCCTATTTTGCTAATGGGTTCTTATATATAAAATATATATGTAATCCTAATCCCCAGAACAACCTTGCATCTCGTGCTTCTTCTTCTTCTCTACATCCTATTTTGCTAATCCTAAACTTATTCTTTTTCTCTACATCTTATTTTTCTAATCCTAAACTTATTCTTTTTCTCTACTTCCTATTTTGCTAATCCTAATCCCATGAGTCTTAGGTTAATTTCATACGAATCTCGATAAGTAATTATGATCCTAAGTATATCACATGTGATTGTTATATGTAAAATATATTTTATATAATCCTACTTAACCTTTTTCAAAACCATTCAACCTTTGAATATCACTTTGAATGTAGATGCATGGGTGATTGAATTATATGTATACACCCTTTCATTCTTGAATTTCGTGAAGAAGCTTTTTGCAAAATCATTTATGATTGCATATACCTATCTGTACGTGGTAACTTTGAGGGTTTTGGTTTTTTTGAAATTGAAACACATATATATATAGATTGATGAATTACCATTGAATATACATACCTCATGTGGTTGCTTTGGTTGCTTCAGCTTTTGTGATTGAAACTTATAAATGCTTTCATATATATATACATATATATTCACAGAATTTTTGTGACGTATTCTCTTTGTCACAAGCATATGTATTTTTTTAAAAAAAAAATATTATTATCACAAACCCAAATTATTAACTTAGATAAGTATAAATTAATATTCTTCTTTTTGAATATTATGGAACTATGTATATATTTATATTTTATTGAGAAATCTATTTATTATGTGAGTGTATTTAAAATACTTTAAATCATGGGAGGATAGTTTTGGGATGATACCTCCTAAAGTGATGAACACAACTCTTAGGCTTTATGCCTCAATATATTATTTGATGTGAACTTGATTATATCCGTTCTTCCCAAAGTGGTGTTTGACAGGTTTCCGGGACACTAATAGCAGCTTTGGGAAGAGATGTGCACATTAGGACGAAATGTTATTGTGATATGGCCAATTTGATGATTTGTGACTGGCAGGTTTCCAGGTAACAAGGTAGACTGGCAGGTTTCCGGGTCTACCATAATTCTCTTCCCACTAAACTAAATGGACTGGCAAGTTTCTGGGTCCAAATGAAATTAATAAAAAAATAATGAATGATATTTGATTCGATGAGAATATATAAATATGATGAGTATTGAAATTGATATTTTAGATTATATATATGTATATGGTATTTTTATTTCTTATCATCATGTGGATATTTTATTTTTTATTATTATAATTTCTATGTTTATTAGGATTACCAGCTTTTGCTGATGTTTGTGTTCTGAGCTGTGATAATCCTTCAGGGGAGCAGATTTTAAGTGAAACAGGTTTCAAGTTGGGCTGTTAGGGCTAGCAGTGAGAAGTGAAGAAGAACAATGAGCAAATATAGCTAGTTTCTCTTATTTTATTTTACACTTTGAATAAGACATTTTTATTTAAGTTTGGATTTAAATTAATGTAATAAAGTAGCCTTGCACTTGTCTCAGTACAAGTGAGGCGGTAACACTTCCCAAATTTGGTTATTTTGAATTTCAGTAATTATTTATATAAATTATTGCAATTTTATGTTATTATAATTGCTAGAAATTTGGGGGTGTTACACTAGTAAGAACTACAAAGTCCATCATTTATCTTCTTATTGATAGAGTGATTAGATTCGTACTCATTCTTGTACTTTTTACAGCAATTATTGAAAAATCTTTCTCTAATATGAAGATCTTTCTTTGATATAGTATTTTTTCATTTTCGCCCCTCGTCAGTAAAATTCATGGGTCTGCCACTGTCGACAGGTTGTTATGGATTCATATGCACTAAATCTAAGAGTACTAAAACAAAATAAATCTGTAATGCAATAACTAAAATCTAAGAGAAAGGTTCTTCAATTTGAATGCTATGAACTGAGACAAGACTTTCCACATAATTGAAAGCATTATCAACAAAGTCACATATGTGGATAACAAACCTCTTAAATTCATTCCTACTGAGATTTAGCATATATGTTTTGTTTCAGCATCATTATCATCTTCAAGAAAAGGATCATAGACAATCCCGTTCCTCCAAATAGTCATGACTTTTAACAAGCATGAACAAGGACTGCTAGTGTGTGTTATATAAGTCATAAATAAATAGTAAGGGCAAATAATGGGAATAATTAGGAATTTAATTGGCACAAGATTTAATCCTATGAGGCCACATGGCACAATACTAATACCATGAGGCCTTACTTAAGGGTTAGCTACAAGGGTAGTTAGTAGTTGGTTAGTATTGTTATATTCTGTTATGTTTTTGTCATTACATTTTGTTAATACTATTGGCTAAGTCTAAGGAAATATCTTATATAAAGGAGAAGCCTAGACTATTGTATGAGGATGAAATGAATTGTGTATCAATGAATGAGAAGGACAACAGTGCTGCCTCTCGTCCCTCATCTCTGTTTTCTCTTCCCACTCCCTCTGAATTTTGTTCTTAACCCTCTTCTTCTCTTTCTCTCCCCAAATCCTCTAAATTCTTTACAATACACCTAACAGTGTGTGTATGAGTCCATAAATAAAAAAAATTAACCAATCAAATATCTTTAAAACTACAGCATACCTGCTGGAGGTCCTGATCAGAAGCACTATGGTTGATGGATGTTTGAATAGCCACAGGTCTTGAAGAGCACAAAAGGCGCCTAACCTAGTAAAAGTAGTGGAAGTTATGACCAAAAGATACAAAGAAATAAAGAAGCGGAGGAGGGGAAACAAAGAAAATATAAGTTTGCGTATAACTTATGCAACATCACAAAAAGCATCAAATGACTGCACAGCAAATAAAATGTAACATAATGCTGGCAAAGCAAAGGAACACACTAATCAGTAATCACCATCCAGTGAAAACAATATGCTAATCAGTAAAAAATGATACCATGCTAAGCAGATTAACATTGAATTTTTCACAATTGACTACAAAACAATCAAGATCAGTAATAGGGTCAAAGTACGATAAACATTAACGCAGCAAACCAGATTATTTAACAACCAAAAAAAGGACACTTGACACCAACAAGGTACCATCTACAATGCTGAACTCTCCTCTTCTTTCTACCAACATGGTTTTAGCTAAAAATAGGTGAAAGAGAATTGAAGAAAGCATTCCCGGACTCAACAATGAATAATAATGACAATAACCAGTGACTTGCAAAGTTCAAAGTTTCTTTTTTAAAAAAAAAAATTGATGTGGAAAGGTTGCAATATTAACTCAAAATGCAATTAAAGAAGCATCCATACAATTTCAGTGAAGAATCGAACAGCATAAAGTTCCATTCTTTCTCCTAAGACAAGCCACCATTGAGACTCAAACTATATTATCCCTAAGATATGATAAATTGGACCTGTTTCGAAATTCTTTGTTTCCTTGTTAAGTGCCATGACTGACCTCATTCAATCTCAGATCACGGCCATAACGCAACTGAGTGCTGGAGTTAAAAATATGCTCCATACCGTCAATCATAGACCCATCAACTGAATCAGTGTCCTCAAACTTTGCACCTTCCAATCCAATTGCATCAGAAATAGTAGAAGATATTGTCACTGGATGCAGGTTTAGCATATAGGGGGTGGACATAGAGATTACATTCACATTAATCGGCCTTTCAAATTCCCTATATTTGCTTTCACGTGCCAAAGATGACATTGCCAAATCTTGTCGACCAAGAAGGACATAAGCAGAAGCTGGCCAGTCATTGGGAGGAGAATCCCGACACTTATCTAATGCCTAGAAGGCATAACATAAAAATTCAGGCAAAATTTAATAAAAACAGATAAAAAGAAAACAAAGGAAGGCTTAAAATCTATATCTATATTTTATTTTTATATTGCAATAAAATCTATAAGGACTAAAGAGTCACTATTTACAAGCCATAAATAATGGTGCTCATTTTTCGGAGTCCATGCATTCTCTACTTTGTTTCATGAACCTAACTGCTCCCTCCGGTTCTTTTTATAATATCCCAATTTTTTAATTGGTTTGGCCCTTCTTATATGATCCACTTTGGGTTGTCTGAACATTGAATGCATTTTACCAATTTTACCCCTAATTAATTCTATTCTCTCTCCTCATCTTTTTTTCATACATTCTTTTTCATCCTTTTTCTCACCACTATTTCTCTCTTACTTGCCTCCTTATAAATAAAGACATACTTGGAGGAAAAAATCTTTTCTTACATATTTATTACTTTTAACTAATTTTAACCGATTTCTTAAATTGTGTAATTCGATTAAAAGGATCTTATAAAAAGGGACTAAGGAAGTATATAAAATCTTTTGAAAGAATCGACAATGTACTGCCAAATTTGACATGGGTGAAGTCAAACTTACATGACGAAGCGGGAGAGATACACCAAAGGGGAGTGAGTCTAGCTGTTGTAGTCCAAACCTCTCCCCAACCATTGCCAAAACAGTTACTTCTTCCTTTGAACAGTGTGACCCTGAAGCAATGTTACAGTGAATGCCAGAAGAAAGCTTCCTTCCGAACAATTTAGCACCAGATAATATACTATAGAAAGAAACTATTTTCCTGGCCCAGCTCACCATAGAGCTTCCATCTTTACAGACTAGAGGAGGAAGATCAATTATATCAGCAGAAGTATATCCATGTTGCAAGCAGTTCTCCAGCCATCTGAACAAATTTGGAGGATTTTTTCTCTTCCAGGAAATGGGGGTTCTAGACAACAGGAACCGGGAAGAAAGGCCAGGAAAATCTCGTATGTAATGGTCCAAGTAGTTTTCCTCACGCAGAAATTCAGCAATGTTGCATAAAAGAACTGCTAAAAGCTCCAAATCCCTAACAGCACCAAATATGATATAAAAACTCAGGTCAAGAAAATGTGTGTGATGTAGAATTACAAAAAAGTAAAATGAATCCAAAAGTGGCGATTATGATTTTCAAGTGAACACCTTTACATTATGAATATATTGGAAATGAGAATTCTGAAAACATTTAATTCCATAAAGCATATGGAAGAAATAACAACTGAAAGAAAATCAAATAAACCAACTTGGCTGTCAATACTACAGAGGATAACACATAGGCTACAGAGAATACTACAGACTGAGCCAACCTATCCAAGTCATTGGCCAACCGATCCATCAAGAAAAACAGTGTCAACACATCAGAATACGCAAGTAAGAGTAAGCTTGAAACAATAGTGTAACTAAAAAGATATCTAGATAGCCAACAGGATTCTCCAAACCCATGCCCAACCAACCAGCCCTCCCTAAACAAAGACCAAAATAAACCGGTCAAAGACGCCAGCTGGGCAAACATTGAACTCTTCCTCATTTAAAAAGATATGAAAAGAAATAAAAAATAAGGCATACCCTTTTCGAAGATTATCCAGTTTCAGGCTCTCGTAGACCGCATGAAGAGATTCCAGACCTTCCATCAACAGTTCAGAATAAAAGGGATTTTCAGAACTCTCTGTACAATCAATAGATGAACTAAGGGAGTTCGTTTCCTGCCAACCGAGTGATCCTGCACGAGATAGTCCAGAAACAGAGTTTATTTTGCAGAAGTTCCTATGGAATTGGCTTCTAACAAGGAAGTCCCAAGCGGGGTATGGCACCAAAGTTGAATGCTTTTGAGACATCAAGGTAGATTTTCTGCATATTTGCATAATTACATTACAGAAGGAGTCCCATTCTGAATCAACACAAGAGTCTGATAAATGATCAGGGTCACCATCTCTCCAGAAGAGACCAAGGAAATATCTGTAGAAGCTAAAACTAAGCCCCTCAGCTAGTGCAGTGATGCAATCATTAGTTAATAAAGATGAAGGGCTCCGCCGTAAGGCGCATCTGTACATCTACACATGAAATACAGAAATATCAAAAATTCTGTTTCATAAAGTCTTTAGGACATATTAATCATATCATGATACATAATGTGAATCAAAAACATATTTCTAGTCCTGATTCATAAATCGTATTAAATCATGATAAGATTCAATAACAAATAAAAAATGCTCAACTTATAAAATATGAGATATGTATCTCACAAAATATGCATAAAATACACAAGATAAATAACTGTGCTCAGGGAATTCAGCGCCCACTTGCCAAGAAACTTGCACATGATGAATTCAGTGTCAAACAAGGAAGATAGATAATCTGTAAGTCAAAACAAACCTTCAAATTATTCACTATCACATTGACACGCCCACCAACAGCATCAGCCAAGCCAGTAATTTTTATATCATGGGAGAGAGATGCTGTTTCCGGAAATTCCAAATCTTGTGATAGTTTACCTTTACTCAAGCAGGAAGGTAGCATATATCTACACAAGCATTGCTTCCCAGACTTCACACGAGCAAGATACACCAAGAAAGAAGATATGTCAAGATATAGCCAATATTGATGTCATGTCACGAAAAGGAGATATTAGAAAGGATAAACATTCAGAAAGGTGCCACAGTACCAAAGATCAATCTGAATTTTGAACAGTCAATCATGAAAACCATGAAATCATTTGAAACCGTAACCAAGTAAAACAGGCAAATCAACAGAGTTCAGCTTCTCTCATTTGAAATGTGCACCAAAAAATTGCATACAAAATGGACTTATAAGGGCAAATAGGTTAGATTCAAATAAGTTAGCAAAAGTTATCAGCCTTAGCTACTTAATACTCATCAGGGGGATAAATTATTGCAAACAAAAATAGAACCACCAACTAGTAGTAATATTAAATAAATAATTTCTACAAAAGCAGCCACATGATTGATCACAAACCCACCCAGTAAGTTGGTTAAAAAAAGACTACAACATTAATTAATTAATTAACTAATAAATAAAGAAAATAACCAAAGGTTAAAACTTTAATAGAAGGAACAGTGAATTCGTTTCAACTATTTAAAAAAACGAAGCAGAAAATTGGAAGAAAATATGCAGACCCAGATGTTGCACGGACAGAAAGAAATAACAGGAAAAGTAATATAAGAAAATATTAAAAATGACAAAGTCAGTGAGCCATGTGCCACTCATGTATACTGCTTACATAGAGATGCAGAATGTTTTCTGGCGCTAAAACTATGATGTCTGAATATGGCAGTGGTCCAACTTTCACTCTGGAAAACATATATGTGGAGAAAATCATGTCATGCCCAATAAGCATATTTTATTAAAAAACTTTAAAAAAAAGAAAAATAAATGCTTATTTTACCTTGGCTGAGTTATAGTTACTGGAGAAGCAGCAATTGCAGGTATGCTCCAGCTCATATCAGGTTTAACATCAAAGACAAGTTCATTATTTATTTCTATATATTGAAGCCGTACAGATAACAACTTTCTTTGTTCTTGGTAGAGAAAGCAGACAACAGGAGCTGCATCATCATCGGTAGCCATGAAAACCTAGTAAATATTTGAAGGGAGAAAATTAAAAATAAGGAATAAAATAAATTAAGCATGTACCAAAGCTATAACCAACAAAGAATCCAATTAAAGAACATGCATTCCAGTTCAGCACGTTACAAAAGGGGGAAAAACAAAGGAATGCCCCCTTTACGGACTATGAATTTTAATTTGACATATTAATCCATCAACCAATGAAACAATATGCTACATGACATTTCAAGGTCATCTGATTCTACATTACCTAGGAGGAAAATCCAATAGAAAAGAGCTGACAGGTAACAACAGTAGTTGAAATGTGTAATTACGGAAAGCAAAACCAAAAGCCAAGAGAAATCAATCTGAGCAAAGAAAATAACAGAAAACAACGGAATCTGCCTGTCTTAATGAACTTGCAAGCACTAAATAGCGTTCCAGCTTCTGTTAAGACCAGGAAAACTAGTATTCTAAGAAATCACATCAAAAAGATTATTATTCTAGCAAATATAAGTGAAATGCAAATGCAACATATCAAATAACAGGATCGGCGGAGGTTACAAGTTTTTATATTGGATTAAAAGATCTACATGTGAAACAGAGTATCCCAGTTTGAGTAAAACTCCATGATCTTCGTTATTAGTCAAAATTAGCAATAATGGAAACCGTTTTACATTAGATGAGAAGATATAACACCATTTAAAATTTGCACTGCCCAATTAAATATGCATGCAAGACCAACAATAAACAGGACAAGTGGCACCCTTCTATGATCCCGACCAATAAATATATAAAGCAATAATCAAAAAGAGTGGAATTCACCTTACAAGAAGCTACATGGGCACCTTTTCCCTGCCATATTCTACGAAAGGACATGCGTTTCAGCAATACACCTAGAGGATCTACATTTAATAAAGCGGTTGCTCCCTCTACATGGTTTGAACCAATGATTTCTACAACCCACAGAGAGTGCTGCATCTTTCCTGAATTTAGGGCAGTACAAATAGAATCACCGATATAAGAAGCATATCACAAGGAACTCCGTAAGTGATGACAAGAGTTTTATGCAAGAAACCTTTATTATAGGATGCCATGAGAGGGACCAGATCACTTGTCCAAATTGTCTTTTCCTCATATTCCCTCATTAGGTTCAATTTCCCTCTTTCTTCAATAAAGGTGGGCTAGAATCAAGGTAATCAACATACTAAAATCAATATGCAAGTGAACAACAAAGTAATAACAGAAAGAGAGTACATTGCAGTAAATAAGTTATAAGATGCCACCAAAAACAAATCACAGCAACAATCATGATAATGTTGCAACATTTTCTTGGCCAAAGCCTGGTGATGTTATGACATACTTGTTGTTCATCCAACAGATCCATCAAAATTAAATGTGAGGATATCGTAGCCGCCTCTCCCTTTTGGATATGATTAGGTGCACTAAAGGGACTAAAACAATGCTGTGGACTGTGTCCAAGTTCTCTTCTTGGGCGCCATGAATCACGTGAACTTAGCAATGGGCTTGAAGATGAAAAGGGAACACATGATGGTATATTTGCTTCAACCTCCTGCTGGAGTAATAAACCAAATGGAAGAGGCCATATAGATGAGATTGTATGTGGAAGTGGAAGAGATACAACTTCTCCTGGTACACAAAAAGAAAAAAAAGGTATTGGTTTACGTGGAAAATGAAACACACACTAAGATGAGAGCACAGATATACATACTTAGACACAATGAAGATCTACTTAAAGTATAAGAAAAGAAACTTGAGATGATTATGTCATGAGGAAATGACAGAGATGGAAAAGTTACTATTTCACCTAAAAAAAACTTAATTGGATCCTAGTTTCCATATACCCACCTATTCAAAATTTAATCATATGAATTCAATTTAAGTAAAGCAGTAATGAATAGTACATTAAAGGCCTATTTCCCATTATTTGAATAATTTATAACAGTAGAGCCGTAAACCAGCTTCATTGCCATGTTTCAATGACAAGTTTTCTAACCTAGAAAAAGCCAAGAGTCAAGTCTTTCAGGTCCTATGCTGGACTTAACACACTGGCATATCAACTGCAGTAATAAAAAATGGTTACGTATACTTTTAGTCTTTTAGATTTACATGAGGTATACTTTTGGCCCCTTAACGTTATAAAGTATACTTTTGGTCCAATAATTTTAATATCGTTAATGTTGCTAACGGAAAATACTAACGCAACAAACTCAAATTATAACTATTTAATTAAATGCTATTAATCTTAAATTTAACATATGCGTACATAGAAAAATATCTAAAAACCTAATAAAACAATCAATATTAAAACCTAAACTGTGTTAAAAAAATTAGTTTAATGATCTAAATAGCGAAAGCTTGATTTTCATTTGCGGCTATTTGACGGTTTATTTTAGTTTAATAATTTAAATATATAATATAAAAAATTAAAACTGTCATAAAAAATAAAACTTAAATATGCTTTGTTAGATGCACAGTCATCGCTTGAGTTTGCTGCATGATCATTTTCCATTAACAATATTAATGGTGTAAGAAATATAGGACCAAAAGTATACTTCATGTAAAACTTAAAGGACTGAAAATATACTTTAACCATAAAAAATTATAAGCTTTGTTCAATCTACCCGACCATTCTTTTTTCTATCTCATATTTTACAGGAAAGCCTTTTTTTCATCCATATTTTGATGATATAACAAAGATAAGAGCTTATACTAGCAACTGTAAAACAAGGCAATTTTCATAACTGAGACCAGTTCTTATTGACTCACCCAAGGTATTATAGATTGTCAAACAATCAATTTGTAATATACACAGAAGAGCTTCAGCTGCAGGGCCCAGATGACACCAGCAGACCTAAAATTAAAGATTATGATGGTCAGAACAAAGCTATTTCATTGAATAGAACACAAGGTATTGTCATACTTGCTACAAGAAAGAAAAGCAATCAGTTCTGATACTTTTAGACTTTTAGACATCTACCTTAACGCAGCCTAGCTGCACATAAAACATCGCAGCCATAGTCTAGTTGCAAAAATTTTAACCACCGTCAAAATGAAACAGCAAAAGAAAACAGACAAAGCTCCAGAGACCAACAATAAGATGGCTGTTTTAATACAAAGAGTTCAGCTCTCCGATCTCACTGCATATCTGCCACAGGGATTCAATCTTTCCAATTAAGATCTCGAACTGACGACCATTGTCAATGGCCCTGTGGCCTAGAGGCACCAGGTTCTTCCTAATTGTAGGAGGTCACAGGTTTGATCCTACTTGCTTCAAGCTGTTAAGCTTGCCTCTTTGTGGTTCAAGAAAGAACTGACAACCATTGCGAGAGGCCATGAAAATATTCTATCTCATAAAATTTGCAAGACAAAGACATTCCCCAAAATATATATGAGCGTTCAAGGGCACCCCCAAGAGTCAGTAAATACACCAGATTTGATCATCTATCGATGGGGAGCAATAACTCATAAACATATAAGAAGGTAGTAATACAAATGTGAACATTGGCCGAAGGAAAATAATAACTTTCCTTCATCAGCAATGTTTATTACACAGCTTAGTGCAGCAGAAAATATAGGTGAACATTTTCTAAAGCATGGTCGAGCAAAATACATACCATAACGACAGGGGATCGCAAAGTAAATCTCTTAAAAACTCTTGAACCCGTCGACCATATAATCCTGTCACAGATGAGTACGTTCGTTGGATGTAGCACTAATTGTGTATTAAGTTTTTAAAACTAAAGTGTTGTTGAATATGCGACACGCAGTCAAACAGCAAGACTGTACGACTCTTGGCGTACTGTTGCCGCCCCGAAGTCTTGCGGGAAAATAAAAAAATCCGGATACAGGTTTTAGCAGCTGAGAAATATACAGGCCTGACAAAATACATTTCTCTTAGGTAAGAAGGTTGAAATATTTTTCCTTTATTTGCTTTTCTTCGTTTCTACTCTTTTCCTATAAGCATTGAAGAAAGGGTTCATCAACAAAATTACCGATTCCCTCGTATGAAAAGCTCGTGATCACCCTGATTACACAATGCGGAAGTAGCCTCATCGCAGTTATCTTCCTCGTCGCGGTCTCGAGCAACTTTGGGATCGAAAAGAAAATAATCGTACTTGTCAGTGATTACGTCAGCTGGTTTTCCGTCAAGAGCTTCAGCGATCAAGCCAAATGGCTTGAATTCACCAAGGACCGTTAAGGAGCGGGTGTCCACCGACATTTTTCCAGGGGCGCTCGCTTGAATGAGGTGTACGAGAGTGGGGTGAAGTGAAGGAATCAAACGGCTCTTCCCTCCCGCCCTTACTTGTGTTTTGCCTTTTGAGGCCGCTCCTTCGGCCTTCGGGTTTGAGTTTGGAGCGAAAACCCCAGCTCAGTTTAATTTTAGACGTTGGTTTCGCGTTTTTTAAAAAAAAATTAAAATAAACCCTAGGGCCTAACAATGTTTGCCATGGGAAGGAAATGATTCGTCTTTTTAATCCTAACAAGCCATGATTATTTATTTACATCAAATACCTTGTGAATTCCCAAAACCAAAGAAGATGGCGTGGATACAAAAAAAGAGAAACTTGTGTGATAGGGTGAGATTCTCAGATTTTGAAGTTTAGGTATTTTTATAAGGTTGAGGGATAAAACCAGTATGCAAACGTTGTGTGATAAAAACACGATATCAACCAAGACTTTGATTGCAGACTTTAAGAAGTTGATTGCTAGAGTATAGAAACTCACATTGTATACCACACATCCAATATGCCTACATTCCTTAAGACATAAAAATTGGGTAAAGATCCTCTCATCATCATTTTCTCTTCATCCCTTATATGGTCTTTAAACTATATTCGTCCAATTGATCTGAAAAGTCATAATATTACTTTTTCTCTCATCTTCTTAATCAACAGCCCAAATAGATAGGCTCATGAGGAATAATAAGAAAAATAAATATAAGAAGATCTTCTTTCTTCTGATCATAATAAACCTTACAAATATATCATGTGAACAGACAAATGATGAAAACTACTTCATTTTGAAATTGTTGCCTGGGTGAGAAGACCTCACGTGTGTCTATCGATGCTTCACCATTTGGCCCTTGCCTCTATATCACGTGAGACACTCCTCGGCACAAAGAAAAAAATCAAGCCATAAAATCACAAGAAAAATAATGGCTTTCTAGGACAGAATGTTCTTTCCATTTTTTCTCACATGATAATCTTTTAGAATGATAATATGAGGAAGAGTTCGAGTAATCTCTGTCTTTCTCATAGCCTCTTTTTGTCCAATCATTTATTGTGTCTTGCCACCTCTGTACGATTTTGCCTCGTTAATGCATTTTTCAATTTTAATTTTTTTAATATTTTTTGTTTAATGAAACTCCTTAACTTCAAATTTAATCACCATCAATGGGGGAGTTTTTTTTTTGGAAAATTATAATAAATGATCTAAGAAAAATAATATTTATTAAGAGGGACCATAAAAATGATAATTATTTTGAAGGGCCAAAAATTAAAATATTAAAATAGAAAAACTAAGTTGCTCTTAGTTATATTTTCTATCTCTCTAATTAAATCAAAATCTAGAATGATTGATAAATAATGATAAATAGAGACTAAATCAGAATGTGTAAAACTAATGGTGATCGTCGTCGTCGTCACAATACATGTGTTTTCTTAATAGCTAGCTGGATAATGGAAAGGCTTTCTTATTATGTGTAAAATTGATGGTTTTGTTCATGACACTGTAAAGAAGCATCCTTTTCATGATTTTATCTGAATGATTTTTAAGTTCGCCGTGTGGAGCTTTCCAAATGATTACTTTATTCCAAAGATATCAAAGACACCAATTGTTTAAAGATAATTGTCACCATCAATAAATCGAAGAAGTCAGCACTTATTTTGGAAAAGGAAAAAAGTTCAAAACAAGGAGTGAAAATATTAGATTCGAAACAAATAATACGAAGGAGATGTGATGTCCCTAACTTAGAGGATGAGAATGAAGGTTGCCAGTGTAAGTGGTGGAGTTGGTAGAGGTGATGCGAAGTGAAAAGCGTTGGTCATTATTCTTTAAAAGTGTTAATGGCTACATTTAATTTGAGAAAGTTTGCATTTCCTTGAAATTTCATTGAAGCCTTGACTTGGGAGTTGAGATGGTTGTAGGTCGTTGGCGACGGAGGTGGAGAGAAAGTGAGATGGTGGAGGATGAAGATCAAAGATGAAGTCCGCACCAATCACTCTTGATTTTGATTTAATAAAAGAGAATATAGGAGATCGGGCTAAAAGGTATTTTAGTCTCTTTATTTTAATGTTTTAATTCCTGGTCCTTCAAAATAATTATCATTTTTATTGTCCTTCTCGATAAATATTATTTTTCTTAGGTCTTTTATTATAATTTTCCTTTTTTTTTTGTTTTTACATTTTTATATATTTATTTTTCTAATAACATTGCCTAATTTAAACCCATCAACACATATAAGAGATAGTTTTGATTTTTTTTCCTAATGAGATTTTCTAATTTAAACATGTTTGATTCTGAGAACACAAATGTCTAATCCCAGAAGATTAGTGATACTTGGTTTTGGATCTACTACTCTCTGCTGAGTAAGAGGTGGAAGTTCTGAAGATATGGCAGCTCTTCGATGCCTATGACGAAGGCACCCAAGAGCGTCCGACGATTGCCCAGTGACACTAAAATGGCATTCAGCCTAAAGGGGTGTGTGTGTAGTCTAACCGAATAGCAAAAGGATGTGTCTCCCCTTCGTACCTGAAGGTAATTCCCTATTTATAGGAATTACCTAGAGTTTCGTTATTATTCGTTGTGGGTCCGTGCCATGAAACTCCACGTCCAGCAAATGCCTGCTCCACTATCTGACGTTTCCTATTCCACTACCTGTACTGCTGAGATTAGTGTCTTAACCATAGGACGATTAGCATTTTACTTGCCTAAACCGATTCTTTTCTCCAATGGGTTATTGGGCCAAGTCAAGTCCAAGCCCAAAATATAAATCCGCAACAAAACCTATAAACATAAATGAGAGACGTATTTTTTATTTTTAATTCCTATTTTTTCTTTTCCACAAACCGAATGTCAATCAAGAGCAATAAGATGCATGATTTTGAAATTTGCTTTTGTCGCCATTTCATGTAGGGAAAACTTTCCAAAGTCAATTGTCATTTTAAGGCATATTTCGATGAAGGGTGGTGAAAAGTGCGTCTCCGATATCGATGAAGGCATATGCTGTTCGCATATCAAGATCGGATAACCATGTTCTGCCGTCGGACAAATTCTTTCTTCCTACTCATACTTTTACAATCGAACATATCGGCGAGAAGCTAGGCACTTGCTGTCTATAATGGAGAGCCGTGGAGTGTCATTAGAAGCTCGTGTTGTTATGAATGCTGAGGAGAGTGAATATTAACTTGATCATTAATTTCTTCGCTCTTATAGCAAAAAAAAAAATTCTTCGCTCAAGTGAAAGGATTGTCTAATCATGTCATATTAATATATTACACCTGTAACCATGGTTCTTAAAATCTCGATTTATCACTGTGATTTTATGTTTTTATGTTTTTTTATTAAAACGATTTTACTAATTTTCTAAACGCTTTTAAGTTTTTACGATTTTACTATGTTACAATTTTACGTTTTATGATTTTTCATTATCATTCTGTTTTCAAGTAAAATTTACGTTTTCACAATCATATCTTTAACTCGTTTCATAGCAAGCTAAACAGGCAACTATATTTAAACTCTGGGCAAGTACATCAAATATAAATTTTAGTGTATATTTCATTCTTAGCAATTCTAATTATAGTGAGACTACTGACGTGTGTGCTGCACATGCATGCTTGCGTTAGTTTTGTGCACTCCATGATATCTCCTAGACAAATCGTGATCACATAAGATATTGTGCCTGTTTGGAATCCAGAGCTTTTTGAGCGTTAGGACCAGTAATTTTGAATAAAAGTCTACTAACGCTGCTAACGTCCATTTAGTCTGTTTGGGTTGAGCGTTAAGAAAAAGCTCCTAACGCTCAAAAAGCCCATTAAGTCAAAAGCTCCACCATGGAGCTTTTTTCAAAACACTCTCAGCTTTTTGACGTGAGTCCCGCCACTTCTACCACTACCAATCCAAACACAAATCAGATAACTTTTAAGCCACCGCTCCTATCGCCAACCCAAACAGGCCCATTGTCAACTTACCTTAAAACTATATCATTTTTGGAGTTAGGGGGAATTAATGAATGATGTTTTTGTATTTATTGTATGAATTTTACCAAAACACTTTGGTAAAATTTATATAATAGATACAAAAACAAAAATACCAAAACACCATTTATTAATTCATCTAAAATTAAAATGACATCTTTTGAGAGTTAGGGGAATTAATGAAGGGTGTTTTGGTAAAATTCACATAATAAATACAAAAACACCCTTCATTGAATACCCCAACTCCTAAAACGACATAATTTTGGGGTGACTTAACAAAACCTTATATTAAGTGACATAACAAACGATAAACTCATATTATAAAGCATAATAATAATAATAATAATAATAATAAAATTTTTAACTAAATAATATTCCTATATAAAGTGAAATTAAAAATCATTTTTTTTTAATTTTAGAAATCAAATACTTTGTTGGGTGAGATAGGACAATTTTAGAAATGTTTGAGAGACCTATAGAAATTTTTTTCCCAACTGCTTGACATTTCACTAGAAGCTTGGACTTGTGGCTTTTAATAGAAATCAGATGAAAAAAAAAAAAGCTGAACCAAAAAAAAAATGAGCTGGCTTCTAGACTGATCTTTTTTTTAAACTTAGTGGCTCAAACTCTTTCAAACATAGACTCTTGCATATTATAGTTTTAGTAATTAATAAAATAATATATTAAAAATCTGATACAAATAAATAAAGATTAAATATCAATTTTGCCACGAAATACTGATTAGGGAGCATTCAACACCCGAAAGTTTTTTTTACCAAATTTACCCCAAAAATATGTAAAAGGTAGTAATTTTGTCTTGATTTAACATATGTTAGTAGTTAGTTGACTAACTTATGCTGACGTGGCTCAAGATTAAATGCCAGATAATAATCCTCGTCAGCATCTCATTTATCTCTCTCCATCCTTCGTCTCGCTTTCTCTTTCTCTGCCACTAACCCCAATCCTACTACCCTTTCATTTGAGCCAAAAAAAATCCTACTACCCTTTCAGTTTTCATGGACAATGACTCTACCTGCAGAATTCAATATATACAAACACAATGAATGACGATGCTATATATTCCTTTTGCTAACTCAATCTTACTCTGCTTTGCTCAATATTTAAAGAACACTCTTTCTTAGAAAATATCAGCCGACACTTTTACCCCTTGAGTGAATCTTGGGACCAAATCAAAATGGATCAAGCAAAGCCTCCGAAAGGATCACGGAATCGAAAGGTTTTTTTTTAAAAAAAAAAAAAACAAGAAAACAGCTTGAAAGGAAAGAAACCGAAAAAGGAAAATGTGGGGAAATTGGGTGTAATTTTCAACAGGAACCGCAGTTTTTGAGGAGGATGTAAAAAATCTGGGCTAAGCAGAAAGCTTTAAAGGGTAATAGCAAGATGATGTGTTGCTTAAGGAGGCCGAAAAGCAACCAAATTTACCGCAAAAAATAAAAAATAAAAAACCTAACCAAGCAATGAGCAAATCGACGAGGCTGAGACGAGGTCATTTGAATGAGAAATAGAACGAATCTGTAATTGATGCCAACAAATATAATAATCCCAACAGAGAAGACCTATGTGATTCACAAACTAGAAACAGGCGATCTTCCACAAAGGAGCCCAACAAGGAAGAAGGTAAGGGAGAAGGATTCGCCACAAAATCCATCAGAGGAGCCAAGAAATTTTAGGAACTGAGAACTCACTTCTTCCACGCCCGAGCAGCCATTAATTGAGTAGCCGCTGCCTCGAGCGGCAATCGTCAGATTCGATGTCGTCGGTGGTCAGGTGGTGAGCACCAACGGTTTTCACGAACTGCAAACGGATGGGGGCAGAGAAGCTGATGTAGAGCTCGTCATACATGGAGATGGGCTCGACGACTTTGAAGATGCGGACAAGGAAGAAGGTGAGGGAGGCAAGGTGGAGGATGTCTGATCTGAGACGCAATTGAGCTGGAGGGATAGGGAGAGAGCGAGAGGGAGAGGGAGAGGGAGCGGAGAGAGAGATGAATGATCCATTATGATTCAAGCTCACCTCCATCATGTTTCTTTCCCAGCAACGTGCCATTCTAACATCTACGTGGAGCTCCCATGAGATTTGGACAAAGTCGCTACTTTTTTTATGCTTGTGGGTTAAATTTGGTACTAAAAAAATTTTCAAGTACTGAGTGTTTTCTAACTAATATTTTCATGACAAAATTGGTATTTAACCCAATAAATAAAGCAGGCAACTTAGGGCTTTATGTATGATAAGTGAGTGACTTTCTATGTTAGAGTATGCTCCCTCAGGTCTCGTTTGTTATAAAGAAGATTTGGGGAAAAAAAAGAAAGGAAAGGTATGGAAGATTAGGATGGAACTTTAAAAATGTAAGTCGTTTGGTACACTAGGGAAAGGAAGTTAGTTGAGAGAAAATAAAATGTTTGGTATGAAGAAAATGAAGTTAGTTAAGTGGGAAAGAGAGGTAAAATACCAATAATGCCCCTAAAAAATAAAACAACCACACTATCTTCATTGCTCTCATCTGTGACCTTCTTGCTCACTCTCATCTATGACCTTCACTTTTGTCAATGGTCACTGGCGCCCTTTCCTTCATTGCGACCTTCACTTCTTCCCATTATGCCCCAATAATAAAAAATGGAGAAAATAATTTGACTGATTCAAAGGTACGTTCAAACGATGGCGTTAAGTTCGAACGTAATACATTAAAGTGAGAACGCATTCGAACAAAAAAATTGACAGTAACCAAACTTTTGTATCAGTTCATATCGGAACAGGACAAAAATTGTAATACCCCGGATTTTTATTAATAATAATAATAATAGAAATAGTAATAATAATGATAGATTAAAATAATACTGTAATACCCCGGATTTTTATCAATAATAATATAATGATAATGATACTAATAATAATAATAATAAAGTAATAATGAAATTTAATAATAATAACAATATAGTAAATAAAGATTTAGAATTTAATAATGTTTATAATATTTTATAATTTATTAATTGGAAATAATTATAGTAACAATAAAAGTTTAGAATTTAATTGTATGGTTTAAGAATTTATTAATTGGGAATATATTAATTAGATTATATAATATAATTCATTTCTATTTATATTAAATATATAATTGAGTCATTTTAATTTACCTTACTGTTGGGTAGTGATATTAGTGATCCTAGATATTAGCTATGATCCTAAATTTTAGCTAGAATAAATAGAAATATTATATATAATTGAAATATTATATATATATATATATATATATATATATATATATTGTATCGTAATAAATTGTAATAGGAATATATTAACTATATTATTAATAATTAGATTGTATAATATAATCTATTTCTATTTATATTAATTATGTTAATATTTCATATTTTTATTTATTTATATTAGAAAATCTTATTATATATTCTATTTATTATATAGAATATATATCTGTTTATTTTATATTTGTAGTACTCCTGATTAATAATAGAATTAATAATATATTAAAATAATAATAATAATAATAATATATTACAATCTAGAAATCTATAGTGTTTGTGTTGTTAATTTATTAATTGAGAATAATTAAAGGGCCCAGCCCATAACTAAAACCCTAAGTTTTAATTATAAATTTAGGTATAGCCGTCAAAAACCTAAAAACACACGATACTTTTCCTCTTCCGTTGTTTTCTTCTCAAACCCTCTTTCTGTGCATCAAATCAAAATTAGGTCGCTAGCAAGAACGGAGGCCAGGTAATCCTAATCCCCATGAGTAGGTTAGATTTATGTAAATTTTGTAATCCTAATCCCCATGAGTAGGTTAGATTTATGTAAATTTTGTAATCCTAATCCCCATGAGTAGGTTAGATTTATGTAAATTTTGTAATCCTAATCCCCATGAGTAGGTTAGATTTATGTAAATTTTGTAATCCTAATCCCCATGAGTAGGTTAGATTTATGTAAATTTTGTAATCCTAATCCCCATGAGTAGGTTAGATTTATGTAAATCTTGTAATCCTAACCCCATGAGACTTAGATATAGAGATAGTTATATAAATATAGAATTCTCCTCTCGACTTGCGTGTTTGATTTACAAATGTGTCTGTGCGTTTTCCTTACCTATTGAATACAATTGAATTGTTTCGGGTAACGTGCTTCAATATCATTTAATCAAATTTTCCCCAACGCGTGGCCTATTTCTTTTGTGATTGAAAATCGCCTCGATCATCGTGCGCAAATGTTTACATCCCCTGTGCGTCATTTTTCTCCTTTTTCTTTTTCTTTTTCTTTTTTCTTTCTTTGCTTGACTTCGTGATTACAATATAAATTATACCCTGTAAAACGAAAATTTGCAATATCCTATGCTCCTTATAATACTATAATTAATAAGTCTTGCACATATTTGACCACGTTACTTTTCTAATTATTATTTGATTTCTTTTTATGTAATATCTTCTGTACAATAAGATAAGGTACCAATAATTCAAAATATCCTTATATCCTATATTTAATTAAATAAATATATATATATATATATAAGATAATTAAATAATAGAGATAATGTAGGAGTTTGTCTTGTGTGTGTTTTAAAACAACTTAAACAGTGGGAGGATAGCTTTGGGATGGTACCTCCCAAAGTGATGAACACAACCCTTAGGCTTTATGCCTCGAAATATTATGTGATGAGAAAATTGAGAATCCGTTCTTCCCAAAGTGGTGTCTGGCAGGTTTCCGGGACACTAGTAGCAACTCTGGGAAGAGGTGTGCACACTAGGAAGATACGATTATTATGTTTATGGCCAATTGATTGTGACTGGCGGGTTTCCGGGTCACAGGGTAGACTGGCAGGTTTCCGGGTCTACCATGGTTCTCTTCCCACTAAACTAAATGGACTGGCAGGTTTCCAGGTCCAAATAAAATTTAATAAAAATTAATGAATGACAGTGAATATGAAACAAATATTTTCGATTATATAAATATATAAAGTTTTTCTCTTTTTTAACATGAGAATATTTTATTGTTATTTTTGTATTATCTTTGTTTATTAGGATTACCAGCGTTTGCTGATGTATGTGTGTTCATGGGCTGCGACGATCCTTCGGGGGAGCAGATTTTCATTGAAACAGGTCTCAAGCTGGGGCTAGCAGTGATAAGTGAGGAAAAATAATAAAAAAAGCTCTAGCTAATTTCTTCTTGTTTTATTTTATTTTATTATTTGGATAAGACATCTCTATTTAAGTTTTAGTTGACATTTATGTAATAAGTAGCCTTGCGCTTGTCCCAGTACAAGTGCGGCGGTAACACTCCCCAAGATTGTTATTTCGAAATTCATTAGTTTATTTATAAAAATCATTTAAATTTTTGTTATTGAAATCGGGGGTGTTACAAATACTAATAAAATAATATTGGTTAATAGTAGAAATAAAAAAAGTAGTAGTAGTAGTAGTAGTAATAACAACAACAACAGTAGATTAAAATAATAATAATAGTATAGTAAAAAACAATAAATAATGTTGTATTGTTTTTGTGGTAATCATATTATTTTGTAAATAGTATTATTAGATTGGTTAAGATTATATCCAAGAATCTAAGAGTTAGTTAGATCAGATGATATTTTCAATTTTTTTAATTCATTTATTGGGAATAAGTAAATAGCCCAACCCAATAGCTAAAACCCTAGTTTTAATTATAAAAATTAGGTCTAGCTGTCAAAATATAAGAACGCTCGATACTTTTCTCCTCCGTCAAAATAATACCCCAGATTGTTATAATAATAACAATAACAATAATATAGTAATAATAAAATTTAACAATAATAATAATATAGTAAATAAAGATTTAGAATTTAATAATGTTTGTATTATTTTATAATTTATTAAGTGGCATATTTTTTTAAAAAAAAAACCCAGCCCATAGATAAACCCTAAATTTTAATTATAAACTTAGGTTTAGCCGTCTAAACCTAGCAACGCTCGATAGTTTTCTTCTCCGCTACCTTCTCTTCTCAAATCCTCCTTCCGGACTCTCATTAAATTATTTGCTAGAAAGCTAGCAAAAACGGAGACCAGGTAATCCTAATTCCCATGAGTCTTAGGATTAGTCTTATATAAATTTTGATAGGGTTCATATATATATGAAAAATATTATAAAACCTAACCCTAGATCGATAGGAACAATATTAAAGGCGTTGCATTGTAATACAGATTTGGATTATGTGAGTAACTTTTTTTGCAATCAATTGTCGAATTCTTGAAGGATGAATTGAATACATTTGACAGTTGTTTTATTTCTTCATCTCGGCCTGTGTGCTTTAATTGCATAGATATATGATTGAATCCAAATTTGTCCCTATACGTCTCTTTTTCTTCATGATTGAAACCAATTCTTCACCTCGGCTTTCGTGCGTCGTTTTTTTTCCCCTTTTTTTGTAGTCGCATTATATTATATTCTAGTGCAACAAATTGCAATATATACATATATATATATATATATGATACTCGTGTACGATGCTATAGTTAATATCACCTGAATATGTCTGTCCATGTTTTTATATTAGTTGATTATCTTTTCTGTATATAATATTTACCGCTTAATAAAATAAGATATGAACAGATTTTAAGTCAAATATCTTTATATTCTATATTTAATTAAAATAATAGGAGAATGTATAAAAGATAAGTAAATAATAGAAATAATTTAGGAGTATATTTTGTGTGTATTTTAAGTAACTTAATAGTGAGAGGATAGCTTTGGGATGGTATCTCCCATAGTGATGAACACAACTTATGGGCTTTATGCCCTCGATATTTATTTGATGTGAAAATGATTGTAATACCTTGGATTTTTAATGAAAATAATAATAATAATAGAAATAGAAATGATAATGATAGATTAAAATAATACAAATAAATAAATTAATAGTTTGTATTATTCCTGTGGTAATCATATTATTTTGTAAATAGTATTATTAGATTGGTGAAGATTAGATCCTAGATTATAGGAGTTAGTTATATCAGATTCTAATTTTAATCTTTTTTTGAATTCATTATCGGATTCAAAATATATCTAATAATTAAAAGGTTCAGCCCATAGCCAAAACCCTAGATTTAATTATAAATACCAGGTCTGGCCGCTTAAACCCAAAAAAACACCCGATACTTTTCTCTGCCGCTATACTCTCGTTCTTCTAGGAAGGTAGCAAACACGGAGATCAGGTAATCCTAATCTCATGAGCCTTAGGGTAGTCTTATATCTTGATAGGTAATCTGATCCCTAGGTCATAAAAATTAATGGTTGTTTGATCAATTACATAATATATAGGTGCGTTTTTCTTTGAATGATTTTTCTTCTTTTTCTCGCCTCGACCTCCGTGCGTAATTGCCAACATATATGTTAATCCACTTGTTTCCTGAATCCAGTTGGGTACGTTTTTATGAATGATTTTTCTTCTTCTCACCTCGATCTCCGTGCGTAATTGCAAATATATATATGTTAATCCAATTGTTATCTAGTTAGGCATCTCGTCTTTTGTGCGTGAGATGTATATTGTATATCAATATCCCTGTGCGCAATCCATTTTGTGATTGAAAAAGACAACTATTACTTTGCCTCGGTTCGCATGAAGGAATTCTATACACCTGTGCGTTTTTTTTTCATGAATAAGGAATTGATTAAAAATGCATGTACATATTTGTTATCTTCTTTTACTATTGGATTTTCTTTTTCTTTATGTAATATCTCGTACACAATAAGATAAGATACGGATAGATTTTAGGTCAAAATTTATTTATGTTTATATTTAATTAAAATAATATAAAAATATAAAATACAAGTAAATAATAGAAATAATTTAGGAGTCTATTTTATGTGTGTGTTTTAAATAACTCTGTAACACCCCCAATTTCTAACAGTTATAATAACAAGAATTTAAATAATTTTTTTATAGATAAATTAATGAAATTCGAAATAAACAACATTGGGGAGTGTTACCCCGAGACAAGTGCAAGGCTACTTATTACAAATAAAGTAAATTCAAACTTAAACAAAATATGGTCTACTCCAACCAAAATAAAATAAAATAAAATTTAGATGAAGGTGCTTCCTCACTTCTCACAGTTAGTTCCAACAGCTCCAACAGCCCCAACTCGAGACCTGTTTCACTGAAAATTTGCTCCCCCGAAGGATCATCGCAGCCCATGAACACAAACATCAGCAAAAGCTGGTAATCCCAATAAACAAAGATAATACAAAAATAACAATAATAATATTCACATGTTATAAAAAGAAAAATATATATATTTATATATAGTCTAAAATATTTGTTTCATATCAACTGTCATTCATTAATTTTTATTAAATTTTATTTGGACCAAGAAACCTGCCAGTCTACCCTGTGACTCAGAAACCTACCAGTCACAATCATCAATTGGCCATAAACATATAAACATATCTTCCTAGTGTGCACACCTCTCCCCAAAGTTGCTACTAGTGTCTCGGAAACCTGCCAGACACCACTTTGGGAAGAACGGATACTATCATTTTCACATCACATATATATCGAGGGCATAAAGCCCATAAGTTGTGTTCATCACTTGGGAGGTACCGTCCCAAGCTATCCTTCCACTGTCAAATTGTTTTAAAACACACACATATTAATCTCCTAAATTATTTCTATTATTTACTTATCTTATATATATATATATATATATATATTTATAATTAAAAATATATATAAGGATATTTTAACCTAAAATCTGTTGGTATCTTATCTAATAACACTAGTGGTATTACATAAAGGAAAGAAGAAATCAAATAATAATTATATAATTAAAAGAAACACGGACCCCACAAAAAAAATGATGCACAAGGAACTCCATCCAATTGTATTTCACGCAGGCCGAGGCAGAGCCATTGGCATTTAATCACAAAGGAATACGCACAAGGGAAAATTCATATTGTTCAATCAATTAAAAAAACGCACAGGGGAAATGGAAAATTCTTACTATTGAATCAATTAAAGAAAAACGTACAGGGGAATTGAAAGCACGCACACCGATACAAACAATTGTGTTTAATTCATAATGAAAACGCAAGTGATATGCAGAATTGTACCACGCAAGTCGAGGCATGCAATTATATATATACATATATATTTCTGTACGTATGGAAATTAAACAACAATTGGTTTCTATATTCTATAGATCAGGATTACCTATTAAGATATAAAAATTAGCCTATGACTCATGGGGATTAGGATTTTCTATCAAAATTTAAAATAAACCTAATACTTATGGGAATTAGGATTACTTATCAGGATTCATATAAAACTAACCTAGACTAATGGGAATTAGAATTACCTGGTTTCTGTTTGCTAGCCTCCTAGAAAAATGAATTGATGAGAGTCCGGAAGGAGGATTTGAGAAGAGAAGGTAGCGGAGAAGAAAACTATCGAGCATTGCTAGGTTTAGACGGCTAAACCTAAGTTTATAATTAAAATTTGGGGTTTAGCTATGGGCTGGGCTTTATTTTATTATTTCCAATTATAAAACAATATAATTAAATATCTAAATTTCTATTATTACTATAATTATTTCCAATTAATAAATTGTGAAATAATACATACATTATTAAATTCTAAATATTTATTTACTATCTTATTATTATTATTATTAAATTTTATTATTGTTATTGTTATTATTATAATAATCTGGGGTATTACATTGTTTTGACGGAGGAGAAAAGTATCGAGCGTTCTTATGTTTTGACAGCTAGACCTAATTCTTATAATTAAAACTAGGGTTTTAGCTATTGGGTTGGGCTCTTTACTTATTCCCGATAAATGAATTAAAACAAATTGTAGAGTCTTATCATTAGATATATTTTAAATTGAAGATATCATCTGATCTAACTAACTCCTAGATTCTTTGATCTAATCTTAACCAATCTAATAATACCATTTATAATATGATTACCACAAAAACAATACAACATTATTATTATTATTATTTTAATCTACCGTTGTTGTTGTTGTTATTATTATTACTACTACTACTACTACTTTTTTCTTATTTCTACTATTAATCAATATTATTTTAATCTATCATTATCATTACTATTTCTATTATTATTATTATTAATAAAAATCTGGGGTATTACAAACTTAATAGTGGGAGGATAGCTTGGGAAGGTACCTCCCAAGTGATGAACACAACTTTTGGGCTTTATGCCACTGATGTAAAAATGATAGTGGACCTGTTTGGGTTGGCGGTAGGAATTGGTGGCTTAAAAGCCATCTGACTTAAAAAAAGCTCGGTAGGAAAAAAGTCAGATTATAGATAATAATTTATGTTTGGATTGTCCATTTGGCTTTTACAGAAATGACTTTTTTCTAAATTGAGGAGTGTTTTGATTATTATTTCAAAAGTCAGTTGAGATAAAAAATGGCTAAAAAATGGCATGAACTTTATTAAATACTCCCACTGAACTTAAATATAATATAGAATTAATATTTTTTAAGAAATTGAGGAAGCTAATTAAATTACTCAAGAGTATTTTTATTTCTTTTTTTCTTTAAATTAATTAATTTGATTAATAAACTAATATTTTTAATGGATAAAATTGTTTATATAATAAAATATAAACAAACAGGCCTCTTCATAATAAACTAATATTTTATTCATCAAATTATTCCTTTGCGTCATGAAATAAGCTCCATTCTGAAGCGTTCCAAAAAGCTCAGTACGTTGGGTTTATTGCAAAAAGTCAACAATTCATCCAAACACGCCCCAGCCGCTTTTTCTTCACTGATCATTTTTCCCAACGCCCAACCACATATATTTGCCTGCAACGCTCTCAATAGCGTGGGTCCAAACAGGCTCAGTATCCGTTCTTCCCAAGGTGGTGTCTGACAGGTTTCCGGGACACTAGTAGCAACTTTGGGAAGATGTGTGCACACTAGGAAGATATGATTATATGTTTGTGGCCAATTGATGATTGTGACTGGCAGGTTTCCGGGTCACAGGGTAGACTGGCAGGTTTCCGGGTCTACCATGGTTCTCTTCCCACTAAACTAAATGGACTGGCAGGTTTCTGAGTCCAAATAAAATGTAATAAAAATTAATGAATTATATTTGATATGAAACTATTATTTTAGATTATATATATAAAAATATATATTTTTCTTTTTATATCATGTGAATATTTTATTTGTCATTATATTTATTATTATTATTATTGTATTTTTGTATTATCTTTGTTTATTAGGATTACCAGCTTTTGCTGATGTATGTGTTCATGGGCTGCGACGATCCTTCGGGGGAGCAGATTTTCATTGAAACAGGTCTTAAAGCTGGGGCTGCTGGGGCTAGCAGTGAGAAGTGAGGAAGAATAATGAAAAGTTCTAGCTAGTTTTCATATTTTATTTTACGCTTTGGATAAGACATTTTTATTTAAGTTTTGATTCATATTAGTGTAATAAGTAGCCTTGCACTTGTCCCAGTACAAGTGCGGTGGTAACACCTCCCCGATTTGTTTATTTTGAAATTCAATAATTTTATTAGGATTTTATGCTATGAAATCTGTTAGAAATTGAGGGTGTTACAATGATACTATCCGTTCTTTCTAAGGTGGTGTCTGGCAAGTTTCTGGGACACTAGTAGCAATTTTGGGAAGAGGTGTGCATACTAGGAAGATATGTTTATTGCCAATTGATGATTGTGACTGGCAGGTTTCCGGGTCTACCATAGTTCTCTTCCCACTAAACTAAATGGACTGGCAGGTTTCCGGGTCCAAATGTAATTAATAAAAATTAAAATTTATAAAAATTAATAAATGATATTTGATCCGATGAAGGTATATAGATATAGTGAAATTGATATTTTAGATTATAGATATGTATATGTTATTTTTTTTTCTTTTTATCAGCTCGTAAATATTTTATTTATTTATTTTTTTATCATTATTTTTCCATATTATTTTTGTTTATTAGGATT
Organism: Acacia crassicarpa; assembly: GCA_034222035.1. Taxonomy (NCBI): domain Eukaryota; kingdom Viridiplantae; phylum Streptophyta; class Magnoliopsida; order Fabales; family Fabaceae; genus Acacia; species Acacia crassicarpa. Next base: position 929,128 of record JAWXYG010000004.1, read on the forward strand.
ACCAGCTTTTGCTGATGTTTGTGTTTATGGGCTGTGACCATCCTTCGGGTGAGCAGATTTTCAGTGAAACAGGTCTCAAGTTGGGGCTGTTGGGGCCAGTAGTGAGAAGTGAGGAAGAACGATGAGAATGCTAGCTAGTTTTCCTTATTTTATTTTACGCTTGAGTAAAACATTTTTATTTAAGTTTGGATTTATATTAATGTAATAAGGTAACCTTGCACTTGTCCCAGTACAAGTGCGGCGGTAACACTTCCCCAAGTTGTTTACTTCGAATTTCATTAATTTATTTATGAAAATCATTTAAATTTTTGTTATTATAACTGTTAGAAATTGAGGGTGTTACAACAATAGTCATTCACACACAAGTACCCGAAACATCAGAACCCAAATGCCTAGAACCCCAAGGAGGGTCCAAATAAGAATATCAAGAGATGAGTAATGTATTAAACCAGTTTTGAATCCGAGAAGAAGGAAAAAATTAAAAAAATAATCTTAATCAACAAAAGAGGACACAAGTGTGGACAAAAAAGCGATACATACAACCAAAAACAGAAACACCCAAGCCTGCAAAATTCTCTTTAACAACCACTTGTTGACAACAATGTCGAATCTCCATCCCAGAAGAGAAAATTATACAGCAGGCACACCTCCGAAAGTCTAGAAGAGAAAAATTTATGCTCAATAAAGCTCGATGTATAACCTAGAAGATGGGGCGACTAAATCGAAGATGTGATGAAATCTGCAAATTGGCGCAAGAGATGTGATTTTTTATATGGTATTTCTGTCCAATTTTTTAGTCTCCCGGGAAGATTTAAACTTTTTCTCCATTTTCGGATGGAATGGAGGTTCCTACTTTTAAGGGAAGATCAAAGGTTGCTGGAAGATGGTTTCCAGAAGGTGCTGCTACCAAACACGTTTTGTGATGAAAGATATGTAATCTTCCCTTTCCTTTAGCCTACCTTCCGCGTAACAAATGGATCCTCACTTCCTTCTGATGTTCATATTTCTAAGATGTTTTGAAAAATGTACGTTGTAAATAATAGCAGTATGTTTTTCACCAAGAAAAATACGCTTAATTAAAATGATGCTTTCGGTGAATTGGAAAAGGGTAAAAAAGAAGAGAGCATCTGACAAAGGGCGTTATAATGATTATTAATATAAATAAATACACTTATCTTTAAAAAAAAAGTAGGAAGTCCGACAACTAATGATTATTTTTCATCTCTTTTAAAACACATCTGTTCTTTGGGTCATGCAAAACAATTCTCTCTTTTTGAAGTTAAAAGCAAGATTCAAGACATGGAGACACGTATCTCCACACCGTCCCGCTGCTCTGTTGTTCAGATTTTTTTTTTCCCACTAAATTAGATTAAATGCATGGCTGTATGCTTTATTACTGTCCAAAGCTAAGGAGGGATCTCTGCTTCTCGTCATTTCATAGGATTTCCCTTCCTTTTCTCCCCGCTTTTAGTGCCATAAACTCGACTCTCTTTGATTCCTTCTTCTGAGGTCGAAGTATTCTCCATCATTGCTTCCAGATCTTGCAGTGATTTGGACCCCTACAGATTACAAGCTCTCCCTTTCACTGCTTTTTTGGTTCACTATTTGGTTCTTGATCTACGTATTCAATTACCGACACAGATCCGATTCTCTAACATTCGGGTCATCCGTCATAGGCGCCATGGCGGCCGCGAACGCTCCGATCGCCATGAGAGAGGCTCTAACTGTGAGTTATACTTCACATTTCTACCTTGCATATGTTTTAACACCCCCTCCTCCTAAATTTTTTTGTTCGCTGAGCTGAATTGGCACTTTTATTACATTCCTTGAGTCTAAGATTATTTGTTTTTCTTCAAATAATCATAGAGGTCCTGCTGCTATAGTGAGCTCAATTATAGTCTCCAGTTAAGCACTGTTCAATAGTATTTATCGATAGTGTGATGAACTTTACTTTACTTACTTAGCATCAAGTCTGAACAGGTCTGAATGATCTTATTTTGAGCTTGAACTGGAAAGTAAGATTTTTATTCCTTTGTTCTCGCCAATTGCGTATTTCACCTAGCATACTGAGCTGTGTCATTCGTGTTTTCTGACTTGTTATTGTAGTTGCCAAGCATTGGCATCAATCCACAATTCATCACTTTTACACATGTAACAATGGAATCCGACAAGTATATATGTGTTCGGGAAACAGCTCCTCAGAACAGCGTGGTTATAATTGATATGAACATGCCAATGCAACCTTTGAGGAGGCCTATTACAGCAGATTCAGCTCTTATGAATCCGAATTCCAGAATTCTTGCTTTGAAGGGTAGGATATATCTTTGTAATCTCCTACTGAAATCGCAAGTTGCTTTTTAGTTACTAATGCTGCAGATACTGGATCTCCTAGCATTTCACTGTTGTCATGTTTGCTATCTATTATTGTTGATATCACAATTTATTGGCTGCTAAAATTTCTTGTTTGATTGCTTCTCTTGTTTAATATTGATGCAACCTCTAAATAAAATAGTTTGGTTCATTTTGACTAGTTTGCTTTAAAGCTCATGGGCGTATCTATACTCTTTAGTATAACCATTTGGACTCGTGGTTAGTTTCTCAATTGGTATAATGTTTAGTTGACAAGTTTATGACAGTGTAATTTTTTCATTTTCCGGTCCCTTGTTGTTTCTGCTGCCTTAGTCTGTTAGAATGACTATACGATAGTTGAGAAAATATCTTTAATTTGATCATTAGGATTACAGAACTATGAAGCAAGGATCTTTGATTGATTTGAAACTCTGAATTCGATTTAAATTCTACACAGCAGATCCAATGAACATAATGTATCTGTACGTATAATAGACTTTGAAGTTGATTTACATTCTACACAGCAGATCCAATGAACTTAATGTATCTGTACATATAATATAGGATATAAGGCAAAGTAAAATTTCTTTATGGGACAGAAAGAATATATGGGGGGAAAGTTCATATTTCCCCCCATATTAAGGTATCAGGCGTCTTTATTAAGTTTAGTCTTGTAGAAATAAGTCAGGCTGCAGGTTTATGAATGATTTTATTACTTGTAGCTTTATATGCATGCATGCTTGCGCTCGCACTTGCCGGCATGGGGGGTATCCTTACTTTTGTTTGTATTGTTTTTTATCCCTGAAAATTTGTTTCTAAAATATTTTCTCTGGCTGTTGGGAAACATCGTCTATGAATTCGCCTATCAGGCTTTCCTGCTTTGATGATGGTTGCTTGTAATTTGATACCCTCCACCTAAGCTACTGTATTTTTACTGGGTACTAATTTCATATGAAGTCTACCAGTTGTGTTGAATCTAAATATGTTCATGTTATCATCATTTTGCAACTTGACAGTACTAATTTAATGCTCACTTTTGGAATGTTTCCATCCATTGGGAGAAAATTTACGGTTTCAGCTGATTATGCTTTGTGCTTGTATTTGTTCTGTACATAAATTTTTAATTTTGAAATATCGTCACTAATATGTCATATATTCCTCTTGAAGCCCAACTCCAAGGGACTACTCAAGATCACCTACAAATATTTAATATTGAGATGAAAACAAAGATGAAATCCTATCAGATGCCTGAGCAGGTAGTTATTGTAAATTTCTAAACTCTGAATATACTTTTGACGCCATGGTTGCTTAGACTGACTTGATTAATTCTTCTGGAATTCCTTATTGCATGTGTAGGTAGTCTTTTGGAAATGGATTACCCCAAAGATGTTGGGTCTTGTGACTCAAACCTCAGTATACCACTGGTCAATAGAAGGTAAGCTAATGATAATCTGCTCAACTTAGCATTTTTTTGTGTGAGCGTGTGTTTGTGTTCGTAGTTTACACAATCTTGCTCTGTGGGGACTGTAGCTAATCTGCACATTGATAACTGGTATATGTTGATGTATGCTATACAGGTGACTCTGAACCTGTAAAGATGTTTGAAAGAACAGCAAATTTTGCAAACAATCAAATAATTAATTATAGATGTGACCCTACTGAAAAGTGGCTGGTCTTGATTGGCATTGCTCCTGGTTCCCCTGAGGTATATCTTTACTGTCTACTCTATTAAGCTAATATGGTGAAGTACATTCAACATTCTATGGGTTTTCCATTTAGCTCAGTTTCTTTTGTCTTCAGATCTGTATCTGCTAGATACAGCTGGATACAACTATATGAAAATTATGACATATTTCACTATGATTTTCACCATCCTGGCATTGCTTGGTTGATTTTCCATTCTAGAGGCCGCAGTTGGTTAAAGGGAACATGCAACTTTTCTCTGTGGATCAGCAGAGAAGTCAAGCTCTCGAAGCACATGCTGCATCATTTGCTCAATTCAAAGTGTGTTTCTTTTCTATTCTGTGCACTATGTGCATTAATTTCTTTATTTGTTATTACTTGAATAAGTTTGGAAAAAAATAAACTGGGTTTTGGATAGGTTCTTGGGAACGAAAATCCTTCTGTACTGATTTCTTTTGCCACAAAGACACTCAATGCTGGTCAAATTATATCCAAATTACATGTTATTGAGCTGGGTGCACAGCCAGGTATATTGTCATTTCATTCACATTATATATCCGGCAGCACGGGTGAACAAATTTGTACTGTGATTATATATTCACATTATTCATTGGGCAACATGGGTGAACAAATTCGTCTTGTGATTATTTATTTATTTCTTATCATGAGATTCCGTATTGAATACTCATCCTTCTTAATTATTTTTGAAGGATGAGTCATTGTCTCTTGACCTTTTCCATTACATGAAAACAACAAGAAGTTTTATTCCACTGTGGGTCAACTACACTGATTGTAGTTCATTGTTCAACCCATTGTGCTCTATGAACAACCAACTCTTTAGATATGTCATTTACGAATACATTATTCTTGTGGATGTTAACTTTCCAAATCTGTTGGCAGGGAAGCCATCATTTACAAAGAAACAGGCAGATCTTTTCTTCCCCCCGGATTTTGCTGATGACTTTCCAGTTGCCATGCAGGTATGGAAATTGCTGAATGTTGTTGGTCATTTCATTAATAATGCATGTATTTGATCTCTAATATATATATATATATATGTATGTATATGTATATGTGTATATATATATATATATTGGCAGATATCCCACAAGTACAGTTTGATTTTCGTGATCACCAAGCTTGGCCTACTTTTTGTCTATGACTTAGAGACAGCTACTGCAGTATATAGGAACAGAATTAGCCCAGATCCTATTTTTTTGACTGCAGAAGCTTCATCAGTGGGAGGTTTTTATGCTGTCAACAGGAGAGGCCAGGTGTTATTGGCTACTGTTAATGAACAAACCATCGTGAATTTTGTCAGTGGTCAAGTATGTTTTGGACCTTCTCATTAGTTATGTGGCATGTGAGAAATGAATATTGTTCTAACCTTTTTTTCTGGTGATTATCACAGCTAAACAATTTGGAGCTGGCAGTTAACCTTGCCAAAAGAGGAAATCTTCCTGGGGCTGAGAAGCTGGTATGTCTGGCTTTATATAGAATGCTATGACATCTCTTCATCAAGATGTTGTTTGAGAAATCCAAAAAATAAACTCAGATCTAGCGTCTTTTAATCTCTTGAAGTTTTATATAGTTGCTAAATGCTAACTCTTTGTGAGGCTTTGTTGGAATTGCAACTTGTGTATTAGAAGGTTGAGGCCAATCTTTCTTTATTTTTCTTCTTTTTGTGGAATTCCTTAGTTCATGTTATTTCACATGTTTTCAACTTGTTTATACTTGGATAAATGTCATATATTTGTGAAAGATTGATGCCTGGGATGAGGGTGGTTAGTAGTGACCTCAGGTGCTGTATGCTGTAAATTTGTTGCTCCTTTTGGTATTTGCTCCCTTTCATTGTATATAATCTCCAAATCACGTTGTTTCTTTTTCTATTTCTCATGAACTTTAAAATGGATTAACTATAATTTGTATGGGCCTCTATGATGCTTGTTCTGTTCAGTTCCTAGCGTAGCTCTTTTATGCATGGGCACAATGACTTATCTTCTTGTTGCTATATTACAGGTTGTGGATCGTTTTCATGAACTCTTTGCCCAAACAAAGTATAAAGAAGCAGCTGAGCTTGCTGCTGAATCTCCACAAGGAATTCTTCGTACACCTGACACTGTTGCCAAATTTCAGGTTTCTTAGCTTCCTTTTATTTTCAAATTGTTGTGTTTTGAGCTTCTGAAGCCGAGTGTCTGTGTGCTTTATCTGGAAGTTTTGTCCAGTTAGTTGACATTTCGTTTGTAGGGAAACTAAATATCACTGGTAGATTTAGTCCTATTATCTTTAACATTTAACCTCTCCTATATCATCAGAAGAAAGAAAAATTAAGTCTCATTCGACATTTGCTTTTATTATTTGAGAAGAAGTAAGGAAGATTGTGCTTAGGTTCATTCTGCAATGAAGATTTAACTTGACGGTTGTAGTTGCTTGTTGAAGGGGAATGAAAGATTTGAACTTTCTGCATTTTTTGTAGTGTACTTTCTTGCTCAGAGGCTGTAATTGTGAAAGTTTTGCAATTTGTGGCAGAGTGTTCCTGTGCAAGCTGGACAAACTCCTCCACTCTTGCAGTATTTTGGAACACTGTTAACAAGAGGAAAATTGAATGCTTTTGAGTCCTTGGAATTGTCACGGCTTGTTGTGAACCAAAACAAGAAAAATCTTTTGGAGAATTGGCTGGCTGAGGACAAGCTGGAATGCAGTGAGGAGCTTGGTGATCTTGTTAAGGTTGGGTTGCATCTTAAGTTCTGATATTAGTGAAATGATTCCGTTTCAATGCTATATATACTTTTTATACTCCTCTTTTCCTAGTGGTATACTTCTAATCAAATTTACCTAATGTGAAATGGTTTATGTTTTTAATTTGATGAATATTCCCCATTGTAGACAGTAGACAATGATCTTGCTTTGAAAATATTTATCAAAGCCAGAGCTACTCCAAAAGTCGTTGCTGCTTTTGCTGAGAGAAGGGAGTTTGACAAAATCCTGATATACTCAAAACAGGTATTGGATCAGTTTTTGTATTGAGAATAAGTGTGGTTTGTACTTCCATCTTTTCCTGTTTATTTAATTTCTTTACTGTTGCAATAGCTGGTGGAGTAGTTTGCATAGCTATTGTAATTGTTGTTGCTCTTTTCCCCTCTCCTTCCGTTTTACTTGAAGTGATTGGGTTTTGATGTTTCCATGTTGCTATAGGTTGGGTACACACCTGATTACCTCTTCCTTTTGCAAACAATTCTCCGTACAGATCCTCAGGTATGTGAGAAATCTTTTCTGTGCATATCATGTGATCACTTTATTTGACCTATTTTCTTTGTAATTTTTCATTTACTGCCATCCTGTTGGATATTTTATTTCCAATTGTATTAAACAAAACAGCACAATAAGTTGACATTATCAGCTGAAAATTTTCCAGACAAGAAACTCCTGGAATTGACTTTTCCATATTGATTTTTCAGGGTGCCGTTAATTTTGGATTAATGATGTCTCAAATGGAGGGAGGTTGCCCTGTTGACTACAACACCATAACTGATCTGTTTCTACAGGTGCTTTATCTATGCAACTACATTAATTAAGCTGCTTCAGTGGACTGGGATCATGATTTCAATGATTTAGCTATCCCATGATCATTGCTTTTTTTATTCAATGTTCTTCTAAATGTCAGCATGCCTGCTATGCTGGTTCTTATTGTCCAGCCATGCTTTCAGCAATGGATTGTTTGATAGTCCACTTACGATTTCACCCCCTCCTTTTGGGATTACTCAGAGGAACTTAATCCGTGAGGCAACAGCTTTTCTCTTAGATGTTCTGAAGCCAAATCTACCAGAACATGGGTACCTCCAAACAAAGGTTCTGATCCACTTGACCCTTTTTTATGGGCCTTTGTTCTTAATCTCTTTCTTTGTATTGACATGACAATTTTTTTGTTTATTCTATTTTTCAGGTGTTGGAGATAAATCTGGTAATGTTCCCCAATGTAGCTGATGCAATCCTGGCAAATGGCATGTTCAGCCATTACGATCGCCCTCGTATAGCCCAACTATGTGAAAAGGCTGGTCTTTATGTGCGAGCTTTGCAAGTAATGCCATTTTAAATTTGTTTAATTGTTTCTCTATAAGTTACTTTGAAGTGAAATTAAACCCCTTCATTGAATGCTTTACTTCTCTGCAGCATTACACGGAGCTGCCAGATATAAAACGAGTTATTGTTAACACACATGCAATAGAGCCACAGGTTTATATGCTGCATCATACATGAGTTGTATCTTATTTTACATCATGGGAGTTTCTAAAATACACACACATTTTCTCATTTACAGTCACTGGTAGAATTTTTTGGTACTCTTTCAAGAGAATGGGCTTTGGAGTGCATGAAAGACCTTTTGCTGGTCAATCTCAGAGGAAACCTTCAGATAATTGTGCAGGTACGGATGTATCACTGTCTTCTTAGACATAAATGATATTAATTATTTCATAACTAAATCTTACGCATGTCCATCCAGGTTGCAAAAGAATATTGTGAACAATTGGGCATTGATGGCTGCATAAAGCTTTTTGAGCAGTTTAAGTCATATGAAGGACTTTACTTTTTCCTTGGATCATATTTGAGTTCCAGGTACAAGAACTAATTTTTTCTGGTTTGTTAATGTATATTTGGACTGAGGATAATGCAGGAAGAAGGAAGGGACTTATTGATTAAGACATTTTTCTTTTATTTTTTGATTCAAACAAACTGTTCTTCCTTCCCTTTTCATGCACTGAAAAATAAAAGTTTGATTTAAATCTACATCAATGAGAATGTCTAGATTAAATCTTTTCTTTCGTCTCCTCCATTCTCCTCAGTGAAAACATAGCTGGAGTGATCCCGTATATGACGTAGATATTGTTCAATATATGTCTGCTAATATATACTGCTCTGAATAATTTTGAGCAGTGAGGATCCTGACATTCACTTTAAGTACATTGAAGCTGCTGCTAAGACTGGACAGATCAAAGAGGTCGAGCGTGTAACTAGAGAATCAAATTTCTATGATCCTGAGAAAGCAAAGAACTTCCTTATGGAAGCTAAGCTTCCAGATGCACGACCTTTAATAAATGTTTGTGATCGTTTTGGGTTTGTCCCAGATCTAACGCACTATCTCTACACAAACAACATGCTTCGTTACATTGAAGGATATGTTCAGAAGGTACTGCAGTTTTGCTTCTAGTCTAGTAGCTTTGCTCATGCTGGGTAGCTCAAGTGCTATCTGCTTCTACTTTCTCTTCCTTCCTCAGAACTGGCTTGCTCTTTTTATAGGTGAACCCAGGAAATGCTCCTTTAGTTGTTGGGCAGCTGTTAGATGATGAGTGCCCAGAAGATTTTATTAAAGGATTGATTCTTTCTGTTCGCTCTTTACTACCCGTGGAGCCCCTTGTGGAGGAATGTGAGAAGAGGTGGTGTCTTTCTTCTATTCCTACATATTGTTGTGTATTCATGTTTCTGATTTTCATCTTGTGGTCATTTGGTATACAGGAATCGACTTCGTTTGCTCACACAATTCTTGGAACATCTTGTGAGCGAGGGAAGCCAGGACATACATGTTCATAATGCACTGGGTAAAATTATCATTGATAGCAACAACAATCCAGAACATTTTCTTACTACCAATCCCTACTATGATTCTCGAGTTGTGGGCAAGTATTGTGAGAAGCGAGATCCCACATTGGCTGTTGTAGCCTACCAACGAGGGCAATGTGATGATGAATTAATCCATGTCACAAATAAAAATTCTTTGTTCAAACTACAAGCAAGGTTTGTGGTCTATACATGATATGCCCTATATCTAATCATTTTTCTCTGATTCACTTCTTGACTTGTATTATGATGAACAGATATGTGGTTGAGAGGATGGAAGCTGATATTTGGGAGAAAGTTCTCAACCCAGATAATGCCTACAGAAGGCAACTTATTGATCAGGTTGTATCTACTGCTTTGCCTGAAAGCAAGAGCCCTGAACAAGTTTCTGCAGCTGTTAAGGCATTCATGACTGCTGATTTGCCTCATGAATTGATTGAACTTCTTGAGAAGATTGTGCTTCAGAATTCTGCATTCAGTGGGAACTTTAATTTGCAGAATCTGCTTATTTTGACAGCCATAAAAGCTGATCCATCGAGAGTTATGGACTACATTAATAGACTAGATAACTTTGACGGACCTGCAGTTGGAGAAATGGCCATAGAAGCTCAACTATATGAAGAGGCATTTGCAATTTTCAAAAAGTTCAACTTGAATGTTCAAGCAGTCAATGTCTTATTAGATAATATCCAAAGCATCGACAGAGCTGTAGAGTTTGCTTTCCGAGTCGAAGAAGATGCTGTTTGGAGCCAGGTGGCCATGGCTCAACTCAGGGAAGGCTTAGTTAGTGATGCGATTGAGTCATTTATTCGAGCAGATGATGCTACACAATTTTTAGAGGTTATCCATGCTGCTGAAGATGCCAATGCTTACCATGATTTAGCGAGGTACTTGCTGATGGTAAGGCAAAAGGCAAAAGAACCCAAGGTGGACAGTGAGCTCATTTATGCATATGCAAAGATTGATAGGCTCAGTGACATTGAGGAGTTCATTCTTATGCCGAATGTGGCTAATCTTCAAAATGTTGGTGATCGATTGTATGATGAGGCACTTTATGAGGCTGCAAAAATCATATTTGCTTTTATATCCAACTGGGCCAAGCTGGCAGTCACACTTGTGAAGTTAAAACAGTTCCAAGGAGCTGTTGATGCTGCAAGGAAAGCCAACAGTTCGAAAACATGGAAGGAAGTTTGCTTTGCTTGTGTTGATGCAGAGGAGTTTCGTTTGGCTCAGATATGTGGGCTCAACATTATTATTCAGGTTAAAAGCTTATACATTTTTCCAATTTATTTTGTAGGAACTCGGATTTTTCTTTTCAGTGTGATAGGTAAGTTTATTGAGTTGGGCTTTTATTTGATTTTTTTTCCTTTGTTCTTTTTTTTTTAAAAAATAGATCTATTTGACCCTTCCAAAGATTCTGAAAAAATGGTGAATAACATTCCTAAAAGTATGCCACGAATGACTAATGACTGTAGATTTTTCATGCTAATCTTTGTAGAAGAGTCGCACATTGGTCTCCAGTTGGTGTTCTTATATTCTCACTTTCTTATGGTCTCTTTCTCAAATTTTTTAGGTGGATGACTTGGAAGAGGTCAGCGAATATTACCAAAACAGAGGATGCTTCAATGAGCTGATCTCTCTCATGGAGAGTGGTTTAGGATTAGAACGGGCACATATGGGTATCTTCACTGAGTTAGGTGTTCTATATGCTAGATATCGTCCTGAGAAGCTTATGGAGCATATAAAACTGTTTTCAACTCGCCTCAATATTCCTAAACTGATTAGAGCTTGTGATGAACAACAGCATTGGAAAGAACTAACATATTTGTACATTCAGTATGATGAATTCGATAATGCTGCAACTACTATCATGAACCATTCTCCAGAAGCATGGGATCACATGCAATTCAAAGATGTTATTGTCAAAGTTGCCAATGTGGAGTTGTATTACAAGGCTGTTCACTTCTACCTTCAAGAGCACCCTGGTCTTATCAATGATGTTCTGAATGTTCTTGCACTCCGTGTGGATCATGCACGTGTTGTGGACATCATGCGGAATGTTGTATTTGTACCAAAAACTACTTCATTAGATTTAGTCCATAGCTTGCTTCCTATGTTACTAATTTTTACCTCGTAATATACTTTCTAGGCTGGTCACCTTCGTCTTGTGAAGCCATACATGGTTGCAGTTCAGAGCAACAATGTCTCTGCTGTTAATGAGGCATTGAATGAAATATATGTTGAGGAGGAAGACTATGACAGATTGCGTGAATCAATTGATTTGCATGATAACTTTGATCAAATAGGCTTGGCACAGAAGGTGAGCTCTATGTCTACATGGAAACTGTTTTTCAATTTAATTTTTGAAACCTGATATATTATTGTTGTCTGAATGCAGATAGAGAAACATGAGCTTCTTGAGATGAGACGCGTTGCTGCTTATATTTACAAGAAGGCTGGCAGGTGGAAGCAGTCCATTGCCTTGTCAAAGAAGGATAAGGTATACAAAGATGCCATGGAGACAGCTTCACAATCTGGTGACCGTGAACTTGCTGAGGAGTTGCTTGTTTATTTCATTGAACAGGTATTAAAATCAATTTATAACATGTATTATTTGCTTCCCTTCATTGTTGTCCCAGAAAGACTCTGAAATCTGAATAGAGGGGAAGGGAAAAAATAAAATGGCAAGGTAGACTTGTACTTTTTTTGATACATGTTGCCAGTTGAATGTGATTTGTTTGATTATTCGCTATGAAAAGATCCACTGTCATGTTTGGATTTCAGTATTCAATATGAAATATAAAAAGTAGAAAGTTTTACTGTTTGCGTGTGCCATAAAGAATATGGCCTATCTCAGGATTTGTGTAATACCTACTATTCTTCATCCTCCATAGCATGTAGAATTTCAAGTCATGTGCGGAAATTCATTTTCCCCATCTTTCTCTATCAAGCTTACAGGAACAATTTAATTTTGGATGTTTCATCCTTGATGTATCTCTTAATTTTAGGATTTATGACATCCTTCTCATTAAATTGTTGGTGTTTCAATTTTTTTTAATAAATCAATGTACATTAAAGTTGCATAATACCGATTAATCTAATTTATCTTTTTCATATGGTTATGTAGGGAAAGAAGGAATGCTTTGCTTCATGCCTCTTTGTTTGTTATGATTTAATCCGGGCAGACATCGCACTTGAACTTGCCTGGATGAACAACATGATTGACTTTGCCTTCCCCTATCTCTTGCAGGTCTGTATTTTATTTTGCTTTCTTGTCACATGTAATTTAGTTTAGAAGTATGTTCTTTTGTGAAAAATCTGTCATACTAGTCTTCATCCTTCATAAAAGAACATGATGCTTGTACCCTTAGCTCCTCTCCCGTCAGGTCCCCAAAATGCATGCTCCTAATTGTGCCCATTTTCACTCGAGTGAACTTGAGTTTCTCCTTGAAATCTGCTGAATTTATGAGTTAACAGTCTTGAACCTTGAATCCAAACTTGGGTGGAATGGATGACAAGGATAGAATTGTGTCTGATAGTTGTCGGTAGATAATAGACGGTGTTTATTTAAATGAGAGATGCATGACATGCAAGTTTCTTGCTTGGATTTTTATGCTTTTCCAGTGGTGTGGTCTTGTATTTAATTATCCGAGCAATTCTATGTTAACTAGCAGATGAACTTTCTTTTCAGCTTTATCTCTCTATTCATACCTTATATTTTCTCCATGCTTTTTGAACTTCTGTTGTAGTTTATCCGTGAGTGCACTGGCAAAGTTGATGAACTGTTGAAGGACAAAATTGAGGCACAGAATGAAGTAAAGGCTAAAGAGAAGGAGGAGAAGGAAGTCATTGCACAACAGGTAATTAGTTCAGTGGCTGTGGTTATTGCCTAGTGCCTCACCACAGCATAATGTTTGCTGTGTATGGCTGACTACTTTTGGAATTTATATCAGCATATTGAATCATCATGATTGCTCTTTGTTGATAATTTCTACTCCTCAGGTCATTCCTTCTAAAATGATTGAACCATTCATTTAATTGTGTGTGATGTGTTTGCTGTTGCAGAATATGTATGCCCAATTGTTGCCTCTTGCCTTACCTGCGCCACCGATGCCCGGGATGGGAGGAGGCTTTGCTCCTCCCCCTCCAATGGGTGGGCTAGGTATGCCTCCAATGCCTCCTTTCGGCATGCCACCCATGGGGAGCAGCTACTGACATCCAAGCTACTGTTGAAGCTTTAGCCATTCGCTCATTTCATGCGTGAATTTCTCTGCTTGGGAGTTTTGCATAGATTTCTTGTGGGATTTTGATGCACCATTTTTTCCTTGCTTCTGATGGAGGTGGAGGTTCAAGTTTAAAATAATTTTAAGTTTTTTCTCAGGAGTTTGTGTCATAGGGTGGGTTGGCTTATAATTTATTTATTTTATTACAACGATGGCTTATAATGTATTATTTTTTATTATAACGAGGCTTATAATGTATTGATCTTTTGTAGTTTTGAGGCAGTATTTTGGCTGCCGGTATGAGCTAGCCGATGATTTTCTGTATTATTTGTACCATTTTTCTTGTATTCAATGATTTAGTCACCAGTATATAGCGACTTCAGCTGCCAACATGAAATGTCCGTCATGGCCTGCTTCATCCCCCGCTTTTTTGTCATAGCAGTTACCTGATCAAAACCTGCGGACTTGCTGTTTATTGTGTGCCCCTGGATTTGAATACATGGGCTATCGTGATTCGTGACCATGGTAGTAAAAATTACAATTTAAATGTAAAAAACACCGTTTTTACTTTTTTTTAGGGTAAAACGCGTTACGTTGTGAAAAAACGCACCAGAGGTAAAAACGCAAAAAATGTCGCGAAAAACCGTAAAAATGGTGAGTTTTTGCAAAAAAACGTAGTTTTTACTAAGGGACTTAAATGAAAGTTTTAAAAGTTTTAGAGAGGAACTAAAGTGAGAATTTTTAAACTATTTTGGGGCAGAACTGAAATTTCAAAAATATCTGGGTCCTTTTCTGTAATTAATAAATAAAGATTATTTTACCCTTAATTACACTTAATTCAATACAAATGTTCTTAACTCAATTAGTACTTAATCATACAATAATGTCCCAGAAAATGTATTAAAAATCCCAATTTAATCATGTAAAATCATATAAAAAATATGGTTTGATCAATGACAATGTTGGACATTTTGATTAATATTGCATTGATCAGTATATGTATGTATGATGACAGGTACCTTACTTTTCTCGAATTTTTTTATATACATATGCAGGTAAAAACTCCGTTTTATTTTACGATTTACGATTTTTCATTCTCCTTCCATTTTTAGGTAAAAACTACGTTTTCACTACCATGATCGTGACTCTGAACTGATGTACATTACGGTTACTGACAAGGGCTACGATAACCCTCGTCTTTAGACTCAACTTGCAAAGAGGTTGGACACTCTTACCAAAAAGTGAGGGTTCGATTCTGGAGTTGGTTAAGGCGATGGGGAAAACATCCTAGCTCTTAGGTGCCTAGGTTAACACGTCTGAGGGTAATAAACGGCTCGCATTGCCCAACGTCAGTATCACCTAAAAGGATGGAAGATTTCGCCTTGCCCTTAGATCGTGGGTGAACCCAAACCATTTTCTAAAATTTTTATATTAAAAAAAAAAAAACCTATGGTTGCGATATTTTAACCCGTTGGACTTGTATTTATTACTATCTCCCGGGTCAAGTGCCCGTTACAATTAACTACCGTATATGACCTCTTTTTTTAATGTAAATGTGTATTAAAAGTTTTTTAATTGTAGTACAATTTCTTGAGTGAGTTTCAAATTACAATAATTATTTGACAGTCTTAACATAAATTAGATAGAGAGATTCACTCTAGTTCTTAATCACCCAACTAATTGACGAGGATTGTCGGATATTTATTAAATAAACATTATTTTGATGACTTGAGCATTATATATTGGCTGTACGAAGGTGCATCACCCCGTATCGATTGATGTGGCCCCGTGAAGTTAAGAAAAAAAAAAATACAGGGGTAACACCAGCTTAATTTTTTCCCAATATTCGAAGCGTTGATTAAATGTTTAGTTGAATCTGAATCAAACTGTGACCCAATATATTATTGGGTTAAGGTCGGATTTTGCCAATAAACTATTGGCTTAGGACCGTCCAGCAAAATTAACTATTAGTAAGACCTTAAATGCCAACAAACTATTTAAAATATTAAATCAACACAAAAACGTTAGTCTCCAATTAACTCCGTTAGTTGATTTAAATGGGAAATAAATTGACCCTAGTTCGATTGTGTTCTCATTAGCAGTTAGCACAGTGATTTCGGGAAACTTGAGAGAACTTTAATTCAGATGATCCATTTTCCTTTCCTCTGAACGTCTCCTCCTGCTTCTCCATACATAGCAAGAACACAATAGCCAGCTGGAACGACATCATTTCCCGTTATCTCCGATGAGATTTCAAGATTCACGATGCCGTACTTGGAATCTCCCGCAGAGCATTGCTTATTGCAAGTAGTCTCCGATTTCGTAAAACCTACAGAACCTTCATTTGTTTCGGTTTCTTTCACATTCTTTCTTTCTTTTCCACTCCTAAATTTCAACACCAAACTCCTCTGTTCACCAAATCCAGAAATCGATTCCACACACGAAGACTCAGACACCTCCATCTCACCATCCTTCTGCTGCTCAGGTCTTCAAATCCTCCAGAACTCTTTGCATTTATCCTTCGGAAGATCATCTTCGGATTTGTTGATTATATTCTTCCACGAATCAACTGATATTCTGGTCGAATCGCATGATTCTTTGCCATTATATCGAGAGCAAGTGCTTGAATCCATTGAAATGACGTTTGCGTCGGAATCTTTGAATTTCTTGGAGGAAAGCAAGACTGGAGAGATCTGGCATCTTCTCCGACGATATAACATAGACCGAAGCTTCTTCATGATGCACGGCCGAGATTCCAGTTCCAATTTCCGCTTCAATCTGCCGTGAGCGAGGGTGGCCGCGAAATTAGAAAAGCAACCTTTGTTCTCAGCAAGCCTGGTGAGGCTGGACAAAATTGGAGGGCTAAATTAGAGGGCCAAATTCTGTGCATTTGAGGTAAATTTATTTCCCCAATTTAAATAAACTAACGGAGTTAACTGGAGACTAACGTTTTTGTGTTGATTTAATATTTTAAATAGATTGTTGGTATTTAAGGTCTAAGTAATAGTTAATTGTGCTAGACGGTCCTGAGCTAATAGTTTATTAGCTAAATCGCACCTTATCCCTATATTATTTAATCCTACAATAAATACAAATCTTCATACAAGTTTGCCTTGTTTCCAGTCATTCACAACTCAAAATATATCGATATATACGTACTGTTTCTAAGTAAAGACCGAAAAATGACATTTGATACTGGAAAATATACGGTTTCGTCTCATGCCCCTTGACCTTATGATAAAACCTCAGGATAGGAAAATAGGAACGCCACCAAGGCAATCCCAAGGCATCAATATTAAGAACACTGTTGATCAATTAAAAAGCCACCATACCCTAATATCTTCTAAGGATGGGCTAAAGTATACTTTTAGTCCTTTAAGTTTAGATGAGATATACTTTTGATCCCTTAACTCTATAAAGTATACTTTTAGTCCTAAAATTCTAACACCGTTAATTTTCCTAATGGAAAATGCAAACTCAAATGATAATGGTATAAATTTAAGTGATGATTTTGTAATTAAATACTATTAGCCTTAAATTTAAAATATGGGTAAACTGAAAATATATAAAATTTGTGTAATTAAATACTATTAGTCATTACTTGAATTCGTTGTATCAGCATTTTCCGTTAGCAACATTCACGGTGTTAAAATTGTAGGATCAAAAATATATTTTATGAAGTTAAGGGACCAAAAGTATACCTTATGTAAAACTTAAAAGGACTAAAAATATACTATAGTCTCTCCAAACCCAACTACATGTTGTGTTTGGGATGGCTTACAAGTGACTTTTTTGTTTCAAAAAGCCACTTAAAACCACAACCATCATTTCTCTCATGTTTGGCACATGGATGGGCTAATCTTACTTTCAGTCCAATTTTAGCCACAAGCAGTTTTAGATGCTTTTGGTTCAATAATGGAGAGAGGAAAACAAGCAACCTACTAACTCTCATAAATACAAAAAGCTAATCCAAGCATAAATCAATACAAAAAGTTAATCCCAACATATATCACAATAAACTAACTCTTACCCAAACTTAAGTTCACAAAAACCAAATGAAATAAAAGCCATAATAATACTATATAGCAAACCCGATTCATTAGCCGGCACCTATTTCTTTCAAACATTGCCTCCGGTCCATAATATAGGACCGGAGGTATGCCTTGGTTTAAGGTTTAAGTTCAAACCAAGATTAAATTAATGGTGAACATTGAGTGGATGCTTCGTAAGAACGAACCATACAATCGGGTTTCTTATTTCTGTTCAACGTGGGTTAGAAGGATTATCTCATACTATTAGCGCTGTATGAATTATTAGCCCAAACTATCCATCATTCATCCGATGGAACTGATGTAACACATAATTGGAGACGGGCACGAGTCTATGCCTAATGCTCGTATCACACGCTCTCACTACAGCTCACTCTATTACCACCAAACAATCGCTATGCTATAGAAAATCGGAACAACAAATACTCAATAACCTCTTAATTCGGAGACAAAACATCTGTCAACTAAAATCCAAATAAATAAGTAAAAGAGATATCAATTTGAGTTACCAGCAGTTATAGCACTACTCTCTTCTGGTTACTACAATTTGACAGCAAACATACGGGAAAAAAAAAACAGAGAACACAAAACTAGGAGATTTGTTTGAGAAAACTACTTAGATCTCTGCCTCATCTTTCTGCGCTTCCTCTTCAACCGCCTCATACGCTTCTTCTTCCACTGGGAAAACCAAAAAAACGATCAATGGCAAGCCTAGAAAAGAATAGAAGAAAGCTACAAGCCAAGAACAAAACAAGAGTGCTTTATTTAGCTAACCTTGGCTCTCATGATGCACAGAACGGTCGCCCCTTCCCTCGCTCACCTCAGAGCGCTATTAGCTACTTAGGAATGAGAGCTGCGGAGAATAAACTAGGGTTTCACAAGTGAGAGGATGTAGGTTTTATAGAGAGGAAACCCTAACAAGCCCTAGCCTGGGCCTTGTTATGGTCCACATTAAATGGGCTTCTTTCTAGGTAAGCCCATTGTCCCTGGATGAAAGTTATAATGCAAGACGTTTGGGTATTATATTTAACGAAAATTGCAAACTACTTTGCTTTGACCGGCTATTATCCAGTAGATGTACAAAAATGCTGATTCTCTTTCCCTCACATTTTTCTCATCTTCCCCTCACCTTTTTCTCATCTTCCCCATCTCTCATTTTTATCATTAGATGAAATTTAAAAGGGTCTTTTAAAGACGTTTGGATGTTTTAATTAAAAGTATTTCAAACTACAGTTTACTCATTTTATGATTTTTTAACTTTTTTTTCTTAAAAAATTGGTGTCAACAATACAAGGAAACCACCTATTAGGAAAGGCAAAAGCCTTTTTCTTGGGTGTTCCTGAGGTTTTTCTATATTTACAAATGCTCGAACTCGATAGCTTGTCAATTGTCATTGCATAAGGGGTCAAGCCTCTATTGCATCAATTAATCATATACTGTCGGAGAGCTGGATATTGAATGATGTCAGCTGGGTATAACAAATTAGTCTACGCAATTGAGGTCCTAGGGTCATTTATCACAATTCTCCCGTAGTGCAAGGGAAACAGGCCAAGATGAACATGCAAGACGAATGTGTTCTAGAACAAAAGGTAAGTGCTTTTTATTTGGAGTCCTCATCCTAGTTGTGTGGGAGCCTTTTTACAAATCTTGGGATCTCCCACGTCTATGTTTCTTCAAATCCAGCCATCGCTCAATGTCTTGTGCGTTGTGCATTTTCATTTTCATATGATCTTGTTATCCACAACATTTGAATTCACCGCATTACTTATAATGCATCAGCAAGTTTAATTCCCCTTAGTCCAACTATTATTGGGAATACTTTTGTTATTCAAAGAGAGCGTTGGTAAAATCATGAAGAAGAAAAAAAGAAAGATGAAATGAACACTGCACTGATTATCAATTTATTCATTTCTTTACAAGAGCTGACTGCCTGAAATTAACAGTAAAACCACAGGATAAGCTGCAGCCTGCAGAACAAAGGAGCAAGCTCACTTACAGACTGACAAAAGTAGCATATGATATTAATAGTCAGTTGCATAGCACAAGCCCATACCTTGAAGACACAGGTGGAGTGGATGAGCCAAGCGGGCCCTTAATTCATCCATCCATCATTAATTGATTGCTACTGAATTGTTGATCACAGCAAGCAAGAGCAACCCAAACCCAAATTCCAGAAGCACATTATCTTACTCTTATCATGCAATCCATACTGCTACTACTCCGCTGCCTTTATCTCCAACGCAGTCACTCCCACAGGGCCAAGCTGCAAGAAAGCAACGCCCAGCTTAACATAGAGACGGTGGGGTTGGACGCATGTAGCTTTCCCTGTCACGCGACAACCCACCCTTTAACAGCAAACAAGCACTCTCCTAACTCACTAGCCAGTGCATAGCATACATAGATCAGCACTCACCACACAACAGAATCGTCTACTAAAATATTGGGGTCCCAATTTCTACTAACTTTCCACTTCCATTTTGCCCAACGTGACACCAAGCTGGACCATATGTCCCCGTAGGACTCACACGCCCGACCCATAGGCTGACTCAAAACATCAACTTCTTTCAGAACTTTTATCGCACAGGTGGCGTCCCTAATTTGCAGGTCTTTGTAACCCTCTCTAGCTTAAGAACCCACCAACGAACTCAAATTAAATATTCTCACCAACAACTCTACTTTCCTTATTATCTTTTTGCCACTTGCAATCACCAGTTCAAGTCTAAATTAAAAAGGAACTTGGATTTACAATTACTTGTTCCGTGTTCACAGCTCGATTATAAATAGCCGCCTAGTTAAAAATTAACACTAGGAATAAAAGAAAGCTACAGGGGAATGTTGATTCGATTGGGTGGTTCTTGAATCAAAATCTTGGGAAAGGAAGAATGAACCTTGAGAGAAGATCTACAGAGAGGACAACTAGAGTGATTGGAAAGCCACCTATCAACACACTCACAATGGAAGCTGTGGTCACAGCCGGGTAAAACCTTCAATTTCTCTCCATCTTTGAACGTGCCGAGGCAAATACAGCACTCTGTTTCCTCTAATTTACTGTTGCCGGCCGAAGTCCTTTGGTGCAAAACTATAGGCAAATTCTTGATCGAAGCAGGGTCGAGGCCCTGTGGCAGAGGAGGAGGCGGCGCGAGGCGCTCTCCGTAGGGATGGTAGGTGGTGGGATGTTGGCCCCGATACCTCCAGATCCAGCGAGCATAAAGGAAGAGAAGGGTCACAATAAGGATAATGGAGAACAGCACGACCACGAAGAAAAATGTTCGGCCTCGGATTTCGAGATTACGGTCATCCAGCTCCGTGTAGTGCCAAGTAAAACCCTGGGAATCTTGGCTTGTCATCGTGGTTCTAGGCTATAAAGGCGGACAGCTGCGACGTCAGCGGCGATGGCTGACTTGGGGCATAAAGGCGCTCCAGAGGACACAATGTGAACCAACTGAACACTGTGACTTCTCACTGATTTGACGAGTTACTAGAAACTAAGGGCGAATGTGAGATTTATAGCGGCGTAGCTCCGTTTGGTTTGGTGCAGATTTTTTTTTTGGTGCAGATTTACTGTATATGATATATGTGTGAAAAGAGTTTTATATCCATGTGTATAAACATTTTTTTCAGACCCTCAAAAGTGACATAATAAAAGCTTTATAATGTTATGGGTTAGGTATTATTTTTTCTTTGAAAGTTTTCGCTAAAGAGTAATGGAATTCCGATGTTTTTTAGGATAAATTTTGCTCCGAAAGTTTATAAGATGTAACAGTTTTTCCCTCTATTAATTTTAACTATTAAGTTGAACTGATACATATGGCACTCGATACTTACCATCTCACAAATTAAAATAGAGTTAAATATTATTTTTGCTTCAGAAGTTTTCGGTGAAAAGGAGTAGATATTTGGAAGTTATTTTTTGGGAGCAATTTTGTCAAAGAATTTACAAAACGTAACAATTTTGTTCTATCATCCCACAATGTTAAATTTAATGGTTAAATTAGTCAAACAATACAAATGTCATGTTACATCATCATCCACATCACTGAAGGGCATAAAGAAAGGAATACTAAAAGAGATTAACTCCTTATTGAGGGAATTCAGTCCTTAAGGAAAACCATAAAGAGCATAAAGAAATGAATATGAAAAGAGATCAATCTCGTCTTGTTGAAAGAATCATCAATTTAAGGAAATTAAAGGTATAAACAGACTTAATAAAATCGGACTAAAATACGCAAGAAATTTTTTTTTTTTTGAATTGATGAAGAACGCAGACCCCAGAATCGAAGGTGCAAAGGAAGAAGCCAACCTTGGAAAGGTTAAGCTTGGAGTTGGAGAGGGGGATCTTTGAGATATTGAGTTTAAGGTTGCTTGAATTTGTGAGGTCGAACTGGTTAAAAGAACTAAAGGTCTATTGCCAAACACAGAAGAAGTATCACTTATGATTGAAACAAATGAAACACAAAACGAGATATAAATTATCTTAAAAATTAGTTCAGTAAGACAAAAGTAATATTGAAAGTATTTACCTTTGCATAGATTGATCTAAGTCACCTTCCCTTATTTCAAACCACAATGATAGTGAGTGGTTTCTTAAAGAAATGGTAAGAGACAGTGGTGTTTCAATTGGGACTAATTTTTTACCTCTACATGGATCCTAAATGAAACACCACGTCATATTGAGCTCAGTGATATGGAAGATGAGGTGACATGACATTTGTGTTGTTTGACTGATTTAATTTAATTTAACATTATGGGACAACAGGGCAAAATTGATAAGTTTTGTAAACTTCTAAGGGGTAAATATGATACTTAACCCTATTATGATTGATAAGGTGATTAGCATTGGGTTCATATCAGTTAAACTTAACAATTAAAACTAACGAAGGGGCGAAATTACTTCTAAAAAACACTTCCGGATACCCATTATTCCTCAATGAAAACTTTCTACATAAAAATAATATTTAACCCTAATGTTATTATTTGGATTTTTGTAGCCTAAAAATTAGTTTCAGTGTTTCATAATGGAAAAGTGCTGGGTCCGGAGGGGGGGGGGGGGGGGAAGTAAGGCAGAGCAATGAAAAAAAGCTCTTAGAATTAACTGATTATCATTGGGGGAAGTGCACCTTATATACTCCTCACCTTTGGGCTTAACTGGTAAAGGGGTCGGACACTCTCACCAAAGGAAGGGGGTTCGATCTTGGAGTTGGTCAAGGCGTTGGATGAGGTATCCTAGCTCCTAGGTGCCTAAGTAAATGTCTGAGAGTAATAGACGGCTCACACTGCCCAACATCAGTATGATTTAGGAGGAAGGGAGATTTCGCCCTGCCCTTAGATTGTGGGTGAACCCAACCACTTTCCTAACATATATATATATATATATATATATATATATATATATATATATATATAAAGTGCACTTTATATGCAGGATATCTTTCATCACGCCGAGTATTTCAGTTGGATCTAAATTTGATGTGTTTTACTTATTTTATTGCTATTTAATATGCCGAATATATTTTAATTTTATTATTTTTATATTAACTTATAATATGAAGATATCATATTTAGAAATATAATAAAAATTGTTAAATTTGACCGTAAAAGTAGTATGAATGGACGAGGAAATTAAAAAAAGACCAAAAAAAAAAAACTAATAAAAGTCTGGTATAATTGGTAGATGTATGATGTTTTGAGATCAAATTAGACTATGTGCATGAAAAAGGTTAGGCTTTATTAGGAGAGGCAAAACTCACTTTGGTAATCTCTACATCTTATGAGGATTAGTCTCTAATTATTAGCAGGAAAAGCACCTAGATCTTTTTAAAAAATAAAGAGACAGAAAAATTCAAACACTAGTGGGCTCTAACATGACCTGACAATTTTTGTCTTCCCACCCGGTTCACCCCATCTGGATTTGCCCCAAGCAGACCCATGGTGGTGGGGGATAGGTTATCTACACCATTTTCTTCATTATCACACTTTAAACTGAGAATGTAGTTAAGAAAGAATAAATCTCTTTCTTTTTTTTTTGGATATAAAATAAATCTCTTTCTAGTAGTATAGATTTCGTGCACACACAAGGCCCAAGTGTCTGCTACAACCCTGTATAGCATCATTACAACAGACATCTTCCACATAATGTGCTGGCCCTACTTCTCATCTTTGGGATTAACTGGCAAAAGGGTCAGACACTTTCATCAAAGAGAGGGGATTCGATCCTGGAGTTGGTCAAGACATTAGATGAAACATCTTAGCTCCTGGGTGTCTAAATAAATGTCTGAGAGTAATAGACGGCTCATCCTGCCTAATATTGATATTCTTTAGGAGGAAATGAGACTTTGTCCTGCTTTTGGGTCGTGGGTGAAGCCTAACTTTTTTTCTAAAATTTTATACAAAAAAGAAAAAGAAAAAGAAATGTGCTGGCCCAAAATTGCGCTGTGTTTCCATAACGTCCTACGTAAACTTTTAACAGCAACAATCAAATCCGGCATGGCACATAAATTGATTGGACTTTCGTCTGCATGTAAAAAACTGAATGAAAATTTGAAAAACAAACATACCCAAAATATGAATAATTGATTACACATTGAGTTTAAGGGCTTGTTTCGTACAGGAGGGGAGGGAAAATAAGCGAAAATAAAATCTTTATGGATTGGATTTTAACCAAAAAACAAAAAACAAAATGAGAGAAGTGAGATTAAAAGTTTTTAATCAAATTTTCTTACTCTTTTATTTATTTTTTATTTTTTTAAAAAGGATTAAGGTGCTAAACCTTCAACTTTTATCAAAAGTACAATAGAAACCATAAATAATTTCTTAGAGCAAAAATAATTATAAAGTTTCAAAATTTAGGCAAAACTCTTAAACTCAACTAATTACTTCCATATATTATAATAGAGAAAATTAACCCTTTGGCCCATAAAAGTTTTCACTCACTTATAACTTAGTCCTTGAAATTTGACTCGGTATAACTCGGTGCCTTAACTTTTGACTCGTTTGTAATTCAATCCCTGATTTTTCTAAGTCATCTTATGTGGCAAAAAAATTTTAAAAATACTATTAAAAATTGCTTGGGCCGCTTGATGGACATTTGCAGCATGCACGATAGATCCTTCAAAATCTCTTTTTAAGCATAAGGCAAGATTGATTTTCTTATATTAAATGGCCTTCAAAATTATGAGCATCATATAAATTAAAGGATCTGTAGTTCCATTTGTTATTAAAAGAAATATTGTGTAGGGATGTTGTGCATGCCCAACAAGATTTCTGAAAAATAGAGATGGAGGGGAATGGGAGTTGGCGGGGATGGGGATGTTGTTTTTATATTGGGTAAAGGTACAAAAATACACATGTATTTTAACTTGTGGATCGTCCAACACCAAGTGCTTTTTTTAGGTGCAAATATACATATGAACTTTCAAAATTGGAGCAAATTTACCATTTCCGTTAATCTGACTTACTTTGACCAAGATGTTGAGATGGAAGCTGATGTGGCTACACTCATCTCCTAAGTAAGGCCTCGTCTCATTCCAGCTCACCATCACGTTCTTCTTCCAAAACTCACTAAATCTCAAAAGCGCAATTATTCCAAAATAAAAGTTTGCTTACTCCAATAAAATTCACCAAACACTATCTAAAAGAACATTAGTAAATTGCATTTGAAAAATTTCAACTCAAACAGACATACAGTTCAAGGCTTCAGCTAGATCTTAAACCATAACAATTAAAATCAAAATTCCATTCATTTTCCTAGTACTTTGTTAGCAATTTAAACACAGCACACAATGAATAAGAAATTTTCGTGAAAGAAAACTCAACGATTTAGATATGTTGGGAGAAGGAGATTGATTCTCCTCTCAAACGGCATCAAATTGAAGAGCGCTCATAGTCAAGCGCACACCGGCGTTCTTCCATGTGGAACTCCGCACAGTCAAACTGCATAATGTGATTCTGCCGAAACACGTGTGGCAACAATCTTGACGATAGGCATCGACTCAATTGCAGATTTTGATGCCGATTATTTAATCGTCTGATTTCTGTGACTTCTAAGTGAGTCAACTGGTCAAGAAGGTGGTCAAATCTAGCACCTATTAAGAACGCTGTGACACTTGCAAGGAGCGGTTGAAGACCCGAACCTGTACCTTCATTGTAATAAAGCTCAAAGTTCCCTCTTTCAATACCAACCCCTTCATTTCTATCGCCACCGCCGTCGGCGGGTCCACTAAGAACGATAACAGGGTTAAAAGGGGATTGATCGCTGGCGTTCCTTGTATCACGGCAAATCCTTGGGTTGACTCCTTGCTTGGAAATCACTTGGTGTTGGGCTTCTCAGGATAAAACACATGTGTATTTTTGCACCTTTACCCGATCTAATTTTTTAATTTGTGTAAAATCTATATAAGCAAATTTTAACAGCAGTTTGCCTCATAGGATGACTCAAAAACTTCAGAGACTGAGTTAAACCAACTCAAAATCTAGGGACTGAGTTATAAATAAGTTAAAACTTTAAGGAGTAAAGGATTAATTTTTCTCATTATAATAGATGGCAGTGTTGGTTGTGTTTAACAGTTTTGCACCAATTTTAAAAGTTATTTTTACTTTTTTTCTAATGGTTAATTGCACTGTTGTTAAAAGTGGAAGGTTATTTTAGCACATTTACCACTATCAAAATTTTATAGCCCTGCTGCTCCAATTTTTTTAAAACCAATTCATTAAAAAAATGGGATATGATATTGTCACTGCCAATTTTATGTTACTACCAAGTTACTACCACTTTTTCACCGTTAGATTATAATCTCATCTACTTTTATCGTTTCTCTCTTGTTGAAATTTTGATGTAACGGTAAAAAAGTGGTAGTGACTTAAAATAGGTAGTGACAATATCTCATCCCTAAAAAAATTTATCCCCACTGTCCCGCTTGCCAGCAAATTCCTCATACCAAACAGTCGCTTAGTGGGAGGGGATTAGATATGTAGATTCCACAGAGCGTCTAAGATATTTTTCAAGGAGAAGATATTAGAGATTAGACCCAATAATTAAGCGCACATCGGTAGGTCGTCCTCACCCAAGCAAGATGTACAAGTGGATGATGATAGATCCTTAGTTACGGGTCAATCAATTTACGTGCCCCACTCTCTCATGGGCAGATATGGTTGCATCGAAACTCTGGACGACCACCTTGGGTGGGTACCAGCCCCAGTTTCCAAGTTCACCACATATGATTATCGTTTTTGCTGTATCAACATTCTTCTGCGAACTTTAGATAGGAGTATGACATAATTGTAGACATATATCAAGGTCGAAAACGTTAATATTCCAAACGGCCGGAACACGCCCATGAATGACTTTTGCTGAACCTGTCATCGGCCAAAAACTTGTCGTCACTTGATATATGATGATTTTGATTCAATCAATTCTCGATCATCCTGTTTTTCTAATGTACTATTTTTTTTATTTTTTATTTTTTTGCTAGTTTAAATACGCTGACGCTTTAAAGTGACAAGTGCAAAGGATGGGGGCCCAGGATCCTTTAAAATTAGGGCGATAGGTACCGATGAGTGAAAGTGATGGAGATATTAATTAAACCAACATGTGCCGATCGAGCCCCACAATATCCACACAACACTTCCCCGCTTTATGTATATATATATAGGACTCGGCTGTTCTTAAAATTCAAATAACGACCCTCGCTTTCGATCGTAAGTTCAAATTTCCGCGAAGTCAAGTGTCCAAAATCCTATCAGGTAATTTTCTTAAACAAAAAATTTGTGACAGCGGAAAATATATAGCTGCAATCAGGATAATAAGATTATTTGTGATTTAAGCTAATCAATTAATATTGCATGTCACTGGCCATGCTGGATTGAATTGCCTGCCTTATCGCATTTATCCCCAAAAAGAAAAAGGTAATTCTGGGGGCGCATGAGACGCACATCTACTAAATTTTATGGAGTCAAGATTAATTCATAACAACGTCAACCTTCTTCTTTAGATATTTTAGAGATTAACAGGGGGTGCGTGGTCAAGGTCGTTGATGGTGCATTTTCATACTACCTTGAGAAAGCCACATGCGGCGGTTTCTTAAAAGAAGGAAGGAACTCTTTGTTAGATTGTTTTTATGTTTGTATTTAGAAGAAAGTGATTACCTGAACTGAATTGTGGGATTATTCGGTAGGGATGAAATTAAAAGAGCCTATGATATATCCAGGTGCCATAAACATAATTTTGAGAAGCTATTCTACTGTAAAGTAGTGCACTTGATTCTTAATAAAGTTCCAGTAACTCATGGAGATTTTGAGGAGTGATTTATAAAATTAAAGGAACGAGATGCAACACTCTTAACTGGTGAAAATCTAACAAAGAGGTCTTGACACCAATACTATGACGAGTGTTTTTAAGAGCGAGCTCTAGATGGAACAATTAGCCTATAAATTCTCAGTCGTAACTAGCGCGTGTGATCTTTTAACTTCTTGTATGAGTCCTTAGGTTCTCTCTTGTATTTAGGGTGCCTTCCTTTATAGTGTATAAAAAACTGCATAACATTCATGGTCCGAGAAAAATGATGTACCAGTAATATATCAGAGTCCGGACTCCCGATCATTTGATGTAATACCCAATTGTCATCTTTGTTTCGTTCTCTTCTTTCAACCTTCATCTCATTGTGCTTTGTATTAACATCACCAACCCTATCATACTAGCACTGTCATAATACGTAGTATATCCTGTCTCCATGAAAAGGAAATAAAATTATCTAGCTATTTTCTTTTATTATATTTTATAGTATACTACAAGGCCATCAAGAACCAATAAGAAATGAAGAATTAAACTGTTCGAATATAATGGGCATGTTTTGCCAAGGCTTCATACACAGGACTCTGCAAGACTACTGTTAGTTCCATTATCTTTTCCAAAATTGAAACGATTCAATTAATTAGAAACAGTGCACCTTAGTTATTGTAGTGCAAGTCTGAAAGTTCTTGAGGTTCAAAGCGCGTTTGTTGTAAACACGAAAGTCATATATACGTGTTCATTTTTCAGGTTTAATCAGATTTATATGCATTAATCGCCATCGCATTAATGATCAAAAGTGACATGAAACTAGCTTTTCTTTTACCAAAGTTTTCAGTATCAGCTCCGATGTTCAGCCTTCCAGGCGTAATCATCACGAAAATCTTATATTAACTTCACTCTTCCAACAATCCAACAATTAGAAATAAACTAAAAAAATTAAAAGACCACAATTGAGTCAAATGAAAATAGAAAAATGTTTGTCAAAAAACTAAGACGGCCGGGATCCACGAATCCTTTGATTCCTGGAATCGTTAATTGATTCTATAAAAAACCTAACGTAAGGAATCGTATAACATACCTTAATCTCGAGGCCTTTTCCTCTCAAGAAAATTAAGAGGACGCCGATCTGGCTCGTTGGCAAGCACCTCCTTAATTGGCTGCTCTTGATTTATTTGAAAAACATCACTTTCATCAAACTTTAACCTGGTCATGAATTGTTCAGACGGACTCCGCCACCACGGCTGCATGCAACATTATTATTCACTTTGGAATAATGTCAATTTCCACCCTAATTTATTCATATACTTAATGAGCGGGTGCGCGCATGATGATCTCCCTTCATCAGCTATACATATACATACATACATACATACATATATATATATATATCAGATCACTTAAAAATCAAAGAGGAAAGGGTCGTTATAGCAGTCCCATAGACTTGGTGGGTAGTCTTCCTCATTCGTCAACGGCCACAGATCCGCAGGTGCAACTACTGTCTGTGTCTGCGAGGCATACAAACTTGACCCAACCGAACTCACCAGAGAACTAAAATCATTGTGCATGCAATAATTCTGATGCTGCAGTTGATTCGACGGTTGTTGGGGCAGCAGCTGATCCTTGTACGAGGTTGCTGTGTTGGAGCTGCCGGCCATATTTCCATCGGATTCTGGGGGCTGATACGTTTTCTGGGGAAGTTGCACCACTTGACGATGCTGTTGCACCATATTATTATTCACCGGACACATCATTTGCGGGATATAATCAGTATTATTAGTATTATTGGGGTAAACCCCGTAGGGCAAGAAACCCGATGTGGCGGCAGAGGATAAGGCGACGCTAAGGGCAGATGGGCGGGGAAGCAAGGGACGAAGGGTTTGAGAAGAGGAAGAAGGGGCAGAGGCGCGAGATGAGGAAAAAGAGTGGGAAGAAGAGGCGGCGGAGGGTTGTAAATTGAGCTGAGCCCTAGAGCCGTAGAGGATGATGGCGGCGCGGTCGTAGGCTCGAGCGGCGTCCTCGGCGGTGGCGAAGGTGCCGAGCCACTTTCGGGTTCGCTTGCGAGGCTCTCTGATCTCAGCGACCCATTTGCCCCAGCTTCGCTGCCTGACACCACGGTACCTAAATTTGTTGTTGTCGGGACCACCTTTGCCTTTGG
Source organism: Acacia crassicarpa (assembly GCA_034222035.1). Classification (NCBI taxonomy): domain Eukaryota; kingdom Viridiplantae; phylum Streptophyta; class Magnoliopsida; order Fabales; family Fabaceae; genus Acacia; species Acacia crassicarpa. Next base: position 959,485 of record JAWXYG010000004.1, read on the forward strand.
ATTTGCGAGCAGAGTCAGTTTTGGTGTTATTAGGAGATGTAGGGCAGGGAGTGGCGGTGGCAACGGTGGTGACGGTGGAAGAAAGGTGGTCGTCCATTGGAGGTTAAAAAAGATGGAGACCAGTGATAGCGAAGGTGCCTCGTTCAGTGTTTTTGATGTGTGGTGGTGAGAGGAGGTGTGAATGTGTGAGGAGTGCAAATGGTGGAATAGGGCGGTGGGAGTTGCAAATGTGGAATAGTCCTATTTATGTTATGGAGAGAGAAGGGGAATCGACTGAAGAGGATTGCTGTGCAGCCAAGAAACAGAGCAGCACAGTGGTTTCGGAACTTGGAATTCTTAACTTACCAGTACTCTTGTTCATTTTTTGAATCAATCCCCACAGGCAACCTATCCAAAGTGATTAACTCGTCATGTGGCAACAACAAAAAAGGTGATTAGCTCCACTGCAGCCTTTCCATTTAGTATGTACGACATCGTTTTCTCTCTTTCCTGCCCTTATTATTCCGTCTGAAGCACATATGCCAAAAATTGGTTTCCCAACTAGAACTCATCATCATATCTAATTTAGACGATTCATTCAAATATGAGTTAGATTCTGTACGTGTTAGTTTTTGCTTTACGTTATAGTATTTCAGTTTTATTTATGTTGTTGTTATAGTTATCAGCTTTTGATTCTTACATTCATGAGTTTTAGTGTATAAAAATTTTATGTTTATAATCAATTTTATACTACTATGGCCGATTGGCACATGTCGCCCGCAACTTTAATTTACCCGAGCACGGGTTACAGAATCGAGATGGATATCAATTTCTGATCGATCATGTGAGTGCGCTCAGTTACCTGACTGAATATAAGGCATTATATTTTCCCTCTATATTTCTTAAACGAAGCTGGGAGGTACGTAGCATCATATATATATATATGTAAAATCGTCTCATCAGTGGGAATTTTTTTCGTGATAAAAACTCACTTCAAAGTGGAGGAGCAGGAGCAGCAACTAAACTTACGGTTGTGGATATAATTAATCATCGTAACTACGAGTATTTTTATTTTAGATCCCGCGGATACCTCAAGAAAGGGATGCATGTAAACAGGTGCAGCATGCGATTGCAAGGCACTGGTATAGATAGATTGGCCCACAGATAGACGTGGCTTTTGCATACAAAGGAAGGGTCTGCCACGTGGCAAGTATGAAGGAGACGATGCTGCTCAAAAGCCCTGCAAGGAATCATATTCCACCAACATTACCACCTACTTGCCTTGGAACTCAAGTCCAGAAACATTATATATCATTAAAAAAAAGGTCCAGAAACATATACTATATGCTCAAGTTCACACTGTTGGAAATGCTCTGACTCTGACGCCCAGGCTTCTTCATGTAGTTGGGCCTCTTGCCTTCAGATCTCTGACCAGATGATTAATTGCATTATCTGGGCCAGTCCAAATAGTTTCAATGCAATTGTGGACGTTGTTTTGGGCAGTTGTAGCAGGAAGTTCTGGGAACACCACGCAAACATATTTTTTAGGGTTAATGTGCAATCTTTAAAAAGAAGTTTTTTTATTGAAGCATCTTGCATAATTAAGTTTTGAAGAGTTCAAAAATAGGGAAGATGACACTCTTGTTATCCTCTTTCTCATTATCTTCTCATAATTGTAACTAGGATCCAACTATGGTCTTTTTCTCTTCCCATTCTCTTCCTTATCTAAGCCATCGGATGAAAAACTAGACGGTAAAGATTTTTTTAATAATTAAATTTTTACCGCATGTAGTAAATTATTTAAAAAAATCTACACCGTCAAAATTTTCATCTGACGGCTTAGATGAGGAAGAGGATAGGAAAAGAAGAGGACTGAAACCGGATCCTTGCAACTTATACCTTTAAATTATGAAATTGGTGGATTAGATTTAATATTTTATAAAATTATAATTATAATATTTTATAATTTTTTTAATTGTAATTATGAATGCTATAGATTATATTTTAAGAGTTTAAATTTTACATATTTATGTTTATATATTTTTTTAATAAAAAATTGAATATAAATTTATTGTTTTAATCTAACGGTGGATATGAGATTATGGAAAAAAAAAAAGAGAAACACAACCTCAAAAATAGACACAATCTTTTAAGAATGCACAATTTTAACGATTCCATTAAATTGACTCAAATGTTTATTAAAAATTGGGAAAATTATAACACTACAAGAAAAAAGGGTTTTAGCGACGGAAAAATTCCGTCGCTAAATGAATTTGCGACGGATTTTTTCCGTCGCTAAAAAAGTAGTCGCTATTAGCGACGGATTTTAATTCCGTCGCTAAAAAGTAGTCGCAATTGCAACGAAATTGAAAAAATAGCGACGGATTTTAATTCCGTCGCTATTAGCGACGGAATTAAAATCCGTCGCTAATTTGAATTTTGCGATGGATTTTAATTCCGTCGCTAATGGCGATGGAAAATGATTCCGTCGCTAATTTCTCTAAATTCAAATTAGCGACGGATTCACTTTCCGTCGCAAAATTGATTAATTTTTTTTAAAAAAATTATATATTATTTTTTTAAATTAATTTTTTATTTTTTGTTTTAATTTTCTTTGAAAATTATATTCTTTTAAAATTATATATTGTTTTAATTATATTCACCAAACGTATACAGTATATTAGTTGCTCCGGTGAAGTACAGCACCAGTTTCGTCAAACCGGAGTGAGTCACCCCCTCCGCCTGCAACAACAACAACCTCCAAATCATCAAAATCTCAGATCTTCTTCTTCTTCTTCTTCAAATTCTTCACTATTAATACCAAAACAGTAACAAAACAAAACAAACCTGGCCATGAACAAGAGAAGCTATTGTCAAATACCAAGCTGTGTAAGTTGTCATTCCAAGTCCCAAAAATGACCAGATTCTATAATTGTGAAATGAAGGTATAAACACAGTGGTTGCACAGCAAGCTCCAAATATGTATGTCCAAGTCCTTTTGTCCAGTTTGTTGTTTATATAGTAGATGTTACTGCCAATAACAAAATTCATTCAAAAGCATCAGATTTTGTTCTTTATCAGATCGGAAATCGTGGGAAAAATTAAAGGCCATACCTTGCGCAAGCTATAAGCTGAATCACAGATCCAAAGAGAAGGAAAGTACAGTTGAAGGCCAACCCCACAGCTTTCCAATACGAGGAGAGATGCCTGGAAGAGCCGAAGAGGACGAGGAGGTCAAGCCGTCAAGGACGCAAGGTCGAGAGGGAGACAGCAATGTCGGGGTGTCGAGTGAGAGGCGAGAGGCAAAGATTGCTGTCTCTCTCGGTCTTGGTTGTGCAGGACAAAGCAGATGGAGGAGTGGAGATATATGCGTGTCGGTGAGGGAGATGATGCCTCATAATAATAAAAGGGTTTTAGCAACGGATTTTAAATCCGTCGCTAAAACTTGCGACTTGCGACGGATTTTAAATCCGTCGCTAAAACTTGCGACGGATTTCAAAATCCGTCGCTAAAAGGTTAAAAGTGGCGGCCTTTTTGGCGCCTTTCAAATCCGTCGCTACAACTAGCGACGGAATCCGTCGCTACAAGGTTAAAAGTGGCGGCCTTTTTGGCGCTTTTTAGCGACGGATTTAAAATTCGTCGCTAAAAGGTTAAAAGTGGCGGCCTTTTTGGCGCCTTTTAGCGACGGATTTCAAATCCGTCGCTAAAACTAGCGACGGATTTCAAATCCGTCGCTAAAAGGTTAAAAGTGGCGGCCTTTTTGGCGCTTTTTAGCGACGGATTTTAAATCCGTCGCTAAAAGGTTAAAAGTGGCGGCCTTTTTGGCGCCTTTTAGCGACGGATTTTAAATCCGTCGCTAAAACTAGCAACGAAGTACAAATCCATCGCTAATTCTTTGACTTTGCGACGGAAAATTTTCCGTCACAAATTCCGTTGCTATTTTGCATTTTTTTAGCAGTGTAATAAAGGACCTAAGAAAAATAATATTTATTAAAAAGGACCATAAAAATTATAATTATTTTGAAGGACAAAAAATTAAAACATTAATATAAAGAGACTAAGTTGCCCTTGATTCTACAATTTTTACATAAAGGTGAGAAATGACAAGAAAAACGTTCTGTAACAATAATTTATGACAACCTTTTTTTGGAACGAAATATCTAATTAACAAAAAAAAAAACCTAAAAGTCAATGTTTGCGAAACTTTTTTTTTTGGAACAACAATATATGGCAACCTTCCCTTCCACATAAAGAAAGAAAAGTGACGGACCATGCGAATTGGCTTCGGTGATTCAAAACAAAAGTTTGAAAAATATACAATACTAAAGGGGCAAGGATTAATCAGATTTTAATGATTATTACAAGAACCGAACTAAAAGAAAACGAGATAAAAAATTATTAGGAAGAAGAACTTAAAGATCATAGAACGGAGGAGATGGGAGATCTTTGTGGATGAAAGAACCTATGATTTCTTCTTCAATCTTCATAGAGAGATAAAAAGTTACCAATAGAGACTCTAACTTGTATATTCCAGATTCTGATTTGATCTATATTTATCATTTTCAATCAATCATTTCAGATTCTGATTTAATTAGAGATACTATAGGAAATTTGACCAATGACAATTTAGTCTCTTTATATTAATGTTTTAATTTTTAATCCTTCAAAATAATTATATTCTTATGGTCCTTCTAAATAAATATTATTATTTTTAGATCATTTATTATAATTCTCCCTTATAAATTATAGTGGGTTCCTCATAAAAAAAGATACTGGTAATTTGGATCAATTTAGCAAAATTGTTAATGTTACTCTATTTTCAAAATTTAATTATTTCAACACTTGTAGCGAAAAATTCATTGCTACAATTTCACTTTAACCTTTACTTTTATAAATAATAGATAATTCGTGTGACATTGGTGGGATTGTCATGTCAGTAACTGCGCTATTTGACTGCAGCCTAGCTGCGTTCTTGAATATATATAACTCTCAAGTCAGTAAGATTCTGAAAACTTACATATTTTAAAAGAAGGACTTCACCTGCACATAATTTTTTAATCAACCATATCATTGAACGATCTATTTATAATATTTGTTTATCATCATAATGGCGTGAAACCTAAAAACGAGCACATGCGATCATGCAGGTATTGTAGGGAGCTAAAGAATAATAATAGAGTAGATGAGTATAAAACCAGCGAACCACCAAACCACTATTCACTGAACTTTTAACATCAAATTGATTTTAAAAAAACTATTAACACCTAGTTTATATGCTTATATATACGAGATTGCATTTGATTTGAGCACATGACACAATCTTGACAAAAGATTTGTCTTTGATAAGTTTTGGCGATTTAGTAGCAACACGACAGAGAGTTAGAAAGATGCAAGTAGAAAATATATATTAAACTAAGGGAAAAGTATTTCTTCAATCACTGGAGATAAAGTTATCTCCAGTAACCCCAAAACTACGTCGTTTTAGATTAATGAAGGGTGTGCTTATAATTTTAGGTGAATTAATGAAGGTTGTTTCCGTAATTTTGTTTATTTTTTATTATATGAATTTTACCGAAACACCCTTCATTAATTCACCTAAAATTACAAACGCATCCTTCATTAATCCAAAACGACGTAGTTTTAGGTTCACTGGAGATAACTTTTGACTGGAGAAATCTTTTACTCTTAAACTAAAGCTATAAATCAGCGTGAACTCAAGATATATTAGTATTGGCCAAGACAAATATATCTTTTGAATTGCACCATTAAATGGCCAATATAATATTTGTCCCTGCTCAGTGTGTTTCTTTCCATGTAGCTAAAACACCCGTGAGCTAATTATGTTCGTCAGCCCAACATATCACAGCCAAGCGCACAACAGATTCTTCTAATGGTTATACGATTAATTTTTTTTTTTTTGAACTGTTTGAGTTCGCTTTTGAAAAATTATATTTGTAAAATTCTTCTTATACATTTACCTCAAAAACTATAAAAATCATATTAAAAAAACAACAACTACTGCTATCTTAGCCTCTCCTTATCCACGAAACAGCGATCTGGGGGCAAAAAAAATGAAAACAGATCGATGGGACTGGATGATCAAATTGAATGATATGGTAACGATTAACTTGTAAAGAAAATGACCAAATTTGACTTCAACTAATTTTGACTGGAATTTTAAATTTTATTTTATTTCAAAATTAATGTTTCGCAATAAATATTTTTTATTTTTGACAAATCATATTTGTCCCATTATTTCACTCAATTTTATTATTATTAAATAGAATATTTTAATTAATCTGTACCGCTGTCAAATCAGGATCAGCCTATTTCAAACACAAACAGATATTCTGTGGGAATTATAAATGGGAACAAAGACAATTAATAATAAGTGAACCATGTTCTTTTCACTAGATACATTAGGTTGTGGGCGGGCTCACCAGATTATGGGTTTCTTGCTCAGCCCTATAATGTATAATTTGTGAACGATGTCCATCAAACCGTCTTTGTCTTGAGATTGGTTCTGCCTTTTTTTTTCCTTTTAATTTTTTGCCCTCTGAAAAGACGTGATGGAGAGATGCAGTAGGACAAGAGGAGACAAGTAAAGCAAGCAAGAGCACCAAGCTTTAATCTGCACACATATTCACCCATAAACAGAAAGCTTCTTCATCTTTTAATCCCATCAAAATATACTTTAGACCTTATCTTGAACACTTTTAGAGGCATGCATGCATACGTGTCATCTGGATCAAAGTAAAACTATTCCAAATGATAAAGGGTCTGTTTGAGTTGACGGTAAGAGCGGTGGCTTAAAAGCTATCTGACTTTAAAAAAAGCTCAGTAGGGAAAAAGCTCGGTAGAGTTAATGATTTGTGTTTGGATTGAGGATGGTAGAAGTAGTGGGGCTCACATCAAAAAGTTGAGAGCATTTTGATAAAAGCTGGATTCTGGAGCTTTTTCCTTAATGAGCTTTTTGAGCGTTAGGAGCTTTAAGTCCAGTGAACTTAACACTGAACCCAAACACACCACGTTGAGCTTTTTCTCTAAAGTCCATTAACTCTACCGCAAACGTTCCTAACGCTCAATCCAAACAAGCCCAAAGTTAATGTGTTGAACTTAAACATATTGGCGTGGTGAAAATAAAAGGGAGGAGAATCTGGAGGAGAATTAATTGGGTGGTGGAAAATTGGGGAAAGTGAGAAGAGCATCTGGGGATAGATTGTGTCACTGTCAGTGTCATCAGGACGCAAATGGCTGCACAGCGCATATGAATCCAAAAACTCCGCCTCGCACTTGCCAGCACCCACATATACTACAGATATAACTCATCTTCACTGTATCCATCAAAATAATATCTTCCTTTCGTTAGTTTGTTTTAGTATCTATTTAGATTAGCGTTGGAGGTTACTTTTCCAACGTAATTTGATATATGAGCTAAGTTTGTCAGAAAAGTTTTATTTCGATTTACATAAATATTTTTTTCTAACGTCAACTAAAACATGCTCTTATTCTACAGCCATCCGCCGTCCACTCGATTCCGGTTCTGTAATTGGGATATGTAGAGATCTTATATTAACGACTAGTATGTTGGATGGTCTGTCGCCAAGTCAAAAGATGTTGACAATATGGATCTTCAACTTGCCTGAAACTTCAATTCGCCATTTAAGAGTGTAAGTATTGGGACAGACTAAATGACAACTAATCCTCATTCCTTCCATCTCTGCCTGCCAGCAATTTCAAAATTAATATATGGGGACAAAAGAATGGTGGGTTGACAGAAAATAAATGGACGCATACAGAAAAATTAGATGTCGAAAGAGAGATCAAATGAGCGCGTCTTGCCTCCGCATTGATTGGCCGGAGATCTCATGAAATCTTAATCCACATCTTGAGGAGGAATAAAGGGCGACTAACATTTTTTTTTTTAAAAAAGGAAATTCTGGCTAAACGGAATATATAAATTAAAAGGGGAATGGACGACGTTGACGTACGCGCTCTAACTAGCTAGCACAGTAGCTGTTGCTTGCATTAATGTTTCTACATTTAATTATAGAAAAGAGACAAAAGCCCCTGATGAAGCTAGGGCCAAAATCGTGGAGACTAGGATACCCGTTTCTTTTAACTGTGCCACAAATCTGGGCGACAATATTCCCTATAAAGCGACACAAAAGGATTACTCTATCCACCACATATCATCTACACTTGCTTATGTAGGCATCCACCTCTTGTCCCTCTATATCTCCTTTTCCTTTCCTTTCTTTTTTCTATCCGCACTAAAATCTCCCTCGTGATCTTTTTTATGCATTCCTATTACAAAGATTATTAAATTTTGAGTTATTGCTTTAAATTGGCACAATTATTATGCGATGCCAAGCCTTCAGCTAGCTACCATGCATGCATGTTAGAGCTGAGGATATTATTATGTTGCACGCATTCTAGTGTATGTTTATGCTAACGATGACATATATATCTTTTAAAAGGTGGTGTCCTATTACTATATATATAGCTTCTTTCACATACAACTCCCACATACATCGAAGTTCTTTTATAATAAGCGTGCCTTCGTAGCCACCAAGCTCGGACTCGAGGCACAAGAGGAGCTTAATGTTGAGAAACCATTTACTAATTTACAGTTCAATGTCAAACAAAGAAGTTTGTGCGCATACTGCATAAACAGATAAGAAAATTTGTTAAGTGTTAACTCAGAACAAATTTAACGAAGTATTGACGGAGCAAAAATAATAAAATGAAACGAATTAATGCACGCTTTATGCTGAATTATTTAAGAAAGTGCTCAGTTGCACTCACAAAAGAGAAAAAAGCATTTGTTTGATGTGCCAATTAAGTTCATACTAATGAAGGAGGGCACAGAAAGGTAAGCGGAGAAAAAAAAAAAAAAATTTAAAGTCGGATTTTAAAAAAATTAGAAAAGTGTGGTTAAAAGTTTTTAACTAATTTTTTTTAATCTTATATATTATTACATGTTCTCTTTATTAAAATTATATAACACCACTTCTCTTAATTTTTTAAATTCAACTCGTCCCCTCCAAATCTCTCGCGTCAAACACATCTAGAGTGTTATTGTATAATTAGTTAGTCAGCTATGTTCGGAGCTTAATCTATTATTGCTGCCCCCTCCCTTTTAAGTGGGATTCCCCCTATGTTTAATAAATCTCAACTGTAATTCATTTGGATGAAGAACAAGCCTGTTGTATATATGAGAATTAATAAGCATTTCATATTTTGGATCTTTGAAAACATTTATTCTATGCCGGGATAGAGAGAAAGATGAGGAAAAAAAAAAAAAGGAAGGACGGAATATTAAGAAATAAATCTTTTAAAAATAGTAAATTGTGAGAAGTTTCTCCTCCTCCTAGCATTTTCCCCCGAATCAAAACATGGGGTTAATATTATTTAATTAGTAATTTGACGAACATTGATGCCAATGGGGATTGACACAGTTAGTTAAAATGTCGACCTTTACCCCAAAAGGGAGGAGGTTCGATACCCGCTGATCGATGTGAGGGCTTTATTGATAGGCGATCTGTAAATACCTCTGTAAGCTTTCTTTGAGACTAAGGCATGCCTTAGTTCTGGTGGGCTACCGATGTCTACCTCCACCTAAACCTTTTTTAATACAAAAAATAAAAAAGAAGTGACGAACATTGGTAATTCAAAAGGCTAAGATTCACCCGTTCAGCATGATATACTCTAAATCTAAACACAAACTAACTAGACGCCACCATGAGCTTTCCTTTTCTTCGATCTTCTCACCTTGAATTTACCTCCACATGCACTCCATACCTAATGATCCGCCATCACCATCATCATTTCCCGTACTAAGACAGGATCTTTAATTTCAACCAAAATGACACAATATGCTGAAAAATGACAACAAGCATCAGTGACTCATAAACTGGATGTGGAATGCTTCTTTTTCTTCTTTGGTGCGTGTGGATACTTTATACTCCGTAATACATATTCAGTCCCCAAAATAGAGGAATCCTAGACATGGTGTGTTGCTTCCAACACCTGGTTCTTCATAATTTGTGGCCCTTTCACATCATCGGAGACACTTCTGTATATACTGAGCCTGGCTTAATTAATTTGCAATATAGGGAGTAAATGTGGTAATGGATGGGATATTTGAATCGCAGGAATATATATATCTCAAAGGAAAGTGAGAGGAGAAAAGGATGAAAGAAACAGCAAACACATAGGACCCATCTCAAGTGGTGTGTCCGGCCGGATATCATGTGGTGCATATTAGTATTACTGCAACTAGCTAGATGTCACAAAACAATAAGCCAACGCATTTTACCTTTTGCATTTGAAATCATAGCGAGGCCCTGAACTGGCTAGAGAGGTATATCACGCAACCAAACAAAGCAACCACGTGGACGAGGTTCTGGACACTGATCACGCTCCGCCGAACACACACACAGCAAAGCTTTTTGTTTTTATTATATTTTGTTTTGATTATTCATTTTTCTCTAAAGCCGATGCCCGCAGAATCTTGGCACAAATCTCTCGGTTACCATACGAATGGGGGTCCCTTCCTTCCAAAATCGCCTCCCCCTCTTGCCCTTAAACTTAACCACCCTTCTTAATAAAAGGACTCACCTCAAATACACACAAGCCACTATCACTTCCTTCTCTAATTCTTAATTCAAAACAGAGCATATGGGAAGCTCTGTGCGAGTCAAAGCTGCCGTCGTCATAACTCCGGCTGATCCCACCCCGGCTTGTGTTTTGGCTCTTTCCGCTCTCGACTCTCAACTCTTCCTTCGTTTCACTATAGAGTATCTCTTGGTCTACAGGCCCTGCCCCGGCTTGAACCGCGGGGCCACCTCAGCTCGTCTCAAAGCCGCATTAGCTCAGGCTTTGGTTCCGTACTACCCATTTGCCGGGAGGGTGAGGCCTAAGCCCAGTGGGTCGGGCCTTGAGATCGTGTGCCGAGCCCAGGGTGCGGTGTTCATCGAGGCCTTTTCTGACCGTTACACCGCCGGCGAATTCGGTAAGGCCCCCAAAACGGTGACTGACTGGAGACAACTCTTGTCCCTCTACACACCTGACGTTCTCAAAGGATCACCGCCGCTTGTGGTTCAGCTCACGTGGCTCAACGATGGAGCCGCAGCCCTCGGTGTGGGGATCAACCATTGTATCTGCGACGGTATCGGCAGCGCCGAGTTTCTCAATTATTTCGCTGAGTTGGCCTCTGGGAAATGCCCGGCACTCGACCCGAAACCCGTTTGGAACCGTCACCTTCTCAGTCCATCTATCCGAAGTCCCAATCGGGCCTGCCCGATGATCCTGACCAAGTTCAACCGGGTACCCGATCTCTGCGACTTCATGACGCGGGTTACCAGCGATCTCAAACCAACCTCCATTATATTCGACAGAAGACGACTGAACGAGCTCAAGAACGTGGCCTGGTCGATGAGTCCGCTCAGCGACTCGTCGTACACGTCCTTCGAGGTCCTGGCTGCTCACGTATGGAGAAGCTGGGCCAGAGCGTTGGGTTTTCCATCGAACCAGATCCTGAAGTTGCTGTTCAGCATTAACGTGCGGAACCGGGTGAAACCGGGCATACCCGAAGGCTACTACGGGAACGCGTTCGTGTTAGGATGCGCACAGAGTAGCACGAAGGAGCTGGTGCAGAACGGTCTTGGGTACGGGTCGGGTCTGGTGAGGAGTGCGAAGGAGAGAGTGGACAACGAGTACGTGAGGGAGGTGATAGAGCGGGTGTCCGAGTCGAGGGCGAGTCCGGACTCGGTGGGGGTGCTGATATTGTCTCAGTGGTCAAGGCTGGGTTTGGAAAGGGTTGACTTCGGGGCGGGAAGGCCAGTCCATGTGGGACCCATATGCTGCGATCGGTATTGTTTGTTTGTGCCGGTGAATAATGAGAGGGATGCTGTGAAGGTGATGGTGGCTGTCCCCACCTCTGCCGTTGACCAGTACCAATATTTCCTCGGCGCCTCCCATTTATGAGTTTGTTTGTCCTCTGTCGACTTTTTTCTGCTCAGGCTCTGCTGTGAATTTTAACTGGTTTTCTACTACTGATTGATTAGCCCTGCGTCTGCATATTATATTTGACAGCCCCATCTCAACTGAATGACAAATCATCCCTTTTCTTTTCACCTAAATGCATATAAGAGATCGGAGTCGGCCGGGAAAGAAATTGATGAGCACAATGTACTGAATTTGGTTTGAGACGATTCAAGTTCTTTGGTTCTGAGCTATCAAATTTGAGCAAAATTTCAAACTCATGGCAGAGCCTAATGAAAAGTTGACTAAAAACTTGCGACTAGGAAGGATGTGCAACTGCATATATAGCTTCCTTCTCCTTTCGTTTCATCTTCTCATCAATAAATTCAACTTTTTTTCTTTTGGGTTCCGTGTGGGAGAGAATTTAAATTGAAATACCATATATTATAGATCCAGGTAAGAAGAGCATGACGCGGGCAACGTATGGGATTTGAAAAACATGAGTACAAGCCACTTCTATTGAAAATTATTTTGAAATAATTGTTGTAAGGAACTTTCTTTGCTCGCGTATATGGTGTGATTATGTTATATGGTTTGATTGATTCCAAGTCAACTCAATATACGAATAATTCAGGACATATCAACTGTGCTTTTACATTATATATACTTGGCGCCTAATTATTGTTCTGTCCTCCTCTCTTTTCTTATTAATTAGAGTTATTTTATAATGATCATTTAGGTTAGGAGGTGTCTTAGAAAATGCGATATTTAAGATCCTTCGAGGGGAAAAGAAGAAAGTAAGAGGGAATAAAAAAGCGAATAATTAACTAAAATAATCTCTTTCTATCTCATTCTCGTGTCAATATTTTATTGTCCTAGATTTTTTTTTGTTCTGTTGAAACTGAAAGTCCTTCCTGCTGTCGGGGCTTGCTTCCGCACGCAGATGACTCATCATTCGAACTGATCTTTAGTTGGCTTGGGTTACAAGCGTTGGTAAGTTATAGTATCGCGTGCAATAATATTATGAAGAATGAAAATGTACATTTGCTGTGGGACTGAAATGGATTTTTTTTTCTTACTTGTAAAGTTTCAAGTTTTTTTTTTGGTGAAATGTGAAGTTTCAAGCTTATAGATAAAAGAATTATCTCCTCTTTATGCCACATATTTACTCATATCCGAACCAGCTAATAGAGCCTGTAACTGGATATTAATTAAAAAATACTTATTGCCGTAATTAATTTGTTAGAAGAATATGTATGATATAGTTGATACAGATTCTGGCTCGTTTCATCCTGTTCGTCCTAATTGCAATATATTTTGCATGCTTCGACTTGTCGCTATAGATAGCTAAAATCCCAACGACACTCGTATCCGGGGGGGGGGGGGGGGGGAATCACCAGGACAGGAGCCATAATTAATATATAAATACTATATGGTTAGAATTTTTGAGCTTTACGTGCCTGCTAAGCTGCAATACTTAAGTTTCTCACATAAATTACCCATAGGAACTGTAGCTACTAGAACTAGTAGTTCATTATTGAGAGAGTTTTGATACCTATAAATTGGACCAAACAGACCACATCTCATATAAGTGCCAAAACACTATGACCAACTGAAATTATTATAGGTCATGAGCTGATCTCATTGGCAAAAGTGATCATATGCATCATGACAAGAAAAGTGTCTTCCCTTATTTTCCCCTTTTAATTTGCCTCTCTAGGCATGAATGAGTCGTGCCATTACCAACGAAACACAAGCGGGGATACATGTATATATCGCGAAAAGAAAAACTAAAGCAAGATTCCCATTATTTTAATTTATAGCAGTAGTTTCGTAATTGTTCGTTCAGGGTTTCGCCATTGAGACGAAGTGATATGGCAGAAGCTATCAGTGAAATCGCAGAAATTAAAGTAGAAAAGTCAAAGTCAAGGAAGGGAGGGAAGCTGATGTTTGTTAGTTCCAAAACAATGGAAGTGGTTGCAGTAGAAGCAAGACAAGCCTTGACAATGGCCAATGCAAAAAGGCAATGTCTCCACTGATCCACAGGGTCTTATAGCTAGCCTTGCCTTTGCTTCGTATGCCAGTGTGCCACCCAATTCACCGTGTCATCCCTCTGTTCAGGCACTTCTACGAGGATCTTGCTTACGTTGCTGGCTCTCAATACCTTGTGGAGTTTTGCGAAGTTCTTTCCTTCGTTGTGCTGAAAGTACGGTGCAGACATGCACTTCGGTGTGTATCTTCTCTTCAGTACGTAGTTTGCAGGCAGGCAAGAAAGGCAAAAGGGACCCTCAAAAGATTCTACTCCTACAGTACTAATAATTTAATTATACATAGCATTTAAGAGTTGATTATTGTTTTAAATATAAGAAGTATTTTACATATTTATTAATTTTTTCTAATTTACCTTATTGATATTCTCTCAACAATAATTAATGAGGAGAGAAAATAAAGAAATTAGGGAAATACTTAAAGTGTTTTAAAAAATACATGTCATATTAATTAACTTAACCAAATTTTTAATTTAATAAGATTATATAAATATGTCATATATTAAAAACCATAGGATTATTTTCATTTTTTGAGTATAAATAAATCCAGGTCAAAAAAAATATAAATAAATACTTTGAAATATTTTAAAATATTATTTATTTATGTACTCCTATAAATAACTTGGCCTATTAGCTCAGTTGGTTAGAGCGTCGTGCTAATAACGCGAAGGTCGCAGGTTCGAGACCTGCATGGGCCAAATACATTTTATTTTTCCTACTTTTTCTTCTTCTAAACCTTTTGAGAAAGGTGGGGTCATAGAGGAGGCAAGACTGCGGCCTTTTCTGGTTAAGAAAACTGTGGCTTTTTATTTAGTCCGGCCCATGAGATTGGACAGAGGCTTTTGTATTGGATTGAAGTACGGAACCATTGTGAATCTGTGTTACCCAAAGTCCATAGACCCTAATATGAGCACTTGTTGCTAGTTGGCCAGTACATCTGTTAAACTGTGTTCGAAGCCTCTAGGCATAGCCTCGAGAGCCACTTGCGATTGGTCTGACTGCTGGATTCATCGTTTGAATATCCCACAGTTGGTTGGTTGTTAGTTACTTGCGGCTCTTCAAACAAATTAACAACAAACAACAATCCTTTCCTCCGTTGGTGATTATTATTAGGAACATCTAGTGAATTAGGGCGTACTGCACATTCTGGAATCCACATATGTACTGAATTGTATTTGTCAAAATAGCATTGGGATCACAGCTAGAAATATGGAATTGAAGAGAAACAGTTATAAAGATTTCGCAGTTCCCCCCCCCCCCCCCCCCTCCCCCCAAAGAAAAAAAAAGATCGAAGTGAAATTGATGTTATTCAAAGGTAAGAAAATAGTGTTTGGTGCGAGACAGAAAACCAGTCAGCTTTGGTTTCAGGTATCCAGATGATCTGTGTGAAGCAAGCCTCAATGTTGATTAAACGACAAATGGAAAAGACAAAATGGTTTATCTTGTGATGCTGGAGTTGGACCGGGTGAGAATATATGCATATCAGGTACCAAGTCGCACCGAAGGAAAAAAATAAATATTTGGAGATCTTATCAGCCAAACCTCAACGCCATCCAACAAGATATTCAAATATGGACACAAGCATCCCAAATATAGAACAGCTGAAAATCAAGCTTGACAAAATACCATTAATTAATTATTATTCATTTTGGAATAAAATAATATAAATAACTGCAGGAGCCAGGAAAAACCTCCATATGGCAGAAGCCTGGACGTTCTTATTTTCTTCTCCAGTATGCTTCCTCTTGCCGTTAGTGGCAATAGCTCAAACAGAAAGAGCCAATATACCGTGTAATTAATTTAATAGCTCCTCTCGTTGACTATTCCAATCATTTAAAAAAAAAAAGGAAAGAAATTTAAAAGATCTGAGCAATCCAATGCTTTGCAGGAAGCCAACCTTGTCAACCATACATAAGTGTACAGAAACATGATCAAACTGTGACTAAGAATTGCAATGGACGAATCATCTCTGCCGGCAACTATGATCTTCTCAGGTTTTTTACCAACTGGGTCATTGCTAGACTCGTTGGTTCACATATCTAATGAAGTTGCTTCCATGGAAAAATTCCCTTTTGTTCAATTCAGGAATGTCTCATCCATGATCAGGAGGGTGAAGCTTCTTTCTTCTCTGTTCGAGGAGATTCAGGAAGCAGATTCCCCACTTCCTCCTTCTTCAATCCTGTGTTTCACAGAGCTCTTCTCTGTGATCAGAAGAGTGAAGCATTTGATCCAAGACTGCCAAGAAAGCAGCTCACTCTGGAGTCTCATACAGTTAGAGTTTATTTCCAATCAATTCTATGTGCTTGTAAAGGAGATGGGAAGCGCTTTAGATATTCTTCCTCTGAGCTTGCTCAACATCACAGCAGATACAAGAGAACAAGTGGAACTTCTGCACAAGCAAGCAAAAGCGGTTGAGTTGTTCATTGATCCTCGTGAGCTGCAACGAAGAGAGCAGCTTCTGCATGTAATGGCCCATGACACACTACAGAACAAGAAGAACAAGGGATTTCCTGAATTTGGGAAAGTACAACAAATATTATGCAGCATTGGTTTGAGAACCCCATCAGACTATGATAGAGAAATTTCAAAGCTAGAGACTGAAGCTCAGAATCAGGCCGGTACAGGGGGCTTAATCGTTATGTCTAATATACATAATCTCATATCTCTGGTTACTTATTCCAAATCCATGATATTCAGAGACGGTGAAAACGAGACAGATGAAGACTGTAAGCCAACAGGGTCCGCATTCATATATAAGAGCTCTGATAATTCTTTTTCTTCACCTTCTTCTCAGATGACACCGTCAGCACCTAATGTTCCTGACGAATTTCGATGCCCAATTTCACTTGATTTAATGAGAGATCCAGTGATTGTATCATCTGGACATACTTATGATCGAATTTCAATTGCACAGTGGATAAACTCGGGACATCACACTTGCCCAAAAAGTGGGCAAAGATTAATTCACACTGCTCTCATACCCAACTATGCATTGAAGAGTCTTGTGCAGCAATGGTGCTGTGAGAATAACGTCTCAGTGAATGAGCCGACATCATCTTCTTCTTCTTCAACTTCGGAAAATCCCAACAGCAAGGACAACTCAAATGAAAAGGCTGGCGACCATATCTCTGCTAAAAAAGCAGCCATAGATGCTGTCAAAATGACAGCAGAGTTTCTAGTGGGAAAATTGGCAACTGGGTCAGCTGAAATCCAAAGGCAGGCTGCTTATGAGCTAAGATTGCTAGCAAAAACTGGGATGGACAATCGAAGAATTATCGCCGAGGCAGGGGCAATTCCATTTCTGCTGATATTACTAGGATCACATGATGCAAGAATCCAGGAACATGCCGTCACGGCCTTGTTTAATCTCTCCATATTCGATAATAACAAGGTTTTGATAGTGGCTGCTGGAGCAGTGGATCACATAGTAGAAGTGCTTGAATCAGGAAAAACCATGGAGGCAAGAGAAAATGCAGCAGCAGCAATCTTTAGTTTGACTGTAGTTGATGACTGCAAGGTAGAAATTGGAGCTCGTCCAAGGGCCATACCCGCATTGGTAGGACTACTAAGAGAGGGCACTCCTATTGGGAAAAGAGATGCTGCTACTGCCATTTTCAACCTTGCAGTTTATAATCCTAACAAGGCCAAAATCGTTAATGCTGGTGCTGTTCCTTTGCTTGTCGAGTTGCTTATGGATGATAAGGCTGGGATCACAGATGATTCTTTGGCTGTGCTTGCTTTGCTTCTGGGTTGCTCTGAAGGTTTGGAGAAGATCAGGAATAGTAAAGAGTTGGTGCCTCTTTTGATTGATCTTTTGAGGTTTGGATCAGCCAAAGGGAAGGAGAATTCTATAACACTTTTGTTGGGGTTGTGCAAGGAGGAAGGTGAAGTGGTGGCAAGGAGACTATTGGCAAATCCTCGAAGCATTCCCTCTCTTCAAAGCTTGGCTGCGGACGGTTCTTTAAGAGCACGGAGGAAGGCCGATGCCTTGCTTAGACTGGTCAATAGGTGCTGCTCTCAGCCTCATCATTCTCTTTGAAGATGAAGCAGAGAGTGAATTGGTATTTACATATATACATGCAGAACTGTATATTTTGTGAAGTTGTATTGTATACATGAAAAGGGCCTTCATTTGTTTTTGCAGTTGCTTTGTCCAACAATTGCTGCTTATGAAACAATCCCACCTGGACTTAATTATGAATTTATGCTAGGTTGAAATGCATTTTGTTGTCTTCAAAGAATGAAGAGTAAACTGTGGAGAAAACACGAGGTACCGCGCCTTTTTCTTAATATAGTTTTCTTTCATGCTGTACCCCATAATTTTCTTTTTCTCTTTTTCGCGACGCACTCATGGTGAAAAAAGGATTAACCTGCCGTAGGTACAAGAACATATTTCAGATCCAGTATTCCTCACTGCTTTTGACAATCATGATCTTTCAAGCTTATTGAAGTATGCTAAACGTGCTCTGTGAGTAGAGAAGAGACAGAGTAGAAGTAGAACAAACAAGACGTCCGAAAATAATGGAAAATGAAGATAATATACGTGACGTGGGCACGCAGATATTTGGTGGGTCTCTAAAGTAATGCATACTCAATACTTCCTCTGGACCTTCCTGTGACCTTCAGAGGTTGGCTGGACCAAGATTGTTTGGGAATTATTTCCCCAAGTGTGTAATTTCTTTTCTTGCAAGGTAGGCTTTATGCCATCACTTTTATCCAAAAAAAAAAAAAAAACTTCCTCTGGACCTTATTATAAGACACCAACTAACAATTATATTTGATTCTTTTTATAAGGACTTACTTGTTTCCAAAATGCATTTAGAGGGAGTAACTATTAAAAAGCCCTTCTGATGAATAAATCTATATATCTCATTATCCAAACCCCGTCTATAACACAATATTAGTAACATCAAAAGAAAGACAACTAAGAAGAATGTGTGTGGGATATAGGGATTGGCCGCTTTTACATTACTCTATCATCACATTATAAACGACTACAAGTGAGGAAAGGTTCAATTTCTGTTGAAACTGTCACTTCCGTACCCGCAGTGAACCATGGTTCACGTAACGTGGTATCTTATCCCGTCAGCAGCCTACGATTCTACCAATGCCAGCTGGATATGAGCGCCTACTATCTTGTAATCCCAATGCCAGCTTCCGCTGTCCATCATACTCTGTTCAATAGGGTCTAACTGAATCGCGAGACCTGAATTGAGGGGGGAAAAGGTAAGTGAACTCGTCACTGCTTTCTGTGTCCAAACAGAAAAACGAAAGAAAAAGGTGGAAGATTATGATCATTCATTGTATGATCTATTCTAAGTTTCTAACCAAAATGTCTTCCCCCAGACATAGAGAAAACAAGATATACTCGAGTTACAAGGAGGTTTATCCTCGCATAATGACGACGACAACGGAATAGCACACATTCCTCTACAACATCAAGTTATGATAGAATAACCATATATCAACTGGACAAACCGTCAAACAAAAGTTTCAAGGTTTAAAATACCTGTACTTCCTGAAGTGATCTTCAGTTTGTAGCCATCTGGAACTTCAAATACATGATTCCCCTGCATCAGTAAAATGAAAGCAAAAGAAGCCGGTTAGTCGCTAAGTATATGAGCATGAAAAACCAAAATCGGATTTCTTTATATATGTACGGCAAAGGAGGGGTATGTTCTGGAATAAACCTGTAAGACAACATCTGTGGCTTCAAATTCAGCATTTCCATGCAGTATTATCTTCAAAGCCTCAGACCGCTGCACATCATGTTTCCAGTAGATGTTGCCTCCATATGTCCAATCAATTCCTTTGTTCAAGATCTTGACATTCTGTAGTTTACACCTTCCACATCTAGCAGAATAAATGTGCACATCAATTTTATGCTTGCTATTTGAAATTATTCTAATCCCCCAAGCTTGAGTCAAGGAGCAGGGTAGGGGTGCACAAACAGAGTAATAACGATACCTCTGCCCATGATGTAGTATGGAATCACCACCCTCATTAACCTTCATTGAGCCAATAACATTTTCAGCTATTATGTTCATGCTTCCATCAAGCTGAATTACAAAGGACAAATATCAGCACACCATCTTGTCAACACCCAAGTCAAAAAAGTTAACAAAATTTATTTAAGAACCTGAACATTCCTCCACAGAAACTCCGCAACCTCTATTTGTAACTCAGAGCCCTCAGATATGGAACCACCATAAAACTGGTCATAAAAAAGAATAACATGATAAATGAAATTTGTTTCTTTAAATATGATCACCAGAAACCACTTTCATAAAACTTATACAGCATGTATTAAGCAAAAAGTTATACAATATCTCATAGACTAGTCTTAAACACAGGCTGACTTCATTACTAAAGTCAATTCAGAAAGCATTTCACGTGAAAGAACAGCCATTCTTTGGTGAATGACAAGTGACATCTGAACAACATAGTATAGTTTTTACCTTTTGTCTGGTGACCTCCCAAAGAGGACCAAGAGCTGGGTGCAGAAAAATGAGAAATGGTGGTCCTGAATCAATATACTTCTCATTAGCTTCAATCTGCAGCACAGAAGACAAAAAATATAACAAATCCATGTAACTATAAAGTGGAAGTCACCACCTATTGAAAGCTTAAATGCATGATCAGTAGAATTCATGGCAACCCAAAAGACCAAAATGGCAATGACAGCCAACCTAACTAAGCAGAACCAATTTTCATGTTAACCAAGGAATATCAAGGTATATACCTCAGGAAGCTTTATATCACATTGGGAAAGTAGATCACGGGCATTTCGAAGTACATCTAAAAGTGAGCCATCAGGAGTCTGCATTTAAACGCAATACATATTAGATAATAAAGAGAAACTAAGATTGACTAGTCTGAAGTATAGTAAATTAAATAACCTGAACTATCACCAGAAAAAAAAAGGGGGGGGGGGAGTTCTGTTGGGAGATCAGGTCAACATGTTTTATGCTTACAGACAGAATATGTAAAGCCTTCCTAGCTATGATAAATTAGGGAGACATACGATGATCAGAAATTCAAACCTGGTGTAAAGATTTGTCTCCATTTTTCCTTTTCTTCTTGGCAG
This sequence comes from Acacia crassicarpa, assembly GCA_034222035.1. Lineage (NCBI taxonomy): Eukaryota > Viridiplantae > Streptophyta > Magnoliopsida > Fabales > Fabaceae > Acacia > Acacia crassicarpa. The sequence goes on from JAWXYG010000004.1 coordinate 980,587, forward strand.
ATGATGTGACCCTTCTTCGTTCATTATATACAATATATGTGTCGAGCTTATCTGAACAAAAAAAATTATATCAAGAAGTCGTTATTTTAAGCTTAGTTGAAATGATGAAAGAGAATAGGATATGATTCATCATTTGACACACACAAATGTGAAAAAAATGATGTTACCTTCCACACCATTATAACACCTCGATGAATAGGTGTTGTAATAGTTGTCTGCTATATTTTGCATTGTGCACTCTAGTCTGCCACCAGAGACACTAGTACATGACAATTAAAGTGGATCAGTGCATAGTATATGCCGAAAAAGCACAGTAATTAATCAGCAACATAGGCGGAGAGCCCATATTCATCTATAGGAAAAATTTGACTCAAAAGTAAACAAGAGCTAAGGTAATTTTGACAGATTCCAGATTCAGGCCTTGTCCTTATCCAACAAAATTGGGCCAAGTATACCCACTGGCCACAAACAGCTCTAAAGGAGGAGGTCAGTTGTTACCCAGAAAAATGCTCAAGTGCAGGTGAACTAGTGTGTCTAAGAGTGTGCATCAGTCAAATGATTCTGAGGAAACATCAATGTATTAGTTATATGTCATTTCGGCCAACTTTATAAAGGTATATTGAATAACATGGCTATATTTTAGGTAACACATACCTGTGTTGGCTTCCAAAATGATCTACATATGCTATTTTCTTTTTTGTATTGAGCACCATTCCAGGTAAACTACTTTCATTATTACTTGATCCGACTTGCTCAGCAGAAGGTAAATCCACATATAAAATGTTTGTATTGGCTGGGAAATCCGCCTGCAAGCTTAAACACAACAAATAAAGTTGATATTTGGGTTGTAAATTCTGAATAAGAAAGGGTACACAGGAGATTAAAAAAATGTCTGAAAAAATATACTTAAACACACACCATTACCAAATGCAAATGCAAATGCAAACACAAACTCAAACAAAGTCCCAGCTTGGCTGGTCATATTACGTCAACAATTACACCAGTTGAAGTGTAGCTTCTCCTGTGTATAGGCCATACAAATCAGTAAATTTTTTTTATTTTTTTTTCATGATATCATCTCTGGAGTAACGGTTTAAACATTTATTGTCTCTATTTATCATAAGGGGATTGTAATAAGCAACTTCTGTGAAAGGCATTGCATTTCAACTGTAGGATTTAGTCAAATAATAAGTTGCTAATTGGCATAAATCAACATACCCCTTGACTGATCCCACCCAAAAAGGAAAAAAAAAAAAAAACGCAAACAAAATGATCATAACAATGAGCAGATTTCAAGCAAACAATACATTTCACAAGTGGCAAGAATAGCAGAACGGCTAGTGTGGATACTTCCTAGACTCTTGAATTTCTCTCAAATTTCACTCGTGCGTGCGTGTGTTCATAAGTTGTGCATGTACAAGTATGTGCTTGGATAGCAATAGTAGAAGAAAAACTAACTTACCTCCATTTATATCAAAAATTCAGAATTTTATATGAACTTGCTACAAAATTTCCTGAGTCTGCTTGACTAAGTGAAAATTGTGTACCTTTTAGGATGATGGGGTTCATCAGCAATTCCAAACTTGTCAAATTCAGTGTATTCAACGCAGGACACACCATATTCCCAATTCCCATCAAGGTTTTTCTTCTCCATCAACACATTAATTCCTTCAGTAGCACCTGAATTCCGCTTACATGATGCAAACCCCAGTTTCTGTAAAAATTGCAGAGTTAAAACGTGTCAGCAATCTTATTGAACTTCTTTCAGATTGACATGTCTTGATTTACCCCTTTTCATGAAAAGAATTTTTAAAAGCCAGAATGGGAAGGTCATATGATGAAGGATGATAAGATCAGATACCCACTTATTATGACGTTCACTTAGTTCTTGTCAATTGGCATCATTGACACAGGAAAATGACACGATGTGTTCAAAACAATTTTTACCTTCCTATGCTGTAAGCCAATCCCTGCTAAGGCCAAGAGAGTTAAATCTGTGGCTGCCACAACATTACTGCAAGGTCACCAGTATCTGACATGTCAATAGACATGTATGCCACATTTCCACTGGGGGCTAATAAAAAACAGGAAGAAAAGAAAAGAAAAATGAAGGTACTTAAGAATTAGGATTCCTGATATAAAGGCAGACCTGACTTGCCGCACAGTTGCACCTTTTCTTCCATGGAGATAAAACCATTTGAAGATGCCTTTATCATAAGCAAGTTTCCAGATGATACCATGGCCACCGGGCTTGCTCAAAGGCCTGAATGCTTTGGTGAGCAACCACTGCCCATCGTCTGCACCCACAACAGGAACAAGAGGCTGGCAATTCACAAGATGGACAATAAGAGACCGCTTCTCAAAATAAGAAAGATTCTTTTGAATGACGTATTATTTAAACTTTAGCATAGTTTAATATGCAACCTGTTCAAAAAGTTGGAAAGTTGAACGACCTCTTCCAAACCAAGAAAGACTTTCACAAAGAGACATGATGCGCTCATGGTTGTTCTTTGCTGAACTTGTCATTATTGCAACAGGTGTGATACATTGTTTCGAATATAGCTTGAAGTACAAGAATTCTCGAGCCTTATAAGTTAAAGAGTAATTAGATTGGGTCAGCATCCATAATGAACTGATAATGCTTGTCTTGTTTATATTGTCTAGCAAATAAAAATATGATCCTAGATTTAGCATGGAGAGTTAATACCTGAAGATCTCTAATAAGACCTTCCAACAATGTCCTTCCACAATATGGTAGCATTGCTGCTGGAAGACATTCACCGGTATCAGGATCAACTAAACCAAGCCTATCTGCAGAGCCTCCCAAAGGATAAATTTCTCCTAGGTATGGCAAACCCTAGGAGATTGACATCTCATTATTTAAGGTATTCATACAACATGCACAGCTAAATGCAAATTTTGAATCAGGTAGTATGACTACACTAACCTCTATGCCCCATATAGCTGCTTGAGATGCGTATTCAGTATTTTCATAAAGGTCAATTCCTTTAGGTGCGTGAATTTCCAAAAATTGGCATTCTTCTATTTCATTGATGTGCCGAGACCAGTCTATATTCTGCTTCTCACACATTTTTTGGACAAGAAGCTCCAGCACCTTTATTTGATATCTGCAGCATATAATTTGAGTTAGAAAGATGGATATAACGTATATTGGTTCCTCATCCACATCCAATCCCAGGAATGTAATTTAGGATTGTTAAGAAGTAATAATATTGTTCGTGAAAAGCCGGTGATCAAACGTTACTATGGTCTCTGATAATATAAATCACTTTCTATTGTTCACGCGGGTAAATGCTGTGAAGTACTATTTGGGCAATTATTCTTGGAAGAAAACCCCAATGCACAAACTTTCCAGACTAGGCATCACCGCATCAGACATGCATCAGTGCAATTGCTAGTGTTCAAATGGCATAATTTGAAATAAATAAATACTTAAATAATGAAAGGTGGAAGTGCAGAATTCACCCAATAATTCCTCCAATGCAGTGATAGAAACGCTCAATTTCTCCGAGAGACTCCAATAACTTCTTCAAGTCACGAATTTCTTCATCCTCAAAAGCCAGGGGCATCTTTCCAAAGCCCGCACTGCTATTACCATCATTGACATCCAGGTTTTCGATCATCCCCGCCAAAGTATAGAGTGCGCGCTTTACCGAGCTCGAAGTTGACTCCTTTTTAGTTTCACCCAGCTGAAATCCCAGACTAAGAACGTGCTCTTGACCAGCCGCAACCAAACATTTAAGCAAGAACAAGTCGTTGGAGCTCAAATTGAGGGAAGCTAAGACCCTGGAAAAGCTAGCGTTTTGGCGCGAACGAAAAAATTGCCTCACTCTAGAGTCATGATCAATCACTCTCAGCTTTTCCTTCAAAGTGCTGCAGCCGGAAAGCTTCGAGCGGAGAGCTTGTAGCCTGGCAATTTCATGATTGAAGTTCGAATCCGGAGCCGGCAGCGACAGGTGCTCTGCCTCGGTCGGGACGCGGGCGACGTGGCAACATGACAGCGGTGACGACGACGACGACGGAGATAGTCCAGAAGGAGAGGAGGAGGACGGTAGAGATAGAGAAAAAGGAGAATTTATAAAAAGGGAGTGAGCATGATTATGGGAAGATATGGAAACAAAGGAGGAACCAAAGCGGTTGCAATTGTGAATAAAAGAAGTTGAGGGAACCATAATTTGTTAAACAGAGAAAGTGAAAGAGAAGATATTCGTCTAGGAACTTGAAAGAAGGTTTTCGCTGGAAATGCAGTGACAGGGAGAAAAAGGACAGACAATGGGAAAGAAGGAACGAAGAAGAAGGAGAAGGACGCTGAGGTGAGGGGATCGGCAGAAGATGCTGGAGGTATATACCAAAGGCCTAGTTTATGAGGCACGGCGAAGGAGAGAGTGCCTAAGCCTAACCGTGATGTGGGTCTGAGGCATGTTGTCACGGCTTTGACAAGATTATCCTGTTTCCCATTCGGGGCAGGAGATTGGTGGCTTGAATTTCCCACTTCTATGCGGGAGTTTCTGTCGTTTTTGTGAATTGCGGCAAAAATTATTACCATATCCTTTTATTTTAGATATTACGCGAACTTGCCGGCAATTAAAAAAATATATCTGAATCTTAAATTAATTGCTTTTTTAATAATAATATTATTATAATGTCAAAGGGTCTCTAGTGTTGTAATTCTCAAATAATTTTTTTTCCAGTTGCTTCAAATTGCCGCATCTCGACTATAAACAAGTTCAGAGTCTGAATGCAATACAAGACATTCCGCAATTGGTTTGCGTGAGTCCATGACGGCACCACCTTGCTTCGTTTGGATGCTAATGCCTAATGCCATGTAGCGGGGCTCGTACAGGGGTCTCCTTTTGCAATTCGCTTGCTTGAGCTACAATCCGTCTTACTATCTATTTTTGAGGATTTTTGGAGAATTAAGGATGAAAGTGATTTTTGAAAAATGTTTTTGAGGCATGAGGATTAAGGATTAACATAATCGTTTTACAAAACAATTCTCCCCCTCCCGAACCTCGTCCTTTTCCGATGGCCAGCTCTGGACATAACCAATGTCGTTCCGGTATTCCTTTTCCAATTGCATTTAGTCCTTTCCCTTGTTCAAATTCCTACACCAAACCGGACCTTTGAATTTCAATTTCAACAACAACTTGGAGCATTTCGGTACGACCCATATTGATCCGAAAAACATTTTTAAAAAATGCAGTAATACTATGAAGTATGAACCTATTGACAGCGAATTTAGTTTTTTTTTATTAAGCCCTGAATTTGTAGAAAACTTCTGACAATCCCCCCCACTAAATAATAATAATAATAAATCAAGGGATACAGAAAGCACAAACATATTAGCCTTTTTATTTGTTAGTGCCTGTTTGTATTAATGGTAAAAACTGTTTTTCCAATGTAATTTATGGTATACAAGATAAGTTTGTGAGAAGAGCTCTCAACTTACATGAACATACTTTTCCAACACCAACTCAAATAGGCTCATTCTAGTTAGGACGACGATGATCTCTCAAATGATTTTGACAATTGTAGGCGATTTAAATTGGATAAAATCACACCTTCGAGTTTTTAACTTGTAAATAATTTCAATTTCATCACTTAATTTTATAAAATAGTTTTTAAATCTTCAAACCCTAGCACTATTAATTCCAAGTGGCAATATTTTAACAATGATAGTTGTTAGTTTGAAGATTAAACTTAATATGCTAATGTGTTTTTTTTTTTTTTTGCTAATAGCATTCAAATTTTAAAAATTAAAGCACCAAAATAAAATCTCGTGAGTTAAAAGAAAATTGCATGTTCACCAAAAATTTCCAAGAACAACGAAACCCCAGACCAGAGCAAGCTGTAATAGATCAATAATGTTCGTGAATTTCTCAAGTACAAAGAAACCCCACAGAGAAAAAGACAGCAACATGTTTACACTCCAAAACCCGAATCCTAGAAATCGCACCCGATCCGTTGAAAATCGATGGCATTTCCTTATTTTTCTTTTTAAATTTAACATTAGAAAAAGAAAATAAAAATACAGTAATTTGCGGCCCATGCCCCCACAGACGGCCAAGTATTATTCTTTGGAAAGTGGGGAAAATCACAGTGGCCTTAAAATTGTGTCAATTTCAATTTGCCGCATCATGTAAGAACTAAATTAGGCCTCTCGCCCCTATGAAGGAGCTGAGAAGCTGAATCTAAATCCAGTCTTTGCACGATCGTGCTCATGCTGCCTGAGTATGTAATAGAAGTTACCCTGAAACAATGAGAAACTTGTCGGTGAAGGAATGAAATTCTAGAAAGTCCAAATTTACAAAAAGCAACACGCCAAATTAGGCATTGGTGGATTAGAGAGAGAATAAAGACGACTTCTTAAGAAACAATGGCAGCCTTAGGGAAGGGAATTCTCTCTCAAACTCCATCTTTTTCTTTTTCTTTTTTCACAAGTATGTGCCAAGCTTAGGCAGCGTTACCATTACTTAGTCTACCAGATCGTTGTTTCTCTGAATCACATTACTACTTTAATTCAGACAGTGTTATGCTTTCGGTTAGTTTAACCAGCCACTTATTTCACTATAGAGAAAGTAAAACAGGAGCTTACATCTAGGCGGAAAAGTGAAGTAGGAACAACAATTCCACATCCGACTGATGATCGAAATGATTCCAAGAACTTTCGAGGAGAGAAATGCCTGTATTCGTGCTCAGTTAATTTAGCAACATTCCCAGCACCAGCAAAAACATGCCCATGGATTCCACGTTCTCTCAACCATCCAATTGGAAGATCAAAAGAGAGGTTTGCAAAAGCAGTAACAGCAAGATCTCCTCCAATGAAGTCCATTCTATAGGAATCAGCATTATCATCAGCAACTCCATCTCTATTCCGCCTTCGTGGTTCAGTGGGGCCTAATCCCCGAGTTTTGAACCCCCATAATGTTGTTGGCCCTCCTAAGGTGCAAACTGGAGAGAAATCACCACCCAGGAAAAACCTTTCTGGCAGGGGGGAGGGCTTCTTCCGAAAACCACACCCCCATGGAAAAACTACACCAGCAGAAATCCCAAGGTTCAGAGCTGTATTATAAAACCCCAATGGGAGAGCATAGCGAACATCAAACTCCTGTACTAGAAGAGTAGAATGGTTAACCAAGCAAACTTTATTAAAATGAAGTCAGATGGCAATTTTTACAGCACAAGCTTGCTAAACGTATATGATATCAAGAAACACTCTGTAGTTATCATGTAATCAGAAAAATAAAGCATTCTGCGAGCAGGTTGCGTATTATTTGACTAGTGAGAACCATATTCCAGTGCCTTTTTTTAGGGGGAGGGTGTAAGGGGAGAGCAGCAGCATCAGATTGTGATGATAATCATGTATATAGTCTAAGCATATAAAATATCCTGCTCGGGAAGCACAGGAGCATTCTTTCATTACATGGAAAGGCTCCAGGTGATACTAATGCTCCCTTCAATCTCTACAACAATATTGAAACAGGTCGATGCCAACATATAAAGGAAGATAAGAAAGAATACAGCAACAAATTTCAGTTCCTGGGGACTTAATTCTGAAATATTTATCCCTGTCCAAGGAGATGTACTTACTCCTCGGTTCTATTGATTCATATTAAGATTCCTGTCTGTATAAATTTGGAAAGTTCATCATAACCAAAAAGCAACAATTCTTTCTCTTAACATTGTATGTGACAGATACAATTGCATAGCAAAAAAGAAATTAGTCACACCTGGCGCAGAAATCGCAGGCTTCGAGGATCTGGTGTGAGGCCCCCAAATTGAGTTCTGGAAAGAAATGCATACCCTTTTGTAGGTCGAATAGGTGAGTTCCTCCTGTCAATCTTAAATGTATACTTCAAAGATGAGAGTAAACCATGCCCAAGCTGCCTCCTTATAGACCTAGATGACATTTGTGATGGATCTGTTATGGTACGCCATCCAAGGTCATATGTTAGGTCATGATACTTTGTTGAGAATAAACCAAGGGACATGCCCAACTGTCGCTTTTTGTATGAAGAATATTCCAACCAATCTTGGGAAAGTAAAGATGCTCGAAACACAATTGGAGTTTCCAATCCTTTAATTCGAGGTGCAAAGACCCCAACACTCGCCTCCGATGTTTGATTGGAACCATATGCCAAAGAACTATCCCATATGTCGCCATAACCCAACAAGTTTTTGTACTTAAGAGCACCTTCAACAATCCAAGAACTAGCCTACAAAAGAATCACAGATTGCCCAAAAGGGAAAAGATAAAAAAACAATTATATGTACTTGCTCATCATGGTAACTCGAAATTCAAAGTAAGATATACTACGTAATAGACATAAACCCTGAAGCAATAGTGGTTAAGATTTTCTTGTAGCTGTCAAAAGGAAACTATTACAGCTATCAAACTCAGTCAAATAGAATATATTAACCTACAACAACGATAGTAGAAGCAGTCATTCATATGCTTGTTACTGGCCACAAATTATGAGTCAACTTTTGAGAATCGAAACAATTCAACAAAAATTAGCATGGCAAGCAAGTACACTGTATTTTCCATTTTCTTCTTGCAAGAAATCTAAAAAAGAAAATATTGAGCAATGCAACCTGCATATCAGTTGGAACACAAATGAAGCAAGGAAAAAAGGATAATAACATCCAAAAATACACAAGACCAATATCAGAATGGAGCTCCAAGTAACATACAAAATTTGGAATTTTCCAGTACAAAATGTACCCTTGGAAATATTTCTATAGAACCAAACAGCATGCATCAGCCAAATGTAAACAACATTCAACAGACAAAATCTTGCTCATTTATAAGCGCCAATGCCAACATTCAATAAAAGATGCAAACATGGTTATCTTTAATACATAAATTTGTTCCTGTTTTAATATGTTCAAATCGCCTCATACTAAGAGGTCACTGAGCAGGAAAGTTGACCACTGACCTCACTCGTTTGTTCCTCTAAACTCTGGGAAAAAGCTGGTTGGTAAGTTCCTTCAAAGAGAAAAGGGTGACAAGCAAAGAGGGATCTGTAAAGATACCAGCTATCCTTGGTAAGACCCAAACCAACACCAGCCTAACCACAGGCTCATGGCAGAAACAGAAGAAATAGTAGGGGATTTGTTATTCTCCTAGCTATCCCCAGTAAGACTTGACCCAAGATCAGTTGATTACTAATCCACCAAACCAACATGAAGTTAAACTTTTACTGCAGAGTCACTACCAAGTACCAACAAAGGTAGAAGCTTCTCCGTCCAAATATGACAATATCACACTTAATCCATAGTGTCTGATAACCAGCTATCCCCTCTAAATTCATAATTCTTATAACCAGCTATACAATGATCATCAGCATAGCATAAGGAAGAGCATCATTTTCAGAGGTCTGAATCACTTGGCTGCCCACAATAAGAATCTGGGGAATAAAATCTGCAGCCTCAGACCTGATAGCCAAACATATCGGCTTGCTAGAAACTACAACTAACGCAAACAAAACTTCACTTCCAATCAATTAATTATTCAACATCTGCACTAGTTTAGAAATATCTACGACCCATGAGTTGTGCATTTATATACATTAATTTAGAAAGTATCAATATGGTAAAAACAAACATATTGGTTATGTCATTTAGATTCAAGCCTGAAGAGTACGCAACACAGCCGATTTCTTTACAATACCCAAAATCATACTAACATCCCTCAATTTACGTTAATCCAGTACGCAAAGATGTGATAGTGAAACAGCAAGTTCGAAGTCCCTAACCCGGTTTGATGTCAAATCCCATAACAAAGACGAAAGAATAAGATTGTACCGAAGGTTTGGTATAAGCACCGCATTCACCAGAAATAATGCTATTGGTCTCGGAAACTTGGACGATGACATTGGCAGTGTCGCCCAACTCTGGTGGTCCAGCCTCGAGCATAATAGTACTAGAATCAAAAATACCGAGTCTTTGAAGCTTCGCAAGGGCAATTTCAGTCGCTTTTAACAGCTCTTGCATAGTTGTGGCATTCTGTATCCCCTGCAGCTCGGCCTCAATCACCCAATCCTTCGTCTTTGTATTCCCCTTAATCAGCACATCATGGACTCGGATTGGAACTTCCTCAGTCGACATCCTCCGGGCCAGGTGATTTATCTTGAACTGCTGCTCACGCAAAAAAGAATCTCTAGCTTGGGGTTTTGGCGGGTTCGGTACATGCAGGTCGTCTTCTTCTTCATCTTCGTCGACGTCTTCCTCGTAGTTGTCTTCTTCTGCGTCGCCATTGGAGGACTTCTGCCGCTCCTGGGCGTTGCTAGGGTTCGGAGGGAATGGGACTTCATTTTCTTCTTCAGAATTGGCCATGAGGATTGATCAGAATTCAGAACAAATTGGGAGAGCAAGAGTAGGTGTGAAAGCGAGTCAATGTGATAGAGGAGCTAGTTTTAGCCGCGGCAGGAAGACGGCGATGGAGTAGCAGAAGCAACTCGTAATTGTAGCTTGTAATTCAAACACAGCGAATTTTCCTTTGTCCAGAAAATTTCTAATGGATTCAAAATGTTCTTACATTAAGAAAAGGTTTTTTGTCCCAAAAATTTTCATCTTGTGACGCAATTTTATTCAGAAAATATAAAAAATAAAGTAATTTTAATCTGATCATTATTTCAATTAATTTTCACTGTTTCTTAGTTAATCAAATATATTGAATATATCTTAGTTTTTATTAAGTTACAAATTAGATTAATTAGATGATGACATATGGATTTCTAAAATAAATTTACACTCTAACAAAAATGATGTGGATTATAAGCTCAATATATTTAGTTAACTAGTGGTCAAAATTAGTTGAGATAACAACAAAGACAAAATTATTCCACTTTTTATACTTTGCCCCTTAACCCTTTAGAAAAATATCAAATTGTGAATTAAATGAAAATAAAAAATATAACAATAGATTATATAAGTTGGCCGTCATGAAAATGTTACTCTTTAAATTTGAAAAATGAAATGAATAAACATTAATTGTAATTGAATTTATTAGTTTCTAATTCGACAAACAGAATATTTTGTCAGGTAAGTTGATCATTTACTATTTGTTCTTACACTGATATGACTGTTTAAGTTTAATTAACTTTTTTTAATTTAAAAAAAAAAAGCCACAAACTAGAAAACAACCTTCAATTTTTAATAAAAAAGTGAATGTAATAATGGGTGGATTGAATCTATGAGCTCCCATTTAAAAAAAGTATACTTTCATAATTTTTTATCTTATTTTCTTCTTAGAATCTCATTTTCACCCTAGGTTTTAAAAAAATAGATGATTAAAATTTCATATTTTATCAAATTGTTGTCTTAAATATAAATAAATAAATCGAAATTATTAAAATCTTATCTACACACTTAATAACTGAAATGCTAAAAAAAATTATAAAATTAAATTATAAAACATTATAATAATAGTTTTAGAAAATATTAAATCCAAACCATTAATTTATTTAATCAAAAGGTGTAGATATGATTATAAGAAGAAAATGAGAAAACATCATGGAAAAGGTATCCTTCCAGTTACAGGGAAGCAATTGCAGCCGGCAGGGGAATGACATTCGAATAAATTAAAGCATAGAATCATACATTGCCCTGGCCTGGAAAAGTAATGGCGACAAAGGGAGAACTTGTCAAGGCAGCAAAGCACAAGTAAGGATTCTTAATTAATCAGGTTTAATCCTAGTAACTTTTTTTTTTTTTTGGTAAATAGGTTTAATCCTAGTAAGTTATATTTATTGATGAAACTTTGGGTGGGGGTCTTGGGCCATCCAGGCGAATTGATGGTCTTTGTTTAGACCACACCGTCCAGTCTTTGTTGTAAGACCATTGGAGGTCTTTGTCCATGCGTTACCAGAAAAACGATTTAGTGTGTGCGCATCGATAATATTAGTAGTGTTCTCAACTTAATTTTTTTTTTTTAAAAAAAAGCATTGTCCAAGACATGTACTCTCCTTACATATATGTAACATATCACTCTGATCCTATTTATAAGTTCCTTTTAACCAACAAAATTTGGTTCTATTTATAAGTCTCTTTTGACCAAATAAACGAAAGTGTGACAACTTTGCCCATATTTATATCAATAAAAATAGGGAGAGAAGAAAAAGTTAAAAGGTACACAATCATAAATGAAGGTAAAGTTAAAAATTTACCCTATAATCATTGAGCTACATACCTCTCCTTGGTATACATGATTTAGTCAAAAGAAATTTATAAATAAGATCAAAGTGATAAGAGTGTTTGGATTAAATTTTCCAGCTGATTAGTTTTAAATTTTATGTCGTCTCATGTTCCCGAGAAAAAAGTGGGGAATAAGGATCTCAACCACAGCCGTAGTGGACAAGCTGAATGAGTACCTGGGACGATTTTGAGCTTGGCGTTCGGTGAGAGCCTTGTGGTGGTAAAATGGTTATCTCTTGGGATGATAAATGGGTAGGACTGATATGAAGGACCTGTCACAAAATACTATATACAGTTATACAACATCTTTTACACAGTCAATTCATTTTTTTCCCAGCGTATAAACTAGAATGAAGGATGATAGATCTAGGATCTAGATCAGTCACCAATATATTCTAGAATAAAGAATTTAAGTTTTTGACCAAGATACACAAATATTTATATATTTATTCATAATACCTTGTCATTGTTTTACATTGACTATATAAGCAGAATAAAACTAATAACTGATAATAACCTCCCTATCATAACTTCTTATGAATAAGATACACACACAACTACCTAAAGATAACATAACTTCCTAAGGAATAATTGACTCCTATTTATTATTAAACTGTGTCCATGTGTCTCTGCCTCTTTCTTGAGTAAAGAAGGATAGGATGTGGACTTGGTATCCTATCATTACCTTCCCCTTGAAAATGAGCCTTGTCCTCAAGGCGAAAGTGAGGAAACTATGTAGCCCTTAGATCATAGGGTTTCTAGTTAGATTTTGCAAGTGGTTGAGTAATTCCTTGAAGCTTATATCGCTTGCCATCAACCCAAAACACCATGAACAATTGTTGCCAATTAGCTTCAACAGTATTTAAAGAGGTTAGCCATTTGATTCCCAAGACCATATCGACACTGCCACGTTTAAAAGGAAAGAACTCTTCTGTAATGGACAAACTTTGCACTGTAATTGTGAGGTTTCTGCAAATAGCATTGTAAGCTTTCATAGAACCGCCACCAATTTGGACTTTTAAAGGAGGAAGTTTGGTGAGTTTCAATGATAATTCAGACACTAATTCGTGAGAAACGAAATTGTGTGTTGAGCCCGAATCAATGAAGATCGGTACAGATTTTGACTGAAGAGTTCCTCTAACCTTCATTGTGGTTGTCGACTTTTTTCCCAAAAAAGCGTGTAAGGATATTTCAGCGAACATCTCTGGACTATCATCATCTTCCTCGGGCATCGATTCTTCTTGATTCTCGGGTAATTCCATAAGTTTTCTAAGAGGGTGAATTGCAGTGGCCCCTAATTTGTCGGACCCACATGAGCTTTTCGAACACGCCAAGGTGGTTGCGTGGATCTTGGGTTCCGTCGTACTTCGGTAGGTCGGCCAGGTCGAAATGTTTCGGGTAACGGGCCGTGGCCGCCTCTCTTAAGAACGGGGATCTGCCGGAGTCCAACAGGTACGTGACTCGATACTCCCGGGGAGATCCGTGGCGAGGTGACCTCTGAGCCCGGGGAGTTCGGTCCTCCACGCGATGTCTTTCTCGGCCCCGGCCTTCTCTGTCAACCCGATTAGTGCGGTTAAGACCGTCACCGTGGTTCTCTTCGTTCTCTTGGGACTGTGATCGGCCTCGCTCTGCGCTCGTCCTCCACTCCGGCTCGCCGTTGTCACGGCGTGCGTGCCTTGGTTCTGGACTGCTCGAGGAACCGCTGTCATCCACGGGAGACCTCCTTCCTCTTCTATGATTCCTCCGACGGTTTCCTTGTCGGCGATCCTGTTCGAGCGCGTCTTTTATCATTCGGCCGAAGGCTTCAAAATCGGCCTCTCGCTGGAGGTGATCCCGTTTCTCCTTATTCTCGAGCCTCTGAAGGAACGACTCCTGCGTCCTTCTCAGGATACGTACGTTGGCTTCGACTGCCTGGACGTCTCGTGCTAGAGCTTCTGCGAGCGCTCCCAATGGTCATTGGTCTTCTGTAGAGGGAGAAGTGGTCGTGTCAGTTACGTGCCCTTCTGGGGTTTTCTCTCGCCGTGGTTGCTCCGGCGGCTGACTGGGTCCGGATGGCGGCTGGCTTGGCAGAGGGTCTCCACCAACCGGAGATGGATTTCTACTGTGGCTGCTGGTGTTTGCCATCAATGGTCACAGGGATAGAAGTTTATGGTTCCCCACGGACGGCGCCAATGTTCTGTTCTAAGAACACAGAGAGATTGGACTTGACTAGGTTGTCAAGCCTAGAGCCTACGTACCCTTTAAAGGGATCAAAGTCCACGTAGTTCGCAGTAAATTTGGAGGCGCGAAGCCGGGGGTGGTGTGTGTGCTCTGTGTGACAGAAGGTAAATAGAGCACAGATTAGAACGTGTGCACCTGTTTAGGGTTTCCCTGTATTTATAGAGGAGCCTGGTGTGAGTATCTCCGTATTAATGAGCGATATTCGGGATTGAGAGATCGGGGGCTGATTTGTTGGGATCATGAGGAGATTCTCGGTTAATGAGATCCTCCATTAGTGGGATCTCCTATCCTTGCCCGTTATAGCGTGGATTCTGCCTTAGGCATGGTTGGGCCGAGGTCTGTACATGGGCCTATTGGGCCGGTCCGTAACACTATCAAAGGACTTGTTGCTTTCCGTTGTTTTTCGAACGAGTCAATGGGAATGTGCCGACTCAACTAATGCTCCTCATACAAAGAGACAAACTCGGGCCCTAAAAGATCCCTTTCATAACTCACTTAACTATTAGTCCTGCTTTCTCAAAAAAAAAAAAAGAAAGACCAAAAACAAAAACAAACAAATAGTATCAGGTCTTTTATATATATATATATATATTATTCTTAATATAAGATTCTGTTAACTAATTTTGAAAAATCAAAGAAGTAAAATAAATCACATGATTATAAGACATGTTACACGATCTCTTTGAAATACTTTTTTGGACAATTAGATTATACTACCTATGGTTTTCAATATAAGATATAATTGAATTTTTTGGAAAGATTAAGAAAGTTAAATAAATTACTTTAGAGTATATATATTTTTTATGGGATAGGATATTGTTACAACCTTTTTTTTGTTACAACCAATGTTACTATCACTTTTCCACCATTAGATCAGAATCTCATTTACCTATATAATTTCTCTCCTATTAAGATTCTGATCTAACGGTGGAAAAGTGGTAGTAACATTGGTTGTAACAATATCCTATCTCATTTTTTATATGCCAAACTAATTTGTGTAACTTCTAAACCGATATATTATCTAATGTTATGCAACATATGTTTTGATTAATTAACTTAATTAAATTCTTTGACCTCTAAAAAAATTCAACTTAATATAATATATTAAAAAACAAGGTAGTATATTAGTTTATAAGTGACATAAATTAGTTTAAAAAATAATAAATATAAATATTTTAAAACAATTTATTTAACATTTGTAATCTTCACATATCATCTAATTGAGTTTTATATCAAGTACATAAGGTAATAATGTAGCAACATTCAAATTTATGCTGATAGGCTGACCCTCTAACTTCGTATATGCTCCCAAAGTACAATCATTAATACAACATTTATAAGAAGACAAAGCTTACGACATCGAAGCTCCTCAACGGAACCTACACAGGGGAAGACTAAAGGAATATTACTCACTTCCGTTTATTTATTTTATGTGATTAAATTAAATTAAATAATGTGATGTAACCTCCAAGTTTTCACGTGGCCGCTGTATTCCTCCAAAAACAAAAAAGTTAAATAAAGAGTTATTATTATTATTTTCACTCGAAATATCTCCTAATCATTTGCCGATTTTGGGATTGTGTGTACATGGAGATGACACGACCCCAATTCCGAATTTTCGAGGAAAAAAAAAACAGAGAGAGAATAAAGGTCGAAATTTTTTTAAAACAAAGCATATGACGGTGCGTGCTTGTGTGTTTAAATCAATTATTAAACTGGCTGATCCAGTTAGAATAAGACTGAATAAACTTGAAAGAAATGCCCACGAAACTTTTTTGCAGATTGAGGGACAAACTTGGCACCTTCGATCAGACATTGACATAAAAAGTTTGTAATATAAGCCACTGACGAAACCTCACGCAATTACATATTTTTTTAGCGCTGCTAATTGATGTGCTGAGAGTAATGTACGGAGTCCATGTGATGAGACTAATAGACGAATAAAATAAAGTCTGATTAACCAAAACAACCGATCGAATTCAGCTGGCTCCTACTACATACAAAATATACCCGTTATATTATAAGTAAACAAATGTCTAAACCAGCAATTAAGTTATTAACAAAATGCTAATGCTAATTGCGAAGCACACCATCCCCTTTGGGCGGCTATGATTTGGTGTGACGCGGGAGCAGGAAAGAACAAGAAGGGCACCTGATCAGACCGTTCACGTTGCAAGATGTGCAGCTCCTGAATTCGCTCTTCTCCATGTACACCTTGTGGCTTCCGTTACACTCGTCGCACACAAGAAATCTCGTCCCTCCGCACAGATCACACGCGTTTGGATCCGACCTTGGCAGCTGTTCGATCAATCTCCTCAATTCGCCGCTCTCGTGTAGCTGCTTGACATCGTCAGCGCCGCCAATGTATGTCCCTCCGATGAACACTCTCGGCAGGGTCATGTTCTTGCGGCCCAGGATCCCGTGGAGCTCGTCCAGGAAGCGATCGTCCATGGATACATCTCGTTCGTCGACCGAGACGCGGAAGCCGCGGAGGATTGATCGGACGGCTCTGCAATCCTCGAAGGTCCTGCGCACCACGCGCAGGCTGGTAAAATAGACGACGACGCGCTGGTCGGAGCCCGGCAAGGCAATGGAATTGGACAGCACGCTGCTGCGGCCATTGCCCCACGCGCGGAGAACGGCAGTTGAGATCCGGACCCGACGGAAGAGAGAGGGGGATCTCGGGGCGGCGAGTTCGGGTTCCTCCCGGCTGAGGCTTTGAATGTCTTTAAAGGAAGAGCAAGAGAAGCTGAGTGAACGGGGAGCGGATCGGGCGGGAGAAGGCGGCGGTGTGTTTCGGGACCTGCTTGGCGATCTCAACCATGGCGGCCACATGTGGGAACTGAAGATTATCAGAGTAGAGTTGGCAAGCAGTGGAATGAGAGCGATTGGTTAGATAGAGAAGAAGGCTTGCCTGTAATTAATAATTATATGGAAAAGAGGTCAATTAAAGGAAGGCTCATTCATTGATGACAACCCTAGGTGTGCATGCGCCTTCCTTTCCTCCTTTCCCCCCCTTTTTTGGTTTTGGTTTTGGTTTTGGTTTCAAAACGTTATTTTTTTCAAAAGACTTTTCAAAATTTATAATTTTATTTCTGATGCGAGCCTGTTTACTAAATTATTTGCAGTAACCTAAAACAAAATCTAGCTTTCCATCATGATAATAGGAATGACGACCCTCTAATTTTGGCCCCCTCAGCAAATTATTTCTTTTGGACAACCTTTGGTTAAATGGATTTGTTAATGCAAATGACGGGGAAAAGATAAAAGTCACTTTTTTTAATTGAGCTTTTGATTAACAGCTCCGTCACTTTTTTTTTCCCTTCTTTTTTTTTTTCATTTGTAGAAATAAATACAACGATTATGGGAAGTGGCAACGGCAATGTTTTATCAAGCTAATATTTTAACTTTTAATATCAAATTTTGTATTGTAAATATCTTTTTGAAGCCGATAAATCATTCTATTAAAATAATTAACTTTTTTCTATCAACTATTATTGACTAATTTGAATTTAAATCAAGTCAAGATTCAATTGTTAGAAATGTTTTTCTATCAACTATTATTGATTCACCAAGATAATAATTTAATGTAAAATCTTATGCATGAAATTGTAAATTAGGTGTGTGTGTGTTTTTTTTTCCGAAAGAGTAAATTAGGTATTGTGAGTACATCAAAAGCGTTTAAACTTTTTTTCTTTAATGCTAAAAGAATTCGAGTGTATTTTTATTTTGCCATATCATTATTATCTGAACCAAGTCACCAACTCAAACTCACATGGCATCGTTTGAATAATTTTGCAGGGCTTAAATAAAAAGTTAGTCAGATCTTTGGCATTTAATAGAATTCATTCACATTTATTCGCCAATAGACGGTCTGCTTGGACCCATGAAGCATAATGAATCTACGAGAATTTTCCCTTCTTTCGCTTTTGCAGTACACTAGTAGTACTCTATTTCTTCTCTTGTCATGAACGTATTAACGAATGAGCTAATTCAAAACTTGATCTTAGTTGTTAAGACATATTTCTTATATTTATCAATCATTTTATAGTTTGTTCCTATCGATGTTTCCATACTACAAGGATGAGTCTGGTCTACAGAATTCATAATCAGACAAGACTTCCTGTCGGAAAAATATCAGTATCGTAAACTTGTTTTATAACATCTGTTTCTTAGTTTCGTATCAATAACAAAATAAAACAAGAGGGGTTTGAAAAATGGGATATCTCATCACAGTATTACCCTGTTCGTTATTCAGCGCCCACCCGCCTCAGGACGCCAGAAACTCTTTCTACCCACAAGAAACTGATCTTGATGTATAGTTACAGACCAGTGAAGTGAGCGCAAGATTGGGCTCAGCTTGCTAATTACTTCCAAGGAGTCTTGAACCACAACATATCCTTCCGGTCTCAATATGCGATCAATCTCCGCAACCACGTCTACAATGTCACATCTGGCAAAAATTGCATTCCATCAGAATCATATTCTATCTTACATACCTTGGCTCGGTTTGGAACCAATACAGGTAAATATTCTTTGCCCGGAAATTGATATATACATAGACATAAAAACATACTTATTATTGAATCCTTGTAATCATTACTTCATAGAAATTATTTTTATTATATTTAATAATTTTTATTTAGTAATATATTCCCCTAGCCCACAACATAACTCATTTCAACGAATTCATCATAACGAAGAAATAATAGTTAACTTATTAAATATGTCTTAAATTGAAATTTTTTCCTAACTTCACTCGTATTAAATTAGGCTTCCAAAGAGAGAGAAAATACAAAAAGCCACATCTAAACATTAATTAGTCTCCAAATACTTATATGAGCATATATGACATTTCACATTTCCCCATTACATTCTGCGTACAGACGAGACCTAACTAGAATTAAACAAGAAGGAAGGATGTGTCATAGTCAATTATGATACCTTTTCGAAAGATTTCCGAAGAGGAAGCTTGAATGAAGAAGATCGTATGTGCGAGGATAGGTATTAAAAGATTCGCACCAATCGTGGTACATTCCTATGAAACCCCTATCAAATACGATAGAAAGAGTGTCTGGCAAATCAATGGGCATTACATTCATCACCCAGACTGGTCGATCAATTAGTGCTGCAGCAAATCTGAAGAAAGGAAGGACAAAATTACTCTCAGTCAAACACTTGTAAAGGAGCAACGCGTGTGTGCGCTTTTTTTTTTTTTGGGGGGGGGGGGGGGGGGGGGTGCATGTTGAATACCATAGGTAATCTAGTTTAACAATTAAAAGGGATGAAGGCGAGAAAATAAGATCAACTCTTTAACATAAAGTTTACCCTCCATAACCAGCATTCATGTCCATTATATTTCGCACCCTAGCCCAGTTGATGGAAAGACCATTCGCATAAACGTCTGAGACTAATTGAGACCAGTGTTCTGTATCCTTGTTGAACATCTCAATAGCATCAAAATTAGACTGCAAGCTAGGAGGTTTACTAGTAAGCCTCTTGGGCCAGGGCATCGGCCAGCTCTGCAGTTTACCTGCACTGTCAACCGGAAGAGGAGAAAGGCAACTGCTGAATCTGGTATACCTATAACATGAATATCAAACCTTTTCTTAATGCCAACAACATAAAACTAAA
This sequence comes from Acacia crassicarpa, assembly GCA_034222035.1. Classification (NCBI taxonomy): domain Eukaryota; kingdom Viridiplantae; phylum Streptophyta; class Magnoliopsida; order Fabales; family Fabaceae; genus Acacia; species Acacia crassicarpa. The sequence continues at coordinate 1,000,660 of JAWXYG010000004.1, forward strand.
AAGAGTCATATACTAGACATTAATTTCCTATTCTTTGCAAAGTTGTATGTCCAAATACAGCAAGTTGGTTGATTCCATTCTTAATTACATATCATACAGCCGAAAGAAACAACAAACATAAGCAGAAAAGTTTGTCTGCTTCTTCCCCTATTATTTGGTTTGTAAAAGAAACAAAAACCATATAAATACCATGAGCTATTTTTCCCATCCTTCTCTTGACACAAAGGTGGATTATTCACTTTGCGTTTTCCATAGCAATCAGGTGAAGTAGGCTTCTGGTATATAACCATCCCAATTCCAGATGAATCAAAAGTCTTAGCCACAACCGTCCAGCACATAGATTTTATTACAGTCATCGTGGCTGCAGAAAACAAGTCCAGCAACATCCATCTTAGGAAAAGTTGAATGTTCTCCTATTTCTCAGATAAACCTACTATCCAGTGCTTGAAGTAAGTGAAATAAAACAAGATTCCATTTTTCTACAATATCTATGAGATAGAAATGTAGATATCTCAAGTTAGGCCTTTTTTTAGTGTCTCAATTGATTTGGGCCTTCATGGATGGTTCATGTAAAAATGTCCAAAAACTTCCCAATACAGAGAGGATAGGAGAAACTGACACCAAAGATAACAAGGGGGCGGAAGAGAAAGAAACAAACCATTCCATACTTTCTGATCTCTTTCATCATCCCGATAAACTGGTGTTGCAGACCATGCAAAGAAGCCTCCGGGTCTAAGAATCCTATTGAGCTCAAATAATGGTTTACCACCTAAAATTGGAAATCAGATTTAGAAATAAACATTTCTGTTACAAATATAACAGATGGAACATATACTGAAGACAACTAGTACCATCTGCATCCCAATGTACCCTGCATCGGGCACAATGGATCAAATCATATCCGTTATTTGGAAATGTCAGCTTTTGTGTTCCAATAACAGAAAGAGTTGCAGGAATTCCTCTCTCTAGAGCAAACTGTATCTGAGCTTCATGTTCATCCTTTGGGGCAAATGACAAGGTCATAACATTTTTGTCAAGCAGAAAGCCACCAAAGCTAGCAACTCCACATCCAACATCTAAGACAACCCTGATATTCTTTCCCCAATGAATTTCTGGTAGTGTCTGGTGTGAAATGAACATGAAACATCCAACAGGATAAGGCCAGGATTCAAGATTCAAGAAGTACATTAATATCTAGTCAAATCATCAGAACGAACGTGCAAGGTACAATTACATCATGTTTAAATCAAAATAAAGCATTGCTTAGATTCATAATAAGAAATATAGAAACAATAGTGGTGACTGCAAACAAAAACAGTGTAGAACAACAGTACAGTAAAGTCTCATTCAGTAACTGAATAAAAAAAAAAAAAACCTTCTCGGCCCCATTCTATGCTGCGGTTTACACATAGTTTACAAAATTTCAATAAGTCGTGATAGTTACAATTGTTTATATTTTAGAGCACTCAAACCCAATGCCTTGGTTGACGTCATCACCAAGATAGGAGGCACAATCTGAAGGGAAATCATATATAGACAAAGCAGAAGGAAAGATTAAATCATCACCTGTTTTCTGTTGCTCCCAGATGAAACACAATTTTTACTTTAGGTAAATCTTTTTTCTTTTTATAAATTATCAAGACTTGATTATAGTTTTATTTTTCCCCATAGTAATCACACAAGGATAAAAGAATCAGCAGCTTTCGCACTTGAGGAAAGTTAACAGGGTGTGGAGCCATTGACAGCATACCTTCTGTATGTACTCAATATAATGTTTAACTCCATCTTTAAATTGAGTGCCACCTCCTGGAAAGACAAAATATTCACCAGACTTTACTACCCAATGCTGGTCTTTCTTGTACTCAACGAGCTTTGGATGAGGCACATTGTTATACCAAATCTGAAAAACGCAAATGTAAAACTCAATCACCCGTCCTTTCAACATTACCCAATTATAAACTGCAGTACCGCACATAAAACTAAGTACCAAGTGGAACAACTTCAGAATATGGTATTCTTGTCAAGAAGATTGTAAAGTTCAGCTCAAGACAAAAAGAGTAAACATTATTGATATGCTAAGTAGTTAATCACACCCCCAAAGTTCTAACCCAAAACGAAAAGATGAACATACTTGGGGAAAACCCTACAAAGCAATCAGTACAAACATGAATGCCCTGAAACGCAGACGGTACTCACCACAATAAAGAAGTATTCATCAAAAGTGACATGAACATTTGAATTCTTGAGAAATACATTTCACACAATCAACGCGTCAAAAAATTCTCCACGGGGAATGCATCCATGGATACCAAAAAGTTTTCTTACCGAACTATCAATCTCACCATGTCCCTGCTCTTGGGCCACGGAACGGGGACTTTATACCCATTCGGAAGCGGCACCAAACAGCGCGGAGTAGGATCTGGGCAATGCCTTTCCCTATGCTCCATGTGCCTCCTACTCGTCAAAGCCTTGATCACCCTTAAATTGTCCAAACAGGGTATAATATCCCTCGCCATTGGACCCTCGCATAGCTTCCAATCAATATTCACATCAACCGTAACAATATCGATATCACCCTGCTTCTGGGGAAGCTCTTGGTCTTTGGGTTCTGTGATCGGAAGCTCGCTGTCGGGTAGCCCTTCGTCTTTGGGAATCGTGATCGGATTCAAGTTTTGGGGTAGCCCTTCAGCTTTAGGGGTTGTGGCATGGGTCACTTTTTGGGTCGGCGCTTGACCTTTCTGAATCGAGATCGGGGGCACGAGAGCGGTCGTAGATGGCTGGCCTTTAACATCAGGATAGAAGACGACGCGGTTGAAAGTGGTGGTGGAGGTGGAGTTAGAGAAAATGAGCAGCGTGACGCAGATGAGCAAAATCAAGAGTGAGAAAACGAACGGGTATTTTCTTTCTTTGAAGAGAGATTCAACCAGAGTTGCCATTTCTACGCCTGAATGGAAAGTCCAATGAGAGACAGAGATGCAGTTGAGCGAGGAAAATCTCCAAAATGTCGTTATCCAACATGAACAAATAGAGAAGTGGCTGTGACTGAATTCAGTGGGACAATTAAAAACCGTTAATTCTGCGATCTCTGAAACATGGGATGGAACTGTTGGCCGTACCACTCCATGGATCGCTCACTTTAACCACTGGCAAAGATAGTTGTCCTTTACTTTATAGGCTCCAACAAAGGCGCTGATTAACTTGCCGCGCAGTATGAAGGCAGGGGAAATGTACTCGGCGGAGGCAATACCGGAGAGGACGAGAGGCAGATGCAGATGGGTGATGGCAATGTCTGGATGATGTACCTGATTTTTATTTTTTTTTAGGGAAAATCCTTCCGAGGGCCGTTTTTGCCAACAAAACCTAAAAAGAGCTCTAACTTTCTGTCAATCCTAAAAAAGGTTCAAGGACCTTTTTTGGGATTGTCAGAATCTTGGTGAGTTGTAAATGAGATTGATATAGTTGTTAACCGGGACTGATATTGTTGTAAATAAAACTGATTTAGTTGTAAAAAAAATTGTTGTAAATGTGACTGATTTAGTTGTAAACGAGTAAAAAAATTGTTATAAATGAGACTAATTTAGTTGTTAAATTTTAATGAATTTATCTCATAAAGAGCCCAAGAACCTTTTTTGGGATTGTCAGAATCTTGGGGCACTTTTTGAGATTTTTTTTCTCCAAAAAGGGCCCTTATAAGGACTTTTCCTTTTTTTTGGTAAAAAATGTATCTAATTACAGTAAGCGGGAGAGGATTCCCTCATGAGTAGATCCCTCATTTTCTCTCACAAGTAAATTTTGACCGTCGAAATCCTAGACCCAGAATAATATTTTAAAAAATCACGAGTAGAGAAGTGATGATAAGAAAATTGGGACTCCAACAAGCCCCTTTTTTTAGGGGGAAAAAAATCAATTTGCAAGGCGGATCGGTGTTCCCGTATTTGTCATCATCGCAAGTCTTTTCTTCACCTAGTTATTAAAATCTTTTACTTGTTGTTCCCTTTCAAATATTTTTTGTTTACCAATTTATAACTCATTCATGATAACTTAATTCACATCGTAACCAAGTATTCTTGCTATTTATTTAAAGCATTAATCGTACTTCAACAATAAATTTTATCATCTCTGTGAAGTCTAAATTTCATATAAAATGTCATCTCACTTTTGAAATTGATGTAATCATTTAAGAACGGAAAAATGTCATTAAAATATCGTTTGAATTTGAAAAACTTCTATAAGTCTCTTGAATTTATAAAAAAATTGAAAGGTACTAAGGACCTATGAGGGATATACAAATTCGGGTAAAATTATCATTTTTGCCTAAATTTCACATAAAATGTCATTTCACTTTTGGAATTGACATAATCATTTAAGAACGGGAAAATGTCATTAAAATACCATTTGAATTTGAAAAACTTTTATAAGTCTCCTGAATTTATAAAAAGACTGAGAGGTACCAAAGACCTATGAGGGATATGCAAATTCGAGTGAAATTATTCTTTTGGCCTTAGTTTTTGTAACACCCCAAATTTATAACAATTATAATGACATAAAATTTCAGTGATTATTATAAATAATTACTGAAATTCAAAATAACTAAAATTTGGGAAATGATACCGCCGCACTTGTATTGGGACAAGTGCAAGACTACCTTATTACATTAAAATAAATCCAAACTTAGATAAAAAATTTTTATTCAAAGTATAAAGTAAAATAAAATTAACTAGAATTAGCCGACTATTCTTCCTCACCTTTCACTGCTAGCCCCAACATCCTTGAAACCTGTTTCACCAAAGGATAATCGCAGTCCATGAACACAAACATCAACAAAGTTGGTAATCCTAATAAAAACAATGATGACATAGCTCAAATATATTAATCAAATTAAATATATAATCACATAGTAATTGAATCAAATATCAATTTCAATATTCATCATATCTATATATTCACATCAAATCAAATATTGTTTATTATCATTTTAAATTTATTTAAACCCGGTAGACTTTGCCAGTTTATTTAGTTTAGTGGGAAGAGAACCATGGTAGACCCGGGAAACCCTGCCAGTCACAAATCATCAAATTGGCTAGGCCATAAAACATTTCGTCCTAATGTGTAGTCATGGGAAACCCTGCAAAACACTACTTTCACTTTGAGAAGAACGGATATAATCGGTTCATATTAAATAATATATCGGAGGCATAAAGCCCAAAGGTTGTGTTCATCACTTTAGGAGGTAACGTCCCAAAGATATCCTCCCACAATTAAATTACTTCAATCATACACAAAATGGATTTCTCAAATTTACGGAATCAAACTGAATATATATTGTAACACCCCCAATTTCTAACAGTTATAATAACAAAAATTTAAATAATTTTTATAAATAAATTAATGAAATTCGAAATAAACCACTTTGGGGAGTGTTACCGCCGCACTTGTACTGGGGCAAGTATAAGGCTATTTTATTACATTAACATAACTCTAAACTTAAATAAAAGTATTTTATACAAAGCATAAAAAAAAAGAATAAAATAAAACTAGCTATAATTATTCATTGGTCTTCCTCACTTCTCACTGCTAGCCCCCAACAGCCCCAACTTTGAGACCTATTTCACTGAAAATCTGCTCCCCCGAAGGATCGTCGTAGCCCATAAACACAAACATCAGCAAAAGTTGGTAATCCTAATAAACAAAGATAATACCGAAAAACAATGATAATAAATAAATAAATAAAATAATTACATACTGATAAGGGAAATATCATATACATTTATATAATCTAAAATATCAGTTTTCAATATCATCATAACTATATATTCACATCGACTCAAATAAGATTATTCATCATCTTTTAAAATTTATTTAGACCCGGGAAACCCTGCCAGTCTATTTAGTGGGAAAAGAACCATGGTAAACCTGGGAAACCCTGCCAGTTTACCCTGTGACCCGGGAAACCCTGCAAGTCACAATCATCAATTGGCCATAAACATATCTTCCTAGTGTGCACACATCTTCTAAAAGTTGCTACTAGTATCCCGAGAAACCCTTACTGACACCACTTTGGGAAGAACGGATACTATCTTTTCACATCGGTGGCATAAAGCCCAAAATTTGTGTTCATCACTTGGGAGGTACCATCCCAAAGCTATCCTCCCACTTTTAAATTATATAAAATTACACACACAATAAACTCCTAATTTATTTCTATTATTTAATTATCTTTTATATAGTTTTCTATTATTTTAATTAAATATAGGATATAAAAATATTTTGATATAAAATCTATTCATATCTTATTTTATTGTGTAGGAGATATTATATAAAGAAAGAATTTTAAAAAAAATCAAATAATATAACATTGCACAGGAGTATAATAATATATTTAAATACAAAAGTGACGCACAATGGATCCCTAATTCATTCCAAAAGGACCTACAGGGAAAAATTTGATTCAAGCATATACAATTCCATCACGTAAGTCGAGACGATGCAACCTTATTCAATAAGGGGGGAAAAAACGCACAGGTAGATGTGTAGTGTAATTGGAGCGCACAGACCGAGACACAAACAATTGTATTCAATTCAAGGACGCACAAGCATATGTATATGGTTTAAGCACGCAAGTCGAGGCAACCCAATTACATACAGTATATACATATATATCTCTCTATGTCCAAAAATCAAATAACAATTGATTTCTATAACCTAGGGATCTATCAAGATATCAAAACAACCTAATACGCATGGGAATTAGGATTACCTGGTTTCCGTGTTGCTAATTTCCTAAGAGAACAATTAACGAGAATACGGAATAAAGGTGTAGTAGCGGAGAAAAATTTAGCGGCCAAGAAAATGTCGAGCGTTTTCTAGGTTTAAGCGGTCAGACCTAAGTTTATAATTAAATCTAGGGTTTTGGCTATGGGCTGGACCTTTTTAATTATTCCTCATAAGTGAATTAAAACAAATTGTAGAGTTTTATTATTAGATATATTTTAAGTCCGATGATAAATTCAAAAATTGAAAATATAATTTGATTTAACTACTCCTAGATTCTTGGATCTAATCTTGACTAATCTAATATTACTATTTACAAAATAATATGATTACCACAGAAACAGTACAACATTATTAATTTTTACTATATTATTATTATTATTCTTATTTTAATCTACTGTTATTATTATTATTATTTTATTTCTATTATTAATCATTATTATTTTATTAGTATTATTTTAATCTATCATTATCATTACTATTTCTATTATTATTATTATTAAAAATCTGGGGTATTACATTAAAATACCCCGGATTAAAATAAGTAATGATAATGATAGATTAAAATAATACTAATAAAATAATAATGATTAATAATAGAAATAAAATAATAATAATAACAGTAGATTAAAATAAGAATAATAATAATATAGTAAAAATTAATAATGTTGTATTGTTTCTGTGGTAATCATATTATTTTGTAAATAGTAATATTAGATTAGTCAAGATTAGATCCAAGAATATTTTTAATTTTTGAATTTATCATCAGACTCAAAATATATCTAATAATAAAACTCTACAATTTGTTTTAATTCATTTATTAGGAATAATTAAAAGGCCTAGCCCATAGCCAAAACCCTAAATTTTAATTATAAACTTAGGTCTAGCCGTCTAAACCTAGCGAACGCTTAATACTTTTTCCCCACTACTTTTTCCTCTCAAATCCTCCTTCAGGACTCTCATTAAATTATTTTCTAAGAGGCTAGCAACACGGAAACTAGGTAATTCTAATTCCCATGAGTCTTAGGATTAGTCTTGTATAAATTTTGATAGGGTTCTTATATATGAAAAATATTATAAAACCTAACCCTAGATCGATAGGAACAATATTAAAGGCGTTGCATTGTAATACACTTTTGGATTATGTGAGTAACTTTTTTTGCAATCAATTGTCGAATTCTTGAAGGATGAATTGAATACATTTGACAGTTGTTTTATTTCTTCATCTCAGCCTGTGTGCTTTAATTGCATAGATATATGATTGAATCCAAATTGGTCCATGTGCGTTTCTTTTTCTTTGTGATTGAAAACCAATTCTGCACCTCGACTTTCGTGCGACAATTGAATACCCATGAACCTGTGCATTTTTTTTTAGTCGCATTATATTATATTCCGGTGCAACAAATTGCAATATATATATATATATATATATGATACTCCTGTACGATGCTACAATTAATATCACCTGAATATGTCTGTCCATGTTTTTTTATTAGTTGATTTTCTTTTCTGTATATAATATTTCCCGCTTAATAAAATAAGATATGAACAGATTTTAAGTCAAAATATCTTTATATTCTATATTTAATTAAAATAATAGGAAAATGTATAAAAGATAAGTAAATAATAGAAATAATTTAGGAGTCTATTTTTGTGTGTATTTGAAGTAACTTAACAGTGGGATGATAGCTTTGGGATGGTACCTCCCAAGTGATGAACATAACTTTTGGGCTTTATGCCACCGATGTGAAAAGATAGTATCCGTTTTTCCCAAAGTGGTGTCTGACAGGGTTTCCCGAGATACTTGTAGCAACTTTGGGAAGAGGTGTGCACACTAGGAAGATATGTTTATGGCCAATTGATGATTGGGACTGGCAGGGTTTCCCCGGGTCACAGGGTAAACTGGCAGGGTTTCCCGGGTTTACCATGGTTCTCTTCCCACTAAATAAACTGGCATGGTTTTCCAAGTCTAAATAAATTTTAAAAGATTATGAATAATATTATTTGAGTCGATGAGAATATATAGTTATGATGATATTGAAAATTGATATTTTAGATTATATAAATATATATGATATTTCCCTTATCATTATGTAATTATTTTAATTAATTAATTTATTATTATTATTGTTTTTCGGTATTATCTTTGTTTATTAGGATTACCAGCTTTTGCTGATGTTTGTATTCATGGGCTGTGATGATCCTTCGGGGGGAACAGATTTTCTTTGAAACAGGTTTCAAAGTTGGGCTGTTGGGGCTATCAGTGAGAAGTGAGGAAGACCAATAAATAATTCTATCTAGTTTTTTTTTATGCTTTGAATAAAATACTTTTATTTAAGTTTGGATTTATCTTAATGTAATAAGACAGCCTTGCACTTGTCCCAGTACAAGTGCAGCGGTAACACTCCCCAAAGTGGTTTATTTCGAATTTCATTAATTTATTTATAAAAATTATTTAAATTTTTGTTATTATAACTGTTAGAAATTGGGGTTGTTACAAAATTGAGTGTTAAGTCCCGCATCAATTGGGAATGCGAACGAAGCATGCTTTATAAGGGTGCGGAGATCTTTCCCTTGTGGATGTGTTTTGATGGGCTAGGCTCAGTCAAAAACAAAACCGTGAGGCCTTGTGTGTGCCAAAGCGGACAATATCTACAAGCGGGCGCCTGGGATGTTACAGATGGTATCAGAGCTAGGGCCCGGGTCGATGTGCCAGCGAGGACGCTGAGCCCCTAGGGGGGGTGGAGTGTGAAGTCCTACATCGATTGGGAAGGCGAACGAAGCATGCCTTATAAGGGTGCAGAGACCTTTCCCTTGTGGATGCGTTTTGATCGGCTAGGCCCAGTCAGAAACAAAACCGTGAGGCCTTGTGTGTGCCAAAACGGACAATATCCAAATAAAACCGTGAGGCCTTGTGTGTGCCAGAGCGGATAATATCCACAAGCGGGCGCCTGGGATGTTACATATATATATATATATACTGCTATTTGTCAATTATGAAAACTTAGGCAAAACCATTTAAAAGAAAACATATATATATTTTAACATAGGTGCAGATTGAATAAATTAAAAATGATATATATACACCCACACATGCATACATACATACATGCAAAAGTTGAAGCACCGAAGACAAAAGATATAAGGTATTATATATATTATTGAAGGATATATGTAAGTTTCAATCACGAAAATCGAGGCACCCAAAGTGTACATGTTTATTCAATGATAAAGGGTTTTAAAAAAGTTAAATGCAAATCAAGAAGGATAAATATATGTATACAAGGAGGTGAGGCATTTTGCTTTCATAAAGTAATTCACGCTAACCAAAAAGTAAAACATATACACACACACACAAATGCAGCAATACATTTAAGGGTTTTTCATAAAGATCGAGATCGACATGCAACAATTAACTCCTATTGCTCTGTTACCTAATCTTCGTCTTTGTTAACCTCCTAGAAGAATAGTTTGACGCAGAGTAAGAATAGACGAAATAGTAGAAGAGAAGAAGAGTATTCAGGTTAGGCTAGACCTCTATTTATAATTTAAAATTAGGGTTTAGTTTTGGGCTATTCTACTATTGCCAACTCATTAATAGGGTATATTAAATTCAATCAATCAATCATTGTATAAATTTAATGTGATAGGGTATATTAAATTCAATTAATCAATCATGGTGTGAATTTAATGTGATAGGGTATATTAAATTCAATCAATCAATTATGGTGTGAATTTAATGCGACTTGGTTGACAAGTAGTGGACTTATTACGTTAAACCTCTTTCTTAGTGCATAAGCTGAAAATTCCTAAGGCAATTAGGACTAGGAGTATTTAGCCCACCAAGACTAAAAAAAAGGGTTTATTTTTATTAATAAAAATCTAAGGTATTATAGTTTTAAATAAATAAAAAAAGGATAAAATAGCCCTGCCGCCGGCTACCGACCACCTCGCGGCGGCTGGCCGGTAGCCTCCGGGGGGTGGCCGCCGGAGGGCTGCTGCCGACGCTGGGCTATTTTATCATTTTTATTTATTTATTTAAAACTAAGAGCAAAAGAGTAATTTCACATGAATTTACATATCTCTCATAGGTCTTTGGTACCTCTTAATCTTTTTACAAATTTAAGAAACTTATGGAGGTTTTGCAAATTTAAATGGTATTTAATTGGAATTTTCCCTTTAAGAAAATTACAAGGGACGCCTCCAAAATCAATTACTGCTTCATGGCCAAAATCTGAGAATTAGTCATGGCTAGGCTCTTGTCAATTAGAAATTTAATACCCAATTCCATTCGATCTTAATATAAGATATAGTTAACTTTTTTTAGAGAGATTAATAAAATGAAATAAATTATTTAATCATATCATGTATTATATATTTTTAGAATATATATCAGTTTATTAGTTAAACTAATTAGTTTGAAAAACAAATATAAATATTCTAAAGTAATTTAATTAAATTTTTTAATCTTTTAAAAAAAATCAATTTTATTTTATATTTAAAATTAGAGAGAGTACCAAGGCATAACAGGCATAACTCATCGTGAAAATTCTTCCTCATAAGAACACTAGATATAAGGCATAAACTTTGGAGACTCAAATCTCTAGGCTCGGGTTCGGATCTTAATATCCCACCCTCTCTATTTCACTCAAAATCCGATTTCCACCATCAGATCCAAATTGATATGTTAAATATAAACCACTGATTTTTGGATCTGATGGGGAAGATTGGATTCTAAGAGATTGGATTTTGGGAGGATGTGTTCTATCACCTAGGCACATTACATCTTGTGCGGAACCGGCATGCGCATGGCGTAACTTGATCGTCTAAATGTGATTTGGACGATTTAGATTTTATTTTTTTTATTTGTTGTTTTTTAAATAATTTTTTTTTTAAAAAAATGTTAGTTAAGATATTATTTTTATTTTAAATTATGTACCCATTAAAATAATTTTTTTGAAAAAAAAAGAAAAAAAAAAGAAAGTAAGAAAAATAAGATCCAAGAAAGAGGAACTCCCCCTGCCTATTCTAAGCTGGATCCATCTTGTGAGTACCTTTTGCTTTGAGTCTTTGGAAGAAATCAAGCAAGGATGAACTTCTTACGCTGGCGCCATATTGAACTGGAACGGCAAGCCTTTATTGTTTGATTTCATCTCCTCTACCAGACACAAACAACTTAACAAAAATGGTAAACAAAATTATTCAGCATCCAATTTTCCAACTTTGAATTCAATCCCCCTTTGGCCAAAAAGTAAAAGTTCGATTCCACTGGCCAATATACTTCAAAATCCAGTAGATATTTTTTTGCTCAAACAAAATCCAGTAGATAGACTACTCCATACAAACAACCCAGAGAGAATTGGCCAGAGGACGAGCAAAATAACAAAACTTATCTTCAAGCAGCAACCCCAAGAGCAGCTTCCTCATGAAGCAGCGTCTGATCAAAGTGCCAAACACCTGCGAGGCGACACCCGGGTACCAAGATGTAAACAATTGGAAAAAGAAGTGAAGCCAAACACAGAAAACACTTAAATATAAACTATAACACCATGTTGTATATAGCTAAATCGTGATTCTTACCATGCCCCTTGCCCACTCTTCTGAGCTGAGCAACATATTCGGATATTCTTTTAATGGCCTCAACCTACAATAAACACAATTCAAATAACAGAAATCAGATCCATGCAGATGCAACCTGTGCGCAGTTTATTACAATGATTAACAGCGACTTTTGTTTAGTTCATTTCATCCAGTTGCAAAGAGCGAGCTCTAAAATTTCAACGCCAAAATTATAATTACCTGTTCACCCAAAAACTCGCTTTCAATAAAATCTGCCAACTGCGCATCATTGTTCTTTGAGGCGACCTATGAACCAACATGTGTTAAGTCAGAAGAAAACTAAGACTGATGAAAGAAAGGATTGCAATTAATCCAAAATGAAATAAAGCAAACTTGTCTTACACTCTGCAAGTTTAGGAGCTTCTCATTAGTTAGCTTCTCCAGTGATAGAGCAAGCTCCATAGCTGTAACAGAGAAACAAATTCAAGTCTGTTTAGTGCTGAAAATTGTGCAACATCGTTGTAGAAATTAAAATCCACCAACAACGCCTCAGTTGCATTCTACATTGTTTCAGCTAGCAGAGCTAAGAAATGAATTTATATATGTGACAGAACACATTATCATACATGCTATGGTTAAAAATAAACCACCAGCAATCAGAACGTCAATAACAATCAAAGTTTGCATATGTTGACAATATCTCCTTATTTACAGGGCATTTATTTTCTGTGTTATCCTGCAGAAGCATCTACTTCACCTAGAATCTTTTCCAAGATTCGCAAATAAGACCAGGCCACAGATTCTCAAAGGATCATAAGTCATAACGTTTAAGAACAAGCAATGCAATTAATCACGTTCATTTTAGTATATGCGTGTAATGCATGGACTTAATTTGTGGCTAAAATTAAAAGTTAAGGTTGCATCACTAGATTTAAAACAATGCTCATGTAGAAAAGATCAACGACCACATAAATGCACAAAAATGAAATTAATATACAAGGTAGTCATCAATGATAGAGCGTATTATATTATTTAAATAAGTCGAGCCCAAATTTGCAAATAGAACGAAAGCCATACAAAAAAGAAGCAGGCCCAGGAAACATACCATATAGGGCGTCTCCCTTTTCATCATGATCAAACTCAGAAAGTGGCATCACAATAGACTGAAGCGTCACTCTCCCGCCCCGTTTATTCTGAAATTAACAGCGACATGCACAGAACGAATTTAATATGACCGCAAATGAGAAAGGACCGGAAAACTTCTTTATCTATAGGACAAAGTCAAATACCTGGTATTCCATCAATTTCTCAGCATGGTCTCTTTCTTCCTCACTTGACTCCCTGAAAAATCTGTTAAAGCATAACCATTAATTAGTGCTCACGTAGCAAAAGAAAATGACCAGTAGACCCCGAAGAAAGACAGAGCATTACTTGGCAAGACCCTTGAGAGCGACATTATCCCTATCAAAATATGCAAACATTGCATGGTAGACATACGAGACGTTGTACTCCACACTGTAAAGCAAGAAGCCAACGACAAAAAAGATAAGCATTAGGCGTTCCATTGTTTTGCCCGATAGTTGTTGTTGCTAATGAAAAAATACCTCGGACATTCAGACACAGGATTGAAAACTTGAGAAATAAAGTAACATACTTGATCTGTTCGTTAATAGCAGCCTCACACTCGTCCGAAAAGTTCCGGCGAGCAAGAGAAACTTGTGGGACGTCGGGAACAAGGCTCATGTCTCTTTTAACCTCTTCAAAGGGTTCGAAGAGGACACCGGTGAGGGGCCGATTATTCCCACTCTTAGAGGCGCAAAGCACCAAGGCACCTCCATTTTTCCCCGGAGAGAACGGAAGAATCGAGGACAGAGAAGCAGTCCAGTTAAACGGAGAACCTAGATGGTCTGCGTTGATGCTGGAGAGGGACAAAGACAAAGCAGCAGCTTTGAGAAGCATGATTTGAAGATGAAACGAGATGGATAAACAAGGTTTAGCAATAGAAGAGAGGATGATAAGCAGAGGTGGAATGCAGAGAAATCCAGAAGCAGAATAAATAGAAGGGCAATGAAACAGAGAAGAGGGAGGGGCTTGCGAAGGCGAGGAAGGAAGGATAAGGATGTGATGAAAGAGAGGCGAGGAAGATAATAACCGTAGGATCAAGTGCCACGTGGGGGGTTATAATTGAGAGGATGAAGGCGGAGCGTGGCGAGCTCGCGGCTGTGGTCGGTGGGTCCAGGCTGTGGAATGAAAATAATCTGAGTTTTTTGTCCGTTGGCAAAAAATAGAAGTGTTGTTTCGTGTTTTGGCGCCATTTGTGTGACAAAAAATGGCAGCAACAAATGCCTCAGATCTGGTGCTCCTTTTCCTGATTTCAACGAATCACCAACGTCATCAGAAGATGCGAGTATTGCAGTGGCGGTTGCGCCATAGGGAAAACACAAGAATATAGGCCTAACCAAAGTTCTTAAAAATGAATTTTTATCTGAAAATGGGAGGAGAATAAAAAAGCTATAACACGTAAAATGTAAAATCGTAAAAGCTTAAAAGCATTTGAAAAATTAGTAAAATCGTTTTAATGAAAAAAAATCGTAAAAATGTAAAATCGCAGTGATAAAACGAGTTTTTAAAAACCATGGCCCTAACAGCATGAAGCTCTACTTTACTTGCACACCACATTGACACCCTGAGGACTTTGTAGATGATATAGAAACTGGGTTGAGTTTCTCTTCTAATCATTTTTTTTTATTATCCCTCTTTATCTTTAAATCATATCCGTCCAATCAATCACAGTACTACTTTAATCTCTCTTTCCTCTTCTCAATCAATAGCCCAGATGGGCTGATGAGAAAAAAGGAGAAAAATGATAATGAGAATATCCTACCCCATAGAAACCAAATCAATATTGACAACAAAATATAGGTCCTTTAAATCTCATTCTTTAATCATAATTTTGTCATGTGATTTTTATTACTAATAATAACTTAACATAATTTCAAAATTTTGTCTCTGAGTTTTTTAATTAAAAAAATTGACACAAACAAAATTTTATGGTAGAACATAATAATGAATGAGTAATTGGATTTACATCTGCATTTTGTTCATATATATGTATATGTTTCTATGCATATGCATGCTTGCCCGCCCAAATATTAAGTTACCCTCTCAATGTTGGATAAATTTCAAAATTAATACATTCCAGTAAGTCGAAAATTTCCTTTTTATGTTGTGAATATGAAGCTTAGCAGGAGGGGAGGAAAACTGGAAAAGGACGCAGAATGTAGCTCATCATTTTAATGAGCATCATGTGCTCAACGATTGTGATGAAATTTGCACCACCCCAAATCTGATTTGCATGGGCAAATTTAAAATTTTCAAGCTACGAATTTCTTAAAAGATTATTGTATTTTTGTATAAAAAATATTATTTTTATTTTAGAATGTTCTCAGGAATAGGGATAAGGTACGAGCTAATAATAGAGACAACCAACTCCCCCGTCACCATCAACTAATAAACGATTAATTGAGGAAATGAAGAAAGTGACCTGGTATTACTATTCCTTATCTCAGATATTATTATCTTATATTCGGTTCAAGGTTTGTGACTGTTTTTCTCAACACAAATATTTCATTTGAAATTTGAATTCGAGACTTAGAGGAGTGCATACCAACTCTATGTTTTTTTTTTAATATATAAAAAAGTTTTGGAGGGTTCAGCATCAATCCCCTACCAAGGTCAGGGCACTGCCCCAGGTTCTATAAGTACTTACTGGGGGCTTACGAAATCGCCTGCCAAAAGAGTCCCAGCGACGACAGAGGGGATTGAACCCACGACTCAAGGACCTAGTCCTAGATCCCTTTGTCAACTCACAAAGGTAAACCAACTCTATGTTGTTCATGATCTAATCTCACATTTGGTAAAAACACACAGATTTCAGTGGCGTGGATCCATTATTGGGCCGGGCTGATTAACTTAATGGATCAGCAGCGCCTTTAGATTTTAGGCCTACAAAATCAAAGGAAAATTAGCCCAAAAGATCGTTCTCTTGGCTCATCAGAAGCAGAAATCTCTTATTGGCTTGGGGGTTTTGTTTTGAATACATTGATAAAAAATTAAAAGCACAATTATTTATATAAAACTTTCAAACAATCATAATTTTTTTTTAAAAAAAATAAAATACATATTCAAACCCATAATTAAATGCAGAATTTAAACTGTACGTTATGAATCCAATATATGTTGAAAGGAGAGTAATGTTGGTCTAGCTGTGTAGACCATGTCTTCAAGACATTGGTTGGATATTTTCTTATGCATGCGGTTCTTGTATAACAGATGTGAATAAGGGAGAAAGGAAGAAGTGTGATTTGATTTCAGCGGCAGCTTAGGAATCATTTTGAAAAATGTTTCTTATTGACCTCACAGCTCGAACGCAAGGTGGTCTCAGGGAGGCACACTTAGCTTTTAATAATAGTGATCCCGGCCGGGACAAAATTACATAACGTGAATAAATTATATATAGTAGTGGATGAGGAGGAGGAGTAGGGGGGTTAGGGAAAGACAGTGGCGGAGCCAAGAATTAATGTTTGTAGGTGTACAATTAATGGTGGGATTCGATGGTAGCGCCCCCAAAATTCTTTTTAAAGAAAATTTTAAATGCATTAAAAAACAAAAAAATATAAACAATAAAAGAAAAGAAAACTTCAACTTAACATAGAAAAATAATATTTAAGAGTCAACTAAGCTATTATAATAGAACAATAATAAAAGCATTTTTTGATTCTCAATTCTTTGAAAATATTGCATTATATCTTCATCATCAATCTTATTAAACATATCATGTTCAACATAAGTGTGTCAAGAGTTCTCTAAAATCATGCAAGGTAAGTTTGAAATGTTTACTATAAGAGAATTAATTTCTTCGTAGGACTTCAAATTAAGTAAAAGAAGAATGAAATATTTATTTCCCAAACCAAATACCTGCGATGGCTTCTTAAAAAATGGATAATTGCAATAGAGTTGATACCCCTATGAGCTCAATTACTTTTATAATATCCTAATTTTTACTCTTAGGATTTATTTATAATTAAGAGTGAAATTATATATGATAAATGTATTTGATTTATAATTTTAAAAAATATATAAAAAATGGTGGGTATTTTTATATATGATAATTGTATTTAATTTATAATTTTTAAAAATATATATTAAAAAAATGGTGGGTATTTTGTTGTAATTTTTTCCCTATAAAAAAAGAAAAAAGAAAATGTATATCAAAATATGTGGCATACACAATTAAAAAGAATGATAGATGCGTTTTGACAGTCCTCCTACTCAGTGGCGGAGCCAAGAATTTATATTTGTGGGTGCACAATTCTTAAAAGAATTTGGGGGCTGCCCCCAAAATTTTTTTAAAAGAAAGTTTTAAATGCATTAAAAATCAAATAAATATAGATAAGAAAAGAAAAGAAAACTTTTTTCAATGGGTTCTAAGCAAATCAAATGTGCATAAAATAGGATTAGCATCTACCATCAAATCAGCAATAAATTATGAATTTTCTAAATCCTAAGACGTTTCATCCAATGTCAAGAGGCACAAACTATCCATCACACTTTTGTAAGACAAAAATTGGAGAATTTTACATAAAACAAAAGTTTCAATCACCAAACTCATTATAATTTTAAATAAAGCTAATCAATGAAATTGGAC
The DNA here is from genome assembly GCA_034222035.1 of Acacia crassicarpa. Taxonomy (NCBI): domain Eukaryota; kingdom Viridiplantae; phylum Streptophyta; class Magnoliopsida; order Fabales; family Fabaceae; genus Acacia; species Acacia crassicarpa. The sequence goes on from JAWXYG010000004.1 coordinate 1,018,697, forward strand.
TACTTAATGATTTTTAAATTAAAGAAACTATCCTTGACAGTTTAACCAAATCACAAAAATCTTTCTGTTGTTTATAGTGGCTGGTTATAAAAAAATATATCTTCCTGCTATTTTGAAATCACAGATAAAACTACTGCAACATGTGTTTTTCATAAGGAGTAAAAAGTTGAGAAAATAATAAGAAATGAAAAGGAGCTTTTTTTTTTTTTTTTTTGGTTTAGAGACGAGGGAGTATAAATACCAGGCTCACACCAAGAATCAATCAATGAAGAATGACCCACAAGGCCCTTTTATTTATTTTTTTGGTTTAGAGATGAGGGAGTATAAATACCAGGCTCACACCAAGAATCAATCAATGAAGAATGACCCACAAGGCTACGGTTCCACCTGGGCTTTTAAGGACAAAAGGTAAAAAGGAGAGTGGTAGAAAAGAATAAGAACCAAAAGGACCTTATCGCTGTTCGAACCAATGACTTTGTGGCCAATATAAAAATGCCCTACCACCGAGCTATAGGTCCAGTAATAACATAAATTACCGCTATATAATATAATATTTTAAACTTTTGTGGGTGCATTTGTACCCATAGAAACAAGTGTGGCTCCACCCCTACTCCTACTGCTGTTTTTCAATTTCTGCGTATCATACCCATGAATAAGAATGGCTAAGGCCCCGTTGTTTCAGCGAAAAAAAAAAAGAAAAAAGAATGATAGATGCGAATTGCAAAATGCACCTACCGGGAATCGAACCTGTGACTGCAACATAAAAGTGTGACTCTTCTACAAATAAACCACTTATACTTCTTTATGAGAAGTTTCTTCAAATTATGTATTTATCCTAAAAATTTATAACTGCACTTACAGACATGTATCCTAATGTGGCTCCGCCCTTGGGAAAAGTAGCCATTATGTTGGTGCAGCAGAATATTATGATGTGGGGAGAAGAAGACATAATGGTACGAGGTGGGAATCTCTCCATATATAGCCGGCCACGATGCACGATCGCATTGGAGGTCTCATTTTTTTCCCTCTATCCTGTTGAAATGTCTGTGTCTCTGTGTCCCTGCCTCTGCCGTTAATTTATCATCCTAATATAACTATTTTTTAACATATAAATTAAACTATAAAATATCTTGAGTTTTATTTAAATCATATAATTAAATTTTTTAATTAAAAATTTTATTTATTTTAGTAAATTATAATTTTGACACAATTAAAGAATGAGTAATTTTTGTTTATAGATATCTATATACAAGTAGTTTTAAATAATGACAATTGAGAAAAAATTTATTTAATTTAGTAAAATTTAAAATTTTGTGTCGAGCGCTCCTAGAGTAAAAGTTCGTTGCCCAATTTGTACCTTAGATAATGGACGTTAACTTTTGTCTAACGGCGTTGTGCTGGACGCTCATGGGTAAAACTTTTTTTGGTATTTTTAGTCCACTTAATAGTTAATTGTGTTGGACGCTTCTAGACCAATAATTCATTGGTAAAATTACACCTTAACCCTTTATAATAATTCCCACAACTCAGTTGCATGTCAGGAATCTCATTATTGTCTCTTCTCAGACCCCTTGTTTTCTTAATTTGTTTCTTAAATTAAATTTGTTTTTTTTTTAAAAGTAAAATGCGATAATATATTTTATTATTCATAGAATATAAAGTTAGTTTAATGTATGTATATTAGACACTTCAAATAATAATACAATGGAAATTTTGCGGTTAAATTTGCTTCTGAGAGAGTAAAAGGAAGGTTGTGCGCGCAAAATTGGGTGTGATTGTATACATTGGCGGACCCACACATATTTTTGTGGGTGTAAGTACACCCATAAATTTGAAGGAGATATATTTTTTTGAAGGGACTTTGCAATAAGTTGTCTAGGTGGTGTGGTGGTAATTTCGCTAGTCTTACAGCAGATTCTGTATTCAAACTCATCCATGGACAATTTTCTTACATATTTTTAATATCTTATCACATATGAGAAATCCTAATAATTTTTGCTTGTATGTTGCTTTGGAATTTGATTGTGTAACATGTGAGTATTTGTATGCCATGGGATTAGAATATATTGTTCTATTTAAATTAGTTTCCTCGAAAATACTTTTCAATTGAACTCAATTTCTGATCCTAAATTTTACGAAGGTGTGGGTTGTCTTTTATCCTCCTTTAAAAAAAAAAAAAATCTTCCAAATCCCACTATTAATTGTGCACCCACAAACATTACATCCTGGGTCCGCCACTGGTTGTATATGTTGATACTTAGATTAGCGATCGATACTTATATTGTGTAGAAAACTAGATACAACTCTAATCCTATTCATAAGTACTTTTTAACTATATATATCATATACACACACTAAGACTAAGAAAAGGTAGTTAATCAGCTTAATAATTATTAGATAAATTTTTAAATTTGCATGAGTATCTTTCAACTTTTTCTTCTTTCTCTAGTTTCATTGGTAAATAAATATAAGCAAAATTATCACAATTTCATTTATTATTTAAAAGGAATCTTACAAATAGGACCAAAATTTTTGGTTGAAAGAAACTTTTAAATTGGACCAAAGTAGATACACAGTGGCAGATCTTAGGATAAATAAATATTTGGGAGAGCCAAATGTATACTCATTAACTAATTAAAAATTTTTAAGAATATAACATGTTCAAAATATCCAAAGTTATAATAAAAGTATTTTAATAATTCTAATATAACATACCTTTCTCTAGTATGGATGTCATATCAATTACAAAATAAGAAGATATGATGAAATTTTAGAAGATTACCTGTTATATGATATATCAAAATATTTAGAGTTAATAATGTAATTTATAATACAAAATTAATAAAACACAATACAAAATTATCTTTCTCTATATGATCACTAGCTTTCCTCTTGAAAAATGAATCAATTGTTTTATTTTTTATCGTTGAGCTATTCTTAGATTTTATCACTTTCCGAATAACCTATAAACAATTTAAACAATATAATTAACTATTATGATACTAAATATAAATATAGAAAAAAAAAATCATAGATTCTTGAATTTTGGCCCCTAAAGTAGCAGTGCTAATCAGAAAGAGTTGTTTAATCAAGGTTCAAAATTCTAATCAGAAAGAATGAAAAGCAAGAAGGAGTTGATCAACAAGATTTACCGATTGACAATTAGAAAACTTCAAGACTACCAGACAAAATAAATATGGAGTTAAATTAGAGCAAAGAAATAAGATGAGAATTCTTCTATCCGTTTAGTTTCACAAGTTTTGTAATCATCAATCCCAAATTGCTGCCGTTCAATTTTGTAAGTTTCATGCGTCTCCCTATATAATATAAATAGTCTGCTTGTCTTTGAATCCAATCTCAATTAAATTTTTTATCTTTTATATATTAAATCTCAATCCAATCCAATCTCATTCAACAAGATTTCTTCTACTTGCTTCCTTTCTATTTAATTGGAGTAGGGTCCACATCTTCTCAATCCTACCCCTCACTCTTAAGTCACTGCGGCTAGCTAGCTCGGAGAGGAAGCTAAGCTATCAGTATCAGCCTATTAGTGTAGTAGAAGTCAAACATCGTGGCAGCCATTTCAAGTCTGAATATATATATATATATTGCATTTTCACATAAACCTGCTTGGATCGGCGGCGTCAACCATAACCCTTGTTTTTATCTCCCTTCTTTCTCTCCCTCTCTACTCCTACTTTAAGTTGTAAATTTCCCGCTTCTGATATAGGTCTACCATTATTACTGTATACTCTCAAAATATTATGTATCTATGTTTATACTCCTTCCGATTCCAAATATAAAAGCTAAACTCATGGGTTTGGTGTTTTATAAGATCTTTTTTCCAAATTAGTACATTTAAATTTGTAATATCTCAATGCCTCGATTTTGATATTGTTCGTTTTGGGTGCTATCTTTACTCACACTCTTAAAGCGCGTTAAGAGGGAAAGATATATATCTAGAACCTTTATAAGATGACTTTCATTCCATTTTCAAGCTGACATGGGATTTCACAATTCACTTCTAAGGGCTAATGTGAAGAGTAATAGGTACCCAAAGTTGATAATATCAAGAGCAACACGTTGAGCGATGTTTGGAGTAGTTTATTTTTTAACGTTGGTGTGTAAAAACCCAGTGAGAAAAAAAGCCTGTTTGGATTGCCCATTGCGTTGGCTTAACTTTAAGTAAAAAAAGCTCAAAAAGTCAATTAAGGAAAAAGCTCTAAAATACAGCTTTTTCCATAATGATCTCAACTTTTTGACATAGGCCCCACCTGTAACGCCTCATTTTCAATACCAAAATCTTGGCCAAAATATTAGTAACACCTCCAAATATAGGATATTTAACACTCAATCACATATTTACAATATGGCCAAAGGTAGAAATCCATTTATACAGGGCCAAAATAAATCCAATAAATAAGAGTTATTTTAAAATGCGGAAGTTTTAGGTTCATGGCAAATAAAATAACACAACATAAACTAAAGGAGTACAGAAGAGCCTACAAAGCTCACTCCATGGGTGCATTCCCTTGATCTCTACTAAGTTATTCACCTGAAAAATGATAATATGGGGTGAGATTACACATCTCAGTAACTACTAAATATTTCCACCGCATACAAGTAAATAATGTATGATAAAAAGGCATAAACTTATTTCATAAATATAAATATATACCATACTTTCTCTTACAAAGATTATTTGTAAAAGTAGTTATCAATATAAAATATGACTTTATATATATAAATATATTATTTCAGAAGTTCTCATCATATGTCTTTACAAATCATTCATCAGTCTATCAAATCCTTGATCTGTTCAGAAATGCATTATGCAGTATGCAGCCTCCCTTATACCACCTCCATCCGTATACCGCTGACTGGAGCCATAGGCTAACACATAGTCCAATAGAAACTTATTCATTTGATTGAATTGTTCCAAGCTCACCAAATCTTAAGATACACCCGGCCAAAGGTATAGAGCTTAAATCTGGACTATGGCTCCCCTCCTTTAAGATAACAATTAAGGAGGTGTCACATGTCCCACATCTCCAATGAAATCCCGGCCAGAGGAAAACATGGAAGATGGGGCCCTGAAATAAGTACCATCCACTGTGCACCGAGTGGTGGCATAAACAATTCTTATCATTCAAATCCCTCCTTACTCCACCCATCACAATACAACCGCCATGATGAATGTTTAATCAAAAGTAATGCATTATTATACCATTATACACATCGATATGCGTATTTATGAATAGTAAAATACTATACGTATATGTGAATAGTAAAATACTATGCGTATATGTGAATAGTAAAATACTATGCGTATATGTGAATAGTAAAATACGGTATATATACATGAATAGTAAAAATAAATAGTACATACGGTATGTATACGTGAATAGTACAAATGAATAGAAAATACAGTATGTATACGTGAATAGTAAATGTGAATAGTAAATACGGTATACGTGAATAGTAAATACGGTATTCGTGAATAGTAACGTACGCATAAATAGTACCTCTGCAGATTTGCAAATCAAAGTTCCCACACCAGATCTTAAAACCATAAATATTTTCTAAATATTCTTGCCAGAATAGTAAACAAACAAATTTATATTCATACATAATTCACAAGTATAAGGAGGAATATTCAGAGTTACCTGTTACTTGCTAATACCCGAATCACCAACCAGCTATTATAAGACTCTCAAGCAAATGTCTCTCTACTCTCTCTCTCTCTCTACCTCTCTCTATGGCTTTTAGAAGTTGTGAAGAATGAAATGAAATGGAAGGTCTATTTATAGTTGGAAAATGGGTCCTTAAGTGTAATTTTCCCAAAATTATAAAATTATAAAATATAAAAAGTAGTGTTCCTCGTGGGCTGCTGGCGGCTCCTCGTGCTCCAATTTTTTTTTTTTTTTGTTTTGTCTTGTTTCTTGTTTTTTTTTGTTTTTTAATAAATTATAAAAAGTAAATGTGGGTCCCGCGGAAATTTTTTTAATCACACGAGGTGCACCACGAGGGGAGAGGCTGCTGGAGGGAAAATTATTTGGTGTGGGTCCCACATGAATAGTAAATACGTATTTAGGAATAGTAAATACCGTATTTTTAAATAGTAAATACGTATTTGTGAATAGTAAATACTATTCATATTTCACAAATTTTCAAGTATTAAATACGTCTTTGTGAATAACATAGATATATATTTTTAAATACGTATTTGTGAATAGTAAAAACGTATACATGAATAGTAAATACTATTCACGGGTCCCACAAAATACTGATTTCAGATTTATCACTTTCCGAAAATAGAGCCTAGTAGTCTTCCCAAAATAGGTTTATGTTCAAGATATTAGATTCAAAATTCAGGATGTTACACCACCACTTCTACCACCATCAATCCAAACACAAATCATAACCTGACTTTTTTCCTACCGAGCTTTTTTTAGAGTCAGATAGCTTTTAAGCCACCGCTCCTACCGCCAACCCAAACAGGGTTATTAGGAAAAGAAAGTAGATATCTTACATATTTATTGTTTTTAACTAACATTTTGATAAACATATTGTAAAGTAGATATTTAACTCTTATATTTCAAACAAAAGTAAGTATATGCATGTCGGGAATGTTGGGATCCGTACACACAGCGGATTTAAATTTTTTTACGAATCCCTCCCTGAGGATCACTCAACCACGTTTAAATCAAGGTTAGGAAACCCGAATCAAACCTTCAATGAACTCGTCCGCGTCTCTTTCTCTTTGAACTAGTGGGCTACCTTCTCGATCAGTAGAAGCCGACTCTATGAATCGCCCATCCACACGAACAATCCCGAACATGACTGCGACAGCATGCTAGCGCCTTTCTGAGGTATGCGTCTCTCTCACTCGCTCTAGGGTTTTCTCGCGGCTTTCTAATACACTCCACCAAAAGTCCCGTAGGTTTTTTTTCTAAACCCGATCGGCGTATTATATGCAAAATTAATCGTCATTAATTTTGAAATTTGAATTTTGAATTTGGGTTAATAAATATATTAATTAAATCTATGTGATAGATCTAATCTAATGTATTTATTTAATCCAAATTAAAAACCTTCAGATTTAATTTATCACTATAAATTAAATTCGAGAAATGATATCTATCTATTTAATTAAATCTGATCTCAATTTAAATTAAACAGATATATGATATCTTTATTCATTAAATGAGATACAAAATCTCTATTTGTTTTAGATATTTAATTTATCAAATAAATTAAATACAAAAATAAATATTATATAATAATATTATAATCTCCATTAAATAATATTATTATATTATTTTCGAATTTAATATATATATATATATATATATATATATATGTATATATATATATATATTCGCCCCAGATTAAATTCAGTATTCATTAAATCTTAGATTAATCTAAGATTCAATGAATCTGGACACATTTGCTCATGTTGGGTTATTCTTGTGTGCGACACTGTAGGCCCACATGAGCTTGGTAATGGGCCAATACTGTACCAGCCCACAAATCGCAAGCGGCCTCTAGCAAGACATTGCGACTACCCAATTCACATGAGGATCGATGACACGATACAGCCTATCGTACAACCATGTCATGTCTCTTTTGTCACGCTATAATTTGGTCAAGGATGAGGCATGGATAACGTCAACTTCCTGTTATTGATCATTACTTTCTCGATTCTCGAGTAATCTAATAAATGAAATGGAAACTCCTTTCCATCATAGTATGGCCATACATTTCTTAGACTCACTCATCGAGGGGCCTTATATTATCTCTCTACAAATGTGAGGGACAAATTCCATCTTGACCATTCACATTCCTCGGCATGAAAACCACTAATTCCGATCCAAGCCTTTATCATCACCCAGTCAAAGGTGACTTTTGACTAGGTCAAAGACCAATGACTCATCATGTAAGAATCCATGATGATCTCAGGTCATAGGGCGTCGTGACGTGGTTATACATGAGATAAGCTTATGACTAAATCCATGCAACTTTCTCATAATGGGTCGGTCCAGCACCTTGTACTCTTACAAGTGCCTATGACTTTGATACGTATCTCCATACCCTATCAAAGTCGTAATGGTCTTAACTCACTTCGCTCCCGCGCAGATGACGGACCAGAGACATTTAGGATAATCTATAAGATATATCCAGGAATGCAATTATCAATACAAACAGACAAACGAAAATGATAACTAATAAAGAATACTTTAAATAACAAAGTATCTAAAGTACAATGATTTGCCCCTATGACATAATTTCCAACAAGGAATTCAGAGCATTCCTAAAGCTATAAAAATCACTTTGTTGGAGAAATGAAACTAGGTTTTTACTTTCCTTCAACCCAATATATAATTAATTAATAATAAAGAATTGATTGCTGCAATTTTAACTAAACAAGTTATGAAAATAAAATCAAGGTGAGAAAAAGAGTAATTAGTGTCAACGTCGGAGCAAGTAGTAAATGATGTGGACAAGTTAGAGTGGGGACCTGATACAGAGGAAAGACAATGAGAAGGGAATGGAAGACGCTAAAGACTAAAGAGGAGCAGATAGACTCAATCGCCGTCTGGTGCTGTAGTGATTAATTATTTATGTTTGAAATGAGGAACATCTAGTGGGGTACGTTGGGAAATTGAACAATGAACAAGGCATGTGATGCAATTGTTGAGCCCTGCAGCTTCAAAATTAAGGAGACCTCACTTGGACTTGGAATGTAACATCAACTGAGTAAGCCGTCACCATTCAGAGCGTGGCCAACTCATTTAATGTCATCCTTCATTATTCACAATCTTTGCCTCTTGCCTTCCCTCCCCACTAGTTTGTTTATGCTTCCGATTTCTCTACCCAGCGCTTCTCTACTCATTCCTCATCATCTTCAGATCTGACCGTCAAATTTTGATCCAAATGTCTAGAATGAAACACATCATTTATTTTAAATTACTGTATGTGGTAAATTTAACACAACTTGCATCAAACTTCAAACGTTATTTCACTTCATCACCTCAACTATACTGGTATAATTCTTAATTTGTTCAAAATTCATTTTCAATATATTGTAATTTCAAATAGTGATGCCATTCACAGGCTATTCTCCCAAATTTCCTGATTTTTCTACGCCCTGGAATGTAATCAACTAAAATTTTCTAACAAGTAAATCAACAAGAATAAACACTGGGGGAAAAAAAAAGGAAAAATGTAAAAATGCCAAATCGGTTTTTGTTTCTTATAATAAATTAGGTGTTGACTACATTTATTAGTAATTTACAACTTATTTTGGTAAGAAATCATTGATTTGAGATTTTTAAATTTGAAGATAATTTTTTGGAATTTTCCCTAAAAAAAAGTCTGATTAATTCGTTGATTTAGAATAAAAAATTAAAAGCCCAATGAGTGGAGGTTTTTCTTTTACTGGTTAGGCCAGGCGCGGCAGGGCCATTATAAATAACAAGACTGCTAAATTCATGCTCGCCCAACTCTGTGGCTTCGCTTTGTGTTCCGTCTCATCAAACTTGCTCTGTTTTCAAAAGCAAAATCCAACAATGGGTGGGAATTCGCCTTGCGCTTCATGCAAATTGCTCAGACGCCGATGCGCCAGAGACTGCATTTTCGCTCCCTATTTCCCTTCCGATGATCCCCAAAAGTTCGCCATCGTCCACAAGGTTTTTGGCTCCAGCAACGTAAGCAAAATGTTACAGGTTCCTCACCACTCTCCGTCCTCCGTTTTTCCAACCTTCCTTTTACTTCTTAATCCAAGATTCAAGGTCTCATTTTGTTTGTTGTATAACGAATGATTCAGGAACTTCCGGTGCAGCAGAGAGCTGATGCTGTGAGCAGTCTAGTGTATGAAGCTAATGCAAGAGTGACAGACCCGGTTTATGGTTGTGTTGGGGCCATATCCTACCTGCAAAGCCAGGTCTCAGAGCTTCAAATGCAGCTCGCGGTGGCTCAGGCAGAGATACTCTGCATCCAGATGCAGAACGTCCCGGTGGTGCTGCCGGCAAACTCAGAAATGCATGACCTTCCAAACTATCTCAATTTCACTTCTTCCGGCAATGTAATTCATCGCGACCACTCTCAAAAGAGAGAGAACATCTTTGGACATGACTTGGTTTCTTGAATAATAAGTCTCTCATGTGCTCTGGCTTTCGTGTCCATTTCTGTTTCATCGTTCTGACAACTTCTTTTCTATAGAGATAACATGAAGGACGAGAAGTTCTTTGTAATTGGTTTGTTTTAAGACGGGGTCAACTCTAGCATGTGATTACAAGTGCTAATGAAGTAATTTAGAGTGTTCTGAATCAGCAAACCTGTTAAACTAATTCGGAGCTTGTAAATTAATGCATTGAGGCGAGGGTCGGTGGGGGGTGTTTAAAAAAGAAAGGCCCGACATTCTGATCATCATATAATATGTATTACGATCTGCAAATAAGCAAATTCCAGAACGTTTTTTTTCCCATTAAGAAATTTTGTGTTCAAGTTGTTTTTATCTTTTAACTTCAAGTTCTAGCGAATAAATAATCATACACAGAGGAATAAACACGCGCGAAATATTATTCCTTGATGTGGCGTTGTTATGAGATGGAAAATATTCGGATATTTGGCTTTTCCTAGAAGGAGTGTCGTTGGGTTTTAATTTAATCTTTGGCAGAGCTTCCAAATTTCTCTTGTAACCATGTTACTTTAACTCTTTAAGCCACTCTATGATTTCTCTCAACTTCTCACATATTCCTTCCTTTCTTATCTCTTTCACTTTCGTGTCTCATCATCTGTCAATTACCTCACAAACTACCACCTTCTTTACCTAATAGATAACTTTAAAAACTCTCTCTCTCTCTCTCTATATATATACCAGTATATATATATATATATATTTATACAGAGAGAATAGCATTCAGTAAGTGCTGTTTTTGTTTCTTCTAGCTGCTTCACGTGGGGGGCTGTGCAGGAAAGCGCACAGTTCATGGGATGTGCCTAATATAATACTGCCTCTTATGAGGCCGTAAAACACAAACATACACATATTAAAACATCACCTATTTTATATATATGCTTTTCTAAATCCATCTCTCCAAACTATTATGTGTCAAAATCAAAGGCAATATTTTAAATGTTTCGAGTTTCGACAGGGAAGAAGGGAAAAGAGGGAGAGCTAACAACCGTCGGTTGTTTTGTTTTTTTAAATTTCTGAACGTCCAGCTTTAGTTTAATGGGAAAGCATTTTGCCAAAGTCAAGGTTTGAAAGCTTAATAAGTTAATTCTGGGCTAGCAATTATTGGTTTTGGCTCGTACTCATTTTCGCTCTCGTCTTTATGGTGAATGCTCGAGGGAAAATTGTAACAAATAAAAAAATAAAGGCCAGGATAAGCCACTCTTGGTCTTTTTTTTTGATGGGATATGGGCATTTCCTTTACTTTTCAATAAAATAAAGCCATCTCCAACTCTCTTGACTTCCACACAAATTGTTGGAAAAGTAACGTTCACAAATCGCATCAAATTAAAATAAAGTCACACAAGCTTAAACCTTTTTTTTTTTTTTGTGCCTTTAAATTTCTTTCTAGGTTGTGGATCGGCTTATAAAAAATATATGTTGTAAATTGTAATTTTTAGGCCATATTGATTTTATAAAGATTATTATTTGCCTTTAAAGTTCTTTCTGCTGGGTTTAGAACTGGAAGAGTATTATTAAACATGCATATTTTGACTCGGATTACAAGATCTTTTTCTAGTTATTGCACCAAAGACATGATCCATCGTCTACGGGTGTTCTTATGATGTGGTGAAAGGTAAGTATAAGGTAATCTTACTATAGTGGTATTCATTGCGTGTTTTCTTAGAAAGTAAAATGGTTGTTATATAATGTTGTTCACACTAGTGGGATGGTTATTCTTCATCAGTCTAAAGAAATATTAAGTGGGTTACTACTTACTACGTAAGTCCTTTATCGAGTTCACCATATGTTTACTACTTCTTACGATTTGGAGGGGAAATTACAGACGTTTGTCAAAATAAATAAGACAAAAGCACATCCCTGTTTCCATCAATGTGAAATTCTACATTATTGTGGAGACAAAAAAGTGGAAGTAGGAACTTAGTTTTCATTTGAGGGCTCGAGGATAATACTTCCAAAATATTTTTGTTTTGGAATTCAGATGCCACGAACCCATCCCTTCTCAGTTCTCTTTCGTTTTTCTGCTTTTTTCTTCCACTTGTCAAGTCAAAGTAAGATCTTTTGTTTTTTTTCCCCTTTAACCTATGGTGGAGAAAATCCACGCTATGTAGAAGCTACTCATCTTTCATATTTTTTCTTTTCCACACGCTCCAATGTAGATATGTACAAAGCGTTGTGCTGCTGATTTAAGGGATTAAATATACATTAAGCAGCCTGGAGCAATGAACCTCCTCACAGTGACTACTGTATGTAGCTCTCTAAAAAATATTTATAGTCAATTCACTGCCTACTTTTGGTATCACCAGTATCCTATATGATAGAAGTCTTAGGCTCACCATGTTTTAACATCAAAGCTGCACTATGCTTTCTGACTGATCAGTATAAAGTAGTAGTAACCACAAACAACGATGATGAAAAGGGCACTTCACTTGCACCATAAAGAAGTTACATTTATTTTTGCAGCATAACGTGAGGATGCCCTCTCTTTATGCAGATTTTACAATAGAGTCTTCCATGTTGGAGAAGTGATGTTACATTATAATTGACCACTTAAGAATTTTCAACATGCAGTTCGTAATATGGAGAGTCATCAAGTTTCTGATTTGTACCATCATCACTACAGGCTTGGATGATAAATTTGACACGGGAAACGACAGAAGGAATTTTGAGGTCAGAAACGTAGTAACAATTCACTTGTGCTATTCCAAGGTACTCTGGCTCCCGCACACGCTCTGTTTGTCCTGATAGTTTCTCTACATACACTTTGTAGTTAAGGAACTCGTAATTACGACCATCTTTCAGCTCCCAGAGAAGTTTGAGACTAAGGGTCTTTGAACCCTCGGAATCTGATGTCCATTTGATATATTCAGCACCAACTAGCCATGAAGTAGACACAGGAAAATCTGAGTTATGAGCAGAGCTCTTGACTGTGATATGCCCAAGAACCGCAAAATAATTGGTTGAAGAACCCACTGCATTATCAGGGCCGTATGATCTGGATTTCAGTCTCGGCACATTGAATTGAGGCTCTGATCTGTAACACACTGCAAGAATTTCTGTCAACTTGTACCCATTCATAGTGATTGTGCCTTCATGTACAACCCATTCCGGAGAAACTCCCTTGAGTTCACGGGTCATGAGTACTTTGTTGAATTTGTTGGAGAGCTGGTTCATTTCTTGGGATGTGACGAGCACTGAAGTTCTTTCATTTGCAATGGAAGTGAACTCCAACGCAAGCGCCAACGAAGAATTGCTATCAGATTTCACCTGCATTAGTTGTAGGTTTCATGAGTGAACCAGATTAAAGAAAAGAGCCAGCCTTGTCTGGATGGGCAAATGTAACATTTGGCCAAGCAAAAGAAGTGTCCCATTTCCTTTCTTTCCTGATTATGCAGCTTTGATTTTATAAATGACAAATATATGCTGTACTTTCCTCAAGGAGAGAGCTTACAGAATATAATATGTGGATAGGTGACTCGCCCACAGGAAACTCCCCCTGAAAAATTCTCTTCTCGATATAAGTTTGCCCCTCGAGAGATCCTTTAAACGTAATGTTCCCCCCTCCACTATAGGATGCTTCCTTGAAGCTGCAAATTCCAAAGAAAGAAAGCGAATGCTTGACATCCTTTCACAATTAAATTTGAAAAATTATTCAACATTTAGATGGAAAAATAGAAAAGCAATGGCAGCTCAAAATGATAAAGTCAGTGAAAAGAAAGAAAGAAAGAAGTGTGAATGATATTACGAGAAGACTTTGACCACTGCCAGCTTAGCGATCAAATTCCTAATTTTGCCACTAAAGATGTTCCAGACAATGGCCACGGCCGCATAATTAGAAGCAAGATTTAAAATAAAACATTTTTTTATTCTCGGGACAAAAACCAGTACTTTGTACTTGAATAAGGATTAGCTATCCAGAAGCATCCACGTATAATCTAAATATCTGAGTCAATCAGTTATGCCTTCTGTTCAAGTGCATTGACTTTGAACACATTAATTATATGACATATATTCTGCTACGTTTATTAATTAAGAAGATTAGAAGAAGGAAATCCTGATGTGTACTTACTCAACAAAAGCTTGAATAAAAGCATTTGGAGTATCATCAGCAAACTCAAGGAACGGCTGCACACGTGTAAATTAGAATATAAACAAACTTTGAACAAGTATCACTTATATCAATGAAGGAGTTACAGATTAAAAGACATGGCTTTGGTGTACAAGAAAAAAGTATCTTTTCACCAAAAAAAAAAAAAAAAAGAAGCAGAAAAAAGAAAATAAGTATCTATGACTGACATGAGGATCAGGAATAAGAAAGGGGGTGCCTATCAAAGATCACATATATTGTACTTGTTGATGTAGATTAGATTTATTATACTGATATTACTGAATCTCAGAAATGACAGACAAGCAATTATTGAATCGTATACTTATTTGAGTTCATACCTGTAAACCTTGGCAAGAAATGTTGTTCCAAGCAGCATCAGATACTCTGTCTCCGTCAATTGAAACATGATAACCATGTCCCTGAAAGTAACAAAGCATATCCACGTTAGAAATATTCACAAGAATCTGATCTAGAGTTTTTCTTCCTCAACCCAATAGGTTAATTAAGCAAAATAGAAGTACCAACCACAAAATATCTCAAGGATTGCATCTAGTGAACTAATTGAAGAACCACAAGTCTAGACTGTATAATGACAGAAGTTTACACTGAAGAGCATTATTTGAAGTTAAAATTGAAAGCAGTCCGATCTGGGCTTTTATTCTGACTTTTAAGTGACCAGATGAAAGTTCTCTTTAATGGGAGTGTTTAAAGCTATGATTTGTATTTTTTTTATGCCTTCCTCTCAAGCGTGTCATTCACTCAGCTTAAAGAGGGATAAAAGAAAGTCTATCTTATATATATATATATATATATATATATAAAATTAATTCTCATTTTCATTTGCCTCACTTATTCACAATTAATTTTATAGTAAATCAGACCAAAATTCAGCATTAACTTGTATTTCTATCCAATAAAGTACGGGAAAAGTATTTTCAGAGTTTTTATGCATACCAGAAGCTTACAAAGTCCCATTCAAGCAGTAGGAAGAAAAGTAACAAAGGGGACAAGGGCGGCTCAGTCTCCCACCAGATGGGGTTTGGGGAAGATAGATATATGTAGCCTTACTCCCGAACTTAGATAGGTTGTTTATAGGATTTGAACTCGTGATCTCCAGGTCACATGGCAGCAACCTTACTGTTGCCACGTTACACCAAGGCTCACCCTCAAAAATAACAAAGTGGACAAGAATCCCGGTTTTTTACCTGATCAAAATTTGTGTAGATTGGCAGTGTTCCAGAGTAGTTTCGCAATATAGCCCATGATTTCTCCAAAAGACCCCACCAACTACAATAACAAATGTAATGCAATGGTGCAGGAACTCATTT
Source organism: Acacia crassicarpa (assembly GCA_034222035.1). Taxonomy (NCBI): domain Eukaryota; kingdom Viridiplantae; phylum Streptophyta; class Magnoliopsida; order Fabales; family Fabaceae; genus Acacia; species Acacia crassicarpa. Next base: position 1,034,334 of record JAWXYG010000004.1, read on the forward strand.
GAGTAAGTATTTCAAAATGGAATCTCCATCAAATAACACTTGAGCCAAATGATTCAGGTTTTATTTGTCACAAGCTACAAAATCTATATAGTCAGAGCTTAAAACTTAAAGATGCCATTGGAATAACTTTAGATGCTGAAGAGAAGCTTTTGGACAAAGACACCCCTCAGCTATTCTTTAGAAGGATTATTATTATTAATTTCTTTTTTCTTTTTGGGGGGGGGGGGGGGTTTGTTCCTGATATTTTAACTACACATAAATGAGCATATATTTAGACTTTACGACGCATCCCATTCTCTTTTCCTTTCATATGCATGCAATTTTCGGGTATGGCAACATAAATAGCTGCATTACCGATTCTGAGCAGTCTGAAAATCCGGTGGTTGCTTAGTCTGATAGACCCATCCAGGAGCAAAAACTGCAGCCGAGACATCCTCCTTTCTTAGTAAATCAAGAGCAACATTTACCTAATACATCACATCCATAGCTTAGAGTCATGAAGGAGTGGGTAAAATCATACCCTATTTGCATAATTTCTCATATACTATAAGTGCCACTATGTATATTAATTACAATTTGCAATGGGGAAGAAAGGATTAAGTACTCTGCAAAAATGGCATATAATGACTGTCATCAAAAGTATTGAACAAATACTTCCTCCAGCTTTTAATACACGTCACTTTTCAAATAGTTTCCAATATTACCCTTATTAATTGCATTAGTTAAGCATATGTGGAAGAACAAGAGTTAATGTTCCACAAATATGCCAGGTGACAAACAATTAGGACCAAGAACACATTCTAGAAAGTGTCTTACATTAAGCACTAGAGTATTGCTTGAATTCCAGAAAAAGGAATACTAGATTACTCCTATTTTAGTAGCAATAGGAGATCTTCCGCTATGGATTTTCCAGCAGTCAACATAAAGAAAAACAAACAGATAGGTGCAAGTTAATGAAGAGAAAAATCTAATGACTTTTAATGGGATCAAAAGCTAAGCACTTCACTAAGGAAGAAATGCAACATTATTATTATTATTATTATTTGGGAGGGTGCGTGGGGGATTCTAAAGTCTAGAATATCTATTTTATCAATGTCATGCATGCACCAAGAAATATATAGGTGGGATTGGCGACTTCAGTTCCGGGATGTTCTGTGCAGAATAATATTGATTAATAAATAAGTCATGCGTTGAAATAGTTGACATATAATCTATTGCTATACAATAAGTTTTTGTAATGTTGCCAACCCCTTACATTCCACTGTCCACCACCGTATGTGTTCCTTCCAAACACATCAATTCCCATGTACACATCAAACTTTCTATCACCAGCAACATTGGCAGAGAGCCTTGGATAGTCTTCCTAGATAGTACAAAAAAAATAGATCATGATAAATAAAAATTGATCAGGCAGTGGAATTATGGAAGCATATGAAAGAAATAGACAATACCTTCCACGTATAGTTTACAAAGATTCCATCGCATATATCAAAGAAAGGCTTATTATATTCATCTAACTTATCCTGCCACTGTAATTTACCGTCAATTGTAACACTGTCATACCTATATGAATCAAAAAACAGAAAACAAAATCAAGTTTCACACCATAAACAAATGAAATATTATAAGAAACTTGTATATTCTAATACTTACCATAATACTAATGATCCCGGCACTGAAGAGTGCATTAGCAATGATAAATGTTTGACAAACTCCTTCAAATTTTCAATTTGACCCAGGTCCAATTTTACCTCCATGTTAATCTGCAATTAAATGCTGGTGTTTCAACCACTGGCAAGTGTTTGAACCTAAGTACGTATATGAACCCCCTAAGCAAGCACAAGTGATGAGTATTTTTACCAGCCACCCATCAAAGCCTAATTTCGCAGCAAGCTGTACCAAACGCTCTGCATACGTTTGTGCAGACCCCTTAGTTGCAAGCATCTCATCACAGACCGACCTTCCCTCGTCCCATTCTGTGATGAAAGTTCCCAACACCTAAAGATTTCAAAAGTACCGCCAAGAAAGATCAAGTACGACTTCCTTCAGTTAATCAATTTGAAACTAGTTACCAGATGAGTGATGCAATGAAATCATCTAACTCTTGTAATTAAATTATAAGCAATAAATTATGTTAGCAAAATCAACCTGCAACATACAAATTCCAACCCAAGATAACATTCAGGAAAGCAGTTTAAGATAACCATCTTATCTCATATCAATTAAACTAAACCAACAGTGGAGGAATTCAGTTGACTTCAATAACTAGTTTTTAAAACCATGATCAAAAGATCAAGTACCTTAACGCCATGACGATGAGCTGTATTTGTCCAACAAGGAGGAGGAATTGTAACTAGACTGTGAGAGAAGTACACAAACACATCTATCAAATGCCAATGCCATATGGCATATGCATCGGCGTTAGTGCCACCCTGCACCCACTTATCATCATTATAACCGCCGGCCATATCATGGCACACGAGCAATCTGCGCCTGTTAGGCAATGAAGAAGAAGAGCCAAGATTTGGGATGGGAACGGAAGCTTTGTTGAAAGGGTAGTGAAAGGAGTCAAAATAGGACCGGGACTCCAGCTCATGGAGGGTTTTGATTGGGTAAGAAATGGGCAGGGAGGGTTGAGTGGGATCAAATGTTGGGGTGTCAGAAGCGGATTTTTGAAGCTCTGCTTCTGAATTGGACATGATGAGAGAGAGGAGATATCGTAGGGTGCGCCTAAGAGTGGTCCGTGCAGAGATCAAGAACTGGCGGCAATAGGGTCGAAGGAGCCGAGTAATCATCCGACCCCGACTTCACCAAGTTGTCGGCTATTTTACAGCTTTTCTTCAGTCACGACGGCCAGCTAATCCAATGCGGAGACTAATTGGGATCAATCCCATAATTCCCGGTAAAGGCTACATTCCATCTAGAATCGTCGATTCGTCGCGTCGTTGGCCTACATAATTGTTCTCTTGCTAAAAAATATCTAACCAATCTTTGTATCCTAAATATGAACTTTGAAGCTGGAGTACTCTGATACATTTAAGTTTCATTAAATATTATTCTTTGGGAAAAATTCCTCAGACATTGATTCAAATAAATCTATGCATTTTATAACTCTACAATGAACAAGAAAACAGAATAATTGAAACGCACTTTCATTTGTTTCATAAATACTTTACTCAACAAGCTATCCCTTTGAGAATAATTCTTCACCCTTATCAGAAACATTCTGATTATTGTGGATCTGGGCACGTTAGGAATATGATATACTATTTGCTTAACATTGACGCTTGTAACAATTTAAAATTAAACTACAGTATCTCCAAATTCTGCGTCACTTGGGGGGTTAAATGTTTGATTGGCAATCTGTCATTCTGTCTGCGCAAAAAAAAAAAGGGAATCTGTCATTCTGGGCCAGCCAAGACGCTTATAAAGCCTGTAACTTTTTATTAGCCTTGAATGTGTCAAGTAACACCAGTATTTGCAATAATCAGATGATTCTATTTATTGACTTAGATCTATCTTAAGACTTGCATTTCAAGTGATAGGGTAGGTGCACCGTTGATCCATTTGTTATCCTAGATTCTTTTCCCGGTTATTATTATTTTTAAAAAAAATAATAATTTGGGGCCATTTTTTGGACCAACATTTTTATGAATGCACTATTTTGGGCCACAGAAATGAGGGAACCGCTGAACCTTGTTTGTCCACACCCGTTGCTTGACCCCAAAAACAAAGGGAAAGAAAACCCCCGTCATTGTTAATTGGTCCAACCCGTTCCACAGGTAAAAAGGTCATACACTTTCATCAAAGTTGGATTTTGGAGTTAATCAAGATGTTGGGAGAGGCATCCTAACTCCTGGGAGCTTAAATAAACACTTGGAGATAATAAACGGCTCGCTCTGTTAAATATTAATATCACCTAGGAGAAAGGGAAATTCGTTTTATTTGGAGGTGAGCCCAACCCTTTTCCTAAAATTTTCATATATATAAAAAAAATGACTTAGATTTCAAGTGATGGGGTACGGACACCGTTAATCCATTTTTTATCCTAGATTCTTTTCCCAGTAAAAAAAAAAATTTTTGGACCAACATTTTTATATGCGCTATTTTTGGGCCACAGGAATGAGTGGAACGCTCAACATTCGTCTCATTTGTTTGTCCACACTAGAGCCGGTAAATCGGGCCGAATCCACCAGGCCGGCCCTGCAGGACCTTTTAATTTTTTTTTGATGCATAAATTTATATATGATGGTAATTTACTAATTTATATATATTTTGTATTTGTTATAGAGTTATTAATCCATTTAAGAACAAATATATAAATACATAATAACTATACTCCAATTTTATGATTTGGTTTATTATTTATTGCAGATAAATATTATAGATGTGTTTATGATGCGGAAGAAGAAATTCATGATATTCTTACTCATGAACCAGAGCCTACTTGATTATGAATAAGTGATTGTACTTATTTGTTTGATGATTCGTGTTATTTTGATATTAATGTTAACAACATTTATTTGATAAATTAGAATTTTAATTGTTGTAATTTACAAATTATATTTATATAAAAAAAAGGAGAAAAAATAATTAAAATTTGGAATAATAACTTCCTGGCCCTTCACGGGTCAATCCTGATTGCCAGCTCTAGTCCACACCGTTGCTTGACCCAAAAAAAAAGGGAAAGAAAATCCCTGTCATCGTTAATTGGCCCAACCAGTTCCACTGCCAAAGAGGTCATACACTTTCATCAAAGAAAGGGATTTGATGTTAGAGTTGGTAAAGATGTTGGGGAATGTATCTTAACTCCTGGGAACCTAAGTAAACATCTGGGATAATAGATAGCTTGCTTGCCAAACGTTGGTATTACCTAGGAAGAAGGAAAATTTATTCTGCTCATAGGTGATCGTGGATGAACCAAATCTCTTTCCTAAAATTCATATAAAATAAATAAATTGGCCCACCGCGGTTAAATTGACAAATCTTAGCGGGGCGTTTGAGGCATTTTCCCATAGTTGTGAGGCGCTAAGCGAATAACAAGAATTAGCGTACCCTGAGCCTAGTGATACTAGAGATGGAACTTGCTTCCTTATTCGTCACGTTCGAGCTCGTCCTTCCTCCGTTGCTCATTATCTGTGTCATGGCATTCTTTTCTCCGCCTTTGCTAACCAAGGGTACCGTCTCCTTAGTCTACATCTGAGATTGCTCTGCGAATATGTTTTAATTACCAGTATGAGATAGTTATTGAACGAAGAGAATGTTAGGTGGACCAAAATTTCTGAAATGGCTTATTCCTCTTGTTGCGATTTTACACCGACTTGCCTCTCTGAACTCCGCCTCTGCAGCCTGCGACTTCAGTTTTGTTGATGGAAGCAGGATTTATAACTATACCTTGACTTCTCCCGTGGGGGACTTCCCCCACGGCGTTCGCAGTGAAGATGGGTGCGCCTCCCGCCCTCTATATTCTATTTTACCCTGATCTAGCGAAATGCTCGATTTGTGTTATCCAACATATGTTTCATTGCTATTGATTTGGCGTACATTTTCTGTTTGTCGGTTTTGAGAGTTTATTTATTCTAATCTTATATTTGTTGCTTTGCGAACCAGTGTTTTTTATACACCATTCTCCGTTGATATTTGCTCCAATTGGATAAAATAAATGTAGAAAAATACAAATTACTGCTGAAGTAACGTAGCAATATAACCTTTTAAGTGGCTTTAAATATTAAAGGAGCTAAGAGCACTGAAACTTATTTGTGTGGCGAGTGTTGGAAATATCTAGACTTTGGTTCTTCTCTTTTTGGGTGATTACTTGATGGTAGGACTTCAACTGATAGACTGCTTTTATCACGGTGGAGGAAAATGCTGTCACTCTCTAGTTCTCAATTTTAGTACGCAATATTTTTGTGAAGAGTTACATACCAGGAGTCCATGTGATGTGTTTCTGATAGTGAATTTCATTCATTTTTGCTCGTAGGTATTACAAAGTAGCAGCAAACGAGACCATCATATGGTTTCAGGTTGGCTTTATCAGGTCACACTGAATTCTTTGATTTCAGTAAGGTCGATTAGTAATAACTTTTAGGAAAAGAAATCGTTTCCTCTTCATTGCCCAAAAAACGAGAGATATGATGTCTACTATACTATTGTTGTCGTTACTTGCCATGTTTTTCTATTATTATTGTGGACAATTGAGAGAAAAAGTATTCTCATTTTATTGATAATAATGTTGCGATATAATACCTACTTATATAAAAGATAGAGAGATAAGGCTAAACAAACTAAGGAAAAAATAAAGAAGTAATTGATAGAGAAAATCTAGGAGTGGAATAAGGAGAGAATAGATAAGAGGTTACAATCTGGAGAGAATAATATAATATAATATTATTATATTCCCACACTCCCCCTCAAGTTGAATCATGTCCAACTTGCTATACAACTCTCAACTCCCTCAGCACACCCAATCGTCGTTCACGTTAGCAGATTCTTCTTTGACGACCGTGGCCGCCACGGCCGAGTTGACAGTTGGTTGGTTCATAGTCAGAAGTGTGGCTAGTATTTCCATGATTTATTTAGCTGGTCATTTTGGGATGATTCTTTGGAGACTTCAGCTACATCATCGCTTTCTTTTTCTTTCCTTGGCTTCCAGTTTGCAGGCTTACCATGAAGGTCCTAGTAGTTATTCTTTGTGTGTCCCAGTTTCTTACAATAATCACATATTGGTCGACCTTTAGAATCTTTGAATTGAACAGCAAGTGTTGAGGCCTCAGTAGGTACATAAGTAGCAACAGAATTGTTCTGATTCCGAAGCATTGATTTGCGTCTATCCTCTTCAGCGTGCAAAGTGGTATAGACTTCACGCACAGAAGGCAAGGACTCTTGATTGAGAATCCATGCCCGAACATCATCATAAATTACATTAAGACCAGCCAGCAACTCGTAGACTCTTTCCTCTTCTTTCTCTTTGCGGTCCTCTTTAGCATCAGCCCCACAATGATGAGTTTTATTTGTTAGGGCATCAAACTCTTGCCACAGGGCTGATTTTTCCAGATAATAATCATCGAGTGACATGTGGTCCTATTTTAGTTGCCATAATTTTTTCTTGACATCAAAGATGCGGGAGCGACTCCCTATAGTACTATGTCTCATGGAGAGCCTTCCAAATCTCGTGGGCTGATGGAAGATACATGAAGCTCTTCTTAAGTGAGGAGGACATCGCGTTAATTAACCAAGAGGATACTAATACATTTTCGGACTTCCATTTTCGAAATGCGTGGGTTTCTAATTTTGAGGGCTTTTCTACTTCACCATTAATGTATTCAAGTTTGTCCCTTCCATCAAGGGCAAGGATCATGGATTGAGACCATTCCCGATAATTGTTGCTGGTAAGTTTCTCAGAGACAATAAGAACGGTGGAGATGTCACTAGACCCAAATCGTGGCAAAGAGGACGAGGCATTTAACTGTGTAGACATACTGACCGTTGTAGAGACAAATGAAGGTCAAAGATAAATTGAATAATACTTGATAGGACAACGGGACCAGTTGCTAGAGAAGTTGAGGACGACGCGACCAGTCACTAGACGAGTTGAGGACAACGGGACCAGTTATCGGACGAGATGAGAGGCACGATGACAGAGGAACTACCACTAACAATGATGTTGATGAAGAACTGTGCTGGAAATGTTACTAGGGTTGAATATTTGTTTTTTAACCTAGATGTGCTTCATAATCAGAAAATGATGAACCCAGGCCACAAAACCTGTTGGACATCACCGGAAATGAGGAGAGGAGACTGAAACAGGAAGCTGTCGAAGAAAATACCTCCTCACGCGCCGTCACCGTGAGTCTGCTAGCCAAGGGCGTGAACACCACGCGCCGTCATAGAAGCGTCGGATGGCCACCTAAGGCGTTCGCCGATCGGAAGGTGGGGATTCCAGTGGGGTAGCGCGTGTTCCAAGGTGGCTCTGGCGGCAGAACGCGTATTCTTCCTTTCTCTCGCGCGTTCTCACTGTTCTTACTCTGTTTACTGATGCAGAGGAACCAAACACTCAAATGGAGATATTCAAACTAAAAATAATTCACATAGCTTTGGTACCATGTGGACAATTGAGAGAAAAAGTATTCTCATTTTTTTGATAATAATGTTGCGATACAATACCTACTTATATAAAAGGTAAAAGGTAGAGAGATAAGGCTAAACAAACTAAGGAGAAAATAAAGGAGTGACTGATAGAAAAAATCTAGGAGAGGAATAAGGAGAGAATAGAGGAGAGGTTACAACCTAGAGAGAATAATATAATATAATATTATTATATTCCCACAATTATTATTTTTCTTTTTCATTCAAGGACTTGGAGGGTATTTCCACACTAGAAAATCACGTTTTTACCTTGCCATATTCATTCTCACTCACTCTATTTTGCTTAACAAGCTGACTCCCAGTCGTGAGCAATTGTATTGTTATCATAGCTATCATCATCAACCATAACTAGTAATATGACATAAATCCTTTTTTCTCCCTTCTTTTAGGCCCCTAGCACACTGACTTTGTGAAAAGCACCTTGCTTATTTTTTATGCATGCTCCTACAACTGCAATGGCTGAATTGTAGTTGTGGTATATGCAAAGGCGAAACACTATACTTGTGCTGTCTATGAAGAGATGTACATTTGAAGCTTTATGTTTTCTTTTCGTAGGCAATAATGGTCTTTTGAATGCTTTGTGCCAAGTTATAATTGAGTTTTTTAAATTTTTTTTGTGTTTTTTTGCTTCTTGGTTGTTTGGCGCAGCTCTGTGATGGGATGATTTTCAATCATGACCCTCCTACATGTGCTGATTGCTCGGTAAATGCTTCACTTCAATAGACCAGCCTATTGTTATCTTGATTTTGTACTGCCTCTTTGTATGTTTCCCTCACCCTCCTATGGAGTAAAAATATCGTGCTCCTTAGCTTCCTTGAAGATGTCTGGAGTATATTTTCGACAGTTGATATGTAATGAACCCTTTGTTTATATGAAGCTTCATGACTAACAAACCAAGTGACAAATAACAATAAAGACATGCTATTTAATACTTAAGATAGGAAGCTAATAAGTTAGTTAACTTGTAAATAAGCTTTAAGCATGCTTTGGCATTATAATTCATTGATATATCAGATTAAGTTGGTAAATTATGATTCTATCAACTTTAACTGACTCAAATGAGTCTGTCCAGTTTTTTTCCCTTGAGAAATAGTATGTTGATATATTCCTGAGTTGAAATGAAATGATAGTGTCTAAACACTGACTACTCATAATAAGAACAATATTAGGATTCTTGTCACTGTTGAGAGGTCCTGGCTGCTGTGTAGATTTCATGGACTGTTTTTGGTTTTACATGATGGTAGATTGTAAACTTGCTGATGGCTATTAATTTGTTCCATATTTTCAATAAATCGTTCTTCATAATATGACATAGGATTGTGGAGGGCCAATGCGGTGTGGAACGGATTGTACTGCACTTGTGGCAAACGACATTGGAGGTAGAACTTGTGTCATGCTGTGTCCATAAATGCTTATGTTTGCCTTCATGAACTACACATGTTTCTAGTGTCTTTTAGCGGTTGTTGCAAGGTGGGAGTCCATCTTTTCTAACAGTGTGATTAAAGCAGGTTATCATGTATGCACTGCCATAGGACGGGGCCCAAAAATAGATGTTGCTATATTTGGTAAGCTCAATACTCTTCTCTTTTTCCTCCTTTTACTTACTTCAGACGGCGCCTTAATGTTATTTTTACTGCTTGGTTGCTGCTTCTTTCTATGTTACATAATATTGCTGATCATTTGAAGCTAATTACTGATCCTGAACATAGCTAATATGCATTCATGATGGCCTAAAAAATAAAAGATATTATGTAATCATAGTTTTAATGCTATTTTCATGGCAGATAAGAAAAATCCACACGGAGGTGTCATTGTTAAGATGTCAAGCAATGGCCCCAAGTTAAATTGTTCGCTGTCAGTGTCTGTGCTATGCTATTCAAAAGGAGTTCAAGTAATTTTCCCAACTATTTCAATTTTTGTTGAATAAATTGAAATCTTTTGGACTTTGTGCTACAAAAATAAGTCTTATTTTGAATCTTCTGCTCACAGGGGCCACATTCTCTGGAGAGATTAGGGACCTGTAACTACGTGAGTACTCTGTTGTTTGGGAATTTTCTGTTTTTCGGTCCCTGGCTTGTTATTCAATTTTGTAAGGCGTAGGATTTTTAACATCCTATCTTAAGTTTTTTGTAACCATGTCTGGAATGAAATGTATATGCTATGTCATTAACTTTTAAGTCCTTAGATTAGAAATGGAAAAGCAAGGACAATTGTTGAAAATCTGGACAAAATTTGTGTACTCTTTTTATAATAAAGAATAACATGATTGATATTGTTGCATGATTCCATTTATCTAGCTTACTAGCTGGTTGTAATAGCCTCATGAGTTTTATCAAATTGACATGGTCGTCCATTATGAATTAGTAGGTATAAATCTTATTTGTTTTGGCCCAAAAAAAATCTTATTGTGATTTTTTTTCTTATCTCTTTTTTCTTGGAGGTACTCTAGTATAAAGAAATAATTAATCTTTTATTCCCTCCATTAAAATGCACTAAGTGTGGCTTGAGAAATAAAAATGACGTCTGTGCAAAAGCTAAAAAGTGGACATATGAAGGTGTTGAGATTTCGTATCATCTGTTTGTTTCTTTCTCAAATAATCTCCTTGTATGACTTTGTTAAATTCAATGGTTTAATGTGATTTAGCTGTTTACATGCCAGTAACCTTGTTTCTTAAGCAGGCTACAGAGCTGAGACATCCATCTGGATGTGCCGTTATTTTAAATGGTCATGGGAAAGGGTGGGGGTGGTTTGTCACCTCAATAATCATGTAAGGATTCTACCCTCTCACCCAGTACTTTTAGTAGCTTCAAGTTTCTTTTATTTGGCCTATTCTAGTTTCATTTTGATTGTTTGGCTCATCTCATTCCAGTGTCTTGTGCCTTTTTGGAGCATATCTACTGGCTGGCATAGTTTATCGGCATTTCTTCCTTGGGATTCGTGGTATAGATGTATGTTTCTAACTAGTCCTTCTTATTGCTCGTATGCCTAGTTGTAATTGTATCTTGGTTGGGGTGAACTCGCCTACTACTTCGTGATAGAAGTTTTAACTTTTGTTGGCGTACCTAACTCTTATGAAATTGGCTGTCTCTGGTCTAGTTCGTATGCACGAGGGGCAAAAGATCTTGGGAAGGGTCCATCTAAATATCACATATCTTGTTCCCCCACAATTGTCTGTCTGTTAGCAATGGATTTCGGATAGAGTCCATTTAAATCATCTCATTAATAATGGTACTGTTTGCTTGAGGGTGAATCTTCATCTCAGGATGCATTAGTTCTGTATTGTGGTTCACTGATTTCATATTGTTGTCAGCGATCATCTGTTTCAGTAAAGTTAATTATCATTACTTAGTTTTTGTATTAGCTGAAAATCAAAACCATCGCTGTCCCTAGCTTTCTGGGCTGTTTTGCCTCCTCATATGTAATTAATAATAACTGTTTATGATGATTTATACTCGACAGTCCCCTTCCCTTCCTTCACAAAACTTCGTGAGATGAGAGCAAGCAACCTGTTATGGGGCTTTACAGTAATTTGGACTGAACTGTACTTTCATTTCCCGCATTACAGGCTATCCCCAATTTGGACTTCTGGTCGTCCTTGCCCCGAAGAATCCAGGTATTCTTCCACGTTAATACTTTCATGATCAGCTTTTTAATCTGACACTGGAAGGAATACGGAATGGAGTTTTGCTCTCACGCTGACTAGGCGAAGTTGACGTCTTTTCTACAATTATGGTTTTGTACCTTGTTTTTTCAGGGTTTCTGTGCTTCTTTGGTGAGGAAGTTCAAGGGACATTCTCAGGGTTACCGGAGCTCATATTCGCCTGTGAACTTCTGAACGTGATATTTTTTTGTTCTGAATTCATTTCGGATCATCGCGCTTATACTATGATTCTGCAGAAAAGTGCAAATAGGTCACTTTTCAGGTGCCCGGCTGGTCAGATCCAGATGCATCCTTGGTATTGAACCTTGAAATCTGTACCTCGTGCCTCGACTCTTTCCTCCACGAATTTGGTGCTTTTACGGCCGTCGCTCCTTAATTATTATTTTTTTATAATTAGAGGAATTGCAAGAAGAAATTGAGGAAATTAATAAATTCTTGGATGTAACCTCACGGAAAATTGGTATAATAGCAGTGTTACGATGACAATCCTGAGTGACATATACCTTGTAGTCGACTATCGTCGGGATAATTGAATGGATTTGGCCTGCATTACTTTCCCAGTAGCATTAAAGTTAACTTGGTCAATTCGTAAACAGATTGGGTTTGAAGGATTGTGCTTTGTCTTCAAAGAAAAATAAAAGGATAAAGTTCGGATCCGATAAGAGCTGTTGGATTATATTATCGGTGGGGATCAGGAACATAATCAACGGCTTTCGTTGGTCCGAGTCAGTCAGTTTGAACTTTCCTTCTCCTCCTCAGATCGACGTCTCCTGAAAAAGCTATGCTGCTTTGAAATTATGGACTACACACTCTTCCGTAGGAAATAATCAGCAGATCAATATATTATTCTTGTCAATATATAAATAATAAAGTTTATGATAAGTTAGACCATTCATTCTTGAGTTACAAGGTAGTATAATCCATTTTTAAAATCTTTGTGATATGCAAAAGTTACGCCTGAATATTTTGATGTTACAAGTTAATTACCAATTAGGTTGTTGATCTAACAGTATGAACCCTACAAGTAATCTGTAGTCATGTGGGGGAGCGGTCACTAATGCAAACAGAACAATCATGGTAGATTGACAGCAAATGTAGAAATTTGTGATGCTCAAAATTATTGATTAGGTGTGGATTAGTGTAATTTAGAAGTTTATAGTTACTATTGTGATGCTCAAAATTATTAATTAGGTGGAGGTTAGTCCAATTTAGAAGTTTATAGTTGATGCATCGCTTTAGCATGTTTTTTGAATGCCCAGCGCAACTACTGCTGATGCGCACACCATTAACATAGATAATTCATTAAATTTTAAATTTCGAAGTTAGATAATTAATTTCTTTGGGACCATAGATAATTAATTTTGTAGATACCAGAAAAACTAAGTTATTCACTTATTAAAAAAAAAAAAGAGTGTGTGTGTTAATTTCTCTAAAATATTCTTTTTAATTATTTATATTTAAAATTTCTTGTAATATGTAGAAGAAATTAAGAAAGCTAATTATAAATTTGAAAGATAAAGTTTACTTAAATCATATGTGGATGACTATTGAAGTAAGGAAGCAGCTAATTGAATTTCCAAATGAAAGCGAGGAAGAACTAATGTACTTATCCCTTCAAATTCAAATCACCAGGGCATGAGTGATAGTCCTTCTTCAGGTTTATACCTTTTTTATTGGTTTAGTTGGTACAACCTTACAATGATTTTGTATGGCTAAAGGGCGAAGTGATTATGTTTCGCTCGCAAATCTTAGCTTTGAAGCCAAGCCAGGCAAAGGCTGTCCTCCTCCTCCTCCTTACAACATCACATCATCTTGATCGTTCGCAACCCACCCCGCACTACTTTAATTTATTGATATTTCCTTTGTTCATAACTTTCAACACATTCTATCTCAAGAAAGCAATTGCTTGACCCGAGGAAACCCAGAGATTTTTTCTTGTTAACTTGTGCACTTGAAAGTGAAATCCTTGATTAAATACATTTTTTTATAAAAAGTAAGTCTTGTATATATTGGATAGAGTCAAAAAAATAAATCATGTTACTATAGTTTTTTTGATATTACCATTGAGTATTCGGTTCGGAGTTCATGGCTACTCTTCTCAACATAAATATCTCCTTTGAAATTCAAACTTGAAATCCAAAATAATCTAGAACGAAGTTTTATATTATATATTGAATATTAATTGATATATGAGACTGATCAACTTATAATTGAGAAATAAGCAAATGAATGCTGTTGCAGTGACAGGAAGAATTGCTTAATAGAGAGTATAAAAACCTGTGTGTTTTTTTAACCCAACGTGTTTTGATGGTTGCTTAACTTTGGTGCAATGTAGGCTCAATTATTCATTTGCAATTACTGCCTGTCACTTACTCCTTTCAACTATAAAACTGTTAATGTATTAAAAGGGGGGAAAATGAAGGTAGAAATGAGAATGAATGTGGTATATTAAGTGACACAGGTGGACGAGGTGAGAGGATCCAAAAGCGACATTGATGCAAATGAGATGAAGACTCCGTTCTCTGAATCTCCATCACCGTCGTCTCTTCTAAGGAACAAGGCTCGCCTCTCTCCCTACCTCTTCACTCTCTTAGTCTTCATTTTCTTTGTAGCTATACTCTATGGCGAGGACTTCATCTGCATCTTCGGCCAACAGCTTCAACTCTACTCCAATCCTCACGCCTTCTTCTCCTCACCCGGTTAGTTCGCTTTCATTCAATCTTTTCATTTCAATGCTTCCCAAACATTTTACTTGTCAATCTGAAATGTTTGCTTTTATTGTGGGAATGAAGAGAGAGTGAAAAGGCATAAGCTTCCGTTTGCGATAGGGAAGACAGAGGAAGGGTGCGACGTGTTCAGTGGGAGGTGGGTGTGGGACGAAGAGAATAGGCCTCTCTATGAGGAATCGGAGTGTCCGTACATACAGCCTCAATTGACTTGTCAGGCACATGGACGCCCCGATAAGGATTACCAGTTTTGGAGGTGGCAGCCTAATGACTGCGATCTTCCCAAGTATGTGTTTTAATAACAACCTTCCTTTCAAGTCTCTGTTTTGGGCAGTGACATCATGATTTGAAACGAATGGTGCAGATTCAATGCGAGTTTGATGCTGGAAACGCTTCGTGGAAAGAGGATGATGTTCGTCGGAGATTCTCTGAACAGGGGTCAGTATGTCTCTCTGGTCTGCCTTCTCCATCGACTCATCCCCGAAGATGGCAAATCCATGGAAACTTTTGATTCCCTTACCGTCTTCACCGCCAAGGTATCATTTCATAATATTCCATCAACCTCTAGCAGCAGCCACATTAACTAATCCCTGTTCTTCTTCTTTATCTAAGAATTCCTTTTTCTGTGATTGGCATTTGGTTAGGAATACAACGCTACCATAGAGTTCTACTGGGCGCCATTCCTTCTGGAATCCAACGCGGATAACGCCGTCGTCCATAGAATATCCGACAGGGTCGTGAGGAAGGGCTCGATCAACAAGCACGGTCGCAATTGGAAAGGCGTAGACATTTTGGTGTTCAACACCTATCTTTGGTGGATGACGGGCTTGAAGATGAAAATTTTGTACGTTCTCTGTTTTTTTAACACGTAATCAATAATCTCATGTTGAGAGCTAGGATAATACTGATGGTGTGAAGAATGGGCAGGGTAGGATCATTTGAGGATGAAGCAAAGGAGATAGTAGAGGTGTCAACAGAGGATGCGTATCGTATGGCGATGAAGAGTATGCTGAGATGGGTGAGGCTGAACATGGACCCAAAGAAGACCAGAGTGTTCTTCACCACCATGTCTCCCTCTCACGGAAAGTGAGTAGCGTCTGTATTTACATATACACTCTCTCTCGCCAGCTGACTTGTTTGCAGAGAATTGAAGTGTCTGTAATAGTGAACTGAGACATATGTACATACGTGCAGGAGCATAGACTGGGGAGCGGAAGAAGGAGGGAACTGCTACAAGGAGACGAGGATGATAGAGAACGAGACGTACTGGGGATCGGACTGTAGGAAGAGCGTAATGGGAGTGATAGGGGAGGTGCTGAGGAAGACGAAGGTGCCAATAACGTTGCTGAACATAACGCAGCTGTCCAGTTACAGGAAAGACGCCCACACTTCCATCTACAAGAAGCAGTGGAGCCCCCTGACTCCGCAGCAACTGGCCAACCCCGCCAGCTACGCAGATTGCGTCCACTGGTGTTTGCCTGGACTTCAAGATACTTGGAATGAGCTCCTTTTTGCCAAGCTTTTTTATCCTTGATTTCATCCTCCCTCCCCTCTATTTCTGCAATGCATTCCTGAATTTCCTCTTTTTCCCACACCAACTACAGTTACCCACCGCTTCTTAACGTGTCAACCGTTAACGTCAAATTTTTAATTTGTAATGTTGAACACTAGCTTATTAATTGTATAGGATAACATTACTAAGTTTTAAAATTTTTAAGCAACATTAAAAGTCGAAAAAGTTTGAAGGGCATATTGCACCTCAGCAGATTTTGAAATTGGGCTTCGTCCCAATGTAAAGGGCCCAATCGACTATGAATCTAGAATTATTGATTTTAAGCCCAGCTGAAGCCCAAGGCTGCCCACCGTTCTCGTGCTTTCTCAGCCATCAAGTTGGGTCTGACACCATTGGTCTCTCCTCATCTGAGCAGTTGAGGATATCTAAATGTGACGATATATTATAATCCTTCTAGGAGCTATATATATATATGATTTATTTTCTTAGAAAACCTTATTTTCAATAAATACACACACACATATCAAATCTATACACTGTGTGACCCATTTTTAAATTTGGGTTCAAGACGGGCCAACTCTAGTTATATTTAGTGTGTGTGTGTGGTATTAGGCCAAGAGTGGTATATAGGCAATAGACATGTTTTTGGTTCAAAGAAAATATCGATAGCAATGTCGTACCGCAAAGCCTGGTGAAGGTCAAACAAGAGGAAACCAACCCAAACAGGCCCAGAAAAGGAAGGGCCACCATAACCATATAGTTGATGTTGATGGCGTACGTTGTATAATGAGATATCATCCCAACAAAATGATGACATAAAGTCAATAAGGATTGGCATAATTGGCTAAGGCGTCGGTCTTTACCCCGAAAGAAAGGAGGTTTGATACCTGCTGGTTGATGTGAGGGCCTTATTGGTGGATGATCTATAAGTGAAGCATGCGTTGGCTCTGTGCGATACCGATATCTACCCCACCTAAACTTTTTTTTTTTTAACCAAAAAAAAAAATGGTGACATAAACCAGGCTCTTGCTAAACTAAACATTCAATATTTCAATTAAGTGAGCCTCTGTGTGTGTACGTACATATGTATACAATTGAATTTGTCTCTGTCAGTGATATTACCTTTAAATTTTTCTATCGACACATGCACAAGTACGTACTCCATCCATGTATACCATATATACGACAATAATTATTATATAAAGGAGTCCCTGAATTCCCGGCCCGACGATTGGGTGAGCCCTTTCTGAAATCATCGATTTCCCACGTCAGCGCTTACCTCACTGCATCAGAGCTCCTCTATTCAATATACTGTTTCACAAAGCAGCAGCCCTTTTTTATCTCATACTAACTAAAATCATGCCTCTAATTCATCCATTAATCCTCAAATCAAATACGTACGTATACGTCCTTGTATATCCATTCTCTCTTGTATCCATGTATATTTTATGATGTTACTTTCGTTGGCTGGGTTCTTGGTCCATTAATCCCCAAACATCTGAGAGTGCAACATGCGCCTTTTTGTATATATCAGCTCCCTCTCTGTGTCTGTGTCTGTGAGACAACGTTTTCATATATAAACATAATGCTTACTTAGCTTCTAAAATAAAACTGAACCACTACTATATTTGAAGCGTTTGACGAGGAATGCACCCTGCAGAACTCACTAAGATATATTCACTTCTTCTTTCGATCTCAGGTTTAAGAATTTGAACAGCTCACTCTTAATATATTCAAGCCTAGCTACTCGTATTTTACCTTCTGCTAAAACTTTCGGGACCTCATGCGCCCTTATTCTTCCTAGCGATTGATGCTTCTAAGCGGAGAAAAATATGCGATATTATCATACAAATAAAAGTTGCCGCACTCATTGAATGACTCACCCAACAACATGTTTTAGCATTCCGTTCTTCTGTTTCAATCGAATACTTAAAATCACTAATTTCTTAAAGCATACAAATTCGCTAGCCATACAACTCAAAAGCAACTTTCATAATTTTCTCTGGTGGTTACCGGCCATGGTACGTCGGTTAATAATCAAGATTAAAGACCTCATTTTCTGAAAGCAGGTGTGTTTTAAAATGAAAAGTAAAAAGAAAAAAAATAAAATAAAATAAAGGACCAACTTGCAGGCGCGGTTGGAAGGAGGCCACAAAGAGGGCCATTTCAATTCATATAATAGTAAAATTAAATATGAGGGCGACAAAGGAAAAGGGGAGCCATGAATGGGGAGATTTCTGATACATAAATAAAAGCTGAACAACCAAAGGGCAAGAGGGAGAACAAGCACATAAGTACGTTTCCTTGGCCACTTGCAAGCCAAGTTGCTATTCTCCCCTCTATCTCTTCCACCTGACAGCTCATACATTTTTCTTAATTATTTAATTATGCTAATAATAAAAAGCATCCCCCGAAAATAAAAAAAGGTGAAAGAATAATAACAAGGGGGCCAAAGATGAACAACTTGACTTTGTTTACATGACAAGTTGAGTTCAGCCTGCGCAAGTTGCTTTTCAGAGGTTGATTCCGCCACCTTTCAAATACTTGCTGTCTAAATTCTAATGTATTTATTAATTTATATTTATATCATCAATCTCCTCCTCTTTATTATTATTATTATTTCTTTACACAATCCCAGCCTCCGTGCATGGATTTTCGAAGGAATATCTTTCAACTTCGCTTATTTTATCTATTCTTATATAAATCAGATATTCCTTAACTTATACGCATCTGTATGTATGCATATGTGTGTCTATATATATATAATTAGTATAATATTTATTGGATCGGAAAATTTATTATTGGTAGTTTCGAAGCAAGTTGTGGATTGCAAAATGAATCGTCGGCAAATAAAAAATAAAAAGTTGCAAAACGCATCGCCATCGTCATGCAACGATTTCCATGTCATAAAATGATAAAAATATACAATCTAATCCTTGCCACAACAATGCTATATTATTCCAACAAGCTAATTAATACTGGATGGGTTCTATATATATATGTGTGTGTGTGTTTGTGTGTCTGTAAATGGCAACATATGTACATGTTCTACTCTCTCGCACCTAACTCCCTTTTTATACAATACTATAATCTAAACCAATAACCATTTACACATCTCAAACAAATTGACAAAGAGCCCAAAATCCAGATCAACCAATAGAATGGCCGCTCATTCTTTTCCTTGTTCTGCTGTGTATTAACTTAAACACAGTGCATTTGGGGTTCTTCTCGATCATTTTACTTTTACCTCTTAAATAAATATCAGCCTCATCCATTTATTTAGTTTTTTGAATTCGCAAAATCCAAAATCTTAGTGATATTAAACGAGTCAATCCTAGAATATGATAATGACCGAGTGCTAGAAATAAACAATGAATTACCGATTACACAGTGGATCCATATTCAACTCTCTAACATTCTCGCTTACTTCGTTGACTTTAAGATTTCTTGTTGACTGCCATAAAATGCTGTTTAAATTTTAGAGCACTTCCCCCAGCTTCGCTGTATAAATATGTATTTTTGTGGGACGTTTCATTTTGTTTTCAAATAGCATCTTTAAAAGTGAATACGATCATGATCCCTCACCAAATACGCACAAAAATTAAAATTGCATTCTTCACCTTAATTAATATATATGCATATTAAAAACTATTATTTTCAATTGATTTGTCCTGATTGACATTTCCGCTAGCTTCTTCTCCAGAACAAATATAATCTAACAAATTAAATACGTACTACGGACATATATATATATTAAGAGACGAGTAACATGTAATACAACTGAACGAAACGCTAAAACCAACTGAAAACAAAATGCTTTTCAGCAACTTAATTATTCTAAAAAGAACTTTAATTTAAAGTACGGCTACAAGGGCATCCCAGGTTCAATGCTAATACAACAATGACCAGCAAGCCTCGATCAGACGAATGGTTTGAACAAAAACAAAACCAAAAAAAAAAAAAAGAAAGAAAGAAAGAATACAGTCATGCATATATCTATGAACATATCATATCATTCAATATAGATATTATATATAGATATACATTTTCAAATTCAACCCTTTCCGTTTGATCGAGACACTTGCAAAAAAACCGATCGATCTACACATGAATTCCCAAATACGGGCATCAGGTCATAGATGTATGTGGAATGAGACCTACAAGACCCGAATCCATTTTGGGGGGAAAAAAAATACCCGAGGCAGCACACACGACCAAAACGAAAAGTGAGATGTTAAAGAAGGAGAAAATTAAAGAAACGGAGAAGGAATATGTTGTCGCTTATACATTATATTGGGTGTATATTCACGAGGAGATCAGTGGCGCTTTCCTTCTGTGGTCCTAGGCGGCCATAGTTTCTGCAATCTGAGCCAGAGACTGCAAATTGCATCGTACTATTGTGTCGGCGAAGACGCAGGTCTCTTCCTTGGTGTTGCCCTGCGGGACGTCCACCACGTACGATTCGATGACGAGTGTTCCGGTTTCGACGGCGTGGAGGGTGGTGACTGAACGGTAGTTCCGGAGGCGATGATCTCCGCCGACGACGCTGAAGCTGAGGACATGTTGTTCGTCGTCCAGGATCTCTAACCGCTCGGTGCTGGACACCGCGGGGAGTCCGGACACGACGTGGACCTCACGGAGCGTCCCCACGCGAATGCCGTCGCCCATAACGACCCGGCAGCTCTTGACGAAGTGTTTGTAGGCCTGAGGGTTGTCGAAGCGCCGGACCACCGACCATACGGTTTCCACGGGGGCGTTAATGGACTGGACGAGGACGGAGCAGCACTGGTGGGGGCCCACCATGTGGGCATGGTGGCACGCGGCGGTTTCTGGAAGAGTAAGGCCGAGTTGAGGGGAGGAGGGAGGAAGCAAGAGACGGCACTGCTTGGGGCAGTTGTAGACGGTGGAGACGGCGATTGCGTCGGTGGCCGGATTGAAGCGCTGAATTTGTGTGGGAGATGGCATTTGCAGGGCAGTGAAGTTTGATTGAGAGGGCAGAGAGGGATCAGATTGACAGGGGAGTGGGGTGAAAGCAAAGGGGTGTGGGGCGTATATATTATAATAGATAAGCAAAGAAGGGTTTGGGGTAAATATTTTTGTAGTGCAAGTTGGATATTTATTAGTTATAGTTTGGGGTTTGAGTCTTGTTCTTCCTGTTTGCTCTGTGGTGGTTGCATTTTTTTACGCCGCCGGTGGTTGAAGGGACTTGTTTGTGACATTTGATATTTGAGGGAGGGCTGAAAAAGAGGGAAGAAGCTAGCTAGCTTGCTTGCTTACGCGACCCTTAATTTGCAAGTGGATGCTCAACTTGCAACTCATGTTCTTGGACCTGCTCTACTACTCACCATTTTAATTATTTTTATTCAATCGGCTTTTATTTCTTTTCTTTATATCATTATATATTATGGCAACATGCGTTTTTATTACTCCTACTTGCCCACTTCCTACCTATTTATCCTTCATTTTCCAACAACCCCTCTCATTTGCCCCCCTTGGCTTTAATTTAGACTATTTGTTTTTTCTTCCATTATTTTTCATTTCTCCACTCTTTTCTTAATTAATTCCCTCCGCTTCCAATTGCCCTCGCTCTCGCTTCTTCAGTTTTCTTATGTTTTAATTTTAATTTTCAGATATGAATTAATTGTATGTTTAATTAAAACGTTATCTATTTCAAAATAATTAACAGACCGATTCATGATGATCCACTGCCTCAAGCTCTACATATATTTTAGTTGCATAAAATCTCTCACACTTAAATGCATTTTTATATACACACACACATGCATGTATCCAACTTTTCAAAGATATTATATTGACCGGAATGGATAATAGGGGGACATGCAACACGGGGATAATGAAGTATTCCATATATTCATTTAATTAACGTTGAATAATTCCCTTCACATTTGTTAAATCTCAGATCTGAAAGGTCAGTCAATAAAATCAATATATAAACTCATCAGCTATATATCTACAGACCCTTGGCGTATTGAATCCGTTTGAATTTTCCTCCGAAACCATATATAATTAATACATACGCACACAATTACATATTGGCATATATATAACTATCGGCGGCCGGCTTGGGAACTGGTATAGATTTCACTCCTTAATTACCTCCAAAGTTGATCGTTGAAATGGTTTTTTATATACGTATATGCGGCTTGCGTGTGTCAGAATTACTTTCAAGTCGCCTACAGTGGCCTCCAGATGGTATTGTTGATCTTCTTAGAGAAGGATGCCGAAGGTGGTGGAAGAGCTCGTCTCTGTTGTATTAGCCCCTGATCTGTGTTGATCAGCCTTTCTCAACAAAGAATTACTTTCAAGTCTTGAAAAAAGACCAAATCACGAGCTTTGATCGAGCACGTCTTTCAGAAGTGTCACTGATCAAATGCCATACAATAATGAAATATAGACGGAGTATTTAGCAGTTGTAAAGGATCGTGATTCGTGAGTATGCGATTCTAAATTAATAACTAATAAATTAAACCATATTGCACGTCTTCATGCCATGCATGAAGATCTCATTTGGAAGCCACTTCAGATTTTGGAGCGCCAAAGTATAATAACCACAAAAACGATTTCAACTTGGAAGTACGCACAACTTATTATTTCCAAATATAGATCCCATGCGTCGTCTTTCATTACCTGTGGATGTTTGCATGTCGCGGAGATGATACCTAGCTAACACTTATGGGCTCTTTGGCAGGAAGGAAATGGAGGGGAAGAGAGGAGAGGGAAAAAATTGAGTTGGATTTTAAAAAATTGTAGAAGTGGGGTTATAAAATTTCAATAAAAATAAGATTAAAATAAATAATAAATAATAATAATAATAATAATAAACAACTCTCAAGTCTCAATCCTAGAGGTTGGGTTTCTTTCGACATCTTTTTCTCATTATCCCTCATAATCTCTAAATCACATCTATCTAATTAATACAATATTACTTTTATTTTTCTCTCAATTTCTCAATCAACGGCCCAAATTGAGCCATGAGAGAATATGAGAAAAAAGATATGGAGAGAATCTCATTCCCAATCCTAGTTCTTCAATTCTCTTAAATCCAAAGTCATAAAAATTTTCTCTTTCCTTCAAATCCCTTGTACCAAATTGTGCCTTGATTAAGCTAAAGTTATATATATATATATATATATATATATATATATATATATATATATATTCTTAACTGTAAGCAACCCCTTTTAATATGCAAGCTTATCAAATTCACGAATTTAAGTAAACTCATGACAATGACGTAAACTCATATCGTAAATTCGTAAGAGTTTATATTTTTTTCTTGACAATGTGAGAGTTTACTTTCACTATTTAGTTATTAATAATATATGATAAATAATTAAAATATAAAAAATGCCAAGAATTTAATTTAAATATATTTTAAATCTAAATAATTGAAATTAAATTAATAAATATTCAAAATTTACTATATTTAACAAAGAAACTTCTAGGAAAACTCTTATATAAAGCCGTTGAACATGATTAAATAAAAAAGTTAACACTAGTTTAAGGGTGAGTTAATACGGTTTTGTAAGTAGAAACGTAAAACCAGTAAACTCAGTGTATAAACTCATGAGTTTAACCAAATTTATCAATGACTCAATTTGATTTGATAAACTAAAAATGCAAAACATAACTCGAAGAGTTACCTCACGAATTTGATAACAATGCCTGTACGTACCACCGTGGACCCCCCTTCTATATACACAGCTAATTGATATTGATACTTATTATTAAATCCATGCAACTACAACTTAAATTCCTTGCACGCATTAATCATTATTACTGAGGCATCTTTATATGAAAAAAAAATATTGTCTGCTTAATTTCCATCGTTAGTGTCTTCGCTAACGAGATCTTTTAGAACATACCGACACTTGCACTTGGAGAAAGGACATGCAGACTCAGAGACGGAACTTGGAGAAAAAGTTTGGGGGGGTCAAATAACAGTGGGAGGATTCGGGGGCGGTGACCCCAAAATTTTTTTTTAAAGAAAGTTTTAAATGCATTAAAAATAAAAAAGAATAAAAAAAATATATTCATGAAATTAAGTCAATTAACTTCATCTACAAGTGTAGTGTAGAATGGGTAAAAGCATAATAAGGGATACACCACAAAAGTAAATTTCACTGATAAGCTAAAAATTTCAGGTAAATAGAATGAGATATAGAAAAGAATGACAAAATTAACATAAATCATATAAGACCCCACATGGAACAAAGATTGAATTATAAGCCTAAAGATATAAAAAGAGGGGAAAATGTAGAAGAAAAAAAGAAGAAGAAGAAGAAGAAGAAGAAGAAGTTGGGGGCCAAAATTTAATTTTACTATTTTGGGGGCTAAAGTTGTATTATTACATTAAAAAACAAAAAGATCCATTAAAAAAATGTTTAAAAAAAAAATGGGGGGGGGCCATGGCCCCCACTTGTCCCAACTAAGCTCCGTCATTGTGCACTGTTTGGAGCGTATATATTGTTAATAAACATTATCTCTTGGGTATGTAGTTTTGACTGTTACAGTGTGTTTGGTTTAAATGAAAGGATGAGGGAAAAAAAATTTCCTCTTATCTTTACTAAATAGCCCATGGACTCTATTGTGATTCGAATCTTTGTCCTCTCATGGACCCCACTGAAAACAAGAAATATTTACCAAATTTCATAGATAATTTGGTAAAAGTATGTCCTCCCCTCCCTTTAAACTACTTACACTGATTATGCCGGAGGAGCCAGCCGCATTCAAAACAAATGACCAATACCAATCCTCAGCGGCAGATGAAAAAAGTCGCTATGTATACAATAAAACGACGGGGAAAAAGAACAGGGAGACCGTATATAGTAGTTATCGATATATATATATATATGGACTACTAGCTACGTACTACCACTATATACATCTAGAATATTGTTGATCTCCAAGAATAATATCAGAATTCCATTGATGTCCGTCATATCAACTTCAATCATACGTTGCATGCGATATTATGATTGGGTGACATTTAAATCCAGAGAGCGGAAAAAACGGGGTGGTTGCTTTTTACTCTTTAATTTACTCCCAACAACCTCTCGAATGATTCTATATATATCCTCTAATTTCGACTTTCTTTCTTGTCTCTTTATCCCTTTTACTTTATCTATTACCGCCAACTTGATCTTCTTTTATCATTTGTCAACTTAAACCCAACGTTTGATACTGCCTCTATATATATCTGCCCTCCAAATCCGGCCTATTCCTTTAATTTGTGGGAAAAAAAAATTTCAGACTCGCCTAATTGAATAGAAACTTTAATGTTAAAGACAAATGAGATAAGAGAGATTCCTAGTACGTTCCAACTGCTCGTGGATTAAATAATGGGAGTGCGGTTTCCCCAACTTGCAAAGTATATTTATTCTTTCAATGCACCACCAGCTAATTAACGTACGAGTCTTGTTAATTAACAGTAGAAGCATTAAGCTTTTAACTTTTACTGTGTCTTTGAAGGGCCAAGGTGGATTATATTATTTGCATTTGCAGGATATTTTGACCAATTCTCTGTTTAAACACCTTCCCTTTCCTTGTACCACCGTGATTCGTGCGACCCAGCCCACTCACTGCCCTTTATAATAAATATATACATTGTGATCAAATTAATTATATACAATGTATGTATGAATTTATCCTTATTTATGGTAGTTGAACTTAGCTTTAGATTTTTACCTGCAAGCATGAAAAATGACCTGTTCGCGCACACGCAGTGGCACACCCACCGACAAATTTAACATCGATACACGTAATTAAAGATAACTCGAAATTATCGATGTGTATGTTTAGCACTTTAGCACCACGATCTCATAACATTTCCATGTTCTCTAACATGGCTCACGAATTTAATTTGGTTGATCTTTTAGTTAATAAATGTTCATCACCTGAAATTGTTGACGAGATACACTGCTGATCTGACGACGATATTGAGAACCTGATAATGAATCATATAGGGTCTGTGTGTGTGTGAAAAGGTCAATTAATGAATACTTTAAAGGCATAAATTAAATAAACAAGCGTGATATTAATGATGACATGATGATATCGATATTCATGGCCAGAAAAAAAAAGAAAAAAAGAACCATATAGGTGTATTAATAAGATAAATGTAAATTAAAATAACAGCCAAGTTGGCATGTTGCAAATAGTTAAGTGTTTAGATAGATAGATATGTGTAGCGGAATCTCAAGTAAATGAATAAGGACACAATCAGGTTGGGATTCAAACATAGAGAAAAAGAAGGGGCCAGTGGGAAAATTGTCTCATTCAATTTGGCAACTTGACACAGACTTTTGCTTCTGATGGGAAGCTTTTGAGAAAAGAAAGAGTTTATTAAACAAAATAATAAAAATTGCTTTAAAAAACAAACCCACTTATTCTAGAAATAAAGGCAGCTAATCACTAGTACCTCTAATTACCAAATCCCTCCCATTTTAAAAAAGACAATATTTAGATTAAATTCTTTATATTCATTATATCAAGTTTTTAATTCACCCTGTGTCATATTTATCTCATGTGGATTTATTGTTAAATGATAATATTTCAAAAATATGACATATCACTATTAAAGTATTTGATATATATAATGAATATATTAAAGTATTTTCATTCGTTCTTTGATAAACAAGTAAACTTTGGATATTAACTGGCCTGTAATGCCACTATGTGGACCAAAAGAGAAATAAATTAGCTGGATGAGAAAGTCAAAGTTCAAATACTCGTTAATATTTTGGTTTATTCAGTTTGACAATTTTTGCTTACCACTAATAACTTATCAGCCAATCAAGTGTCCCAACAAAAAACATATAATATATATTCTCGTAGGTTAAAATAAAACTCTTATCATATAGACTCCTCAACAAGGAAGGAGATACTCTTTGAGCGGGTCCATGGACATAAATGCTGCCTTGGATCCATTAGGCTGCACATGGTCAGCCCAGAGGGCCTACTTTTAGGCCTAGACTATTTCTGTCAAGCGTCACGCCTAAAGGCGAAGTGGTAATGTTATTCGGTTGTTTGGGAACTCATCTAATGAACTTATTATTCTATTAGATGAGGAAAAAAGTTCATCAAATGGGAAATCTCAATTATTGGGTGTTTGGGTGGTTTAATTATTTGAAATGCTTCAGCCCATGAAGCTTGAAGCCCCAAATCTTAGCTTATGATCCCATCAAAGATGTTTCTCATCAATTCAAGCTATGGGCCCTTGAGAAATAGCCATTGCACCCCCAAAACAACCATATTCATTTTCCTCTCTCCTCCTTCAAGTCTATATTCCCTCTTCTTCGAAACATAGAGTATACTCGATTTTTCAAAAAAATAAAAGTAAAGAAGCTGAATAAGTATTTAATCATATCAATCTATATATGGTATGTTGTGTATCATTAGGTTATATATAAGTAACATAATTTTGAGAAAAAATTATAAATATAAATAGGGATTTACTTTTCTCATGTTGTATGGTGGGACCCACACACACACACACATATATATATAATGTTAATTATATATATATGCGGGTCCCACCATTTTATGTGTGTGTGTGACATGAGAAAACATTTCTCCTACAACATGAGAAATGTTTTTCCCATATAAATATTCTAAAGTAACAATCAATTGTATCCTATATCTAAAATATGAGGAGTATTTTGGTTCAATGGAAGAAAAGAATTTGAGAGTTTACCTGTCCGGTTTGTTTAAATAGAATGGATTTGATCTTCTCATGTATACAACCATCATTTTCTTGTGTTTAGAATTGTGAACTTCGTTTATCACACAAATCTGATTTGTTATTTACATTTATAAAAATAATGTTTGATTAATTTTTACAATAGTCTCGTTCATATGAAATGGAGAGGCTGAGAAGGGCAAGAGCCTGAGTGCAAAAGAACACAAGGGCCCCAATAAAGACACACGAATTTGGAAATTAAGAAGATATACGACATTAATTTGGTTGTTGCAAAAGTCGAGGGTTTTCATCTCACTCTAGTTTCGGATATCCCCAATAAAAAGAGGAGAGTACCACCTATCCCAAGCTATAATTACAAACTATCAATTAGAAGCTTCAGAACTCGAATGACTCATGTAAAGAGAGAGCCCGAGAGGCCCGGATTCATGATTCTCATATAGAGCCTCAGAGGCTCGGAGTGCGGGTTTATTCATTCTTCTTTTTAGTTATTACGCGGTCGCGCATAATGAGAAATAAAGGAACAGCACGAAACAAAACATAAGCCTCTGCCTCAGTAATCACTTGTCGTCCTCCGTTTTCATCAGTCTATCAACAAGAGTCAGCAACACTAGGTATACTTTTTTTTTTCTGTATTCATCTTTACTTTATACAAAAGTCAGTGTCGACTTAAGCAAGAAACTAAATTTCCCTATTTCCGTCCAGAACACACTATGCTGTTTAGGTGAGCCCATCTCCTACACTGTATCTCTTACTCTGCAGCCCTTCCCTTGAGAGCCACTCTAAGCTTCAACAAAAGCAAAAACATAAAAGTAAAGGAGTAAAATCAACAAATGACACTCGCTAAATTCTCCATTCTACAAAAAAAACTGTAGAGAATCAGCTCAAAAGGCATTGACAAAGCTACATATCTGCCACACAACTCCAGCACTCTGTCCATATCTTGTAAGCAAATTACAAGCCACAGTCGAGCCACTTGTTATACGGCATCACACCAACCACGTCCTCCGCAAACACTTCAAACAAATTCATGCTGCCTCCTCCGTTTATCAGGTATCACAGATCTGGCAATCCAAAATCGAGAAATTGCCGTTCATCCCCTCCACCATTGTTGTTCTCTGGCTCCTCTATTTTCAAAAAATCAAATCCATAATCAACATCTGATGGCGTCTGTTCCATGTGGGGCAGACTTCCCAGCAGCTTGGCATCTGGGTTTTGCAGTTCATAGGAAAAGCTTGATGGCACTTCACTCTCAAGGTTTCCATCTCCAGCGTCGCCCATTTGACCATAACCGAATGTTTCATAGTCATCAATTGGATTCTTGTCCATCGCCCCCAAAAGTTCATCCACATCAAACATCTCATCCATAGAGAAATTCTGCAAGCAATCACCTTCCAAATCATCACCCTCAAGCCAAGAATAGTCCATTTGATCTTTACTTTCATCCTTTTTAATCCCGTATTCTTCTGGTTGCACAATTTCAAAGCCCCTGCACCCGTAATCTGTGAGATCAACAGGCTCATCCTTTGGCTCCGACTTCACTTTGATATTTGCAGAGGCAACTTCATCAGCTTCAAGATGAATATTATCCATATCATCAATTTTGGTAGGTTGATGTCTAGTCTTAACATCCTCAGCTGCGCAGACCTCAGAATGATTTGATATGCTTGTTGTGTCCGAACCAGCAAGGGTTGCCACTGAAGAACTTGAAAAGGTTGGAGCCGGTGAAGAGACCTTGAGGGATTCCTTGCAAGAAGTATAATCCGATATGTTGGGAAAATTGAGGCGGGCACAGGGACCATACATGGCTCTAGCAGCTTCATCATAAGCAAGTGCAGCTTCATACGCAGTAGCGAATGTACCCAACCACAACCTACTTCCTCTGTTTGGTTCCCTAATCTCAGCAACCCATTTTCCCCAGGTTCTTTGTCTAACGCCCCTGTAATTACATATTGAGTTATCAGGCCCTCCTTTACCCTTCATACACCCTTTCTTTGAACCTTTGGCCGGGGCTCTGCGAGTTGGTTTGCCCCCACCTTTGCTAGATTCGAGATGCTCATTATATTCTTTCCACTTTGCCAGAGTCTCAGCCACAGACTTAGAACCATCCCGCCTACTACGACTTTTCCTCTTCCTAGAAGAATCCAACGGCAAAGAAGTGATGTTAGAATCTTGATCACGCCTACTACGACTTTTCCTCTTCCTAGGAGAATCCAATGGCAAAGAAGTGATGTTAGAACCTTGATCATAAGCACCCATGGCCGTGGTTTGTCAGAGAGTTCAGTAATTTTGTACAGAGAACCACGTTCCGCTGGATAAACTTCGCACACCACAAATATATTTCAACAGTCTTTGCCCGCTCTACAATCAGATCTGAATAAATAAGATCTTCAAAATCTGCAGTGAGATAAGCAGAACTATATTAGCACATCACGCAGCAGACGTCGAACGGAGCTTAGGGAGGAAATTCTACCAATCCGAGGGTAAATAAAATACTTCTTCCACACGCATCCAGAATGATCCATATGAAATTATGAATAGGATTTAACAAATCCTCGCTAGCATAAATTGATCGAATATCCCATGACCCCAAGGAAGATACATTGAATAGAAGTAACAAATACATTAACGTATTCAAGTAAATCACCCATTTAAAATTATTATCGCAATCTCTGGGATATGTAACAAACACTCATCCTTACCCCATAAACATGCTTCCAAAAAAAGAGACAGAATCGCAAGAAGAAACCAAGAACCCTCTATTAAAAAAACAAAAGGAGAAAATCAACCATAAACCATAAAAAAACAAACACTCTTCCTAGAAAACTAATCAGAAAAAAGAATATAGAATCGCAAGTAGAAACCCAGAATCCTCCGTAACCTAAGAAAACTAACCCAAACCACAAGCACGCTTCCTTGAAAAGTCATCAGATTCATTCAAAATTTCTGCTACAGGAAAACTAACAAATTAATGAGAATTGATAGTGATGTACCAATCGAAAGAACCAACCTGTGAGTAAGTACAGACAACAAGCGCTTAATGATCCCCTTCTGCGATTCGATCAAAGCAGTGATAATTGGAAAGAAACCCTGGTTTTTCTTGATCTTGTGGAGATATTAGGTTGAGGATCTTCCTTCAGGTGCAAGCCTGTGAAAGTTTTTGTCTGCAGTCACAACGCCTTATTTTTTTCGTGAAAAGTTTCTCTAGCAGATCAATGAAATCTCTTCAGATTTCTAGCTGTAAGGTGTATTTATAGCCTTCTCTAGATATTTCTGATATTTTAATTTTAATGGCCTCAGAGATGGATGACGTGGCACTTCCTTAGTCGTATTGCGTCGCTTCGGAGTCCCGAACCTTGTGGCACGTGTCGCCCGAAGGTTCCCGAAGCAACAAAACCCTCCCGCTCTGGCTTCGCTTTCTTCGTCCCAAAGTATTACCGTATTGCCCATCTTTAAAACGCTGCCTTCTCTCTTTTGCCCTCTTTTCCTCACACATTTACCATTACGCCACTGCCTGTACTCCAACATTTCATATTTGTGAATTGAAATCTCGAATCTTTCTCCGGAGGAAAATAATAATAATAATAAAAAATAAATATCGCATCATTTGGATAAAGCGATAAGCTACATATATTTTAGGGTTAATTTTTTCAAATATATATTTTTTGTTTATACCTCAAACCAAAATCTTAAAATAAATAATAAATATTTATGAGGCATAGGAAAATATATATGATGTAATAATCAATTAATTTTTTTTGATATAAATAATCAATTAATTTATTCTAGCTTAGTTTATTCGGTTCTATTTTTGGCTCACTCTTTGGGATCCCGGGCTCCATACCAAGTAACCAAAACTGGGCCGCTTGCCCTATTTCGTTTATGAATAAAAAATATGGCACCATCTCTCATTAGCCAATTACAAAAAAAAAAAAAACAAACAAAAAAGTTAAGGGACAATTATTTTAAAAGTTTTACTAAAAAAAGTTTTACTAATGAGGAATTTTTTACTTCCAAAGTTTTTCGAAGGCCAATTTTACTGGAGAAGTTTTAAAATATTCTGATTTGATAGTTTACATGTTATCTAAATTATTTTTGTTGAATTCAATTTTATTCAAGAAGTCTATGTGTCATCTATTTTTTTAAGCTAAATTTAAAATTTTCTGGATAAATTTGCATATTAACAAAAAAAAATTGATGCTAATGACACTTAGATTATCAATTTAATAAATTTAATCAATAAGTCAAAGTCAGTTGCGATAGTGGCCACAACAAAATTATTTCTTCTTTAAAATTTTCATGGTAAAATCACCCCAAAAAAAACTTTCAAAACAAACTTACCCTATCCCCTTTAGTGAAAACTTTCGAATAAAAAATGCAGTTTAACACTAAAAAAATGTGACATTCACGATAAGAAAGCAGTAAATCGTGAAGGGAAAAATAGTTATATTTTTGGAAAAAATTGGGAAAAGGTACAGGAGCCAATAAATGTGAGAACCGGATCCTCTCATTATCATTTTTTCTCCCCATCGCTCACAGTCAGATCTCGACCGTCCATTCCGTGATCCAACGGCCGAGATTAAAAAAAACAAATTTTTTGTTTTTTATCTTTTTCGAAAAAGACAAAAAACAAAAATTTTGTTTTTTTTTTTTAATCTCAACCGTTGGATCACGGAATAGACGGCCGAGATCTGGAGGGATGAGGAGAGGGGTGAAAATGAGATGAGCGGACGCATAAATGTGAGATTCGGAGGGCGGGTGTGGGATGGGGAGTGGGTGGCTCCAAGAACAGCATCCCCAGGCAGTAGTGATTGAACTGACACGTCAGGAGAAGGCAGAGCACATGGACCACGTGTCTCATTATTTTAGGTGCCACTTTATGCAGTCGTTAGCCAACACGTCATATGTAAAACATACACGCGGATTTAGGTTCTGATCAAAATTTGGATAAGAAGTGATGGCATGCAGTCTTGCGAATTAACCCCAAACAAAAAAGTCTGAGAACGGCCGGTCAATTTGTCTTTTTTTTTTTTTTTTAAAGTCTTGGTGTTGGATATTTTTAGGGCCGTTTAAGATAAGAGTGATAGGAGTGGCTTTTATTTCTAATAGGCTTTTCTCCATAGATTTTTTTTTATGTGATTTATGTTTGGGATATCGATAATAAAAATGACTTCAGGTCTTAAAGCTTGGTTGGATGGCTTCATAAAAAAACAGTTTCAAACTTTAAAAACTATCAAATAGTGAAGCTATCTAAACACCCAATTATCAAGCTTCTATGTATGATGAGCTTCTAATGAACTTTTTTTAGCTTCTGAAGCTATACCAAACAAACATTCAAAAAATACTTATTTTTATAAATCGATATAAATTTTTTTAATATACTTATTTTATATATTGTAAATTATGATTTAAATAGTGCTTTCAAATTTAAGTTGAGGCTTTAAAAGGCATGCATTGAATTCTCTTAGGATTTACGGGATTTATATATGGGCAGCCAATAATAAAATAAACTGATCATAATGAACTGTAACAAAACATGAACTGATCAAAGCTGGCTACTATATTACCGTGTCCTTTAAATTTCAATATAAGAAAATTAAATGGTTTGGGACACAGAGACTCGAAATCTCGAATTAAACACAATAGATCAATTTCTCCGTTTGTTTTTCCTCAAAGCATAGCTGATTTTATGTATGTTCTAAAGTCTCATCGGCCCAGCATTTGTAACCCACCAACGCTAATAGCTTGATGGTATTGCACTTAGCCCGAAGCCCAGCCCAGTGGCTGAGGAAATACCGAGATTGGGGCCCATCCTTCTCTTAGCACGCATTACCCATGGATCCATGGGTACTGCAGGAAATGACTGCTGGGAGAAGCCTCAAGCCTCGGGCTGAGGTTATATCCAAAAAAAAAAAAAAAGTCTCGGGCTGAGGAGATGTAACACACGCTAGTTTATGGATGCTGCAGGATGGGAACATGACCGATGATTGATGAAAAGAGGAAAAGTTATCCCCTTATTCAATTGGTAAGGGTATTAGATACTTTTAATATAGAAAGAAGGTTTGATCTTGGAGTTGGTCAAGGTATTGGGGGAGGCATTCTAACTCTTAGGTACCTAGGTTAACGTCTGAGGTCATCGGTATTACCTAGGAGGAAGGAAGATTTCGTCCTATTCTTAAATCTTGGGTGAACCCAACCCTATTCATAAAATTTTCATATAAAAAAAAGAAAAAGAAATAGAAAAGTTATGAATAAGGAAAAAATTCGTTTGAGCATGATATCAGTCTAGACCATGGTCCTTAAAAACTCATTTTATCATTTCGATTTTACGTTTTTACGATTTTTTTCATTAAAACGATTTTACTAATTTTCCAAATGCTTTTAAATTTTTACGATTTTTTTACGATTTTACGTTTTACGATTTTTCATTCTCCTTCCATTTTCAGATAAAAAGTTGTTTTTAAGAACCTTGGTCCAGACAAAAATCAAAGTGATCAATTAAACTAAGCCTATTCCCGAAAAAAATAATAAAATATGTTTTTCAAACAGCCCTCTCAGAGCATATTAAATGGTAGAAGTGGGCGGTTAGCATGAAAATTAACTTGTATAATGTAATTTCTACCTGCCCTGTTAGGGCAAATAATGTTGACCTGATTGCCACCAATACTGAGACGTCAAGCAAGCCCTGGTTACGTCCAGTGTGTGCAAAAGCTATAAAAGTAAAAGGCATTCACCATTTATGAAACTTATAGTCTTAGTTTTTTCTCTGTGCGCGCTCCACTTCACCACTCTTCCACATCAACCTTGACTTTGATGGACTCCCTAATAACCCAACCTACAGCTGCTTATGCAAAATGCTATTTACCCGCTTGCACCCGAAAGCGCATATTCTTCTTCTTCTTCTTCTTTTTTTAACGCGAGGTTTTGCAATACAGCTATATACGCCCCTTCTTCTTTTTGTTAAAGGAAAGTGAAGTTCCGTAACTGAATGCCAGTAGTGGGAGTGATCGATACACATAAAAGTGAAAAACTTGAGATGTTAAAGGGGGAAAACAATATTTCATTTCATTGATCTAAGATCAATTTAACGAGTGAGGGATTATCAGATGGCACGCTGTCTTATCACATCATTACCATCTCTTCCAAATCCCATTTATCTATGGGTTAAAAGAAAACAAAGAAACAGAGCAAAAACGAGCTATGAAGTTCCCCAAATGCGGGGAGGGAAACAAAAATAATGAACTTGCAAACTAAGGAAACAAAAATAATGAAATTCCAAACTCAGAAAAATTGATGACCCTCATTATTTAAATAGCTAATTTAATCGTTTTGATCGTTCCTAACACAGAGGCAGGTCCTCTGGAGGAGGCTCCAAGGCTTCTAGCTCCCCGAACCCGTTCTCCACCACCAGCACCGTCGCCAGGCCCCACGTGATATGAACATCCAAGTGACAATGCATAATCCACGCACCTGCCATCACAGCATAATCCCATTAAACATCTGAGATCAAACATCAAATTATACGTAACTCCTCATGTGATTTTAAAAAAGAAAAAAATTGCAGTACCTGGGTTATCGGCGACGAATCGTATAACTGCCCATCCATTCACCGGAACGGCCACTGTGTTCCTCATAGGGGGGTCCACAAGGTTGAATTTTGAAGTATCCTTCTTTGGATCGAAATTCCCGAACCCTTGTGCCACAATATAGAAATCATACCCGTGAAGATGAATCGGGTGGTTCTCAGGGGTCACAATACTGGTGTCTTGCAACACAATTTGCACCCTCGATCCGAACTTCAACTTGTATGCTTTCGTTCCCGGAACGGGTTGCCAGAGGGACCTACTCACGTTGCCGGTGTAATCGAACTTCACCGGAGGGTTGGCCGGAAAGTCGGTGGTGAAAACTCCGGGAATCCCGTGGTGGAGAGCCTGCAGGATGGAGATATTGTTGGGAAGCACGAAAGACTCATTGTTCATGCTGGCGGTGAATCGGGTCCCGTTGGGTCCCTGGCATTGACTCGACCCGAAATTTGGCGGGCAATTGTTGAGGCCGAGACTGATTGTGAAGAAGAGGCTCTCGTCGATCTCTGTGGGGACTTCTACTCTCCTCGGGCTTCGGAAGCTTTTACTGAAGGAAGTGACGGTGTTGGTGTCGTTGTACGCCGGCAAGTTAGGCATCAGTGGTTTAATGGACACTCCTTTTGCGGGACAGGGAGCGGATTTGTATTGGAGAATGGCGGTGGTGGTGGTGTTGTCGAACGGAGCATTCTGGGCGGATTGGTAGGCACGCGCCGCCATGTAGTATTTGGAAGGTGGCTGGTCACCAGTGATTAAAACGTCGGTGGTTTGACCGGGTCCGAGCATGAGGACATTGGTGGTGAAGGGCTTTAGGTAGGAGGCATCGGCGCCGACCACCACCATCTGATGGTTGGCAACAGTGAAGAAAAGTGGTTGGTTCAGTGCGGCGTTGATCACCCGGAGAAGGTTGGTCTCGCCGGAGTCTATGGGAACAATGAATGTGTCTGCACAGGCATATCGACCAAAAGTAAGCCCCTCCTACAATCTATTCGTCCGTATACGGATTATTTAATACTTGTAATTATATATTCGCGAGACTATAATGCGCAATCATGGCAGTTAGATATCGTTATTCATTGCCTTCTATAGCTAATAATGACATCGTAACATGCCCAGAATCATTGAGTCTTGGCCAAAATTATATATATATATATATATAATCCACTGTGCAACCGTGTTTTTTTCCTAACCAAATACTGCAAAATGCTCATTACTTATCAACGATTATTTTAATTATTTAGTGATTGCGTGGTCTGAATTTTTTTAATCAGCTTTGATATAAGAAGTTTCTTCTGTATTGACGTGTGAAAACGATAGAGAAGAACCAAATTAAACCTTGGCTAGAGCACTTGTAAAGATCACCAGGCTGGCCATTAATAGTAAAGGCGTCAGAGATATTGGGAGCGCCTCCTGTTCGTGTCGCCTCCCTCACAACGTCGATGGGGTTTGCGTCCCACCATTCCCCTGGACCACATATATTAATTAATTAATCTCACATATATGACTATGTGGCATGATGACGAGCTACATATACATAATGAAGAAGTAGGTACGTACCTAGAAGAAGGAAGGAGTCGCGGTGAGGCTTAGGGAAAGGGTAAGGGCGGCCTTCCCTGGGATGAATGATGATGGCTCCGTAAACGGTGGCTCTGAGCCAGGAGCTATGGGCGTGCCACCACAGTGTCCCTTCTTGCCCCTCAATAGTGAAACGGTACGTGTAGCTTTCCCCTGGACGAATCGGGCACTGCGTCACAAATTCCGGCCCATCTGCCCATCCTGTTCTTATTTGCCTCACCCCATGCCTATGCATCCAAACAACATAACATCGTAAACTTGCATGCAAAAACAAGACTTAATAGTAATACACAAGTGTACGTGTTACGTACCAGTGAATGGTCAAGTTGTACTGAGCTTTATTGGTGACTCTGATCGCCAACGTATCTCCATTGTTGACTTCCAGCGTTGGGCCCGGCAATTGGCCGTTCACAGTGATAGCGTTGTGGGTGTTGCACAGCCTCTTCACTGGGGTTGCCTGAACCTGTTCCCTCAATCAAACACAGTAAAATTAAAGTGAGGCCGGCCGGCGAAATTACGGATCGATATCATCTTTAAAGGCATTAAGAATGAAAGATGCCAGTTAGCTAACGTACAACGAACTCGTGCTCATGAAGTTTGGCGTTGGCCAGAGCTGACAGAAGAAGGAAGATGGCGAGGAAGAGAGAGGAATGCTTTGCATTGAGAGACTCCATGTTCGTGAGGAATGAATGAAAGTGTAATGAAAAGAGAGGATAGCACGTGGATGAAAGATGAGAGGCGTGGTCATTTTATAGGGGAAGCCGGAGGAGAGGAAATAGTCGTCGCTTGTGGTTGGCAGATTAGGTTTTGATACGGCAAGGTGGTCAGACTACGGAGGAAACTTAGTTCAACTCTATACGAGTTGTTGTACCCACTGGTTTTTGTTCATTTCATATGCTTCCTTCCAAAGTCTTCATTCTCTTGTGCGTTCTTCTTCCTTATTTTTCAACTCCCGTATCAGATAATTCCTCTCTAGCAATTTCGCATGTATTTAATTTACTCCTGATGCCGCCTCATCTCTCTGCTTTTATATATATATATATATATAAAATGTCATTTCCATGTGAGATGATTAATCCCTATCTTTTCATCAGCCAATTTCTCACAATCTGCAATAATATACCGAAGATATATATATATATATATATGTCATGGACGGCAAAATAACAAAATAAAAGGGAAAGCAAATTGAGATTTACTTTTTATCTTTGCTGTCCCGAAATGTCCACCGTAAAAATTATTGGCGTGGGGGGACCTTTTTCTTTTCGTTTTAGCAGCTGTTGTAACTTGGGACAATTATTTTATTAGTTATAAACAGCTTGAGGAAAACAGAGTGCTGCAATTGCATTAAT
This sequence comes from Acacia crassicarpa, assembly GCA_034222035.1. Lineage (NCBI taxonomy): Eukaryota > Viridiplantae > Streptophyta > Magnoliopsida > Fabales > Fabaceae > Acacia > Acacia crassicarpa. Next base: position 1,072,606 of record JAWXYG010000004.1, read on the forward strand.
TAATCGAATTTGACTTTTCCCGTTTCTGGTTGTTGTGAAAACAGAGTCTTAATTCTTTAGATTGTTTGATGAATAAGTAATCCACTTTGGAGAAAATGTTGGTTATGTATTAAGCCTTTTTCTAGCTTCCAGTTCTACCATTCATTTCGTTTAACATAAACAAACCTTTGCTTTACATTTTATAATTCAATAATATACTAGTATTGCCTGCATATAAACTAGCTAGATAGGCTCTGTTTATATGGTTTTTGATAAATTTTAAATGGGTAAAGGATTTCTCCTGTCACTGGAGATAGAGTTATCTCCAGTGACCCCAAAACTACATCGTTTTAGATTAATGAAGGGTTTGTTAGTAATTTCAGGTAAATTAATGAAGGGTTTTTCTGTAATTCTATTTATTTTTAATCAGATACATTTTACCAAAACACCCATCATTAATTCACCTAAAATTACTAACAAACCCTTCATTAACTTAAAACGACGTAGTTTTGAAGTCACTGGAGATAACTCTATCTCCAATGACAAGAGAAATCTTTTTCCCATTTTAAATTATATATATATTGAAAATATAATTTTTATCACATTTCCTCATATCCTTAATTTAATATATATATATATATATATATATTTAATGAGTTGGTATATTGGCTCTAAATACAAGATAAGTTTTTATATTTGTCAATATTTGTTTAATTAATTTATCCTTATTGATACTTCTTCAATAATAATTAAAGAAAGAGAATAAGAGAATTAAAAAAATGTGACTAGAATGTTTTAAAAAATACATAATATATTAAGTTTTGAGGAGTATTAAATATTGAACATGTAAAGCTCTACGGGTCTGATGATGCTCTCGTTGCTTTTAGTAGTAGTTATGATTATGATTTATTTAGCCATTAGGTTTGTAGATATAACATAATAACAGAGCATGAAATGATTTGATTGGGTCCAACCAGAATTTAGTTAGAGGCACTCATGAAAAATGTACGTTGGAGTATTTAATTAGGTGGCCTGTCACAGAACTAGCTAGCTTCTTACACTTAAATCAAAACACGCGCATTAGTATGTCCTACTCAAAGATACGTACTCGAACGAGCAATCCAAAAGACACATACATATCACTTTGACGTTGACGAACTCGGCTCCATTTTCTCTTACCAAAGTCAAACCTAAAATTTACGACCGTAATATTTAAAAAGCGCAGCTTCTTTGAAAGTTCACTGGTTCTAGCCTATGAAATCCATCTTTACAGCTGCTATACAGGATCCATTTGATATTTACGCTTTTACAGATGAGAAAGCTAGCTTGATGACGATGTGGGATGAAAAGGGACATGAAATAAAAAGCCTGGACTAGTCGATTTCAGCGCGTCCCTCTTGGAATGATATCATCTCTTGTAAAATATGATCCTTGAATCACAAGGAAGGAGATGAAAAAGGCAGGCTGCCTCTAATTGAACAGTTAGCATATTATGCTGAGGCTACATATGGATATGAAGGCCTTGTCCGGTTATGGCACGTAGGATTCGTAGCCACATTGGAGTTGATAACAACATCTGGCCAAGAACCCCACGGATTGTTGTTGATGTCACAGACCGTTAGATTCTTGGAATAAAATACGCCACATGTGGGTTTCAAAACCAGGGATGACTGATGGAGATTAGCACGGAGAGATGTCCAAACAAAAATGACTGTTTCGAGTTGGATTGGTGAACAAGAATCGAATGAGAAGGCCTAGTGCAAAAGTTGGTAGAGTTTGTTATTGACTTTTGGTGATTCTTAAGATGGAAAGAAAAAAAACAGAAAGTACATTATATTTAGAAAGAAAGAAAGAAAGAAAGAAAAATCGAGTGGTGAATGAAATTGACGGAAGAGCAGAAAGTGTGCATCTATATTCAAAATTTGCTGGTGATTAGTCTTTCAAACGCTTCTCGCGCGCCTTAATTTGTCTCTACAATTATTATTTGTTGGGATAGATGTTTGATTACTTGAGGTTTCGTTTTCATGGTTAGTTATAAGTTGTTGCGAACTTGTGCAAAACTTGAGTCGGATCCGCCGCCACTATAGCCAGCACGTTTCACTCCGACGACCTAAAAAATAATTGCGGGGAGGTCATTAAAAATGCAAGACGGAATCCACAATGGATATGAATGTGATTCGTGGTCAACAAAAGATGAAGGCCTTCAAGATGAAAATTATAAGCAAGCATATATAATTGAATAGAGCTGGGTACTATATATACAGTAAAAGGCACAGGGTACGTACCTTGATGTGGGGAGATATATATATATATATATATATATAGTATGATAATGGCTTTTAACTTTTGAGGGAGACAGATGCTTTACAAGTTGATGAAAAAAGTGAGGGGTGGTCCAGAGAGTGAAAGGTCGAACGTCGCTGTGATGCCGTATGGAACTCTTGACCCTTCCTGATTTAGGAGCAGGCTATGTCCCATGAGGGGCCAATATTTACACGTGCCATATGACTCGTATGGTTTACCCAAATTTTTTTACCCCAGTAGAATGCTGATGATGCCTTCTTTTCATGTGTGTGTGTGTGTTTTTTTCAAGAAAACAAACATTGTCTATAGTTTCTCACAGGTTCGGCAAGAAAAAAAAAAATCACATTAAAAAGAAAAGGGGGGTGAGTGTTGGTAGTGTAAGCCCAGAAGGGATAAGTGGGCCAGAGGATTGAGGCCTTGAGAGGGCATTAGTTAGCACTTGGCAGGCCCATGGTGATCATGCACAACAGGAGCCTGAATCATAATGGATCTCTTCACCTAAGGCCCTATCCCTCAAAACTCCATCGTCCACCATATATTTTTTTGCCAACAGTTGTATGCATGTTGTGTTTGTTCTTCTCACTATAGATTGTGGAATCTGACGCCCAGGAAGTCATCAAGCTGATATTAGATGATTCTTGTAATTCAGGGAGCAATATTGTCTTCCAAATCAGACTGCTGTTAGCCATGGACTGGGAGATTGACCTTAGAGTTGTTCCGAGGGATGTTAACAGAGTTGCAGATGCTCTTGCAAAGATGGGTATTTCTAGCTCTGCCTTTTATAATGTTTGTCCTATGTATTTAAAGTCGTGGATAGCACAAGAGTGTTTGGGATTTAATTCCCTTTATGTGTAATTTGTTATTGTAATGTAGGCTTTCAGCCATCATATTTATCAAAAAAAAAAAAAAACTAGAGATATTTTTCCTTCTTGACTTTCACACACACCACACACATGCCTCTTATGCATTACAAGGCTCTGCTGAATATATTGGTATTCTTCTTATTCATAGTTTATACGTAATATAATTTACTATAAATCTTAGCATACGTACTTCTGACTTTTTAATTGTTGAACTTTGTTGGGATTTCGTACAATTTGACGTCTTTCTCATAAAATCAGTGAATCGTCTTAGACTTCTAAGTTATAACAAGATAAATTGTGCGAACTTCTTGTTCTGTTATTTTCAGCGGAGTAAACAAGGTTGAAAAGATCGATCCAAAAATGCCTCGTAATGTACAATGAACACAGGACGAAAATCGATGTCACATATGTCTTAGGTGATGTTCTTGGAGCTTCCCAACACGCGTGTTGTGGATGAGCTGATTGGTGGGTTTCAATGCGGCGACGAGGTGAGTGGATAGTTTTTTTAAGGCTCGCCACGTCATTTATTGCCACGAGTACAAAATCGAGTTCGAACTGCTTATTATAATTTATAAACTTGTTCGTGTAAATTGAAATCTTATAATTAAGCTTCGTAAACTTTAAACTACCATTAAAAATATGTTTTTAAAAGTTCTAATTGATATTTTAAACAGGCCCATGTATAGAGTGTTTGTCTGAATTAATATTTAAAGAACATGTTAATGTAAGTTGAGATAAAACTATTTTTATATACTTATCTTAACTACATTAAGAAAAATAGTTTATATCGCTAATCTAAATAGTATTGAGTTGAGATTATTGATTAGATGGTGAATTGAATGAAAGTGAAATAACTAATTTGACTATTTAAGTATCACCAACCAAATCAATTGGCAATATATGTTGTATGCTGAAAATTGGAGAATGCTAACCTTTTTTTAAAAAATGTATGAGCCTGAGTTCAAAATGAAAACCTTTTAGAGTGCATAGTCATATTTTGTTTTTCTTTTAGTGTGCATGTATGCACGACTCAACACTGGTCACATATTTAATATAAATGAACTAAAAATATCTGTTACAATTTTTAATATGAAATCTTCATAATTGATTTTAGGGGTTTAAACTTCTCATGTTGTATGAGAAAAAGTTTCCTACACATATATGAAATAGTGGGATCCACACACACACACACATATATATATATAATGCTAATTATATATATGTGTGTGTGTGTGGGTTGTAACACCACAATTTTAATACCCAAAAACTCGGTCAAAATATTGAAAATACCTTCAAAAGAGTTCAACAATATCCAAATCCTTTTACAATGTTATCATTTCGAATAAAACCCGTAATACATAATCAGAATAAATTCCAGAAAATATTTCAGAGTTTAATACAAAACGGAAGTCTTAGGTTCATGGCAAATAAAATAACATAACATAATCTATTGGAGATCAAAAGAGCTTCCAGAGCTCACTCCATAGGTGCCTTCCCTTGCTCTCTACTAGAATAATCACCTGAAAAATGTTAATATGGGATGAGATTCCACGTCTCAGTAACTACTGAATATTTCTACCTTACACGAGCAAATTACATATGACAAAAATAAAAGGTAATATAATGTGAATTTAATATACTTAGATATTTTTAGATATACCGTTGTTCACATCAAATGCCTTTACAAAATACTCATCGTTCTTTATTGAATAATTCAGAAATGCACTATGCAGTATGCAGCCTCCCTTATATCCCCTTCCAACCGTATACCGCTGACTGGAACCATAGGCTAACATATAGTCCAATAGAAACTCATTCATTTGACTGGATGGTTCCAAGCTCACCAAAACTTAAGATACACCCGGCCAAAGGTATAGAGCTTAAATCTGGACTATGGCTCCCCTCCTTTAAAATAACAACTAAGGAGGTGTCACATGTCCCACATCTCCAATGAAATCCCGGCCAGAGGAAGACATGGAAGATGGGGCCCTGAAACAAGTACCATCCACTGTGCACCGAGTGGTGGCATAAATCATTCTTATCATTCAAATCCCTCCTTACTCCACCCATCACATTACAACCGCCATGATGAATGTATTTACTCAAAAATAATGCATTATTATACCATTATATACATTGATATGCGTATTTATGAATAGTAAAATATTATGCGTATATGTGAATAGTAAAATACGGTATATATACATGAATAGTAAAAATGAAGAGTACATACGGTATGTATACGTGAATAGTAAATACGGTATGTATACGTGAATAGTATTATGAATAGTAAATACGGTATACGTGAATAGTAAATGTGAATAGTAAAAATGAATAGTAAATACGGTATAAGTGAATAGTAAGATGAATAGTAAATACGGTATACGTGAATAGTAAAATGAATAGTAAATACGGTATATGTGAATAGTAAAAATGAATAGTAAATACGGTATACGTGAATAGTAAAATGAATAGTAAATACGGTATATGTGAATAGTAAAAATGAATAGTAAATACGGTATACGTGAATAGTAACGTACGTATAAATAGTACCTCTGCAGATTTGCAAATCAAAGTTCCCACACCAGATCTTAAAACCATAAATATTTTCTAAATATTCTTGCCAAAATAGTAAACAAACAAATTTATAATCATACATAATTCACAAGTATAAGGAAGAATATTCAGAGTTACCTGTTACTTGCTAATACCCGAATCACCAACCAGCTATTATAACTCTCAAGCAAATATCTCTACTCTCTCTCTCTCTCTACCTCTCTCTATGGCTCTTAGAAGTTGTGAAGAATGAAATGAAATGGAAGGTCTATTTATAGTTGGAAAATGGGTCTTTAAGTGTAATTTTCGTCTCTGGGTCGTTTTACGTAATTTTCCCAAAATTATAAAATGAAAACTTTCCCGTGACTTCTTCAGCCGCCCCGTGAACCTTTTTTTAAAAAATTTAATAATATTTTAATATATATTATTTTATTATTATAATATAATATTATTTAAATAATAAATTATTATTGAGTGGGTCCCGCGGCCAATTTTTTCAAGCTTCACGAGAAAGTTTGCAGAGAATTATTTTTGGCCGTGGGTCCCGCAAAATACTGATTTCAAATTTATCACTTTCTGAAAATAGAGCCTACTAGTCTTCCCAAGATAGGTTTATGTTCAAGATATTAAATTCAAAATTCAGGATGTTACATTTCTCCCCTCCTAAAAGAAAATTTTGTCCTCAAAATTTCGCTATAATAAGAATTCTAACCTATTTAAATAAATGAGGATAGGTTTGTCGCATGCTCTCCTCCGTTTCCCAAGTAGCATCTCCGGGAACCATTCCTTTCCACTCGACCTTTACAAGTCTAATGGCCTTGTTTCTTAATTTCTTGTCCCTTGCATCAACAATCCGCTCCGGCTCGGCTTTATACGTCATGTTATCCTTGAGTTCTACCTCTTCTACTTCTATAATGTGGGAAGGATCCGGTTGGTATTTCTTCAGTTGCGATACATGAAAGACATCATGAAGGTTCGCAAGCTGTGGAGGTAATGCAATTCTATAAGCTACCGGTCCAACTTTCTCCAAAATCTCATAAGGACCCATAAAACGAGGTGAAAGCTTCTTTGCTCGTATTGCTCTACCAATGCCAGTCATTGGTGTGACTCTTAAAAATACATGTTCGCCCACCATGAACTCCAACGGTCGTCTTCTCTTGTCAGCATAACTCTTCTGTCGACTCTGAGCAGTGAGAAGTTTCTGTTGAATCACCTTAATCTTTTGAGTCGTCTCGTCCACAAGTTCTGGACCTATTAAAATTCGCTCATTCAATTCCGTCCAGCAAATAGGAGATCTACATTTTCTTCCATACAAAGCCTCATAAGGTGCCATCTCAATGCTGGAGTGATAACTATTGTTATATGCAAACTCCGCAAGATGAAGATGATCGTCCCAACTTCCTTTTAGTTCGATTGCACAAGCCCGCAACATGTCTTCCAGAGTTTGAATAGTCCTCTCAGTCTGCCCGTCAGTTTGAGGGTGATAAGCGGTACTATAACTCATCCGAGTTCCCATAGCATTCTGCAATGCTTTCCAAAATCGTGAAGTGAATCGTGGATCACGATCAGATACGATGCTATTCGGTATCCCATGCAATCTGACAATCTCCTTCATGTAGATCTTTGCTAGTCTCTCCAATGAGTATTCTGCTGCAATTGCTAGAAAATGAGCTGACTTAGTTAACCTATCGACAATTACCCAAATGGCATTATGTCCGGATGTCGTTAGAGGAAGCCCCATGATGAAATCCATAGAGATGCTGTCCCATTTCCACTCTGGGATATCCAAATTCTTTAATAATCCAGGAGGTTTCCGATGTTCGATCTTGACTTTCTGACAAGTCAAACAACAAGTGACAAAGTCAGTCACATCTTTCTTCATGCCCCGCCACCACCAATTCCGCTTGAGATCATGATACATCTTGGTTGCTCCGGGATGGATAGTGTATTTACTCCGATGTGCCTCCTCTAGTATGAGCTTTTTTATTTCTCCATCATTAGGTATGCACACTTTTCCTTTATATCTTAATATCCCATCTCTATCGATCCCAAATTTCGATTCTTTTCCTTCTTCAATATCTTCTCTCACGTTTAATAGATACTCATCTTCGAGCTGAGCGAATTTAATCTCTTTCCAAATTGTGCTTTCAATAGTTAATGCTTCCATGGTAGCGACCAAACCTGTCATTACATCAATAGATGTACTTGGTATCTCCTCGAGCAATTTATGTTCTCTGATCATCATCTGGGCTACATGAATTGTCTTTCTACTTAAGGCATCTGCTACAACGTTCGCTTTTCCTGGATGATACTTCAATTCGAAGTCGTAGTCCTTGATAAACTCCATCCATCTCCTCTGTCGCATGTTGAGCTCCTTTTGGTCGAACAGGTACTTCAGACTTTTGTGGTCACTATAAACTTCGAACTTTGAACCGTAGAGGTGATGCCTCCAAATCTTCAAAGCGAACACTACTGCTGCCAGTTCTAAGTCGTGAGTAGGATAATTCCCTTCATGTGGCCTTAACTGTCGAGAAGCATAAGCTACTACCCTACCATTTTGCATTAATACACACCCAAGACCTTTCTTGGAAGCATCTGTGTACAAAGTAAAGGTCTGAGCAGGATCTGGAATTATAAGTACTGGTGCCGTAGTCAACTTAGTCTTCAAATTTTGGAAAGCTGCTTCACACTTTTCGTCCCATACAAATGGTTGACCCTTCCTTGTTAACTTAGTCAAAGGCATAGCTATTTGCGAAAAGCCCTTGATAAATCTCCTATAATAGCCAGCTAGACCTAGAAAACTCCTGATCTCAGTCACGGACTTTGGTCGTTCCCATTGGAGAACTGCTTCAACTTTAGTATGGTCCACTGCAACACCTTCAGCCGATACGACATGGCCTAGGAATTTTACTTCCTTCAACCAAAATTCGCACTTAGACAGTTTCGCATAGAGCTTGTGCTCCTTCAACACTTGTAGCACGATTCTAAGGTGCTCTTTATGCTCTTCTTCATCCTTAGAGTAGATAAGGATGTCGTCAATGAAAACCACTACAAATTTATCTAGATATGGTCGGAAAATTCTATTCATGTAATCCATGAATACTGCTGGAGCATTTGTTAGCCCAAATGGCATAACAAGAAATTCATAATGGCCATATCTAGTTCTGAATGCAGTTTTTGAGACATCTTCAGCTTTGACTCTCAGTTGGTGATAACCTGATCTGAGGTCGATCTTGGAGAATATGGATGCTCCCTTCAACTGATCAAGTAGATCGTCGATCCTGGGTAAAGGATATTTATTCTTTATAGTCACTTTATTCAACTGGCGATAGTCAATGCATAGTCTCAGGCTCCCATCTTTCTTCTTCACAAAGAGTACGGGCGATCCCCAAGGAGATACACTGGGTCTGATAAAACCCTTTTCTAACAATTCTTCGATCTGCTTCTTCAATTCTGCTAGTTCCGATGGAGACATTCGGTAAGGAGCTTTAGATATAGGTTCTGTTCCAGGTACGAGATCAATAGAAAATTCTACTTCTCTCTCTGGGGGTAAACCTGTCATTTCTTTCGGAAATACTTCCGGAAATTCTTTCACCACTTCAATGTTCTCTATCCCTTCCTCCACTTCTGCTTGAATGGAGAAAAACACCATGTACGCAAGACAACCATGATGAACAGGCTTTTCATCTTGTACTATAGACAACAATTGTGGTCTACTATGACTCATAGAGTCATCCGCAAGAGAGATAGTCTTCCTCTTGCAGTCAAGGATGATGTCATTAGCTGACAACCAATCCATTCCTATTATTACATCGATACCCTTCGTGGGTAAACAAACAAGGTCTATATTTGAGATCCTATTATCAATCTCAATCGTACAATTTAAGCAAGCCCTAGAAGTTTTTACTGAAGCTCCCGCCGGTGTAGAAATAATCATATAATAAGGCAATTCACTCACTCTTAAATTCAATCGAGGCACACAGTCGTATGATATAAAAGAGTGTGTGGCACCAGAATCAAATAAGGCTTCTACTTCAAGACCTTGGAGTTTGAGGATACCTTTAATCAGATTTGGTGAAGCACTTGCCTCCTGATGTGATAGTGCAAACACTTTCCCTGGCACTGCAGTTCTAGCATCCTTGGCTCCTCGAGGCTCCTCCTCACAAAATCTGGAAATGTGTCCTGGCTTTCCACAGTTGAAACACGTCACACATGGTCCTTGGTGTATTCTTCCACACTTGGCACACATCTGATTGTTGGCGGTGCTTGCAGCAGGAGCTGTGGATCCCCTATATGAACTCTGACCTCCACTGAAGTGACTCCTTTGAGGTCCTTTGAATTGACTCCTCGGTGGTCTGCTGAAATGACTTCTTTGGGGTCCAGTAAAATAACTCCTCGATGGTCCACCAAAGTGATTTCTGGATGGTTGGCTAAACCGCGTATTCACATTACTGAAGTTGTGACTCTGCTTCTTAGTAACTCCTCCCGTTGGTCTCATGAGGTGTGTAGATCTGGCCTGAAAACCCTTCATCTTCTCAGCTTCCTCTTCTCGTTTGTTCCTTGCTATCGTGCGCAGTTTGTCGCATATTTCTTCAAAATCCCTTGTTTCATCAAGGAACGGTGATAGAGCTGTTTTTAGGTCTGGTCTAGCTTTTTCAACCAATCGAGCACTCAACCATTTAGAGTTGTTCTGTGAATATCCGCAGAATTTAGACAACTCTAAAAAGCGAGTAATAAATTCGTCTTCATGTAATTCCCCTTGCCTGAATGTGAGGAATTCAGTTTCTTTCTCTATTCTGATTGAAGGGGAAAAGTAATAATTTTCGAACTTTTCCTTAAACTCTTCCCACGTCATCTCAGCATTTCCTTTTGTTTTGGTGCTTTCCCACCATTCTTCAGCTGCTTTCTGCAACAATTGTTCAGCAACCATCACCTTTTGTTGTGAGCTAATCTCGATAACTCTGAAAATCTTTTCTACACGCTTCAGCCACTCCAGTGCTGCAATCGGATCTAGCTTCCCCTCGAACATCGGTGGAGTAAACTTCCGAAATTTTTCCCAAACCTCAGTAATAGGTAAGGGATGATACTGAGAATGAGAACCGCTACTACCTCCATCTTCAGTACGAGAATAACTTCCTCCCCTAGATTGATGGTCAGAAGGTGTGACTTCCAGAGCCTTCTCCTTTCCTTCCTTACCACCTTGGCCTCTTCCTTTTGCTAGTTCATCCTCGTGTCTATTCACTTTCTCCCTCATCTCCAAGATGACGTCTCGTAATTCTGCCAAAAGGGCATTGTTATCCTGAGGATGGGAACCATCTTGATGCGGAGGGAGACCTCTTTGGGATGGAGCAGGGGTTGAATTAGTTCTTCGAGTTCTTGCCATTATCTCCTCCTATGATTAATACTATAAGGACACTAAACAAATAAAATAGCTAAATAAATTCTAAATCTAACAAAGGGAAGTGCTCATGTTATGATATTTAATTTGCCACGAACTTTTTTAAAATTTTTTTTTTAAAGAAATCACTTTAGAAAATAAACAAAATTGCCATGGAACCTTTAGCTCTGATACCAAAAATGTAACACCACAATTTTAATACCCAAAAACTCGGTCAAAATATTGAAAATACCTTCAAAAGAGTTCAACAATATCCAAATCCTTTTACAATGTTACCATTTCGAATAAAACCCGTAATACATAATCAGAATAAATTCCAGAAAATATTTCAGAGTTTAATACAAAACGGAAGTCTTAGGTTCATGGCAAATAAAATAACATAACATAATCTATTGGAGATCAAAAGAGCTTCCAGAGCTCACTCCATAGGTGCCTTCCCTTGCTCTCTACTAGAATAATCACCTGAAAAATGTTAATATGGGATGAGATTCCACGTCTCAGTAACTACTGAATATTTCTACCTTACACGAGCAAATTACATATGACAAAAATAAAAGGTAATATAATGTGAATTTAATATACTTAGATATTTTTAGATATACCGTTGTTCACATCAAATGCCTTTACAAAATACTCATCATTCTTTATTGAATAATTCAGAAATGCACTATGCAGTATGCAGCCTCCCTTATATCCCCTTCCAACCGTATACCGCTGACTGGAACCATAGGCTAACATATAGTCCAATAGAAACTCATTCATTTGACTGGATGGTTCCAAGCTCACCAAAACTTAAGATACACCCGGCCAAAGGTATAGAGCTTAAATCTGGACTATGGCTCCCCTCCTTTAAAATAACAACTAAGGAGGTGTCACATGTCCCACATCTCCAATGAAATCCCGGCCAGAGGAAGACATGGAAGATGGGGCCCTGAAACAAGTACCATCCACTGTGCACCGAGTGGTGGCATAAATCATTCTTATCATTCAAATCCCTCCTTACTCCACCCATCACATTACAACCGCCATGATGAATGTATTTACTCAAAAATAATGCATTATTATACCATTATATACATTGATATGCGTATTTATGAATAGTAAAATATTATGCGTATATGTGAATAGTAAAATACGGTATATATACATGAATAGTAAAAATGAAGAGTACATACGGTATGTATACGTGAATAGTAAATACGGTATGTATACGTGAATAGTATTATGAATAGTAAATACGGTATACGTGAATAGTAAATGTGAATAGTAAAAATGAATAGTAAATACGGTATAAGTGAATAGTAAGATGAATAGTAAATACGGTATACGTGAATAGTAAAATGAATAGTAAATACGGTATATGTGAATAGTAAAAATGAATAGTAAATACGGTATACGTGAATAGTAAAATGAATAGTAAATACGGTATATGTGAATAGTAAAAATGAATAGTAAATACGGTATACGTGAATAGTAACGTACGTATAAATAGTACCTCTGCAGATTTGCAAATCAAAGTTCCCACACCAGATCTTAAAACCATAAATATTTTCTAAATATTCTTGCCAAAATAGTAAACAAACAAATTTATAATCATACATAATTCACAAGTATAAGGAAGAATATTCAGAGTTACCTGTTACTTGCTAATACCCGAATCACCAACCAGCTATTATAACTCTCAAGCAAATATCTCTACTCTCTCTCTCTCTCTACCTCTCTCTATGGCTCTTAGAAGTTGTGAAGAATGAAATGAAATGGAAGGTCTATTTATAGTTGGAAAATGGGTCTTTAAGTGTAATTTTCGTCTCTGGGTCGTTTTACGTAATTTTCCCAAAATTATAAAATGAAAACTTTCCCGTGACTTCTTCAGCCGCCCCGTGAACCTTTTTTTAAAAAATTTAATAATATTTTAATATATATTATTTTATTATTATAATATAATATTATTTAAATAATAAATTATTATTGAGTGGGTCCCGCGGCCAATTTTTTCAAGCTTCACGAGAAAGTTTGCAGAGAATTATTTTTGGCCGTGGGTCCCGCAAAATACTGATTTCAAATTTATCACTTTCTGAAAATAGAGCCTACTAGTCTTCCCAAGATAGGTTTATGTTCAAGATATTAAATTCAAAATTCAGGATGTTACATGGGTCCCACCATTTTATATGTGTATGGCATGAGAAAACACTTCTCCTATAACATGAGAAGTGTTTTTTTTTCTTAATTTTATTGTCACCCATTATCAAATATAAGGTTATATATTTAGGAGAAGAAGAAGAGGAGAAAATGCAAGCATTTGCAAGATTGAACCACTCAACATGTAGAAAATTCGGTTTGGGAAGAATATCATACTCTTTTTATATTCACCCTTGGTTTTTGGAGACCTACCTCTTATATTGCAGTCATCTCTTTTGGTTATAATGAACTCAAGATCTCTAAATAGGTGAAACTGCATTCAACTTATTCTCGTCTTTATGTATGAGAATGATGCGATACTGGATCACTCATGTCGCCTCATCAATTACTTCTTTCTCGAGTCACATTGCCGTCTCCACCTATAAAAAGAATCTCCTCAATACTTTTCTTGCCCATTCTAACTATAAAAAGGCACCTTGAAAAAAATGATCTAAAATTGTTATTTCACTCCTTTTCCTGTCACTCTTTTTATATATCTATGTACTGATAAGCTTCCATTCCCTAGTCTTCATTACACTAACTTTATGGGCATGAATTCTCATTTTATATAATTGATCATTCTCTCAAAACAAATTTCTGGGTCCTTCCAAATGATTATGCTAGTTTTTTTTTTTTAAAATGAGACTTCAAAAATAAATATCCTCATATTTCGGTACTTGGATGTTATTTCCACAGAACTCAATAAAACTAGCGGATTGTAATTAGGCCAAACCTTGGGCTCGTCCTGATAAGGCCGATTCTGCGCCCCCACCTGTACGGTCACGCTCCCGACGCGAACCCTGAATGTCACGTTCCCCCCTCCCTGCCAAAAAACCGCCAGATTGATGTGTTCGTCTTTGTGAAGGCCTACCGAGTTGACTCGACCACGCCGAGTCTCGCTACCTCGATTGGCGATTGTTTCACTTTCGCCGTTGCTTTCCGTGCAATGCCCGATACCACATGCAGCGACACCCCTAGCTTCTATTCTTCTTTCTCCCACCTCTGACTATCATCGCCCACCCAGTCTTTCATATGAACCCATAGCTCCCCCAACATCGATTTTCAGGGACTTGATTGAAGATGATGAACCATGAGGTCCAGCAGGATTACCAAGACGCTCAATTGCACGTGCCCCATGACGATATGGAAACTCTGGTCCTCGATGAGCCATCTAATGGCCAATCCATCTCCGGCCACCTTCATTCGCAGTCAGTCTCCACATTGGACAACCCGCTGAATCTATCCCCTTCTTCGCTCACCCCTAACCAGAGCCCCAAATCTCCCTTCAACTCTTTCCTTGACCCACCATCTTACGCCGAAGCAATCTTCACTTCCTTTGATTCTTCTTCGAACGGCCACGATAACCCGGACCTTTCTTCCAGATCGAACCCCTCTAATTCCGAATATTTGTATATATCGGTCTCGGATCCGCTGAAGGAGCAAGAATTGACAAATTCTCTTGTCCCTGGTGGGAATACTTTTTACACTTACCTGATCACGACGAGAACGAACTTTCCTGAGTATGGAGACCCCGGGTCCGAATTTAGCGTCCGCCGGCGGTTCAGGGACGTGGTAACCCTATCAGATCGGTTGTCGGAGTCGTACCGGGGGTACTTCATTCCTATACGGCCTGACAAGAACACAGTGGAAAGCCAGGTGATGCAAAAACAGGAATTTGTTGAGCAGAGGAGGCTCGCATTGGAGAAGTACCTGCGGAAACTGGCAGCGCATCCGGTGATTAGAACGAGTGAGGAGCTTAGAGTGTTTCTGGAGGTGCAAGGGAAGCTGCCCCTGGCGAAAAGTACAGATGTGGCGTCGAGGATGCTTGATGGGGCGGTGAAGCTACCCAGGCAGTTATTTGGGGGCGAGGCAGTGGGGTCAGTCGATGTGAGTGAAGTTGCTCAGCCTGCTAAGGGTGGGAGGGACTTGTTGCGGATATTTAAAGAGCTGAAACAGTCAGTTGCCATTGACTGGGCAGGAACGAAGCCGTTGGTCGTAGAAGAAGACAAGGAGTTTCTTGAAAAAAAGGATAAGTTGGCAGAGTTTGAGCAGCAATTGAGTGGCGTTTCTCAACAGGTTCATGATTATATAGTGTTGATTCATGCGAGTTTGTTGATTTGATATAGGTGGCTGAGAAGTTCCTCTTTAATCTCACTTTACGATCACTTTGGGGATTTGTTGAAACGGTTCATTATCATTCAGGTTCTGGACCATGTGTACCAGAATCGTTCATATTTATGTATTTTACCAGTCAACTTGCTTGTCGAGCTGAGCGGATACTCATATATAAGTATCTATATTTTCTTCCCAATGCTGTGGCTTATTTATTGGTTAATATCTTATATTCTTGTCGGATCCAGGCTGAATCTCTTGTTAAGTCACAGCAAGACATGGGTGAAACAATGGGCGAACTTGGATTGGCTTTTGTGAAGCTTACTAAGTTTGAGACAGAAGAAGCCATATTTGAGTCTCAGAGAGTAAGAGCTGCTGACTTGAGAAATGTGGCCACTGCAGCTGTTAAATCTAGCAGATTGTATAGAGAATTGAACACACAAACCATAAAACATTTGGTATGACATTTTCTCCTCACTTCAGTAGAAATTTTCTTACGGTTTATAGTCAAGAAGAGAAACTATCTTATTGCTGTATTTGAGTTTTGTAGCGTGTATTTTTTTTTATGTCAATTGGAAGCAGAAGCTGGCCTTGTTGTTTATGATTAATAATTCAGTATGTTGTCTATGTTGCAGGACAAGTTGCATGAATACCTTGGAACTATGCTAGCCATCGACAATGCATTTTCTGACCGATCAAGTTCTTTACTAACTGTCCAAACACTCTCATCAGAACTAGTTTCTTTAAATTCACGGATTGGGAAGCTTGAAGCTGCTTCATCCAAAATATTTGGTGGAGATAAGTCTAGGTTGCAAAAAATTGAAGAATTAAAAGAATCCATCAGAGTCACTGAAAATGCTAAATCATGTGCAGATAGAGAGTATGAGCGTATCAAGGTAGCATCTTTCTTATTCTTTGACTTACCCTCTCTAATCTCTCTATGCATATTTAGCTCATGTGTTTTCTTGCAACCTTAGGTTTTGCCCCATTAACATTAAGATGTATCCACATTAATAAGTGACTTTTCTATACTTTGTTTGACATTGTATGCAAGTGACACATCCTGTTGCATCAACTTTTGAAGATTTCTTACACAATTTGCCTCCAATGCTTTCTTTCCACGATTAGGATCAAAACAAGCCATAATACTGTTGCTCAAACGCTGACTCTTACATTTGCTTTACTGGTAACTCGCCTATACCCCCCCCCCCCAAAAAAAAAAAAAAAATCGAAAATTGACAATGAGGTGAAATGAAATTATTATAAAAATGACCATATTCTCACATGTATGATAATAGACGAGTGCAAATGCTCTTATTTGATTTATTTATGTATGTTTCATTCGGGGCTACGCCAGGCTCAAATAAATGTAAAATTGCTTTAAGACATAAGTTGATTGATGGAATAGGCATATCGGTTCATTTGTTGCAGACTCAGAGATACTATACATATACTAATTGTGGGATCTGTTCTAAATGTTTGTTTTGTCTAATATAATTTTAGACCTCAGAAACTGGGAATTTAATTTCTCCCCATGAATGAAGTTGTTGCTGAATTATTCCCCTTGTCCTTTTCATTTTCTTTTTTAAATAAAAATATACACTATAATTAGTCATTAACCCATTAGTTAGGACTCGAGGGAGGCTATAGGTTATAAATAGCCTACTCCTCCATAATTGTACATAGAGATGAGTTTTGCTATGAGTGTGAATACATTGTGAGAGAGCCATAAGAGCTCTCTTCTCCTCTTCTAATCCCTTTCTCTTCCCAATTCATATATTTTCTATAACACACTAGCTCTTTGGTTAATGTGCATGTTGAGTTAAGACTTAAGATTGCTGCTTTTGCAGAAAACTAGGAAAGTCAAGTCTGTGTTACTTGTTCAAGGACTTTCAAGTCAAGATGTACTATACGTTTTTTGCCTTGTAAAATAGTTCACCTCTGTAGAACCGTCATTAGGAATTTATTATCTGGGAAGATTTTGTCAAAATATTAGGTTTGACTGTGGATTGTTCGCAGGAAAATAATAGGAGCGAACTTGAAAGAATTGAGCAAGAGAGACATAATGACTTCATGAGCATGTTGCGGGGTTTTGTTTACAATCAGGTAAGCCTATTTTTATTTTTATGCAAAGATTTTAACAGTTGCATACACCGTCATATTCATGCCCATTGAGATGCTGTTGCTATTGCATAGGGGTAAACTGAAATGGTGTAAACCAGGGGTGTTCCCGGGCACCACGGGGATGTTGAAATGATTTCTTATTAGAAGTGGACCAGCTTTTTTTTATTTTATATATGGTCATTTGTGAATGAAATTACTAGATGCATTTTACAGGCGGGGTATGCAGAGAATATGGCAGCTGTGTGGGAGAAGCTTGCAGAAGAAACGTCTGCATATTCAAGAGACATGAGCTAATATATATAATGCGGCTTGAATTTTTTGCTTTCATATGTTCATGTTTCACGATAGATTTATGGTAGATTTTTGTTTGATTGAGTGTCATGTCAGGTTTTGAAGATTAGAAATAACTCTATTAGTACATAACATTCCATAAAGGCGTATCGATATCTTTAACGTTCAATCTCGGCTCTTTTGCTCAAAATAAAATCGATCAATGATCGCCTTTTCTTCTTGGACCCGGATGGCTCTCTGGCTGGCTTTACGAACGAGAGTACATCACATATTAGCTTTGGATACCCCGTCCCTCCCCCAATTTTTTTACTTTCCTTCCCTGAATATATAACGGGGTACTTTGGGATGGATGATTCCCCCTGCATAAATTAAACTGTTTATATTTGATTTTATGGAAAAGAAAGCTACTTTCATTTTTAATATTGTAACAAGTAAAAGCAATCTTGTAATGTCAATCAAACTATAAATTTTCTTGTAACATTTATAATAATTTGTTTATTTTGTTGATAATTGTATAATTTTAAAAGATAAGAGTGTAATTAAGAAAATGACAATTATTGTTACCATAAACGTTGAATTGATGAATACATACAAATTATTTTTATCCTATTTATAAGTTCATTTTAATTAAAATTTTTGGTCCTTATTAAATATAACAAGTCTAGTTTTTAGTTTAACAAATATTTTTTTTAAACATTTTGCCCCTGTTAATTGTAACAAGTAAAAAAAGATATTTATGTTGACTTTTTCAACTTATAATTAATGAGCTAACTTACTTTCATTGGTATGTAAGAGTTAATTAATTTAAACTTATAAATAGGACTAAATTGGTACATATTATACGTACACCTAGAGGTGAGCATGGTGCCTAGATGCCCTGTATACCCGCTCAAACTTGGTAAAAAATTGCCCTACCCAGCCCTAAAAAAGTGGTCCAAAGAAAATTTGGGTAGTTTTGGGCTGGGACAATAATTGGGCTGGGCTGGGCATTGGGCAGGGGTCCTGCCCTGCCTAGAAAATTAAATATATTTAAATAAATATTATTCCATATATTCTATTTTATTTAAAATATATTATATTATTATATCTAAATATATTATAAATATTTTATATTATATTTCAGGTATCTTTAAAGCTAGGGCTGAGCAAGAAAACCATAACCCGGTGAGCCCGCCCATAACCCAGTGTAACTGGGTCACTTTTAGCTCGCCTAAAAAGACCCATAATGGGTTGGGTTAAAACCCGCTCGTTTAAGAATTAAATGGGCGGGCTATGGGCACATCTTTGGGTTGCCCATACCCGCCCATTAAGTGTTTTTATTTTATTTTATTAACTACTATAACTCTAATAGATATTGACTCTCACTCTTTTTTTTTTATTTTTATTTGTCTATTCAATTTGCGAGTCGTCATGACTGACTAGAATGAGAGAATCGAAGCTTGTAATCTTCGTGGGTTAGTATTTAGGGAAAATTATAATGAATGACCTAAGAAAAATAATATTTATTAAGAAGGACCATAAAAAGTGGTAATTATTTTAAAGGACCAAAAATTAAAATATTAAAATAAAAGGACTAAATTACCCTTAATCAGATTTCCTATCTTCTCATTAACTAAATCTGGAATAATTTTTTCTTCCTATCTTCTTATTAACTGAATATGGAATGATTTTTTCTTATATGAGAATCTAAAGTAATTAATATATGATAATAAATAGATATTAATTCAAATAATTCTTTTCCCATCGTAGAATCACTCCAGATTATTATGCTAAAGAAAAGATAGGAAAGATGGAGCTTTTTATGGTTGTGGCAGAAGAAGCCTTGTGCGTTGTGCAACCGTCTACAGTGTTAGACCTGAGATTTTTTATGCTGAGGCAACCAAAAGTACCTGATATTCATTCAATATTACTAGTTGTTCCATTCCCAGATAAACAGAAAATAAAGTAAAAGGTTCTTAACTCATAAAAACCCCATCAAAAGATAAGAGCGTGGTTAAAGAAACAAAATCTCTTTTTCCTTTCGCTATAACCATAAAAAGCTCCATCTTTCCTATCTTTTTTCTAACATAATAATCTTGAGTGATTCTACAATAGAAAAAGAATTATTTGAATTGATATCTTTTTATTATTATCCATCAATTACTCTAGATTCTCATGTAAGAAAAAATCATTCCAGATTTACTTAATGAGAAGATAGGAAATCTGATTAAGGGTAATTTAGTCCTTTTATTTTAATATTTTAATTTTTGGTCCTTTAAAATAATTACTACTTTTTATGGTCTTTCTTAATAAATATTATTTTTCTTAGGTCTTTCATTATAATTTTCCCTAGTATTTATAGGTGTCGTTTTCATCCCCTGAACCAGAATGAGAGAGCAAGCCAAGGTCATACTATCTAAATGTTATTTCATTAGATTCTCATTGATTTGTTCCTCCATCTCTACTTTTTTTACCTTTAAATTTAGTGGTCTAGCTTTTATTTCCAAAAAGAATTATTTTTTCTTATTTAAATCAATCTTCTAGTTAACACACCACGTCCCAAATAATCCAAATGATTTCAAATATCTTGCAATATGTGAAAGTTGTCATGAATTTGGATGTGTGTTTAATGCTTATGTATGTTTTTTTTTCAAAAAATAAACAAGTCAAATGTAAATGGGTTACCCAAAATCTGGTGAAACCCGCTCATTTATATGCTAGCCCATTTATACGGGTTTAGTTGGGTTGAGGTATGTGTATGGGTTAGCCCATACCCATTTAAAGTTAAATGGGCGGGCTATGGGTTAGGGCATGCCCAACCCGCTCATTGCTCTGTCTTATTTAAAGCCTTAAAATTCTGTAAAATATGAACTAGAATCTTCATGGAGCAGGACATGACGTCACTATTTGGGCAGGGGAAGCTCACCCTGCCTTGCCCATGTTTGCCCAGTCCAAAAATGATTAGGGCTTTTATCGGGCAGGGTGGGCATCGGGCTGCAAAATGCAGCCCATTCACTCTTCGGATTGGGCATTGAGAAGAGTCTCACCCTACCCATGCTCACCCCTATGTACACCAACAGGGTAGTATTGGTTAGGCCAGAAAAGGAGTTATATTAGGCAGTGTACAAGGTGGGATCATTTAATTAATTACAAGCATCTCTTGGTAAATTGCTTTTGTGAGAAGGAAGAGTATCATTATTCCCTAAGGGAAGCATCTCATTCTCAAGCTCAACCTCCTTTAGATTGCTCCTTTCCCATCGAAATTTTTTATTATATTATTATCTGGTATGATTTGATGTTTGTAGCTGCCCTTTTTAAACACCAGTGTCTCTTTTAAGCCTTCATTCTAATATACTATGAGCGATCTTTAGAAAAATTATGTCTTATTCCATTTTATATAAAAGATGGAGTGTTGACTAATACAGATGCATTTACTTTTTTTTTGGCTCTGAAATACAGATGCATTTACTTGTTAAAGGGGATGGAGCATTGATTAATAGACCTGCACTGGCTCGTTTTGTCAAGGTATCATTTAAAGCAGTCAGTTATTCACAATAACGAGCATCCGGTGCTTGGGACTTGCGTCCTCATCTGTATTACTACTTCCAACCTCGTATCTTGTCCCTCTTGTATTTCTTTTTCCACTTTGTAGAGGTCATATTCCAAGCTCTCGCCCCTGATGAATTCCTTTAACCAACAATCAATCCCTTCTTGTGTGTCGTATTTTATTCACACCAACACGTTCAGATCTCCAGCAGGAGAATATATACCTGCAGCTTCATTAGCGTCATTTACAATTTCATCTTTTTTGTTGGTTAAGAGTTCCAGCAGGAGAAGGAATGTCAGCAACCAGTTTTCTTGTAGAACTACCTTTGCTTCTATCACATGCCAATCGTCGTCCTAATCAAATGTTACTTTTGACTTTTTTTCTTTGCCCTCCCAACCGAATCTCTCTACCACTTTTCATCCATTAAAAGGACAGACACTATCACATGTAAACCCCACCCCAGATTTGCCCCAAATCATCCACCTGGCAAGCTTCATCTTCATGGCTTATTGCAGCTTTCCTGACGTGTTTCACTGGATTCATTCCCTTCCACCTCTCTCACAATGGACCTCAGACTCCTTCTCCATGCCCATATGTTCTTCAAACTCATCGCCCCAACCATCTCTCAGTCTTACCATATCCAAAAATCCTCAATCCCCAAACATGTGTTTCGCCAATCTCATTGCCCACTTCAGCATCCCTATTTCCCTCTGGACTTCAAAACCCATGAAGGCCATCAAGCTGGCAGACGACGAGACCATTGCCAAGCTCCTAGTCAATTTCATCGAGGACGTCCTTCTCTATGGCTCCGACAAGTGCAGCCCCTTCACAAAATTCGTCCAGACTGATTCCATCTCCAAATTCCCCGACATTTTCAATCTTGCATTTCTCACTCTTTTGTTCCTAGTTTGCATTTACGAAGCTCCTTCAGATCTTCGTTCAGGGTGTCTCGGCACCATCAAACGACACTTGACAAATTGCAACTCAAGGCAAGCTTCCAAGTTGCTGATGAAAATGTTGGGGTCAAACTTGGAAGAGCAGTGGATGCGATCTTTGAACCTGGCAATTACTAATTGGATTGCCGAACTGCAAGCAGCACATCAGTCCTACGGCTCGTTTAAAACACCATCTCCTCTGTTTTCCTATGCTTTTTCGACGTTTGGGTTATGGAAAATTCAGTTATATTGTCCTGTCATAAGCATGGACATCGAGAATTCAACCCACAATCCAGCAGATGATGAGAGACTCCAATTCTCTCTCAAACATCACCAAGTAGAAGGTGTTTTCCAGCTCAATTACAGAGTCACAGTAAAAGAGAAGTGGATTGACATCATGGTCAACACCGACAATATAAGGTAGTCAATATCACACACGCATGCTCCAATATCAAGAAAGCTAAGACAGACTCTTCTCATTTTTGTTGTTGTTGGCAGGTGCGATGTGGTGAAACTGGTGAGCGAGACTCTGATGAGAGAACGAGGCGCAGGAGCAGGGGAGAAACATTTTCCTTCGAGGATATTTCTCCAGCTGACACCAACACAGCAAAGCCAAGTGTTGAGCGTGTCAGTTGCAAAGTCCTCAGAGAACCCTCGAAGAGAGATTGGCATGGACAAGAGCATTGAAGCCTCCTTGGAACCTCCAAATCCCTACTTGGGTTTAAAAGTATCAGCCGGCGAATCCACGACGGTGAGTCTGAAGCCGTGGAAATTCGAGCAATCAGTATACGGCTACAGTGCTAACTTGAACTGGTTCCTACACGATAGCGTGGATGGCAAGGAAGTGTTCTCGTCGAAGCCTTCCAAGATTGAGTTGCTTAACCCCAAGTCTTGGTTCAAAGACCGCTACTCAAGTGCCTACCGTCCTTTCACACGACAAGGAGGGGTCATATTTGCCGGCGATGAGTATGGAGAGAGTGTGAGGTGGAAGGTAGACAGAGCCGCCGTGGGGAAGACAATGGAGTGGGAGATAAGGGGCTGGGTATGGTTAACCTATTGGCCTAACAAACACAAGACTCTCTACAATGAAACTAGGACGCTTCAGTTTCGAGAGATGGTCCTTCTCAATGTTGCTTAGCTTTCAAGCGTCGTTACTTTGGGCATCTGTTAGTGCTAGATGATTATAATCTCTCTCTCTCTCTCTCTCTCTTTTGATATCATATAATCTCTCTCTCTTCGTACGTCTTGAATTTGCCAATTATGAATCTCTATTTAGATCTCAAACTCAGTTTGGAATAAGATCAATTATATATATATATAGTCCAGTTAATTATTTATTATATCCCGCTTTGCTCTTCCCCTTTTAATTTATGTAACTAATTTTTTTATACTAAAAAGTCTAGGTGATTTGGGTCCGAGTGCTCATCACCAGGATCCGGGTATTCCTCTTGCCTCAAAGAGTGTTTATAGAGATACTTAAAGTCCTCACATTGGTAAGATTAAACTCACAGTCTTATAGTTCTAATTAAACTAACCTCTTTATTAATTGGATTGACCTTTGTTCGCTAACTGATTTAGAACTCGCATATTGCACAGGTGTAAATAAAGTTGAAATTAATTTTACATAATGTGAATCAAATTCTTAGAAAATTTTAAAATGTTATGTTTTTAAATTTGATAACCCTCTTAAATGCTATCAGAGGTAACATAAGCGTAGTGGGAAAGAAGTTAAAAGATAGTTCAAAATCTTAATATGGAAAATAAAATAATCTTGCATTTTAAATCAAAAACATATTTCCATAAACTTTAAACTTTTATGGTTTTTACTTTTTAGTGTGATAACTTCCATAAACAACACTACATACAAGGAAAAATATAACTGTTACAAGTTCAAATATATATGGAAAAATTGAAAATGTTCGATTTTTTTTCCTGTAAACAATAATGGAGATTTTGTTTGTGAGCTGTCCATAGCTATCTAAAATTAAAATTAGATTAAGTAGCAATTAGTAATATTATTCTGAAAGTTTTTTTGAGTTTCATTTTACTCTAAAAGTTTAAAAATATAGTAATGTTACCCTTTACTAATGACGAAGCATAGCAGAGTTAGCACACTCTGAGTGTGCTAACTCTGCTAGGCTTTGCCGATAGTGGAGAGATACATTACTACGTTTTTAGACTTTCGAACGTGAAATTGAACCTTAAAAAGTCTTTCAGAGCAATATTACTTTTGGGCGTATACTTCTAAGATAAAATTGCTACTTACCCATTAAAATTTTTAATCTAACACTTGGGCTCACATGCAAGATGAATATAACAGATTATATTTATACATAATCAACTCGTTCTACTCTAAAGTGACCAATGAATCACTTGGCATATTGATATATAGTACCCCTATATGTTTATAATTCCGTAACCACATTTGTTACATCACGCTTTTAGTTTCCACGAGATTTAATTTGACAACCACCTGACCTTCTATTTGCTCCGTCATCTCCACAAACTCTCATGGTTATATAAATGTAAAAGTTGTAAGAATAATCATCTCACACATTCGTTCATTTCCTTCTCTTCTTCCTAGTGGCTAAAAACTGATCTACAAAAATATAGAATAAGAAATTAGATGATTCAAAAGTTAAGAATAGCTAGCATAACATATTTTTATATTCCACTCAGTACATGAGGAAATACATGTTTTAATCAGCGGAATGAAGAAATCATATTACTTTAACCAACAACTATAGTTTGATTTAAAAGAAATCAATGCTATAAAAGTTTAGGTTGATTCACCAATGGAAACAACCTGCTAACATCATTAGCAAAATCAAGCCCCTATTAAGATTTTGTATGCGACGAACTGAAATTTGTTCTACGTATAGAAAGAGGACAATACAATCCTTTTTCAGATCTAGAAGTTTTAACTAAGAAGGAGAACATGCAGCTCTGATATCTAGATGAAAGCATACAGTTCTGTGAAGCAATGTTCATAGCAACGTAAGATATATACTTGGAAAGTTTTGTAGTTTTTTTTTTTTTTTTTATACAAAAAAGTTTAGGTAGGGGTAGACACCGGTATTCCACCAGGGTCATGACATGCCTCCAGGCTCAAAGAGCGCTTACAGAGGTACTTACAATGAGGCCCTTATATCGATCAGCAGATATCGAACCTCTTCCATTTTGAGGTGAATGCCAACGCCTTAACCAACTGTACCAATGGTTTTTTTCTTTGATTACATCTGTATCTCCATTGAACATATAATTTCTAGATCAGGCCTAGCCCATTCAACACGAAGCCTGAATTCGGACACTCAAACTTGTCCATGTGTTCTGGTCCCAAGAAAAAAACCTTGTCCCCGTATGTGCACTGCGTGCATGGATCAGAACTCATTAAGACCCTTTTTTTTTTTCACCTAGCCTAAAACATAAAGTTTCAAAAAGTTGAAAATGCTTATTGGCAAAAAACAAAAAAAACAAAAGGTTGCAAAAAGTTGCGGGTTGGCTGTTGTTAAAAAAAACTACCTTTTAAAAAACATTTTAAGTTTTAGATGAGATCATTCCTTTCATCTGATTTTAAATATAAAATATAATTGATTTTTTTTAGAAATTAAAAAATCTAGTTAAATTATTAGGAGAATTATAATAAAGGACCTAAGAAAAATAATATTTATTAAGAAGGACAATAAAAAATGGTAATTATTTTGAAGGACAAAAAATTAAAACATTAATATAAAGAGACTAAATTGCCCTTAGTTCTATAAAATTTTACATAAAGATGAGAAATGAAAAAAAAAAACGTTTTGGAATAATAATATATGGCAACATTTTTTTGGAATGCAATATCTAATTTTTTTTTTAAAAAAAACCTACGGGACAATGTTTGCGAACTTTTTTTTTGGAACAATAATATATGGCAACCTTCCATTTCACATAAAGAAAGAAAAGTGACAAACCATGCGAATTGGCTTCGATGATTCAAAACAAAAGTTTGAAAAATATACAATACTAAAGAGACAAAGATTAATCAGATTTTAATGATTATAACAAGAATCGAACTAAAGGAAAATGAGATTAAAAAAATTATCAGGAAGAAGAACTTGAAGATCATAGAACAAAGGAGAGGACGTCTTGGAGATCTTTGTGGATGAAAGAACCTTTTTTCTCCATAAAGAGATAAAAAGTTACCAATAAAGACTCTAATTTGCATATTTCAGATTCTGATTTGATATCTATTTATTATTTTCAATCAATCACCTCAGATTATGATTTAATTAGAGATAATATAGGAAATTTGACTAAGGGCAATTTAGTCTCTTTATATTAATGTTTTAATTTTTGGTCATTTAAAATAATTATCATTTTTATGGTCCTTCTTAATAAATATTATTTTTCTTAGATCCTTTATTATAATTCTCCCTAAATTATTTTAAAATATTTTTATTTTTTAAATTAATTAATTTAACTAATAAATTAAGATATAATTTAAGGATTTACAAGTAATTTATTTAATTTATTTATAAAATCAACTTAACGACAAATAACACTGCTTTTGGACGGTAAACATTTATGTTCGCGACTTGATGTGGAGGTGGGAATGCGAATGAGAGTTACGGTGACAGTTGATACAATCCCCGGCGCATGTTAGTGAGAAGGACCTCCAGTCGAGAGCGGAGAAACTGAAGGGAGGGGCGGACATCTCGAAGCAATATCAAAAGTTCAAAACCATAGTAGCAATCCATCCTCTGCTTTTAAACCAACGCTTCTCCTACTAGATTACTCGTACCATTTGTCCCCTCCATTCCCAACCTCTGCATTCCGATTCATTCTCACTTCCATGGATTCCTCCGCTGCTATCCGATCTTTTCACTGTATTCCCCCTCTCTCTATATTGTGTTTTCATGAACGAGTTAGGCTTAATGCAAGTTTTGACATGCATGATTTGACCTTGCTTTGGTTATCTTCTTGTTTGATCTGTATTGAGGAAACTGAAATCGCATAATGTCAAGTATGGAAGCCGCATATAGTTTAAAATTTTTTTGTTACCGTTCTAAATAGTTTAAACACATAACAAGCTGCTACTAGTTGCTTGGGATTGGGTATACGTCAGTTGTGCTGTTGAACTAAACGCACGATCAATGCCGTTGGATTGCCTCCTACTTTTATTCAGCTATAGGTTGGTTCTTGCTGTGATATGGACGACTTGAAAAACGCCATCGAAATCAGGGCTGAAGGGACCTCTGGAGAGAGGGGGCATGGTGGATTATAGCTTTGGGGATGGGGTACTTTGCGCATTTTTTTTTTCTTTTTTCATTTTTTTTTGGGGGGTTTTGGGGGGGTGGTTTGGAGCGCGGGTAAGGTTAAACCAACTATTCACCAGAAACTCAACCATAGTTTTTAAGGCCCCTGTGAGCGCCATTGCTTGGACTTGGTAGCACTTCAATTAATTGGCAGATGCTCTCTCACCTTACCTCTGAGCTTGTGATTGGTTGATATTTTGGAGGATTACATTGGTAACAACCAGCAAGACTGAAAGCCATGCTTCAATTATACCCTTGTCTCTGCAGACATTCTAGGCTTATTTTTGGTTGACTAATAGGGAATGTTTCAGAAGATTTTTTATGTTTTAATGTTATTCCAAGGAGTTCTTAGTTATTCATTTTTTCACTTTAGCTTGTCACTAGCACAGCTGGCTAATCATCTAACAATTTACTAGACCGTGTAAGCTTGTATCGCCTAGAGTCATCTCTGCAATTTGAAAAACATTGGTGCTACTTCTGCAGTTAAGTAATTATTGTGTTTTATCAGACACTTTTATTTCCTGATTCTAATGCAATTTACATGTTTTTTAGGGTTTTGAGTTGACATATGTTGCATTAACAGCACATTTGTGTAGTTTGACTTGTCACTCCTTCGATACACTTATCAAGCACTTATATCTACATAAAAACATTGATTTAGACAGGAATGCCTGATTTTACAGAATGTATACTCATGCATTCATTTTCTGTTTTTGTTAAATGTACCCTGCTACTTGGTATGATCATTGTGCAAGTGATTGAAATCAGAGCCTTATTTATTACTTTTGGACGTCAGGTCCCCTAAACACCATGTTACCCATGCGATCCTCACTTGAGAAGCCATATGTAGTTCCCATGCATAATGCCTTATGGACCTCTCAAAATAAACTTAACTTCCAATGGTTGGCAAATGGTGAGAAGCAACTCAGTTCTGAATGCAAGTGGAAGCGAACACTAGTATCATGTGCAAAAACAACTGAAACTATCAAAACAAGCAAGTCTGATAGTAAGTTGTTTTTATTCTGTGCATGGTGTGTTTATATTTTCGTTCCTTGTGTCAAGTTGAGTGAATGATGTGAGTCTAATTATTCTTTGTTAGTCCCTCCGTCCCTAAATACGAATACAAGTTTCAAATAACTGATTTGCGCTTACAAAAAAAAACCATTAAAATTAGTTAAGAGCAATAAATAAGGGTGGTCCAGTTCACAAAGCTCCTATCAAGGGGTCTGGGGAGGGATAGATGTGTGCAGCCTTACCCCCACTATGGAAAGGCTGTTTCTAGGATCTAAACC
Source organism: Acacia crassicarpa (assembly GCA_034222035.1). Lineage (NCBI taxonomy): Eukaryota > Viridiplantae > Streptophyta > Magnoliopsida > Fabales > Fabaceae > Acacia > Acacia crassicarpa. Next base: position 1,101,461 of record JAWXYG010000004.1, read on the forward strand.
TGTGACCTCTAGGTCATATGGCAGCAACCTTACCCGCTATGCCAAGGCTTACCCTCCTCGTTGTATTTTCTTTTTCCAACGATGCCCTTATATGTAAAGAGGATAAGAAAGAGAGACAATAAATGCAACAAATACAGTCAAGGGGTAAAGTTGGAAAAATGCAATATATGCTTTGACAAAACTAAAATGAAGCTTGTATTTTGGGACAAGCCCATTCATAAATGTAAAGTTTATACTTAGGGACGGAGGGAGTATTGTATTAATTTTTTGTTTGTTTGTATTTATAAGAGTTGAAAGCATCTACAGTTTGTATTTATTTTAGAGGGTTTAATAACAAGTTGATTTTGGCATCTACAGATCCTGGATAAAACGGCCCCTGGACCTTTAATAATTTCTTATTAAACTTGAAATTCAAACTAATAACACTGGTTTGACCATGTTAAGAAGTTGGGGGAAAGACATATGATGGCTTGGTCATTTTTGGATCGTTTCTTTTCTTATTTTCAAAGACCTGATAGTTTTATTATGATGTTACAGCTTCTTTGTCTAGCTCTTCACAAGACTCATCAGAGAAAAAGCCCTTCGCAACCTTTCCTCATGGATTTGAGGTCATAAGTTCTACTTGCTACTTTATATTCATATTTGTTAATCATTGTTCACAAATGATATAACTTGGTGGGTTAGCAACTCTGTGTGCTCACGAATAAAGCTACATTTGCCATAAAAAATAAATGAAGAGAAAGTAACTTTTTCTTGTGTTGGCCGACTTTTGTCCAAGGCTCAGAATTATATTCATGAACAGACATGCGTAAGTGTGAATCTAATAAACTCCTACTTATCTTTGGTACTACTTTGAAACATGCTTGGTCCACCTTGATTTTCTTTCTGTTTTCATCCTTCTGCCCAACAAAGTTACATTGCCTTGGTCTCTTTTGAATTTTTTGAAGTTCTTCAATTTGACAGTAATATTACTTTGCCATCTATTACTGTATTTCATGTTTTGTTTTTCTGACTTGTGTAATGTCCCTTTTTCTTATGATCAGGAATTGGTATTAGAGGTTTGTGATGAGACTGAAATTGCTGAGCTGAAAGTAAAAGTGAGCTTCTATTCTCTCGTTGTTGCTTTTGTAACAGTTATAGTAGCTTGTTGCTATTGCATTTCAGTAATTATGTTCTTTAACTAGTTGGATGTTTATCGCCCTCTTATACGTTGCATCCATTAAAATTCAAGTCAGATAAAAAAATGTGGTTTGCTCAAAATACATGACAGCAACTGATCAATATGAGGATGTTGCTCTTGGGATTTATGTCCTATCTCAATCTGTCATATTTATATAATTTCCTGCCATTTGTTGACATGATTGGAATGTTGAGCATAAGCTGATGTACTGGATAATATTTGATGTTACATTACCAAATATTATCTAACTACACAATTTTTTCTTGCTCGGGTCATCAAAAGAAGCGTGTGTGTGTGTCTGCATGGGTATTTGTAATCTTGCCAATGCCTTATTTTACTACTATTTTGACAGGTTGGAGAGTTTGAAATGAATCTTAAGCGAAATGTTGGGGCAATGGCAGCTCCGGCGATGTCCATTGTTTCCCCCGTTACACCACCACCTATTCTAACTGAGCCCATGGCTGAATCAGCTCCTGCACCACCACCACCACCACCAAAATCATCTTCAGAGAAAATTAGTCCATTTGCAAATGTTTCCATAGAGAAGTCATCAAAGTTGGCATCATTGGAGGCTTCTGGTGACAATACTTATGTCCTAATATCATCACCTACGGTATGTCAACTATTACTACTACAGTGAGCTCTACCTTCAATAATCAACAATTTCTTTGACCAGGATCATGTTTAGTTTTCATCATTTTATCTGTATCTTTGCCCTCTACGCTCCCCATCTTAGGTTGGCTCATTCCAAAGGGGCAGGACTGCGAAAGGGAAGAGGCTACCTCCTATCTGTAAACAGGTACCTACGTTTTGCTTTTCGTTTCCCATCCTCCAATAGAGTGTTATAATTTTCTTAAGGTCCATTTCGTACACACAATGGAATAAAAATGAATAGAAAAAAAAAAGCAAAAAATTGATTTTTAGAATGAAGGATAACTTGTGTCCATGCTTAAAATAAAAAATAAAAAAGAAACGAAAATGTTGAGGTTGAGTAATGATTACAAGGACATAGCTAAGGGGGGGGGGGGGGGGGGGGAAGGAAGGCTCCTCCTCCTCTTTCTCTCTTTACCTTTTCCTTTCTTTCCTTTTTTTTTCCCATGTTTATCCTTGCATTGATTTTGTTATTTCTGTTATTGGTGATTAAGCTAGTGGTTTCTAAACTTATACAATAGGTATCAGTCGCTTCAGTATTTTTCAACATGCTTTTTCTTTATTTTTTATTGGCAAACTTATCTGCAAACTGTGACTGGTAAACTGAATACTTCACCATCTTTGGTATTTACATTTGTCATATGACACTCCACACATTTTTTTCCTTAATTCAGTCACTGGATTTCTGCATGAACTCAGATGTCTACATTTGTTCTTGAATTTGCAGGGTGATGTAATCAAAGAAGGACAAGTCATAGGGTATCTGGATCAGTTTGGCACTGAACTTCCTGTCACGGTGCTCTGTCTCACTTGTTGATTGAGGATACTTTGAAATATCAACTTCTGCTGGGTGATTTTATTTTTGAATTTTTGCAGTCTAATGTAGCTGGAGAAGTATTGAAGCTACTCTATGAGGATGGGGGTATAATTCGATAACCTTCTATTTTTTGACTGTCATCAATTGTCTGACATGGGCTCAAGTAATTTTAAGCTTCTCTATGCTATTCAGTCATACTCAAAATAGAGAATGCATCTGCATGCTCCACAATAAATTATTGCAAAAATGACACAGAAACTTGCAAGAATTTTTGTAGTTTCTTTATTTAGGACCATGAACAATTAGTCTTATCATCTCTAGGACATTGGTAAGTCGTCCTTTATCTGTTGGTAGGCAATACGTTATTTCAGATACATGTTTGGCATGATGGATCGCATTAAATATTGAAATTGTTGGATATCTAGGAATTTTAAATTCAAAATATTTCATCCTTGTTTGAAAGATTTTTAATATGCATGTTAAATTAAGGAAAATTTGAACTTCCCTATATTGAAGATGCTAAAACCCTATTCTCATAATATTTTGGTTCAAGCGTCATTTATGAATTTTGAAACAATTAAGCAATAAGAGATTGAGTTACCATAAATGACGCTTGACATTCTATAGTTCCACGACTTCAATTTGACGATGGAGTAGTTTTGGAACATACACATCACCGATACATTGCTCATTGTTTTTGGGTGTTTATGACAGAGGCGGTTGGTTATGGAGACCCTCTCGTTGCTGTCTTGCCGGCGTTCCATGATATCAAGTGAGCCAGCCGTTTCCTATAGATGACGATTAGTCTTGCGGCTTTTCATAGATAGTTTTTATTTTTGGCAACAGATAGCAAGCATTTTTTTTTTTGGCAACAGATAGCAAGCATTTTTTTTTTTTGGCAACAGATAGCAAGCTTTGAGATGTGGATTTCTTCATCGATTTTTCAATTTTGCGCCGAACCAGGGGTGGGGAGGGGTATATGGGCTTGTTGGTTAAAGAGTTTTAGCAATATATTCAAGAAAAATTGCTAGTGTCTGCCTATTCGAGCAACATGTCCCTGGACGATGATACTATGGACACTAGTTTCACATGTTACTAGAAATACAATACAAGAGAGACCTTATCAAACATCTTATTTTTTTATTATGATGGTAAAAAGTAAAAGTTAGGATTTAATGTTCGGGTAAATTTATAATTTATTCCGCAAATGATAATATAAAGGACGAAAATCAATTTTGAAAGACAAATTAGATTAAGAAATGGGTGCGGTATATCAGACCAATCAAATATATTTTTTTATTTTTTAACAAAACATATGTATCTTCTCCTCTTTAAGACATTATCAAGTATAAAATGTGGGTAGCTCTTCAGATGAAAATTCTAACCTTAGTTTGTCATGTTGTGAGGTATTGATCTTTTTCACTTCGGGCTCGTTTGATATGAAGAAATGGAAGAGGAGGGAAAGTTGAGAGAGAAATTTTTTCTCTCTTCTTTACAAAATTGTCTATAGATAATTTCTAATATTCCTAAAATATACTAACAGTAAAAAAGAATATTCCCTTTATTAATGGTAAAATGGTAAATGTCCTTCTAAACAAATTTTCTCTCCTCTCCCCTTTCTTCATACCAAACACAAGGTTAGACCTAACTCTCATTGGTACAAGATGCCTAATTCCGTAGTCATGAGATGAAACAAGGCCTTTGAGCTGAGGAATATAAGAATGGGAGCAAGCCCAGGCGAGTGAGGGGGTGGCCATACTATTGACTACTATTGAGGATGAGAAGCAACGAAGCTGACGTGGAACCTTGTTTGCATGGATGGGGATGTGAAATAAGACGCACGCGCTGTCATCACCAACCAAGCTTAGTGTTGATTTGTTTTAACTTTTCAGCAATACTTTTTTTGGTTAACACAGAGTCACCTGATACTGGCGGACCCAAGGATGATAGCTTCAGAGTTCAGGATACAAGATTTTTTATGGATCCGGATTCTCTCCTCTTTCCTCTCTCTCAGAATCTCATCTGGACCGTCCAAATCTTAGATCCAACGGTCCAGATTAAATTTTTTTTTTTACTTTTGTCTTTATCAAAAAAGACAAAACTTTAATTTTTTTTTTTAAAATCTGGACTGTTGGATCAAGATTTAGACGGTCCAGATGGGATTCTGAGGGAGAGGAAAGAGAAGAAAATCTCCTTCCGATTTTTTATGCATTTACTTGGTATGATTCTTTTCTTTTCTTGTTTTTTTCCTTTTTTTTTATAAAAAATTTGCCAACAGCATTTATCTGGTATTCGGGGCTCCAATCTCCCACGTTAATTTCTTCCCATTTACAAAAAATAAATAATTTGCTAATTGAAAAAAATCGGAGATGACGGTGGAAATATAAACTAAAACAGTGGGGATTCAATCGGTGGGCAATAAAACCCAAGTCCTGGTCCATTTGGTCGCCTTTATCTGTTATATAAACAGCCACTTTCGGGTTCGGATAAGCATCAACCTCATCTCTACAAAACCCCAAGCAGCCATGGCAGTGGTCTTTTCTTCACCTCCCACAACAACAACCTCCTCCTCCCTCAATCCAAACGCCCCCTTGTTCGTCCCAATGTCCTTCCGTACAGTGGAGGATTTCTCCGATCAGTGGTGGCACCTCGTCCATTCTTCCCCGTGCTTCCGCCACTACTGGCTCCGCGAGTGCTTTCAAGATCCCCAAGCCCTTCACGACGATTTCTTGGATGATCAACTCCTATTTCAACTATACTCACGTTAGTTCTCCTGTCATCTCCTCAAATTTCCCCCTTTTCCATTCACCCTAATTTCTTTTTTAATGTGGTCAGAAAATGCATTAGAAGAGGAGGAGGAGGAGGAGGCTGGGAAGTATCATAGGGCATTGGTTACGATGGGGGCGTTCAAATGGCGTAGAGATTCAGGTTTGGCAGAACCACCGAGGTATGCTCCAAAGGCTCCCAAGATTGCAAAGGCGAGGATGATAAGTCCGAGGACCATTCAGCAGCCGAGGTAGTCTTCTTTCTCGGATCCATTGTTCCCAACCCCATCTGTACAGAGACACTCTCGTTTCGGCCTTTCTTTTCCCTCTTATGTATTAAGTATTAACTGAATTTAGCATTCAATAAAACGACAAGCTTCATCTTGGCCGTCTCATCGCTTATCATAAGGACTCTAAAATCTGCGATATGATCCAATGACAACCCCCCCCCCCCCAAAAAAAAAAAAAATCCCCCTCTCTTGAAATTTCTTTCTATGTTGATGGAAATTGAAAGTTATACGGTCCTCATGAAGAAGGTGAAAGATTGCAAGACTATGTGCATCTAAACCTCTTCAAAGACACTACTATTACCTACTACATAATACTTGTTTATGTCGCCTCAAAAAGAAAAAGCGAGTGCCCCAGGCAGAGTCAGTTGTAATAGAACTGAGACTTGGTAGTTGAGCTATCAATTTGATGTTAACTGTTCCCAGGCGGTGGCGTTCTTTCCAATCTTGTGAAGAACTCTAATGACTTGTTCCGCTGTGACGTTTCCTGTAACGGTGACCTTGTTTAGTTGGGTGTCCACGTTATAGGTCTCAATATCTGCTAAACCAAGAATTCGAATTATTATAGCCAAAAATGAATCAAGAAGCTATTATAATTGATTTAGATCCTGGGGAAGTAGGATGGAGCTGCATGTACCTTGGATCTTCTTGATGGCTTTGAGGATTTTCTTAATACAGTCGTCGCAGTGCAAACCGACTTTCAGTTCCACCACCTTGAAAGTGGAAGTCACAATTCAATTGGATGAGCGGAGAAAGATAAAAGAGTGAAAGGAATTGAAATAGAAAGAAGGGGTGATAATGAACACTTACGTTTGTCATGGCGAAAGATGATGAGATGGTACAAGAGGTGGTAATGTGGAGGCCTGGAGGGGCAGGAGTAACCATTTTATAGAAAAAGATAGGAGAGCATGGAGAAGCGCATGGTGTATTTGCAGTGGATACTTTTCCCTGGGAATTTGTGTGCAGACTCCACGACTCATGAGTCATGGTAAGATTAAAATAAAATAAGTAGTTATAATATAATTGGTTAGAACTTTAGATGAATGGTGTCATGGGAGTATTTATGACTTCCTCCTAAATTGTTATACCACTCCAAAATCATCTTAGTGTTTATATTCTCCTTTCTTTCTTTTATGAGAATACTTGCAGCCTTTGCTCTCGTTCTGACCCCGCGAATCATTGCTTTTGGCTACACAAATCGAGACAAAACTTTACTCATATTTACTTTGTATTTCGTAAATCATTTTTACTTCTGAAACTTGGCGCGGTATTTCTCTGGGAAAAACAAAAAGAAACTCTCGAGACAGTATATCCTCTCTTGTAAACATTTTAGAAGTAAAAATTAACCTTAGCCCTTTTTATGAAGATAACATGAGAGGAAATGAATAGAAAAAGAAATGAGAAAAAACAAGTTAACAAAAGAAATGAGAACGAAAGTATTAATTGAGGGAATAGATGGGTGAGTAAAGCTAAAGGTAAAGTTAAGGATGTAAAATCATCAAGTGCATGATTGAAACAATCGGGCACGCCCTCCAACACTTTCCCTCCACTCGCGATGATCGCGGCAAATGTTGCTTTCGACCAATCTACATATAATTAATGTAATGTAAACAGGTTCGACAAAACCGCACCATATAGCTCATTGTTTAAGATTTATAATGTTATGAACGGACCCACGTTAATTATTTGACTCATTGGTGCCAGATACTTTGAACCAAAAACATGTAAAGTCGCTCCTTCCTTGTGAAATAAAGTGACCACAAACGTCGTAAAAAGGAAAAAGGAAAAAGGAAGCCGTTTTCTCCTTTTTCTTTGATTGAAAATATGCTCATAGCAGGACCACATTAAACGCAAACACTGTCGCAGGCTTGAAGTTTCCGTGTAGCTCTGGCATCTTAATTCTTAAAGTGCCTTTTCTTTTCTCCCTCATGCGTGAGATGAGATAATACATTCCGCTCCAATTTATTCCACACAAAGGGATAAGAAAATAATAACAAATTGGTCTTCAAAAATTGAACATTGGTTGCAAAAATAAACCGTATTCAAAGTACAAAGATCTCAAGGCACAAATAATTTCTTGTATGGAGTAGCTTGTATTCGCACATTTCATTTCATATATTAGTAGACTCTGCTGAGACTCTATATGTATGTTTTTAAGAAAAGTTATCCTTCCCCCTTTCTATTTCTTTTTTTCTTTTTACCAGATCAAGTAAATGAGGTGAAACGGCTCAACATTTGATGGTGTTTCCGTTATTATTTGCCGGACGGACCAGAAGTGAGCATCCCGGAACGAGTACGAGTCTACGACATAACCGCTAACCAAACAATGAAATCATAAAACGCGCAAAAAAGATATTAGGAGTATTCGCTTTCTACGCGCTCAAGAAATGGAGCGTGGATTCCCTTACTCGCCTCAGCGCACGCCAAGTCGTTGACGCAGAAATTTCACCTCTTGGTAGATCCATCTTGGGCCGTAGAAATAAACCACAGTTAATCCAGCTGCGACCAATCATAACCCGCCACCTATCATCTCGTTTTCCCATTGGCGAGTCCGAAAGCGAGGAGGTTCGTCTTCTTCATCCAAAAGCGACAACTTATTCGATGGCCCTCCTCCTTGAGGTGAAATTGAATCAGGAAGAGGGACATGGGAAATGCCCTGCGATTTCTGTACGGCCATTGCTGTACGCCCACCGCTGCTGGTGACTCCGATTCACTTGGCCCTCACGGTGTTTCCTCCGCCACCGTCGGCGTAACCGCACTTGCCCAAGATCTCTTCCACTTTGATATCACCTCCCAGGTTTCTTGATTCCTTTCCTCTTCTTCGTTTCACTATATAATTGCTGTTTTCATTTTTTTCTTTAGGATATTTTAGGTCATCATGATTCTTCTTCAATTTCCTTTCAAATCCATTCTCCTAGCTTGGCGACTCTTTTGACCTTTCATACTTTTAGAAATCTTGAATGTAGTCTAGTTCAGCCAGGGGAAAAAAAAAAAGCAAGTTGCCAAAAAAATTAGGCAGAGTTTTGAAAAAGCAAAATTCACTTGCCTCCAAATTAATTTTGTAGGATCATGAGAAGGCTATGCTTGGTTCATGAACCATTATAATCTGGGTACACATCAGATTCCAATTCTGATAAACTTGGAAGAATGCGCTGCAAAGAAAAGTAGCTTGCATTGAGGGCCTTTGTCTTTGTCAATCTGTCAATATTTCTAGTGTCTACGGAGTTTTTTGTGGAAGCTTACAGGGATAAACGTAAAATTTTAGTTATGATTGATGAATTCAGCTAACTCTTTGATATAATCTCACTTTACTTAGTTTGTTGTTTGGAAATAATATTATGTCAAGTGAGTCCTTTCAAAATTTAACATCAATTCTCATTATTTTTCCTCTCGCTTGTTAAGGTCCCCGAAGGACTAAGCAAGCATGTCGTGTCATCAAAGAAGGCGCAAGCTAACTGGTAAAGTAAACATCATTTTCTTCAACTCTAAAGGTAGAAATATAGAAATTAATACCCTCTGACTTATAAGATGCTTTTCACAAAATGTGCAGGTACAGAAAACTAGTAGATGCATGGAAGGAATCAAAACCCCCTCCGAAAACCCCTGAGGAAGCAGCTAGACTCATCATTCAGACTCTTAAAAGACATCAAAAGGCTGATGTGGAGGTACAATAAAATGTTTCCCAAAATTTTATAGGGTCATCCAGGATATACTAACAGTTTTGCTCCCTTGATATTTAAAGGGATTGTTGGCTTTCTATGATCTTCCTCAACCACATGTCCTTGTCCAAGCAACTTATGAACCCCCTGCTTCCTTGCCGGAAGGGATACAATTTGAATTACACACTCTGCCGGTAGGAACATCATTCTTGTGTAAAATAAAATTAAGAAGCAAGTAGATGTATTTCAGTTAGTTGACTGTATCAATGAATCTAGGTTGATGCAAAAGCAGTAGCGGATGGTGATACTGTAACAGTTTATGTGAGCACAGCGGACCCCAGAGAGTCATCATTTGTCCCCAGTCATGTCCATGCAGCTGCAGTTCAAAGATCAGGAGCTCGTGCTCAAAGAAACTATGCAGAGGCCGATGCTCTCCACCAGCAAATTATTGATTCGGGATATCGGTTGGTGTTGTAGTTTTCTAACGTTAATTGACTATGCTTATAATTGGAGATAAACTTTGAAAAAGTTTCTTGTTTAGGGTGATTAATCTTCAAAACGAGGAAGTCCTCGCACGGAAGTACAGAATTCGACTAAGGTAATCCTCATATATAAATTGATTATTAGAAGACTCAAAGCTGCTGTTGTGGATGGATAGCTAATAATTAATGTATATTCTGAGAGAAGAAAACAGGGGAATTGACGCTCCAGAGGGTAAAATGCCATTTGGGGAAGAAGCTAAAATAGAACTGAAAAAAATTGTTCAAGGGAAGTCTTTGAGGGTCCTTGTCTATGGTGAGGATCGTTATGGACGTTGCGTGGGTGATATTTATTGCAATGGCCTTTTTGTACAGGTATCAATTTGCTCCGAATCTAACTTGCTTAACCTTTGTCAAACTTACAATTATCTAAGTTTTTTTGGTTCTTTTTGGCTGATTGATAAGGAATTGATGCTAAAGAAGGGATTTGCATGGCATTATGCAGCCTATGACAAGAGAAAGGAATTAGAAACAGTCAGTCACTTGTGCTTTTTGCCAATTTCTTAAATCTTAATTGGGAGTTGTGTTGTGTTTTTCCTTATTAGATGTTGTGTCTTATTATAGTGGGAAAAAGAAGCTAGAGCAAAGCGGGTAGGACTATGGGCTTCATCAAATCCAGAAAAGCCATGGGAATGGAGGAAGGACCGACGAGAAGGTAGATGACAGGGTCCTCTTCTACCTTGAGAATGAATCGCCATGCCAAGTAGCATCCTTAAAATGGCGCAATATGAGTTGAATTATCAACAAATTTCTATGTAACCAAAAGGGCAAAGGATTCTTTTTAGGTTTAAAGAAAGAAAACTTGTATAACGTGTATTTGTATTGTAGAGTATTTCAATTGATGAAGGCACGTTGCATATTCAGTCGGCCCTATATCCTCGTAAACTGGCGCATGTAAGGTGGCAGAGAAACAGAAAGACGTGGGGAATCAATATCCTGGAAAAGGACCATGTTATCTTGATGCATAATACATATGAATGATGTTTTGGCCATATATGGTTAGCTTAGGTGGCAGACAAGAATTGGGTAAGATGAGTAGAAGTGAAGATTTATATCCTAATAATATACGAGTAACAAAAAGATTATTGCGATATTTTTGAGTTGGGGGTTCTAACGAGAGAAGCAGCGATTGCGATTGTTTACGGTGCTTTGAGCCTTTGAGTATTTATGCGTGTGCGGGCGCAGTGTCTAGCGACTTTTCGCATCCCTATTATTTGGTTCAATTCATCAGATATTTAAACAATTTAATTATGTTCTGATCATGACATGATGAAAGTGACAAGAACGAGTTGCGTGGCAAATGATGGTGACATGCACTTTTAACTTTGATGTAAGGCTCTGGGCATTCAAAGGAATCCGCAAATGAATTATGGGAAAAGGATCATTTTTGTTTTGGAGGTTGTCTTAGAAGTATTGGATACTTATAAATTTTTTTGGGATCATTTTTACCTTAGAAATTCAGTTTATCAGGCTTTCTGAGTTTCCAGTCAGTTAAATAGGATAGATCAAGATCCCAATCTGGACTTGGATTTTTAACCTTCTAGGGAGAGTCTTGTCATCAAGATTGACATTGTAATCAGGCTGGATAGTTAAAATAACACTACCATTGCTAAGAGTAGTAAGAAGAGCACCAATAAGAGCGTGAGAATAGTTCTTATAGGTGGAATCTAGAAGAGCCACTTTAGCAGTAACTGGAAGCCCCTTTCTGCCATGAAGAGTAAGAGCGAGACGGACAGCACCAAAATGAAGATGGGTGTATCCTTCTGATTTCCACTTTTCAATGAGATCTGGAGAGATCTCAATTGTGGAGTATTGTTCCTGGAGGGTTACTGGAAGAGTACATTGTTCTAGTCTGGTAGACTGGACAATTTCCTTAACATCTGGCCTTCTCGTTCTGATTAATGATCTGACAGAACTCGTAAAAGAGTTGGTTCTATGATAATAGCTGTATGGGCTGAGAAGTGGTAAATTAGTAGATCCAGAGATACGATCAGAATGATGGGTAACTTCATCATCAAATTGTCTATTGTCTGCAGAATCATGCCTATGATCTTGAACTTCCTAACTCTACTACAGATGCTCTTGTTGCCATTTCGAACAGAGCAGATGAAACATCCATCATCCAGATTCCCAGGCAGATTCCAAAAGATGAACTAGCCCAGATCATGCCTATGGAATGGATCAGCAATTACGAGAAGCTTTTCCATGAAAAACAACCTGATGTCCATACCTCTACACCACCAAAGGTTGAAGACCTTGGAAATGGTGTATCAAAGACCACTTTCACAAGACCTAGTACTTCTGGACCAGCAAACCCACATCCTCGTGGAAGGCTTTTGTCACTAACACCTGCTTATACACCCTCTAGAAAAGACCCTCCAATTGCTTGGGTTAACCAGGACGCCAAGCCCTGTTATGTCTCACATATCAATGGTCATTTCTTATGGGATGCTCCAGGATCAGGAATGTGTGCTCCAGAATGTGAATGTGACACTCCTGAATGGTGGGAAGATTCTGATGATGAACAAGGATTATATCCTTGTAAGCATGCCCACAAGCAGGCATTAAAAAACAAGTCTGCTTCTAGATCTTCTTGCAGATCTCACAATCACAGGAAGTTTGATAATGATGATGATTATGGCTCTTCTCAGCTGTTTTCATCTCGACGATCTACACGTCGATGTCAACCTCCTCCTCCTCCAGCAAAATCTTCAAAAGATATGTCTCTTGTTGAGTTGATGCTAGAAACAGGTCATCATGACCTTGTTAAAAGATATTTTCCGGATGTTGTCCTAAATACTCCACCAGAACTCCTTGTGGTTACATCATCTCCAGCCACTCCTCAACCTATCTCTTGTATTGCTATGCTCAATCCTTATGAAAAGGAATTTCCTTCTCTTGAAAGAAGAGTTGATCAAGCCAACAAGATTTTGTCTAAACCATATGCTAATCCCAGTACAGTTGATGCCCAAGGAAACTTCCAATCCTCACAAACTGAAGAAGTCTTGAATTGGCAAACTCAAAATGCTGTGTGTCAGAATCACACCTTGCTAAGGATTGATTCCAAGCTTGACTCTCTGACTACCAAGACAGAAGGACTAGTATACCAGATTGATCAAATATCTGAAGAGGTAAAGAATCTGTACCTCTATCAAAAGCAGCAAGCGATCAAGTTGGATGCAGAACTAAAGGCTCTTATCGAAAGAGGGTACATGGGTTCCCAGTTCAAGTAGAAAGAAATTGAACTCCAGGCTATTCAGCAAGATTTAAAGAGAATCGAGCTAGATATTGCCAAAAAACAGTCTCAGGCTATATATGAGCCCTATCCTTCATTTTCAACCATTCCAGCCCCTTTGTTCCCCTCATCACCTACGGCTTACCCAGAAGAGGCAGATTATAGCAAACAGTTCAAATTCAATTGTCCATTGTTTGCTCAACTATCACCACCTAAAAAACCCCCACAAGATAGACCTCAACTCCAACCAAAACCTCATTTTACCTACTGATAAGTAGATATTGTATGATTAAATAAGTATAGATTCTGGAATATATTGGATTGATTTTATTAATATCTTATGCTTATTTAATTATCTTTTAAATACTTATCTATCTTTTAAGTAAATATAGGATAAAATGATATTATAACAGAAAATCTATTGATATCCTATTTAATTGTGCAGAGATATTATCTGATCTAAGAGAGGAGAAAAGATCGGAAGGACACAATATTATTGGGCAAGAAATTCAATTAAAAAGGATATGACTTATTATATTAAATAATATAATATGTTAAAAGGAAGGAATCCACGTGATAGAGGGTAATCAGATGAAGAATGAAGACAAAGCAATTGGAAAAGACGTGGACCCCACGTGGTTGAAAAGATATGAGATCTGGTAGATATTATTTTGGATCCAATTAGTTATTAGCTCCACGGATAAAACAAAGAAAAAATTTCTATATATTAAAGCGACGGACACCTCGCATAAGAGAAGCACGTAGAAAAAGAAGAGACGCACAGCAGGAGGGGGAAAACGCAGAGGCAGAGCACGCACGCTGACGATCAGCAGGAGTTTGATTTATCTTCTATTATTTTGTTAACCTAGCCATGCTTGGCTAGTTTTCTTTGGTAGTTAGGGAGAGGATGAACCCTATGTGAATTTTAAATATTTGATTGAATTCCTGATTGATCTTTATTTTCTTGATTGAATGAATTATCTTTGCTTAAAGCTTTCTTAAAGACTGATCACCTTTTAGATTGTTCATAGGTTAGTGTATGACAATAGAGATGTTGGTACATTTAACCAGAACCGTTAATTCATCATAAAGTTGCATGACCTAGACATAGGCTTAGGAGTTTATGCGATCTCATAAATTCTGGATTAGAATATGATCTTTCCAAACAATACTAAGACATTAGGTTGTTTTCAAAGATAACGGACTAAGGTAGCATCAAGACATTGGGACTTAGTCTAATTTTAGAGAATTGATCGTCAATCACGAGAATAATAATCAATTAGGGATTCAATTTAAATATTTGGAGGAACATAGGGGGATTCTCATCCCTAACTGCGTTTTTCTTGATTTTGGAATACTCATTTTTTTTACTCTCTCAACTGTTCTTGAATTCTTGATTCTTGATTCTTTTTTTTCTTTATTTAATTCTTTAAATTCTTTTAACCTCATATTACTCGATTCATCCAACTAAAGCAAAAATAGCAAAATTAGTGATTGGAATACTATTCCTCGTGGGACGATCTTTTTCTCACTACTTTATTACTTATAACGATCGGTGCACTTGCCGAAGTCGCTATCACCTACCCTAGACCAAGACCACCATATTTTAATCCTTATTGCACCTAGGAACCAGGATCTTATTCAGGGTCTAAAGGAATCCATATCAATGACTCCTTTTCCAGTTCCCCACAAGCAAAGAAGCCTCCTCAGCATTCTCAACCTACCCAGTCAACCACCTACTCATCTGTTACTGCAACCTCATCTTCCTCACAATCCACCACACCAACCATCAATCCTCCCCATATAGGAATCCTGCAAAGCCCAAACCAATTTGCTCCTTTACAGGACTCATCAGACTCAGAAGAATCACAGTTAGAAAGTTTTTCTGAGACTGATTCCAGCTCTGAAATAGCTGATATCTCAAGAATTGCTATGGTTAGACCTGGTGAAGATGAAGACATTGATGAATCATATGTTGAACAACCTGAAGATCGACCTCAAGGTCAGAACCATGATTACAGACCCACCAACGGTCCATGGTTCACTTTTGACAACATTCCTTATGATGAATGGAAATTTCGCCTTGAAGAATTCAGTGCTTGGATAGATTTGCAGATTACAGCAAATCAAATTCCCCTTAGACAGGCATTACAGGAACTGGAATTTGGAAAAGGTTTTCTGGGACAGTTTTTTGCAAAATGTCCTGGCTTCCTGCAAATGAAGCACTTGGAGCCTTTAGAGAAAGGTTTTCTAGACTTAAAAAATCTAGGTTTCCTTCTGAACTTTGATCTTCGAGATTTCTTGTAAGGTTTCTGAGTAGATTGAGAATAATGGCGATAATGAGACTTCTTCTTGGAAGGACAGTTACAATCCTTGTGGTCTTTACATTTAATCTTCAAATACGGTTTCTTGCATGCAGGTTTGAACTTGTAAGCCTTCTTCTGCATATCCTTGAAAAACTTATGTTGTTCACAGAGTTTATCAAGAGCATTGAGAGCAAGTTGGTACAATTCCCCTATAGAGATGTCAGCCATATCTCTCTGGAGAGCATTGATACTTCTGTTAAGCTTTGCTTGAAGCTCATCAGGAAGGGAGGCAAAACCGGAGGGTGGATGTATCAGGGTCCAAATGACACCAACAAAGTCATTGGGACCTTGATCTATCCTATCTAACTGACTGGAAACCCAGAAAGCCTGATAAACTGAAAATTATTAAACCGGAGGGTGGATGTATCAGGGTCCAAATGACACCAACAAAGTCATTGGGACCTTGATCTATCCTATCTAATTGACTGGAAACCCAAAAAGCCTGATAAACTGAAAATTATTATACTGAACGATTACTAGGAAATACATACATTGATGGAAAGATACTTAAATCCAGTGGACAGTCTGAGCCTCTTGGGACTTTACCTCTTGCCCTACGCTCAAGGACACTTTAGGATTCAAGCATCTTCCCAATCAAGGCATACAATACTGGTAAGTTCAATATCCTGATTTTCAGTACTCTCTCATATTGGATTGCGGTCTTGATTCTATTCTGATGCATAGGATCCTCATGATGAGGCAAGTGCAGAGCATACTTGGAATCTATGAAGCAGATAATACTAACATACTAAGAACTAGGGTTTTTAGAAACAAGGAGGAAGGTTTAGAAGTAGGCCATATAAGAACACACTGGAAATATTATTGATTCTGCGATCTGATTACAACTGAAAACAAGGCCTGCTTATGTAGAGGAGCAGTGCCAATACAGGACAAGGCAAATAATAAAACGTACTAGTAAAAGTAGTGGATGAAAATAAAAGTGGTAGACAACAGGACAGGATAGTACAGAAATTATTATGTAAAACACATGACGCCTGAAAAAGTAGCAGGAGACACGTAGTACATTTTAAACACATGGGCTAAAACCGGGAACGGGTTGGAAACTGGTTGCCGACAGTGTTGGTTCTGTTCAAGGGGACCCCTTGCAGATGGGCTCGTGACTTAGAGAGAGATTATTGTTATCACCGTCGCTGTCATAATAGTTGTCCTGGATGTAGCTAAGCGGATCAAAATTACTGTAATAAGGATCTGGGCCTGCTGAACCATCATCTGGGCTTTGAGCCTGTAGCTGAGTACAGTGGGCTGGAAAATGAGATGAGCTTGGTATTGAAAGGGACAGCTGTGTGAAATGGTCTTAACAATCATCCTCATATGGGTCTTGAGAATCCTGGAGAATATTTCCCTGAGAGTCAGGGGGAAGCTCTGCTGCTTGTGAGGAAGTGGCTTGGTAGGATGACACATAGTGTGGTTCTGGCTTGTACAATTCGTCATATGCATATGCTTTTTCTTCACTGGGTATTGGGCCAAGAAGGGTGCAGTCTTTTGAAACACATTTATTGTAATTGGCAAGGATGAGGCCAAGTTCTTTCCATTGCTCTAGGTCTGGCTGGATCCAATCGAGAGATTGAGGCCAAAGTTGGACATTGGTCTCTAGTTCAACACCATCTGGTTTCTGTGCATGATAAGACCTGCTAAGAAAAAACACACACGAAAATCTTTTTTGTTTTGCTTTTTTAACAGACCAGAGATTATGTTTTTCTATAACATTAAACAGAGAACCTCTCCAAATATGAAGAGGGGCAAAGAGAGTGAAGAGTTTGACAAGGGCTGAGTCTGCATTGTGACTATTACAGATGTGATGATAGACAGGAAGTGGAGCAAGGGCAATGGAACTGGTATGGAGAATGGTCATTGACCAGACATACCAGAGAAGTTCATCAGGTATAGGACCTTGAATGAACGGGACAGTGGTGTAGGGACAGATAGAGCTGAAATGTTGGACTTTAGGGATGAGGTCAGTTTTATTGAAGAGAAGATGAAGCCAGGAGTAAAGATGCTCATGGGCATATTTCTGGAAGTCTGTGAAGGAGTGGAGATCTGCATCAGGGGGAAAAATAGTTGCTTTGCGATAGAAAGGCATGGTGGTAGAAAGATGGGTTTCTGAGAGTGTGAGAATGTAGAGAATTTGTGGATGAGGAAGAGGAGTCTTCTGGGGCCTGGAAAGGAAATCAGCAAGGATGTTTTGTGGTCCTTTAAGGTGTTTAACTGAGAAATTATAGCGTGAGAACCAGTCTTTCATCAGAGTAGCTGGGCATCTGGCAGTAGCTTCTTCTTTGGGTCAAGCATCTTTGGAAAAGACGTGTTGTCCATTTCTACTGTAAAGTGATAGGCGCTGAGATGAAAATTGAACTTTTCAATTCCCCGTTTGACAGCAAGGATCTCTTTGTAGGTAGCATGGTAATGCTTTTCAGAGTCCTTAAATTGTCCACTTGCGTGTCCACAGTAGTCTCGGACTCCATTAACTTCCTCAAGAAGTATTGCACCCCAGTAGTCTTCACTAACATTAGTCTGTAAGATCCTCTGTCCTTGATCTGAGATTTTTAGTGGTGGAGGATTTTGAGCAATCCTTTTGAGGGTAATTACAGCATTTGTCTGAACCTGTGACCATGGTGGTGGATTCTTTTTCAGCATTTTGTACAGGTGGCTGGTATGATGGGACAATTGAGGAATGAAATCTCTTAAGAAGTTAACAATTCCAAGAAATTGTTGAACTTGTTTATGGGAGAGATTATCATCAGGAAACCATAACAATTCTTGAGCAATGTGTGGACCTGGGCTGTATCTACCATTCTTGAAGTGCATCCCAAGGAAATCAACTTCCTTGATTCCAATATCACTTTTTTTAGAAGAGAGCATAATCCCATGTTGGGCCACTATTTGGTAAAACTGGGCCAAAAGAAATTGATGTTCTTCTTCAGTTGACGAGAACAGTAGGATATCATCAATGTAAATGAGAGCATTATTGATAATGGGCTCAAATATTTTGATCATGGCCTTCTGAAATAGTGACGGAGCTACTTTGAGTCCAAAGGGCATTACATTCCATTGATACTGAGCATTTGGTATGCAAAAAGCTATCTTGGGCCGGTCTTGTGGTTGGATTCCAAGTTGCCAGAAACCTGCTTTAAGATCAAACTTTGAGAAAACATGGGCTGAGCCTTTTAATTGGGCAAATAGGGCTGTGGGCTTAGGAAGAGGAAATTTGTCATCTTGGAGAAAATGATTAAGAGGCTTATAATCAATAACAAGTCGTTTCTTGCCTCTTTTGATTTCAGATCTCTTTTCAACATAAAATGCTTGGCAAGCCCATTCAGATTTGGTTGGCTCTATAAGACCTTGCTTTAATAGTGCTGCACATTCTTCTCGGGCTAGAAGAAAGGCTATGATAGGTGCTGGAATCGTTCTGTGCTATCTTTTTGCCAAAGTTGCTATCTTTTTGCTTTAATAATTTTGCAAAAAACTGTCCCAGAAAACCTTTTCCAAATTCCAGTTCCTGTAATGCCTGTCTAAGGGGAATTTGATTTGCTGTAATCTGCAAATCTATCTAAGCACTGAATTCTTCAAGGCGAAATTTCCATTCATCATAAGGAATGTTGTCAAAAGTGAACCATGGACTGTTGGTGGGTCTGTAATCATGGTTCTGACCTTGAGGTCGATCTTCAGGTTATTCGACATATGATTCATCAATGTCTTCATCTTCACCAGGTCTAACCATAGCAATTCTTGAGATATCAGCTATTTCAGAGCTGGAATCAGTCTCAGAAAAACTTTCTAACTGTGATTCTTCTGAGTCTGATGAGTCTTGTAAAGGAGCAAATTGGTTTGGGCTTTGCAGGATTCCTATATGGGGAGGATTGATGGTTGGTGTGGTGGATTGTGAGGAAGATGAGGTTGCAGTAACAGATGAGTAGGTGGTTGACTGGGTAGGTTGAGAATGCTGAGGAGGCTTTTTTGCTTGTGGGGAACTGGAAAAGGAGTCATTGATATGGATTCCTTTAGACCCTGAATAAGATCCTGGTTCCTGGGTGCAATAAGGATTAAAATATGGTGGTCTTGGTCTAGGGTAGGTAAAATGAGGTTTTGGTTGGAGTTGAAGTCTATCTTGTGGGGGTTTTTTAGGTGGTGATAGTTGAGCAAACAATGGATAATTGAATTTGAACTGTTTGCTATAATCTACCTCTTCTGGGTAAGCCGTAGGTGATGAGGGGAACAAAGGGGCTGGAATGGTTGAAAATGAAGGATAGGGCTCATATATAGCCTGAGACTGTTTTTTGGCAATATCTAGCTCGATTCTCTTTAAATCTTGCTGAATAGCCTGGAGTTCAATTTCTTTCTGCTTGAACTGGGAACCCATGTACCCTCTTTCGATAAGAGCCTTTAGTTCTGCATCCAACTTGATCGCTTGCTGCTTTTGATAGAGGTACAGATTCTTTACCTCTTCAGATATTTGATCAATCTGGTACACTAGTCCTTCTGTCTTGGTAGTAAGAGAGTCAAGCTTGGAATCAATCCTTAGCAAGGTGTGATTCTGACACACAGCATTTTGAGTTTGCCAATTCAAGACTTCTTCAGTTTGTGAGGATTGGAAGTTTCCTTGGGCATCAACTGTACTGGGATTAGCATATGGTTTAGACAAAATCTTGTTGGCTTGATCAACTCTTCTTTCAAGAGAAGGAAATTCCTTTTCATAAGGATTGAGCATAGCAATACAAGAGATAGGTTGAGGAGTGGCTGGAGATGATGTAACCACAAGGAGTTCTGGTGGAGTATTTAGGACAACATCCGGAAAATATCTTTTAACAAGGTCATGATGACCTGTTTCTAGCATCAACTCAACAAGAGACATATCTTTTGAAGATTTTGCTGGAGGAGGAGGAGGTTGCCATCGACGTGTAGATCGTCGAGATGAAAACAGCTGAGAAGAGCCATAATCATCATCATTATCAAACTTCCTGTGATTGTGAGATCTGCAAGAAGATCTAGAAGCAGACTTGTTTTTTAATGCCTGCTTGTGGGCATGCTTACAAGGATATAATCCTTGTTCATCATCAGAATCTTCCCACCATTCAGGAGTGTCACATTCACATTCTGGAGCACACATTCCTGATCCTGGAGCATCCCATAAGAAATGACCATTGATATGTGAGACATAACAGGGCTTGGCGTCCTGGTTAACCCAAGCAATTGGAGGGTCTTTTCTAGAGGGTGTATAAGCAGGTGTTAGTGACAAAAGCCTTCCACGAGGATGTGGGTTTGCTGGTCCAGAAGTACTAGGTCTTGTGAAAGTGGTCTTTGATACACCATTTCCAAGGTCTTCAACCTTTGGTGGTGTAGAGGTATGGACATCAGGTTGTTTTTCATGGAAAAGCTTCTCGTAATTGCTGATCCATTCCATAGGCATGATCTGGGCTAGTTCATCTTTTGGAATCTGCTTGGGAATCTGGATGATGGATGTTTCATCTGCTCTGTTCGAAATGGCAACAAGAGCATCTGTAGTAGAGTTGGGAAGTTCAAGATCATAGGCACGATTCTGCAGACGATAGACAATTTGATGATGAAGTGTAGCCATAATGGCTTGGGAGTCTTGCTCGGCTCCTGTAATCTGGACTTGGACTTTTAACCTTCTAGGGAGAGTCTTGTCATCAAGACTGACATTGTAATCAAGCTGGATAGTTAAAATAACACTACCATTGCTAACAGTAGTAAGAAGAGCACCAATAAGAGCGTGAGAATAGTTCTTATAGGTGGAATCTAGAAGAGCCACTTTAGCAGTAACTGGAAGCCCCTTTCTGCCATGAAGAGTAAGAGCGAGACGGACAACACCAAAATGAAGATGGGTGTATCCTTCTGATTTCCACTTTTCAATGAGATCTGGAGAGATCTCAATTGTGGAGTATTGTTCCTGGAGGGTTGCTGGAAGAGTACATTGTTCTAGTCTGGTAGACTGGACAATTTCCTTAACATCTGGCTTTCTCGTTCTGATTAATGATCTGACAGAACTCGTAAAAGAGTTGGTTCTATGATAATAGCTGTATGGGCTGAGAAGTGGTAAATCAGTAGATCCAGAGATACGATCAGAATGATGGGTAACTTCAACGAGATTTTCTATTTTACTGGCAAGAGTTCGTTTCATAGCTGGGAAAGATGTCTAGGAACAAAGGGAGTGATGAAAGATGAAGAATCAGAAGTAGATGATCTAGGGGTTTCACTCATGTTTGAGATTTGTTTCCTACTCACCGTCATCCTAAGTATTTTAGTGCTATCTGCAAAATCGTCCAGGCTCTGATACCAAACCGGATTAAATTTGACTGTTAAATATGCTTTTTTGACTACCATATGCACAGGTGGCAAGCTGTATGGGGGAAAAGAAAGCCCTACCCCAGTTTTTTTTTTTTGAGATAAAAAGACAAACCGAAGTTTGAAAGAGTTTGAGGGATAAGACTATGATAGTCTACCCCAACTTTGACTAAACGTTGGCTCCACAATCAACCTCCCAGCTCTTCGATCTTTTCAAGTCCCAACAATGGCTTCGATCTTTTCAAGTCCCAACAATGGCTTCCCAGCTCGCATCACTCATCGCCTCCCATTGAAGTCCCCACCAGTCGGAATATTTGTACCCACAACGTGGAGGAATAAAAATCAGAAATCAACAACTATCCAAAAGCTTTCAAAAATTAGGGGGGGAAATAAAAAATTGAACCACAATCACAAAATAAAGATGGAAAATTTGAACCCCAAAACTAAGAAATAATCGTAGAAGAGGAGATATTTGTCGCTAAAGGGAGATGAGAGATCGCTCTCCTTGCCTCCTTCGACATCAATATGAGTCCCTCCCCAATTGCGCCCCATCGTTTTCAATCGGCGGCAACTGTGTCAGCTGTCCGAAATCTGTGTTCACCTTAATTAGCAGCCACGCTTTACGCATTCTTGGTGTTTGACATTGATGGCTACGGGAAAAACTCGTAGTGGAGGAGCTTCAAATGGTGATGAAGAGCCTAAAAAACTATTGCTCGTTGGCAGAGTGCTGGCCAATGATTCACAGCATCGATAGCATCAGTGACGGCCAGATTGATTTTAAGGAGTTTTAAGTGATGATGATGGCGGGATCTCGCCGTGATTCCAGCAACACAGTGAAGCCGGAAACAAGAAGAAGAAGAAATAACTCTCTGAAATCCTACTTATATAGAGAAAGTGAGAGGGAGGGGGGGGGGGGAGAGATGGATGAGGTGTTGATGTGGCATATGGATGGATTATTATGTGGCTTTTAATCCTATATGGTAGTGTCATGTTAGCATAATTAAAGTCAATTAATTGTTAACCATATGAGTCTGTTAAGTCACGATAAAATTACTCTGATTTAGAAACTTCCAAAACAAAAATGATCTAAAAAAAATACTTTTAAGGGCCCAGTGCTCATAAAACAAAAAAAACTTCCCCCGCTCAAAAACTTTTCCCATGAATTATTCCTTACTCGTATAAATAACTAAATAAGCAAATCACACCACGCCAATTCCGAATTCCTCATTAGCGATTAAAATACTTATTCGTACCAGTAAAGAAACGGGAGCACATAAGTTTCTTACCTGTACGGAGGGATGAGACATTTTTTAAATATATATTATATTTATTTAGATTTAAATTATATCTTTCTTAGAATGTATTTTGGACTCAGTATCTCAAATTAATTAATTTCTAGGATACTGGTATTATAGAAGAAATATTTCTGAATACAGGACTGGAAACTAATTAATTTGAGTGGGTGTAAAAAAATTCTAAAAAACCGCATATAATTTAAATAAATATATTATATAAAAAATAAAAATAAAATGTACTCATTCCTCTAATAGAGGGACAAGCACATAAGGTGCACATAAAAATGTGCACCTAATGTGAACCCGTAAAGGAACGTGTTTGGATCCTATCCATCCTTTGAATAGCCACGGTGTACTCGTCCCATCTGAATCATTTAGATTTGATTTTTTTTTTTACTTTTTTTTAAAAAAATATTTTTAATAGGTAGAGAATCTAAATTAAAAATAATCTCTTAACTAATATTTTTTTAAAAAATTATTTTTTTATTAAAAAAATCGGTTCGGACAAGTAAATCAAGTACTGTGTTGAATAGCCACCGGTTCCGAGTAAATCATGCACCGTGTTGAAAATAACGAGAGAGCCAACATTCAGTAAAAAGTGTCATTACATCAAGAGTCAAGATTTGATCCTAGCTAGAAGCATTACCCACATCCCACTTTATGTCCATCACCTCCTAGCCTCATTTGGATTTTTCTCTCTCTCAAAATTATAATTTCTTTTAGATTTAGAGGGTAAAGTATTCTCTTCTTTCCTTTTTATATTTAAACTCGTGTTCTTGAATCATACGAGTCTTCGAGAAAAAAGGAAAAAAAAAAATCATACCAGTCTTTATTTGATCCCTAAACAACGGCCTCAGGAGTGTCAGGCTAATACATACCACAACGATGCGCATAACAAGGGGGAATCCCAACGTGGAAAACGAACACACACAGACTTTGTCTTATTGGTTCATCAAAATACCAGAATACAGCATCGTCATACAAGAGATTCCCGGCGACCACTGGGATATACCCATCACGCTTCCAAACATAATCCCTCACACGCACGCAAACAGGCCAAGCGATAGATAGATAAAGCTGTACTATAAAAGCGCACAATATAACCAGGGCAACGAGAATCCTATTTCCCTTTTCCCTGGACAGTAGGAAGACGTAGTGGAAGAGCAATTGAGAGCAAAGTCCCGGCCTTTTATGTCTTAGTCGCCATCAATGGCCGGAGGGACTCAGTTACAGAGTTAAAGAGCCAGTACTAGTCCCGGCACGGATTTGCCGAGGAGGTTGGAGACGGTGCTCTCCCAGAGGGAGTTGGGATGGCCGAAGCGGGTGACGGTGAGGGAAGTGTCCAAGTACTCCCTGACTTGGGTAATTATCCCATCCGCGACGGTCAAGGCGTGGACCCAGGAGATGGAGCAGGAATGGTCGCAGCCCTCGACGACGACGGTGGGGCCGAAGGAGGCGATCGACTGAGGAAGAAAGCAGAAGGAGGAGGGTTGACCGGTGAGCAGGCGCATCAAAAACTGGTGGGAGGGAGGACCGTGGAACCACCACTCGAGATCGGCAGCCACAATCTGGACCACAGTGTCGGAGTCACCTGAGTTCAGGGCGTCATACAGAGTCAAAACCAGCTTCTTACAGCTGGAAGCATCGTCTGCGTCGCCTCCTTGAGAGTTAGCCAGTTCTTGAAAGAGAGAGAGTAAATAGGGTAATGTGTGGGAAGTAGAATGGATTTATGGAAGACGGGAGCTGAAGGTGGAGGAGGGCGGTATTAATAGGGAAATCCTCTGCATTCACTCACTGTCCCTTTTGTGCTGACCATTCATCGTCCCGCTTACTAATGTGGTGACTGGTGACGTGGCCATTTGAGCTTGAGACACACAGCATGCCATGCCCGCAGTCAAACTTGGGAGCACCATTTTTCATCTCATGAGTAGAAAGTATAGTCATCACTTCAAAAATGAAAACGGCGCACCCCAGGCGAGGCGGACCGATCGAAGGGAGGGAGGTGAAAAACGGTGGGAGATTGTGAATGTTTTGGCTGTTTGGGTTGGGGGCCACCTGGCTATACAAATCAGGTTCATTTGTAATCGAGAAAGACAAATAAATAAGGAATCTATATTATGTAATTGAAAAGGACCCACACTTGATATCTATCTCTGTTTTGAAGTCGATGAATATCGTCATTAGGGTTGAGATATGTTATTCAACTTACATGGCATTGGCAAGGCCCCCGATGATCTCACTACTTCGCTGCATCCTAAAAATCGGCTGTGACTATGACTGCCAGTCTGCCACTATATATGTATGCATTCATGCGAAGAGGAAAAAAGCGGGTTGTTCATGTGTGTGTATGAAAGGAGGGTGTGTGAGATTTAGAAAGATGGAAACAAGAGCCTATGGCAAGGTAAAGCATATCATGAAGTAGCAGCAGTAGGGATTTGATGGGTTTCCTTCGTGAATGGGTTTTGGAACATGAGATGGGAATGGAGGAGACATGACATCAGCATGCGTAATGATAAGAAGACAGAGTGAAGTTGACGATGGGGACATCTCTCTATTCTTTGTTGCCCCAAACTGGCTCTATATAAATGCTGCACTGCACTTCGCTGTCCCCACTCTATCTTTTCTGCCATCACTCGAGTTTTTTTTTTTTTTTTTTAAAAAAATATAGTCGAACTCGTAACATGATTACTTGAGCAATATCAGTATTGGGAATTCGTTCTTTAAGCTTCAATTAAATGTAAAAATTAAAACATTCACAAGAAAATTTTCTCCTTGCATCACAGACGCAGAGCCCTGAATAATTGAGCCGCCCAAGTCATTGGATGGATCAAAATTTGTCAGGTTAGCCACTTAGCCTGCACAAGCGGCAGTGCTCCGTGCCTTGTACTCGTGACAGTGACATTGAGGCAAAGAACATGGTTGGGTTCGGATAGATGAAGAATGGCTGAAATACGTGTCATATAAGCAGTCACCGCTTTTTCTATCTAAATTAAAGCAGCATACAGGTGCGAGGGATGCGCTGTGTGCTGGGTCTAACAAAAGAGAGGGGGGAAAACGAAAGAAAGAAAGAGGTAAGCAATGACTAGCACCCAAATGCTTTCTGCAATTATCTCACATGTTTTTCTGCTTTACATAATGAAAGAGGTAATCAATGAAGATATCAGAATTGCTTACAATAGGGCGCAGCCATGAGCTGTTCAGAGGACTGCTAAAAAATTCTATGGATCATCCCATGGAATTGATCCATGCCAAATTTACATTCCAAGAGGGGAAAAAGCTATAGGGCTTCTCTGTGTATAACAGGTGGAATTGGCGGGCTCATTTCTCCATCTCGACATCCTTCCAGAGACTCCTCCCTTACAGTAGATAATGGCTTTTCTGGACTATGATATCCCTTTGGCACACCACCTGGAGCAAGAAGACTGGATGTTCCGACCTGGGAAGGAGAAGATCTTATTCCCAAAGGAAAACTTGCATCTTCCCGAGGCAAAGGCGAAATTGGTGGTTGGACACTAGTAGCATCTCGCTTCCTGCAGAATTTATCTTCTACAACATCATAGGAGTTCCCAGTACGTGCTTCTTGAGCAAGAGAGCACCAGCAGCAGCACAGCCAAAGAACGCAATCAGAAACTGAGTGTTTACCAAAGCAAAAGTCATAAGCTGGCAAGTTGAATCTCTTTCTCATTTGGATCCTCCAAAACCCACCATATAGTAAACCAAATAAGCACAGAACGATTCCAGCACCTATCATAGCCTGTCTTACATTGTCGTCGTCAATATTAACAGCAGCCAATATAAAAATCCAGAAGGGAGCCATGCAGAATAGAACAAAAGTAACAATATGTACATACATGTTCCCAAAGCCAAGTCTCTCCATGTTCCACCCAAATACACAGAAAGTACAGAAAAGTGAGAGATATGCTAGAGAAATATCGTCCCAAATGTCCATTATTCCTCCACTCCACTGTGGCCTCTTCTCAATTACCGATTGTTCATCTCTTGAAGCAAATGAATATTTTTTCCTGAATGATCTCACCCTCAGCTGCTCTGGGTTAACCTGCGCTTCTTCATCCATCTCAGAATCGTAGTCCTTACCAAGAGGGCTAAGAATGGTATACAGGCCGGCAATTGCAGGAGCGGCAATTGCAACAGATATGGATATTCCAACTCCTACAACAGGTCGCTCAGATCTTTTGTACCCCAAGTTTAGACCACAAAGTGCATATTGGGCAAAACAGTTCACATGAAGAAGAATGACCACCACCATCATGTGTGCCCACTCATGGGGCTTATATGTCTCATTTTTGCAGTAAACCTTTCTGAGTCTGGAGATATCGTTTGGTTTCCATCTGCACAGAAGTACAAGGTGATAAAACCTCTTGGGATGCTGATACAAACACATGAGCGTAAATAGTGCATTGAGTATTTGGTTGTTCACTTCAAACCAAGCGTTCCTTTGAGGCTTCTTAGGTAGCACGCCATTTAACATTCCAGTCATGACTAGGAAGAGAATGGCCCCTGAAACAGCAACACAGGTAATCCACACCAAAAGGGCCATGTTCATTGGGTCTCTGATCCACTCTTGGCATTTCTTTTTGAGTGAATCCCAATCAAGTTTTGGAGCAAGAATGCCACTTAATCGTTCTCTAAGGCCATGTGAACCAGAAGGAGGCACAGACTGTGAAATTTGGTCTCTGGCAGAAGCAAGCCTCTTGAATTGGGCAGAGGCTGAACCAAATTTAAGGAGCTTTATCCTATTAAGCAGAGAACTCGAGGGGGCATGAATCTTTTTTGGAGTATTTTCACTGCTTATAAGCGTCCTCCTAGATGCGGAGATTTCAATTGAAGTTATATCCTTCAACTTACTTTCATTAGATTCGTCGATCTGATTCTTAGGACTCCCATTATCAACTGAAACCATTCTGGTATGAAAATTAGAGCTTTTCTCCGTCAGAACCAGAAGGTCCAAAACTATGTCATCAAGGATTCGGGTTTGACACAGATCCTGAAAGGGAAAAAAGAACAGCCACAGCTAAGTATTCTAAATCATAACAGAATTCGCAAGAACTAATATGATAGGAAGGACTTTGCCGCAGTATAATAGAAACAAGGAAGATCACCGAGAAAATTAGAAATTCAGACAGAATATAAGCCAGCCAAAATTAAACAAATCTTCATCTCTAGAAGATGAGCCAATTAAACAAAATATCTGGTCGAAGTTCACAGTTTCAAGGCTAGTGATTGGAAGGTAACTCAAAGCCCAGAATCTGATCCTATATTTCCGATAGCCACATCTTACAGGTTAGTTTGAAGAAATATAAAGTTGAAAGGAAAAACATCCACAATTTTCAACATCCCCGCAACTACAACGAGACCACTCATCAAAAGGAAAACCCGGAACCGTAAGTAGAAAATTTTCAAGGCACGAGCTAATAAAAAAGATCTAACGGATTTATGAAGAAGCATAAATTCACATAAAGGAAAAGAAGAAAGTTAAGGACGTACCTATAAACTGAGACAATAATCATCAAGCGGAGGAAGTCATTAAATCCAAAAGTTCTATTTGATGTAGATCTTTTGAAGACTTGGTATAAGAAATTGAATCTAAACTACTTCCCAGGTCCCAACATAAAAAATTAAGAATAGACCCAAAAAGGAATAGTTCTCTTACAAGTAATCGCAGAGTCAAAGACGACTGGCTGGTTGCTGTCCAAACGACAGGTAAGGCTATTGGCTGCCACCTGCCGAGAGATTGCAAGGGGAAGGATCAAAGCATTGGGTTTTTCTTGTAGGCAGGGCAGCGGAAAGAATTAAAATCAATAGTTACAGTAATCATTCAGTCTGGAAGGACCTTCAACTTATTCATTATTTAACGGAAAATATTAAGTTCATGATTTTAGGGCACAGTAATACGTACTATTAAGTCCAAAAGCAAACTAGACTAAGGGCCCATTTAGATGGAATTTTTTTAGAAATAAAAAAAAAAATACTTTTTTTAATTAATTTATGTAATTTAGATTATTTTTTTAAAAAAAAATAAAAATCACAAAAAAAAAGCTGAAGTGTTCTTTTTTTTTTTTTTTTAAGGAGCAATTTGGAGTTTAAAAAATAAGTATTAAAAAAACATTTTTTTTTAAATTCATCCAAACGGACCCTAACTCATACGAAATAATTTCTTATTAATTCATAGATCAGGAAACAATTGGTTGATGCCAATTACCAAATGAACTAACAAAGATTAGTTTCATGAACTGACATCTGTAGTAGATAAATTGAGAGAGAATAAGAAAGAAACAGGCGGTTATGGTGACGGTTGTTTGGGAGAAAAGGATATAATGTTATTTTAAAATAAAACTCATTTGAAAATTGAAATTTTCGCTTTGGAAGAAGGTGACAGCGATAAAGCAAATATTGTCTAGACGTGTTTAGAAAGTGACAGCGATAAAGCTAATGAAGGAAGGAAATGGAAGTGTTTTGATAAAGGAGGGAGAATAAACAAGAGATTTGAAGGTCTTGCAAGTGGATCTCAGATTCGAGAAGGTTTTTTAATTGGAAGAAAGAGTGGATGAGCGACGGCGACAACAATGTAGCTGCCGGAGTTCTTGAAGGTTAATTTTATCTATTACATGATTTTTAGGTAAAATTTTATCAGGTTAAAAATAAAAAATTTGTTTAATCATTGCTGAAACCCGTAACTCCTTACTATCCTCATAAATTATTATCCTTAACTAATTACGTTAATTAGTTATTAATTATTAATCCGTAACTCCTTAGAATACTCATGAGAATTCATAACAGTTTATAATACTCATGAGTTTCAGGATTACTCGTTAAAATAACTATTGGGGTTTATGATAATTTGATAAAACAATTATTGGAGATTAGATTTACCTAAGATCACTCAAAGACTTCAAGGTTCTTGATGTCCTCTAACGTTGATCCACACGGCTATCTCCCGATTGCAATGAGAACTCATTCTCTTGAAACCTCCCACTCCCACTCCCTACTCCATGAATGCTTGCTAGGCGAAGACAAGGTTGAGGTTTGATTTCTTTGGGTTTTGATCTTTTCAAGAATATGATGGTTTCTTAGAATTAGGTTAAAGATAGGGTGAACAAGGTTGGAACCTTACCCTTTTATGGATGGTGTCTTTTCCTCTCTAAACCTTTGATATAGACCTAAATTTAAAGAGCATAAGAATGATCCTAAAATGTCCAACCCTCCCCTAGCCTTGGTGAGCCAAATCCTAGCCCTAATTGCCCTAGAAATTTTCAGCTTATGCAATAAGAAAGGGGTTTTAAGTAATAAGTCCACTGCTTCCAAGTCACATTAAATTCACATCTTGATTGATTGATTGAATTTAAAGTGATGAATCATATTCATATATTTATTGATGAATTGAATTTAAAGTGATGGATAACATTTTTTTTCTTTTTTTTTCTTTAAAAAACGTGCATAAAAATGGCACCAAAAAAATCAGCACTTTATAAGAGTCTAGCCCTAATTTAAGTGCTCACAAGAATGACGCAATCCAAACTTGAATTGGAAAATCCAAATCATAATGAATTAAATCCATATCTTAATTGAATAATAATTTAAGATAATGAATAATATTCATTTCTTAAACTAAAATTCAAAATCATTTTAAATCAATCCAAACTTATTATTTATCCTATCTTCATCCAATTATTATTGGATCTTTATATATATCTATATATATTAGATAATTCAGAATTATGTTTTATACCCTATCCTCTTGAATTTAAATTTAAATTTAAATTCAAAATTTGAATTTCAAATTCAACTTGGCCTAAGACCTCGTTGGGTTTTCCAACACATTTGGGCCCTTTTGTGAAGAAATTGATTTCCCACTAGTGACACCACATATGACGTCATTTTCTCCTCACTGGGCTTGGAGTCCCACTCCAACCCAAATACACCTTTACTCTTGATAAAACCTAATAACAGTTATTGGCCTAAGTTTGCTAATTTTAAACAATCGGGAATAACTTTTTGTGTGTGACCCATTAGGCCCAATTAGTCACTGACATAAATAAACTTGGACCAATTAAAAACCCCTTTAATAGGCCTAATTTATTTAATGACCTTATAAGACACTAGTAATGTTGTGCGGCCCAAGAACTAATTGAGTTGATAAAGTGATTTACCTTTCACATTTGGATACCGTGCAAGCATCATCCCTCACATCGGTATTTACATTTAGTCGAGAGCAAAGATAGAGTATCATCTCTCTTAATTGATTAAATGTAGCTATTTCATAGAACTAGGAATCTTCTTATATTAACTTTATAATGGATCATGACTCTTCATGATCACTTGCTGTACGCACAGACTCTTGAGTTAATTAGAAGCTATCCAAGCTCTACCGGTATTGTGAATGACTAACCCTTGTAGGGGACTGTGAGTCCTCTCAGCATGTCCATCTATACTCATGCATTCGAGTTACACCCAAGAGTACATTGTTCTCCCCATTTTCAGGTGGATAGAGCTGTACGGTCAAAGTATAACCCTAGGACATAGTGTTCGATGACATCCTTAAGTCCAAGACGATTCGCACAATCAAACGATGAGAAACTTTACATATCCAATGATACTTGTGGAATCTTTTGGCGGGTCAGTTCAATGCTATATGTTCTCCAACATATCCACCCACAACATCAGCTAAGACATCTCCATGCCTGTATTCCATGAGGTCCCTACCTTATATTGCTATACAAGTAGACAATATCGTACTAGTCTTATTGAGATCGTCAGTGCCATTTCTTGGTGATTCAAGACTAGGAACAAGTTTTAGGCAATAGATATCCAGTGTTCTCGAGTCCTCATAATCATGATCTCTATCATCGATCCTCAAGAATAACACATATTTTATTCCTAGGGCTTTTATCTTCAAACACATATTTACCTTAAAATAAAGGCGAGACATAAATATGATAAAGATAAAATATGCTCATTTATTAATAATGAAATACTATAACATAGAAATGGTGTTGGTCTATCCTTATAGATTATTTCTAGGACACCTAAATACTAACAGTTCTTAGGTCTAAGTCTTAATGCCACGCTTCCAACCTACAGGCCAGTGAGCTACATCGTTGAAAGCTTTTCAAAAATCTGGAGGCTGGAGCTCAACTCATCAACAATATACTATTATCTCTCTCCAACCCCGTGGTCCCCCCCCCCCCGGGGCGCTAGAAATACAAGTAAGGGGGGCGCTAAAAATACAAATAAAGAGAGGAAGAGGGTATTGTCTTATCTATACTCACGAAAGTAGATATCCTCAGAAGCGGGTGTTTCAATATCCCTCAGAAACGAATTTGAGCCGTTCAAAAATGAATCTAACGACCAGAGAAAGATTTGTAAAATTTTCACAAAAACCGCGCGCAGTATTTTTTACCGTGCGCGGTTTTTGTGAAAATGATTCTGGATCCTTAGATCAACTCTTAAACGGTCCAGATGGAACGATACTGAGAGATACTGAGAGTTCCGCTACTGAGAGAATCCGGACCGCCTTACTCACGTGGGAAAGAGGGGAAAAAAGGAATAGAAAAGTAACAAAACGAGATAGACAAAATTCAGAGGAAAAAAAATAAGGAAGGGAAAGGAAATAAGAAAAAGTTAGGAAAAAATTCTATATATAATACTTTATAAAGTCGTGACATGCATTCGAAAATATTATTTTTCTACTTAAAATATGATTTTTTTTCCATTCTAATTAAATTATACTACTATTTAAATTATCACCGGTACGAGTCAGGTTGATCTAACTAACCCACTAACCTTTTAATCACTACATATTTTTGCACAGGGTCTGGTTTTTTGAACTTTGGTGCAAGGTTGTCAAATGGTTTTCCTCATCCAGAACAAAGGAAAACATATCATGAGCCATATGATTTATATTACAGATTTTTTATAGATATATCGATGGAAGAATAATATCATATAACCTTTCTGTTAATATGGATGGTGCACTTTTTGAATTCAAGCAGATAACTTCAATCAATCCCAAATCCATTACGTTGCATAGGTAAATCTGTGCGAGGACCAACTGGACAGACAAGTAAGATGCAATTCAAATAATCAAACTTGAATTCAAATCAAAATAATGCTAGGAAGTAAATCAGGTCAGATCATCTTCCTCGAGTTCTTTGGCTTTTAGTCTTTCCTTCACCCTCAAAAGAAGCGTCGTCTTCCAAGAATCCTGCATACCGCCATGCAAACAGGTAAACATTGATGTGGGATGGTAGAACAGATTATAAAATGCAAGTGAAATGACCAGAACAAAGGAAGCCATCAGCTTGCGTCAATAACAACTTAACAAATAATCCAGATCACAAAAGCACAACTCAAGGACAAAGAGTAAAGCATTATATCCGGCCGCACTAGCATTAACTAATCCGTAAGTGAAAATTCAACAAATACTTGAACAGACATCGAACTTATTATCGATTCATCATAAAAGAATTAGTAAAACCACTTCAACTTCCAGTACAAATGTCTGGCTAAACACATCGCTAGCAGCAGCACTAGATGGTAATAGTGTTCAAGTCTTGCAGAACAACGGAGCCCCATCTACAAAACTTATTTGACTTTTAAAAGACTGCCTACACGAAAGCAAATAAATCGAGCCATCACTCTCTAGTTTTTTTAAGATAGTCCAATCCAATACTTCAATAATGCAATATTGGGCTGTTTTGGCAAGAGTTTTGGAAAAAGTTCCAACGGGATGCCTCGTTCACATTAAGCGCATGGTAATGAAAGCATTTCTATTTTCATTCTTTGTGAAGTGGTTAATTAGTGTTAAAAAAAAAAACATGAAGATTCAGTTTTGATAAATTTTATATTTCCATTGCAATTTATTCCGGTTTCCAAATTTTGTAAAATACCAGCGGGGTCATGCTATCAAATTCCTTGACAACGTCAGTGAACTTTCCAACATCATCTTCATCAATTGCGGCAGCAATATCCTGCCCAGAGAAAGAAGCTAACGTCAGAACGGCATCCTAACAATGATATAAGTAATAAATCATTCAATGCCAAAAAAAACTAAAGAGTACAGTAATAAAATACTAAACAGTCATTATAATATTAAATAAGGCACAGAAAAGCATCCATATTTTAATCCAACATGCTTTATCAACTTTGATAAGGACTGCCAAAAACTACACTTACCGCCAAAAGTCTGTATTCACGTGTTCCTGTAAATGTTGGGTCTAATTCCTGCAAAAATCCAAAACTCACCCAAATAATTGAGCAACTGATAAGGTATCCAGTTTCAGATATCAAAGTTTAAATATCATACGTGATATCGCTCCAAGGCATTGGTAACAGCAACAACATCCCCTTTACGTAGTTGACAGATGCCTGCATTAAGGAGATGTCCCTTAACTCCATACTTCAACAAATTGTTGTTGAGAGAGTGGCGGGCAACTTCTTCATAAATATCAATATTGCCTTCTGGTATTGAAACTTTGCAGAATCAGTGAACAAAACAGCGAAGAATCAGTGAACAAAAGAGCTAACCAAGCAGAGAACAGAGAACAAAACAGAGAACCATCCTCAGATCGAGAAAGAGAGAGAGAGAAGGAAGGAGAAAGTAAAGTGAATATTAAACTGAGAAAAGAAAATTCATTCCGTCATTTTTCCTGTACATCCATTTAACCTATATAGACCAATACTCACTCTTTGTACACGTGGCAATTATACATGTCAATCGGTTATAACAAATAACAAATTAAATATCAATTACTAAAATCCTAACTACCCATTTTCTTTCTTGTTACAATTTGTCAGCCCCCCACAAGCTGGAGCATGAATGTCAATCATGCCCAGCTTGGAAATGAGAGAATGAAAGGGACCCGGACCAAGTGGTTTAGTGAACACATCAGCAAGTTGGTTCTGAGATCTGACTGGTAAGAGTCGAATGATACCCTCCTGGATTTTGTCTCGGATAAGATGACAATCTATCTCAATATGCTTAGTTCGAGCATGAAAAGTAGGATTAGAGGCAAGTTGAATAGCAGATTGGCTATCACAATATAAAAGGGCAGCCCGAGAACGAGAAATATGCAAATCATCCAACAAATACAATAACCACTGAAGATCACATGTAGTCATAGAGAGGGCACGGTATTCAGCCTCACAAGAAGAAAGAGACACAATACTTTGCTTCTTAGACTTCCAAGATACAAGAGCATTATCAAGGAACACACAATAACCGGTAATAGAGCGTCGGGAGTCAATACAAGCAGCCCAATCACTATCACTAAAGCCTTTTAAGGAGAGATCTGATGTAGATGGGAAGAAAAGACCATGAGAAGGAGTAGACTTCAAATACCGCATGTAACATCCCAAATTTTGGGATTTTAAAATTTGAATATCAAGTGAGAAATTAATTATGAAATTTGGCTCAAAATAATTAGGAGAATAATTATTTGAGGTTTAGGCTTATTTTCCTTAATTTATTTTTGGAAAAGAATAATTCAATTAAGGAATAAATTTATGCCTAAAAATTATAGAATTAATGTATGGGAATTAAGAAGTGGAAATTGTCCAAACAACTAAATTAATTAATTGGAAAGAATTAGAAATTGTTTTTCCTTGTAATATTTAAAAAATAAAATTATGCAAATATTGAAAATAACAAATTTTAGATAGAACCTTTATATACGTGGCAGCAACAAGCAGAAATCAATTATTTATTTATGTGGCCCATGCAACCAATTAAAGCTACTCAACTCAAACCAATTCAATCCACATCATTCCAACCCATTAGGATTATCTCCACTGACCACGTGACATCAGCTAGATAAATACACTTTACTTCTCTAATACCCATTCCACTGATACACGTTACCACTGAGGAAGGAAATCACAGCGTCGATCATGGCCAACAAACCACGCTCTCCCACGTCAGCGTATCTCACTTTCGGCCTCCACTGTGTAAGCAAATCAGCGAGCCATGCTTCTTCTTTTTTCTTTTGGTCGGAACGAGCCATGCTTCTTGGGACACACAATGTTTAACTCTCAGTCCATACTTTTCCTCTTGGGCCTCTTCTTCCATCTCTAATCGAACCCATGGGTCTTCAAATACCATATTTCCTGACTCTTATTCATTCCCATCCTGTGTGCTTCAACCAACCGAGAGAGAGAGAGAGAGAGAGAGAGAGTCTGAAAACGAAGAGAGAAATTGTGAGGGAGAGGGGTAACCATGTTCATTTTCCCTCTGCTTTTACATCAACAAACAGGGGTGCATTTTCAACTGAGATCATACTCTAACGAGCTTGGAGACCTGAGGTAATCCTCAAGCTCTCCTCCCCCTTGCTTCCATGAATCAACAACGTAGGTTAGGGTACAAAAGTTACTATATATACATATATATTTTCTGTGCGTAGGAATAAAGAGGAAGCATAATATATTTATGATTTTGCTGTCATGAGTTGTATATATAGGTATGTGAATCCGTCGTTAAGCTTGGAAGTTTGAAACTAATTGAAGTCTTTGTTTAATGCCTCTAAATGCTAAGTAGCTATTCTAGACGATGAAAATATGCTTGGAGACATAAAGGGGTTATTTAAACATATCACACAGATAGACAATGAGTAGTTAACAAGTGAAAGCATGATGCTATTTAAAGCAGAAGTGTCAAATCTTACAGCAAGGGGTAAACTCTAAAATAACACAAGATGAGAACACAGTATACTAGGAAACTAAAAAGTAGATCAGAAAGTTGAGTTTTCAAATACACTCTTAACATGCAATGATTGGGGTCGTGCTATCACTACCTGATAAAGTTATATAAGATATGTGTGTAATTAATAGATCTTTAATGATGTCAGATTTAGGAACTGAAAACTGGTAATGAAAATATGTATGAGTTGTGTATAGCTTTGATTCCAAGCTAAGAATGATACACACACACATATATATATATAAGTAAATTGTTAATCATAAAGAAAGAATCAAGGTTATTATTATTATTATTATTATTACTATTATTATTTCTAGAAACCCAACGTGGCCATATATATGTGGTTTAAGAAAATAAAGATGAAGCTTCTATCACGTTGTCATTTGTGTATTACGTTGCTGCACCTGATGCAAGAAAAAGTGGTATGAGATACATAATCATGCATGTCTTTGCTGGCATATACATTTATA
Organism: Acacia crassicarpa; assembly: GCA_034222035.1. Classification (NCBI taxonomy): domain Eukaryota; kingdom Viridiplantae; phylum Streptophyta; class Magnoliopsida; order Fabales; family Fabaceae; genus Acacia; species Acacia crassicarpa. Next base: position 1,138,754 of record JAWXYG010000004.1, read on the forward strand.
TGCAAGTCATGATGTGGTACAGGGAATACATGGGAAAAAGCAAAAGTGGTTTTATATTCATGCATATATGTACCATGAAACCAAAAGCAATAAGAAGTGTGGTTATATATATATATATATATATATATATATATATATATATATATATATATATGCAGGTTACTGTACAAATAATAATAATAATAATAATAATAATAATAATAATACCTTACTAATATATATATATATATATATATATATATATATATATATAGATACACATGTTGTAATAAATAAATAATATCATTGTTATTATTAGAAAAGGAAATTATTAATTAATAATAAATAGAAAAAAAGGGTATTAGTAATTAGTAGTAAATAGAAAGAGAATTAATAGTTATATTGATCTCACTAATTTTTCAGTCCCATCATAACGAGCCCATTTCAAGCATCCAAACATATTATTGTTAACATTTATATATTTTAAATTTTATTAATTTATAATTTATAATTTTAATTATGTAGAGTTTTTAGAAGAGTTATTGATGATTAGTAAATTGGTTGTGATAGATTGATTTTTGGCATATGTTGAGCTCTTGGATTATGAGCAGTGTGATAATAGTTAGCTACGGCGAGAGGTAACCACTTTCCACTTGTTATGGCTATTGATATGTTGCTTGTGAGTATTTTGTGAAATGATTATGAATATCTTAATATAAATTGCCTTGTGGAACTTTATGATTTGAATTGTGAATATATACATATTACTTATTCATGTATAAGAATTGATCACTTTTAATATCATGATATTTATATTTACCTATTCATGTATAAGAATTAATCATTTTAATATCATGATATTTACTCTGATAATTATGGTATGGGTTGGATTGGGAAGGTGAAGTATTTTATTCCACCACGTGGTGAGGCCTCCATTAATGCATGATGGTTGGCTTTCTATTGTCCCACTGTTCATTAAGGGACGGGCCCACTAATTCAATAAGGGCATACGACACCCCACATGTTCAATGTGGAGGAAAGCCCATGGTTTGGCACATGTGCTCTGAGGATTTTGGCCGGTCCTCATCACATGACCAGAGAGCTTTTCGAGTCACCAGTAACATGGATGTAACTTAGCCCATGGGTCTAGTCGGAGGAAATAAGGCGGTTCGGTTGGATTGGTGGGAGGCAATTTGGGAATTGTTTTAATGAGAACTGTGATACATAATTTTGATATAGAATTTATAATATAAATTTTGTGACGTGTAAATTGGTGAATTATATTTTAATACTTTGTTATATAAATTGTCCCACTTGGCACCTCATTAACACATATTAGTATTCGTAATAAGTTGGATTGATGGTTACCCACATTTTTCAGGTGATAGCCCTCGTGCAGGTCCATCAGGGAAGACCCCAGAAGCTTAGACTACTTCTGCTGAAAGTAGTACTTCTGTCTTTTTGGTTTATGTGGGAAGATTGTATATTGCCACGTTAGGGCTCATTCTGCACACTCTGATATTCTGTTGGTATATTTTGGATTAATTGGCATTATTTAGTTGTTAATGAACCCTTAATTATTTATTATGTTAAGTAAATTTTTAGGATGTTACAATTTGGTATCAGAGCATGTGATTCTGATAATTGACGTGCATGCACTACTTAGAGTGGCATTATACAATATTCACACATACCTTCCCTGTTTAGTTCTTTTGTTGTGTTGCTTTATCATTCATTTGTTAGCATAGGTCTCATCCTTTGGTGGGGAGAATAGTAGATACATGAAGGATTCACTCCGCTGTAATTCACCTCCAAATGCTCCTGAGACATTGTTGTCTCAAGAGAATGAAGTCTTATTTTACATCAATTCACCGATGTTTAAGGAAGCCAGATGAATTAATACTTAGATAATTTAGAGTGATAAGTTGGAATCAGGGTAGAAATATTGATAATAGAATTGACTGCTCTTGATATAGAAGATCAATCAAAATGTAGGTTCTGGTAAGAAGTTAAAATGACCAGTTTGAGTTTGAAATTAGGAGATAAAGTTGAATTTGACGGGGGGAATATTTGAACTTGAAAAAGTCTCATTAATTTTAGAACAAAGGGTACAAATAGAAACAAGAAGGCTAAGAAGAAAATGGCAGCAATGCTTCAAGTAAGAAGAGCAACAGTTGGTACAACCCCACCACAAACTTCGACCATTTGACGTTGAAGGTTGCTAATTTCCTCTTGAGTGAAGGCTCTTATAACGGGATCTTGATGACTCATTTGTCTCCTCAGTATAGTGACCCGCCTTATAAGCTTTGAAAGCTTTTTGTACGGCCAATCTTCTAAACCTCCTTTGTTACATATCAACTTTATAGAATGTTTACTTAAATTTACCTCCTTGCTAGTTTCCTCGAGGGTTAGATGGAAATAATTACTAAAATCCTTCAGCGACATTGACTCCATTTTCTTGCGATGCTCCAAGGTGGCGCTATATGTTTCACTTAGTTTGAGGGCTGAATATTTATCTTGTGAATCATTTCCTACCTCGGGTTCTTTTCCTTTGGAGGTTAGGTTTTCTGCATTGATTGGGAATGAACTACCGAGGGCTTCTTGTTGGGTTTTAGTCCATTCTAAACCAATGCAGAGAGCCTCATAATAGGATGATAAAGGATCTGGCACCAAGACATACCCTAATGCATTTTGATCCAGGCAATATTGTGATAGGAAAAGTTTAATTTCTTCTAAATTTTTATTGCTAAAATCAAATGTTTGAAAACTATCAGCACTGGAAGAACATTTTTGTATATCTTGGTGCATGACAGCATGGCATATCATACCTATCCTACCATGAACCTCAAGCTTCTTGTAGTGAAGCCCATTAGTGTGAATGATTTCCCGTAAAACATGGCAGCAACCGCAGGAAAATGGGTTAGTGGTATTAGCCAAACTGAGGGCCGGATCCCTTGGTGGAGCAGGATCCCTTGGTTGAACGGGTTGGGTTGACTCCATGAGTTCTGTCATGTTGCGACATCTTTTAACAGGTCGCTCTGATGAGCCAGTCTCAAATTCTTCTCTGTTAGTAACTATAGGAGTGGTATCTTGAACCCTCAGAGTAGAAGTAGGATCATTAGATGTTAAAGTAGAAGGAGGAATGCTTATTTCGAAAAGATTAGGAGAGAATAAAGAAGAATAGGAGAATGATACATTGTTAGACAAGTCAGCTAACATGCCAGACTGATTTATACCCAGTAAAGCTTCAAGGAAGAAAGGATCGCATGATTCAGAAATTGGGATGTTGTTGCTTGGACCTGCCATATTTGAAGGAGTAGTAAAGAGGAAGTTATGATAGAAGGGAAGCGTAAGAGAGTAAACTAGTATGTTGATATTTTAGGAGTTTGAAAGTATGTGAAGCAGCTACCTTTGTATTCCTCGATTTATAACTGAAGTTGTTACCATTCTATTTGTGCAGTGCCATTCCTTAGGCTGCAAGCCAGCTAAGAGTCTTTTGACCCTTTTGTACATGCTATACAACGCAGCGCCGCACCCTAGCAACCTGATAGCTCGAAGCTGTCTAGATTGTTGTGCATTCGTACTCTGAATGGTAATCATTTATTACATTGTCCTTAGGATTTTTGACTTGAAGAATACTGCCAAACCTAGATGTCGAGTCAGTACTGAATAAGGTGGTTTGAGAGAATCTAAAGATGTAAAATCGGTGCAGTATTCATTGTTGGCCGTGTCTTCAGGAAATTTAGTTTGACAAATACACGCTGTATGCTGATTGTTTTAGGATCGTATCTTTTGGAAGTTTGTCATGGAGCGTGTAGTTGGTTCATATTAGACTGGCATTTGAAAATGGAAGTCTGAGAGTGAGAATGTTCAATTGATGCAATCTCGAGTAAGGTAATTTTTCTGGAAGTAATACAAATTTGAAATATCCCGGTTTAAGGTTTGAATATCTTGTGGATTAAAAAGGGGGGTGAACTTAGTGAATGTAGTATGACTATGGTGATGTTTAGTATATGTTTTTGTGATACTGTAAATTGAATTCGAACCATGTGAATAATGCTGAGGTTGTGAGAATAGTATTTGAATGCCGTTAAGATGTTAGATTAAATAAGGAAATGATTGAGACTAAGTTTGAATATTATCTAAATTGATATAGTGCCTAGGTCAAAATGTGAATGAGGTTATACTAAGGTTCAATACATGAGAATAGGGACCTTCTGAATATTGATTGACAATAAGATCGAAATGTGGTTAAGGTTATACTAAGGTGTTAGTACTAGAAGGTAGGAACTCTGTAAGTGTTTATTGATGTGATGTTATGAGCAAATTTTCGGGTATGATTAAAGGTTGTTGATTAGATGAAAGAATAATGTTAGAATAAGCCCTTGTGATATCGAGGATTGGAAAAGGAATTAAAATCTCTTGTATTGTGTTTTAGTTATAAGAATGACATATGAATGTTTCAAGGTTTAAATTAGGAATGAGAATTGTGATCCTAGTTTGTATACTTGGTATTATTGGGGCAATACGATTTCTGGGTCTAAACAATGCTCTGGATTGTAAATCTAATAATTATTATTATCTGGGGTTATTTGAGGAGTAGACTGTAAATTGTGAATCATGATCATGGTATGTAATATGAGTGTTGATGAGGAAATATGATTTCTCAGTCTAATTGATGTTGAGGTTCTAAGAGTCATCGTTTTGCTAGTAATAAAGGATAATGTCAGAATGTTAGAAGCTATGTGAATTATGATCATAGCATGTTATTTGGGTATGATCAAGGTTTCAGGAATAGGGGATGAACCTAAGAAATTCTGTTGGGTATCCGGAGGGATTACCATTAATTGAATAGTGAACCAAGGATCTAACTTGACAGTTGAGTGATTCTTACATGTGTGAATCGACCCAAATGAATTGAGGTATTAGGATATGATACAAAGTGAATTGAATTACTTAAGGCAGTAGAATGTGGCACCAACGTATATGAGGTATCTGGAGGTTACTAGCTACTAGGGGATGATTTTATGGTATTAAAATCTCATGATATTTTCTTAGAAAGAATGATTGAGAGTAGAAACCTTAGTAATAATGATTGATGCAGTATCATCAGCATGTTATTTGAGGTATGTTTAAGGATAAGTACCTATTTCGATATGGAGTATTTTGAGGTTGTGGTTGCTGTATCAGCTTAGGGAAAGATTTTGAATATAGAATATTCCCTTAGACTTATGAATGAGAGTACATAATGAGGCTAGCAAAACACTCAATCTGTACCAAGTGATAGATAAAGATACCTTAGTTGAGGGTAATTCCTTAGGTAGTAAGGCTAGAAATATAACGTTGTGGCAATAGAATGTGCCAGAAGGTTAATATGTGATAAGCCAAGAGGTAGAATGAGCCAGCAGTGAGGCCTACGTAACCAAGCATTGTGAGAATGGACCTGTAGGTCCTATTTTTGAGAACTATACTTGGGGACAGAATGTATAAGAATGTTGTATGATGAGTTGTTTGCTTAGTAAGCATGCATAGGAAAGATTTAGACTCGGTGTCTAACATAATTCCCCTAAGTTCTATGTTCAAATTTCGAGGACGAAATTTAAATTTAGGGGGGGGAGAAATGTAACATCCCAAATTTTGGGATTTTAAAATTTGAATATCAAGTGAGAAATTAATTATGAAATTTGGCTCAAAATAATTAGGAGAATAATTATTTGAGGTTTAGGCTTATTTTCCTTAATTTATTTTTGGAAAAGAATAATTCAATTAAGGAATAAATTTATGCCTAAAAATTATAGAATTAATGTATGGGAATTAAGAAGTGGAAATTGTCCAAACAACTAAATTAATTAATTGGAAAGAATTAGAAATTGTTTTTCCTTGTAATATTTAAAAAATAAAATTATGCAAATATTGAAAATAACAAATTTTAGATAGAACCTTTATATACGTGGCAGCAACAAGCAGAAATCAATTATTTATTTATGTGGCCCATGCAACCAATTAAAGCTACTCAACTCAAACCAATTCAATCCACATCATTCCAACCCATTAGGATTATCTCCACTGACCACGTGACATCAGCTAGATAAATACACTTTACTTCTCTAATACCCATTCCACTGATACACGTTACCACTGAGGAAGGAAATCACAGCGTCGATCATGGCCAACAAACCACGCTCTCCCACGTCAGCGTATCTCACTTTCGGCCTCCACTGTGTAAGCAAATCAGCGAGCCATGCTTCTTCTTTTTTCTTTTGGTCGGAACGAGCCATGCTTCTTGGGACACACAATGTTTAACTCTCAGTCCATACTTTTCCTCTTGGGCCTCTTCTTCCATCTCTAATCGAACCCATGGGTCTTCAAATACCATATTTCCTGACTCTTATTCATTCCCATCCTGTGTGCTTCAACCAACCGAGAGAGAGAGAGAGAGAGAGAGAGAGTCTGAAAACGAAGAGAGAAATTGTGAGGGAGAGGGGTAACCATGTTCATTTTCCCTCTGCTTTTACATCAACAAACAGGGGTGCATTTTCAACTGAGATCATACTCTAACGAGCTTGGAGACCTGAGGTAATCCTCAAGCTCTCCTCCCCCTTGCTTCCATGAATCAACAACGTAGGTTAGGGTACAAAAGTTACTATATATACATATATATTTTCTGTGCGTAGGAATAAAGAGGAAGCATAATATATTTATGATTTTGCTGTCATGAGTTGTATATATAGGTATGTGAATCCGTCGTTAAGCTTGGAAGTTTGAAACTAATTGAAGTCTTTGTTTAATGCCTCTAAATGCTAAGTAGCTATTCTAGACGATGAAAATATGCTTGGAGACATAAAGGGGTTATTTAAACATATCACACAGATAGACAATGAGTAGTTAACAAGTGAAAGCATGATGCTATTTAAAGCAGAAGTGTCAAATCTTACAGCAAGGGGTAAACTCTAAAATAACACAAGATGAGAACACAGTATACTAGGAAACTAAAAAGTAGATCAGAAAGTTGAGTTTTCAAATACACTCTTAACATGCAATGATTGGGGTCGTGCTATCACTACCTGATAAAGTTATATAAGATATGTGTGTAATTAATAGATCTTTAATGATGTCAGATTTAGGAACTGAAAACTGGTAATGAAAATATGTATGAGTTGTGTATAGCTTTGATTCCAAGCTAAGAATGATACACACACACATATATATATATAAGTAAATTGTTAATCATAAAGAAAGAATCAAGGTTATTATTATTATTATTATTATTACTATTATTATTTCTAGAAACCCAACGTGGCCATATATATGTGGTTTAAGAAAATAAAGATGAAGCTTCTATCACGTTGTCATTTGTGTATTACGTTGCTGCACCTGATGCAAGAAAAAGTGGTATGAGATACATAATCATGCATGTCTTTGCTGGCATATACATTTATATGCAAGTCATGATGTGGTACAGGGAATACATGGGAAAAAGCAAAAGTGGTTTTATATTCATGCATATATGTACCATGAAACCAAAAGCAATAAGAAGTGTGGTTATATATATATATATATATATATATATATATATATATATATATGCAGGTTACTGTACAAATAATAATAATAATAATAATAATAATAATAATAATACCTTACTAATATATATATATATATATATATATATATATATATATATATATATATATATATATATAGATACACATGTTGTAATAAATAAATAATATCATTGTTATTATTAGAAAAGGAAATTATTAATTAATAATAAATAGAAAAAAAGGGTATTAGTAATTAGTAGTAAATAGAAAGAGAATTAATAGTTATATTGATCTCACTAATTTTTCAGTCCCATCATAACGAGCCCATTTCAAGCATCCAAACATATTATTGTTAACATTTATATATTTTAAATTTTATTAATTTATAATTTATAATTTTAATTATGTAGAGTTTTTAGAAGAGTTATTGATGATTAGTAAATTGGTTGTGATAGATTGATTTTTGGCATATGTTGAGCTCTTGGATTATGAGCAGTGTGATAATAGTTAGCTACGGCGAGAGGTAACCACTTTCCACTTGTTATGGCTATTGATATGTTGCTTGTGAGTATTTTGTGAAATGATTATGAATATCTTAATATAAATTGCCTTGTGGAACTTTATGATTTGAATTGTGAATATATACATATTACTTATTCATGTATAAGAATTGATCACTTTTAATATCATGATATTTATATTTACCTATTCATGTATAAGAATTAATCATTTTAATATCATGATATTTACTCTGATAATTATGGTATGGGTTGGATTGGGAAGGTGAAGTATTTTATTCCACCACGTGGTGAGGCCTCCATTAATGCATGATGGTTGGCTTTCTATTGTCCCACTGTTCATTAAGGGACGGGCCCACTAATTCAATAAGGGCATACGACACCCCACATGTTCAATGTGGAGGAAAGCCCATGGTTTGGCACATGTGCTCTGAGGATTTTGGCCGGTCCTCATCACATGACCAGAGAGCTTTTCGAGTCACCAGTAACATGGATGTAACTTAGCCCATGGGTCTAGTCGGAGGAAATAAGGCGGTTCGGTTGGATTGGTGGGAGGCAATTTGGGAATTGTTTTAATGAGAACTGTGATACATAATTTTGATATAGAATTTATAATATAAATTTTGTGACGTGTAAATTGGTGAATTATATTTTAATACTTTGTTATATAAATTGTCCCACTTGGCACCTCATTAACACATATTAGTATTCGTAATAAGTTGGATTGATGGTTACCCACATTTTTCAGGTGATAGCCCTCGTGCAGGTCCATCAGGGAAGACCCCAGAAGCTTAGACTACTTCTGCTGAAAGTAGTACTTCTGTCTTTTTGGTTTATGTGGGAAGATTGTATATTGCCACGTTAGGGCTCATTCTGCACACTCTGATATTCTGTTGGTATATTTTGGATTAATTGGCATTATTTAGTTGTTAATGAACCCTTAATTATTTATTATGTTAAGTAAATTTTTAGGATGTTACACCGCAAGACTCGATGAGCAGCCTGAAGATGAGAGTCAGTAGGAGTGGCCATAAATTGACTCAATTGTTGTGTAGCAAAAGAAATATCAGGCCTAGTAGTAGTTAAGTACAAAAGGCGGCCAACAAGCTGTCAATAGGATGTAACATCAGTTAAAGGGGTACCAGAATTGATGCTCAATTTAGCCTTCGGATCCATGGGAGTAGATGCAGGCTTACAATCAAGATACCCTGTTTCAGTGAGAAGATCCATAACAAATTTACGTTGACATAAGGAAATACCAGAGGAGCTACGAGCCACCTCGAGACCAAGGAAATATGTAACATCCTGAATTTTGAATCTAATATCTTGAACATAAACCTATTTTGGGAAGACTAGTAGGCTCTATTTTTGGAAAGTAATAAATTTGAAATCAGTATTTTGTGGGCCCCGTGAATAGTATTTACTATTCACGTATACGTTTTTACTATTTACAAATACGTATTTAAAAAAAAAAATATATATATATATATATATATATGTTATTCGCAAATACGTATTTAATACTTGAAATTTGTGAAATATGAATAGTGTTCACTATTCACAAATACGTATTTACTATTTAAAAATACGGTATTTACTATTCCAAAATACGTATTTACTATTCATGTGGGACCCACGTCAAATTATTTCTCCTCTGCCGACAGAAACTCTCGTGAAGTTTGAAAATTTTGTCAGCGGGACCCACGTAATAGTAATTTACTATTTGAATAATAATATTATATTATAATATAATATTATTTACTATTCATGTGGGACCCACGAAAAATTATTTCCACAACCAGCCACGGGAAGAGTCACGGGAGGTTTGAAAATTTGTCACGGGGAAAATTACGTAGAACGACCCAGAGACGAAAATTACACTTAAGGACCCATTTTCCAACTATAAATAGACCTTCCATTTCATTTCATTCTTCACAACTTCTAAGAGCTATAGAGAGAGGTAGAGAGAGAGAGAGAGTAGAGAGATATTTGCTTGAGAGTTATAATAGCTGGTTGGTGATTCGGGTATTAGCAAGTAACAGGTAACTCTGAATATTCTTCCTTATACTTGTGAATTATGTATGATTATAAATTTGTTTGTTTACTATTTTGGCAAGAATATTTAGAAAATATTTATGGTTTTAAGATCTGGTGTGGGAACTTTGATTTGCAAATCTGCAGAGGTACTATTTATACGTACGTTACTATTCACGTATACCGTATTTACTATTCATTTTTACTATTCATGTTACTATTCACGTATACTGTATTTACTATTCACGTATACCATATTTACTATTCACACCGTATTTACTATTCATTTTACTATTCACGTATACCGTATTTACTATTCATTTTACTATTCACGTATACCGTATTTACTATTCATAATACTATTCACGTATACATACCGTATTTACTATTCACGTATACATACCGTATGTACTCTTCATTTTTACTATTCATGTATATATATCGTATTTTACTATTCACATATACGCATAGTATTCACTATTCATAAATACGCATATTGATGTATAAAACTTTATGGTATAATAATGCATTATTTTGAGTAAACATATTCATCATGGCGGTTGTATTATGATGGGTGGAGTAAGGAGGGATTTGAATGATAAGAATGATTTATGCCACCACTCGGTGCACAGTGGATGGTACTTGTTTCAGGGCCCCATCTTCCATGTTTTCCTCTGGCCGGGATTTCATTGGAGTTGTGGGACATGTGACACCTCCTTAGTTATTTTAAAGGAGGGGAGCCATAGTCCAGATTTAAGCTATATACCTTTGGCCGGGTGTATCTTAAGTTTTGGTGAGCTTGGAACAATTCAGTCAAATGAATAAGTTTCTATTGGACTATGTGTTAGCCTATGGCTCCAGTCTGCGGTATAAGGGAGGTGGTGATATAAGGGAGGCTGCATACTGCATAGTGCATTTCTGAACAGTTCAAGAATTTGATATGATGATGAATATTCTGTAAAGACATGAGATGAGAACTTTTGAGATATATATGTTTTAATACCTTCTATATTGATGACTATTAGTATAAATTATTTTGTATGATAAATTATGGAATCTATATATATATTTGAAATCAGCCCATATCTTTTTGTCATATATTATTTGCTTGTGTACGGTAGAAATATTTAGTAGTTACTGAGATGTGTAATCTCACCCCATATTATCATTTTTCAGGTGAATAACTTAGTAGAGATCAAGGGAATGCACCCATGGAGTGAGCTTTGTAGGCTCTTCTGTACTCCTTTAGTTTATGTTGTGTTATTTTATTTGCCATGAACCTAAAAGACTTCCGCATTTTAAAATAACTCTTATTTATTGGATTTATTTTGGCCCTGTATAAATGGATTTCTACCTTTGGCCATATTGTAAATATGTGTTTGAGTGTTAAATATCCTATATTTGGTGGTGTTACTAATATTTTGGCCAAGATTTTGGTATTGAAAATGAGGCGTTACATTTTTGGTATCAGAGCAAAGGTTCTGGCCAATCTGTAAATTTCCTATCAGTTTTCTAAATAAAAATTTTGAGGTCATGGCAAATTAAATATCATAACATGTGCATTTTCCTTTATAGCTTTGGATTCTTTTTACCAATTTTCTTGTGACATTCATGATAGGAGAAGAATGGGTTAATCAAAATATTCAAGTGATTGATAATGAGGATTTATGATTTGAGGATGTGATTGAGATTAAATTTCAGAGCTGCGTAGCGGAAGTTGGTAAGTAGAAAATTTATTGAATATTGGATTCTGTAGGCCTAAAATTACTTTCTAGGATGAATATTTTTATTGGTGTCTAGGAAAGTGATTGAAAGACTAAGCCCCTATTTGATGTTTATTCAATTAGTTGCCGTTGTAAAAAGTATGAAGAGATTTTCGCTAGATTTTCACTTACCTAGCTAATTTATATGAGTAACAGATGACAATACCATAACAGAATACGGGCATAGTCTTGATTATACAGAATAACTGGCTTAAGTTTGAATTTAATAAGATAAAGTTGAGTTTGGCAGGAAAACTCGAAAATCCTTATGAATCCTAGAATAAGAGATTACAAACATTAGCAAGAAGGCTAGACTATATTATTTCAAGCATCAAGAACAACAGTTGGTACAATCCCACCGCAAGCTTCGACTATCTCAAGTTTAAGTCTATTAATTTCTTCCTGAGCGGCTGCTCTTGAGAGAGGACCATCAGGAGACATTGTTCTTCTCAATCTAGCTATTTGCTTCATAGTGCTTCGAATTTTTACATAAGGCCAATGCTTTATTCCTCCCCTATGGCATATTTTCATTAGAACATTTTTGCATAGACGAACTTGTTGAGCCGCTTCTTGTTGAGGTAAATGGAATAAGTCTCTAAGATCATTAATTGACATTGATGCAGCTCTAATATTTTGTTCAGCTCTTGATCGGTATGGATTACTAGGTATGGGGACTGAAGGATTATTATTTACAACCATGAGCTCTTTTCCTTTATTGGATATATTTTCTGTATTGGTTGGAAATGAACTATTAGGGAGTTCATTTTGATTTTTAGTCCATTCCAAACCAACACAAAGGGCCTCATAGTAGGCTGATAGAGGATCTGACACCAGGACATACCCTAAAGAATTTTGATTCAAACAATAATTTTCTAGAAAATGTTTGACATCTTCTAAATTTTTCTTACCAAAGTCAAATACTTGAGGACTGGAAGAACCTCCTTGTACGTCCTGGTGAAAGACAGCGTGGCATATCATACCAATCCTCCCATGAACTTCAAGTTTATGGTATTGAAGTCCATTGGTATGAATAATCTCTCGTAGAACATGGCAGCAACCACATGAAAATGGATTAGTAGTCTCAGTCAAGGTAGAAGCAGGATTCCTTGGTTGAGAAGGTACCGTAGACTCCATAAGTTCTGCCACATTACGACACCTTTGGACAGGTCGCCTTGATGGACCTGCTTCAGATTCCTTTCTGTTAGTAGTGGTAAAAATAGAATCTTGTATCCTTGGAGGAGGAGTAGGAATGTTAATCGTTGAGGCAGATGAATGAACGTTCATACTTACGGGATTTTGGGGAAGTAAAGAAGAATAAGGGTATGATGCATTGTTTGACAAATCAGACAACATGTTAGTCTGATAGTCATGAAGTAAGGCTTCAAGAAAGAAAGGGTTGAATGAATCGGAGACTGGAATAGAGTTACTTGAACCGGCCATGTTTAAGGATAATGTGGAAGGTTATAGTGAAGGTTACGATCGGAGAGGAGATGAATATGTGGAGGTTTTGTGAAGTTTGAGAGAACGTGAAACATTTACTCTTTCTTTACTCTATTTATAGCTGGGCTAGCAACGTCTATATTTTGTTAAGCAGCATCGGATTCTCATCTGTCGTTAGCTCAGAATCATGTAGATTTTGTTGTTATGCGGAAAATTTTATGGCACCGCACCCTAGTGCACCCTAGCCACCGTTAGGGGTCGCAGTTTCCTAGACCTTTGCAGACAGAAATCGCTATGGCATTTATTGCTAGCTGTGTTTTCAAGAAATTAAGTTTGGACGTTTATACGCGCATTTATCTAAGAAATCTGTCTTGGATGTGCAGCTGACTCAAGATGTCGGAATTGACATTTGAAAATAGGATTTTAAGCGTAAGCGTGCTAAGGTGATAGTAATCTTGGGAAGGGTGACTTCCTAATAATATTAGATGAACCGGAGAGAATCCGAAGATTTGAAATGATGATGAGTTGTGCCAATTAACCCGAGAGCATTCTTCACTCTCCGAGTATCCGAAGAACTCTATGAATTTGTCAAAGATAATTCAAAGACTAAGGTTTTTGGATAAACATGTTGGAAGATCGATGGAAAGGTATGAAATGGTGATCCTTAGGAATGCCAGTAAGATGTTAGAATGAATATAGTAAATATTGAGGATAGGCTTTAATTTAATCTAAGCTGAAATAGAACTCAAGAACGAAATGAGCCTTTGTGATATTGCAGGTTGAGGTAGAATTAGAACCTTGTGAATACTGCTGAGGTTGTAGATAGTCTTCATATAATCCAAGAATTAGATTAGGAATTGTGAATCATGATCTTAGTATGATGGGTATTTTTGGGGAAACACGAATTATCAGTTGATGTTGAGGTTATAAGAATCAAATTGTAAACTTGACTATTAATGTCTGGGAATATTTGAAAATAGACTTGAATTCAATCTGAGTTAAGATAGTGTGTCTAATTAAGAAAGTATGAAATCCGGTGATTTATATTAGTATGTTATTTGGGTGTGATTAATAGATAACTATGAGAGGAACAGATGATATTTAGTATATGTCTTTGAGATACTAAGGATTGAATTCGAATCATGTGAACAATGCTGAGGTTGTGAGAATAATATTTGAATGTTTTAAATCTTAGTCTAGGAATTGTGAAACATGAATGTTCTATGGATATTATTGAGGACACATGATATCTCTGTCTTGCTGATATTGAAGTTCTAAGAGTTGATTTGTAATTTGACAATTATCATTTTTGGGGAAAGTTTGAGGATAGTTCTTAAATGATATAAGCTATGGAGTATGATGAATCTAGTATAAATGTAATATAACAGTTCAACTTAACAGTTGTATTGATTCTTTAGGAGACTGAATTGATTGAATAAATTGAGATATTAGAATATGGTATTAATTGATTTGAGAGAAATAGGGAACAAAATGTGATACCAACATGTATAAGGTGTTCAGAGATTGCCAACTGTTTAACTAGCATAGGAAATGATCTTGATAATAGAATCTTTCTTTAGAAATAATGAATTGAGTGTTTCATGGATGAGTTGAGTAGAATAAGTTGGAACCTGGAATGTATTCGGAGTTGGTGACTATTTAAAATAGTTGCTAGGTCCCTGAGTATTTGAATTTTGAACTTACCAATGCACTTGCTGTGTTTGGAAATTTTTACGCAATATTTACAACAGGATTTAAGACCAGTTTGTAATCGACATTTATAAACTATGATGTCTCATGGAATGAATCCTTGCGAAATCAGAACAAGAATTGACTTTTACATTATGATTGTGGTGGAAGGTGTACAAGCTAGAAGAGGTTGGAAACTGTTGTGGATATACTTAGTTTGCGGAATCTTGCCAAATGTACTTGTTTTTGAATTACTTGCCATTGGTGAAAGCTAGATTTAGTAAGTAAGTGTTTTCTTAAACTTGAATTGAGGAAGCACGGGTATAGGATAGACGAGCAGAGGCTTGAAGCGGTAAGACCCGTTGAGCTAGTTTGCATATGGTGGTATCTCTAGGCTATAAGACTTATGTGCCTAGTATTGTGTTTGTTGCCTATCATGGTAACATTAGACCTGTATGTCTAAAGTTTATCTTAAGGTTGGCAGAATAATCAGATTATATCATGTTGTGGTTATTATGGCCTGAGGGTAACTTCTTAAGCTGTAAGATCTGAATATCCAGTGTCGTGGTAATACAATGAAATAAGCAGAAAGGAAGAATGAACTGGCCTGTGAGGCCAGTGTAACCAAGCGCTCAAATAAGGAACTAGTGGATCCTGTGTCTGAATATTACTTTGGGTACAGGATGAACGAAAATTGTGTTGTGTGCTTGGTGAGCATGTTTGGGAAAGAGATAGGACTTAGGGATAATATGATATATAAAGCTGAGTCGGAGCGGATTGTTGATGCGGGGGATAAGCAATTGAGGAACAAGGCTATTAGCTTGTAAAGGTTGTGTGTAAAGGAATGGCTCCCGGAGATGCTACTTGGGAAACGGAGGAGAGCATGCGACAAACCTATCCTCATTTATTTAAATAGGTTAGAATTCTTATTATAGCGAAATTTTGAGGACAAAATTTTCTTTTAGGAGGGGAGAAATGTAACATCCTGAATTTTGAATCTAATATCTTGAACATAAACCTATTTTGGGAAGACTAGTAGGCTCTATTTTTGGAAAGTAATAAATTTGAAATCAGTATTTTGTGGGCCCCGTGAATAGTATTTACTATTCACGTATACGTTTTTACTATTTACAAATACGTATTTAAAAAAAAAATATATATATATATATATATATATGTTATTCGCAAATACGTATTTAATACTTGAAATTTGTGAAATATGAATAGTGTTCACTATTCACAAATACGTATTTACTATTTAAAAATACGGTATTTACTATTCCAAAATACGTATTTACTATTCATGTGGGACCCACGTCAAATTATTTCTCCTCTGCCGACAGAAACTCTCGTGAAGTTTGAAAATTTTGTCAGCGGGACCCACGTAATAGTAATTTACTATTTGAATAATAATATTATATTATAATATAATATTATTTACTATTCATGTGGGACCCACGAAAAATTATTTCCACAACCAGCCACGGGAAGAGTCACGGGAGGTTTGAAAATTTGTCACGGGGAAAATTACGTAGAACGACCCAGAGACGAAAATTACACTTAAGGACCCATTTTCCAACTATAAATAGACCTTCCATTTCATTTCATTCTTCACAACTTCTAAGAGCTATAGAGAGAGGTAGAGAGAGAGAGAGTAGAGAGATATTTGCTTGAGAGTTATAATAGCTGGTTGGTGATTCGGGTATTAGCAAGTAACAGGTAACTCTGAATATTCTTCCTTATACTTGTGAATTATGTATGATTATAAATTTGTTTGTTTACTATTTTGGCAAGAATATTTAGAAAATATTTATGGTTTTAAGATCTGGTGTGGGAACTTTGATTTGCAAATCTGCAGAGGTACTATTTATACGTACGTTACTATTCACGTATACCGTATTTACTATTCATTTTTACTATTCATGTTACTATTCACGTATACTGTATTTACTATTCACGTATACCATATTTACTATTCACACCGTATTTACTATTCATTTTACTATTCACGTATACCGTATTTACTATTCATTTTACTATTCACGTATACCGTATTTACTATTCATAATACTATTCACGTATACATACCGTATTTACTATTCACGTATACATACCGTATGTACTCTTCATTTTTACTATTCATGTATATATATCGTATTTTACTATTCACATATACGCATAGTATTCACTATTCATAAATACGCATATTGATGTATAAAACTTTATGGTATAATAATGCATTATTTTGAGTAAACATATTCATCATGGCGGTTGTATTATGATGGGTGGAGTAAGGAGGGATTTGAATGATAAGAATGATTTATGCCACCACTCGGTGCACAGTGGATGGTACTTGTTTCAGGGCCCCATCTTCCATGTTTTCCTCTGGCCGGGATTTCATTGGAGTTGTGGGACATGTGACACCTCCTTAGTTATTTTAAAGGAGGGGAGCCATAGTCCAGATTTAAGCTATATACCTTTGGCCGGGTGTATCTTAAGTTTTGGTGAGCTTGGAACAATTCAGTCAAATGAATAAGTTTCTATTGGACTATGTGTTAGCCTATGGCTCCAGTCTGCGGTATAAGGGAGGTGGTGATATAAGGGAGGCTGCATACTGCATAGTGCATTTCTGAACAGTTCAAGAATTTGATATGATGATGAATATTCTGTAAAGACATGAGATGAGAACTTTTGAGATATATATGTTTTAATACCTTCTATATTGATGACTATTAGTATAAATTATTTTGTATGATAAATTATGGAATCTATATATATATTTGAAATCAGCCCATATCTTTTTGTCATATATTATTTGCTTGTGTACGGTAGAAATATTTAGTAGTTACTGAGATGTGTAATCTCACCCCATATTATCATTTTTCAGGTGAATAACTTAGTAGAGATCAAGGGAATGCACCCATGGAGTGAGCTTTGTAGGCTCTTCTGTACTCCTTTAGTTTATGTTGTGTTATTTTATTTGCCATGAACCTAAAAGACTTCCGCATTTTAAAATAACTCTTATTTATTGGATTTATTTTGGCCCTGTATAAATGGATTTCTACCTTTGGCCATATTGTAAATATGTGTTTGAGTGTTAAATATCCTATATTTGGTGGTGTTACTAATATTTTGGCCAAGATTTTGGTATTGAAAATGAGGCGTTACATTTTTGGTATCAGAGCAAAGGTTCTGGCCAATCTGTAAATTTCCTATCAGTTTTCTAAATAAAAATTTTGAGGTCATGGCAAATTAAATATCATAACATGTGCATTTTCCTTTATAGCTTTGGATTCTTTTTACCAATTTTCTTGTGACATTCATGATAGGAGAAGAATGGGTTAATCAAAATATTCAAGTGATTGATAATGAGGATTTATGATTTGAGGATGTGATTGAGATTAAATTTCAGAGCTGCGTAGCGGAAGTTGGTAAGTAGAAAATTTATTGAATATTGGATTCTGTAGGCCTAAAATTACTTTCTAGGATGAATATTTTTATTGGTGTCTAGGAAAGTGATTGAAAGACTAAGCCCCTATTTGATGTTTATTCAATTAGTTGCCGTTGTAAAAAGTATGAAGAGATTTTCGCTAGATTTTCACTTACCTAGCTAATTTATATGAGTAACAGATGACAATACCATAACAGAATACGGGCATAGTCTTGATTATACAGAATAACTGGCTTAAGTTTGAATTTAATAAGATAAAGTTGAGTTTGGCAGGAAAACTCGAAAATCCTTATGAATCCTAGAATAAGAGATTACAAACATTAGCAAGAAGGCTAGACTATATTATTTCAAGCATCAAGAACAACAGTTGGTACAATCCCACCGCAAGCTTCGACTATCTCAAGTTTAAGTCTATTAATTTCTTCCTGAGCGGCTGCTCTTGAGAGAGGACCATCAGGAGACATTGTTCTTCTCAATCTAGCTATTTGCTTCATAGTGCTTCGAATTTTTACATAAGGCCAATGCTTTATTCCTCCCCTATGGCATATTTTCATTAGAACATTTTTGCATAGACGAACTTGTTGAGCCGCTTCTTGTTGAGGTAAATGGAATAAGTCTCTAAGATCATTAATTGACATTGATGCAGCTCTAATATTTTGTTCAGCTCTTGATCGGTATGGATTACTAGGTATGGGGACTGAAGGATTATTATTTACAACCATGAGCTCTTTTCCTTTATTGGATATATTTTCTGTATTGGTTGGAAATGAACTATTAGGGAGTTCATTTTGATTTTTAGTCCATTCCAAACCAACACAAAGGGCCTCATAGTAGGCTGATAGAGGATCTGACACCAGGACATACCCTAAAGAATTTTGATTCAAACAATAATTTTCTAGAAAATGTTTGACATCTTCTAAATTTTTCTTACCAAAGTCAAATACTTGAGGACTGGAAGAACCTCCTTGTACGTCCTGGTGAAAGACAGCGTGGCATATCATACCAATCCTCCCATGAACTTCAAGTTTATGGTATTGAAGTCCATTGGTATGAATAATCTCTCGTAGAACATGGCAGCAACCACATGAAAATGGATTAGTAGTCTCAGTCAAGGTAGAAGCAGGATTCCTTGGTTGAGAAGGTACCGTAGACTCCATAAGTTCTGCCACATTACGACACCTTTGGACAGGTCGCCTTGATGGACCTGCTTCAGATTCCTTTCTGTTAGTAGTGGTAAAAATAGAATCTTGTATCCTTGGAGGAGGAGTAGGAATGTTAATCGTTGAGGCAGATGAATGAACGTTCATACTTACGGGATTTTGGGGAAGTAAAGAAGAATAAGGGTATGATGCATTGTTTGACAAATCAGACAACATGTTAGTCTGATAGTCATGAAGTAAGGCTTCAAGAAAGAAAGGGTTGAATGAATCGGAGACTGGAATAGAGTTACTTGAACCGGCCATGTTTAAGGATAATGTGGAAGGTTATAGTGAAGGTTTAATAAAGTCTACATAAATGACGAGGCTCAAATTCACAATCTTTGTGAGCATTTATTTACTAATTTAACTAACTTTAATTTTGTCACTTGCACTAACCAACTTTTATCCTAGCATCAATTTGCAACTGAAAATGTTTACAAAACTCTGGTTTTTTTTTTTAAAAAAAACATTGATCCAAACAACGTCTTAAGGCCCGTTTGGGATAACGGCGGAAAAAGTGACTTTTTTTATGATGTGCTTTTTTTGTTGGACTTTTTTTCT
The DNA here is from genome assembly GCA_034222035.1 of Acacia crassicarpa. Classification (NCBI taxonomy): domain Eukaryota; kingdom Viridiplantae; phylum Streptophyta; class Magnoliopsida; order Fabales; family Fabaceae; genus Acacia; species Acacia crassicarpa. The sequence goes on from JAWXYG010000004.1 coordinate 1,158,932, forward strand.
GATGTACTTTTTCTGATGTGATTTGTGTTTGGGATAGCGGTGGCAGAAGTTACTTTTTTATGATGTGATTTGTGTTTGGTGTGAAGGAGGGGAGAGAAAAAGTGACCAGGAGAAAATTGATGTGTTTAGAAGCAAGGCTGACTTGCTTCAAAAAAAATTCCACATCAACTTTTAAGCACATCACAAAATGGCTCTCACCCAAACACCCAAAAAATTTGCTTTCACAGCAAAATGGCTTTTGATGTGCTTTTTCCCCCATCTACAGCTATGCCAAACAGGAATCGTGTCATCGAATGGTCCTTGCACTATTTTCCTTTGTTCATTATTTTTTTTTGGAAAATTTTTTTTAAGAAATGGGTTGGACTCATCTACAGTCATTCCTTTGTTAATTATTATTACTGATTCTAACCATTCTCCCAGACTGCTGCTCTTTCATATTTTTTTGAGTTAATTGTATTTAACAAAATGATAAAATGATACTACCTCTGGTCCTAATTATAGGAACACTTTTATAGTACAATTTATATTATAAAAGTATTCCTATAATTAGGACCGGAGGGAGTACATATGAAACCATCACCAAGAATTAGCATCTAATTGGAAATCTAGAGTCTAAACCGAAAATGCATGCGTTACAACCTACTAACATATGTAAACACAACTACGACAACATATGAAATAAATAAGATATAAAACTTTAACCTAGAGTAAATATCTTTTCTGATCCTTAATAAAAAAAAACGTGATTCTCATTTTGGTCCCTTAAAAAAAAGGTCATTTTTAGTCAATAAAAAAGACGAATAAAGGTCGATTGGTTGGCATTTTGATCCCCCTACAAATTTCCAAAAAGTCGTTTTAGTCCGTAAAAAGGATGAATAAGAATTGATTTTTTGTAAGAGACCAAAATAAGGTCTGTATTTTTTGTCAATGACCAAAAAGGATATTTACTCCGGTAACTTATAAGCCTAGAACATGGGCAATTGGGCATCACTTCAAATATTAGCCAAAGTTTAAGTTTTATCTCGAACCATACTTATACCACCTATGAGTATAGAATGCTCAACAATATTAGTAAAATAAGAGACATGAGAGGGAGCCACCTCGAAGCACCAACTCATATTGGTGACCATGTTGCTGGTAGACTCTAGAGTTATTGAAGGAGGTGTCTGCACGACTGTGTTGAAAAGATGAAGTGGAATTACAGACCACACTTATTAAAACAGCTGCCATTTCTACAATGTATAAATTTAATTAATATTAGAGGGAATCACTTTAAGGTCTTGAATTAATGGATTTAACCACCCTCAAATTTAATAATAATTGAAGATATGTAATGGTAAGTTCCAAAGGAAAAAAACAAGAAGTGCAAATGCGCTCATTAAAACCCCACACTAAGACAGTGTGTAACTTTAATAGACTATCTTTTATTGATTCAAACCGTTGATTCGTTCAAACCTGGAAAAAAAAAAACAAAAAATTCAACTTGTTTTTCTGCCTTGTGTTATTTTCTATTCCCTTTCTCATGTTATTATTTTTTAATTTATATAGATTTTCATTTAGTTTAATTTAATCCTTGGGGATTTAGTCCAACAACACACGCAAGGCCAATGAGTGCGTATGTGTATAACTTGATCCCCGGAACTTCAACATGCTTTTCACGTGAATATATAAAAAACCTTTTTTGTTTTTAACTTAAAGGTGTTTAAACTTCTCATGTTGTATGAGAAGAAAAAGATTCATACACACATGAAATGGTGGGACCCATATATAGAATTATATACCACTCTGGTTCTATTTATAAGTCTACTTTGACCAAATCTCACATACCAAGAAAAGTTAGTTGACACGATGATTATGAGGTAAATTTTCAATTTTGCCCTCATTTATGATTGGGTACTTTATAATTGTTTCTTCTCTCTCTATCTTTATGGGTGCAATTAATATGGGTGAAATTGTCACAATCTCATTTATTTCCGAAACTGGACTTATAAATAGGACCAAATTTTTTTAGTCAAACTGGACTTATAAATAGGACCAGAGTGGTATACGTGAGTTCTACCATTTCATGTGCGTGTGACATGAGAATACACTTCTCCTATAACATGAGAAGTGTTTTTCCCTTAATTTAAATAGGATAAGTTTTATACTCCCTCCGGTCCTAATTATAGAAACATTTATGTAATGTAAATTATATTATAAAAGTGTTCTTATAATTAGGACCGGAGATAATATTAATTAATGATAGGATAGAAGAGCGTACCGTGTATGTATATATATATATACATATATTTAATGTGAAAGTTGCTGAGGTAAACATAACTCAGGCTTATCCATTTAAGCCTGCAAATGATTTGTTATAAATATTAAAAAAAGAAGTCTGCAAATGATTTGTATTGAATATATATATATTTTTTAAAAAGTCAGCAAATGATTCAGTAATATCCCTAACATTATTTGTTTCCCTATTCTTACCAAGCAGACCAATGGCTAATGTTTGACATCAACATCAATCATTTATGTTTTTTTTTTTTTGGCCGGCAACTGCATTACAAATTGTTTAGTATAACAAGGAAAAGAAATATTGTCCCCCAGTGTTGTTAAAACGTAGAGTCTACGTAGAAACAGTAAGGGTGAGCAAAAACGTAAAATTGTAAAACGTAAACGAAACGTAAGAGTTTACTACTTATTACAAAAACAATAAAATCTAACATATATAAAACCAAAACATACCAATACATTAAAGTCATTACAAATTTAAGTCCAAACACTTAAGGAAATAATTAAGTTCAAACTCAATTATCATAATATATATTAAAATCTCAGTTCTGCCCCACAAATATTTTGAATATTTGTACTTAAGTCCCTTCTTCAGAACTTTCAATGTTTGCAGTTAGGTCCCTAGTCAAAATTTGCGTTTTGACCAGCAACCAATTAGGTTTGGATTCTGGAACGCAAGAGGGGAGATCTGATATATCGAGAAATAGCGCCACGAGACAGGACCTCGACCTTCATTTTTCATCATCAACCTCCACCTCCTTGAAGTCGCCGGCGGTCTTCACCTTCACCACCATCTCCACCGCGACCTCCTTCCTTCACCCTCCACCACAACCACAAGATCCGACGTTAAAAATTTTTTTAGAACTGCTAACACGTCGTTTCAACCGTTTCCGCCATTCTAGAACGTCATCTCCACTGTTTCACCTCCAATTGCGTCTCAACCACCGATCCAACACGTTTTTCACCGAAAAAACGTAAAAACGTCCGTTCCAACCTTTTTACAACAATGGTCCCTCCAATGAGCTATCTCCTCATCGAGTATTTAAATTTAGATCCTTTAAATTTTATTAATTAATTAATATAGTCCCTCGACTGAATTTAATAATTAAATTTAAAAACTACATTTTTATTTTATTAACTAACAAACGCTAAGTTTTTATTCTCCAGTATAATGTTATAAGAATGTAATATTACGTACAAGACCTCAAATAAAAAAATAATAATTACCTACAAATCTCAACTAATATTGAAATTTTATTTTTATATACGTTTAAAAAATAATTATTTTGTTATTTGGAACCTGATTGTAATTTTTTTTTTAATTTTCTTATACCTTTTTTGCAAATTTTAGTTTTCACTTACCCTATTACAAATTTTTTAAAACGCATTAGAAGGTTTAAACTCTATGGCTCTACCTGCATCCCACCTACCCAGGCTAATAGAAAAATGCACTATAATTAATTACCAATAAAATTATTTCACTGATTCAATGAACAGAAATGTGGTATACCACCATAAATTTATTTATTTATTTATTTTTGATACAAGAGATAAAATAAGGACAGAAAATAAATTACAATAGGGAATTGAATCCCAGCATATCTTGAAGAATCGCATCTTGCACTGACTCAGGGCAAGTATCCAAAAACGCAGACGACGAAATGCCCTCCTTCGCAAGTAAGTCAGCCACCTTGTTACCTTCCCTTGGGAGAAAGGTGATTAGTGGTCAACATGTTCTGGGCCTGTTTACATTCAACTGGACCTTTTGTTAGATACAGGGCCTTGATCTTCTTGGGCTAAAGAAGGCTTTGATTTTAGCAGATCAAGCTTCAAAATTTTTAGTGTAATTTCCCATGGCCCACTACTAGTTTGTTTTAGCTTCTTAAAAATATTTTTACGATATTTGAGATAAACGTTTGGTTTTTTTGGTTGGAAATTATAGAAAAACACTTTTTAAGCATTTTTGCAAATAAACATTAAACATGTTATAAGACAAGTTTGTCTCGATGAGTTAAAAAGTATTTAACAAACATTTTTTTGTGCTTCCAAATGTCACGAATAACTTCTTTCCTAAATAAATAGGTATATAAATTTTTTTCTGTTAATTTGACATACTTATCGTTTCAATACCAATTTCAAGAAGATTTTTTTTTTCGTTTTAAAAAAAACACAATATATCAAGCAACTGTTAAGGTGATACATTTGAAAATAATTTTTTCCCCTGAGTACATCATTGAAAATATGGAATATCATTTTTATCATGAACTAATAATGATGTTTAGCTGGTTAAAAAAAAAAAAAAGAAATCAGAAATTGAAATTTCTCGTTCCCTCGGAAGATGAGGCAAAAAAAAAAAAAAAAAACGGGGAAGACGACTTGGTAACGGAGGTTTGTACCTATTCGCCCGCAAGTCTAACCGTCCGATCTTTCCTCAATTGCTTACATCTTACCTATATATTAACCTACCTTACCCTCAAGTTTCCTCTTTCTCCTCTTCCTGTTCCTGATCTCTTTCCACTGGCGGTCCCCCGTAGCCGCAGGAGGCTTCCGCTGGAGACTTCATTCTGGTGCGTTTTCGCCGTCTCTGGTAATTTTTCTGTCTTATTTTGCGCCTCTTATCATCGATCTGCTTGCTTCTTGTGCTCAGGAGAAACTGTTCGCCTTTAGGGGTTTTCGATGGAGAAGGAATTGGTCGAGTTATATGAAGCCGTAAAGAAAGCGGCTGATGTGGCGAGTTCAACCGATAGCGAAGTTGAAGAAAGCCGATGTGTTGATGCCTTCAAGCAGCTGAAGAAATTTCCCGTCAATTATCAAATTCTTGTGTCCACCCAGGTGCTTCTTTCGTTGTTGTTTTTTTTTCGATTAATTATTTTTACCTTTTTTCCTGTGGTCCTGGCTTGATGGGTATTGATTGGCAAGACTTTCTGGATGCATTTGCTTGCAATTTGAAAAAGTTGGAAATTTAGGTATTTGTTAAAGAGTAGAATTCTTAGACAGAGCATAATGGCATTTCGTTATCCGTCTAGTCGACTCCACCTTCTGGAATAAGCAGGTTTTATTATTGTTATAGTCATTGTGTCTTTAATAGGATTATTAATCATATCTGTTAAAGAAATATGAATGTCAGTTTTTGTCAGCTTAATAAGAAGGTCACGCCTTCGCTTTTTTTTTTTAATCACAACAGCAGCAAACTGGCAATCTTGCAAAGGTCTCTTGAATCCCGGATGTTGTGGATACATCTGTAGGTGACATTGGATGTGACATTCATCCATGGGAAAAGTCAAAGAAAATTGAAGTTCTAGAGCTTAAAATTCGTTCAAACTATGAAGTATCAAGAGGAAACCATTATTTATTGTAACATGGTATCTTTGAACCAAGCATATATGCACTCTCCGGTCCTTAACATAAGAGGTAGATAACTGATTTGGGGAGATCAAAGAAATTAGTAAAGAAGCTAACAAATGTGTGTTAGTTTTCCTCGAATGTCCTTTCTAATCATGTACACTGTAACTACCCTTTAATGGAATATGTGTGTGCAATCAAATGTTAAATATCGATATTTCAAGGGAAAATATTTAAAATTTGGGAGACCAAGTGGATTGAGGTTTTATATTTAGGATCAAAATAAACCCTTCGTTTAGCTCTTATATCTAAGATCGGAGGTAGTAGTTGATTCAAAAATAACACCAAAGGAAAAGAGAGTTGCAGCTTAGCATCTTGCTTTAAAAACTAAAGAAAAGTGTATAAAATATGTTGAAACTGCAACTTGGCAATATTGTTGGATATTTCTTATGAGGCAGAGTTCTCTATCAAGGACATATTAACGTTCTGTCTTTTTATTTTTTGGTGGTAGTGGATAATATTTCATCCTTATCATGCGATGGCATTAATTGCTGTTATTTAATCTGTATACTTTCATCACTTAGCTGGATAACTTGAAGCTTGATTTTATCTTATGGCTTTTTCTCAACATTCAGGTGGGCAAACACCTAAAAGTTCTAACAAAGCATCCAAGAAAGAAAATCCGGGCTTTTGCTATTGACCTGATTGAGATATGGAAGGACATTATTATCAAGGAAACAAGCAAAAATAAGAATGGGAGCTCACAAAATAATGTTCAGTTGGCAAATGGGGAGAAAGCTAAAGTTGAGAAGGATCAGAAGACTCATTCGGTAAAGGTTGAGAAGGTTTCAAAACCTGACATTGTCAAGGTTGAGAAAACTGATAGGAATGGGACACCAAGCTCTGAATATGGGAAGGAACTCGTTTCTGCTGTCAGAAGTGAGAAACCTGTTTCTCCAGCTAATGTTAAGGTAGAAAAAATAGCCAGGGATGAGAAGCCAGCTTCTGGAGTGAAGAAGGCATCCTCAAGCCCTGCTGCTCCACCAAAGCTGAAAGCTATGATTAAATCTAATGATGCGATGCGAGACAAAATAAGGGAAATTCTCCAAGAGGCCTTCTCTAAGGTTTCTGGAGAGGCTGATGAAACACTCATGGATCAAGTTAATGCTTGTGACCCTATTCGGGTTGCTGTTACAGTGGAATCTGTACTATTTGAGAAGTGGGGTCCTTCTAATGGGGCTCAAAAGGTCAAGTACAGGTCCTTGATGTTTAATCTCAAGGATCCAAACAACCCAGATTTTAGGAGAAGAGTTCTGCTTGGAGAATGTGCGCCAGAAAGACTCATCAACATGAACGCACTAGACATGGCTAGCGATCAAAGGAAGAATGAGAACGAGAAACTCAAACAGAAAGCTTTATTTGAGTGTGAGCGTGGACAACAGGCAAAAGCCACGACTGATCAATTTAAGTGTGGTCGATGTGGTCAAAGAAAGTGCACCTATTACCAAATGCAGACTCGGAGTGCTGATGAACCTATGACAACTTATGTCACGTGCGTTGCATGCAATAACCGTTGGAAATTCTGTTAGAGTAGTTAGTCTAGGTTCTCTGTGTCATTGGAGAGCTATTGCTGTTATGATTTGTTATTAATTGGCATCATTTAGAGGTATAAAAAAGTGAGTGTAGGAGTCTTTCACTAGAGCGGTGTCAAATTTTTCTAGTCAAAACTATAACATGGTTTACATGTTTCTCTATGTATCTTTGTTAGAGTTCGTTTGCAATGCAGGTGAATATTCTATTCTAATTAATTAACACATTTGTTGTCCATGGACACGACTTTGAGCAAAAAGAAAAAGAAAAAGGGGGGGACATGACTTTGAGCCAAGAAGATGGACACGACTTGCAGAATAATCGAATTTCATTGAGAAGCTAATAGCTGTACGTGTGACTTGGCCGGTTACAATTAGAAATGCTGATGGCATTGAAGGATGACCTTTATTTTCTTTGAATATTAATGACCCACCTCTGTGTGAGTTGATATAGAAGGATGACATTGAAGGATAATTTTATTGTTTTATGACCTATCGATGTAGGATGGATAAAAGGTTGATGGAAATAGACAAACAGAGCAGCAAGCAGCAAGTATTATTTGTTGGTCTGCTTTTGGATTATTTCCCATGAAGGAGGAGAAGAACGCAACAGGCAACAGGGGTGAGGTGAGAGTAGGGCGGCGGCATTATCTATCCGGCTATCCCCGAGGGGAGGGGTTTACAAACAGAGCAGCAAGTTGCAAGTATTTTCCATGCTCGGATTTTGCTACGGATTGTTTCTGTCAGAGTCCGGACGGGCTTGCTTACGTGGCCTCTTTCTGGCGAAGTGAAGTGATAGAAGAATAGGCAATTATCTTATCTATCCCTGAGGGGTTTGCTTTGGCTTGCCTACAATCGGCTTCTCTACAAATTCTCCTCCACCACACTTGTGTCAGTGTGTATGTGTACCGGAGGGGTGCCCTCCACTAAATACTGTGCAAATATATTAATAAAAATAAAATCTCTTTTTTTTTTTCATCCTAAATACATAAACTAGGCAGCTTCTTTATAGATATTAAAAAATTAATTAAACTAGTTTTTGTAGAAACAAATATGTGCTGATTCTTTTTTTCTTTTCTTTTTTTTAAAAAAACCACCTTTATAATTTACATTGAAATTATCTTTATTAATGAAAATTTCCTTTTCTGAAAAAATATAAATTTAAAAGATATTGTGAGTTGAAAATCCCAAATCAGTTTTATGTATATATATATATATATATATATATTGATAAGATATGTAGTGATATTTAAAACAGGCAAAGAAGCTGCATGTTTGGGGAAACTACAAAACCGTAATTTCAAAAATATACTTCTATAAATTTAGATAAAGTTTTACTCGCATATTTACCTTGTAAATCATAAAAATTATTTTTTAAAAACTAATTTAAACTGAAGTACACAAACTATATGAATAAATGAAAATTTGTGAGGAAGAAAAATCCCAGGTGGTAAAATTAGGAGGTTGGGAGGGGGGGGGGGGGGGGGAATCTCCATTAAAAATTTTATTGGTTAGCATAACTTTAATTGGAATGCCAGTACTCCATGTATACAAAATTTGTAGAGTCTCATTTAGTTTCCGTAAGTAAAAATTTATGAGGTTCTCTTCAGTAATATGGAAATTTTCCAAAATTTCCTTTTGGGCCATTTTAATTTAATATAAAATATTAAACTTATAACAAATTATGCTATCTTATTTTATTGAAATTCCAAGTTAGCCCGGCATACACATCCGCATGAATTCAAAGAGACCAAGGATTGATATTTTATTACACCGACATCAACTACGTAAAATATTGAAAATGTACATATACTTATATGTACAGTATAAATTAATTTCTAAATAAAGAACTATTTTTGGTTACATCAATCTACAGATAAGCCTCCAAAATCCCCCCCCCCCCCCCAACCGGGGGCTGTGCAACTACAAAAAATATTTCTAAATAAAGAAGAAATTAATTTTGGCTACACTAATTAAAAAAAATTTGGTTACACTGATAAATCATGCCCTTTGTTCATTGAGTCTCTTCTCAGCAGCCACAGCAGCGGCCATTGAAGGAGGTAAGTGCCTTAGACTTGCAGTGGGATTTTCATCACTTTCTGGTATCGTTAATGGAGCTGTTGCCAACAAGGTTTCAACATCTTTCAGGGTCAACATAGACTGGTCTTGATTTTTTGTGTTACCACTGATAACTGAATGGCTAGCCCTGCTTCTGTTCAGCTTATATATGCTCTCTTCAACTGTGTCTTTCACCTGAAATGCGCAATATAAAGTTAGAACAATTCCTCATGCACACGTTCATTTCCAACAAAATGTGACTCCAGAAGGAAAAATGCAGATACAGTCATTTAAGTCCACAGTTCAGATATCAAAGCAGAGCTAGTTTAACAAGTTTCATTTACAAATGCATTCTAAGATGAAGAAACTTTTTTTTTTTTTTTTTGGAACTGTGACGTCAAGGCAATTGCTCGAGGCGATTAACTACTTTGATTAATGGAACTGCAGAATGATTCCAGAGCATTCCAACAAAAAAATCACAATCAGGGCACACCGTTATCATTTGGGAAATTAAGTGTTGAAGCAATTTCGCTGAGAGAGGAGGGAGGGAGAGAGGAGCATAATTTTATACAACTGGAAACAAAAGGCTTGAACTCTGACAACGCTCAGTCCTCTACAGATGTTGATGGCTGATATTAAGCACGGAGAATTAGTCAATCGATAGATACTCACACCTGCTTATCTGTTTCCAATTTTGATAGCTGATACTTTAGAATAAGATGGACCTGGGGGATTGACTTTAAAAATTCTGGACAATGATAATAATATAGGTATAGAAACCGTGGTCTTTGTTTGCAATTTCTGAAATAATTGCTGATGGGCATTAGGATGAATGTTACGAAAACTAGAGTTTGCCTAACAATGGGGGTAGAGGATTTGATGTTCTTAAAGGAGCAAGACCTATGCAGAAATCATTTTTCAGGTCATGACAAACACTCATTGAGAATGCTCCAACGGTAGATGTAAGATAATTAGTGATGGAATGGGTGTGCCCAAAACTCACACGATAAGAGAAGAGAGAGGGGGGAGGAGGAAAAAAAACACAGAACGTACACTCTAGGTATATACCGTTCCTTGCTAAAAATATTTCACAACCACTTACAATGAAGCGATGAATGAGAGTCTTATTTTTCTGTCCAATTCGGTGCACCCGACTGATAGCCTGTGCTTCAGCAGCAGGATTGAGTAATGGCTCCACAAGGACCACATGCTGTGCTTCCAGAAGATTGAGGCCATTAGCTCCATGTTGAATCAAAATTAATAAAACCTGAATGAATTTTGATGTTGATTCCTGGGATGTTCCTTTTTTGTCATTCTGCTGTCCTCTAAATTGACTGATGGCAACGTGTGATTTTCTGAACATAGAAATTCAAGATCAGAGTAGCATGAGCACAAGGAACTAGAGAGGCTAATTGCTCAACCTAAATGTAGGTTACTAACTATCCATAGAAAGGTACACATACATGGCTCCATATTTGAACGCAGCATGAGCCTAGTGTTTTAGATTTTAGAAAACGCACCTAACAATGTTCCTGAATATCTGAAGGATGCTATTCGTTTTTATCTTTTCATTTATCAAAATAAAAATACCAGTCAATACTACAGTATCTCCTGTCCCTTCACACATTCTTTTCCGAATAAAATTGAAAATTTCAGCAACTCGGCAATTTCTGACATGACAAAACTAGTATTAATTATTTCCACTTTATTATTGATCGATCACATAAACAGTTTTGTCTTTCCATATTCTGTGTATTATTTTTCTGTAAATCTCCCTTCTCATAGTCCTGCATAAATAGACATACTCATATATAAACTATCAGATAGCTTATCCAACCTGCCTCCTTTCATCCGAATGTAGGTGATATCATTGGCTGCAAAAGCGTGCTCCAATACATCAAGAACATCGTTCCAACTAGAAAATACAAGGACTTTCGCTTTAGGGTCTGAAGACTTGATCCACAAGATTCTTTTTGTGATTGCTTCAATCTTTACAACACCCAAACCAAGAAAGAGTAGAGAAATTCAAGTTAGATAAAACCAAAATAAATTAAAGGTGTGTAACTGTTTTCAGGGGCAAGGTAAAAGAATAAACATTATATCAAAACGATAAGCCAAAAGATGTCCAACATGAATATGAAAATTACATGGATGGCAAAGTGCAGGATATGATATGAATTTCGTTACTCCTCCTATAAGAAATACAACAAGCCCTATCCCACTAGATGAGGTCAGACTCATCCTATAAGAAATATACTTAATAAAATTAAATCAAAAAAATGTAGAAGTCTACTTTCCTAGAAGAATCTTGAAATTTCATCCTCATCCCAAGTGATAATTAGGTTGTTTTTCACTAATAGCCATAAGAAAGAAGTGTAATATATCTACCCCACCATCCACCTCTTTAGGATGAAAGAGAAATTCATTACGTTGATAAAGTCATCTGTAAGCATAGTAGGCTGCAATATATTGATATAAAAATAAAATTGACATATGAATACGTACATGAAAAGTCCTGAAATTAGTCTTGCCCTTTGTCCAACGATAATCTTAATTTTCAAATGTTCATTTGCTCTTTACATACTGATCTAGTTGTTTCTCTCAATGAATGGATCTTCCCGCGGGGGGGGACCCCTTTTTTCATTATTTTTTGTTGACAAAGTTTCTTCTTATTCTTTTTTTTTTTTAAAATAATAATAATAATAAGCTCAAAGAAATTACTTAAATGGGTTTTTGATTTTTTTGAATAATCAATTTCCTCACTATTACTAAACTATTAGTTTATCTAGCAAATAGAAACATGTGCCAGCAAATAACAAGTCAATGAGACCCCAGATGCACATCTAGAGTTATGCAAGCACAGAAGCAAGTAGACGCCTGAAGCAGAATCCAGAGTGCTTGTTGAAAACATGTATGCGAGGGTTGGCTTAAATTTTAGCTATTATTGGGGGACTCGAATGCTGGAAGAGTGGTTTCATCCCTTTAAAATTGTACATATTCACTCTTCCCTGAGCATTGAAATCTCTGGAGGGAAACAATTAGATTAGTTGTAGAGTAAAAATACCTTAGTTCCGTAGGAACCTTTAACACTGATGGATGATTCACATTTCTCACTGCTGTCAACATTCTGCAGCACAGAAGTTTTGAAAGATTCATCCTGTCTATCAACAGCATATGCAATGTTTCCAAAATCGGTGTGCTGTCGACATGTTGGGCACATCACCCATTTATGAAACTTACTATCTTGAAGCCTTTGCTCTGTCATAGCAAACAAACCTGTAGAAGACAGATGCATAGTTAAGTCTGAGATATACGGTGTATTTTAGAGGCATCAAATGCGAGTACTATGCAATATTTCAGTAAAACATGTAAAATAAATTATACTTCTTGTATCCGTGATTGCAAAAAGTTCATTAACAACAAATGATCAAAAGAGGTTTTCTGTGTTATGCAAACATGATGACCATGGGATTTCAACACAGAAGTATTACGCAGGCCACTGCAATTAGAAACAAGTAAAAGATGATATTATAGTTTGGTCGTCAAGTAATTACATTTACAACATGTAACATGCCCACACTGGAAAACCATTTTCTGACTGCCCAGCTTTTGTTGGCAAACCGGGCATGAATCCTCATCAGCTTTAGATGCAGGTACGCATTTCTCTTCTGTAAAATTTGACACTGCACTCGCCTCCTGAGTAGATGAAGAACTTTCTGGATGTCCCAATGGCTGTTGTTTCAATTGTACCAAACCCTGGAAAAAAGCATTCAAAACAGTTCAAATTTCTTTACGGGAAAATCATAATTTTACGTGGATTAGTAAATGATGACTGGTTAATTTTATAGGTGGATTAGCAAATGAAGGAGAAAAACCAGAAACTTCAGAGCAATCTCCTTTCTTATTAGGAATACAGACCGCTTGACATAGGATTGGCAGTAACAACTTCACTACTCAGATGCCAGCCCAAATAGGAAACAAAATCAGCAAGACACGATCAACAAAATACAAAATGAAAGCGGCACAAAATCAGAAATCCTAGAAGGCAACAATCTACAGTTCAAAACTAGCAAAGATAACCAATTAACTTGGTCAAGACGTAGGTCAAACATTAGCTAAAGTCAAAAGAAATGATAAAAGGCGTACCGATTAAGGAATCTATAAAAAAGGAAAGAAAGGAAACAATGCTAAAACAGTGAAGCCATCCTATCTACTTTAAAATCAACAACAGAATTAAGTTAAATCTTGATACAATTAAGTCCACTATTAAATCAGAAATTGAAATGAAGACTGAAGCACTGAGCTACATGAATTAATACAAAACAAACCAATACATATTTGCAAGAGCAACCTAGTTACTTTAGACTCAGTTTTACTAATTATGGGGTTATGTGCTAGGCATCAATAGTCACAATTAATTGTTCAAGAATAAATTTTAATTGCTGAAAATGTAGCACCTAATGAATAAATATAGATTTTATACAGAAGAAATTGTAAGGATATTTCTACATACCTTTAAGTAGCGAAGTTTTCCTTTTATTTGTGACAAGGAGGCCAAAGACATAAACTTATCATGGGAAAAGTTTGAACTTGCTGCACATAATTCATTTTCACCTAAAGCATCAAGAGACTTATCATTTTCATTTGCCTTGAGGTGTAACCGGGAAACTGCCATCTTAATTTCATCATGGGCACGCAGATATTGAGCTTGGGCTAAAGCCAAAGACCTCGCATGGACAAACTCCTTTCGCATTCCCTTGAAGATGATAGAGCAAATGACAAGATTCCAGTAAATTCAAGATTCCAGCATAAATAAAGTCAACCAAGTGCCATAAATCTTCTGATACAACTCTCTCTCATCTGTCTTTTTGCTTTTTTATTTTATTTTATTTATTTATTTTTTTTGGGGTCGGCGGGGGATGCAAGGTTGTTGGTTGGTAAGAGTCAAGGAGAATAACTTTCATAGAAATAATTTATCCTAGAGAAATTGGTGAGGCAATTCAGCAATAAATAAGTGTAGCAGAAGTGCTTACTATACCTCAAAAATATGTAAATGTTTGGTAGCTACTGAAACACTATCCCTTCCCAACCGAGCTTTACAATAATTCTTTAACACACCAAGGATTACTTCCAATTGAGATGCCGATCTTGAAACCTAATACCCCAACAATTCGATATGCAGGGTCAGAAAAAAGGTGCCAAAAATATTTTAAAAATACCAACCTGATTGTGAAAAATGAGAAATTATAATATCATTTCTGGTCTAAGGCAACTCTAATTTGAAAGAGTGCGAGTGTATTCACATTAAACCTAAATAAAAAATGGCAAAGAATATGGGCAATGTGAGGTTTAATAGTATACTTTTCTCTCTAGAAGAGTTCAAAGATTTTACATGGTACGGAGATTTTGGATAATTAAAAAAGTCAAATGAAATAGCTGACATCATGCACTGGAGATGCAAAGTATAATGCAGAATATATATCCATGTTAGCCAACACAGCATATCAAGAATTAGACAGCACATTTTTTACCAAATCACCTAATATACAGTGGACAGCAATAACAGGGAATCTAGAATTAAATATGTGCTTAGATTACAGCATCAAGAACAGTTCACAAGATCCCCCCCCCCCCCAAAAAAAAAACAAAAAACAAAAAAAGGTCCAAAGAAAATCCAGAATGTTACTCATCATCTGAATGGGCTTATATCTGTAAATCATAAGTAATAACTATTATCAACAATGGATCAAAGTTTGCTAAAACAAAGGATCAAAGGTCTTCATCAACATCCACGATGTTGAACTCTTTCCATTTTCTGGTCATCATTTATCTTGTTGCTGTACAATTCAGGATTGTACTCAGTAAATCAGTAAGGAAAAGGGGTAGAGGTATAATCAATCCACACAGCCCCTGACCAACTGACAAAAAGTAAGAGGGGGGACAAAGCATTGTTTTCATGACAGCCAAAAGCTTCCCAGATCCAAAAGTTAAATCAAGAGTTGCTGTACAATTCAGGATTGTACTCAGTAAATCAATAAGGAAAAGGGGTAGAGGTATAATCAATCCACACAGCCCCTGACCAACTGACAAAAAGTAAGAGGGGGGACAAAGCATTGTTTTCATGACAGCCAAAAGCTTCCCAGATCCAAAAGTTAAATCAAGAGCAACTAACCACAACTCTTTCTCCAACATTTCTTTTTTTCGATTCTTCATAGCCAATATCAGACGTCTTTGCAACATGATTAGATTGTGATAGCTTTGAAAGGAAACGATTAAGTGCAGAATTTTTCTTCTGCAAATCCACTGCCTCCTCAGCAGATGAAATTATTCCTCCACGTTCATTCTTTAGAACAAAAAGCCTCGCTTCATAATCCTGAATATTAAAATCAACTGTGAGGGTATATTACAGGTCTTAGCCATATGAGAAATCAAATTAATAGACAATCTCAATAGTAAACCTGAAACAATTCATCAAGTTCACACAAAATGCACGGCGGACCGTCAGAATCAGGTTGGCAATTTCGACATTTACCCACACGTTCAATGTCCTCATCCTTTGGTTTGTCCATAGTCTGATCAATTTCTAAGATTCGATCAAGCAGAACCTTCCTAGAAGCTTCTAATTGATCCAAACCTGTCTGGATTTGATACTTCAGAGAGTGTATGCTCCGGAAACTGAACCAAGAGTGATACTCAGTCACTGTGCATATAGTTGATTTTGCAAGATTGTTATTCATCAAAATCTATAAAAGTTTTCACATCTCATTTTGCAAAATAAGATCACTTCTAAACGCCATTGTAAGAGGTTAATAGTAAAGTAAAATTCCAAAACAGATGGCACTCCCAAAGATCACAACGACTCACCTTCCTGGACTCACTGTAGCATATCCTACAAGTCTACAACCTCTACTTAGTGCATGTCAATCAGGCTAATCGGGAGACTAAAATGGTTGAGAAGCATTAGGCAGATTGAAGGATGTGATATTTTTTAGATAAAAGAAAGACATTTTATTGTCAGGCCAATGCATGAGAAGGGGGAAAAATCCATGTCACCAAAACCAGAATTCAACTACCTTTGAATAAAGCTGTAGAGGGAGGGGGCAGAAAGAAATTACATTCAGAAATGGATGTAAAAAGTTGCAATAAAAACTAGAAATAGTTTCTCACTGAAGGATGATGCGAGAAGATTAGTACAGGATGAATGAGGATGTCACAACTGAAATTGTGGTTTAGCAGTAAAGTCTCAGTCCAAAGGATTTGGTGGTCTTGGGGTCATAGGCTCAAGTAGCAAGGGAAAAGAGACTTATGCCCACCACTAGCTTGTGACCACTATGCCTCAGTTGTGGGTGGTCAGTGTATGGTTGGAACACCTTGAGGGAAGGCCAACCTTACGGCTAGGCCCCAGAGGAATTAGCCACACTGCTATAGGTTATATCATAGATCTTGGCTAAAATAGAAACACACTGGGATTGCCTCCAAGGACAGTAGCCCCACACAGTCTTTTTTTTTTTTTTTTAGCAATCTATATCTATACACTAAATAAATTATTTGTCAGTTCTTTCTGTATTTTCAATGTAACAACATTTACATTGATTTCAGATATTTGATAAAACATAATTTAAAAGAGGAAAAATAGACATTTTTTCCAAACAGCATAATTAATACTTTGCAAAGTTCAGGCATCACTGACCGAGTAGTAACTCTTGGTGGCTTTGAATTGTTTAAAGTTCCCGCAATTGCTTCTTCAATCTTCCTAAGCAATTCATTAGAAAAATCCTTGTTCTGTTCAGAATGATGAAGAGCCTCTAACCACCAAATTGTAGGATCATTTTTGCTCTCACTGTATGCATTGCAAACCTAGAGAAAAAAGTTCAAATTTCATGTAAGAGGGGAATAGAAATATCTACTAAGCATAATAAGCCCATGAATTTTCACACTGATTATTGAAGTAAAATATCACAAGATTGCACAGCTTCATTTAGTATAACATGGCGTCAATCATATAAATTTGCTTGGCATCAAAAGTGAAGCAAGATAAGTGGCAGATCGAATTCATTCCTTTTTCAAAGAAAATGCACATACATGTGAAGTATTCAGCTTCCCAAGGAATGATCTGAAGCGACCAGGGTATATGAGGCCTTTAAATAATATGTGGTGGCGTTACTTCAAAGACACAGAATAACCTCGTGGGGAGGAGTTGGGTTCTGTGGTACCAAGAAGTCATCCAGATCTAGGGATGTGCAATATACATAGACCCATAGATACTTGTGAAATTTATTCGTTTGGGTCTGAGAAGTTTTGACACTCTCCTTGCTTTAGACACATACCGCGTCATTATTGATTTATTTATTCAAATCAATATGCCATCCGAATAGCACTTTATGGGCTTTGAAAAATATCAATAGTTGTTTGACACATTTTTTTTTTCCCTTTTTGTGATTTTTTTAATGAGAACATATTTTATGAAATAATTCTCAACTTGAGAAAAGGTCGTTCAATTTTTAATTTTTCCATGGAAGGGTCCAAGTTTGATTCAAGGTTCAACCATGCAGGTGAATTTTTAACCACTAAATATTTAAATGGAGATAGACTATACAGTAACATACTCAAACACATAACCTACTCATCGATCCTATTCAGATCGTGAAAGGAATCGTTGCAGAGATTTAAACTATTCACACAGAAAGTGTCTGAATTAGTTAATTGTATGCAATTTTGGTATTTGAGCTCCAGGAAAGATCTCTTAGCAGAACTTTAGCTTTCCACAAGAAATATAAATTTTAAAATAATGGTTCTAGACAAGATTTACCAAAAGTTCAGTTATGACAAAAATGAATACTGTTCTAAAGTGATTTAAGTAGATAAATATGAATATATGATTATAAAAAGTTCATATATATATATATATATATATATATATATACCTGCAAATACACCTTTTGAAACTCCTGTTGGACAGCAGATAGCTTTGAACTGAACACAGACAAATATTTATGTTTCAAATCTTCACATTCTGCCATCAAGAACTGTAAGGAACTGATAGACGCATCATCAAATTCCTGATGCCCATTTAAGTCATTTTCCGAAAAGCTTGATGTATCATTGGATAGTTCTTCAGAAGCAATATTGAAATATATATCATCAGAGTCATTCCCTTTCTTCTTCTTGGCAACACAATAATCAACCTTCTCAAGAGTATGCTTTTTTGACTTAAGTTGTGCAGTTTTAGATAACTTCCTTCCTCTGCAAGGGAGCTTAAGGGAAATGTTTGTAGTTTGAGGGAGTATTTCAGCCAGGTTACGATGAATGTGAATATTTAACAAAGGATCCAGGCGGAAGTCTTCAGAATGCTCTTCGGCCAAAGTCAGTGCTTCAATGTACAGCAATGCTGCTTGAGAAAAATCCTTCTGCATTATGCTTATAGCGGCAAGTCCATTTAAAGCAACAACTGACCCCCTGAGAGCTTCCTCACCTTCTATCTTAGTCTTACTTATAAGGACCTACACAATTAAATACATGTCAATTCAAAGGATGATTGTAAAGACCATACTATCTTGTCAAAGACTTCAATTAACTAACATACCATCAATATTTCCTCCATGGTCATGGGTGACTGTTGCAGAGAACGCAACCCAGAGCTTCCAACCTGGGGGTGACAACAAGCCTGGCGAAGCTTCAGCAGAGCATTCAACAGCTTCCCGGCCTCTGTGTGCGTGATGAAAGAATCAGAAAAATCATCTGAAGAAACAGAACCTGGAAGCAGAATGAAACATTTCAAAAGATTAATTATGCCCTGAGATTCATATTCATATTATTTTCAAATATCTTTTATAAAAATTGTCACACAACATAGCATTAGAACCTGGGACACTTATTTTAAGAATGTCATTTCTCAAACTCTCAATAATTTCATGAGCATAGTTAACACAAGTTTCATGTTGCCTTTGGTAAAAGTGCTCTTCTACTGGTGAGAGAGTGAGCCACGTAAGGCACTCCTCCTGAGAAGGAAGCTGCAACTCATTAGCAACATGTTCTTTTGAAGAGCGCCACATGATTTGTTTGAAGATTTTATGTGTAAATTCCATAGCTCCAACATCTCTCTTCTGCAAAAGTATGAAGTATTGAGCAGTGGAATTCAATTCACAATTAGTACAAAAAATTAAATTACATATAAATACCTCATAAGGATCCCGAATAACATCAGCCCACCAACGGTAAATATCAAAAGGGCTAGCTTTAAGGAATCGTAACAATCCATGCAAGTCATCAAGCTTTCGTTGAATGGGGGTTCCTGTAATGCACCAACGATACTTTGCATTGAGCCGTAGTGCCATTTCAGTGGCAGCGGCAGCATTGCTCTCCACCATTTGAGCCTCATCCAGGCAAATTCTCCACCAATATATTCTGGTAAGAAGAGTTGGAACAACTGGGTACCTAAATAAAATATTGCAATAATCATAAATATGCATATATTGGGGGAAAAAAAGGGGGGTTTTCTTTCTAATGCCAACAGATGTAATCAGCTAAAATACTAGCAAATAAGTATCATAAATTCTCCTGTTTTCTTTAAATGGCATATCTCTCACTGAAAGTGTATTATGGTATGACTCTTGTCCATTTACTAATTAATTTAAAAAAAAACAAATAAATTGGTAGCCAGAGAGAAAGCAAAAGATAAACACATGCGTAGCAGAAAACAAGAGATTTAGAAAAAGAAAGATGTTAGATAAAGATAAAGGAAAAATAATAAAGCAGAATCAGAAAGTAGACAAAGTATAAAGGGGAGAAATATGACAGAATTTACAGCAAACCTTTTACCTTTTTTGAAATCTCAAAAAGTGCCTATCACCTTCATGCCTATCGTAATCATGAGACAAATCCTCTTTAAGTACATCATATGTTGTTAATACAATGTCTGCAGAGGCAAGTTCACTGATATTCACCATAGATGTGTTGGTGAAAGATGTTTCTCGCACGCCTTCATAAACACAAGTTTTCAAGGAACCCGGATTTGTATGACTGAAAAGGTAGCTAGTAGTTAATAAAAGTAAAATTTCATCATGAAAAGAAATTATCGAATAATGACAATTCACAAATGATATTTAAGAATGGAGATATTGCATGTCTAGTAGAACGATCATTTTCCCCCAAAAAATGAATCTGAACTCATAATTTACGACATGTTCTATCCCTCTTAACAACTAACCAAATCACAAACCCTACATGGCTGCAAGCATGTTGCTCTATACCCAATTAGACCGGAAGGGGAAATTAAGATTCACTCAAACATTTTAAAAAGTTAATTAAACGAGGCATGATATATTTATGGAGAAAACACATTCATCCAAGTCTAGCTCATATTGCAACTGCCTTTCCTCGTGGTTGCTATTTTCTGCAAGTGAAGGTCTTGGGGGCACCATGTGTAATAGAGATTGCGTCTCTTGAATTTCATGCAATAAAATCCCATTCCAATTCCATTGAGGTATCCAAACTAGGGCCATGGTCTCCATCAATAGCAGCATTCAGCATCATAATAGGAGCCACATACACAATTATTTTCCTTCTATTCTTTATGAGTGGAAAGTGCTACAAGTAGCAGTTCAACAACAGGCACAACTTGGTTGCGCCTGTGGAGTCTAAAATATGATTTTCTGCTTGCTCCTGCTAATAATTGCCTCTCGCATAAAGATTTTTATTTTGAATTTTTTATTCATTGTTGTTACACGCAATTTATTTTGTATTTCATGAAATTGTTAAGTCTTTCATGCTCCTGTTTGCATGCAACATAGATTGAACATTAGCAAACCTCTTTCTTTAATGACATACATACTGATTAAAGATGAACAACTGAATAAGCCTTCTAAGTTGATTCCAAGATTCATGATTAGCAATCAGGAAAAAAAAATATACCGGCTAATTTCATCATGCCACTGGGATAAAATAGGGGCTGGACAAACAATAAGAGTGGCACCAGAAGCAATAGGAGATTCGGTAGCTTGTATTAGTTCAAAGCATATTGGGCATACATATTCCCCATCCCTTACAGCTATGGTGGTTTTAAATTTCTTGCTTTCAGATCCCTGTTTTGATTTCAGTGACTTTCCTTCGGGAGAATAACCAACACAATCCGCATGTTGCCAAGCATCACAGATGTCACACTGAACCCATAGACCTTTATATTTGAGACTTTCACTCACAGCTCCACATGGACACTCCACACGATCTCTCTTGAGTCTTTTAAAATTGACTTTACGATCCTCATTAACTTGCAACTCTGAGTCAATAAGAATGTCATTTTCAGATGCTGATCTCTGATGAGCAAAGATGCAAGCAAGAAGTTCAACAGTTTTTCCCAAACCCATCTCATCTGTTGCATAAAAAGAGGAGTTTCAATGGCCTAAAATAATGGAAATTTGTATCACACAACATTTTTTAAAAAAAAAACGGGGGGTCAGAGGAATGGAGGATCACACAACAGTTCAAATTTGAAAAAGCCCCAGATAGTTCACCAATATGCAGCATAGCTTGGGACATACCTGCAAGAATGCCTCCAACCACACAAGGTGCATGAATCTCTGGGCACAATGAAATATTTCCACTGGAGCCATATATAAATCAAATTAGCATGTAGGGATGAAAAAATGACAAGGGTGTGCAAGCAAGCACACACAGATCGACACGATTTAAATTACGTGATTAATAAGGTCACATTTCTTCTGAAACCTAGCCAAGAAATCATACCTGAATGGATTAAAGTACATTTTGGAACTCGTGTCAATAAAATCCACAGGCACACATAAAGGAGAATAAAAATGACTTCTCTCTCCTTCCCCCTGACCTCCAGCTCTTCTTTTCTCTCTTTCTACCATCCAAAAAGCTGCACGTCTTTGATATGGTCTCAATTCAGGAAGTAGGTCTGGTATGACTTCTTGAAGCATTGGTTCTGATCTATACAAACAATATCCAAACAAAAAATTTTCCATGGGTTAGATTGAAAACAGAAACTTAAAGGTACTTTGCTCCATCTCCGTAATTACCATTATTGTTAGTTTGTTGCAATCAAATTAGAGATTAAAACAAAAGAGAATGTTATACTTACTTTGAAGGCCTAATGGCTTCATAGAAACCTGCAGGGTCAAACCTCACATGTCTCTGGGTGTGGTGAGTATCATCTCTAATCTCTGACTGTGGATCAACTTCCACTTTCATATTGCTACCAACCCCATATCTAACCTCTGACGTCATAATTTCAGGACGTAACCAGGATATGACATTCATCATACTCTTCTTCCATAATTGTCTGGAACCATCTAGAAGTGACTCACATGCATCAAAAGCATTCTTTAGTACCTCAACCCTTAATCTGAGGGAGAGCATGTCTTCACAAAACCTAATCCCAAGAACTGGCCTCAATGTAATAAATTTCAAACTTGCCAAGTGAATAAGACCTGATACGCCTTCATCAGGACCATCAAAAACCCCAGATAACAGCACTGTACATGTTTCTGTATGATCCATTACTCTTTTTACAAACTCTAGTTGAATATCAGAATAAGCTACTACAGGCCAATGGCCTAGTTTTATTCGACCAAGAATATGATTGGCATTAAACAGCTGAAATCTTAAAGAATATTGGAAATCCTCATAAAATTCCTCGGAAAGGTCAAAACCCGAAAAGCTTTCTGCCAGCTTCAAATCAGTTAGAACAACTTCAGAAATATCAAGGTGTTCGTTTGATAACCAGCTGGACCTATCAACTTCAACAAAGTAGGGATTGTGAACTTCACCTAAATCCTCCTTTGCTTGTCCCCCTGTTTCTAGCATTTTCTGTTTATCCAGTTCTGCTCCAGCACTTGCCTGTGCTTCTAGTATAGCCCCGCCAGATCGATGGGGCCTACTTTGTTTTCGTCTACCCATACTTGTCACTACCGGCAGAAGAAAGCAAAATCAACTTATATGTGTTCTTGTGCTTGAATCGGCATGAACCACAAGAACAAAAATTTGAACATTTAAACTTCAAGTCTCAAATGGCCGACCCTAGTGGAATAAGATTTTGTTGTTTGTTGTAAACTTCAAGTCTCAAATGCCATTAGCGCGAAACCAGAGGAAAAACAGCAAATGACCACAACTAGAACAATATAATCAAACACAAATTTAAATTGTTAGGGGTTGAACGCAGAAGAAATAAATAAATTCAGCTGGTCAATGAATAAACATCAAATGAGTGGAACTAGAACAACATAATCAAACACAAATTAAAACGATATGGGGTTGGACGCAGAAGCACTAAATAAATTCAGCTGGTCAGTGAATAAAAATCGACAGACTTGACTGAATTTAACTGATATGAATCATGGAGAGAGACCGAAAACGTAGGATGAAAGATACAACGCAATAGTCGGCAAACAGCAGAACAACTGGCATTCACCTCCTCTTGGGTTCAAATCCTCCGAAAACAGGAGGGGTTAATTCCTTAATTGATGAGCTCAAACATAGGACGAAAATTTCCCGCCTTGGAAAGAAAACTCTCCACGAAAATTTAGAAACCAAAACACCCGAGTAGTTCGTTCGTGAATCTTATGCATTAAGAGGAGAGGAATGTTCGAGTGTAAACCTTAAGGTACAAAACCGATTGAACAGAGCAGAAACTCAAGAATGGAGCGGGTCGCAGGAGCTCTAGTTTCACGCGCGAGTTCCAGAGATGCCAAGAGATTTCTCTTAATCTCTTTTCTCATTTTCTTTACAGGATTCCATTTTCATCGTTGAATGAAAAAATTGAGATTTAATATTTTCTAAAATAATTATAATAATGTTTTATAAATTAATTTTTTTTGTATTATAAATATAAATTGTATAGATCATGATTTAATAGTTTAAGTTTATTTATTTATGTTTAAAATACTAGTTTTATAAAATATTAAATTTGAACTATCTATTTTTTTAAATCTGAGGATGGAGATTAAATACTGAGAAGAACAGGAGAGAAGAGATACTAAGAGAATCTAACCCTGGACAGTTGCATTGGGTAGATTTTTCTTTTAAAAAAAAAAAGCAAAAGGATAAATAGCAGAGCCCATTAGGAATGTCCAAAAAAAAGGAGGTCTGATGTGACTTGTCTTGACCTGGTCCTACCTGACCCAGTCTTATTGAAACAAAAAAAAAAAAAAAAAAAGGCCCAAGACAGTTTCGAACTAGACCATATTAGTCTGTTTGAGCCAAGTTGGACTTCGGGCTAAGGGCTCAAACCCCTTGGTTTGGTCCAATCTGACCTGATAATATTTTTTTAAAATATCTATACCGTGCCTATACTTGTTGTCGTCTCCGCGTTGCTCCTCCTCCTCAGTTGTCTATGGCTTTCCCTCCTCAACCACTGCTCCTCCCATCCTCCATCATCTATGGCTCAGTCAGTCGTCTCAAGTCCTCTGTCGACTTCAGTCAGCCATCTCAAGTCCTCTGTGTCAATCGCAATTCTTAGCACAAAGTCGGTGACCTTTGGGAACCTGGCATCAATGCTCTTCTTCTACCGATCATTCTTTGTTTTAGATTTGCCATATCGTTATGGATATGTCATGTCTATAAATTTGGGAAGGGGATTATCGTGACACCCCTAATTTCCTGTCAGACCCGCCATATTGTCCTTTGTTCTAAATCTCGCCTCTCTCTCTCTATTGGTCTCTCCTAATTTCCCCTGGATTTGAGACTTTGTGATTTGTTCAAGCTGAGGTAGATTGTTTTGGGGTTTTATGATTTGGAGCTTTGGAATACTATCATGGCCTTCAAAGATTCGTTTAAGGGATGAGAGAGAGAACTGTATTGATTAAAAAAAGATTTCCAAATAGGTCCTGGTCCAACCTAAGCTCGAGCTGGTGCTAGACCAAACCAAACCTCGGGCCATACCTTTGGTTGAGGCCAAACCCAATCCGATTTGGTCCATAGACATCCCTAGGGTGCATGGGGAAAAAAAACAGTGTGCATATGTTTGGACCAAATTGGGTTTTGCTCTAACCTAAGCCAAATCCAATTAACACGTTGGATTAGCCCGATACCTGAATAATCATGCTAAATCAAGCTTGACCAAGAGGGGCTTAAAAAAGAACTTGACTTCTCTCATTTTCTTTTCTTGTCCGTTGTTGTCTTTTTTCCCCTTCATGACCATTAGATCAAAATCTAATGGTCCAGATTTACATATTAAATGTGAACCATTAAATTTTGATCCAATAGTCATAAAGAGAGGAATAGACGACAATGGACCAGAAAAGAAAAGAAGAAAATTCAAATCCCTTAAAAATACCAACACAAAGTTCGTCTAGCAGTGCAAGACTCCGTTAGATCTATGAGTTTCAAGTTTGAATTCGAGCCTAGCTAAAAACTCCTGGTAAAACGAGATATCAGATGATAATGAGCAACCAAGATGAAGCAGCACAAGCAACTTTGAATCGGGAATCGCCATAAGTTGATTGCGATGACAAATCAACCTGGAAGAGAACCAAACTTCAAAGCAATGAACTAAGCTACTTCAAAAGTGTCATAGTCCATTGGGAGGCCAAAAGATCTGAATTTAAGCCCTAATTTTTTTTTTTTGGGAGGGGGGAGGGGACGGTTGAAAATAGAGAGATTATATTCTCAAGGGTAAACTGCCAAAGTGAAACCTTGAAAGAGCATAAGCCATGATCCAATATGAATAGGCAATTCTTAACATGAGATAAGTGAGGAACAAAATATGGATCACGATGTTGAGTAATAAAAACCTGACAATGAAGCTCCCAAAATGTAATGATATCAAAGATTGCAGCTTACGAACATAAATACTTTGAGAGGATAAAACCTTCCCCAAGAGATAGTGAGATTGGTTGTATTGGATTCGAGAAACACCACATGCAGGAATACACCATGAACGAGAAGACGACATATAATAGAACCAAAGAAGGAAGAAACCACTGAAAAGAACGCTAAAGAAGCAGAGATAAAACCAAGAATCTAGCATGAACACAAGCAATAGTAGCCACCGCTTTTAGAGAGAAAACCCCCCCTACTGCCTTCATCTTGATCAAAGTTTGTTTACAGATAATGTATGAGGTTATATGTATTGGGATCCACGAAATTCAATAAGTGGAGAATGGCTGTTAGGGAGTGGCTATGATCCATGCCTCCCCTGCTCAATAATTGCCCAATAATTTACCGCACTCGGTATTATGGGTAACAATTTATTGGGCAGAGGAGGGCAGTGGATCGTAGCTGCTCCCTGGCTGTCAAGGTTGTATATAATCCTCCTAAAAAATGTGATTTTACTTGTTTCCTAATAAAAACGTTCTCACACACATAGGATATAAAGACTAGCTGGGTGTTTGTTGTTTTTTTTTTGTCTCTTTTCCCATCCCAAATATCCAACGTGCCAATGGCCACAACCATTTGTGCCACGTGGCGTTTTCCATTCCACACTTCCGGGCTTCCTGCGCTTGATAACCTGCGACTCGAGTGTCTCTTTCCCCGTTGTAGCAATTCGACTTCTTCCTCTCGTATTTAATTTTACATTTTTAAAAAATGCAATTTAATAGAGTAGCGTTTTCATTTTTTTCAACTATGCGGGGTTTCCAATTGTAAGACTTCAATTTGGCCAAAAAAAAAAAGTAAGACTTCAATTAAAAATTAAAATATCAATACTCACTGGCCAAAAAAAAAATCAACATATTACTGACAAAAAATAATATATTATATATCATGAATAATATAATATTTATAGCAAAATATACGACTATGAATTTTTTCACATTCTTATACATGAAATGGCGGCAACGGGCATCTGGCACCCGCGCGCATTTGACCGTTTACTCAAGCCATGAACTGCGAGGCAAGTAACGGCGTCGTTAGGATCATTTAGCAGTTTTCCTACCCGCATAATTTTCATTTTTCTTGCCACAAATTAGTGATTAGTTATCACTTGTCGCCTACCAGTCCTCCCCTAGAAAGCAGTGATTCAATTCACCCAACCGAGAGGGACCAAAGACGAGATATCAAAGGGGACAATGGCGACTTCCGGCTTGAGGGTGGGCCGTTTTCCATTTTTGTTGCATCATCATCACTTACCATCTTCAACTTCCAGGAAGCTTAACGTTCGCTCGAACTCGAAGTCAAAGGGGTTCACTCTATACTCTCGCTATGCACAAGCTCAGGATCTTTTCTCGTCTCGGCGTTTACAAGGTTGTTTTCTATTTGGATTCTGGGCGTGGGTCAGGTTACACCTCAGGAATTCTTCTACTTATATACGAAAACAAGACTCCTATTTGGGCTTCAAATTTATGAGATTTCACTATACATTGGCTGGTACCAGCTATTCGCTTTCAGAACTAAGTTACCCCACCCCCCCCCCCCCCAAAAAAAAAAAAAAAGACTTTTGATTTGAATTACACAGTACAAGGTTTTGCTAGAGTTAGTTTTACCAAATTCTGATGTAATTGTTACTGCTGGAAAGTCTGGACCTCGTCAAATCATCGAGCTGCACTGTGTTGCTGGGCTAGTTACTAAATAACTTAATTCAGAACATACCTAAATGATTGGGGGATTTAATCTTGCCATTGTTGTGGCTTCGTTACCTTCATACTTTTCTGTGTGATTCTGTTGTATAGCCTTGGTTGACGTCTGTAAATTGTGTATTTACCTCAGAGAGTATTGAAAACCTGCCGAAACTGGTGGAAGACATTGTCCAGACATCTATTAACACGGGTCCTCGTGGGGTGGCTAGGCTGGCTCAAGGTGTTCAAGCATTTATTGGGGTCGGTCAAGAGTGGTTTGCCGATATATCAAAGGTAATCCAATGTGTTTGTTTTGTTGGCATATCCTGCAACGTATTCTGTTATTCTGTTTTCCGAAGAAATTTAGTGGCAATAATTATTTTGGCGTGCTTTTTACCATGCATCGTTTGGCTTCCTGGTAATGAATTTTCTTTCTTCAAGCTGTCCATTAATATACGTTTATAGAAGTCAATTGCAAATATCTGATGTTTTATCATTTAAGCTGCTTTTTTAACTATTAGTAATGCACTGTAGTAAGAAGTAGTAGTATGACTCATGCTTCTAATGGATTTTATACATGTCATCGTACCATTCCGAAGGAAGGGGATGCTTTGTTGATACAAAAATTATTGGAAAGATATTTGTGGGAAGGGAAAAAAAACCCTGCATCTTCTTCAGTTTCCACTTGCACTGTAACCATACTTTATTTGTCTCCTAATATTCTCATTTTTTAAATATAAAAATGTAGACTGAACTGTTAATTTTCCTGCATCTTTTGTAGTCAACAAATTCATCTGCTGGGTTACCAAACGAACTGCAACCTGGTTTACTTTCCCCATTCTATTTGAGGAGATTGTTTGAACGTATGGGGGCAACCTACATCAAATTAGGTCAGGTATGGATTGACAACCTCTCCCTCCCTGTGGATTCCCTGCCTGGGTTGTATTCATTTATGACCATTTGATCACAATGATTATGCATGCTATTCTAAAGTATAAACTATAAATTGTAATAGATATTTATTATGGTGGGTAAGGAATAATGCCAAAAGGCTTTTATAATGACTTGATATGTATATTCTCTCAATTACCTCTTTAGAAGTTCCACTTCTATGCTGGCCTTCATACAATGAGCTTTCCTACTAATGGCTTTTTTGGCTTCCATTTTGCAGTTCATAGCATCAGCTCCCACACTGTTTCCTCCTGAGTATGTACAGGAATTCCAGAATTGCTTTGACAGAACTCCTCCAGTTCCTTTTGAAGAGATCCAATCAATATTGCGTGAGGAACTGGGAAGACCAATCGATAGTGTTTACGATTATGTTGATCCAACACCCCTCGCTTCTGCCTCCATAGCACAGGTGTATAGCATGTATCCATCTTTACCTTTCTAGATATTTTCTTACTTATATTGCTACTAATACAATTTTTTATAATAAAAACTAGGTTCATGCTGCAAGGTTAAAGGGCTCCCGGGAGGATGTGGTTATAAAGGTCTTAAAACCAGGAATGGAGGACATATTAGTGGCAGATCTTAATTTTGTGTACGTGGTTGCCCGAATAATGGAGTTCTTGAATCCTGAACTAAGCCGGACATCACTGGTATAGCAACATGTGCAGTTGTCCTGAATTTTCTGCTGTTGCTATATATGTGCTTGTTTTTTGTACTGTGTGTATTTATTTTTATAATTTGAAGTATTCTCTTAGACAATGCTGAAGTAAATTCTTAGACCTTTAATATTTTGCCTGTTTGTTGTTTCTGTTGCTTTCTATGACTTCATTGTCTTTCTTTTAATGGAAGGGGACTTAGAAGTTATACTCTCTGCCTGAGTGCCTTCCTTTTTAAGTCGCTATTGTTTTCTTCTATGCCAATACGGCCAGAACTTCCTGGTAATGTCTTCATCCTTTCAGTAGGTTGGTATTGTCAAAGACATACGTGAGTCTATGCTTGAAGAGGTTGACTTTTACAAGGAGGCTAAAAATATCGAAGCTTTCAGAAGATATTTGGAAGCCATGGCACTCACTGGCCAGGCAACAGCTCCAAAAGTATATCAATACTGCAGTACTCGGCGAGTTCTAACTATGCAGAGACTTTATGGAGTTCCACTGACCGACCTAGACTCCATAAGTTCACTTGTTTCAAATCCAGAAGCCAGCCTTATAACTGCCCTTAATGTTTGGTATAACTCCAAATCTCTATTTGCAATAAAAATATTTAGTTCTCTTCATCTTATTCATCTCACAATTTATGTATGGATCTTGAAGCAAAATTGCATCGCTTGATAAATAATGTTTTAATAGGTTTGGAAGTTTGCTTGCATGTGAGTCCTTTCATGCAGATGTACATGCAGGCAATCTATGGCTTCTTCGTGATGGCCGTATTGGGTTTCTTGACTTTGGTATGCATTATTTCTTCTTTGTATGATTTATGGATGGTTATACTTCAGCTCTATCTTATAGGAGGGTTCATTTGCCATCTGTTAATTTAATAAATGTGTCAGTGTGTTCCATACATTCTATAGGAAATTTAAGTGTTTCAAGTTTCTACACCACTTCAATTTACGCTGTGATCATTGAACTGGCTATGGTTTAACTTCCAAGTTCAGATCGTTGGAATATATGGGCCTCACTTTGGAAAAGCATGATTCAGAGATATTCATGAATTATCTTAAAAAATGTGGTAGCAAAAATGGACAAACATGAAATTATCATTTGTCAGTTAAATTATTTGAAATTTTGAGGTGAATATCAAGTGGAAGAAATTATCATTAGTCTTCTAAAGCAATTTAGAGGTAAGGGCTTTGGGTTGCCATGCAAGAGATGCCGGTCTGTGACCCAAATTGTATTTTATTGTATGGTAAACAATTACCTTTTTTTCCCAGCGAAAAGCAAACACTTGGTGCTATTTATTACATGCAAATATTTATAGATAGAAGCTTGAATCAATCTTTGCCGTTATCTCTGTTTAAACGTTCTCACACTTAGCCTATCAACTATTAAGAAAACTGGCTATATTGTGAGTGTTGGTGGTTTTAAAGTGCTGCTTCTTAAAAGGGGAAAAAAAGTGTTTTGGTTTTTGCTTCCACGCAATTCCCTTGGAAATAAAAGAGATAAACTTACAGGAATTGTTGGGCGTATATCTCCCAAAACATGGGCTGCAATGGAAGTATTCTTGGGATCCATTGCCATTGAAGATTATGACTCAATGGCGTCTTCCTTGATTGAAATGGATGCTACAAACAAAGATATTGATGCTAGAGCCTTTGCCAGAGACTTGGAAAAAGTATTCTCTACAATTAAGGCAAGCACTGTAACTCACATATACCACTGGACGATGTTTGTTCCATAGGCTGGTATTCATGCAAAAATACTCTGCCTACCTGGAAAATGCATGCGTGATTAACTAAAACATACTCCCTCCGATTCTAAATATAGGAAAAATTGCACTACAAATTTTGTCCTACATTTAGGAGCAGAGGTTGTATTTGTTTTTGGCCCGGTGTATAAATTTTGGTCTATTCCCTTTATTACTCTAATGCATATTTTAACAAGTGTAGTGGCTATGGTTTTTCAGTTTATTAGGAATTAATGGGAAACTAGTAGAGAAATATCAAAATATAATTCTTTCTGCAGAATGCTCATCTATTAGTTGCGCTATGAAGTCATATGTGTATGTCTGTGTGCAAGCATTCATGTATCCTTATACATAGCGATAAATTTAATGTTTGGTTATGATAAATTAGGTCTCACGAAGTTGGGTTAGTATAAATGGTATCCTTTGCATTATTGTTATTGTAGACAAAGAATGTCATTCAGAATGGTCTTCTTCCTTCTCTTTTGGACATGAATTTACATCATTTAGACATTGACTATCAAAACCATGCAGATAACTTAGCCCAACCTGGTTTAATTGTCATTGCTTACATTAATGCATGTGCAGGAGTTGGATACTGAATTAGTTGTGGCAACTAGAAGTGGACCACGTACAACTACAACCGCTGTCTCTGCTAATATTGTAGTTGATGAGAGGCAGATGAATGCTCTCTTCCTTGATGTGGTAAGCTATTAGTTTTGAACCACTTCAGCTTTTAAGTTGGTATCAATAGTTCCAGAAGGCTCCGACAGATAATAGGCATATGGTGGAGTATTTGCCCCTTGCTAAGCTCTAGAGTTGCAATGAATTTGGAGTACAGTTTTTCTCACTGCCCTGCCGATTTTATGCGACTTCTGAATTTTCAGTAAGCATGAGAAATTGCCAGATTTATGTAGGATGAACAGCATTCCATGATTCCATAATTGTGCATAAATATGATCATTATCCAGTATCCATATGTATGGTGAACCATATCCAATGAGCAATGTCTTGTATTGGCAACTGGCGGTTTGATTTTTGTCTGATATTGCTCTGTTTTCCACCTGGTTCGCAGGTTCAGGTAAGTGAATCGTATGGACTAAAGTTCCCTCGGGAATTTGCATTGCTCCTGAAGCAGCTCCTGTATTTTGATCGGTATACACGGTTATTGGCTCCCAATTTGAATATGCTTCAGGATCAGAGGATTAGAATTGCCTCCAATGGAAGAAGCAGATATAGAGATCGTTTCGAATGAATTATTATACGGGAACCTGTATGTACCCAATATCAGGCCGAAACTTTTAGCCGTATTGTTGCTATTGTATATAAGCAAATGGCTTGGTAGTTCACTACT
The DNA here is from genome assembly GCA_034222035.1 of Acacia crassicarpa. Lineage (NCBI taxonomy): Eukaryota > Viridiplantae > Streptophyta > Magnoliopsida > Fabales > Fabaceae > Acacia > Acacia crassicarpa. The sequence goes on from JAWXYG010000004.1 coordinate 1,191,412, forward strand.
TGATTGGAACACCTGAAAGATCTGGAAAATCAATACTAGCTTGATTCTTAGCAAGCACCTGCAGTTTGTGTTGGGATTTCCACTTCGTATGACTATACCTAATAAAATCATCCGTTCTTATTTTAGATATCTCGCTATGGTGGGAATGAAAGGAAACTAAAAAGCTGCAAAAAAACGGCAAATTATGAAACAGATCCCATGTCAATGTCAGTCCGAAGCTGCGACGCTTCCATAATTCTCAAAATTACAAGCAATAATTAATTTCACACTTTACTTGGAGTTGCACCAGTTAGTGTATTGCGGGATTGAGAATTTGATTTGCGTGCACATAGTCCAGTAGATGCACACGATGTCCTCGTAGGCAATATATATAACTGCACCTTAAACTATGTTGAGAAATTTGCCGGTCTCAATCCTTGCCGTTTTACTTTAGATTCACCAAAAACAGAAGAAATAGCGTTGACTCACGCTTTGGCCTTGACCCACGGCCTTTCATATAATGGTCCCTGAGAATTGTGACTATTTAGTATTCAGCACCATTGACCATGATGTTACATTTACTTGACGATTTAGTTCCTCATTTTTTTATTTTTTTTTGGGCTCAACTATTTAGCTCCTCTTATCACTTGACTAAACGAGGTGTAACCCATCAGTTGATGAAGCGGCGAACTTCTTGGTGGTGGGGGTGCGCGAGCATCCATTTGTGAAGATACTTTTTTGGACATCGACACATTGGAAACAAGTCCAGCTGATCTGCTTGTTCCTATGGGATTGTTTATTAAATGTGATGAAGCAATCTTCTCTTTCTCTGTTATAGCCTCAGACATCCCTCCAGAGACACTGTGATCATAACCCCAGCCATGCAGAGACCGAAAGGCTGACAGGGAAAAGGGATCCTCGGAGAAGCAACTTTTAGAAGCAGAAAGTCCGTAATTATCTGAATATGGAAAAGGGACCGCTGGTGAAGAATTGGAACGGTTGGCATCAGGTTCTGAAGGCCGATTGCTCCCGTTAACCACCTTGCTTTGGTCATTAGGCTTGCCTGTCTCAGATGATTTCATCAGTGAAAATTTGATCACCTCTGAACATGAACCACATTTTAGCTTAAGAAGAAAGTCAGCAGGCAGTTGCAGCAGCCTGAAGCAGTGATGACAAGTGACAAAAGGGGCCCCACCTGCCACTGGGCGGACATGTCGGTTAGCCAAATTCTGTTTATCCCTTGGATATTTCTTCGCCTCATAAGCCTGATGCATCTGATAATCAGATTTCGTTTCACAGCTATATAATGAGGTTTTAGAGTTTATGATCCACCGTGGAATCAAAGGATAAGAGTAATGAGGGGAGCAATAATTGTGACCATGATGATACCTGCACGGTCCCTCATGCTGACAGACATATGGAGGTAGCTCTGCAGGGCACTGCCACTCTTGGAGAAAGCAGTGCAAACAAGAAAGAGGGACATGGTTTGTACTGCTTGTTGCCTCAGCTGAACCAGGATTCAGTGAAAGTTTATGCCTTTGGCCCTGGTTTATTCCATGATTGCATTTACCGTCGCACTTCAGGAGGTAATCTAGAGCCTGATGAAATCTTTCCTCTTGAAGGTCATGGCTAAGGAATGGCAATGTATGTTTTCCTTTATAAGTGCTTGAGGGCAGTCTTCCATTTGTCTCTTCATTCACAAAGCTACTTCTACTGAGTTGATCCTGCAATATGTATATCATTCTCAGTAATTTCATCTTCTCTTGATCAGGGTCCTCACAGGTGTCAGATGGAAGAAAGGTTGAGCTGCAGTATATCTCATCAAGTAATTGATTTGGGGGACTGCCACTTTCATAAACAGATTGCGGACCGCTGTAATGAAAAGGCATTTTGGATTGAAACTCATTTCTGTCTACGGCTTTCATGACATGATGATTTTCACTAGGAAAATCTGATGAAAAATTCAAGCGTTGGTGAGCTTTAGAATCTCCATATGTCATGCTATCAACGAGGATTCTTGACATTCTAGGCCTTTCATCAGAAACATCATCAACAACACTGTTGGTGTTGTCCAAAGGATTTAAATGCTGGTAACCAGGGATAAGCTCGTCCACCTCATCATAAGACGAGACACTGCCATCATAAGCATGAGAGCTTCTAGTGGTTGGGGAATTGGACAATTCACCGAGAGTGCCACTAAACTCTGAACCCAGATTAATTACTTCTGTGGCATCAGATATATCCGTAGACCTTCTACGTTCAAAGCTGATATTAATACTACTCTGTGATTGCTTCAACAGTTGAGTGGAAGATATTACATGATTATCTGATGTAGCGTGACCTTGACCAATACAAGCAGTAATATGTGAAATGCTTGCTTTTTCAGAGGCTACGTTTGCAGTACTTTTGGAAGTAGAGGAACGCTCAGTGGTGTTTGCTGTTGATTTTGCACCTCCTGGAATGTCACTTTTGATATTTGGTTCACGTGTTGCAGAATATAACTCCTCTTCCAATCCCTTTAGTAACAAGATATCATTATTCAACTCTTTTGGTCCAGCTAACTGCAGGTTTGCATCATTTGCCTTGACCTCACATGTAGTCAGCCTAGTTGAACAACATTCGTTGGATACCTCATGCCAATTGATTTTGATACCTGAATGTTCACTGGCATCCATCTCATATTCCAGATCTTCATCTGATAAATTAGAAATTGCAAGCTGCTCTCCATTGCATTCCCCACGTTCACCTTGATCCCTTCCAGCATTTTCAATGGAAGAACACTCTGTTGCTTTGGTCCCCAGATCGTTCACCCCAAGACCATTTTGATTTTGACTCTTTCTACAGTTATCATCCAGGGAAAATTCTCCTGAGGAAGCAGCAGCAGCTGTTGTTGTCCTCTCAACATTTTCGATAGAGAAAACTAGTTGCTCTTTCTTGCAAAATGTATCCTCAGAAACAAGACCCGATGAGTTTCTAGGAGTTTTTTGACTTTCATGTGAGCTGGACTCTGAGTTCACTTCCTCACTTTTCCTTCTTTTAGCTGTGTGTAGATCAGTAAGACAATTTCAATGAAACTTCAAATCAAGTTGATTGTTAAATAAGTTTCCTAATTTCTTAAGTTGAATATTAAAAAGAATTACCAATTAGAGTACACAGAACCCCGCCAAACAGATAAGAGCATCAGTAACAAAGCAAAGGAATAAATCATATCAAAAAAATCAATATGGTTTGAATAGTTTTGCAAGTAATAAGACATTCTTCAAAGGTTATGATCAAACCAAACACGTTATCGAAGAGTTGTCACCTTGGAGAGTCGCGCCACACCCACCACACTTGTAAACATCAAAATGTGGAAGCTCTGGAAGAAGTAGCCTGCACTTAGGACACCTGACCAGTCGAAGTTTAGTAGCCAGTTCACCAGTCATCTTTAACGAAAGATCTCCCAAATGTAACTGTATGCGCATCAGACAGTAACAAGTTTAGCTTGGTTTCAAGTAAACCATTCCTTAGCAAGAATCAACATAAGTGTCACAAACAGTTGAAGGTACAACACATAATACTACAAAATCATGGAAAAGTGGAAAACAAGACAACCTAATTTTTTTAAAACAAAAAACTGTAAGAAAAAAAGTAATTATCTTTGATTATATGTACGAGACATTTGAAATACCGAAGGGAAGAAAAGTGAATAAAGGCGAAGAAGAATCATTCACATAAAGAGAATAGAAGTTATCTGATCACAAGTACCTTAGCTGTCTGGTCAGATCAAATCACATTATACAGCTCCAAGCAACTGAGAAAATTGCAGTTCGTTTGTAATTAGGTTCTTGGGAGACAAGCAAAATCTCAGAAATGGAACAAAAAGGAAGAAGAATGGGTGAATAATGATGGGGAGTGTAGTGACTGGAAAAGGTGGGGGGGGGGGGGGGGGACTAAATAAAGGAAGCAGTGAGAAAAGACGAAGAGAGACAAAATGAGAGAAATCTTTTCTTTGCCGCAAAGTTTTGAAGCAAAGAACGACAGAGGGACATAGAGACGTTGGAGAGAATCATCAACATCACCATCATATTCTCCTTGTTCCTTAGAATAATGATAGGGACAGAGGAGCCAAGCAAGAGAGAGCTGAACCCAGAAAAAGAGGAGTGTGTATTATTATTGTTTGAGTCCTCTCATTCAACGTCGCGGGTGTTTTCGACTGGAATGGACCGAGAGTTTTGAAGTCGGCGCCGGTGACATTGATGAGGTGGCACCACATGGGTCCCATCTATTAAATTCTTGATAAAAGCTTCCTCATTAAATCCACCTAATTCCGGACACCCCCCCCCCCCCCCCCCCAAAAAAAAAAAGTGGATAAATGTTTGACTTTTTTGTTTTTGCCAAAAAAAAATGTTCGGAACATGGGGATAAAATCCCTATTTGACAAAAATAATTGGGGGACGGGAACTCAAGTATTGGGTCTTTGTGTGTTAAGTGTGAAGGGAAAATGACCAAATAACCTTTCAGAAAGCTCATCTTCTCTAATCTCCGTGGCAGCAGCATTTGTTAACCTATGACGACAAATTGACTATCAAATACTCCAAGTTATTGATAATCTACTATTTTTTTTAGGAATTAAGATTTTTCCTGTCACTGGAGATAACCTTATCTCCTATGACCTCCAAACTACACTGTTTCACTTAAAAACAAAAAAGCTTGGATCTCTCGTCTCCACGTTCTTCATCGTTCAACCCACCCTCCCCATCTGAATCCCATCGCACGAAAGGCCGGCGTTTAAGGATCGTGATCACCGGAGGGGCAGGTTTCGTTGGAAATCACCTCGTCGACAAGCTCATTGTCAGGGGGAATGTAGTCATCGGTATCTCTTCACTCCCCATTTCTCCAGTTCAATTTCTGCAATTGGTAGATTTTAGGTTTCTTTCATTTTTTTGCATCTTTTCAGATTTTTTTTTCTTTTGTGAAATTACTCTGTTGTTCATAAGTTTCCATTTCTCATCCAAGGTAATTGGTGCTTCCACGACAGAGCAGGGTAGATTTTAGGGTTCTTTCATTTTTTTGCATCTTTTCAGATTTTTTTTTCTTTTGTGAAATTACTCTGCTGTTCATAAGTTTCCATTTCTCATCCAAGGTAATTGGTGCTTCCACGACAAAGCAGGGTTATCGAGAGAAAAACCAAGGCAGCCAAGGACCTTGGTTTGCAGCCATGACAAGTTGCTATTCGTTTTCAGAACCGCCGAGCAAGGTGGAAGACAAAATTGACTTACTTCTTGATTTCGTAGTTGAGGACATATAACCTATATTTTTCCCTTTCTTGCGTTATATGCATTGATTCCCAGTGTAAACATGATATTGAATAGTGGGTCTTCCCCAATTAATTTTGAAGCTTTCACGCGATGTTTTCTGCTCTGTTTCTTCTTCTTACCTCTGTTTTCTGCTCTGTTGAGTGTTGAACGATGAAGAACGTGGAGACGAGAGATCCAAGCTTTTTTGTTTTGTTTTTAAGTGAAACGGTGTAGTTTGGAGGTCACAGGAGATAAGGTTATCTCCAGTGACAGAAGAAATCTTAATCCCTTTTTTCTAATACTTATTATAAAACACTAACCTGTAATACCCTAGATTTTAATGATGAGATTTTAATGATGATGATGATGATAATAATAATAATAATAATAATAGGAATGATAATGATAGATTAAAATAAGGGAAAAATATTTCTCCGGTCACTGGAGATAGAGTTATCTCCAGTGATCCTAAAACTACGTCGTTTTGAATTAATGAAGGGTGTGTTTGTAATTTCAGGTGAATTAATAAAGGGTGTTTCTGTATTTGCACTATTCATTAATTCACCTGAAATTACAAATACACCATTCATTAATTCACCTGAAATTATAAATACACCATTCATTAATTCAAAACGACGTAGTTTTAGGGTTACTGGAGATAACTCTATCTCCAGTGACAGGAGAAATCCTTTACCCTTAAAATAATACAAAAAATAAATAAATAATAAATTAATTAAATTAATAGTGTTGTATTGTTCCGGTGATAACCATATTATTTTGTAAATAATATTATTAGATTGGTTAAAATTAGATCCTAGATTCTAGGAGTTAGTTATATCAGATTATGATTTTAATCTTTTTGAATTCATTATCGGATTCAAAATATATCTAATAATTAAAAGGTCCAGCCCATAGCCAAAACTTTAAATTTAATTATAAATACCGGGTCTAGCCGCTTAAACCTAGAAAAAAAAAACATCCGACACTTTTCTCTGCTCGTTCTTCTAGGAGGTTAGCAAACACGGAGACCAGGTAATCCTAATTCCCATAAGTCTTAGGTTATTTTAAATCTTGATAGAAAATCCTAATCCCCATGAGTCATAGGCTAATTTTTATATCTTAATAGGTAATTCTGATCTATAGAATATAGAAACCAGTTGTTGTTTAATTTCCATACGTACATAAATATATATGTATATATATAATTGCATGCCTCGATTGCGTGGTACAATTCTACATATCACTTGCGTTTTCATTATGAATTAAACACAATTGTTTGTATCGGTGTGCGTGCTTTCAATTCCCCTGTATGTTTTTCTTTAATTGATTCAATAGTAAGAATTTTCCATGTCCCCTGTGCGTTTTTTTTTATTAGTTGAACAATATGAATTTTCCCTCGTGCGTATTCCTTTGTGATTAAATGCCAATGGCTCGGCCTCGGCCTGTGTGGAATACAATTGGATGGAGTTCCTTGTGCATCATTTTTTTTGTAGGGCCCGTGTTTCTTTTAATTATATAATTATTATTTGATTTCTTCTTTCCTTTATGAAATACCACTAGCGTTATAAGATAAGATACCAACAGATTTTAGGTCAAAATATCCCTATATCTATATTTAATTAAAATAATATAAAAATATATAAAAAATAAATAAATGATATAAATAATTTAGGAGCTTAATTTGTGTTTATTTTAAATAACTTAACAGTGGGAGGATAGCTTTGGGATAGTACCTCCCAAGGTGATGAACACAAAATTTTTGGGCTTTATGCCACCGATGTGAAAAGATAGTATCCGTTATTCCCAAAGTGGTGTCTGGCAGGTTTCCGGGACACTAGTAGCAATTTTGGGAAAAGGTATGCACACTAGGAAGATATGATTATATGTTTATGGCCAATTGATGATTGTGACTGGCAGGTTTCCGGGTCACAAGGTAGACTGGCAGGTTTCCGGGTCTACCATGGTTCTCTTCCCACTAAACTAAATGGACTGGCAGGTTTTCGGGTCCAAATAAAATTTAATAAAAATTAATGGATGACAGTTGATATGAAACAAATATTTTAGATTATATATAAATATATATATTTTTCTTTTTATAACATGTGAATATTTTATTGTTATTTTTGTATTATCTTGTTTATTAGGATTACCAGCTTTTACTGGTGTATGTGTTTATGGGCTGCGACGATCCTTCGGGGAGCAGATTTTCATTGAAACAGGTCTCAAAGTTGGGGCTGTTGGGATTAGCGGTGAGAAGTAAGGGAGAACCGTCCACTAATTCTAGCTAGTTTTTATTTTATGCTTTGGAGGAAAAAAAAACATTTTTAGTTAAGTTTGAGTTTTTGTTTATGTAATAAGGTAGCCTTGCACTTGTTCCATACAAGTGCGGCAGTAACACTTCCCAAATTTTAGTTATTTTGAATTTCAGTAATTATTTATAAAAATTATTGCAATTTTATGTTATTATAAATGTTAGAAATTTGGGGGTGTTACAAAACCAGCAAATTTATTTGGTCCTTTTTATAAAGCATTTGCTTGTTCCCAAGAAGCATTGATTATTTTTTTTCATGTATGTCCTTAATTAATACTCCATCCAGTCCTAATTATAAGAGTTAGTTGACTTTTTTGGAGAGATTAAGGAAGCTAATTAAATTACTTTAGAATATTTTTTTAAAATTTTTTTTCAAACTAATTAATTTAACTAATAAACTAATATATAATCTAAGATACACAACATATGAAATGTTTAAGTAACTTATTTAGCTTCCTTAATCTCTCCAAAGAAAGTCAACTAGATCTTATAATTAGGACCGGAGGTAGTATAATATTAGAGTTCAGTACAATTAATAAAAGTAATATTGGAAGTTACTTAAATTGTAGGACAACTTTATTGATTTTAACTGTTTTTATTAGTTTGTAAGAACTGTTAGTTGGTGCATTATAATAAAGATCAGAAAGAGTACTTATTTGTTATAGAAAGTGTCTTAAAATAATGATTGAAGGGAGCATATGATACTACTAGTAGTATAAGAATTCATTAGCTATGGGATATTGAAGCTAGTTTTAATGGTTTGCTTAAAGGATACTCCAATCAAGGGAGTTGGTGGGAAACATGATTATTTATTGAAAAGCAAAGAAGGAGGGAGAGAGAGAGAGAGTAAACTAGGTGGTGCCGACGATTGAGGAATCTTCATTGTGGGTTTAGCGATGGGAAGATTTTGATTTACTCTCAAACTTAGATTAAAGGATTCTCAGAATATATATCCTGAAATCAGTATCCTGAAGTATCTTTTTAGTATCAGTCAGTACCCTAAAATATTTTTCAACATCCTAAAATAATTTTTAAAGATCACGAAGTAATCATTAGAATTTGTTTAGTACCGGTCAGTATCCTAAAGTATTTTTTTACTAGCCTAAATATTAAAAAAGAGGGGGGGGGGGTATGAGCTACCATTTGGCATCAAAATGACGCAGTTTCAGGAAGAGGACGGCAGAAGACCTAAAGGCGCAGAGGACCTAAGATGTTCCCTTCTATCATCTTAGCTTGTTTGGGACGGTGTTTTGTACCCTCAAACAGACCTTTTCACTGAAAAGGCCACTTTTGGCCAATTATGTATGTCTGGGATGGTGGTTGTGCAATCTGACTTTTGGGCTAAACGCACAGTACTAGATGCAACTGCATGTTGTTTTTTAAAAGGAAAAAACCACGGCGATGCTGTGGGGAAAGAAGAGGATCATGGAGAGCCTTAAGGTTTGCAAAAATATCCCACAAAATTAAGTGATGAAATTAAATTATGAGAGTCTAATCCGAGCCTAATTGATATTCATAGTTAATATTTAATTAATCTCTAAAAAATAAAATAATATTCAATATTCATATTTAATTGATCTTTAAAACAAAATTTACAGTTGGCAGTTTGAGAAATAATAGGGAAAAGTTGGAAAAAAATCTATATATATTATTTAATAAGATTCATGTATTTTTCAATAATATTTCATCTAAACCTGCTTTTCAAATAATAATCCAAAAAAATTTTAATTTGGAAAAAAAAAACACTTCCACCATTATCAATTAAAAGATAAATTATATTCACAATATGGCTTTTATCCTATACTAAGTTTGTAAAAGTTGGATTTAAAAAAAGTCATTTATATCACTACCAATCCAAACTGGTCCTTTAAAGGCCCCAGCAATGAAATTACAATTTAATTAAAAAATCTCAAGGAAAAAAAAACGTAAAATATTGGAACCCCGTCAAATTTTGATTTAAAGCACTTATTTTGCCAAATTAAAAGATGACCACAAGTTAAGGAGTCATCTGCTGCGCAAACATGAAGATGATGGTAACAGTGGCGGACCCAGGATTTAAAGTTTGTGGATGCACAATTAGTGATAAAATTTGGGGGTTCAGGGGCAGCGCCCTCAATTTTATTTTATTTTTTTTAGGATAAAAGGTATCATTAACAATTTCTAGAAGAAAAAAAGTTTGACAAGATTAGGAAACATGTTACAACCCATAAGCTAGCTTATCTCAATGCTTCCTCTATCCACATCTATAAGATTGTATCTTTTTTCAGGGACACTAAAGCAACTAAAGCTATAATTCCCAATTCCAAAAATACAATCAGCAAAACAAAATCCAGCAAAACATAATCAAGAAGCCATAAATTCAGCAATAAATTCTTCCTAAAATCAGCAACAAATTCATGAGATGTGTGTGTGTGTGTGTTTTCCTTTACCTTTGAGTTTGCGGCTACGCAAGGAAACTTGATCTTCCTCACTGTTTTGTTGCTTGACATCTTAGTGTTTGCTGGTTGCCTCCCAAGCTCATGCCTGTCAACAAAGGAATACCAATCAAGAAAAATGCCATGTCACTAGGTCAGGGCTAAATACTATATTACTAAAATATATAATCTCCTCATTCTGATTTCTTTATCGAATCTGGATAAACATTTATTTTTTGACATCATTTCTACCATCATGATACCGTATGAACAATACAGGGAAGAGGGTTAAGTGAGCAACCACGGGTTGAAAATTTCTCCATCCTTGTAATTTTCCCCATCTTTGGAGGCCTCTTGTTTAGCTTAACCTATAAACTACTTCAATTTCCATTAGATTCACTGGCACATAACTTCCCCTTACAACCAAACAAATAATCACTTACAGACGCAACCACAAACAACAGATATTAGATTAGTTGAATATGATAGCACACACTTATAATATATATAACAGATTAAAGAATGAAAGGGAGCTCCACCAAAAAAAAAAGGATGAAAGAGAGCACCCTCGTCGATTCAAGTAGATAAATCAAACAAATCAATCATATATCCTTTCCAGACTAAATTGATTCTGGGACATTATAAATATTAACCAAAAAGAGAAAATAATTACTTTCTCTTCTTCCTCCAAGCCTTCTTCTTGCCTCCAGTGGCACGCCTTTTGTGCATTGAATCACGAGAAATACCTGTAAATTCATGGGAATCAGAATGCCATACTTTGAAAACATAGAGAAAGAACTGGAATACTGATAGAACATACCCTTGGCTACTGAAACACAGAAGAACTAGAGTAGGAGGGTTTCAAGCGGCCGCGGAGAGGGAGTAGTAGACGATGGAGGCGAAGGTAGGGTTAAAAGATTCAGTTGCTGGACGGCAAACAGCAACAACGGAGGAGCTAGAGAGATTTGAAGAGCAATGGCGTGGCTGCACAGGGATCGATTTGTCGATTTGAAGGTGGGTGCACGATTTGGAGGGATTTGGAGAGCAATAGAAATTGGGCGGGGGGGGGGGGGGGAAAGCAAAGGGCTTCAGCGACGGCGGCAGAGGAGGAGGTGGCAGAGGACGTTGCCGGCCAGGGGGCGTCGGAATTTTGGGGGACAAAATGTCGAAAAATTGGGGGAAAAGGGGCAGAGATGGCGTCGAGCAAAAAAAAGAAAGAAAGAGCAATGGAAAGCGTCAGGCAAAAAAAAGAAAGAAAGGGGATATTGGGGGAAAAAAAGGGACCAGGTGAAGCTCGAACCAGAGACCTGTGAGTGAGGGGAGAGAATGTTTACCAGCTGTTCCAACTATAACATATTCCTATATTTTACTTTCAAATTCTATATATTTTGTGTGTTCACTTGCCCACATTGGCACTGATGTAGGTCCGCCACTGGATGGTAATATAGCTTATGATTTAAGTAGGTTTACGATTTCATAATATAAAACCTTATTCTATATGAGTTGTTTAATTTCTTAAGAGTCGATATTAATATTAATATAAATTTTATGATGAGCTATATTATTCATAAATTATAAGTAATAAATAGATCATGGTCATGTCTCATGTCTAAGGGGCAATTATTTGGCTGTAATATTTTAGACTCAATTCAGTCCAAAGAAAGTAAATTTTCGTGAGCAAACTTTGGCAAAATATTAATATAAAATGAAAGAAAGGAAAGACACGGGCCTCTCATGTCCTGCTTTGTCAGTCAATCATCATGGCATTTCCGCATTTGCCACCCACCCTACCTTTAATTTATTTTCTGACCCCCTTTTTTGGATTAAATAGTAAATATATTGAATTTTCAATTTTGGATGTTAGGGAATACGGTTAATATCTAGCTACTCAAAAAGTATTATTACATGTTTTAATCATGCGACATATTATATAGTTTACACTATAAACTACTCCCTCTGCTCTCAATTATAAGATAATATTTTGAAGTTGGTTTTGGTTCTAATTATAAGATAAAATTTTAATTTTTGTCAATTTCTTCTAAAAGCACCCCTATTTTATTTTGGGTTAAGTACCAATTTTGCCCCTGAAGTACACGCCCAGAAGCAATTTTGCCCCTTAAGTTTTCAAAAGAGCAATTTTGCCCCTGAAGTATCAAAACGGAGTAATGTTGCCCCTCCGTTAGAAACCTTCCGTTTGATACTTTAGGGGCAACATTGCTCCTTCAGAAACTTAAGGGGCAAAATTGATATTTAATCTTTTCTAAAATAATTTTTCAAGATCACAAAGTATTTTTTTAGTACCAGCCAGTATCTTCAGTCAATATTCTGAAATATCTTTTTTTGTACCTGTCAATACCCAGAAATATTTTTTTAACGTCCTAAAATAATTTTTCAAAATTATGAAGTATTTTTTAACATCCTAAAATAATTTTTCAAGATCATGAAGTATTTTTTTAGTGCCAGCCAGTATCCCCAATCAGTATCCTGAAATATCTTTTTAGTACCTGTCAATATCTTGGAATATTTTTTCAACGTCCTAAAATAAATTTTCAAGATCATTGAGTACCTATCAATATTTTTTCAGTACCCGTCAGTATTCTGAAATCTCTTTTTTGTACCCTTAATATTTAAACAAAAAAGAGGGATCAGGTATATTTTGCGTCAAAACAATGTAGTATTAAAGAAGAGAACGACAGTGGATGGGAGGCCGAGGACCTCAGTCGGATCCTAACATAACGTACTCTGTATGGACAATATTTCTCTTTCTCACTCTCTTTGGAATTTGTGTCTCATTTCCATTTACTCTAGCTATTAACCCAAAATATCATCTTTAAAAAATAATTAATAACATTTTTTAAAAAAAGGATTAAGTATCAATTTTGTCCTTGAAGTACGCTCCCAGGAGACTATTAGGGTTTCTAATGGAGGGGCAACATTACTTCGTTTTAATACTTCAGGGATAACATTGCTCCTTCGAAAACTTAAGGGGCAAAATTACTCTTGGGCACGTACTTCAGGGACAAAATTGGTACTTAACCCATTTTATTTTTTTGAAGTGTATTTAGCTTTGGGTGAGTATATATATATATCCAATCAGTGAAGTTTTTAAATTATTAGGTTTTAATTTATTTATCAATCATTTAACTTAGTTTGTCAATGTGTGAGTGTACATATATACACACACATACACGTTGTGTGTGTATGTGTGTGTCTACACACAAACATATATATGTATTTTGCGTGTGCATACATGTGTGTGTATACATATATGTATATCTGTGTGGGTAAATGTTTGTGTGGGTGTTTGTCAATATATATGTGTAGATATATATAAGTATAATGTGTGCGCGCGCACACACACACATACTTTTAGCTAAGGAACTAAAAAAATGTCTTATATAAAACTAAAGGACTAAAAGTATACTTTAGTTATATAAGTTGAACATCATCAATATTGCTAACGGAAAACGCTGATGTAGCGAACTCGAGTGACGACTAATAACATTTAATTATACAAATTTTAGATATTCTTCAATTTACTCATATTTTAAATTTATACTTAATAGTATTTAATTACACATTCATCACGTAAATTAACAAAGTTATCATTTGAGTTTGAGTTTTCTGTTAGTAAAATTAACAGTGTTAAAATTATAGGACTAAAAATATACTTTATAAAGTTAAGGGATTAAAAATATACCTTATATAAACTTAAAAGACTAAAAATATACTTTAACATATTTAAAACCAGAGGAATATCAATCAACTTAACTTTATTCATTAAGACTCGTAATAGTCGGTTTAAAAGAAAATTAGTCTATTTAGATCCAACAATTTATTATTCATTATCACTTCGTACCTTTTAATAATTCTCTTGTACCGAAATAAAGGTTTTCTTAAAATATAGGAAGTCACTTTTAGGATAATAAATGAGGTTTTATCAGTTTTATCCTTATTTACTATTGATTGGGCACATGGGAAAAGGAGAAGAAAAAGAGAGAAGTGTAAATACATATAGATAAAAAGATGTGAGAGAAAATATACACAATTCCATAAAAAAAAGGCAAAAATGGAAAAATTATCAATTTAATATTTTTCTTGATTTACAAGAATGAGATATAAATGACTTATAACAAGCTATAGAATGATATTTCATAGTTTCCTTTTTAAAACATTTCTTCATAATTCACTGATTAAGAATTTATATCTCATTAGAGTAACATATTCCTAAATTTTAGGAGATGTAATTTATTTCTATCTTTATCTTTAACCAAGGATATTATTTTCGTCATGAGATTTTTCTTTAGGTTAGGAGAGAAAGAGAGAGAGGTTACATAATATTCTTTCAATTTTATCATCATTGAATTACATCGAAAAGTAAATTCTTTTTATTTGAAGAAAAATGATCAGAATGCATTCTAAAATTTAAATTAGTCTATGCACATCCAATGCAAAAACTCTAACTGATATATACAGTTAATCACACACACACACACTTACCTTAGGAGGGAATTATTTCAGTATCCAAAAGATTCATCCAATTTGTTATCCCTAAGCCCTAACATCTCTTGAGACGATTATCCACTAAAAATCTTGAGAAAGATTATGCTAATAGTTATTACATATAGCCAATATTTTGTTCTGATTGCATGATTACATAGTGGTATACAACTTCATAATATGATCACTGAAAGCTGAAACCCCAAGTTGATCTCTGCATAACCTATTCTGGATTATCCCTATCACAACTGGAATACCATCTGTATCAATTTATAAAACACTCTCATGGGCATAACAAACATGATTTTAAACCCTGATTCCACTCCACTCCCACTTCCATCAAAATCACTTCCATTGAACCAAAGGGACTACGTTAACGCGAGAAACCTATGCTGTGAAAAATGAACACAAACCCCCGAAACTACTGTCTCATCTACTTTTAGAGGAAAGGAAACAACACAACGTTATATAATGTTGGGCTATAAATGACATGTAAAGCTTCAGCATCTACAACACGAATGATAATGAAGACACGCAACTAAAAGCGACTCAGGAAGAGGCTACAACAGCACGACGCTTGTGTCCAATAAATGCTTGAAGGAGTTCCTGATATCCACTCCTATAGTGGTCCAGTGAAAAGCAAAGTTGCCGTATTGCCTCCCTCTTTTCCTCTGCTCGGTCCAAAATCTCAGCGTTTTGCCCAGCCACCTTTTTCTCCAGTTGTTCCACTTTCAGTCTCAACTCATTCACTTGATTCAGTTTCATTTCAGATTCTGAACTCAATTCTGCCTGTTGCTTCCGAAACTGGCTTAGCTCTCTTTCCTTATTTTCAATCTGATTATCTCGGAAGCTCACCTCCGCCTCAAGTTTATGGATCGTAGCATTGGCCTCATCTTTTTCAGCCATGAGCATGTCATACTTATGTTTATGCCTGTCGAATTCCTTATTCAAACCTTCTATATCATATTTCTTCTGACCAACTTCTTCCTTCAAACGAGGGACTTCACCTTCCAATAGCAGCTGCTGTGCAGCATGCAGCTCTTTCAGTTTCAACTTTTCAGCTTCACATTCCTCTAATTTATTTTCTAAAACGTTGCTTCTTGACTCCAACACCTTGACTCTATTGTCCATCTGTAGTTTTTCTTCTGACAAAGTTGACTGCAGCTGATTTTTCTCTAAAGAGACCCGTTCCAGAGCATTGACCATTTCCGCCTTCAGCTTTTGCATCTCAAGTTCATGTTTAGTTTCATTAGTTTTGTGCCATATAATCCTGTCTTCTAGCTCTTGAATATGCTTTCTCCCTGAATCAAGCTGGGCTTCTAATGTGGCTATATTTTCCTCTGCCGCTTCAATCCGACATTGCAAATCTTGAGTTCCATCACATGACCTACTAAATAGTTCCTCCTGTAACCTCGTAATCTCATCATTTGATGCTTTGAGCTGTTCTCTAGTAACCTCCGACTCCTCTATCAACTTTGCTATCTTGTTGGAATAGTCTGGAACGTGGGTTTCCAGAGCAGCTGTTTGTTTTTGCAACTCCAATACCTGTCCTCTTTCATATTCAAGGTCAGCCTCCCTCATATTCAATTCATTCTGAACATGATTGAGCTGATCCTTGTGCTTCTCCATCTGACTCTTCAAATTGGTAATCTCTTTTTCTGAGATTTGAATTTTCACGTTTGAAATTCTCAACTCCTCTGCATTTTTAATAAATTTTCTAAGTAACTCTTCGTAACTTATGTTCTCTATCCCCTGCAATATGTTATTTGTATCATCTCCCTGGTCCACGTGATTCTGTTGTTCTAGACCATTAAATTCTTCTTTCAGCTTAGTCTCTTTGGGAAGTCCCATGTCGTCAGATTTCACAGGCAAGCCATGGTGATTGATTAGAGATGAATTAAAAGGTTCGCATTCTGAGGATAACCGTGAGGATGATGAGGAAGGGGATCCAGAGCCCTCCTTCTGAGAAGTCACAGAGCTATCGCCTCCAGAGTTTAGAGATAAGTCTATATTGACTGGCTGAAGGCCAGGTGTCTGCAATCCCTGCTTCTGGTATGGAGTATAATATGGAGTCATCACCTGAGTTCCTTGGCCATGAACTGATTCAAAACTGTTAGAGCCTTCCATCTCAAAATCTGATGGTTATGTCTGTGATAAGGACCTTGCCCTATAACAAAATTTCGCAAAGAGTGCAAGTTCAGTGACCTTTTCCCTTTAAACAAATTAGGCCTAAAAGAGTTGAGAAGATAACCACAATTCCCAAATCCTAAAGGATTATAATGCCGACTATATCCTTTCATAGAGCCTCGGAGATTTTGGTATATCTATAAGCAACATTATAAAATCCATAACTATGTTCACTGAAAGTTTAAAATCTTAGACGCAACAAAACAGAGCTAGAAACAAACACCTGGAAAATTTAAATTCTTGTGAGCACAATCTTGCGAAACCCCAAAGCACTCCTTCAAAACGAGCAATAACTATGTTCTATAAAGCTATCTCTCTATTCTAGCTCGTATGCTATTCTTAGTTGACTTGAGTGACCTTCATCACAACCATATATAATCTGATTGTGTACATTAATCCTTATGATCACTAAATTTGATTTTATGCTATAAATCTTCATTTCACAAGAACAAATCACACAAATATGCACCGGCTTTTCCATTTGCCACACCCTTACATACACGTTAGACTTTTTATATGTCCGTTGGTTTAAGGTTGAAATGAACGAAATTACGACGACCCTTAAACGGCATACAATACTTGAATAATTTGTTATCATCAAACAAAACAATCATCGTTAAGGGTTACAAATTACGACTAAATCCGCCACCAGAGCGAAACAGGGAGCAGTGTTGATTACATCATTCCCTACGATACAGCGACTATGAAACAGATCTACAGTTACTGCGTTTCAAAATACTCAATGGAACCATGCAAGAAGGAAAAACTCGCCGACATAGAAGTCTAAATAATGAAGAAAAGTTCGAAGTTGGAGTTATATTAAGGAAAATTCACAAAAACAAAATTATGGAGTGGATTGGAGAACCTGTACTAGCTCTGAGCTTCAACCGCCGATGGCAAAGCAGATTCTGAGTATCAATTGAAGCTTGGAGATTGGGGCCCAAAAGAGGAACAAAAACTAAAAAGCGTGATAATTTTCCTGGGGATGAGCTAAAAAGGATTACAAGGAGGAGGGGGAGTGAGGCTGGAATTAAGCAAAAAGCGAATTGGGGGTGCCTTTAAAAATTGAAACAGAGCCAAAAGGAAAAGGCTGAGCGACACAGCGACTTGCCCGCGTTTTCTCCTCTAAACTACTTTATGTACCCGAAATGCCCCTTTGCTTTTTCTTTATTCCCAAGAAACCCGCCAATTGCCTTCTGAGGACGGTACAGTTAATTACACAGTGCTCCAGGTCACCGCCTTGTAAAGTCACTATTAGTATTACGTGCTTCCCATGCATAGTCAAGGTTGACCTTTAATTATAGTCATGAGAAGGTTGGGTTTTTATGGTATATTTTTTAATTATAAGCTTTAAAAAAAATCAAATAAATTTAAAAAACTTAATAAATTGTAGTTACAAATTTTTAACTTTAAACTTTTATTTAGGACACAGACTGCAAACTTGTTTTGTAATTAAATTAAACAATAGCAGCTTAAAAAGTGTATCTTCAATCAATTTTAGAAGGTATCAAAAGATCGCAGATGATTTAGACCCAAAACTCTCCAGTCTCAACTTCTCGCGCTATCACGTGCTAACTATGGCTTTTTTCCCTATTTGCCACTTTTTAGATAAATAATTACCAATATGCCACTCTTTTCAAAATAATTCTCCATCTGCCACGTTTAGTCGACTAAATGACCTTTTAGTCGACTAAAAGTCGTGGTTTCAATTTTTTTTTGGTTGATCGAGAATTTAGTCGACTAACCCAACTGGGTTAGTCGACTAACCCGTTGGGTTAGTCGACTAACCCGTTGGGTTAGTCGACTAAATTCTCGTCTGGATCCTATTAATATATATATATATTTGTAAATAATATTATAATCAGATCCTATTATGTAGGAAAGAGTTAAATCAGATTCTATTTTTTTAAAAAAAATTATAAATGCAACACGCAGACACCTGAATGCTTAAATATTCCAACGGCAAATCAAATCACCTATTTTCCTGGGCTATATTTTTATATATGGAATAAAAAAAAGTCCACAAACCTACGTACGTATGCCTCATGTCTCGTAACTGCAACTCAATATACATATAAGAACAATAATAAGACCCTGATTCCTTCTTCTTTTTTTTCCTTTCCTCATTGCAGCAAACTCACGACTCCTATGGCTTTTTTTTTTTTTCCTACGAGTTCATGCTCTAGCACCTACGTTGGAAATAATGGAAACAAGAGGTAAGAAAGCTTGAAGCTTACCTCTGTTTTGCGAGTTTGAAACAGAGCAGATGAATGGAAGTGATCTCTCTATCCTTCAAGGTTCTCACCCTTTCACTCACAGCTTCCTATTCTCGGAACTCAGCTCTGGTTTTCCTCCAGTTGTTGGTTGCCTTTCGGTTTGCAAGATGAGGACACCAGTGAAACTCTTTACCTCTGTTTCGTTATTTAAAAAAACAGAGAAAACCTTGACTGAGTTTCAGCCCTTCACACTCTCTCTCTCGACTCCTTGTTCATGGCTTTCCCTCTCTCTCACCTGCGTTCTGAGTTTTCTCATACTCTCTCTCGGATCTCACTCTTGGCTGGACAAAGTGGAGGAAATTTAGTCGACTAACCCACTCGGGTTAGTCGACTAAATATCGCGGGTTTTGAAAAAAACTCATCAAACGAAATTTAGTCAACTAAACTGAGCGATTTAGTCGACTAAATTTCGTGTCAGTCAAAAAAAGGGACCCGACGACTTTTAGTCGATTAAACCGGGGTTTAGTCGACTAAAAGTGGCAGATTGGGAAAATTTTTCAAAACCATGGCAAATCGGTAAATATTTATTTAAAAGGTGGCAAATAGGAAAAAAAGCCACTATAATTCCAACTAGTACCATTTAGTCAACCACTCATACAAATTTTGGTTTTTCATATTTATCGATGCAATACCCAAAATAAAAAAAAAAAAGAGTATCAATGCATTCAATAAATCTTATTACTTACGCTAATTAGGATTGATATAGTTGGTTAAGGTATTGGTCTTCACCCCAAAAAGAAGAAGGTTCGATACCCGCTGATCGATGTGAGGGCCTTATTGGTGAGCGATCTATAAATACTTTAATAAGCGTTCTTTGAGCTTGAAGGTATGCCCTAATCCTGGTGGGATACCGATGTCTACCCTCACCCAAACTCTTTTATACCAATAAAAAAATTTATTATTTACTGAACAAACAAATTTGAGACCTATTGTGCTGATTAAAAAACTAAAATTCGAAAAAGTAACGCCCATGTCAAGGTCTTACGTTACAATATTGCTGTCAATGTGTCATCACACAAAATTACTTAAACTCTATGCATTTTCATAAACATCCCTCCAGTTTCAATAGAAATTGTTAATTTAGTAACGCTTTGACTGTGATTTTCATTAAAATATTAATCATTTTACCGTTCACAAATAAAGATTATGGAAGGTGTCTAGTAATTGGGGTCCAAGCACCATTTTCTATATAAAAAACGAATTCAACAGTCAAGGTTTGAATGGCCGTTGGATGTTTTGGGAAATTTGAACTTTTTTTGTTTTTAATTTGTTTTTGGTTATCCTTCTGCGATCTGTGTGAAGGGCGATGATGGAATTTTAGGGGTGTTCTCGTAATTCTAACAGGACAAAGGAATTAGATTTAAAGAGGTGGGCCAAGGGCCGGCCCAGAGGTAGAGCTGGGATTCAGGGCCGGCCCGGCCCTACAGGGCCTGGCCCTCCAGGGCTTGGGCCCTACAGGGCCTGAGATAAGGAAAACATCTGTTTTTCAAAGCCCGGCCCGATAGTATCAGGGCCAGGGCCGGCCCTACAGGGCCTGGAAATTACTATTTGAAATTTTAATTATTTTTTTCTAGGTTTTTTCCAAAGAAATATAATTAGTAAATTGCAACCATTAAAGTTCTAATCTATCAAATAAATATTATCAACATTAATATCTAAACAATACAAATCATCCAACAAATAAACACATTCATTAATTCGTAATAAAAAACAAACTATTGTCCACAATTGACTCACATAAAACTTAAGAAGTATTAAACTAAACAACATTAGATAACTCACATAAAATATAAAAGCATACCACTATCATTGTCAATTGTCACCTTCTTCATCACTCTCATCAATTTCATAGATATTTGATTGTGCTTCACTTTGAGCAGAAGGCTGTGCTTCAGGAGTAAAAATGTTATGAATTTCTTCTCCCGCATCATGAACACATCCATAATAATCATTATCTGCAACAAATAATATACCAAATCATAAAATTAGAGTATAGTTATTATGTATTTATATATATGCCTCCTAGCCTCTTCCTCTTGGCACTCTTTCACTAATTTTTTTCTTAAAAAAATGAAAATGCTACAGTAACAGGGCCTGCAGGGCCGGCCCGAGGCCCTACAGGGCTGGCCCGATAAAGCCCGAGGCCCTACAGGGCCGGCCCTGCAGGGCTAAATTCAAATTTTAGGCATATTTTTCAAGCCCGAGCCCTACAGGGCCAGGGCTTAAAAGGGCCGGCCCGACGGGCCCGGCCCGATTTCCCGGCTCTACCCAGAGGTACCATTCCCGCTAAAACAAATAAAATTGTGGCGGGAAAGTAAACACGCCGAGCATCGAAGTTGCCATTGATAATACTTGGCCGCAGGGGCGGATCCAGGAATTCATGGGAGGGGGGCACTATTGGTCGGAGATGTGGGGGTTCGGGGACAGCGCCCCCGAAAATTTTTTTTACAGTAAAGCTTTAAATGCATTAAAAAATAAAATAATATAAAGGGAAAAGTAAGACTAAGTACTGTAAGGCTGGACACCATATATTTTAATAACAAAAGTATATTACAATAAAAACAATTACAATGTCCTCCTTTTAGGCCTTATTTTTTGGAATTCCATCAGAATTGCCTCATTATCAATAGCATCAAATATATCTTTTTCAAAATAAGACACTAAACAATCATTCAACCATTCATCCCCTATCCGATTGCAAAGTGCAGTCTTGATGTATTTCATAGCTAAAAATGTTCTTTCCACAGATGCAGTTGCTACAGATAAAGTTAATGCTAACTTTAAAATATTTCATTCAGTCATAAAATATTATGAATGGAATTTAGTAGATAAAACATTTCACCAGTGACTAGCATGTTAATGCACTTAAATATCCAGTTAAGTGGATGTTCCAATTTTCAGCCTATTCACCATATATAATAAAGAGTTGGCCATAAATACTAATAAATGATGCATCACAGTTCAGTAATTTCCAGCAAGTAGGAAAAAAAATTATCAAAAACTAATTAAGAGCACCACCACTCACTATACAAGTCAAACCCCATAAGAGCTTGCACAACGTTGATCCGGAGGAATAGAAGGGCTTTTTTTATTTTATTTTTAAAAAAAATATTAAAAAAATATTTTTAATTATTA
Source organism: Acacia crassicarpa (assembly GCA_034222035.1). Lineage (NCBI taxonomy): Eukaryota > Viridiplantae > Streptophyta > Magnoliopsida > Fabales > Fabaceae > Acacia > Acacia crassicarpa. The sequence continues at coordinate 1,213,493 of JAWXYG010000004.1, forward strand.
TTATTTTTTTAAAAAGGAACTTTAAAGGGTGGGCACTTACCCCCCTATTTAATACCTAGATCCGCCTCTGCTTGGTTGGCCTGCCGGGCACATTCCTATTTCATTTTCTTCCAAGAGTTGGTGAGTCTTTATTTTATCTTGTGGTATAATGGCATCATTAGATAATTTATATTACATGTCATGATCCCTTGAAATAATGTGAACTTTCAGCCTCAAGGCAATTCAACACAACACAGTTTTGTCGTTTTTTTTTTCGGTAGAATCGTCCCATATCCTCTGCATAAGGGTCGAGTTATATTAAAATCTGTTTTTTGGAGGGCCAGCCAAAAAGATATAAAATTTTGAAAAACAATAAGGTACAGTATATAGAGGTGAAAATATAGTAAGTCCCTTCAGCCTAACAAATTTTTTTTTTTAGCGTACAAATATCTTAGGCAGCACTTGCAATACTAAATGCGAACATCTCATTCAACATTATTATGACCCATTTGGGATAGCGATGATAGAAGTGACTTTTATTTCTGACGAACTGTTCCTGATGGGCTTTTTTTCCTACTGGACTTTTCTCGATGTGATTTACATTTGGGATAGCAGTGATAAAAGTAGCTTCAAACCTTAAAACTTAGTAAGTGCCCGTTTGACCTAGCTTATTTTCAGCTTATCTTATGCTTATAAGTAAAAGCTAGGCCAACAGAATTTAAAATAAGCTCTTATATTATAAGAGCTTATTTTACAATGAAGAAAAAAACTCTTAAAAAAAAAGCTGGTGAGAGGAGCTTATTTTAAGCTCTTTTTTTTTAAAACTCTATTTTTTCAAGGGAAAATTCCAGATAAATACCACCATTGTCGGCCGCCCACCACCTCCACTGGCCGGCCACCACCTCCGCCGGCTGACCATCACCTCCACCGCCGGCCGGCCACCACCGCCGGCCGACCACCACCACCACCGGCCACGACCACGGCCGGCCGGCCACCACCTCCGCCGGCCGACCACCACCGCCGGCCGACCACCACCACCGCCAGCCACGACCACTGCCGGCCGGCCACCACCTCCGCCGGCCGGCCGGCCACCACCACCTCCGCCGGCCGGCCACCACCTCCGCGGGCCGGCCACCACCACCGCCGGTCGGCCACCTCCTCCGCCGGTCGGCCGGCCGCCCACCACCTCCGTCGGTCGGCAACCACCACCGCCGCCGCTGCCGGCCCGCCACCACCACCTCGGCCACCACGGTATATTTTATAATATACCTTTTAAATTAATTTTTATTAGAAAAAGTACTTATGACAGAATTTTTGTCAAACAGCTTATTTTAAATTTCAACTTTTAAGTAACTTTTAAGCTGAAAAATTTATATAAGCACCAAACAGCTTTTAGCTTTTTAAAATAAGCTCTTTTTTTTAGCTTTTGCTTAAAAGCTAAAAATAAGCTAGGCCAAACGGGCTCTAAGGTGACTTTAGATCCTGAAACCCATCAAATAATGAAGTTATTTCAAACACTCAATTATCAAGTTGTTACTTTTGTTGGGCTGTCAGTGGACTTTTTTTAGCTTTTGAAGCTATGTCACATTAGGAGAGATTAGTCATATCCGCTGGATTTAATTTATTTCCTAAAATGGTTAGACTTTAGTTTGTTTACTCACATGCCAAGCCTTTTCTAATATGTGTATGTTTGGATTAACTTTTAAGAATAATTTTTACAATTTATAAGTTAAATATATGATAGAGGTTTTATCTCGACCTGAAATAAAAAAAATTATTGAAATCATAGTTTTGTGATTTGCCAAACATGCACAACATAACTTGGAGCTGGCCCGTTTAACAGCTTATATACATGAACTGAAGAACATGAAGGATGATTGACTATATTTATACAGAGCAACCATCAAAGAATGTGTAGAAGGGTCGTGGAATAACAGTGTTAAGCACTCAGTGGGACAACCAAACATGGCCGAAGCTGACTCTTGCATCTAAAAATGAACGGTCTTAGTAATAATGCATACGCAACTTCCCAATATTTCCCCAACAATGGCATTATAGCCACAAGAATAGCTGAACATTGTGTGTTATATTAATAGAACATGAATATAATGAACGGTCTTCCTACCATGAATGTAGATTAATAGAACATTCCATCACTTAAACGTCATTCACGTTAAGTTCTTCTTCTTCTTCTTTTTTTTAGTTTTGGTCCAAGAAAATAAAAATGTTGAACCACCAAAAACCACGCTTTGGATTTGCAGCAAGCAACAGGGGTGATTGGAAAATGAAACATTAAACAAGTGAAAAAAAATGACGGGGTGGGTGTGGGAGTGGAAGATCAATTCCTACTAGCAAGCAAATCTTGTTTGACTTTCTGAATTTCAATTTTGAAAACACTTGAAATATCACTTTCAGATAATGGAATCTTCTTCCACACACAGCTTCACGCGTCAAATTGGCATAATAAGAATGGCCATTTGAGTGCCCTGGTAGGACACCACCACATGTTATTAGGAAAAGACACGTAGCATTAATATAATGATATAATGGTATAAAACTCAGTCCATTCAGCCTCATCTTTAGTTATTGTTTTTCTCTCCATTGAGACACCTTACCAGTGGATGGATATACGGTCCAAGCAGAAGAGGTTGATTTAGTAAATCACTGCCTGGACTGGCAGTTCATCATTGTCATTTTCTCACTGTAAAAACGTGGGGAATAGTTACAAACAACCAATGTTATATATTTGCACTCCTCGATTAAGTCAATTAAATAAATTACTTAATCATATAATATATTGTATATTTTTAAATTATATATTAGTTTATTAGTTAAACTAATTAATTTAGAGGGAAAAAAATACAAATACTCTAAAGTAAGTTAATACCTCTTATCTTAATCTTATAATTAAGATAAGAGGTAGTATTGTTTTTTGTCCCTAATATAAAAGTTGATTGGGAATTAAATTTGTGCATCTCGGTGTAGTCAGCTCTCTCTCCCTCTATTCCTCCAGTGAAGTCCCACCACCTCTTAACATGTTCTAAAATCATGAGGGATAATAAGCCACAAAATGAACAATTTTGAGATCACCCACCTCGTAGTTGAACTCGTTATTAAAGTGGATCTAAATTAGGCAGGGTCCCATGCACCTATATAAAATCTGATGAATAATATAATACTGTTTTCAATTTGTGAAGAATAAGATTTCTAATAGATCTCTTATTTTTTTCCCGAAGTTAGTTGGACTTGGCTTCTCTCCTTTTCTTTTCTGATCCGTTTCTATCCTTTACCTCATTTATGACCATTGGATCAAAGATCTAATGGTGTACATTTAATATTCCATTCTCATCATTCTCTCCATTTCCTTCCTATTCTTCTCTTTCTACCTTTTATAAGAGGAAAAGAAACATTAATAGCATTAAATATGCACCATTAGATCTTGATCCAATGGTCATAAAGAGGGTAAAGGATGGGAACGCACCATTAGTTAATGAAGTGACATCAGTTGATAAAAAAAAAAAGAAAAGAAAAGAAAAGAAAAAGATCTCATAATTTATACTACATCTAATATTGATTGTTTTAACTGATTAAAAATAATGCTAAAAACTGATAATAACAAGCCATAAACCCATTAATAAGGGGCAGTTTTTGAAATATTCGACTTTTATCAATAACTTTAAATAAAAGCACAATATTTTGATTAATTGACTTTTGCTTTTGGGGCTTATATATGATGGCGAACAAGTTGATGTGGACAGCTACATGATCGTGAGGGCATATACCTCCAGCCCATTCACATGGCCGGGTGACCTTCATATTCTTTTCTCTTTTTCTGTCTCTACCACTTTTCCATTGGCTCTCCTGTACAGTAATTAGATTAGATTACTCACAATTACTCAAACATGAACCTCCCTTTTAGCTCTTAATTCGTTTTTCTCCTGTTAAAGCAAAAAGGCTCTAACTTTCTCCATGTATTAATAAACATTATTCATGAACATTCCGAAACTTTCTTCATGGAATCCCTCAGCATAGAGAGAGGGAACCAGAGTTCTCTTCTGCATATTTTGTGTATTGACCAATAAGATCACCCATTATATATTATATAATGACACTAAAGCCGTAACTTTCCAGGATAGGATAGTTTTCTTTGGTTTTGATTTGTTAATTCTTTGTTCCGAATTCCTGTTACATTATCTGTATTAGCTTACTTGGTCATACACACGGCATTGTAGTCTGTAGACCGGACATGGAAGTTGAAGGCCGCAATCAGTTAATAAAATAGAATGCAAGTAATCAATAAATTACGATGAAAATGAAGATATTGTCGGCCAGCATTATATTATTTAGTGTCACATTCCCGACCAGTTTCATTTTCATATCCAGTTAATCGTTGGGCCAAAAAAGAAAAACAGAAATTCGTGCCATGTTGTTCAAGGACAACACTCCATTTCCAAAGCTATATCTTCTCATGTCAAATTATACATGAGCACATATTGTGATTTGCTTATGAATTTTCCACACGAAATGCCATAGAAGTAAAAAGCAATTTGGAGCCTTCTGAACCACTTCATAAAAGTCCAATCCTCCACCGATCAGTGCATCACACGCTAGTGATATGCCACGCTTAGTTATCATCCATAGATGTCTACTTTGAATATTTTTTTATATTTTCAAAGATATAGAAATGGAAATGACCTCATCATCTAATGAATATTCATATTAAAATGATTAACAAATATAGTAAAAAGGCTGTCATCATGACCCCATAAGACTGTTCCCACCCCTATATATGCCACGCACAAGCTTAGCCCACCATCAAAACAAAAGAGATAAAAGTACAAGTTATTGAAGGCAGAGAAAGTCATGGCTGTAAGAGATGATGGGGCTGACCTGAGAGGAGCCATCCCCTTGAAGCAGCACTTTGTGCTGGTACATGGCATAGGAGGAGGAGGGTGGTGCTGGTACAAAATCCGGTGCCTGATGGAGAACTTCGGCTACAAGGTTTCGTGTGTAGACCTCAAAAGTTCTGGGATTGATCGATCCGATGCTGATTCTGTTCTCTCTTTTGATGATTACAACAAACCTCTTATGGATTTCATGTCTGCTCTGGCTGAAAATGAACAGGTTTTCCCATGTCCCCCATGTCCCACCTCTCTATCTGTCTCTTTCTTCATGTTAAATGAGAATAAACATGCAAGACAAAATACTTAAGTGTAATCTTTAGGTGCTTGCTATCATGTTCTCCAATAAAAACATGACAAGTTGAGTTCCTTCGAGAATTTGATACAAATGCGAAGGAACTTTATCTAAATCTCATCCATATGTAAATTATAGAGGCTAAGTTTCAATTTTGACACCGTATTGGAGATGCCCTACAGGTGATACTTGTAGGACATAGCGCAGGAGGGTTAAGTATTACACAAGCCAGTCACAAGTTTCCAAAGAAGATCCGTTTGGCAGTCTATGTTGCAGCAACCATGCTCAAGTTGGGATTTAGGACAGATGAAGATCTCAAAGACGTGAGTAATTTTCATTAAATCTGCTGTGTCACTTTGGCTTCAACTTTGATTGTCTCCTTCTCATAAATTATTTTATTAAGGATTGAATTCAATATGTCATGCGCGGCTTCATTTTAGGCTTAACAAGAATAAATATTAGCACACAGGGTGAGTGGGTAATAGAATTGCCAAGTTTACAGTGAGTGACCATAAACTTACTTGGGGGTAACTGGTGAGTGTATAATATAGTAATGTAAATTGTCTTAGTTTTCAAGGAATCCAGCAAGGATGAGTTGATAGCTTGTTACAATAATTGGTTTATCACTGTCTTCACCGACAAATTGGTTCGTGAAATTCTAAGGCTCACCACAATTATGCATTAACCTACTCCCTTACATGTTTTGTGAGAATAGTTCGATACAAAAACAAATCAGCAGCTGTTAAGCAATGGAGGAAATCTGAGCAGAAAAGGAAAATTTAAAAAACCAGAGAGAAACAATAGGGATGTCTCTTTTCTCTGTTTTTTCGACAATTCTTATTTTTTAGCTGTCCACCTTGCATATTTGGCAAACCCCAAAACTGTGTTTTCATAAGCCCTTTTCCTCAAATCGAGGCAATCCCTCTCACACACTTACCTTATAAATTATAAAAACTATTCACAAAAGCTAATCTAAACATGCACTTTTAGTTTGGTTGCAACAAGATTTATTTATTACGAGCAAATCTACTTCACCTCACTCGTAATCATAATGGCCTCTTTCAATTTAATAAATTTTCCTCCGAAGCATTCCTATCAAAAAGTTTATATCACTGAACCCCACAGGTGACAGGACCACAACACAGCAATCTTCGTATATTAGTCATGGCAAACATCTTCCATATCCATGTTGTCTCGTTTGGATACAAGAGTGTCAAATCTCTTGCCTTTTCCCTTCCTTTTAACTTGAACGGGTGTCATCCGACAGCCCTGTTTCCATAGTTATACCTTTTTTACTCTGCCACTATTAGGCAATAGTAAATTTTAACTCTGTCCAATCATCAATGTATCTCCAATGATTGAACAAGAACGACTAATTAGTCAACCTAACGGCTTGCTTTCTATGTTAGACGTGTTGCTAACTTTTTGTGCCTTAATGATAATGAAAAAGAGTCTGTGATTTGTGTGAAACAGGGGGTGCCAGACTTATCTGAGTTTGGGGATGTGTACAAGTTTGGATTTGGACGGGGACAGGATAAGCCTCCAACAAGCGCTTTGGTCAAGAAAGAATTTCAACGCAAAATCCTCTACCCTTTGAGCCCTTATGAGGTATAGTAATACACCCTCGGTTTTAATTACAAGTTACCAACTAACAATTCTCACAGACCAATAACAATGGCAATAAAGTTGTTCTACAATTTAAATAACTTCCAATACTACTCCTACTAATTACATTCCTGATTATAAGAACATTTGTATAGTTTGAATTGCACTATAAAAAGTGTTCCTATAACTCGGAGGGTAGTAATAAGGATTTTTTTTTTTGGGGGGGGGGGGTAGTTCTCCCTGGAAAAGGTCGAAGAAATCAAGAATTAAGAAATGCATGCCAGCTCCGTAAAACTGGCGGTAGGGCCAACTATCATCCACATGATAAATGCCTCAGTTTCAACCTTTGCTTTTTGGCCACAAGTAGGACCATGTCTAGCAAGCAGTCAAGCCAACTATATGTTGGTCTAGGTAAATAGAAGAGGAGGCTGCATTTTATGTTTGAAAAAGAAAAGCCAACAAAAACCTAGGAGAACAAGTGGGCTAGGTTTCAAATATTTTTAATGCATAGTTTTGCCAACAAAAAGCCAGAATTTAACCGAAAAAGCAAGCAAGGGTAGCAAATAATCCAGGAAGTCGTAGTAATTTAGTAATTTACAGAAGCGGAAAAGCTAGAAGAACAAGTGGAGATAGATCTGACCTAACCAGTGTAGAGAAATGTTGGTTGGGGCGCAGGATTCGACGCTAGCAGCGATGCTGTTGAGGCCAGGGCCAATTCAGGCATTGACAAGCGCGCGATTCACAGAGGAGGAGGAGGGTGAAGTGGAGAAGGTACCGCGAGTGTTCATAAAGACAATGCAAGATAAGGTAGTGAAGCCAGAGCAACAGGACGCCATGATCAAGAGGTGGCCACCGTCTACTGTCTACGAACTAGACACTGACCATAGCCCCTTCTTCTCCGCTCCTTTCCTCCTTGTTGGCATCCTTGTTAAAGCTGCAGCGTTTGACGGAGCACCTTCCTGCACTAGCTGAAAAATTTATCAAACAAAAAACTTCTTTTAAGCATATTTATTTTGTATCTAGTATTATTATGAACGTGTTTTTTTTATTAAGCATTTTGTTATGTACGTCTAATAAAATTTTAACACCATTTTCGGATGTCATTAGTGTTATGTGCATTCAAGGAGTATATGAAAAATGATTAAGATATTACTTCCACCTCAAACTGTCCTGTGTAGTAGTGTTCTCAACTCTTTTGAAGGATACAATTAATTAAGGGAGATTTATTTTTATTTTACTTTACGTAACGCAAAAGATGTACAATTGCGTACGTTGTGTTCCCTTCAGGTTTGGGTTATTCGATATAGCAGTGACCCCAACTCCATCCAAACACAGCCAAATTTCCATTATTTTTCAAATACATTGGAAGGGTTGATCGGCTTCTAAGACTCAATAAATAAAGAATGGGTCCATGTCTTCGAATCAGAATACGTTACGTAATCGCGTAAGAGCTAATCATTCCATCGTACAGGTTATTCTGGATTGGCGCGCACCAAATATGCCGCGAAAAGCAACCGCTATCTTATTTTTTGAAAAAAATAAATAAAATTATTCTCCTATATAAAGGCCGAGCGTAACCGTTTTGATTTCCAGATGCCCCCGATCTTCCTCCCTCTCGCCTTTCCTGCGTTCTCCTCAACGTGAGTAATTAACCCCATTTTCAATGATTTTTTTCGTTTTTCTTTTTTCTGCTTCTGGGTCTCAAATCGTTTCTATTCCGCGTTTGATTTCTTTTGTTTATGTTTTTGGTATCTGAGCCTGCCTGGCTTGTATTATATATTCATCATTCAGACTTGTATGTAATTAATTCGTGTTGGGATGAATTACTATATACGGGACTTGTCCTTTGTTGAATCTTTTGCTTGACTTTGGTCAAAAAAAAAAAAAAAAAAAAAATTCGCTTGACCATCTTATGCTTGTTTATTATCTATGATCTTCAGGTGCTCGATTATGATTGCTAGTGTTTGTTAAGATAGGATGGTGCCATCTTGTTTACAATCATATACCTTCAAGATAATTTTTTTAAAAAATATTCTTTTAGTTAGTTTATTATCTGAGCTCGAGTTTTTGTTGAAAGAATGAGGTTTTATTATATGATACCAATGGGTTTTTTCATGAGAAAACATGCTATCTATTTGTATTCCCCCACTCTTAGTATTTTCCATTTTTCTTCAGCTTGGATTTACATTCATTGGGTATATCCGAACCTTTTGGTTTCCACTTTTCTATGTCATACAGATTGGAAATAACGACTCTCTTCTCTTGAATCACAGCACTGGAAAGCTGAGCTTGATGTATTCGACAAGCACTGCTACATCCACCGTTTCCTTTAAACAGGGAAACAAAATCAACTTCTTTTTTCTGGATTTTGGTTTGCTTGCTACCAAGTGTTCAAGGAGCCCCTGAATAATAAGCCAACTTTCAATCTTTCAAGGGCAATACTAGTTTTCCATCTCTTCCACCTATGTTCTTGAGTCTTCTGGAAAGACACATCTATATATAGCACTGTGGGGTTTTAACAGCCATTTGTTCAGCTGTCCTAATCTCATTGAAGAATCATGGTTTCCTCGCAATTATCTGCCTTTACTGAGACTTGTTTGCAGAAGCCTTCCCTGAAGCAATTGCTTATTCCAAGTGAATCCACTAATGTTTTGCCTTATGGTTATGACGAGGTCGATTTTTCTGATGTCTTTGGTCCGTCAAAAGAACTCAATTGTGAGAAAGCTAGAAACTTGGTGGATGCACCAAATCCAGATGAAAATATACACAAGAATCCTACTGTCATTCACAGCCGATCCCATTCTTTTGTGGGGCCCACATCCCGTATCAGTCAATCCTTGAACCTTACCAAAATCAGCTTACTTCATGAGAAGGAGGATGCACTGGAACTGGCGGAGGAGGCCTGTAGAGAAACACACACAGAATTTAAGGAAGAGAAGCCTAGCAAACAATTTAGTGATAACAATTTGAAACATAGAAGAGTTGGACTTGAAGATTTTGAAGTCCTGAAAGTTGTTGGGCAAGGTGCATATGGGAAGGTGTACCAGGTGAGGAGGGGAGGGACATCTGATATTTATGCAATGAAGGTAATGCAGAAGGACAAGATCATGCAGAAAAATCACTCTGAATATGTGATATCTGAGAGGGATATATTAACAGAAGTTTATCACCCTTTCATTGTGCGACTTAGATACTCATTCCAGGTAATAATACATTGGCTATATATTACCTATCGATCCAAATATTTATATACAAGTGTGGGACAAAAGCGTTGCACCATCATATTTGCAGAATTGTAACCTTTCTTTTTTAAGTCTTGTAGACAAAGTATAAGTTGTACCTTGTGCTTGATTTCGTCAATGGCGGTCACCTTTTCTTTCACCTTTATCGCCAAGGCTTATTCAGGTGTGTTAGAATAGCAACTTTTTGAACTAATGTCTAAAATCTAGTACATAGCCTTCTACAAATTTCACTTCTTTCAGGGAGGAGTTGGCTCGCTTTTATGCTGCAGAGATTGTTTCAGCTGTCTCTCATCTTCATGCAAATGGCATAACGCACAGGGATCTTAAACCTGAAAATATTCTTCTGGACGCACATGGCCATGTATGATCACATAAACCTCTCTTTGGATTTGCCTCGCTTGTGCAGTTTTGCTTTTTGCCTTTTGCTTCTAAAGTACTTAAGCCTGAAAATATTATTCAATCGTTGCGCACCAGGTAGTTTTGACGGATTTTGGCCTAGCCAGGCAATTCTTTGAGAATGCAAGGTCAAATTCTATGTGTGGAACTTTAGAATATATGGCCCCTGAAATTATTTTGGGGAAAGGACATGACAAAGGAGCTGATTGGTGGAGCTTTGGAATTCTAATTTTTGAAATGATGACCGGGAAGGTTAGTTTCTCTGTGTTGTGTTTTACATTTTTTACCCTTACAGGCTGGTGGTATTGCAGTATTGTCCGCTTTTCCATTTGACATATGCTAGTAGATATATAGGTGCTTGCATTATGATACCTAATTTGTTTGTTTCAGTGATTTAGTTATGAAAGCTAGTTTTGCTTTTAATTTTTGCAACCTCATTTCCTTAAACTTCACTTCCTTGTTTCTCTAATTACAGCCTCCCTTTACCGGTGGAAATAGACAGCGAATCCAGCAAAAGATAATAAGGGACAAGGTCAAGCTCCCGGCGTTTTTGTCCAGTGAGGCCCATTCACTGTTAAAAGGGGTAATTCACCTCCTCCAATAAAAAACACTCAGGTTTGTTAAATCAAAGGATAAATTGAATGATAGAGTTTCTTCTTCAGTTGTTGCAGAAAGAAGCCAGCAAACGCCTGGGCAATGGGCCAAGTGGTAGTGAGATGATTAAGAGCCACAAGTGGTTTAAGTCAATTAATTGGAAGAAATTAGAAGCTCGTGAACTTAGGCCTAGCTTTGTCCCAGAAGTTGCTGGGAATCATTGTGTTGCTAACTTTGATGATCGGTGGACTAATATGCCTTTGCTGGATTCTCCTGTTGTCACTCCCAAATTCAATGACAACCCCTTCAACGGGTTCGATTGGGTATTTTAGCTCCTTTTCTGGATAAAAATGTCTTATTGTTACTGTGAAGGCACAACAGATTTTGAGTTTTGAGACGTTTGATTTATACAACCTACCAGCACTTTGGTGGGTATTGGTTCCTCTTGTACAATGAATTAGTATTTTAGATTTGTTTTTCCGTCAGCTTGTGAGAAGCTCTCTGGGTGGGGGAACGGATGTTGTTGGATGATCATCTTCTATGTTCACGAACAGTATGTAGAGTAATAAGGAAGCAATTAAAATTTAAATACATAAATTAACACAGAAAACCTTATGGTGAAATTTTTCAAAGACAAACATTATTATATTTGTTCTTCCATTAGAGCAAGAAAGGAAGAACTTTATACAACACACAACATACATAGAAGTACTTGCTATATTACAAGAACAAGCATGATTTTATTTGGTTCTTCCTGAAAAGCTGTAGCAAATAGGAAGATCTTTATTTGATAGGCATAGCTCGGACGTGCCAAGATATTACTGCAACAAGGGCCGTTTTTCTTGGTTCTTCCTCTTATTCTACTGACGATGGTTCTCGTGACTGGTACTCTATGTTGAGGAATCAAACACTAGTGGTTTCAAATGGAGGTTTATCAACACTATTGCTTTTTGCTTCCCCTTCCTTATCTGCTTTCTCATGTGCATCATTTACAGAATGACTTCCCTCTTGTTCCTTATCTTCTGAGATATCTTCCAGCGATCGGCCTTTTGTTTCTGGAACCAAGAAGGTGCAAAAGAATCCTGCCATGTTGACAACCGAAAGTGCCATAATTGCCCTCCCAGTGGTTCTTGCAGAGTTATCACTTATGTAGCTCTGCACCACAAAGGCACCAATAATTGCGCCTGCTTTTCCTGCAGCTGCTGATATTCCATGGCACGTTGAACGGAACCGAGCTGGGAATAACTCTGCAGGCACTATAAATGTTGTGCTATTGGGGCCAAAGTTAGCGAAGAAGAGGGTCAGTCCATAAAGTAGAGCAAACATCTTGCGATTGCCATTACAATCTTGTTGACAATCATTATTTCCCCCCCTGAATTTTTCGTAATTATATCCAAGGATCAGCATGAAAATAGACATCAGTAGGAAGCCTCCGAGCTGGATTATGTGCCTTCCAATTTTGTCAATAAAAAACACTGTGAACCAGTATCCAGGAACTGTGGCAAACAAGGCCACCACAAACATGGCTCTGGAGATTTGAAACACCTCTTCTATGGCATTCATGGTTGATACTTTGTGTACAAGCCCACTGGTTGATAATAAATCTTTCTGTGCCAGTTGAAGACTATAGAACGCAATATCCAGCAAGAACCATGTGCTAGTAGTCCCAAGAAGGTGACGTCCATGTCTCTCAAGAAACTTTGAGGAAAGGAATCCATAAGAGGAAGTTGGGTTTACAGCAGACCTGAAACTTGAAGCTTCCAGAGGTATGTCCTTTTGAAGAACTTTGGCCATATCCCAAGCAGCCTTCCTGTGATCACCTTCCACCAGTGCAGTGTACCTAGCAGTCTCTGGCATTTTGAGTCTCCAGTAAAAGGTTAGAGCTGCCGGGATCGCCCCGAACATGAGCACGATTCGCCAAACAAGATCGCCCTCCGGTTGAGTGGACATTATGGGATCTTTTTCAAAATTAGCAGCAGGGTAGGCTGCTAAGAACAATTTAGAGACAACCATGGCTACAACTCCAGCAACCAATATTCCCACCCCTTGCATGGCAAAAACAGCAGCAACAAACCCACCTCGAGTTTTCTGATTGGCGTATTCAGACATTATAACCGCCGATAAAGGGTAGTCTCCTCCAATTCCGAATCCCAACCAAAACCTAAAGAAACAAAGAGTAGTGATCACACTTTTTGAAGTGGATCCAAAGGAAAGCCCTGAGCACAAGGCACATCCTACCATAGTGACGAGAGTGATCCCATACACTTTTTTTCGGCCAAGCTTGTCGCCCAACCAGCCAAAGAAGAGCTGACCTGCTAGGGTCCCGCACAAGGCGGCCCCAGTTATGGCGTTGTTTACTTGCTGAGGAAGCTTTCCTGGGATATGAGCAGCCGAGGGGTCGAAGTAATAGAGGCGGCCTATGAGTTTGATCACAGCAGTGATGCAAAAGAGATCATATGCATCAGTGAAGAATCCCATTCCAGCTATCACAATGGCCATGAAGTGGTAGTTCTGCGTCTTGGCATTGTCAAGAGCAGAGAACACGCCTTGGCCCATGTCCATTGTGTGGTGGGAAGTGTGTGTAAATTGAAACAGTGGGAATGCGTTGAGTTTATATAAGAAAGGATCTCAGACACTGTAAGCACTGTTTCTTAGGAAAAGCAGGAAGAGGCATTGAAGCTCACGGTTTTTGCCATGATAACTCGACCGTTCCTAGGAGAGGTCTTTGATACATGGGAGAACATATATCGTTTAAAAGCATAAAAATTGCGGTAAACGAAGGCAAATTAAGTGAACTTTGGCCAGCATACTGGTTACATGCATGGCTGCTCTGTATATCTTGGAAGAGAGGAAAGGAATCCTAGATATCTCCGATATTTGAGTACAAGCATAAGAGACATATGTGAGAATAAATTTCATTGCATACTAATATCCTTAAAAAAATGTTCTTGTTGGTTACTACTCCCTTTGATCCTTATTATAAGGCACCAACTAGTAAGTTTATTTAGTCATTTTTATAAGGCACTTGCTGATTCCCAATAAGCTTTGATTTTTTTTTTCTATATTTGCCCATAATTAATGAAAATAGTTGGTGAAAGTGAAAATTAATATAATATTAGATTTAGAGCAATTAGTAGGGATAATATTGGAAATTATTTAGATTCTAGGATAACTCTATTGACTTTAATTACTTTTATCGGTTTGTAATAAAAGTTAGTTGATACCCTATAATAAAAATTAAAGGGAGTACCTAGTTTAGTTTAGTGGAAGTTTGGAACGGGACAAATTAACTTGGCCCAATAATAATCGTGCATGACACGGCCAGACCTTTGAATAATATTTTTTCTCTCATGACAGACAAGTGTACCCACAATATAGGTACAAAGAGGTAATTATTCTTCACTGCGCTTAGTTCCTATCCCCAATTTGCCTTAGTCATATGTTGTTGTTCACGAAAATTGGAGTTTCTATGGCGTTCCGTCTGATGCAATCATCAATTTTCGTCATTGTCAAAGATTAATACATCTATATCAAAGTCTTGATCTTATAAAATCTTGCTATGCCTAAAACATCGTGTTTATAAATGTCTGCTGATGCATAAAATAGGCCACAAAATCCAGAAAATTAAAGGGCACTGATTAAAATTGCAAAACGATCCAAAATTAGATATTGATTTGTCTATCTGCCTTTTTCACGTTCTCCATATAAAAGATAAAGCAGCTCCATCTCTGAGAACTCCAAATCTAATTAATTAGCATTTTCAAACCTATAATGGAACTGACACAAATAGAACGTTGCAGCTGGCCATCCAAGTTCTTAAGTTCCTCTGCCTGCTGAATTACGTTGGCTTCCCAAGATACAACTCAGTAACATGTCATGCAATTAATAATTCCTATAACCTTGTTCGACATTCCATGTTAACGTCTGGCTCTGTTCATGGGGTCAGCGACAAGACTTTGGTTATCAAATCATTAATATAGCCAGAGTCTTCCTCTGAAGCTCTCTGCCCTTTGGCCCCGACCAGCTTACCTACTTGTCTTCCATCTTTGAGAAAATAAATACTACTCCCTTCGATCCTAATTATAAGAGTTAGTTGACTTTTTTGGAGTGATTAAGGAAAATAATTAAATTACTTTAGAGTATTTGTTTTTTTGTTTTTTGCTTCAAACTAATTAATTTGACTACTAAACTAACATACAATCTAAAGATTCACAACATATAAAATTATTAAGTAACTTATTTAGCTTCCTTAATTTCTAAAAAAAAAAAAGTCAACTGGCTTTTATAATTAGGATCGGAGGTAGTAGCTTTGATCCTAATTATAAGACATAGTTGACTTTTATTTGGAAAGATTAAGGAAATTAAATAAGTTACTTAAACATTTCATATGTTGTGTATCGTTAAATTATATATTAGTTTATTAGTTAAATTAATTAGTTTGAAAGAAAAAATAAAAATACAAACACTCTAAAATAGTTTAACTAACTTCCTTAATTTATCCAAAAAAGTTAACTATATTTTATAATTACGACATAAGAGACTAGTAAAAAAATGTATAATTTAGATGAGTAAATCACATTTATGTCCAAAAACCATTATGGATACTTAATTGCATTTGTAACTCAAATTAGCATTGTAGATGAAAATTGGTTTTGGCATAATTTATAAGAGAGCTTTTATACTATTTTTGATCCTGATTATAAGATATATTTAACTGATTTTGGAGAGATTAGGGAGAAGGGTTGAATTGGTTAATTTTACTTATTTTCCTAAAATACCCTTATATAAATATAAATTAACATAAGTAAAAAGTGAATCAACAATTCCTGTCACATACCTCTTCGACCTAGAATTCTCCTTTCTACACGCCTTAAAATTAAAATAATAGTCTTGTTATACATACATATGTATACATATAGATATACATAGATATGTGTGTACACACACACACACACATATATATGCATATGTACACACACAGATAAATATTGTGCATATATATACATGTACATACATAGAAATACACACACACAAATATATTAATAGACACACACACACAGATATACATATATGTACACACATGCATATATACACAGATATACATATATGTACATACACATGTGTATACATATGTGTGTGTGTCTCTCTCTGTGCACACACACACACATACAGGTGCAGAGCCAGGATTTGAAATTAGGGGGCAAAATTACAAAATAAGATACAAAGGAGTCAAAATTTCAAATTAGGGGCAAAAACTATAGAATTGGACCCAAAATTTTGGGAAATTTTATTTTAGCCTCATAAATATTTTAATATTTTTATTTTAGTCTCTCTATGAATATATTCATAGAGACTAAAGTAAAAATATTGAAACTTTTATAAGACAAAATATAATTTCCTAAAATTGTGTCGAATTCTGTAATTTTAGTGGGGTGGGGACCACCACTAGTCCCCGTGATTCTGCCCCCTGCACACACACATATATCTATATTTATATCGGTGTCTACGTGCGCTCGCACACACATACATATACACACACACACATGTATATACCTATATATACACATACATATGTATAAGAACACACTCACATATGTGTACACACACACACATATATATTAGAGACTTTTTCCAGTTCTCATACAATCTGACATCGTAGACTTCTTTGAGCTGTACAAAAACAGTAGAACTGGGGTATATATGGTACTAAAAGTTGCAAGCATTATTTACTTTAGAGAATATATAGGTGTATTATTAAATTATTGTGTTTAATTATTATTGAAAAAGTATCAATAAGGGGTATTTTAAGAAGAAATTGATAAAAATTAGAAAGTTGTCCTATAATTAAGACCAAGATCAATTCTTAAATGTTGTCCTATAATTAGAATTGGAGGGAGTAATTTACAACTGCATTCTTCATAATTACAAGAGTCCTACATTAAGTACCTACCAATTCACCAAGGAAATTCACCAAGGAAAGAGATGGCATATTCTTTCGGGGTCAAATTTACAAAGATTCTCAATTAACCATTTTGAGGCTAACGGATATTCCCACCGGTCTATAAATATTTTTTTTTCGGTAATAAAATTCAGTTTGTTTCATCTATGAAAATTTGACTTGTTTTTTTCATTCTTGTTCCCATCCTCAATTTTTCATGCATATGCTTGAAAAAATTTAAAGATATTTCTTTAATCTAAAAACTTACATGGATAACCAGCATAGAAAAGGATGATTTACAATTTCGTTAATATACCCATTTCATCGGGCCTCTAAAAAACTGTTGCAGAACAGAATAAAGTTTTAACGTGTTTGGATAAGCTTTTAGAATAAATCGGGTTTGGGCACACAAAAAGGTAACCCGAGACACTTCGAATAAGTCAAATGCAGAATTGGCACCCTTAAGAGCTGGATGGATCGAACAGTGAAGATGCCAATTACTCTGTTCATGATACCAGGAAAGAACTCAGGTAATGGTCACGACACTTGCTTTTCCGCTTAAAATTGTATTAATATTGAATTTCTAGATATTAGGTTGTCCATCAATCTGCCATACAGCAGACTATATCTGCTGTGTTACGCGCCAAACAGGTGGAACTATAAGGACCATAACATTTATAAAAAGTTCACTATATTGAAGACGGAAAACGCAATAACACAATAACACAGTAACACAGTTTAGTACCATACGCATAATAAATAAACTCAAATTTTTCAAACCAAATAAGATCATCCAGGTTGCCAAAACTACTACTGCAGTCCAGACTACCACTATGCCTTGTAACAGACAACCTAAGCAGTTGCAGAGGACAGGAAAGCTCTTCCAGGTTGACGGTTAGCCAATGGTCCATGGCATCCAAGAAGCTACAAAATGCACAAGCAACTGGTTAGTCACGAAATCTAATTCAATAATACACGAGACAACACGAGGCAAAAAAATGCTCCAACACATTTCCAACAACTTGCTGTCATCTAACTACTTTCCCCCGTCATTAACATACACAAATTTCAGAGTTAAAAATCACGTCCTCATCACTATGCTGTTAAGTTTCAATAAAAGGCAAGACGTATTAGGTTTCACATTCATTACCTTTGCATTCACACCATCTGGCATAATCCTGTTCTCTGACTTGAACTTCAGATAGTCTGTTCGGTTAAACTTGGTAAAACCCCTGAGGAAGCAGTTAAAACAGTTAAATTAATGTTAATTCAAACACAGAAGATCCCAATGTAAGGAAACCTAATCACGCCCTTAAACCAACAAGCCACAATACTCAACCAACAAATCAAATAATAAACGGATTATTTGATAAATAGTTGTCTAATTCTCAACAGAGTATCTTGAAAGGATAAAAGAAAACACTCATATCTTAATCCTTGAAAAAGGATCTATGGTCAGGGCAAATTCTCATTTCATTAAAATAAATACGTACCATTTCCTGCTAACTATGATCTTTTGACGACCAGGGAACTTAAACTTGGCACGACGGAGAGCTTCTTGGGCATGATTTTTGTTGGTGTCCTTGCAACGGACAGAAAGAAGGACCTGTCCAATGGCAACTCTAGCACAGGTACCTTGTGGCTTTCCAAATGCACCTCTCATCCCTGTCTGAAGCCTATCAGCTCCAGCACATGAAAGCATTTTGTTGATCCTAAGAACATGGAATGGATGAACCCTAACTCTCAAATGGAACGCATCCTTTCCAGCAAATTTGGCCATATATTTGTTGCAAGCAATCCTAGCAGCTTCCAGTGCTTCACTTGAAACATTTTCCTTCTCCCAGCTAACAAGATGGACGCAGAAAGGGAACTCATCAACACCTTTCTTCTTCATTCCAACGTCATAAATTCTGATCTTGGGATCAGGAACACCACGGCAAAAGCGTGATTTAGGATAAGGTTTGTTTTTAATTTGACGATAACACCTTGCAGGTCCTACATAAATTTTCATTACCGTCGCAGCATAAATAGAGCATTCAAAAGCAAAACCAATCTCATTCTTCAATCATCTCCACTACTAACAACAAATTGTAGCACATAAAAAACGATACAAGGCACAAAAGAAAGTCTTAATGTTAAACTGAAAAATATCTTGAGAAATCTGTGACATATCTCAAATTAAACCAATCAGGTAATCGTATAAATATTATGTCTCAAACAGTTAGGTCTATTACGAAAGCATTCCATCATCCCAATCTTATATTTGATGAAAATCAATAACCCCTTTTGTCGAACCAAGTTTTATTCGTTCCAGGCAGGCAGGCTAAAAGAGCTTCAAGTTTCCCTCATTAGCACCCCATCCAGAGTATAAAAAATGATTATTTTTAATTGGCTTAGGACAGCTAGATATGGCGAACTTTAGCTGAAAGTTGTCTCAAGCATATTTCCATCAAGAAAAATGCCAGAACACATCTCTGGGTAACCCTGAAAAACGTTAATATTCCCAGATCCAAATGAAAGTTTTCAAGCAAAGCAAGAGATATCAACGACTTTAAATGCATACAAGACGAGGGACCATATATTCATTTATACCAAGACTACTATAACAATCAAACAATTAGACGAAACAATTCAGACAAATTCAAATAGCATAAGAGAACATTCGAATCAATATCGATAAGAATGTGAGAGTTCAGGGAGCGGATGGGCGCTTACTCCTCCCCATGGTGAAAAACGCGTTGGATTCGACGGCGCAGATACTGAACCCTAGAAACGTATTTATATAGCTGCAGTTCTTTTTATCTTTTATTATTTTTTTTTGGGTAAAATTATCTTTTATTTTTTAAATGAGGGCTTTCAAAAGGGATTGTCATTGATGGGCTTGACTAAGCCCAAACTTTGAACACCGTATACCGGTCGTTTTGGGAGGCCCGGTAAATTAAATGAAAAGGATGACGTGAATTTACAAAATAAAACAAACTTAATTCTTAAAGGTTAAAATATACTTTTAGTTTCTTAAAGTTATATGAGATATAATTTTAATCCTTTAATTTTATAAAGTATACATTTGATTTTATGATTCTCACATTTATAGTGTTTCTAAAGGAAAATGTTGACGTAACAAACATATGTGATGACGGTATAATTAAATTCAATTAATCCTAAATTTAAAAAAATGTTTAAATTGAAAACTAGTTAGAAACCTAATAAAGTAATCAATATCAAAATCTTGATTGTATTTAAAAAAACTTAGTGTAATTTAATCTAAATATATTAATTTAATAACCTAAATATAACAATTTCAATTTTTATGTGGCGAATTGTCTTTTATTTTAGTTTAATAATATAAATATGTTATATTAAAAAAAATTAAAACTTAAATATGCCTTGTCAAGTGTTCAATTATCATTTGAGTTTGTTGTATTAGCAACATTAACGGTGTTAAAAATACAAAATTAAAAGTATAATTTATAAAACTAAGGGACCAAAAACATCTTATTTAAAATTTAAAAGATTACAAGTACACTTTAACAATTCTTAAAAACTCTAAATAATATCGGTTAAAGTGTTGAGCTAGTAATTTTGTTAAATCGTGTCTAACGTTGTCGTATAACTGATCAAGGCCCTACGAAATAAGTGAATAAACCAGATAATTTAGTGATTCAGAGCCCGTTTGGCCTAACTTATTTTCAGCTTTTAAGCTAAAGCAAAAAAGAAAAGAGCTTATTAAAAAAAGCTAAAAGGATAAATTTCCAAAAATTTTGGTGATTGAGTAAGTGTGTGTGTGTTAATTTAACCTAGGTTTGACCCACAAATTGATTGTAACATCCTCAACGATGACTAAGAAAGCACATTTACTCATCAACCAAAAACTAATAACACTGTAAAAGAGGCAAGAAGAAAGTGTTCGACTTTGTAAAAGAAGGGGGGAAAAAATTGCCGAAGCTCATTGGTTATGGCAGAACTGAGGGGATTGGTTCCTGAATCTACATCAACCCTCACTCGTATAGGATAATGAAACACATTTAACAAAATTGCAAACTGCCTTGTGCCTTTGCTACAAGTCTTCACTCTTCACCTTAGAAGGAAAAGATCAGCTATCTCTCTGAATTAAGTGAAGAGGTGTTCCCAAAATTAAGTGAATTGGTTACATGCAAAAAGGAATGCACAGTGAAAGAACTGATTCAACTGTTTACAAAGAACAATGAAATGGCGCAAGTATTTTGGCCCAAGGCCTTTTAATGCTTTTGGGAGGGTCTCAGATAATTCGTACAACAATCATGGCATTCACCAATCTGGTAGATGACTATTCTTCCAATGTAGCATTCATGCATAAACTTAAGGAACTGGAGCATTGTAACGCTGTTAAATCCTAGGATACAATCAACTATTTATTATATATCCTTGACTGGAATGCCAAACAAATAAAGAATTTGCAGATAAATTTATTGAGCTGCCAATTAGTGAACTATTCAAGGAGATTCAAATCATGGAAGCGGAAGGATCAGAGGAAGTTGGGACAACGAATGAGAACAGATTAGAGAAACTGGACAAGTCGCCAGGGCAAGCAGAACCAAAATACGTGAAGAATATGTTGAATGGATCTGCAGTTGAAGTGCTTCCGTCGACCGGAAATGGCGTTTGGAAGGTGAAGCTGGTGATTGATACGAAACAATTGGAGGAGATTTTGTCAAAGTAGGTGAATACTGAAGCGTTAATTGAGAAATGAGAATGGCTACGTCTACAACTTCGTTCAGTCCCACAAGAAGCAGACGATGAAATCCTATTATTGAACAACCCTATCACACCTAGAAAGCACAGAAATATAGCAACAAAATACAAAAATCAAGAGGAAGAAGAAGAAAAACCACAACCCATAAATTACCCAGGAGAAATCAATCCGAGATAAAAACTTAGGGCGACGTTAACACTGAAATCAATTCGCAATCCGAGATAAATTGTAGCAAAAAGCGCAGAAATCAATCTCTAAGGAATCTAGAGGAAGTAGAAGAAAAAGAAGCAGAGAAACTAACCAAGTTGAGGAGATGAGTGAAATCTCACAGAGGCGATGATCCCTTCGATCCTTCGTCCGATCCACCTTCTTCTTTGAAGATGAGTGCTCACAGAGGCGAGACAATCGAGAGTGAGAGTCGAGAGCTTGGAGACGATCGAGAGTGAGAGAGTCGAGAGCTGGAGCCGGGAGGCACGATCGGTAGGTGTCTTTAAAAAAAGAGCTAATTAAGCTCCTCTCAAGAGCTTTTTTTTAAAGAACTTTTTTCTTAATTGTAAAATAAGCTCTTATAATATAAGAGCTTATTTTAAATTCTGTTTGGCCTAGCTTTTACTTATAAACATAAGATAAGCTAAAAATAAGCTAGACCAAATAGACACTCAGTAAGTTAAGTAGCCACAGTTAGGTAAAATAGATTATTTGGGATTAAATAGAGCTCATTGATTTAATGCATTTCAATTAAAAAATATAAATCACTTGTAAGTAATAAATGAGGTTTTGTCAATTTTACCCTTATTGACATATACTAATAAATGCATAGAGGCGTGAATGCAAAGAGATAAATGGATATGGGAGAAAATGTGTAAAATTTCATAGATGAAGACAAATTTGGGAAAAAAATTTATCCTGTAATATTTTTTTTTCCAGTTTTCAAGATTGAGGTGCACGTAATTTATAAATAAGTATTGAGTGGAAGTGAGACTTGGGTTTCCTCCTATTCTCTCACGGATTTGGCTTTGGTTCTATACCCTTTACCATCTTTTTCCCTTCTTTTCTCTTTTTTTCTGTTGAATTAAGATTTCAACGGTCTAGATTAATCATCATTTTTTACCATTCTTTTCTCTCATTTTCCTTTATAATAATATTTTTATCATATGATAAAACTAAACTGTTGAAATCTTAATCTAACGGTAGAAAGAAAAAAGGAGGAAAAATGATGGTAAGGAGTATAGGATCAAAGCAAGGTCCATTCTGTCACTATCCACTTTTCATTTTTGCTATATATATATATAGGGAAAAACACTTCTCATGTTGTATGATAAATGTTTTCTCATGTCACACACACGTAAAAGGGGGGACCCACATATATTATATATATATGTGGGTCCCACTATTTCATGTGTGTATAGGAATTTTCTTCTTTTCATGTAACATGAGAAGTTTAAACCCCATACCCCATACCACTCTGATCCTATTTATAAGTCCAGTTTGACCAACAAAATTTAGTCCTATTTATAAGTCCAGTTTCGGAAATAAATGAGATTGTGATAATTTTACCCATATTAATTGCACCCATAAAGATAGATAGAGAAGAAACAGTAAAAAAATACCCAATCATAAATGAGGGCGAAGTTGAAAATTTATCTCATAATCATTGTGTTAATTAACTTTTATTGGTATGTGAGATTTGGTCAAAGCAGACTTATAAATAGGACCAGAATGGTATATATTTTACTGGAGGAAATTCCATTTAAAACATTATCGAATATTAAATGTGAGCACTTATCCCAACAAATTTGTCCTTGCTCCTTTATTTTGTTGCTTCAGCTGGTTCGATGTGCATCTGGGTTGTGTGATTTGCTTTTCTTCCAATTTCTTGTTTCTTTTTCTTGTCTTCTTTCCGGTATCATCTAGATAGGGTTCCGGTTCTTCATCATCAAATTTTTTTGGGTATCATCATGGACCTAGCGCACATAAATCCGAAAGAACCCAGCTTGAAAAAATCCTGATCTTCGTCAACCGTTTTTTTGGTATCCTGCTTTAAGAAAAAACCTGGATTTCCACTACAAAAAAAACAGTTTTTTGTGGCGGAATTTTTCCCTCGCAAAATAGCAAATTTCCGTCGCAAAATTAATTTGCGGCGGAATTTGCGACGGAAAAAGTTCCGTCGCAAAAATCGCTATCGCAAAACAATTTTTCGTCGCAAAAATGCATATTTCCGTCGCAAATTCAGAATTTGCGAGGGAACATTTTTCCCTCGCAAAATTTTGGATTTTGCGAGGGAAAATCCTTTCCCTCGCAAAAGTTTCAAATTTTGCGAGGGAAGTTTATGAAAGCAGGAGCTTTATACCCAAGAGGGGGGGTGAATTGGGTATCTTTAAAATTTTCGTAACTTGTTCTGTTTTCGATTACTCAGAACAGGGCACAACAGAGAGGATAAGGAGAAGAAGCTAAACACAATGCAATTTATACTGGTTCGGTCCTTTCCTGACCTACATTCAGTCCCCAAGCCTCACTTGGGATTTTCAATTCACTAACTCAACAATATTGATTACACACTCTGCACTAAGAGTTGTTCTCTCACTAGAACACACTCCCCCTTACAAGTTGTAATCAATACACCTCAACTACCAAGTCCCCTGACTTGTAGTTATCTCAATCAGTAAATGATTTACAAGTATTTAACTCTCTTACAGAGTAGATATGATAAACACTGAAGTGCTTGTATCAAGTATGATACTTTATAAGTGAAAACTAATACACAATAAATGAACTTAGTAGAATTTCGCTCAGAGTAGTTGTGTATTTTGTGAAGACGTTAATGAACTCTATTTATAGCTAGAGAACATTAAATGACCGTTGTAGCTTGAATCAGACCGTTGGAGAAGTTGCCCAAGTGTTCTGAAGTGGTTTTGGGGTCTTTTCTCTCTTGTTTTCACTTAATCTAGTTGGCCAAGTCATCAAGGTTAACTCTCTGTGAATTAATCCGTTGGATAGGAGGTTTCTTGTTTCAGCTAACATCTTTAAATGCTTTGTGTGCGTGTGCAGAAGAATTTGGGTAGGAGGAGTAACTTTTGTGCTTTGCAATAAATGCTCTGAGTTGCTTTTTGCTTTATACTCTAACCTCTCACCAAACATTCTTTAATGCTCTGAAATCCACTAATAAATACGTTAAACATAGCAGGGAATATCAGAAAATAATATTGGAAGAAGATATGATCAAATAACATTGATTTCTGAAATGCCCAAATTCAAAAATTTTGAACCAGCGTCACGAACTCGAGTTCAGTTCTTACAGGCTCGAGTTCGAAGCTTTAGTGTTTAAAACTATGCAAGTTCAAAAAGTGTAAACCTGAGGTTTGTTTTATAAACCGGATTTTCTCAAGTCATTGAAAAACTAAAAAAGCTCCCGGGTTGAAATGAACTCGAGTTCATTAATGTCAGGCTCGAGTTCGAGACATTTTTGAGCAGACTTCGTTTTAGCTTGAAAGAACAAACCTGAGGTTTGCAAAAGAAACTCTCGAGTTTAAAACATATCCAAAAGTTCTTTGCTCTCTGGAACTTTTAGGCTCGAGTTTGAAAGTCTCAGGCTCGAGTTTAAATAGCTTAAAAACAGTTCTTTGCTCTCGGCCAAAACTAGGCTCGAGTTTGAATATGTTAGGCTCGAGTTTGAGCATTGGTGAACTTTTCAAACCGAAAAACTTTTCTTTCAATGGAACAGTGCAAAGTTTGAAAATATCTTTAAGTTTCAAACAACTTATCCCGCCAGAAATGAACTCGAGTTTGCCATGACAGGCTCGAGTTCATGCTTCTAAAATCTTTGAAAAACTTTCAAACCTGAGGTTAGAAGAAAGCAAGTGTAAGGTTTAACATGTTTTCAAAGTTCAAAAACTCTTTGGAAAGAATGAACTCGAGTTTGACCTTTGTAGGCTCGAGTTCATGTTTCTAAAATCTTTGAAAAACTTTCAAACCTGAGGTTTGCAGAGAGCAAGGTGTAAGATTCAACATGTTTTCAAAATTCAAAAATTTTCTTGAAAAGATGAACTCGAGGTTGATCTCATCAGGCTCGAGTTCATGCGAACTTCTCAGAGGTTTGACTTTAAACTTCAGGTTCAGTCTCAAGTTTGGAGAATGGTTTGACAAGTTTGTGCTTTCTGTCAAAATCAGGCTCGAGTTCAATACTAACAGGCTCGAGTTCGGTTTTGACAGATTGAAATTTACAAGATTAAAACATCCTAAACTTTGTCACACCTTTTCAATATTGTTTCCAATTGTTGTTAATCATCAAAACACTCAGAGAACTAACAGTTTATTCCCTCGCAAAATTTGGGATTTTGCAAGGGAAGCGTTTTCCCTCGCAAATTCTGATATTTGCGAGGGAAAAGCGTTTTGCGAGGGAAAAATTTTCCCTTGCAAAATTTTAATTTATTTTTTAAAAAATAAAAAAAATCAGAAATACTAAAAAAATTACATAAAAAAATCAGATTTGGTTGGTTTTTCAGAGCCAGAGAAAGCTGACTAAAGTTGGAAAATGAGTTAAAGAATTACAAACTGTTTTATTCATGATGAAATCCGATAAAACATATAATCCGATAAATTAAATACCATTTCATTAGCAGAACACACCACATGATGAAATCGTAACTCACTAATATAATCCGGAAGAAGAAAAAATTATACAAGGTGCAGTTCAATTCTTTTCATCATTATCACGAACGAGCACTTTCCCTAGGTCTTCTATTCTGTTCTCAGCCAACACTTTCTGTGTATGCATTTAGACCACAGCATCAACGAATGACGACGACAAATCTTTCACCATAACACCCACTACTTCTTCTCTGACGATCGAGCATACACATTGATATCAAAATTGCCACACAGTGTTCTTTCTTTTTCCTCCGTGTTACTATTTGCAACATCCTGATTATCAATGGAAAACCACGAGCTTTTGGCACCACTTTGGCTCCCTCTTCGATCGTTCTCCACCAACGCCATAAGAACCGCTAAACAATATGTGGTCAATTGAGGTTTTTGTAACGAAGCTAAATCACTAACCCATGCCAGAACAGTGTTGACTTCAAGCACTTTTAGATAATCCTGAGGAAGTAGAAGAAGAGCGAAATGCAAATACTGTTATTAAAATATTAAGAGAACTAGTTGTATCAAGATTTTGTGGAATGTTGGCTGATCACTAACTGAAGAATATAGTGTTCATATTAGGGAAAAGTGAGGGAGGTTTTATTATGAGAAAAAAGAGCAGCCATTTGAAATGATTTTTAAAAATGATTTTTTCATCCAAAAATCGATGGTTAAAAAAAAAATCTGAAGCAAGGTCATCTTTTTTTGTAGGTGATTATTTTACCAAACTTAAAATTCTCTGGGATGAATTTCTGATTATTCACCCTATTATTCCTTGTTCTTGTGTTCCTCGCTTTCACTGTGGTTCTATTGATCTCTATAAGAAGCATGTTTATTTGGCGCTCTTCCAAGTCCAGGAGTGCAATGTATATATATGTCACACCTCCATTGCGATTTATGGTCTTGCACAATTTGCTAACTACAGTGGGAAGCCTCATCCTTAAGTCAAATGCATCAAAGTCCCTGCAGCATCAAAGTTAGACCACCACATGATGGAAAGAAATCCATGATATGATGAGAGAAGCACATGAATAATGAAGTTGACATCACTATTTAGTTGAGATATAGAAGAACAAACTACAATGCAAGTCATCACACAAAAGAATAAGAAGTTTAAACAAGTTACGATTAAAAATTTGCTAAGCAACAACAATAGTTCTACGACAATCTACTAAGAAAAACTGTCATTGAATGAAATATAGCACTGATAAGTACATATTTTATAATTAAATAAGTAGGGATTCTGGGCAATATTGATTGATTTTACTAATATCTTGTGCTTATTTAATTATCTTTTATATACTTATCTATCTTTTAATTAAATATAGATAAAGTGATATTATAATAGAAAATCTATTGGTATCTTGTTTTTATTTTGTAGGAGATATTATATAAAGAAAGAGATAAAAAAAAGAATCAAATAATTGAAGTCTCATGCAAACTCGGCATTTGATCTATAATATATTATCTATAATATATTATATTTGATGGGTATCTGATGGATAAATGGAATTTGAATAAAAACGAAAAAGGCAAAAAACCAACGTGGACACACGAATTGCAATCACCATGAGATATTTGATTGTTGGAAGGATATGGTTGAGATATGATACTTAGAGATTTGATTCAGATTATCAACACGCAGCCCAAGAAAGGAGTGAAAGACCTCAAAGGCATTATAAATTAGGCACGCTGCAAACTTCGGGAAATTTCGGATTGCAGCAAGAACGACGCACATCAAGAACGCACGGAAGAAGACGCACCACGCAGAAGAGGAATTCAGGCTGAAGTGCAGACGCAAGAACGAGTTTGATTGTCATCTTTTCTTTTCTTTTGTTAACCTAGCCATGCTTGGCTAGTTTTCTTTTGTAGTTAGGGAGATGATGAACCCTATGTGAATTTTAAGTATTTAGTTGGATTCCTTATTGATTCTTTATTTTCTTGATTGAATGAATTATCTTTGCTTAAAGCTTTCTTAGAGACTGATCACCTTTTAGATTGTTCATAGGTTGGTGTATGACAATAGAGATGTTGGTACATTTAACCAGAACCGTTAATTCATCATAGAGTTGTATGACCTAGACATAGGCTTACGAGTTTATGCGATCTCAGAATTCTGGTAAAAGTAGGATCTTTCCAAACAATACTAAGACATTAGGTTGTTTTCAAAGATAACGGACTAAGGTAGCATCAAGACATTGGGACTTAGTCTAATTTTAGAGAATTGATCGTCAATCATGGGAATAATAGTCAATTAGGGATTCAATTTGAATATTTAGAGGAACATAGGGGGATTCTCATCCTTAACTGCGTTTTTCTTGATTTTTGAATACTCATTTTTTTTACTCTCTCAGTTGTTCTTGAGATTCTTAATTTTGGATTATTGTTTTTCTTTATTTAATTCTTTAAATTCTTTTTTTTGGTTACAACTCACCTTATATTACTCATTCATCCAACTAAAGCGAAAAATAGCAAAATTAGTGATTGGAGTACTATTCCTCGTGGGACGATCTTTTTCTCACTACTTTATTACTTATAACGACCGGTGCACTTGTCGAAGTCGCTATCAAGCACAACTGCCATTACTGCAGAAGTCAAGATTATGTGATCAGTAGCACCAATCGGTGATTCACATCACCAGCCCTCCATCTATGGTTAATACCTGACACACAACAAGTTTGGTCTAAATGCATACTCAACAAATGAAATAGGAATTCTCCTAGCTGAGGGAGGAGTTGCCACTGGTGAAGGAGTGGTGGGAGTGGGAGCTGCAGCCGGAGGAGGAGTTGCCGGTGGTGGAGTAGCAACAGCAGGTGGGGGAGTGGCCGGCGTTGGCGAGATCTGAAACAGAGAGAAGAAAGAGAAAACAAAAGACAAGGAAATGTGAGAGAGGAGTGCGAGACAAAAAGGAGAGGAGAGGAGTATAAAGAGGCCATTTTGCAAGGGAAATTTTTTTCCCTCGCAAAAGTCATCATTTTGCGAGGGACAATTAGTTTCCTCGCAAAATGGGGGGAAATTGGCGGGATATTTCCCCCTAATTTTCCCAAAATTTGCGAGGGAAAAAAATTTCCCTCGCAAAATGGCTACTTTTTACGAGGGAATGTATCTTTCCCTCGCAAAAAGTAGCCATTTTGCGAGGGACAATTAGTTCCCTCGCAAAATGGGGGGAAATTGGCGGGATATTCCTCCCCCCCAATTTTCCCAAAATTTGCGAGGGAAAAAAAATTCTCTCGCAAAATGGCTACTTTTTGCGAGGGAAAGATAGGTTCCCTCGCAAAAAGTAGCCATTTTGCGAGGGACAATTAGTTCCCTCGCAAAATGGGGGGAAATTGGCGGGATATTTCCCCCCCCCCCCCAATTTTCCCAAAATTTGCGAGGGAAAAAAAATTCTCTTGCAAAATGGCTACTTTTTGCGAGGGAAAGATAGGTTCCCTCGCAAAAAGTAGCCATTTTGCGAGGGACAATTAGTTCCCTCGCAAAATGGGGGGAAATTGGCGGGATATTTCCCCCCCCCCCCCAATTTTCCCAAAATTTGCGAGGGAAAAAAAATTCTCTTGCAAAATGGCTACTTTTTGCGAGGGAAAGATAGGTTCCCTCGCAAAAAGTAGCCATTTTGCGAGGGACAATTAGTTCCCTCGCAAAATGGGGGGAAATTGGCGGGATATTTCCCCCCAATTTTCCCAAAATTTGCGAGGGAAAAAAATTTTCCTCGCAAAATAGCTACTTTTTGCGAGGGAAATTTTTTTCCCTCGCAAAAGTCATCATTTTGTAAGGGAAATTTTTTTCCCTTGCAAATTTGCGACGGAATTTTTTTCCCTCACAAATTCCATCGCTAATTCAGCATTTTCTTGTAGTGTTCTTCTCTTCTTCATATACCTAGTGAAGTTATTGCGTGTTTGAGTGAGTGAATGCTGGATGAAACCCGTGAATTTTTTTAAGGTGAACGAGGGATTATGAGCGATGAAGATAATAATGATCCACTTGATATAACATTTTCATCAAATATTCCTACATAATCTTTAATATAAATGAATCATGTGTGTGATATAATCAGAGACCGATTTGTTAGGGATAGATAATGCAATTAACAATGTACTATTGTTTAGTATCAACTTGTCAAAATACATTTATATGCATTCTAATTTATATACAGTTTTATCGATTAAATATATTTAATTAAAGGCTTTCTTGTTTTTTATTTTTTAATAAATCAGATTTAAATGTAAATTTATATCTTCAATTATCAAAATATATATAACTAATATATATATGGGGTTTAAACTTCTCATGTTGTATGAGAAGAAAAAGATTCATGCACACACATGAAATAGTGTGACCTACATATATATAATGTTAATTATATGTATAAGTGGGTCCACTATTTTATGTATGTGTAACATGAGAAAACACTCCTCCTACAACATGAGAAGTGTTTTTCCCTATATATATATATATATATATGTTTGTGTGTAATGTTTAATAAGATTCATATATTTGAAAGTCATTTTCTATTCCAATCGACTTTTCAAATGATAATCTAAATAAGTTTCAGTTTGGAAAAAAATCATTTTTGCTATCATATCGTTAATTCAAACATAAATCACATTTACAATCGACTTTTTATCCTATTTTATATTTACAAAAGTCAAATTAAAAAGAATTCACTTTTATCAATTGTTAATCCAAACGGACCCATTTGTGCATAAATCCCATTATATCACGAAATCAAATGGTATTGGGATTTTATTTATTTATTATTATTATTATTATTATTATTTTCATTTCTTCGTGAACTAGTATAAAGCTCGCATGCGGATGTAAACAAAAAGTCCTAGATATTCCGTATTTTCCATTCTTTCTGTTTCATGCACACACTCCCAAATCATCACAGTAGCTCGTTATATGAGTTAAGACTGCGAACAAGTTAAGCACGAAGCTTATTTTTAAACTCCAGATACAGAAATATATACAATATACAAACAACACATGCAGGACGTGATTGTTTATGCAAGTAGGTACGTGCCAGGGGCCACTTCAATCTTGCATGCTCCTTGCCGCCAAAGGGAGCAGTGAATCGCCAGCGACTGCCACGTACGTCGAGCTCGCGACCGATCAAAGTCAAAAGGAATGTTGAGAATAATTTATATGCTTACCAGAAGACTCTACGAGGTAACTCCATCTTGCGGATGAAACCACTTGATCTGATAACTTATTCTATAGTTATGCACGTAATTAAATTTAAAATGATCACATGCATATATACATGTAAAGTACTCCCTCCCTCCGATCCTAATTATAAGAGCTAGTTGATTTTTTTGGAGAAATTAGTTTAGAGGATTTTTATTTTTATTTCTTTCTTCAAATTAATTAGTTTAACTAATAAATTAATATATAATCTAAGGATACACAACATATGAAATGATTAAATAACTTATTTAGCTTCCTTAACTTCTCTAAAGAAAGTAACTAGCTCTTATAATTAGTACCATAGGTAGTACTAAACTAACAATTTTCACAAATTAAATTAAAATTAACAACATTTTCTTGAAAATTTAATAATTTTCATTATTACCACTATTAATTAAACTAAACAATATCTTGTTAATTATTACTATCACCTATTATCCTTGTTAATCATGTACTTACATAAAAAAAAATACTCCCTCCGGTCCTAATTATAAGAGTTAGTTAACTTTTTTGGGAGATTAAGGAAGCTAATTAAATTAGCTTAGAGCATTTTTATTTTTATTTTTTGTTTCAAACTAAATAGTTTGATCAATAAACTAATATATAATATATGAAAACACAACATATGAAATGATTAAGTAACTTATTTAGTTTTCTTAATTTCTCTAAAGAAAGTCAATTAACTCTTATAATTAGGACCGGAAAAAGGTAGTAATAATAATAATGGTCCTGCCTTATAAACCAAATACAATCAGAGAGAATTATTTTTTATTTTTAATTAAGGACGGAGGGGTCAACGATCCAAATACTGTCAGAACCTTCTTTCTTCTTTCCTTTCACATCATTCCAGGGTTCCCGCCTGCACGCCTCAGTTCTATTGCCGCCGAGAACCACAAGCTTCGAAGCTGGGTCTTCGTTCAATTCCCGCGAAAACACTATGAAAATCTATCACATCCCTTGTCTCGAAGACAACTATTCGTACCTGTAAGCCCAGCTCAATACGTCATCTAGTTTCCCTTTGGCGACTGAACCCCAACAAACATACACCCCGCTTTCAGTTCATGTTTCTCAAGGTTCTTAAATTTAATTTGTATTTAGTTTTTCCCAGTCAATATTTGATGCGGGTTTTGCAGGATTTTTGACGAGAATACCAAAGAAGGTGCAGTAGTGGATCCCGTAGAACCGGTGAAGGTCCTCGAAGTTGCTAACTCGCATGGAGTCGATATCAAGCTCGTCGTCACCACGCACCATCACTGGTAATGCAACTATTTCCCCCTTTTTAAGAACAAACATCTCGCCGGCTGAGCATATACCTTGCTTATTCTGATTCGAGTCATGGATATTTTGCCGGGGATTTGTAAGACTTTTAAATTTCAGTGGATATAATTTGATTGGGCTGTTTATTTGGCTCCGGCAATTAAGTGTTTACTGCAGGAACTAATTATCGATTTGTAGCAATAATGCCCTATGTCGAATCCTCAATTATTTCAAGAAATTAACTACCTGGGAACAAACTTGGTTAAATTGGGTCCGGCCAACACTGTCTAACTGAGAGTTTAAACTCTTCAAATGCTCTTTTATTGTGTTAGTTTTGATCTCTTTTATGGATTTTAGTTGTTAAGCTTAGGCTGTTGCATATATTAGCTTCTATTAGTTATCTTCTCCGTTGTTCTGCCATGTGTAGCATTTTTGAGTCATGATATATGAAGTCTTTAAATTATACCTGGATTAATGAAAAGAGACACAGAATCTTAGTGGACGCAATCTCTCATTTGGTGTTATTATTTATCAGGGATCATGCTGGTGGGAATGATAAGATAAAGCAGCTGGTTCCTGGGATCAAGGTTTATGGTGGCTCAGTTGATAACGTGAAGGGATGCACTGATAAAGTTGACAATGGTGATAAGATCTCACTTGGTGCTGATATTAGTATATTGTCCCTACACACTCCTTGGTATGGTTACTGGCCTTGTTATTTGCAGATTGCTGTTGGACACACACAGATACACAAAATACCCAAAAGTGGAGGGTCTGTGGTGTGATTCTTACTGTGCTTTTCTGGACAAGGACTGCCACTCTTTTGTCTTCCCTTAATTTCAAATGAAATGACTTAACACGATGAGAGAAAAGAAAGAAATTGAATATTATTTCTTATTAAATAATGAAGTATACATTTGTACTTATATGCTCTATAGTTAGCCCTAAGTTACTGATAGCTGTTAGCCAATATGCTAACTAATTCTATTAGTATAACTAAACTAATTCAAATTCACTATACTCTAATACCCCCCTCAAGCTGGAGAATAGATATCTATCATTCTTAGCTTGGAAAGAAGTGTACAAAAAGGAGTGGAAGCAAGAGGCATAGTAAACATGTCGGCTAATAGGTCCTGAGACTTGATTGGAAGGAGATGAATCAAACCACTCTTAATCTCCTCTTGTTCAATATGACAATCGATCTCGAGATGTTTGGTTCTCTTATGAAAAGTAGGATTAGCAGCAATATATTTGGCAGACTGACTGTCCTCTAAATAATGAAGTAGGAGAGATAAGAGGAATGCCAAAATCTTGAAGCATACAAAGTCATTGAAGCTCACAATTTGTGGTAGCAAGTGCACGGTACTTTGTATTGGTTCAAAGTTCAAACTACCATTTGAGTTATATTTCTTAGCAAAAACCCGCTTACATCCTATGGGGCATTTACCAGGTGGTAAATTAGTTAGCACCCAAATTTGATTTTGCTGCAAAGCATCTAGTTCAGCTGTTATAGCTTGCTGCGAACCCTCATGTTTTATAGCTTGAGAATAGGTTTTAGGTATATCATCAACAGAAATGGAGAGAGCAAATTGGCGATAAGTAGGGGAAAGATTAGAATAAGATAAAACATACGAAGGAGGATGATAACTACTTGCCTCCACAGAATATGGTACAACTGATGTGCCTTGAAGAGAGTAGTGATAGTCGCAGATATGATGGTGGCCTTTTAAGTCTAGTAAAACGTCTTGGCATAGGTAATGGAGAAGAGAGTGTGGAAGAGAGATGATCTGCTTGAGAAGGAAACTCAGATGGAGAAGATGAACAAACAACAGATGTATCAAGAAAATCTAGGAAAGGTAACTTTTGAGGTAGAGGAATGGAATTAGGCAATGTGGGAGAATCGGAACCGCAAAAGGGAAAGATGGACTCATAAAATTGAACATCTCTAGACACTATAATAAGAAAATCTAAAGTGACAAAACCCCTAGTACCAAACTTAAACCCAAGAAAAACACTCTTAGTTGCACGTTTATCAAACTTTGTTCACTGGTGACTAATAGTGGACGTGTAACAAAGGCAACCAAAAACCTTAAAAATACTAAAATCAGGAGATTGCTGATATAAAAGTTCAAAAGGACATTTATTGTCTAAAATGGGTGTTGGAAGACGATTAATGATGTAAATGGCATGAGTAAATAGCATAGGACCACTAAACTTTGGGTAAGTGTGCTTGAAATAATAAGGCATGGGCCACATTAAAAATATGTTGATGTTTTCTCTCAACTCTACTATTTTGTTGAGGTGTCTCAACACAAGAGGTTTGATAGATAATACCTTTTTCAGCATAAAAATCTGTCACAGCAAACTCAAGGCCATTATCGGTCCTAATAATTTGAATAGAGGTGTTAAATTGAGTGTAAACTAATTGTACAAAATTTTTAAAAATAACACTAATTTCAGATTTATTCCTAAGAATATATATATATTCATAACGGGAGAAATAACTAGGAATAGTAAGGAAATATTTTTGACCATTGACAAAAGGTAAATGATAAGGACCGCATAAATCCATATGTACCAAATGGAAAATTTTATTTGACTTGGTATTGCTTACATGGAATGGTAACTTTCGTTGTTTGGCAAAATGACCATGAACATCAAGTGTTGAGGCCTTAGGAGGTGCAGGAGTAGCAGTAGAATTATTCTGATTCTAAAGCATTGATTTGCACCTATCCTTCATTGCGCAAAATAGTGTAGACTTCACTCATAGAAGGCAAGGGTTATTGACTGAGAAGCCGAGCCCAAACATCATCATAAGAGAGTTCTGAGACCATGTGTGATTGTGAAGGAATCGTTGGAACTGACGATCTGATTGACAAACACATGCGATCGTGAAGGAACCATTGAAACTGATGATCTGCACTTGACAGGCCAAGATTCTGTGTGACTAAAGAGCGTCGCTGAGATTCTAAGACTTAGAACGAACTGCTCAAACTTGAGGAATAGTTCAAACTTTGCCGAGAATTGATGGTGGGCGAACACCTTCTGATTCAGACAAGAACACGTCCTATTTAATCTCTTCTTCACTCTTGATACCATGAAGAGAATAATCGGACTGAATTGATCGGTATTTTATTCACACTGATAGATTACATGTATACACACATATGACAGAATCGGGCATTAATTAGGTCTATGATACTATACAAATGAGGATATAATTAAAATCAATTATCCTAATCACTCTAAAATTTCAGATCTAAACTTGCTCCTTAAGTTTTGGGATTCTACAAAGACCATCAGATGTTGAGTTTTATATGACTGCAACATGCCCCAGAAATGTACTATTTCACTTCATTGGTCATATCAACAATTCAAATACCATTCTTCTGTGTTGTTGATGTATTTACAAATATTTTAGTAGCCAGCCCAACTCCTGTGCTAATGCACTGGAATTAAGAAAAATGAACATTCACTTGAATGAATACAGTAAAGTGGCACTACTTATCCTGCTTACATATGGAATGGTACATTATGTGACAACAAAAAATTAGTTATAAATCATGTTTTAAGTCGTTGAATCTCACTTCACCATTCCTCAATATACATTTCTGTTTCTTCTGCTAACATTAGCCATTTTTCCGACTTTCTCAGCCACACCAAAGGCCACATAAGTTATTATGTTACTGGCAGAGAGGATGAGCACCCAGCTGTTTTTACGGGAGATACGATGGTAAGCCGAGTGATCAATTTCATTTTGCTATTAAATGAGCTTCTGGGAAAGCATATAATGAAATTAATCTAATTTCTAATTGCTATACCAACTATCAAGAGCATATCTCTGTCCATGTAAATTATTGTATGGATTATAAAGAATTTTACTCTAAGTTTCTAGATTTATTTTGTTATTTCTTGTTTACAGTTCATTGCTGGTTGTGGAAAATTTTTTGAAGGAACTGCAGAGCATATGCACCAGTCACTCTGTGTGACATTGGGTTCATTGCCAAAGCCAACCCGAGTTTACTGCGGCCATGAGGTGCATATATATATATATATATTTTAAAATCACCCTTTAACCTTAAAATATTCTTTGAAACATGTGCCATCAATTCTCCATAACTTAAAAATAAAGAGTGAAGTTGATTTTCTCATTAATATAAGGAGATGAAAGGAATGATTGATTTTGACATGAAGGAATTTGTTGAAAAAAATATGTTACCGGATTAACAATTCAGAGAACGATGCAAAAATATATGGAGTTTCTGATTTAGATGAAATCATTCACGCAGTTTAGTTTAAGGCATCAAAAACAATTTAAGTGGAAGGAATGGGTGATCATAGGATGTTTTGCTGTAGTTTATGCTGATGCAATTTGCGATTCTCCCAAATTAACTTAAATGCTTCAAAAGTCTCCCTCGTAGCCTTCCGGATCATTCTTCATGAATGTTTCAAGGGTTGAGTTTGAGACATGGTATTATCAACTCCCTCCTCTGAACCGGACTTAAATGCCTTTTTTCTTTAGAGTATTACAAGCGTTCTTGTAATGTTCATCAACATGAGAGTTTTTTTTTTTTTTTTTTTTTTTTCACTTCAGTACACAGTGAAGAACTTGCAGTTTGCTTTGACGGTTGAGCCAGAAAATTTGAGGACGCAACAAAAATTAACATGGGCCCAGAATCAACGGCAGGCTGGGCAACCAACCATTCCCTCAACCATTGAGGAAGAGATGGAAACCAATCCATTCATGAGGGTCGATCTACCTGAGCTTCAGGTTTGTTACACTACCCTCTTCATTCCCATCCCCTTTGAAGAAGAAGAAGAAGAAGATATTTTTTTCTTGCAAATAAAGAAATGGAGTAGATGTCTTTCGTATTCATCACAGTTTCTCTTTATAATCCTTGCATACGCTTGTATACCTACTACCTATCACTTTTTTTCATTCCTTTGGCCCTCATAAATCCTAATATTTTGACATCTGAAGGTAGCAATGATATTTAAAATGTCAACCATTTCAGGAGAGGGTGGGATGCAAATCTCCTGTTGAAGCTTTAAGAGAGATCAGGAAGCGGAAGGACAACTGGAGGGGCTAATGGATTGTAGAACTGCACATATTTTTCCTTCTCTCCTCTGGCCATCCGTATGTGTGAACGAACAATGAAATGTAGATCATATTGCTATTTTGCGTTGCCTGAACTAGCCGTCTCATCTGCTTTTCAACACATTGTCGGTGTTGATTTTAATTAGCTATTTGGTCTGTGTATGTCATGTTGGTTTGTCCAAACAAGTAAGATGTTCTGTTTCACTCATGTCATTGGCTCCTGAATTCTCGATCAATACTTATCTCCTCGATAACATCGGTACTGCGATGTTTCGTTTTAATCAAGAATTCTTGTGAGATCGGGAGAGTGAAAGAAAATAATAGCATGCTTCTTTATTTGTTGTTTTTCTCTTATTCTGTTGTGTCTTTGCTTTCTGAAATGAGGTCTAAGAGCAAACGTCGACGTTGATGGCAAAATGCTTGTCGCGGTCAGTGGTGGTGGTGCCTACAAAGTCGCCCAACAATCAATCAATTTTGGGAAAATTACACCTGGTCTCGATGAGCAGTAAAAAAAATCACAAAAAATCTCATAACAGATCCCTATCAAAAAGTTCCTAAAGAACTTCATTGATATTAATTCTGGATGTGAAATTACTTTTTTGCCTTTAGTATTTGATATTTGGATTTAATATCATATTAAGTTATATGATTAGATGAAGGTATTTGTCAATCGCTATTCTGTATGATGCCAAGATAAGTATAGGCACTTGTCAACGTGCGCTGTTTTACTTAACATGAGGGGTCTGTTAATTGTCATTCTATAACTTGCTAAAATAGGTATATATATATATATACTTGTCAAAATAGACAAATACATTTATCAAAATAGGCACATATACTTGTCATTTTATAAGTTGTCAAAATAGATATATAAACTTGTCAAAATAGACAAATACATTTGCCAATTTATAACTTGTCAAAGTAGGCCGATAAATTTGTCAAAGTAGGCATATAAATGTGTCAAAGCAAGCACAAAAACTTGTCAAAATAGATATATAAACTTGTAAAAATAGTCACATAAACTTGTCCAAGTAAGTAATTAACTTGTCACAATAAGTACTGCACTTGCCATTTTATAAGTTGGTAAAGTAGGCATATACACTTGTTATCTTATAAGTTGTTAAAGTAGACATATAAATTTATTACAATAGACACATACAATTGGCATTCTACTAAGGACGGGGTAGGAAGGTATCAATGGACTCCTTAGGAACTTTTTGAGTGGGGAACTTGCTATAGGATTTTTTGTTGGGAAAATTATGTACAGGTCCCAAGAACCAGAGATAATTACAAAAAAATCCCTTAAAATCATCAAATTACACAGAAGTCTTAAGGGAGTTTTTTTGATATTATTTGTATTAACAACAGAAAAAGGCTAAATTTATAACATGAAATGTTATATTTACAACAAAATTTAAAATCTGGTCATTTACAACAGAAAAAATTATATTTACAATAACATTTAAACACATAGATTTTGAACGTACAAAGGTCATTTACAACAGAAAAATGCTATATTTACAATAAGAATTGCTATATTTACAACAAATTTTAAAATCTAACCATTTACAAAAGAAAAAGCCATATTTACAACAACATTTAAACACCTGGATTTTGAATGTAGAGAGGTCATTTATAACAGAAAAATGTTAGATTTACAATAAGAAGTTCTATATTTACAACAAAATTTAAAATCTTGCCATTTACAACAGAAAAAGTCATATTTACAACAACATTTAAAATCATGAATTTTTTTCCATACAAATAATATCAAAAAAGTTCTTTAGAAATTCTGTGTGATTTGGTGATTTCAAAGGATCTTTTTGTAATTATTTATGTTCCTTGGGACCTATAAGTAATTTCCCTTTTTTGTTTGTTGCACCTGAGTGTGCTTTCCCCTAATTTTATAAGTGGGAAGCATATTTACTTAATTTACCGGGTCCTTGCTAGTTTAAGCTCATTTGGTCAATAGTTGGCATCAATGTCAATGAGTTGTCATATTTATGTTTTGGATCATTTGGCCGAAAAAGGTATACGTTGGTTTTCAGATATATATTTAATTAATATTTTATTTGATGCACTACTTGAACTTTGTTGGGTTATTTAATTCCACGATGAGTTGTACAAAATTGGGCCATATATTTTTTTTTCTATGGTTATTAATATTTTAAAAATTGGTGTTTAGGTATAATTTTCTTATATTAAAAAGTTTTTAATTTCACTTCAAGTTTCGGCTTGCCTCTGTTATTCAAAAAAAAAA
The DNA here is from genome assembly GCA_034222035.1 of Acacia crassicarpa. Classification (NCBI taxonomy): domain Eukaryota; kingdom Viridiplantae; phylum Streptophyta; class Magnoliopsida; order Fabales; family Fabaceae; genus Acacia; species Acacia crassicarpa. Next base: position 1,253,615 of record JAWXYG010000004.1, read on the forward strand.
AAAAAAAAGTTTCTTTGCAGGGGAAAAAGAAAAAAGAGAAAAGGCTGCAGGTCATGGCTCTTCATCCGTTGAAACGGCGAAATGGGGAAAGGAGTGTGATTATTGCCTCTTTAATAAACGCGTTTCTTTTTCGTCCACCACGCGCCGGCCATTGGTTATCATTTTCCCGAGCTCCATCCAAAATAATTAATCAAAAAAATAAAGCTAAGGTTTCAGGCTTACGCCTTCCTGGGACTTTGACTTTTCTCCTCTTCCTTCTTCTCCATCCTCCATCATCGCTGCGCCATGCTCCAGCTTAAGTTCTTTCCCCAGCACTAACCAATGTTCACATTTTAATACCCCAAACGCAGTTTTTTTTATGTTCCCTCTTGCTTCATTCGTCAGGTAATATATCTCTATTATTTCACTGCTTCCTTCTATCGGTTTTCTTTGGATTTTTCTTCCTTTTCAGCTTTAAAGTAGCTTTCACTCTGTCTCTCCATAAATTCTGTTATCCTATCAGATCATAGTATCGACTTAAAAAAACTAATTTCACTTCTCTATATCAGTGATCTCCCGGAGGAGGAGCTCCTCAAATAGAATATAAGGCTGTATACTGTAAAAGAAATAAGGATCAAACAGAAGGCTAAGTGAGGATCAGTTGTTTAATTTTGCGACAAAGATGGAAACATCGGGTGCTAATTCAGAACATTACGCCATTTCTTCTTCCTCCACATCTTCCGCAGTTGGTGCAAATAATAGTAACAGTAATAGCAGTGCCGGCCCAGAAACCTGGTACGGCATGAGGTTAACCCCTGTCAGCCCCTTCCGTTCTCCAGTTTCTTTTCTGTTAAGTTACGCGGGCATTCTCCGCTCAAGTTCCTCAGCTCGCGATTCAGAGGCCGTGATAGTCAACAGCGGAGTTACCTCTCCGGAAACACGCTCTCAGCATTCTGAGTCTGGCGCCTCGTGCAGTAGCAGCGCTGATGAGGTTTCGATACGGATCATTGGGGCTGCTGAACAAGAACAGAATGTTGCATTAGGTTCTTTTTCTACTTCCTCTCTGAATCAGCTTGGACAAGTCGATCATGTTGATTTGATGGAAAATAGAGGAGGAATGCTCCCATTGGATGACGATGCGGCGGGTCGCAGCGGTAGTGTCCCCCTAGCGTCTTCAACCACACCGGCCACTAGTGGACAGGTGGATGAAAATGTCGGCAATACCTCGGAAAGCAACAATGGGGATCCATCCTCTTACCAGAGGTATGATATTCAGCAGGCTGCCAAGTGGATTGAGCAGATTCTTCCTTTCTCACTGTTGCTATTGGTTGTTTTCATTCGTCAGCATTTGCAAGGTACTACTACTATTCATCTTTTTCATGTTTATGTTCATTTTGGCTTCATGCTCAACGGAACCATGAGAAACATGCTTCTCCCTTATTTCTTTTTACTGGTCATGTGCACTGTCCCATAGTAGAAATGGTGACTAATGGATTAGATATGCTAGACTTGATTATTTGGTTGACCATATTCACACACACACGTATGTTATGCTTTTCTTTCTGGTGTCCTTAGATTTCACATTCAAATAGCATGGCTGTGTTACGAGCCTTAACTTGCTCTCAGGAATTGTGCTTGGTGGAATGATGGCAGACAGAGTTTGCTTGCTTTTGTGAGTGACAGAAACTATGAAATTTTGATAAACTAATACCGGCACAACCTGAATTAACCCATTACATTCTAGTTTAAACTGCATGGTTAAAGGAAAAGGGACTGGGGTGGGAATAGGAAAGACAAATCATGGTTGGGAGAGGTTTTTAAGGATCATTTGGATTGTACCTGTCTTTTATTTACTGTTTATCCCAATTGAAGACATCAATGTGACGTTGCCAATTTGTACTGTTGGTTCTTTCCATATGATATGTTGATATTTAATTCTGGAACTTGCAGTATATTTTCCATACGCCTTATTCTCCTGCATGCAAAAAATCAACCAAAATCAAAGTTGTATCTAAAATAATGGTAATAATAATAACAATACATATTAAAAGCTTAAAAGTTTGGTACCTTTGTTTTCCTCTCCCACCATTCATCTTCTACAACAACCATATTCCTTGCATTGTCGATAGCTATACCGGTCTCTTTTGAAAATAACTTGCCTCAAGCCGTCTATTCTCTCTTCAAGCTATCTAACCTATTTTTCAGTTGTTTCTTGGTATATGCTTTTTCTATTTTTCCATTAAATCCAGTTATAATGTACTTCCACTCGTCCCTCGTAAATGATGAGCCAAGTCATTCTTTTTTATTTATTTGCTCAATTCATAGGGCAATGAAAGTCTTAGGGTGTGCATGGTAACACTCCCAGAATGACTTTTTTCCTAATTTCTGTGCTCCGGAACAAAAATGGATGGGAATTGTATTTGGTAAATCCGGTTTTTTTTTCTTGCTCCCGGGATGAACCGGTTTTTTTTTGTGTGCTAGGGAGTAAAAAAAAGAAGCTAAAAATTTACCCTCGTTCACCACCACCACCGTCTCCGTCGTTGCAGAAATTTATTTTTCCATCCGTCGTTGCAGAAATTTATTTTTCCACCCGTGCTGGGGTGTCACATGATCAGAATTTATTTTTCCTTCAATCGAAGCAGAAATTTACCCTCGTTCACCGCCACCACCACCGTCGTTGCCACCCCCAACACCACCGCTGCCCCACCGCCACCGCCCCGCCACCACTGTCGCCACCACCACCACCGCCACCCCCACCACCGCCATCGCAACCACCCCACCACCACCGCCACCACCACCACCACCGCCCTACCACCACCCCTGTCGCCACCGCCACCACCGCCGCCGCCGCCCCACCACCGCCGCCACCACCGCCGCCACCACCCCACCACCGCCGCCGCCCCTGCTCCCACCACCGCCGCCGCCGCCACCACCACCACCACCGCCCTCTCGCCACCACCATCACCACCGCCATCGCCACATAAATAATTTTTTGAATATAAAAATTACATAAATAATTTTTTTAGGAAATTTAAATTTAAGTTTATTTGTAAAGTATAATAATTATATTAATTATTAAAGAAAAGGACAAAACGGTAAAAATAACTCATTAATCCTTCATCTTCCTTCCTTACTATTTTTTTAACTCCCAAACAAGAGGAGGAAAAATGTGTTACCAAACGTAATTCTGATTCTCGGAGTAAAAATAAAATGAGTTAACAAACATAATTCTGATTCTCAGAATTCTTCTAAAGCACAGAATCAGAAAAAACTGTTTCATTTCAGAAACAGTGCTGGGCAACAGAATGGTTACCATACACACCCTTAGTGAAACTTGCATCCCATTCTGCTAATACGGTGGTCACATTTCTATGTCACTAATGAGCAAGTTAACACAAATGATTATTAGTATTTAAAAACAATATGTAAATTTTTACCCATTAAATTATATTGTTTTTATGTTGGCAAAAAAATATATGTGCACAATTTTGAAAATACTTATAGAATAAAAATCATTTCATTGAAAGCGAGTACAACAACAAAAAAATACAATTGTGCATTTGCAATAAATTTACTAGTAAACCAAAAGCATTTCATTTTCAGGATTTGTCAATCGCTTAGTTCAGGGAGGATCCTATACAAAATATATCTTGGCATTCAACAAAGTAAATGGTTGCAGAGTAAATGGATGAACAAAAAACTATGGTTACAAAGTAAATGGATCCGACAATTGCTTAGTTTTTTTGAAAGCAAGCACATCAAAACAAAAAAATTATGGTTGTAGAGTAATAGATGAAGAAAAAACTCAGCAAAATAGGATCCCCAATGTAAATCCCAGATTTGGAGGCCAAGAACAGAGCATAAATTGACTGATCGAAAGGAAAAGAAACAAAATCAAATGAAGAATAGATTTGAAGAAATGAGCATAAATCCCAGATTTGAAGGCTAAGAACAGAGCATAAATCCCAGAAATTGACAATACGACAAATGAAGAAAGGAAACAAAATGAAGAATAGTATTCGGTGAGATCAACAACGACGCAAAGGAAAAGAAGAACAGATTTGACGAATTACGGTTTTAATGGCGATTTACATAATGCAATAACAAATATGGAATTGAAGGGGACAAAGGAAAAGAAGATCATATATATTGAAGCAGAGAACAGGAGGTAGCTCGCGGATGAATTGAAGAGGAGAGGAGGTAGCTAGAATTGCAGAGAAGGTAGCTCGGAGACTTTAATATGGCGAGATGGAGAGCAAAGATCTTGAAATTCAATTGACGCGGAGGACAACTTGCTTTTTGTATGAATTCGGTATGGAGAGTAGATCATTAATTACAGAGGAAAGGAGAGTACCGGGCGAAAATTTAATTTTTTTTCGCTCAGGGGCGAAAATTTAATTGGAGATGAGAGGAGAGTACCAATCGAAAATGTAAATCCATCAAATAGTGAAGCTTTTCCAAACACCCAATTTTTCAGCTTTCACTGTCACTATGCTACCACTAGACTTTTTTAAGCTTTTGATGCCATCCCAAACAGGCCTGTAATCTTGCCGCTTCATTTACTTTCCACATGACCCATGGTCTTACCGTCTCTTCTGCTCTCTACCACACTCTTGATATGGCCCACGAGTTCAATAGATTTGGTGGTGGGGTGAGGTGAAGGATCAATGAAGATAAGGAAGAAAAGCCAACCCTTTGCTGGGTTTAATTCGTCATCATCATCGGGTCACCTGAAAAGAAAATCAGAGTTTGAGGGAAGAAGTGAGAAAGTCTGACAGAAGGACGAAATTGATGGACATGGGTAGTAAAGGAAATTTTAGATCTTAGGCATTTTTATTTTTTAATAACGTGGGGCCTACTACAAAAAATTGACTAAAGTTTGGTAATCCTTTTGCACAGTTTATGGTGTTGGGGCACATTGGGCATAAATTTATTGGTTACAGCTTAACACATTATAAAAGTTGTTTAAAATTAATTGATGCCTTAATAATTAATAATTAGTATACATCTTTTCAAAAATACCTTTACTTAAAATTTGAATTTTGAATTTAACCTCACATTAAAAATCTAAATGTATTTAAAATCTTTTGTTTGGGTACAACAAACAATTTACACCAATAAGAATGAGTTGTATTACTTGTGTGAATTGTCACATGTTTAAATAATACTATTAAAAGAGGATTATTGGAATTTAAAATAGGAAAAATTTCAGTAAAGGACCTTTGTAGTCAATTAATGTCAGAAAGCCCCAATAGATCATGAAACATCACTGCGGTCTTGGAGCAAAATGAACTTAATTTTTTATGTTGAGATGACATAATTGCCTCCCTGTCTTTTTTTTTTTTTTGAAAAATAGTCAGCATTTTTTATTGACACGATAAATAAATTTCTTTGAACCCACCCCTTATTGGAACCCCAAAGAGAGGCATGACCATTGGGCTAGCAAATCTCTTTGGTTAATATATGCAAGGAAAAAAATATGTGTAATAATATGATATCTTACCTACTTTACTTTATAGTTAACAAGCGTTTTACACATCATTAACAAGTGGAATATTTATATTAACATGGTGAATAAATTTCTTAAGAAGATCAAATTTGAAAGTGCCTTATCCATCATGAGTAAATCGAATAGTCCTATTAACAAGTATGATAGTCTTATGAATATAATAAATTAATTTCTTAATAATTACTTTTAATAAGAGTTTAAATTAATTTATCTTATCCCAAAAATTATTTTAAAACATAAAAATTTAGAAAGTGGAACAAGGAAGTGGTAAAGACTATAAAGAAAGTGTAACACCCCCAATTTCTAAAATTATCATAATATAAAATTTAAATGATTTTTTTATAAATGATTACTGAAATTCGAAATAAACAATCTTGGGGAGTGTTACCGCCCCACTTGTACTGGGACAAGTGCAAGGCTACTTATTACAATAACGTAAATCCAAACTTAAGCAAAAATGTGTTTTATTCTGAACAAAATAAAATAAAACAGAATTAGCTGAAGGTGCTTCCTCACTTCTCACTGCTAGCCCTAACCCTTGACACCTGTTTTACTGAAATTTTGCTCCCTCGAAGGATCATCGCAGCCCATGAACACAAACATCAGCAATTGCTGGTAATCCTAATAAAACACAATTTAAATGGCACAAATATATTAATCAAAGCAAATATATATAATCATATGGTAATTGCATCAAACATTATTTGTCATCTTTTTAAATTTATTTAGGCTCGGGAAACCCTGCCAGTCTATTTAGTGGGAAGAGAACCATGGTAGACCCAGGAAACTCTGCCAATCTACCCTATGACCCGGGAAACTCTGCCAGTCACAATTAATCAATTTGACCATAAAGTATTTCTTCCTAGTGTGCACACCTCTTCCCAACTCTGCTACTAGTGTCTCAGGAAACCCTGCCAGACACCACTTTGAGAAGAACGGATATCATCGGGTCTCATCAGGTAACATATTGGGGCATAAAGCCTAAAGGTTGTGTTCATCACTTTAAGAGGTACCATCCCTAAGCTACCCTCCTACTGTTAAATTGTTTTAAAATACACACATAATAAAATTTCTAAATTATTTCTATGCACTATAGTGCCCAAATTGAATTTATTAATATTTTATACTTATTTAATTATCTTTCATAAACTTTTCTATTATTTAATTAAATATAGGATAAAATGATATTTTACATACAATCTGATCATATCCTATTTTATTGTGAGGAATGTAACATCCTGAATTTTGAATCTAATATCTTGAACATAAACCTATTTTGGGAAGACTAGTAGGCTCTATTTTTGGAAAGTGATAAATTTGAAATCAGTATTTTGTGGGCCCCGTGAATAGTATTTACTATTCACGTATACGTTTTTACTATTTACAAATACGTATTTAAAAAAAATATATATATATATGTTATTCGCAAATACGTATTTAATACTTGAAATTTGTGAAATATGAATAGTGTTCACTATTCACAAATACGTATTTACTATTTAAAAATACGGTATTTACTATTCCTAAATACGTATTTACTATTCATGTGGGACCCACGACCAAAATAATTCTTCCTCCCGACAGAAACTCTCGTGAGTTTTGAAAATATTTCACGCGGGACCCACGTAATAGTAATTTACTATTTAATTTATAATATTATATTATTTAAAATATTAAAATATTATTAAAATTTTTATAAAATCGCACGGGGCGGCTAAGTTAGTCACGGGAGGGTTTTCTTTTTAATTTTTAGGAAAATTACGTAAAACGACCCAGAGACAAAAATTACACTTAAAGACCCATTTTCCAACTATAAATAGACCTTCCATTTCATTTCATTCTTCACAACTTCTAAGAGCCATAGAGAGAGGTAGAGAGAGAGAGAGAGTAGAGAGATATTTGCTTAAGAGTTATAATAGCTGGATGGTGATTCGGGTATTAGCAAGTAACAGGTAACTCTGAATATTCTTCCTTATACTTGTGAATTATGTATGATTATAAATTTGTTTGTTTACTATTTTGGCAAGAATATTTAGAAAATATTTATGGTTTTAAGATCTGGTGTGGGAACTTTGATTTGCAAATCTGCAGAGGTACTATTTATACGTACGTTACTATTCACGTATACCGTATTTACTATTCATTTTTACTATTCATGTTACTATTCACGTATACTGTATTTACTATTCACGTATACCATATTTACTATTCATACCGTATTTACTATTCATTTTACTATTCACGTATACCGTATTTACTATTCATTTTACTATTCACGTATACCGTATTTACTATTCATAATACTATTCACGTATACATACCGTATTTACTATTCACGTATACATACCGTATGTACTCTTCATTTTTACTATTCATGTATATATACCGTATTTTACTATTCACAGATACGCATAGTATTTACTATTCATAAATACGCATATTGATGTATAAAACTTTATGGTATAATAATGCATTATTTTGAGTGAACATATTCATCATGGCGGTTGTATTATGATGGGTGGAGTAAGGAGGGATTTGAATGATAAGAATGATTTATGCCACCACTCGGTGCACAGTGGATGGTACTTGTTTCAGGGCCCCATCTTCCATGTTTTCCTCTGGCCGGGATTTCATTGGAGTTGTGGGACATGTGACACCTCCTTAGTTATTTTAAAGGAGGGGAGCCATAGTCCAGATTTAAGCTATATACCTTTGGCCGGGTGTATCTTAAGTTTTGGTGAGCTTGGAACAATTCAGTCAAATGAATAAGTTTCTATTGGACTATGTGTTAGCCTATGGCTCCAGTCTGCGGTATAAGGGAGGTGGTGATATAAGGGAGGCTGCATACTGCATAGTGCATTTCTGAACAGTTCAAGAATTTGATATGATGATGAATATTCTGTAAAGACATGAGATGAGAACTTTTGAGATATATATGTTTTAATACCTTCTATATTGATGACTATTAGTATAAATCATTTTGTATGATAAATTATGGAATCTATATATATATATTTGAAATCAGCCCATATCTTTTTGTCATATATTATTTGCTCGTGTACGGTAGAAATATTTAGTAGTTACTGAGATGTGTAATCTCACCCCATATTAACATTTTTTTTCAGGTGAATAACTTAGTAGAGATCAAGGGAATGCACCCATGGAGTGAGCTTTGTAGGCTCTTCTGTACTCCTTTAGTTTATGTTGTGTTATTTTATTTGCCATGAACCTAAAAGACTTCCGCATTTTAAAATAACTCTTATTTATTGGATCTATTTTGGCCCTGTATAAATGGATTTCTACCTTTGGCCATATTGTAAATATGTGTTTGAGTGTTGAATATCCTATATTTGGAAGTGTTACTATTATTTTGGCCAAGATTTTGGTATTGAAAATGAGGCGTTACATTTTTGGTATCAGAGCAAAGGTTCTGGCCAATCTGTAAATGTCCTATCAGTTTTCTAAATAAAAATTTTGAGGTCATGGCAAATTAAATATCATAACATGTGCATTTTCCTTTATAGCTTTGGATTCTTTTTACCAATTTTCTTGTGACATTCATGATAGGAGAAGAATGGGTTAATCAAAATATCCAAGTGATTGATAATGAGGATTTATGATTTGAGGATGTGATTGAGATTAAATTTCAGAGCTGCGTAGCGGAAGTTGGTAAGTAGAAAATTTATTGAATATTGGATTCTGTAGGCCCAAAATTACTTTCTAGGATGAATATTTTTATTGGTGTCTAGGAAAGTGATTGAAAGACTAAGCCCCTATTTGATGTTTATTCAATTAGTTGCCGTTGTAAAAAAAAAGTATGAAGAGATGTTCGCTAGATTTTCACTTACCTAGCTAATTTATATGAGTAACAGATGACAATACCATAACAGAATACGGGCATAGTCTTGATTATACAGAATAACTGGCTTAAGTTTGAATTTAATAAGATAAAGTTGAGTTTGGCAGGAAAACTCGAAAATCCTTATGAATCCTAGAATAGAGATTACAAACATTAGCAAGAAGGCTAAGAAGAGTAGACTATATTAATTCAAGCATCAAGAACAACAGTTGGTACAATCCCACCGCAAGCTTCGACTATCTCAAGTTTAAGTCTATTAATTTCTTCCTGAGCGGCTGCTCTTGAGAGAGGACCATCAGGAGACATTGTTCTTCTCAATCTAGCTATTTGCTTCATAGTGCTTCGAATTTTTACATAAGGCCAATGCTTTATTCCTCCCCTATGGCATATTTTCATTAGAACATTTTTGCATAGACGAACTTGTTGAGCCGCTTCTTGTTGAGGTAAATGGAATAAGTCTCTAAGATCATTAATTGACATTGATGCAGCTCTAATATTTTGTTCAGCTCTTGATCGGTATGGATTACTAGGTATGGGGACTGAAGGATTATTATTTACAACCATGAGCTCTTTTCCTTTATTGGATATATTTTCTGTATTGGTTGGAAATGAACTATTAGGGAGTTCATTTTGATTTTTAGTCCATTCCAAACCAACACAAAGGGCCTCATAGTAGGCTGATAGGGGATCTGACACCAGGACATACCCTAAAGAATTTTGATTCAAACAATAATTTTCTAGAAAATGTTTGACATCTTCTAAATTTTTCTTACCAAAGTCAAATACTTGAGGACTGGAAGAACCTCCTTGTACGTCCTGGTGAAAGACAGCGTGGCATATCATACCAATCCTCCCATGAACTTCAAGTTTATGGTATTGAAGTCCATTGGTATGAATAATCTCTCGTAGAACATGGCAGCAACCACATGAAAATGGATTAGTAGTCTCAGTCAAGGTAGAAGCAGGATTCCTTGGTTGAGAAGGTATCGTAGACTCCATAAGTTCTGCCGCATTACGACACCTTTGGACAGGTCGCCTTGATGGACCTGCTTCAGATTCCTTTCTGTTAGTAGTGGTAAAAATAGAATCTTGTATCCTTGGAGGAGGAGTAGGAATGTTAATCGTTGAGGCAGATGAATGAACGTTCATACTTACGGGATTTTGGGGAAGTAAAGAAGAATAAGGGTATGATGCATTGTTTGACAAATCAGACAACATGTTAGTCTGATAGTCATGAAGTAAGGCTTCAAGAAAGAAAGGGTTGAATGAATCGGAGACTGGAATAGAGTTACTTGAACCGGCCATGTTTAAGGATAATGTGGAAGGTTATAGTGAAGGTTACGATCGGAGAGGAAATGAATATGTGGAGGTTTTGTGAAGTTTGAGAGAACGTGAAACATTTACTCTTTCTTTACTCTATTTATAGCTGGGCTAGCAACGTCTATATTTTGTTAAGCAGCATCGGATTCTCATCTGTCGTTAGCTCAGAATCATGTAGATTTTGTTGTTATGCGGAAAATTTTATGGCACCGCACCCTAGTGCACCCTAGCCACCGTTAGGGGTCGCAGTTTCCTAGACCTTTGCAGACAGAAATCGCTATGGCATTTATTGCTAGCTGTGTTTTCAAGAAATTAAGTTTGGACGTTTATACGCGCATTTATCTAAGAAATCTGTCTTGGATGTGCAGCTGACTCAAGATGTCGGAATTGACATTTGAAAATAGGATTTTAAGCGTAAGCGTGCTAAGGTGATAGTAATCTTGGGAAGGGTGACTTCCTAATAATATTAGATGAACCGGAGAGAATCCGAAGATTTGAAATGATGATTTGTGCCAATTAACCCGAGAGCATTCTTCACTCTCTGAGTATCCGAAGAACTCTATGAATTTGTCACAGATAATTCAAAGACTAAGGTTTTTGGATAAACATGTTGGAAGATCGATGGAAAGGTATGAAATAGTGATCCTTAGGAATGCCAGTAAGATGTTAGAATGAATATAGTAAATGTTGAGGATAGGCTTTAATTTAATCTAAGCTGAAATAGAACTCAAGAACGAAATGAGCCTTTGTGATATTGCAGGTTGAGGTAGAATTAGAACCTTGTGAATACTGCTGAGGTTGTAGATAGTCTTCATATAATCCAAGAATTAGATTAGGAATTGTGAATCATGATCTTAGTATGTATAATGGGTAATTTTTGGGGAAACATGAATTATCAGTTGATGTTGAGGTTATAAGAATCAAATTGTAAACTTGACTATTAATGTCTGGGAATATTTGAGAATAGACTTGAATTCAATCTGAGTTAAGATAGTATGTCTAATTATGAAAGTATGAAATCCGGTGATTTATGTTACAATATTAGTATGTTATTTGGGTGTGATTAATAGATAACTATGAGAGGAACAGATGATATTTAGTATATGTCTTTGAGATACTAAGGATTGAATTCGAATCATGTGAACAATGCTGAGATTGTGAGAATAATATTTGAATGTTTTAAATCTTAGTCTAGGAATTGTGAAACATGAATGTTCTATGGATATTATTGAGGACACATGATATCTCTGTCTTGCTGATATTGAAGTTCTAAGAGTTGATTTGTAATTTGACAATTATCATTTTTGGGGAAAGTTTGAGGATAGTTCTTAAATGATATAAGTTATGGAGTATGATGAATCTAGTATAAATGTAATATAACAGTTCAACTTAACAGTTGTATTGATTCTTTAGGAGACTGAATTGATTGAATAAATTGAGATATTAGAATATGGTATTAATTGATTTGAGAGAAATAGGGAACAAAATGTGATACCAACATGTATAAGGTGTTCAGAGATTGCCAACTGTTTAACTAGCATAGGAAATGATCTTGATAATAGAATCTTTCTTTAGAAATAATGAATTGAGTGTTTCATGGATGAGTTGAGTAGAATAAGTTGGAACCTGGAATGTATTCGGAGTTGGTGACTATTTAAAATAGTTGCTAGGTCCCTGAGTATTTGAATTTTGAACTTACCAATGCACTTGCTGTGTTTGGAAATTTTTACGCAATATTTACAACAGGATTTAAGACCAGTTTGTAATCGACATTTATAAACTATGATGTCTCATGGAATGAATCCTTGCGAAATTCGAACAAGAATTGACTTTTACATTATGATTGTGGTGGAAGGTGTACAAGCTAGAAGAGGTTGGAAACTGTTGTGGATATACTTAGTTTGCGGAATCTTGCCAAATGTACTTGTTTTTGAATTACTTGCCATTGGTGAAAGCTAGATTTAGTAAGTAAGTGTTTTCTTAAACTTGAATTGAGGAAGCACGGGTATAGGATAGACGAGCAGAGGCTTGAAGCGGTAAGACCCGTTGAGCTAGTTTGCATATGGTGGTATCTCTAGGCTATAAGACTTATGTGCCTAGTATTGTGTTTGTTGCCTATCATGGTAACATTAGACCTGTATGTCTAAAGTTTATCTTAAGGTTGGCAAAATAATCAGATTATATCATATTGTGGTTATTATGGCCTGAGGGTAACTTCTTAAGCTGTAAGATCTGAATATCCAGTGTCGTGGTAATACAATGAAATAAGCAGAAAGGAAGAATGAACTGGCCTGTGAGGCCAGTGTAACCAAGCGCTCAAATAAGGAACTAGTGGATCCTGTGTCTGAATATTACTTTGGGTACAGGATGAACGAAAATTGTGTTGTGTGCTTGGTGAGCATGTTTGGGAAAGAGATAGGACTTAGGGATAATATGATATATAAAGCTGAGTCGGAGCGGATTGTTGATGCGGGGGATAAGCAATTGAGGAACAAGGCTATTAGCTTGTAAAGGTTGTGTGTAAAGGAATGGCTCCCGGAGATGCTACTTGGGAAACGGAGGAGAGCATGCGACAAACCTATCCTCATTTATTTAAATAGGTTAGAATTCTTATTATAGCGAAATTTTGAGGACAAAATTTTCTTTTAGGAGGGGAGAAATGTAACATCCTGAATTTTGAATCTAATATCTTGAACATAAACCTATTTTGGGAAGACTAGTAGGCTCTATTTTTGGAAAGTGATAAATTTGAAATCAGTATTTTGTGGGCCCCGTGAATAGTATTTACTATTCACGTATACGTTTTTACTATTTACAAATACGTATTTAAAAAAAATATATATATATATGTTATTCGCAAATACGTATTTAATACTTGAAATTTGTGAAATATGAATAGTGTTCACTATTCACAAATACGTATTTACTATTTAAAAATACGGTATTTACTATTCCTAAATACGTATTTACTATTCATGTGGGACCCACGACCAAAATAATTCTTCCTCCCGACAGAAACTCTCGTGAGTTTTGAAAATATTTCACGCGGGACCCACGTAATAGTAATTTACTATTTAATTTATAATATTATATTATTTAAAATATTAAAATATTATTAAAATTTTTATAAAATCGCACGGGGCGGCTAAGTTAGTCACGGGAGGGTTTTCTTTTTAATTTTTAGGAAAATTACGTAAAACGACCCAGAGACAAAAATTACACTTAAAGACCCATTTTCCAACTATAAATAGACCTTCCATTTCATTTCATTCTTCACAACTTCTAAGAGCCATAGAGAGAGGTAGAGAGAGAGAGAGAGTAGAGAGATATTTGCTTAAGAGTTATAATAGCTGGATGGTGATTCGGGTATTAGCAAGTAACAGGTAACTCTGAATATTCTTCCTTATACTTGTGAATTATGTATGATTATAAATTTGTTTGTTTACTATTTTGGCAAGAATATTTAGAAAATATTTATGGTTTTAAGATCTGGTGTGGGAACTTTGATTTGCAAATCTGCAGAGGTACTATTTATACGTACGTTACTATTCACGTATACCGTATTTACTATTCATTTTTACTATTCATGTTACTATTCACGTATACTGTATTTACTATTCACGTATACCATATTTACTATTCATACCGTATTTACTATTCATTTTACTATTCACGTATACCGTATTTACTATTCATTTTACTATTCACGTATACCGTATTTACTATTCATAATACTATTCACGTATACATACCGTATTTACTATTCACGTATACATACCGTATGTACTCTTCATTTTTACTATTCATGTATATATACCGTATTTTACTATTCACAGATACGCATAGTATTTACTATTCATAAATACGCATATTGATGTATAAAACTTTATGGTATAATAATGCATTATTTTGAGTGAACATATTCATCATGGCGGTTGTATTATGATGGGTGGAGTAAGGAGGGATTTGAATGATAAGAATGATTTATGCCACCACTCGGTGCACAGTGGATGGTACTTGTTTCAGGGCCCCATCTTCCATGTTTTCCTCTGGCCGGGATTTCATTGGAGTTGTGGGACATGTGACACCTCCTTAGTTATTTTAAAGGAGGGGAGCCATAGTCCAGATTTAAGCTATATACCTTTGGCCGGGTGTATCTTAAGTTTTGGTGAGCTTGGAACAATTCAGTCAAATGAATAAGTTTCTATTGGACTATGTGTTAGCCTATGGCTCCAGTCTGCGGTATAAGGGAGGTGGTGATATAAGGGAGGCTGCATACTGCATAGTGCATTTCTGAACAGTTCAAGAATTTGATATGATGATGAATATTCTGTAAAGACATGAGATGAGAACTTTTGAGATATATATGTTTTAATACCTTCTATATTGATGACTATTAGTATAAATCATTTTGTATGATAAATTATGGAATCTATATATATATATTTGAAATCAGCCCATATCTTTTTGTCATATATTATTTGCTCGTGTACGGTAGAAATATTTAGTAGTTACTGAGATGTGTAATCTCACCCCATATTAACATTTTTTTTCAGGTGAATAACTTAGTAGAGATCAAGGGAATGCACCCATGGAGTGAGCTTTGTAGGCTCTTCTGTACTCCTTTAGTTTATGTTGTGTTATTTTATTTGCCATGAACCTAAAAGACTTCCGCATTTTAAAATAACTCTTATTTATTGGATCTATTTTGGCCCTGTATAAATGGATTTCTACCTTTGGCCATATTGTAAATATGTGTTTGAGTGTTGAATATCCTATATTTGGAAGTGTTACTATTATTTTGGCCAAGATTTTGGTATTGAAAATGAGGCGTTACAAGGAAATATTATATAAAGAAAGAATAAATAAAAGAAATATCATATAATATAGCATCGGGCACAACCATGATTGTTAAAACGTAGATTTTACCTAAAAACGGAAGGAAAATGAAAAATTGTAAAACAGAAATTCGTAATTCAAAACGTAGATTTTACCTGCATATATATATATATGTGTGTGTATATAAATTTAAGAAAAATAAGGCACCTGCCATCATCTATACATATACTGATCAATGCAATATCAATCAAAATATCCAACATTGTCATCAAATACTATTCATAGCCCTTTTTTTTTTTTTTTACCTAAAAATGTAAGAAGAATTATTATTTTTTCCTTTTACCCCCTTACATCGTGTTATTAAAATTTTATAATCACGTTTGTCCATCCCCTCCAAAAAAAAAAAAAACCATTCCCAATAAACAATATGTCCTGAAATTCGATCTGTCCATATTTTAAATTAAACAAAAAAAGAAAAAACTAAAAGTTGGATTAGGAACAAGGGAGGAAGAGGATAAAAATTAGTTCAGGTGGTAGTAGAGAGAGAGAGAGAGCTCAAAGACCCATGTTTTGATGAAAGCATAAAATTTCTTACTTGCTGGGTTTTATTATGCTCTTGTTCCTGAAGCGTGTCCATGGAGCCTTCCCAAGCTTCTGGGGAATTTAGTGGAGATAATGAGTCTGGATGGACTGCTTATATTGGTTCTTACATTCACACAGAACCAAGCTACAGTGATGATGAAGATGTGAAAAGCGTAGAGGACGATGGTAATAATGGCCATAACGATGATGATGATTATTTGAGTGATGATTCAATGGCTTCTGATGCATCTTCTAGTCCAAGTCACCTGCAATATTTAGGCATAAACAATGAAGGAAGTCATGGCTCTGATTAGTTCACAAAGCATAAAGATAACGATCAAATTTTTTTTTTTTACCGCTTTTTCAAATAAAGCGTCGTTTTCATGTTTAATCACTGTGTTTTTTTACGTTTTTACTAACTGCACGTTTTTTGCTCAATCAAAAATCGTTTTGATAAAAAAAAATGAATGTAAAAGCGCCATTTTTACGTTTTAAAATGCGTTTTTAGCTACCTTGGGCACATCTAGCATAATATAGTATATTATATCATCATAATATATTATAATTGATAATATCCAGAGAATCCAGAGGAATAGTAATGTACAAGCATATTACATTTAATGTCAAATGATTTTGCAAAAAAAAAAAAAAATATATATATATATATATACATACAAAACGAGGAAAAGAATTATATATATATATATATATATATTCAATTACTTAAAACCTAAATCCACAGAACGCACGTATGTACATGCATCATATATTTATTTGTAAAAGACTTTCAAAAAAACCTCATTGCACAATTCGATAAGGGGAGATATGAAATCATATAATCTGGTGCAATATGTGAATTGGTCAAAAGGTCAAACAAAGAAGGAAAAAAAAAGGCACGGGACCCGCAACAGCATAAAAAAAAGAAAACCCTAAGTTATATTTGTTAGAAGTAGCACGATGCACAGAAGAGCATATACACCGACCACGCACACAGGAATGGCAAAATATGATGCAGAGAAAAAGAATAAGCATGAGATGCAAGGTTGTTCTAGGGATTAGGATTACCTGGTCTCCGTTTTTGCTAGCCTCCTAGAAAAATAATTTGATGAGAGTACGAAAAGAGGATGCAGTAGCGGAGAAGAAAAAGTAGTAGAGAAGAAAAGTATCGAGCATTCGCTAGGTTTGGGCCTCAGTTTATTATTAAAATTTAGGGTTTAACTATGGGCTGGGCTCTTTAATTATTGCCAATTAATAAATTATAAAACAATACAACCATTGTTAATTCTAAATTTTTATTATTACTATATCATCATCATTATTAATAATAATCCGAGGTATTACAGAAAGATTGAGAAACTAGAGAGGCAGAGGGCATATAGTGGAGTCAAGAGGCAAAGACTGAGAGAGTGGTCGGCTGTTGGCAGAAGAGAATGAGAGTGGAGTTGAGAGCAGGGAATTGAGAGCAACCATCGAAAAGAAGGGGGGGGGGGAGTAGAGAAGCAACATTGATGAGACTTAAGGTGAAAGAGTGAAGAGATAAGGGAGCAAGGTCTTTAATTTTTGGTTTTTTAACAAATATAAATGTGTAACAAGTTCAAGCAGGCCTAATAAGCCTCTTAATAAGCTCGGACCTGGTCTATTTAATAATACAGTCTTTTAATTAATAAGTTAGACTTGACCAGATTTTGACTAGGCTAGGTCACAAGCTCCTGATAGGCTGCCTGACTTGTTTCCATCCCCATCAGGGGCCTGTTGCCTTAGCTTCAGCGACGGGCTTGTCATTAGTAGTTGAAAAATGCTAACTAGTTTTCCAAAAAAAAAAAAAAAAGAAAAGAAAAGAAGGGGCGATCATGTCATTTCAGCATAAAAGTTAATTTCATATTACCTCAAAGTCTTGCAGTGATATTTCAAAATTTAATCAGGGCCATTTGAGTGTTTGACACTATTGGCTACAAAGGTAATTTAGTGAAATTTTCCCTTTAAAATAATTAGGATAATTGAGTATTTAAAAATCTAATAAAAGAATTACAGCCAAAATAGCATTGGGGAGCGGTCAGGGGTTTGGTCACCGAACTGCCGATGTCCATTGTAACATCTGAGACTCTGAGTATATGATATACATTCATTGGCTGGGTAACTTGACATAAACTCTGATCTATGACCTTACCTCAACTGCCCAAGGGCGGAGCCAGGATTTCAAATTAGGAGGGACGAAAATTACATAATAGAATTCAGAAGAGTTAGTATTTGAAATTAGGGGGTAAAAATTACATAATGGGACCCAAAATTTTAGGAATTATGCTTTAGCTTCATAAATATTTTAATATTTTCATTTCAGTCCCTCTATGAGACTTTTTAATAAGGGACTAAAGTAAAAATTTTAAAACTTTTGTTGGCTAAATCATAATTTCTTAGCTTTTTGGGTCAAGTGCTGTAATTTTAGGGGGGCGGGGGCCACCCCTAGCCCCCCTCTGATTCTGATTCCACCCCTGCAACTGCCCCGTCCGCCCCCGGGAGGTAATGCAACTTATTTCTTTTTTTCCGTTTCACAAAATTCTCTCTCCCACCATACAAGCAAATCAGCTTCAAGGCTTTAACCTTTTTTCTCTTCTCGCTACATCCTTTTCTTCTGTATTTGCCTGGACCCATTTTTTGTGTGTGTGTGTGTTTCCGGGCGCTCTTTAATTGGATCTGCTTCACAATGCGTTTCTCTCCTCCACAACCTACGGGCATTGCCTCTTGCGAGTCTTCCAATGCTCCGTCTTCTGCCTATCTAGTTGCAGATCGCTACTGTGGCTGCAAGATCAAATTTTGGACCATTCTGAGAAGAATGATCTGGGAGCTTGGTTTTGCCTGCGTTGCCCGGCCGTGCTTAGGTAAAAACGACGGCGACGGCGATGGATATGAAAAGACGAATCTAGAGCACAACAAGGCGTGGTTGCTTGCGGAGTCTGGTGGGAGTGGAGCAGAGGTGATGAATGCTGACCCACAATCCGTTCACTCGTCTTTCCGTTTCAGTTTATGTTCTCAGGTTGAGCTAGAATCCTCCTCGAGCGTGAATTCTTCCACTGCTGCGACCGTTTTGATGGTTAATCTGGACGATGGAATGAATAATTCTCGAGCTCGAGAGCTGAAATGTCGGAGGATGGAGTCCTTAGAAAAAAGCATATCCCCTCTAGCCAACTCTTTGATCAGGTTCAACTACGGTGAAATTCTATCTGCTACTCACAGTTTCTCCAAAGGTAAAATTGGTCGGTTGTTCTTGCTTAACTTGAATATTATTCCAGGTAGGCGATTGTAATCCAATTTCTTTCTTGTTCTTTTGTCCCCCCCCCCCCCCCCCCCCCAAAAAAAAAAAAAACCTCTCTCGTTTTGGGTAGGCAGAGTATTGGGGAGAGGGGCCTTGAGCTGTGTATTTAGGGGTAGAGTTGGGCTTTTGAGGACTGCTGTAGCAATCAAACGATTGGACAAGGAAGACAAGGAATCTACAAAGGCGTTCTGTAGAGAACTGATGATTGCCGGTTCTCTTCATAACCCAAATGTTGTCCCCCTTGTGGGTTTTTGTATTGACCCTGAGGAGGGTTTATTTCTGGTGTACAAATATGTCTCCGGCGGCAGCCTAGAGCACCATTTGCATGGTATCTCATTTTTCGCTGTTACTGAACCCTACTGTTCGAGGTCTTCGGTTGAAATTTTGACGATATTCACTTATTCTAGCATCCCTGTTTTACAGAAAGGAAGGGTGTGAAGGGCAGTTCTCCACTTCCCTGGTCTGTGAGGTATAAAGTTGCGACTGGAATTGCAGAAGCCGTGGCTTATCTGCATAACGGAACTGAAAGATGCGTTGTTCACCGAGACATTAAACCCTCAAACATTCTCCTTTCCTCTAAAAAGACTCCTAAGGTGAGATGCATTCTTGCCGATCAGTTGTACTCTAATAACGAACCCATGCATGTTACGTTTTTTGATTGTTCATCTTGTTAAATCACAGTTGAGCGATTTTGGATTAGCTACATGGACTTCTGCACCTTCAGTTCCTTTCCTCTGTAAAACAGTCAAGGGAACATTTGGGTAAAACCTACATGCACTTCTGTCCTTTTTTTCCCTCCTTATTTGTTTTCACATACAAATCAACGAGATAAAAGTTGTGCTTTACCAACAGTTATTTGGCTCCTGAGTATTTCCAACATGGAAAAGTATCTGATAAGACTGATGTTTATGCTTTCGGAGTTGTTTTATTGGAACTCATAACTGGCCGGAAGCCAATAGAAGCAAAAAAGCCACCAGGAGGGGAGAACTTGGTCTTATGGGTGGGTTGATGTTCTAATTCTTGCAATGTTGCCCTACTTCCTGATTCTATGTTGGTTGAACTGATTCTTACTGTGGCTCGTTGAGAAAAACGAAAACGTATTGAGCGTAACTTTCTACTGCTATCAAATAGTCTTGTCCATTAAGTTCATCCGAAGCAAGAACGCCTTTAAAATTGGTTTCTCTTTCTATATCAAACAGTACAATATTTGTTAAATGGAACTTTCTTTTGTCCCCTATAAGATAGAGAACTGAAATTTGGCCTTTTATCTGGTACATCGATCAAAATTGCTTGATAAAAAAATAGATTTCTGATGTGTATAACTAGTTAAGACAGTTTATATTTTCATTATATGTAGACAGGATACAATGATTACTCGGGGAAAATATTGTTTTGGCTTGTTCACTGGAAATCAGTTTAGAGACTTTATGGGTTGTATTTGGCAAACAAGAAGTAAGAACCGTGCACTTTGAAATCAATGAAGAACTCAATTATGTGCTTTTCCGTGCTGAAAATGAATTGTGAATTTTCTTTCATAGCAGAAAACTCCATACAATATTTGGGTACATTTTTTGGTGGTAGTTTCAGGGCAGCATTAAATTCGGTACTATGGGAAATTGTCTTGTTTACGCACATATGCAATGTGAAATTAATATGCAGGCTAAACCCTTGCTACAGAAAGGGAAGGGCGCCATTGAAGAGTTGCTGGACTCTCGACTCAAGCGCAGTTTGAGGTTCTCAGACCAGATTGCTTGGATGATAGAGGCAGCTGCTGCTTGTGTTACAAATGAAGAATCTCGGAGACCTGGAATAGAAGAGATTATTGCAATACTGAGAGGTCACGAAGAACGTGTCTTGCCTAAAAGGAGAAGTCTGGTCTACTTGGGGATGGGTTGGTAGTTGATTGGAACCCTCAACTACAGCAAACAAATAACGAGATGAAAAGACACTTGGCTCTGGCAATGCTTGGAGTTTTAGAGTTTGAAGATGATGATTATCTACATGGCCGTTGAAACATGACAAGCTTGACAAGCTTTAAATATGTTGGTTTTTCCTAATTGAAGGCGTTAGATGTGAAAATCTTGAAATTGTAAATAGAAAACGAAACTCAAGATTGTTTTGTGCGTCTACCTTACAGGGTAAAAGAGTAAATATGGTGTCCGTTCAAATCTTGTAAGTTATGGGCTCTCAAGATCAAGAGTGCATGTTTTTAGACAAAAATGTAAAGATTTTGATTTGCAAAATTCTTGTGGCATCATGTATTAACAGGTGGAATGCCAGGCAGGCAAGCTGAAAATGCATCAGCTAGATATAAAAATGAGTTCCGGTGGGAGAATCTTAAAGGAAAAGTGTTTACATGGTTGTATATAGAGGAGATAAGACATGCACAAAAAACAACGATATGGTGTTGTTAATTCGGAAGGAGATCCCTTCTAAATTTTTTTTCTCATTTTCTACCATCAATCCTATCTAGGTCATTGATTAGAAAAATGAGATAAAAGTTAAAGTAAGATTGTATTGATTAGATGAATATGATTTAGAGATTATTAAAGATGATGAAAAAAAGATAAGGAGAGAAACCCAGTGTGTTAATTCAGTACCTAACTCTTAAAGAAGAAACTAAGAAAAGATTGAAATTAAGGAAAAATAAGTTTAAAAAATCTTGGCAACATCCTTGATCAGACCACGGTTGGCTCTGGCGAACTCTGTGAATTCTTCATAGGAAATGAAGCCATCTCCGTCCGTATCAATCTCGTCCATCATCGTTTGGATTTCCTCTGCAGTAATTTGCCCCAGTGATTTTAGGGATTCGGCGAGCTCTGCCGCTGAGATTTTGCCATCGCCGTTTGTGTCAAAATGCTTGAATATTATATCTCTGTCAGCAACATCTTGGGGACCATCAGCCATGCTATAAATTATGTATGATACCAAGTTTTTGCCTTTGGAGTTGACAGTGAAATGGGTGAGATTGGGAGATCCGGGGGCTAATAAAGGGGTTTCTA
Source organism: Acacia crassicarpa (assembly GCA_034222035.1). Classification (NCBI taxonomy): domain Eukaryota; kingdom Viridiplantae; phylum Streptophyta; class Magnoliopsida; order Fabales; family Fabaceae; genus Acacia; species Acacia crassicarpa. The sequence goes on from JAWXYG010000004.1 coordinate 1,276,015, forward strand.
TTACTTTTTTAAGGGCATGTGCCTGCGAGGCCATCCTTCAACATCGGATAACCAACCATCAAGAATAAGTTTCCAAAATTAATATCCATCGTCTCCCATAGTTTTACTGAATTTAGTGAGGCTATAGGGTTGAATTTGATATTGCTTTTCTTTTTCTTTGTTTTCTTTTATCTTTTTTTAAATTGCGAGATCGTGCACGTGTTGTTAGAATTCACATTTGTTTACATCCCTTCAATTCACGTGTTATCGTCACAAATTTAGGAAAAATGGTCTACCAAACTTCTGAATTTTGATTTGGTCAAAAAAAAAAAAAACTGATGACTTTTGATGGAAAGTTGGAAATTTGCAATAGTTTCCGGGGTGGGATGAAGAGGAACATTCACGTCGTTATCTACTTTATAAACCTATATAGTACTCCCTCCGGTTCTAATTATAAAAGCTAGTTGATTTTTTTGGAGAGATTAAGGAAGCTAATTAAATTACTTTAGAGTATTTTTATTTTTATTATTTAAACTAATTAGTTTAACTAATATACTAATATATAGTCTACGGATACACAATATATGAAATGATTAAGTAACTTATTTAGCTTCCTTAACATCTCCAAAGAAAGTCAACTAGCTCTTATAATTAGGACCGGAGGTAGTATAAAGTAGAAATCGGACAAAGGATGAAGATACACATTCTTATATTATTTAATATATAATATCTCCATTCTTAAATATAAGATATAGTTTATAGTATAATTTATGTTACAAACTATGTTTTATATTTAAGACATAAAGTACCTTTTTCTTTAAAAACACTAAAAAAATTATAAACCTACTAAAAAAATTTTTATTGAGAGTTTATTTTATAGATTTTACAGATGAAAAGATGAAATTTTGATTTCCCCTTTTTAAATTTACCGTTCTTTAGCCCCTTTTTTCTTAATAAAAAGCCAATTTCAACTTTTCATGGGAGAAACGAACTCTGTCTCAATCTGAAAGCTTCCAAGCTTTGAATTAAAAAAGGGGGAAATTAATATGGAGATCTTTATAGTTTCACTTAGATGCGACAAACAAAAGGATTATTTTGACAATTTAGATGGTACCTGGCTCTTTTTTTTTTTTTTCCCCAAAAAACAGTCAATTTTATTAATAACCAAATCAAAGTATACAATCACTAATAGCCGAAGCCAAGAAACCACTCCAAAAAACCTATCATTACAACCTATCACACATCTTATCAAAATAAGCCTATACTTCAAACAAAATAACAACTATAAATGTGTAAATCTATATTGAAAGCAAAAGAACACCTACAATTATGACAATCTAGCAACAGTTAGCCGATTCCATCCCTAGTATTCACATCGCTTGAACCTGTACAGTTGTTCTTGGCTGCCTCAGAATCCTTGATAATAATGTTGCCTAAGGAAAATGGTAAAAATTCCAGCCAGCTATGCTGAATCATCTTCCTTGCTGCCCTTGCTGCTAACCAATCTGCAGCATTGTTACCATGCCGTGCCACAAGAGAAAGAGACACACCACTTGCTGATTCTAATAAGCCAAAAATCTCCTGCAACATATCCCGACTCTGCCACTCACATCCAGACAGCGACTTATTCACCAATGAGTTGTATAGTCCCTCACAATCTGTCTCAATAATGATCTCAGGAACATCGAATCTATGCCTCTGCACCAAAGCCTCTTTTACCGCGAGGCATTCAGCCATAAAAGGGGAGTTAGTCTTTACTGGTTTAGCCAATCCCCCCATAAACTCTCCTCTAAGGTTCCTACAGATTAACCCAATGCCTGCCTCCCCAGAGTCCATTTTGCACGAGCCATCCACATTGATCTTGTAAGAGTTACTCATTGGCGCCACCCAATGAAGATGCCTATTCAGATCAGTCACGAACACTTTTCTGACCCTACTACTGTCCTTAGATTTCAGTTTCCAGTACTCTTCCACCTGCAGATTTACAAGTCTCACTACCTCTTTAGCATTTGGCCGAAGCCCATTAAACACCCAGCTGCATCTTTTTTTCCAGATCCACCAACACATGGTGGCAAATACAGATTTCCCATAACTATCCAGCTTACTCCCACCAACCAACATTTCACACAACCAGAGCTCACATCTCTTCATTGCCCACTTACTGAAATTTAATCCCAGCGGGCACCCAAACCAGCACAACTTGGTCCAAGGACACAAAAACAAGAGATGCTCAAGTGTTTCTGATTCTGTTTGACAGATGGGACATAAGGGACTCCCTGCACACTTGCGTCGATACAAACTTTCCTGCGTAGCTACAGCCCCAACCCCAAGCCTCCATAAAAATTGATGTATTTTAGGTGGTACCACAACCTTCCAGATACATTTCCACAGAGATTTGGGGACAGAAAAAGACACACTGGGTCTTTGCGCTTAATCTCCTCCACATTGCTCTTAGCCACCATGTATCCAGATTTTACCGTGTATGAGCCATCTCTAGTTGCCAACCATATAGCTCTGTCAGGTCCCAACGTGCTGGAGATTGGCATTTTTAGAATCAGATCCTTTGCTCTGGAAGAAATGCTTGAGTCAATGGCGCTCAAATCCCAGCATCCATTGTTAATGAGAGATGCCACCCTAAGCTGATAATCCACCTCCGAACCTCCTTCAGGACACAAGATTCCCTCTGTTAAACCCTCCACCCATCTATCTTTCCACACATTAATAGATCTGCCATTACCAAGATTCCAGCGAAACTTCATTAAAAGCAACTCGCTACCCTCCAGCATACTACTTGTAATACCCGGATTTTTAATAATAATAATAATAATAAGATAGTAAATAAATATTTAGAATTTAATAATGTATGTATTATTTTACAATTTATTAATTGAAAATAATATATTAATAATAGAAATTTAGATATTTAATTGTATTGTTTTATAATTGGAAATAATAAAATAAAGCTCAGCCCATAGCTAAACCCTAAATTTTAATTATAAACTTAGGTTTAGCCGTCTAAACCTAGCAACGCTCGATAGTTTTATTCTTCGTTGCCTTCTCTTCTCAAATCCTCCTTCCGGACTCTCATCAATTTATTTTTCTAGGAGGCTAGCAAACAGAGACCAGGTAATTCTAATCCCCATGAGTAGTTTTATGAAAACTTTCATAGGTAATTCTAATCCCCATGAGTAGTTTTATGTAAATGTAATTCTAATCCTCGTGAGTCTTAAGTTAGATTTATGAAAACCTTGATAGGTAATTCTAATCCCTATGAGTAGTTTTATGTAAATGTAATTCTAATCCTCATGAGTCTTAAGTTAGATTTATGAAAACCTTGATAGGTAATTCTAATCCCCATGAGTAGTTTTATGTAAATGTAATTCTAATCCTCATGAGTCTTAGGTTAGATTTATGAAAACCTTGATAGGTAATTCTAATCCTCATGAGTCTTAGGTTAGATTTATGAAAACTTTGATAGGTAATTCTAATTCTCATGATAAAGCTCCTAAAGATTTAGATGAGATTCCCAGAGTACCAATTATTTTAATTACATGATTAGAAGTCTGAAAATATTAAATGATACTTATTATCGTGAGTACCATAAGAGTTAAAAGTTCTCATGATAACCTTATAGGAAGTAAAGCCAAAAAGGGATAATGAGTAGAAGTCCATAGATTTAGATGATGGTCATGAGAACTTCTCATGACCACCTCATAGGAACCCATGAGTAAAAGGGATAATGAGTAGAGCCAGGAATTTAAATGATGGTCATGAGAACTTCTCATGACAACCTTATAGGAACCCATGAGTAAAATGGATAATGAAAAATTAAGGATTTAAATGATGGTCATGAGAACTTCTCATGACAACCTTATAGGAACCCATGAGCAAAATGGATAATGAAAAATTAAGGATTTAAATGATGGTCATGAGAATTTTTCATGACAACCTTATAGGAACCCATGAGTAAAATGGATAATCGATAGGAACAATATTAAAGGCGTTGTATTGTAACACAGTTTTGGATTATGTGAATAACTTTTTTTTGCAATCAATTGTCGAATTCTTGAAGGATGAATTGAATACATTTGACAATTGTTTTATTTCTTCATCTCAGCCTGTGTGCTTTAATTGCATAGATATATGATTGAATCCAAATTTGTCTCTGTGCGTCTCTTTTTCTTTATGATTGAAAACCAATTTTTCACCTCGGCTTTCATGAGTCAGTTGAATACATGATCCTGTGCGTCATATTCTCTTTGAATTTTAATATAAATGCTTACGTCCCTTTTATTCATTTACTTATTTATTAATTGATTTTCTTTTTCTTTATATAATACCTCCTATGCAATAAAATAAGTCATGAACAGATTTTAGGTTAAAATATCCTTATATTTATATTTAATTAAAATAATATAAAAAATATATATAAGATAATTAAATAATAGAGATAATTTAAGAGTTTATTATGTGTATGTTTTAAAACAATTTAACAGTGGGAGGATAGCTTTGGGATGGTACCTCCCATAGTGATGAACACAACTTATGGGCTTTATGCCCTCGATATTTATTTGATGTGAAAATGATAGTATCCGTTCTTCCTAAAGTGGTGTTTGGCAGGTTTCCGGGACAGTAGTAGCAACTTTGGGAAGAGATGTGCACACTAGGAAGATATGTTTATGGCCAATTGATGATTGTGACTGGCAGGTTTCCGGGTCACAGGGTAGACTGGCAGGTTTCCGGGTCTATCATGGTTCTCTTCCCACTAAACTAAATGGACTGGCAGGTTTCCAGCGGTAACACTCCCTAAGGTTGTTTATTTCGAATTTCATTAATTTATTTATAAAAATTATTTAAATTTTTTGTTATTATTGTTGGGATTCGTACACGCAGCGGATTAAAATTTTCTTACGAATCCTTCCGAAGGATCACTCAACGACGTTTAAATCAGAGTTAAGGAAACCGAATCATACCTTTGTTGAACTAGTCCGCGTTCCGTTCCTTTGATCAGGTGGGCTACCTTCTCGAACAACACGTCCGCGTCTCGTTCCTTTGATCAGGTGGGCGATCAACACGTCCGCGTCTCGTTCTTTCGATCAGCAGAAGTCGACTCTTGGATCGGCTTCCTCTACTGGTATCCACACGAACAATCCCCTAAACGGTTGCGGCAGCGTGCTAGCGCTTCTTGTGCGTCTCTCTCTCTCAAATTGCTCTAGGGTTTCTCGCGGCTTTTCTCAATACGCTCTACTGAAAATCCCGTAGGTTTTTCTAAACCCGATAGGCGTATTATATAACCAAAATTAATCCTTTATTAATTTTGGAAATTCGGATTTTGAATCTGGTCAGCATATCAATCACATCTATCTCATAAATGTAATTGAATATATTAAAAGCCAGATTTGGAAATTCGAATTTTTAAATTTAAATCAAATCTAAATTTAAAGCCTTTTTGATTTAATTTATCATCATAAATTAAATCCGAGATATGATATCTATCTATTTAATTAAATCTGAGATACCATATCTCAATTTAATATTAAACAGATATACGATATCTTTATTCGAAATTAAATGAGATACAATATCTCTATTTGTTTCAGATATTTAATTTATCAAATAAATTAAATACTAAACAAATATCATATATAATATTATAATCTCAATTTATAATATATATATTAATTTCGAATTATATATATATATATATATATATATATATATATATAAATCCTAGATCAAATTTAGTATTCATTTAATCTCAGATTAATCTGAGATTCAATGAACCTGGACACCTTCACCCGTGTTGGATTATTCTTGTGTGCGACCCTGCAGGCCCATATGAGATTGGCAGTGGGCCAACACTGTATCAGCCCACAAGTCGCAAGCGGCCTCTAGCAAGACATTGCAACTACCCAATTCACATGGGGATCGATGACACGATACTACCTATCGTACAACCATGTCACGTCCCTTTTGTCACGCGATAATTCGGTCAAGGATGAGGCATGGATAATGTCAACTTCCTTTTCTTGACCAATGCTTTCTCGATTCTCGAGTAGTCTAATTAGTGAAATGGAAACTCCTTTCCATCATAGTATGGCCATACATTTCTTAGACTCACTCATCGAGGGGCCCAGCATTATCTCTCTACATATGTGAGGGACAAATCCCATCTTGACCACTCACATTCCTCCGCATGAAAACCACTGATCCTGGTCCTAGCCTTTATCATCACCCGGTCAAAGGTGACTTTTGACTAGGTCAAAGACCAGTACTCATCATGTAGGAATCTATGATGGTCTCAGGTCATAGGGCGTCGTGACGCGGTTATACATGAGACAAGCTTATGACTTAATCCATGCAGCTTTCTCATAGTGGGTCGGTCCAGCACCTTGTACTCTTACAAGTGCCCATGACTTTGATTCGTATCTCCATACCTCATCAAAGTCATACTGATCTTATTTCATCTTCACTCCCGTGTAGATGACCGACCAGGGACTTTTAGGATAATCTATAAGATTATCCAGGGATGCAGTTATCAATACGAACATGCAAACGAAAATGATAACAAAAGAGAATACTTTAAATAACTTAAATATCCAAAGTACAATGAATTGCCCCTAGGGCATAATTTCCAACAATTATAACTGTTAGAAATTGGGGGTGTTACACTACTCCATGCCCAGGATGCGCAATTACCTTTCTTAGCTTGGAGGAAGCTAGTCTTAGGAAAATACAAGCCCTTAATCACCTGACACCACAAATCATTCGGTTGGGAAATTAATCTCCATGCTGTTTTAGCTAATAGAGCCTTATTGAAACATAATAAGTCTCTAAAACCCATTCCTCCAACATTCTTTTGTAATGTCATACTTTTCCAGTTCTTCCAATGGATAGCACCTGACTCCTCACTTTGGCCCCAGCAGAAATTAGATATTAGGCTATCAATTTCCATGCAAGTTTTTTTAGGAAATAGAAAGTGTTAGTTGTGATTAGTTTTGATGATGTCCTATATTGATGCCATTATCTAGAGCAAAAAGTTTTTATCATATACATTGACTAATTACCTTGTTTATTATAGGTTAGTCCAAATCAAATTTTAGAGCATGATCAAGAATTAAGTTTGAAGAAATAAGAACTTGTTAAATATCATGAGAATATCAATATCCAAGTCTCCATGATCAAACAGAAGTTGAAACGGCTCAATTCGGAGTTAAAACAAGCAAGTTCTAGCTTCTGAAGGAATACTGGTTTGTTGGAGGGCATTTATGTAATTTCAGCACATTGAGTTTGAAGAAATAAGAATCTGTTGATTATCATGAAAATATCAATATTCAAGTTTCTGTGATCAAATAGAAGTTGGAACGGGTCAATTTGGAGTTAAAATGAGCAAGTTCAAGCTTCCGGAAGAATACTAGTTTGTTTTGGGGTCAAAATGTAATTTCAGCACTCTTCCAAGTGCCTTGCTCAAGCATAAATATTTCCATGCCCAAGCAACATGTTTCCAGGCCATTTTTCGCCCCAAACAGTACCTTGCTCGAGCAAGGATAGAAGCATACTCGAGCAAGGGCATACTTTCAGCAAAATCCGACCTTGCTCAAGCAAAAGTGGGAGGCATGCTCATCTCCAGCTTCCTCTGTTCAGCTCTGTTTCTGGCGACCTTCGGTAATTTGACAATATCTCCCAAACCAAGAATCGGATTGATATGAAACCAGCGGCAAATGAAACTAGACATCCAACACGTACTGATGACAAAAATTCATGTCCAAAGGAGTTCATATGAATTTTCTATGAATTTTACAAGTTGGAACAAGTATCACCGTCACTGTCCAGACCAAGCTTTGGTATTTTGAGTATATCTTACAAACGACAAATCGGATTGAGATGAAACCAGCGCCATTTGAAACTAGACTCAAATACCTTTCCGAAAACATCAAGAACACAGAAAAAGAAGATCAATGGAGGAAGTTATGATGTTTTGAAGTTGACCGTCTGTTCTGAATATATCAAAAACGCTGGATAAAAACAACCTCCATTCATATGATGTTAATGGATGCAATAAAACTAGTTTGGAGCTGATTCTTATTGAATTAGAAAGAATATTTGAAGAGCTTTCTGAGATGGGATGATTTGCTATATTTGGGTTTACACCGAAGACGTTATGCTCACTGGAAATTGATGTCAACGTAATTGCTTCTTGAAAGTCTGAAATTTGCAAATGATAATGGTAGCTGGAAGCTTGACTCACAGAGATGGCCATTTAAGTAGAGTACTTAGTGCCCGAGCATCATTGATCTCAGAGCAAAGAAGTATAATTCTGGGAAACATGCTCAAGCAGACTATGTGGCTTGCTCAAGCAACATCGGGAAAAAGGGTCTTCAGAGAAAGGGTACTTGAGCAAGTAGGAATTCTTGCTCAAGCAAAGCATACTCAAGCAAAGTTTACTTAAGGGTTGGCTTATGCTCAAGCAACATCGAGAAAAGGGTCAAGTAGGAGCCTACCCGAGCAAAGCTATATGCTTGCCCAAGTAAGGTCACTCAAGCAAGCATGCTCGAGCAAGCTAAGGAGCTTGCCCAAGTAAAGTCAGCCTTTGTCTCAAGAAAGTGCTTGCCCAAGTATGAAATTTTTCATACCCAAGCAGCATACTCAAGCAGGCATATTTTCATACCCGAGCAACGTTGTTGAAATAGCTCTTCTTGCCTCTGTTTGGATCTTGCCCGAGCACGCTCTTAAGGCTTACTTGAGCACCATGCTCAAGCAGAAGAAAAATGTGCCCAAGCAACATCGATCGACTTTTTATTTCCTATCTTTGCAAGACACTTGCCCGAGCATGAAAAAGACTTCCTCGAGCACCATGCTCAAGCAGATGAAAAGGGTTGCCCAAGCAACCACATATCTGAACCTATTTTGCTCTCGGTCTCAGGGTTGCCCGAGCACGATATCTGATCTTGCTCGAGCATCAGCGGTGGTAATTAATTTTCAATAGAAGCTTGCCCGAGCAAACTTTGTCACTTACTCAAGCATCAACGAGTGAAATGATTTCTCAACAGATTCTAAGAGTTGCTTGCCCAAGCAAGCCTGGATTCTTGCTCGAGCATTGGGCAACCATAAACTGAACAGATACATCTTTTTGTTCTTGCCCGAGCACACATATGATCTTGCTCAAGCAAAGTCATCTCTGGTTTCAAAATCACCGTCTCCGAAAATTCTAATTCATCGTATATGATTTCGTTTCTACATCTTACTACTCATTACTATTCCTAATTGCTTTTAATCAGTTTGCTAATGAGTTTCAGATGATTAGATCATGGATTAACAACAAATTAGCATAAAGCAATTTGTGTGTCAGAAGCATTAAATGCTACGTCAGAAAACAGATGAAAGCCTCTATGAGTAACGGATAGTTTGAATCCTTACAACGGCTATTATTACAACAATCAAGGCAGAGCATTAACAAAGTCATCGATTAAAGTTGGATTAGAGCTCAACGGATAAAAAGCAACAAGAGTTTCAATGGATACTTCCGACAGCCTCCAACGTTCGAATACTCGCAACGGTCGAAACACAATGACATATAAATTGCGAAGCCTTCAAACTGAAAGGGTAGACGACAATTGATGAGTGAATTGACGAAGCCAACGAAATGATTCTACCCCACCGTCGATAGTTCAATCCCTCATATACTCTATGTTTCTCAATGTCTAGTATACTGTAAAGAGTGAGGTGATCGGTTATTGTACTTCAGTGTGTATCATTATCTACTCTTAGAGAGAGTCAATTTCCCTGTATATCATTCATTGTAAGAATCTCAAGTTAGGTGACTTAGAGATTGGGAAAAACAGAGTACAACTTGTAAGGGGGAGTGTGTCCTAGGTTGAGGAGCATCCTTCGTTTACAGAGTATGTATCTGTTGTAAACAATTACCACTTGTAAGGGGGAGTGAGTCCTAGAGTGAGGAGCATCCTTCGTTTACAGAGGGTGTAATTGTTTTTGAGTGATAGTGGAAAATCCCAGAGGTACTGGGGACTGGACGTAGGTCAATGATTCTGGACCGAACCAGTATAAATCACAGTTTGCATATTCTCTTCCCTTATCTTTTATATTTCCAGTATATGCTTATTTGAATATCTAATTGTCGATTTAGAAGTTGCGAAAAGATTGTCAAAATTCCTAAAGTTTTATCTGACACCCAATTCACCCCCCCTCTTGGGTGATAGCCAGGTCTTTCAGAAAGCACGTCATAGGGTAAGTGGGAATTGAGTTGGCCACTGCTTTGATTAAAACCTCCCAGCAAAAGACAAAGCTTCTGTCGCCAACCTTGCAATTTCAGACCTATACGATCACGTACAAATGCCAATGCTGCCACCTTCGATCGCCCCCAACTCAATGGTAGTCCCAAGTACTTCCCTGAATGCTCTGAATGTTGTATTCCTAGACAGGCCGAAACACCATTTCTGACCTCCTCTGGTGTATTAGCTGAGAAGTATATATTAGATTTATCTAAGTTCACAAGCTAGCCTGAAGCTGCACAATAAACCTCCAAGATCTTTTTCAAGATTCTACAGTTAACTTCCTCCGCTGTCAAGAAAAGGATAGCGTCATCCGCGAAAAAACAATGAGAGAGGATAGGTGCTGCCCGCGCCACCTTCATCCCTTTTAAGTCTTTGTTCTCAATGTGCTTTTGGACCATTAGTGATAGTATTTCAGACACTAAAATGAACATGTAAGGGGAGAGAGGATCCCTTTGCCGCACCCCTCTTCCAGGTTTAAAAGCATCCACAGGCCGTCCGTCTATTTGAAGGGTAAATGCTGTTGTTGTTATACAACTCATAATCCATTGCACCCACCTTCTGCAGAAACCCATTTTCAGCATTACATTCAAGAAAATCCCATTCAATGCGATCATACGCATTGTTCATATCGATATTTAAAGCAAATTCCCAACGCGAGCCTGTTTTCTTGTGCTTTAGGTGGTGGAAAGCCTCATGTGTGAGCAAGATATTATCCTGTATCATCCTTCCTGTGAGAAAAGCCCGCTGATTAGGTGAAATGATTTTGCTCATCAGACCCTTCAGTCTGGAGGTCAAGATCTTGGCAATGATTTTGTATGAGACATTGCATAATCCTATTGGCCTGAAATGATGGACCCCTTCCGGCTTGTCTACTTTGGGTATCAACACTATATTGGTGGAATTAATCTGATCTAAACTGTAACACCCCTAAATTTCTAACAATTATAATAACATAAAATTGCAATAATTTTTATGAATAAATACTGAAATTCAAAATAACCAAAACTTGGGAAGTGTTACCGCCGCACTTATACTGAGACAAGTGCAAGGCTACTTTATTACATTAACTTAAATCCAAACTTAAATAAAAATGTCTTATTCAAAGCATAAAATAAAATAAAATAAACTAGCTAGAATTGCTCATTGCTCTTCCTCACTTCTCACTGCTAGCTCCAACAGCCCAACTTTGAAACCTGTTTCAGTGAAAATCTGCTCCCCCGAAGGATCATCACAGCCCAGAACACAAACATCAGCAAAAGCTGGTAATCCTAATAAACATAGAAAATAATAATAATAATAATAATAATAATAATAATAATAATAATAATAATAATAAAATATCCACATGATGATAAGAAATAAAAATACCATATACATATATATAATCTAAAATATCAATTTCAATATTCATCATATTTATATATTCTCATCAAATCAACTATAATTCATTATTTTTTTATTAATTTCATTTGGACCTGGAAACCTGCCAGTCCATTTAGTTTAGTGGGAAGAGAACCATGGTAGACCCGGAAACCTGCCAGTCTACCCTGTGACCCAGAAACCTGCCAGTCACAAATCATCAATTTGGCCATATCACAATAACATTTCGTCCTAATGTGCACACCTCTTCCCAAAGCTGCTACTAGTGTCCCGGAAACCTGCCAGACACCACTTTGGAAAGAACGGATATAATCAAGTTCACATCAAATAATATATCGAGACATAAAGCCTAAGAGTTGTGTTCATCACTTTGGGGGTACCATCCCAAAACTATCCTCCCACTGTTAAATTATTTTAATTACACTCATAATAAATGGATTTCTCAATAAATAAATAAATATATATATACACACACACACACACAGTTCCATGATATTCAAAAAGAAGAATCTTAATTTATACTTATCTAAGTCAATAACTTGGGTTTGTGATAATTTCAAAAAAAAATACATATGCTTGTGACAAAGAGAATTCGTCATAAAAATTCTGTGAATATATATGTATATATATATGATAAGTTTCAATCACAAAAGCCGAAGCAACCAAAGCAACCTCGTGAGGTATGTATATTCAATGGTAATTCATCAATCTATATATATGTTTCAATTTCAAAAACTAAAACTTTCAAAGCTATCACGTATAGGCATGTATATGCAATCATAAATGGATTTTGCAAAAAGCTTCTTCATACAATTTGAGATTAAAAGAGTGTATACATATAATTCAATCACTCATGCATTTACGTACAAAATAATATTCAAAGGTTGAATGATTTTATAAAAAGTTGATTAGAATTATATAAAATATATTTTACATATAACAATCACATATGATATATTTAAGATATCAAGATTCATATGAAATTAACCTAAGACTTATGGGATTAGAATTACATATTATATATATATATATATATATATATATATTACAATCCTATCAAAATTTATATAAAACTAACCTAAGACTCATGGGAATTAGGATTAGTAAAATAGGATGTAGAGAAAAAGAATAAGTTTAGGATTAGAAAAATAAGATGTAGAGAAAAAGAATAAGTTTAAGATTAGCAAAATAGAATGTAGAGAAGAAGAATAAGTTTAGGATTAGAAAAATAAGATGTAGAGAAAAAGAATAAGTTTAGGATTAGCAAAATAGGATGTAGAGAAGAAGAAGAAGCACAAGATGCAAGGTTGTTCTGGGGATTAGGATTACCTGGTCTCCGTTTTTGTTAGTCTCTTAGAAAAATAATTGACTCAGAGTAAGAATAGAAGAAGTAGCAGAAGAGAATAGTAGAAAAGAGAAGACGAATATTCAGGGTTAGGCTGGACCTCTACTTATAACTTAAAATTAGGGTTTAACTTTGGGCTCTTTTACTCTTGTCAACTCATTAATAGGGTGTATTAAATAAAAAAATCAATCGACCATGATGTGAATTTAATATCATTAATAGGGTATATTAAGTTAAAAATCAATCAATCATGGTGTGAATTCAATGTGATAGGGTATATCACATTAATTCAATCAATCATGATATGAATTAATGTGACTTGGTTGGCGGTAGTGGACTTATTACCTAAAAACAATCATGGTCATCAATCAATCATAGCGCGAATTTAATGTGATAGGGTATATCACATTAATTCAATCAATCATGATTTGAATTAATGTGACTTGGTTTTTCTTAGTGTATAAGCAGAAAATTCCTACGGCAATTAAGACTAGGAATATTTGGCCTACCAAGGTTATATAGAATAAAATAAAATGGGTTATTTCTATTAATGAAAATTCTGGGGTATTACATAAACCCACTTTCCCAGCAAAGAAGTCCTAAACCATTCTACATACCTCCCGATGCACCTCCTTCCAAGCTGATTGATAGAATAAGGCAGAAAATCCATCAGGCCCTGGTGCTTTGTTAGCACCCAATTGAAACATAGCAACTTCAATCTCTTGATTTGTCACCGGTAGCATAAGTATTTCATTGTCCTCTGCTGAAACTACCTCCTTTACATAGCTTAAAGCCTGATTCATTGATCTGACCCCCCGGAACTGAACAAATTCTGATAGAAAGCACTGAAGGAATTATTAATTGCATCCCGCTCTTCAAGCCAAATCCCATTTTCGTCTTTAAGCCTCAGAATTTTATTTCGTTGCCTTCGCTGGATTACACTACAATGGAAAAACCTTGTGTTTCTGTCCCCGCAATTCAGCCAACTGATTCTGGATCTTTGCCACCAATATGATTCTTCTCTATCCCAAGCTTCTTCAATCAGTCGCACTAATTCCTCAGCTTCCTGAAATTTAATGTCACTCAATTGGCCTGCGAAGCATCTTTCTAGCTGATTCCGTAAGTGCTCAATTACCTTCTTAAAATTGGGAAAAGCAGATTTACTCCAGCGCAATAGGTGTTTCTTGCAAGCCTCTAGTCTCCTAATCAGGTCCTTCATCTTGTTATCCACAATTCCTTCCACACCATTCCAGCCTTCAGCCACTATTTGTAAAAACTCCTCATGTTGAACCCAAGACGCTTCGAATTTAAACTGCTTGGGGGATTTTTCTTCACAATACCAACAATCAACCACAAGAGCATGATGATCCGAGCCTAGAGGTTCCACATTGAATACCATAGCATGATCAAAATCATCCCGAAAAGCAGCATTGCCCAGGGCCCTGTCCAATCTTTCTCTGACTAGTGCATTAGGTCTGTTATTACACCATGTGAACTTAGATCCCTTGAATTCCAGATCTATGAGATTACAATCAGAAACCACTTTTTGGAAATTAATTATCTTCCTCATTGCTCTTGGGAGACCACCCTCCTTTTCAGCCTGCGAAAGTAAGTCGTTAAAGTCCCCCACTGCTAGCCATGGCTCAAGATCATTAACTGCCAAAGATCTCAGAATATTCCATACTACCCTTCTGTCCTTTTCCTTTGGGGGCCCGTAAACAAACGTAGCAAATTTGGGTACCTTCAAACCAGCTGACTCCATCACCACATGTATGATATTTTTAGATTTGTATAAAACATTCAAAGTAATATTATCCTTCCACCACACTGCCAAGCCTCCAGATAAACCCTCCGGATCCACATATAGATCATGTTGAAAGCCAAACCTTCTTCGTAACTTCATAATCTTTGTTGACTGTATCTTTGTCTCCATAAGGAAGATTAGAGAGGGATGATAATTCTTCACAAGATCCCTCAGATTTTTGACTGTCAAGGCTCTCCCTAGGCCTTAACGGTTCCAAGCTATAAGTATCATGGCCCTTTGGTGGCTGTTAATGGCCAGCCACCAACACCATCTGAAATAACTTTGCTCAGCCTACCTTTCCTTGCTTTAAAAACAAATCTAGAATCCCCAGCCACCATGGTAGCTGACACTTCCATATCCTCTTCACATCCTTCACCCAATGTCAAGAAATTCTCCTTACCTCTCCTGCCTTTGCGTCTGTCATACCTACGGATTCTTGTCTTGGTCCTCCGTAGTTTTGTAGCAAAAACAGAGATGTCGTTCTCCATTTGAGTTTCCATACTGACCATTTTCCTTCTTTTCGATTCCTCCAACCCTCCTTTGTCAGCAGCTTTCCGTTTCAGCCACATGCAATCCATGCCATTAATCACCTCAGTCATGACGCTACCATCAAACACAACCATGGCTAAGGTTTGCTCGCCCTGTTCCACTACTGACAGATCATCTTGATCCAGTTGTTTGGTCTGTCCAGAGGCTACAGAAGGAGAAGGGCTCGTATAGACATCCTTATCTTTCTTCCTAGGATCTTTATTACACTCATCTCTAACTTCCTGCTTCAAGCTTCCTTCATTCAATTCCGAGGTCCTGCCATCTCCCTCAATAGTTGAAGACAACCAACCCTCTCCAGCTTTCTCAGAGATCGAAGGCTTCAGTCTCGCCTCCTCATTGATCTTCCAATGCTCCCTTTCCTTATTCTCAGAGGAAGAGTTGAGGACCTTAATGAGAAAAAGATCCTCGTCACAAGGAACCGACTCCTTGAGGTTTTGGTTCTTATGTAACACCCCCAAATTTCTAACAGTTATAATAACTTAAAACTGTGATAATATTTAAGATTAATTACTCAAAGTCAAAATAAACTACTTTGAGAAGTTTTACCGCCGCACTTGTACTGATATAAGTGCAAGGCTACTTATTACAATTAAAAGAAAAATCCAAACTTAAATAAAAGTATTTTATTCAAAGCATAAAAAAAATAAAATAAAACTAGTTAGAATTGTTCATTGTTCTTCCTCACTTCTCACTGCTAGCCCTAACCCTTGACACCTGTTTCACTGAAATTCTGCTCCCCCGAAGGATCGTCGCAGCCCATGAACACAAACATTAGCAATTGTTGGTAATTCTAATAAAACAAAGATAATACCAAAAAAATAAATAAAAATAATAAATAAATAAATAAAATAATTACATAATGATAAGGGAAATATCATATACATTTAGATAATCTAAAATATCAATTTTCAATATTCATCATAACTATATATTCTCATCGACTCAAATAATATTATCCATCATCTTTTAAAATTTATTTAGACCCGGGAAACCCTACCAGTCTATTTAGTTTAGTGGGAAGAGAACCATGGTAAACCCGAGAAACCCTGCCAGTTTACCCTGTGACCTGGGAAACCCTGCCAGTCACAATCAATCAAATTTGGCCATCAAGTATTTCTTCCTAGTGTGCACACCTCTTCCCAAAGTTGCTACTAGTGTCCCGGGAAACCCTGCCAAACACCACTTTGGGAAGAACGTATATAATCATTTTCACATTACATAAATATCGAAGGCATAAAGCCCATAAGTTGTGTTCATCACTATGGGAGGTACCATCCTAAAACTATCCTCCCATTGTTAAATTGTTTTAAAACACACACATAATAAACTCCTAAATTATCACTATTATTTACTTATCTTATATATAGTTTTATATTATTTTAATTAAATAAAGGATAAAAGGATATTTTAAGTAAAATCTATTCATATCTATTTTATTATGAGGAGATATTATATGAAGAAAGAATAAATAAAAGAAATATCAAATAATATAGCATCAAGCGCATAATATAGTACATTATCTTATCATAATATAATATAAGTGATAATATCCAGAAAACCCAAAGCAATAGCAATGTACAGCATCTCATATTAAATGTCAAATGACTTTGCAACAAAACTAATACGGTAGAACGAGAAGAAGAATTTTATATATATATATTCAATACTAAAAGGCTAAAATCTAAACCCCACGTACAGGGAAGTCATATACTCATTGGCAAAAGAAAACTTTCAAATAGATCACTTTTACTCCATTCATAAGGAAGAAAAAAAAAACGATCAGGAATGAATCGAATTCAATCATATATATATATATATATATATATGCAATTAAAGCACACAGGCCGAGATGAAGAAATAAAACAATTGTCACATGTATTCAATTCATCCTTCAGGAATTCAACAATTGATCGCAAAAAGTTACTCACATAATCCAAAACTATATTACAATGCAACGCCTTTAATATTGTTCCTATCGATCTAGGGTTAGGATTTATAATATTTTTCATATATAAGAACCCTATCAAAATTTGTATAAGACTAATCCTAAGACTCATGGGAATTAGAATTACCTGGTCTCCGTGTTGCTAACCTCCTAGAAAATAATTTGATGAGAGTCCGGAAGGAGGATTTGAGAAGAAAGGTAGTGGAGAAGAAAACTATCGAGCGTTGCTAGGTTTAGACGGCTAAACCTAAGTTTATAATTAAAATTTAGGGTTTTAGCTATTGGGTTGGGCTCTTTACTTATTCCCGATAAATGAATTAAAACAAATTGTAGAGTTTTATTATTAAATATATTTTAAGTCCGATGATGAATTTAAAAAAATTGAAAATATAATCTAATCTAACTAACTCCTAGATGTTGGATCTAATCTTAAATAATCTAATAATACTATTTACAAAATAATATGATTACCACACAAACAATACAATATTATTAATTTTTACTATATTATTATTATTATTGTTATTATTTCTATTATTAATCATTATTATTTTACTCTATCATTATCTTTACTATTTCTATTATTATTATTATTAAAAATCCGGGGTATTACATCTTATCATTACTCTTCCTCCATCTTAGTGCCTCATCCTTCCTTTTCATGGCATTATTGGCTTCCGCCCAGCTTTCATTCACCACTACCATTACCTCATCCCAGTTTCGACAAGCTTTGTAACACCCCCAAATTTCTAATAATTATAAAGACAAAAAATTGAAAGAATTTTTATAAATAATTACTGAAATCCAAAATAACCAAAATTTGGGGAGTGTTACCGCCGCACTTGTACTGAGATAAGTGCAAGGCTACTTATTACATAAATATCAACTAAAACTTAAATAGAGATGTCTTATCCAAATAATAAAATAAAATTTTTTTAAAAAAACTAGCTAGAGCTTTTTATTATTCTTCCTCACTTATCACTGCTAGCCCCAGTGCCCCAGCTTGAGACCTGTTTCAATGAAAATCTGCTCCCCCGAAGGATCGTCGCAGCCCATGAACACACATATATCAGCAAAAGCTGGTAATCCTAATAAACAAAGATAATACAAAAATAACAATAATAATAATAATAATAATAAATATAATGTTAAATAAAATATTCACATGATATAAAAAGATATATATATATATATATATATATATTTATTTATTTATATATATAAAATCTAAAATATTAGTTTCATATCAAATGTCATTCATTAATTCTTATTAAATTTTAGTTGGACCCGGAAACCTGCCAGTCCATTTAGTTTAGTAGGAAGAGAACCATGGTAAACCCGGAAACCTGCCAGTCTACCCTGTGACCCGGAAACCTGCCAGTCACAATCAATTGGCCATAACATAATAATATCATATCTTCCTAGTGTGCACACCTCTTCCTAAAGTTGCTACTAGTGTCCCGGAAACCTGCCAGACACCACTTTGGGAAGAACGGATTTTCAATTTTCTCATCACATAATATTTAGAGGCATAAAGCCTAAGGTTGTGTTCATCACTTTGGGGGTACCATCCCAAAGCTATCCTCTCCACTATTAAAATGTTTTAAAACATACACACATAATAAACTCCTGAATTATTTTTATCATTTACTTATCTTATATATATATATATATATATATTTAACTAAATATAGATATAAGGGTATTTTAACCTAAAGACTGTTTATATCTTATTTTATTATATAGGAGATATTATAAAGGGAAAAAAAAATCAATCATAGCGTTTAATCACAAAAAGAACTCGCACAGTGAGCTGAGGCAATGCTTAACTTATTCAATCCAATGAATAAAAAGAAACGCACAGAGGTTATGAATTGTCGCACGCAACCCGATACAAGCATGTTGTGTTTATTCATCAAAGAATTGACGCACAGGAAACTATCATGCAATGCTATTTCTTTTGCATCCTCGTACGCAAGCCGAGACATTTCATAGTTATCAATTTAGAACCCAAAAAAAAAAAACGTACAGGGAACATACATATATAATCCACCTATATCATTCACGCAAGCCGAGGATATGGTTTTCAAACACAAAAACGCACGGAAGGGAATTGAATTCATGATTTACCGTGAAATTGAAGCACGTAGGAATCCATGAAAAGAAAACGCAAGGCAAGATCAACAACAAATTGATTTCTATGACCTAGGGATCAGGATTACCTATTAACATTTAAAATTAACCTAAACTCATGGGAACTAGGATTACAAAATTTACATAAATCTAACCTACTCATGGGGATTAGGATTACAAAATTTACATAAATCTAACCTACTCATGGGGATTAGGATTACCTGGTCTCCGTGTTTGCTAACCTCCTATAAGAACGAGAGAAAAGTATTGGGTGTTTTTGTTTTTTTTTTTTTGGTTTAAGCGGCCAGACCTGGTATTTATAATTAAATTTAGGGTTTTGACTACGGACTGGACCTTTTAATTATTAGATATATTTTGATATAACTAACTCCTATAATCTAGGATCTAATCTTAACCAATCTAATAATATTATTTACAAAATAATATGATTAGATTTTTATTATTTTATTAGTATTATTTTAATCTATCACTATCATTCCTATTTCTATTATTATTATTATTATCATTAAAATCTGGAGTATTACAGTTACAATATCTTTTATCCTATATTTAATTAAAAGATAGATAAGTACATAAAATTAATTAAATAAGTACAAGATATTAATACATTTAATCCAACATATCTCAGAATCTATACTTATTTAATTATAAAATATATTTATCTCAGAAGCAATTCAACACTATTAATTTAATTTATTTATTTATTTTTTTCTATACCATTATTTTAATCTGCTGTTATTATTATTATTATTATTTTCTATTATTAATCATTATTGTTCTGTTAGTATTATCTTAATCTATTATTATCCTTACTATTTCTATTATTACTCAGGGGTATTACATTTCGATGCAAGCCAAGCACCAAAGCGAGGTTCAGAAGGTTGAACCAATGACATTAGCCTCCCAGCTTTGCAGTTCTTATTCTCATGACCCACTCTACCGCAATTATAACAAAATTGCTGCAATTTCTCAAAACGAACTGAGATCCATACCTCTCGACCATCTGGTCTCGGGAGCCAGAAGCCACTCGTTAATGGTTTTCGTAGATCCAGCAAAATTCGCACACGCAAAAAGCTGCGAAGATAACGACCATTATACACAGCAGTGGCGGACCCAGGATTTTAGGTTTGTGGGTGCACAATTAGTGGTGGGATTCGGAGGTTCGGGGCAGCGCCTCCAAAAAAAATTTTTTAAGAAAAGTTTTAAACGCATTTAAAAAAAAAGGAATACAAACAATTAAAAAAAAACTCCAACTTAGCATAGGAAAAGAATAATCAAGAGTCAATTAACCGAGTAGTTATGACCCAAACTGGTACTATACATAATGACCAGAATGTCCATCATAGAAGTAGAAGGTTTAGAAACATCAAACATAGCATTCTATTTTTTGTCAGTAAAACACCCAACATTGGAACCAATATTTACTGAGAAGAAACCTGGGATGCATGGGGGTAGAAGAAATGTACCTTGGCAAACTCCTCATCTGGAATTTAAGTTTCTGTTAAATTCATACTTTAGTATTAGTCAAAGTCTCCCCTTTATGTATGACCAAAAAGAAGGGATCCCCAAAATTCTGAATTTTCTGTGCATTTCGGATGGAACTCAAAGGTACAAGAATTTCAGCATACTTTCAATATCAGCACCAAATATCAAAGGGGGGACAGACTTGCACACACAAGCAAGGATATGATCAACATATAATAATAAAAAATCGATATCATTTAAAAGCATCAGCATCTGCATAATGGACTGGAAGGTCACAAGTAAACCCTACATCAAGTTTTCTTTTCTAAACTTCCCAACACTTTGGTCAGCACTTATACCTTGTATATTTTGTGAAAGAAGACTTCAAGCAGCCTAAGCTCAGCATCAGGGTTGAGAAAGAATGCTTAAATCTAGCACACACGGCATTCAGTATTCTAATAGGGCCCTTATGGGAACTTAGGAATATAAATAGGTGTTTATATATATACATATAAAGGCTTTTGGCCTTGTGGTACCTATATAGTCACAACTTAAAGATTGGATAACCTACTTGCTACCATAACCTTGATAACTGATATACTAAATATGCCTTCCAAGATTTGAGAATTTGTTTCACTTTGTTTCATTCCTCCATGTTCTGCATCAAGGTGGAATCAAAGTGCAATAATGACCTTTGTACCACATCATTAAGCCTAAGAAAACAACAAAAGTCCTACATGTCTCATTACAATTTTTCTATCATAAACATTGCGGCTTGTTCCTAAAATAACTTTAAAAAATGGAAAGAAAAAACAATTACCACTTCCCTGTTTTGCAGAAGCCAAATATCATTCGGAGAATAAAACCCAAATCTACAAAACCATCCATGAATAATCAAAGCGATAGCAGTAGATGAAGAATAAAACCTTGTTCCATAAAATGCAGAAGTCATGCACGCAATGTGATATGATGCCATGTGAAGGTCTATTTTGTCCAAAACTTGAAGCTATTAAGCTGAGGCCAATAGTTATGATTAAACAAACAAAAGAAAATTGCAAGCGAATCGTATATTCCTAGGAATCACCCACAAATAAAATAATGGCCCCATTTGTGATTCCTTAAGTCTAGTTCCTGCATACCAAATTGATCTTGCCTCAAATTTTGACGCTCAGAACATTGTTAATGTCAAAACGAATCATAACAGCAATATGGCAGAACACAATTAATTTAAGTAATCACAGGTAAGTTTAGTCTGTAAACCCAAAATTTAAGAGAAGAAAGTGGGAAAAATCTATAAACCCAAAAAGTGAGAGAGAGAGAAGGAAGACCTGGTGATCAAGCAAAGACATGAGGAGGCTGGCAAAAAATAGATCCGAGCTTGTTCAAGCTGAGATCCTTCACCGTCCTTCACCGTAGATAGGCAGAGAAGGAAAACGACGGAAATGGGAAAAAAGGGGGCTTGGGAGAAAACGACGGAAATGGGAAAAAAAACGCTAAGATCCTTCACCGTAGATAGGCAGAGAAGGGGCCTGGGAGAATGGAATGGGAGAAAACGACGGAAATGGGAAAAAAAACGCTGAGATCCTTCACCGTAGATAGACAGAGAAGGGGCTTGGGAGAATGGAATGGGGAAAACAAAAGGGGCTTGGGAGAATGGAATGGGAAAAAAAAAGAGGATGGAGGGGGCTTGTGACGCTCGAACCCGCGACCAATTGATGAAAAGGGGAACTAAAGAGTTAACCATCTGCACCACTTCCCCACATTGTCATTAATTCCTTCTAAATTATATATGTTTTGTGTCTGCACTTGCCCACATTGGCAACAATGTAGGTCCGCCACTGATACACAGGATCCTCAGCCATTTCCACTTCTCCAACATATCCTCCAATGGGAATCGCGTTTCCCAGGCATATGGCTTCCATCGGCACATTGTGCAATTGGATCCAGAACGGGCATCGACTAAAATCGAATTCCTCAAATGACTTATACTTCGATCTCTCCATCAGATTCAGCAAGCAGCCGTTGATAGACCACGGACGACCGCGTAGGATTCTATCAAACTCATCACTCGTTGTGAATTTGAACATAAAGGCATTACTACTAATCTCTACTACTTCAAAACCATCTTGCAGATTCCAAGCCTTTCGCAATATCGATTCAATAGTAGCTTTTGAATACAGCCTGCTCGCTAGAACTTTGCCAACGAGAATTTTCTTTGAATCCGCCTCCTTCCAAATTAACGGCGACGAGATATGAGATTCCTCCATGCCAAAATCCCGATCACTACACCTTCACTCTACTACGCCTCCACACTTCACTGTATAACCAGTCTCGACAACACCGTTGGCCCGTCGATCACCAGCTCCGACTATCCTCCGTACTGCCTACATTTCACTCTCACGCTTGGTGGAGAGAACGAGGCTCCCACGAGTGCGGGGAGAACTTCCAACAGTACCTGGCTCATTGGAAAATAAATTTAACCGGGGCATTCTTCTCTCGAATCCACCACTGAAGCCCTCAATCCTTAAAGAATTCCAGCCGATCAGCTTGTGCATGAAAATCTACAAGAGTATTACTAAGATCATTGCCAATCGAGTCATTTGTAATGCCACAGAAAACACTTCCCTACCATGCTAGTTTCATTAAATGGAGGAACATCACATTGAGATGATAAATGATAAAAACTGGATGGATGACTATTGAAGTGAATCTAAAAAAAAGTGCTTGTTCGACTTAGCTGGGATTTTATTGTAAATACTCTTGAGGAGGCCCGGCTGCCAGAAAATATTAAGAAATTCATCGTGAAATGTATTACATCCTCCACCATGCAGGCCCTTTGGAACGGCAAGTTATTTGAGCCTTTTCGTCTACAGCGGGGAATTAAACAAGGGGATCCATTGTCCTTTATATTTTTGCTCTTTGTATGGAATGACTATCACAGGCCATTCATAAGGAAGTAAAAAACGGAGCATGGTTCCCTATATATAAGAATGGGAAGAGGAGGTATACTTCTATCCCATTTAGTTTTTGTGGATGACTTAATCATGTTCAACATCACAGGTCAATCTCGTCCATCGACTTTTGGGCTTCCAAGAGACGGAGCATCTTGGTCACTATCTGGAAGTTCCCCTACTCCACAGTAGAGTGACTAAGGATACATGCATATAGGTATATTTCAGCGTAAACTCTGATGTTGGAAGGTGCAATCACTTTTGTTTTCAGGATTAATCACTCTAGTCCAATATAATCTGTCGTTCCGTCAACAATACCCCTTTACGCCATGCAATCCACACGTCAACTAACATTGACCCTTTTTAAGCTTCAAACTCTTGCTCGCAACTTTGTTTGGGGAACCACAGAGAATTGTAAAAGTATTCACCTCACAAAATACCCTTGCCCTTTTGCCAACCTAAGGATATAATGGGGGTTGTGGACTCAAGGACCTTGAGAAGCAGAATGAAGCATTTCTTATCAAATTAGCTTTTGCCTTCTTGTCTCTGAACCTGGTCAGCTATTGGGGTCAAAATCCTTCGTGCCAAATATGGTTGGAACTTTGCGGAATGCCTCATTTTTGGTGAAGTCCGGCAACCATCTGGGATGATGCAAATCTTGGTCTAAAATGGAGTGTAGGAGATGGATAACAAATCTGCTTCTAGTTTGACCATTGGGTTAATGGGGATTTTACTGTAAATACTCTTGAGGAGGCAAGAAAGCAATTGGTAGCAAGAGATGATATATGGAACCGGTTACTGTGTTTGTCCTACGGACGAGCTCTGGACCATCCAGATTTAATATTTTTTAACTTTTTTATTTTTTATAAAAAATAATTTTAATGAATAGAGAACCTAAAATAAAATTAATCTCTGAACTAACATTTATTCGAAAAATGATTTTTTCATTTTTTTAAAAAAAGATATAAACCGTCTAAATTTAGATGTGGATGGTTGCTCTCCTAGACGAGCAAGTAAACTAATTCCCATGATATACCATGACAATAGATTGATATATTGCGCTACAAATCCGAGGATCTACTTCCTTTCAGTAGTTTACTCGTAAAATGTATAGT
The DNA here is from genome assembly GCA_034222035.1 of Acacia crassicarpa. Lineage (NCBI taxonomy): Eukaryota > Viridiplantae > Streptophyta > Magnoliopsida > Fabales > Fabaceae > Acacia > Acacia crassicarpa. Next base: position 1,300,993 of record JAWXYG010000004.1, read on the forward strand.
ACCTTTTGTTTTAACTTTTTAGAAGTGATTTTATGTTGTTTGAAAGCATTTTTGCTCTGAAAGTTAAGCGATTTTACTGAGTTGGCGTTGCCACATAAGATATTTTCTACCACTTCGTATGTCATGTAATCATCATCCCTATTGAAATTATAACCAAAAATCAAAGGGGGGAAAAATCAAACTTTTTAGGGATTGGTTGTGGTCGCCGATTATGATTTAGCCCCATTCATTGGTAAAAAACCTCATTTCATTCTTCACAACTTCTAAGAGCTATAGAGAGAGGTAGAGAGAGAGAGAGTAGAGAGATATTTGCTTGAGAGTTATAATAGCTGGTTGGTGATTCGGGTATTAGCAAGTAACAGGTAACTCTGAATATTCTTCCTTATACTTGTGAATTATGTATGATTATAAATTTGTTTGTTTACTATTTTGGCAAGAATATTTAGAAAATATTTATGGTTTTAAGATCTGGTGTGGGAACTTTGATTTGCAAATCTGCAGAGGTACTATTTATACGTACGTTACTATTCACGTATACCGTATTTACTATTCATTTTTACTATTCATGTTACTATTCACGTATACTGTATTTACTATTCACGTATACCATATTTACTATTCACACCGTATTTACTATTCATTTTACTATTCACGTATACCGTATTTACTATTCATTTTACTATTCACGTATACCGTATTTACTATTCATAATACTATTCACGTATACATACCGTATTTACTATTCACGTATACATACCGTATGTACTCTTCATTTTTACTATTCATGTATATATATCGTATTTTACTATTCACATATACGCATAGTATTCACTATTCATAAATACGCATATTGATGTATAAAACTTTATGGTATAATAATGCATTATTTTGAGTAAACATATTCATCATGGCGGTTGTATTATGATGGGTGGAGTAAGGAGGGATTTGAATGATAAGAATGATTTATGCCACCACTCGGTGCACAGTGGATGGTACTTGTTTCAGGGCCCCATCTTCCATGTTTTCCTCTGGCCGGGATTTCATTGGAGTTGTGGGACATGTGACACCTCCTTAGTTATTTTAAAGGAGGGGAGCCATAGTCCAGATTTAAGCTATATACCTTTGGCCGGGTGTATCTTAAGTTTTGGTGAGCTTGGAACAATTCAGTCAAATGAATAAGTTTCTATTGGACTATGTGTTAGCCTATGGCTCCAGTCTGCGGTATAAGGGAGGTGGTGATATAAGGGAGGCTGCATACTGCATAGTGCATTTCTGAACAGTTCAAGAATTTGATATGATGATGAATATTCTGTAAAGACATGAGATGAGAACTTTTGAGATATATATGTTTTAATACCTTCTATATTGATGACTATTAGTATAAATTATTTTGTATGATAAATTATGGAATCTATATATATATTTGAAATCAGCCCATATCTTTTTGTCATATATTATTTGCTTGTGTACGGTAGAAATATTTAGTAGTTACTGAGATGTGTAATCTCACCCCATATTATCATTTTTCAGGTGAATAACTTAGTAGAGATCAAGGGAATGCACCCATGGAGTGAGCTTTGTAGGCTCTTCTGTACTCCTTTAGTTTATGTTGTGTTATTTTATTTGCCATGAACCTAAAAGACTTCCGCATTTTAAAATAACTCTTATTTATTGGATTTATTTTGGCCCTGTATAAATGGATTTCTACCTTTGGCCATATTGTAAATATGTGTTTGAGTGTTAAATATCATATATTTGGTGGTGTTACTAATATTTTGGCCAAGATTTTGGTATTGAAAATGAGGCGTTACAAAATACCAAGCAGAACCAAGATCCTTAATCTTGAAAAGAAGATCTAAATTGCTTTTAACTCGAGCAATTTCAGTTAAATCATTACCAGTAAGCAATATATCATCCACATACACCAATAAGGCTGTAAAACTAGAACCAGTAGCCTTAACAAACAGTGTATAGTCAGCCTTGGATTCAACATAACCATAAGATAGAAGGGCAGATGAAAGCTTATGAAACCATTGGCGGCTAGCTTGTTTTAAACCATAGAGAGACTTTTGAAGACGACATACAAGAGAGGAATCAGTAGAATAAAAGCCGGGAGGTAAAACCATATAAACTTCCTCATTTAAATCACCATGGAGAAAAGCATTATTCACATCAAGTTGGTGAATATGCCAATTATTTGCAGCAACAAGAGCAAGTAGTAAGCGAACAGTAGTCATTTTAGCAACAGGAGAAAAAGTGTCAAAATAGTCAATACCTTCGGTTTGTGTAAAACCCTTAGCAACCAACCTTGCCTTGTATCTATCAAGAGTCCCATCAGATTTGTATTTCTTAGTAAACACCCATTTGCAACCAATGGGTTGTTTCCCATTAGGCAAAGGAGTGAGGATCCATGTCTTATTCTATTCAAGAGTAGCAATTTCAGCATCCATGGCATCACGCCAAGGTTTATATTTTGAGGCTTGGCGATATGTAGTAGGAATGACATCAGAAGAAATATTAAGACAAAAGGTTTTATATGAAGGAGACAAAGAAGAAGACAAATCAGTAGGAAAGGAATACTTATCACCAGAAGAAAAGGAAGCAGCTGAAGTAGTGAAGGCCGAGCAATTGTAATCCTGCAAATAAGTAGGAGGTTTGTGTGGTCTAGTCGATATACGGGTCGGTAAAGGAACAGGATCAGGCAAAGGAGACAAAGTTGGGGATGAATGGTTGGTAGGGGATAGAGGTGCAGTAAGAGAATCAGTAGGAATGGAAGAATGATGGGAATCAGTAAGGCAAGGATAATCAAGAGGAGGTATGTCTGCTGGAAGAGGGATATGGGGATCATGTGATGTAGCAATATGATAAGGAAAAGATGATTCATAAAAAATAACATCACGAGAAATGAAAAACTGATTAGTGTGAAGATTAAAAAGCAAGTAACCTTTGGTATTTTCAGGAAACCCAAGAAAAATGCATTTAGAAGCCCTTGGATCAAATTTAGATCGATGAGCTGAAATAGTAGATGCATAACATAAAGAACCAAAGACCTTTAATGCAGAATATGAAGGGGGTCTGTTAAACAGTAAGTCAAAGGGAGTGGAATGATTAAGAAGTGGAGAAGGCAAGCGATTAATCAGAAAAACAGCATGAGAAATCGCAAAACACCAATATGACTTAGGAAGATGAGCTTGAAATAAAAGAGCTCTAGCCACATTTAAAATATGTTGGTGTTTCCTTTCCACAATACCATTTTGTTGAGGGGTTTCAATACAAGATGTTTGATGAATAATGCCCTTGGATTTGTAAAATGATTCCATAAAAAATTCTAGACCATTATCTGATCTGAGAATCTGGATTTTAGCATTATACTGAGTTTCAACAAAAACAGCAAAATTCTGAAGATGAACCCGAACCTCAGACTTAGATTTCATAGGAAAAATCCAAGTAAAACGACTAAAATCATCCACTATGGTTAAAAAATATTTAAAACCTCTAATAGAAGTAATAGCAAAAGGACCCCAAATATCTGTATGTATTAGAGAAAAAATTTTATTACTTGAAGATGTGCTTACAGGAAATGACAATCGTTTTTGCTTAGCCATATGGCATACATCACATGGAACAGGTTTCGTACAACAAGGAATAAAAGGAAATTGCTGATGTAAAATTCTTAGAACATAAGGAGTAGTATGACCTAAACGGTGATGCCACAAATCAAAAGAAGCTTCAACTGAAGGTAAGGGAGTGGTTGTAGGTGTAGAGACTTCAGCTGAGAGCATAGGAGTGGTTGTAGGTGTAGTAGTGGTAGCTATCATTGGTACAGGATTGAGGAAATATAGGCCTTCAAAAGCTTCAGCTGAACCAATCATCTTCCAATGAGAAAGCTCCTGGATATAGCAAACAGAGGACAGAAAAATAAAACAACAAGGAATGGCGTGAGTCAGCTTAGAAACTGATAGGATATTGAAAGCAAAGTCTGGGATGTAAAAGACATTGTGAAGGATTAAAGAATGAGAAATACGTACAGTACCAGAAATCGTAGCAGAGAGATAGCTATGATTAGGAAGTTTAATAGGAATAGGTTTAATAGAATGATAATCTGAAAAACAATCTAGGGAATGACAGACATGATCTGTAGCACCAGTGTCAATAATCCAAGAATTTTTAGGGGAAAAATTAAGAGGAAGAACTGATATACCTGGATCTTTATGAGAAGAAGAAATATTATGAACAGATGGAACAGATGTTGATGAAGGAGAGGCAGCGGAAGTCTTCTGAACCAGATCAAGAATCTTTTGATATTGTTCTGGTGTAAACTGGGGAGGAGGAGTTGGCAAAATAGCGTCAGATGCCTTTGATTGCTCTAAAACAGAATTAGTAACTGGATCCTGAGATTGAAGATGATTAACTAATGGAGAAGCTTGATTACGAAACTTAAAACCAGGAGGAAAACCATGTTTACGATAGCATGTGTCAACAGTGTGACGAGGCCGATTGCAGTAGGTACAAAATTTCTCATTAGCAGAACCACGTCCAGAACCACGACCAGAATTATAACCAGAATTAGAATTAGAATGAGAAAGATTCAAAGGTCTCGGTGGTCCTTTGTTGAACAACACAACAGATGCACCCTCAATTCCAATCGGCATCTCTCTTTCTTGTTGTAAGAGCATAGAAAACACTCTATTCACAGAAGGTAGTGGATCTAACAACATAATCTGAGACTTAACTACTGCAAATCGCTCATTTAGACCTTTCAAAAATCTCAAAGTGTAATCGTTTTCACGATATTTCACACAAGAACAGGTAAAATTGCATGGACAACGTGTAATAGGCCTAAGAGTTACGTATTCATCCCAAAGTATTTTGAGTTTGGTGTAGTAGTCACTCACAGATAAATCTCCTTGTCTGAATGAAAACATATCATCTTGAAGTTCAGCCACTCGAAATATATCACTTTGTGCAAATCGGTCTTTCAGATCCGTCCAGATGTCATACGCCTTGTCCATCCAGAGAATACTCTGAGCAATCGTTGGAGAAATTGCTCTAACCAGCCACGAACAAACCATCGTGTTACATTGCAACCAAGCCGAGTAGGTCGGACTCGAGATCGACGGAATCAGAATCGATCTATCCACGAATGCTAGCTTGTTCTTCGATTGAAGCGCCATCCGCATAGATCTCGACCATGTATGATAATTTGGTCCTGTGAGAACCGGATTAACCAGAACCAATGATGGATTTTCATTGGGATGAAGATAATATGGACTCAACAGATTTGGGGAAGAATCGGAGGAAGATCCAGCGATTGAACCACCAGCATCGGAATTGGAAGCCATGGTGACAGATTTGCTCTGATACCATGAAACTTTGCAGAATCAGTGAACAAAACAGCGAAGAATCAGTGAACAAAAGAGCTAACCAAGCAGAGAACAGAGAACAAAACAGAGAACCATCCTCAGATCGAGAAAGAGAGAGAGAGAAGGAAGGAGAAAGTAAAGTGAATATTAAACTGAGAAAAGAAAATTCATTCCGTCATTTTTCCTGTACATCCATTTAACCTATATAGACCAATACTCACTCTTTGTACACGTGGCAATTATACATGTCAATCGGTTATAACAAATAACAAATTAAATATCAATTACTAAAATCCTAACTACCCATTTTCTTTCTTGTTACAATTTGTCAGGTATCTGGAGATTTGTCATATAATAGAAAGATAAATACTCAATTTCACGTTGAAAAAGGCCTAGGATATAGTTACCTTCAGATTTTTTTAAGGCTATATTTACTAAAACTTGGCCAAACTCAAATACTCAACACTGAGCAGAATATTACGCGCATCACTTGAATCAATGATTTTTCCCCTTTGTTTTCATGAAAGGTTTTCAAAACAAATGAAACAACGTGAAACCTACAAAAAGTAAAATCCACAAAACGCACTTGAAAAAAATAGAATGCATCCATACCAAACTTTTAACAAGCAATGAGAAGTTACAACTTGTTGCTAACATATGTATGTTTATTAGCAGGTCACAAAACTCAAGAGTCTATGGGAAAAAATGCTAGAGTTCGGTTGGGGCTATATTTCAAACTGATGAATCCCCAAAATAAAACAACCTAAAGTTTTTTCATTGGACAATAATTATGGGAGGTAACAGTACGTACACAAGAAAAAGGGATGGTGCAAAGGAAGGCCAAAAAGAAATTCTTAATTATAATGCCAGAAGAGTAAAAATGAGGCTACAAACATCGACCTTCAAAAGAGAAAACCTGGTTGACGCATTCCGATTGGGGCATTCACATTACAAAAGGGATTAGAGTTATTTAAACATATATACTTTACAAAAAAAAAAAAAAAAGGGTGCATCACCAAATATTTTGGAGTGTTAAATGCAACTGAAAAATACTTTAAGTAGATGAATCTTAACTCTAGAGTGAATAATTTATTTTTCATATTTATTATTATAAATAAAATTGTATATTTTAGTCAAGTGGCCTAATTTTATTTTATTTTTGAAATGAGAAGTAACAAAAAAAACTTGACACTACAAATTGCCAATCCAACCCCGTGGTTGGTCAAAATATTCGGAAAATCGTCGCCTAAAAAAATCCAGCACTTGAAAATGACATATCCCTGGTGCAGAAAAAACAGAACGAAAGTGACATGAGCCATATATCCACGGTGCCGATGTCATTCCGTTTATCCTCAATGTGAAGAACGTTAAGAACAAAATATCCAACCCAACAGAGTTTAACGCGTTAACACGAGATTCATAGGATTATATTAACGATTGATTGATAATTGTCATTGAAGTGACATTGTGACCCATGATTCTGACAAGGGCACAGGACACAATAGAAGCAATGGGACCAAGTTCGTTCATTTGGGAAGGAATTAGTTAAGATCCGGCTGTTTGTTGCGAGTTTCTAGTTACTGTTTACCTTATAATTGTCCATTTAGCATTATAGATATTTTTGACTTCAGATGTTGGTGTGTGATCTCTGGCATTGATAAAATTGATATTTATTTTATTTATTTTTTTTTTTAAAAAATGATGCTGGAATAATACACCATTTTTTTCTTTTGTCAAAATTCATTATTTTTTATAAGCACATGTATCCAATATTAGAAAAAATCCTGTTCAGATGCTTGGTAACCTGTTATAAAGGATGTGCGAAGTTTTATTAATTTTACATACAAGTAAAACGCTTATAGGAAAACGAAATATATTTCACCATAAGGTCATCGCGCTGCCCTCCGTCGCGTGGAGGATGAGGGTCGAGTCAGAAAGCAGCGGAGATAATATCCCTCTCCTAGCGGATACAGAGAAGTCGCCGGTCGATTCAAATTCACGGGATGGGTCCATACCGGGAGCTGTATTTAATGTCTCAACTACCATGATCGGTGCCGGAATCATGTCGATTCCGGCGACAATCAAGGTACTGGGCATAGTTCCGGGGTTCTTAGTGATCGTCTTGGTGGCGCTGGTAACGGATATCACGGTGGAGTTTATGCTGAGGTACAGCGGCTCCGACAAATCAATCACGTACGCCGGCATGGTAAGCGAGTCCTACGGAAAGCTGGGATCACTGGCCGTTAAAATATGCGTCATCATCACCAATCTGGGAGTCCTTGTCATATATTTTATCATCCTGGGTAAGTTCGTCTTCACTCGATCCATATCCCATAGATCTGTCTTCACATGCTTGTTTGATCTAATTGGAAGCCATTTGAACCCTAGTGTTTGGTGGGAAGGGACTTCCGGCACTTCAAAAAGCTAATTAAGGGGGTTTAATTCTTTGCTAGTTTAGACTCAGAGCCGAGAGCGTAGAGGCAGAGAAAACTTTTTTAAAAAGAAAACACACAGAAAATCCCCTTTTGATTCAGGAAGAATAACCAGTCCATGACCTCTCTGTTTTGCAAACTTGCGGGTGTTTTCTTGGAACCGGTTTCGGTGCATTTGCTCGTCTCACCGATCGGATTTTATTTTTATTTTTTAAAAAACTATTTTAATTAATAAAAAAGAGATATTATTACTTTTGTTACTACAAATGTTACTGTCTCTTTTTTATCGTTAAATCAAAATTTTTTTACCTATAAATCACCTGTTTAAAAAAATAACATATCAATTATCCAGATCAGTTCAAATGGGACAAGCAAATATAGGCAGTAAAACCGATTCCTGTTTTTTTCCCTTCCGGTGAACACCAAAAACAGAAAATCATATTATTATTACTCATATCCGCATCTGTACTATTATTTAGGAATGGAATTACAATAGCCACATCTATCTCTTTATTTTATTTTTTAAAGAAAAAAGCTCTGTGGCAGCTTTCTTGGTTGGTTGTTGGACACTGTCCTAGATTGACCCTGCGAGTACTACGAGGGCGTCTCAATCAGTGTGCATCGGATTCCGCCTTAACCAGCTCATTCAACGACTCATTTTAAGATGAGTAGGAGAGCTCTTCCTATCTTAATTATTTTACTTTTTATTTTCTGAACAAAAATTATTTTAATGGTTAAAGAATTTAAAATAAACATAATCTCTGACCTAATATTTTTAATTTTTTTTTTTAAAAAAATGCTTCTTTATTTAGAAACCGGCAATTAGAAAAAAATTAAATGTGGACTGTGGAAATGTGATCTGTACAGGATAAGCAGGGGAGACTGGATGCTCCATTTTGGATGAGGATTGAGGATTCACTCATCCCAATCCAGGATTGTGTTAATTAATTGATGACTAGTATAATTATTATTGGTAAAAGGATGACGAAGATTTTGGTAAATGGCAATTGATTGGCAGGAGACGTGCTGTGCGGGAGGGCGTCAAAAGGAGTGGATCAGGTGCATGCGGGTGTAGTGCAAGAATGGTTGGGCTTTCACTGGTGGACCTCCCGTCCCTTTGCCCTTCTCCTCTTCTCCGTTTTCCTCATTCTGCCTTTCCTACTCCTCCGCCGTATGGGTCTGTATCCTCCCTCATATTCTTTTTTTTTTTTTTTTTTCAAACATTTAATTTTGAACTCACTAATCCACACACTCCCATCTGTCATTTGTATATTCTGTTAATGCTGTACTTGTTCAATCTTACTTTAATCTCTTAAAGCTAGGAGCCATTTCACATCATATCTCTTGTGCACGATCGATCTAGTGTATCATTTCTAACGGCCATACAGATTCACTGAGCTACAGTTCTGGCATTTCAATTCTTCTGGCACTGGTGTTCGTCGCCATAAGCTCGTCCATGGCATTTTACGCCTTGTGGTCCGGCGAATCTCAATCTCTGCGAATTTTCCCCGATTTCTCTCAATTCTCCGTCCTTGATATAGTCACCACCATCCCCGTCTTCGTTACCGGCTTTGGATTCCACCCCTACGGTACCTCCTCATCATTGATCGATTGTCAATACATACATGTGCACACCCATGAATCTGTAATATTAACAGATATAGATGTTTTGAGCAGTTCATCCAATAAGAGCAGAGTTGCGAGAAGCCGGGGATATGAGAGTGGCAGTGCGTTATTCATTGATAATCTGCGTGGCCATTTACTTTGCCACCGGGTTCTTCGGATACCTGTTGTTCGGAGACTCCATAATGACGGACATGTTGGTGAACTTTGATCAGAGTTCCAATACCCATGCCGGGAGATTGCTGAACGACGTCGTGCGGCTCAGCTACGCCCTGCACCTGGCGCTGGTGTTCCCCGTCATAAATTTTACCCTGAGGCTCAACATAGACGAACTCTTGTTCTCCCAAGACGACAACAAACCCGAGCTGGCATCCAACACCCCTCGCTTCCTGGGCCTCACGTTGAGTTTGTTCGCCTTCACCTACGCGTTGGCCGTGGCTATTCCAAATATCTGGTATTTCTTTCAGTTCTTGGGCTCCACCACCATCGTGTCGCTCGCCTTCATTGTCCCTCCCGCCATCATTTTAAGGTACTACGACTGCTCATTTTTAGGCTTTCTCATCATTTTAGCTATGCAACTGTGATATTAATAATGTGTTGGTGGGCAGGGATATATATGGTATCGCAACCACAAAAGATCGAGTCTTGGCAATTGTGGTGGCTCTGTTGGCTGTTGTGACCAGCGGAGTTGCTATTTGGACCAACTTGTATACTTGACCTCCACTGAACAGACAAATAAATTCGATATCATATCGTCATTCCATGCACGTCTATTTGATTGTTTTTTGTCATTTAATTAGTTAAATATTACTAGAATGTACACTCAAGATCAAAGGGATAAGTATTAGATATTCCCAGTTGGACTTTGTTTTAAATAATACGTACAAGGAGCACAGTCACATCATTCTGATGGGTTAGGTTGTCTTTTAACACAGCGGAGATGCTTCAAAGGGATAAGTCCTGATGCTGATCTCCAATAATTATGAATCAATGCATGCGGTGGTGGGTCGGCAAGCAAATAAATAAATGGATACGGGTCGATCGAAATCAACGACTCACACGTTCTTAGCGTGAGGGGATAGAATGATGCCAAAAGCGTATAATGCACGGCACCATATTCTTAATGTGCCGAAATAAAACCCTGCTTAATCATGGAATTTCATTTTTACGAATATTTTTATAGACCGCGAGATTATATATATATAGCACGGGCTTTTTCACCAATATAAGAACAAAAAAAAAAATATTTATCAGAGTAAGGCACTATACAAATTATTTACCAGAGTAAGGTTCACGCCACTGGTGGTGCAGGGGACCCCACGCCACGTCAGTGGCGTGAAACAGGTCCACGCCACCGGCTTGGACCTAGTGGCGTGGACCAATCAGAGCCTCTGATACATACTTTTTTTAAAAAAAAAAAAATTATATGTCAGTGGCGTAAACCCTGTTCACGCCACTGACGGCGCACCCTGGCCCCACGCTACCATTTGCATTACTTTGGTAAATAGTTTGTACAGTGCATTAACCCGGTAAATATTTTTTTGTTGTTCTTATATTGGTGAAAAAGCCTATAGCACGCTGAACTTTCTTCACAGATGACTTCTTTTAATTACTTGACTTGATGTATAATCCAAACAATTAAGCATGTGTTTGTATCATTATTTCAATGTGATGTCACTTTTTTCTCTATGATCTGCGGTCATCTTTTTCTCCCAATTTAAGTTTATGTAAAATTAATTTCACTAGTAATCTTCTCTCCTCTGCGAGAGTCTCCTCCTCCTCGTGAGGTCCCCCTCGTCTGTGAGTCCCGTTTGGCTGTCTTCTTGGTGAGCCGGTCAAAGTACTTCCCTTCCTCTACTGTGTCTTGGTTTTGTATTGGGAGGGTGGTCTTTCTTTGGGTGAAGCCTTTCTGGTTTCTTGCTGTGTGTGTACTATGGAAGTGGGACAAAGCAGTCACATTAAGGTTCCTAAACAGGTGGAGCTGGACCTCAATCAAACAGTGGAAAGTCCTGCTGGAACCTTGGTTGGCCGGATTGAAGCGACCAAAAAACTGAATATTCCAACAGTGATCTCCATGATCAAGAAAGGGTGGCATTTGGGGGACGAGTTAGAGGTTCATGAGCTGGAAAGAAACAACCTAACCCTCCTTTTCCGGTTTAAAAAGGTGGAAGATTATTCAAGAATCCTAAAGGGAAGGCCTTGGTCTGTGCTTGGATATCTGTTGAACCTCCAGATTTGGAAAGACTATATGGTTCTTGAGGATGTGGATTTTAACTGGACTCCCTTTTGGCTGCAATTTCATGGACTTCTTATTGAAGCATTTAATGGTCCTAATGCTATAAAACTTGGTAAGGCTGTAGGAATTCCGGTCATGTATGAAACTCCTATGGTGGATGGGAAGATGACCCGTAGCTTTGTCAGAGTAAGGACTCTTCTTCAGCTAAATGCTCCTCTCACGGCTGGGGTATGGGTTCCGAGGAAGAATAGTAAACCGGCTTGGGTCTTTATTAAATATGAGCGTTTACAAAGTTTTTGCTTCCAGTGTGGCTGTATTAAGCACGACAGTGGTGGCTGTAAAGAACCTTTAGCTTCGAAGGGTGCTAGGGCGGTCAACGAGTTCGGAAGCTAGATGTGTACTCAGGCAACGCGAACTTATGAGGATGTTTTAGAAGTTTGCCAAGTGGGCTGGCCGGAAGTTTGCGAGGCTGATAATGAGATCCATAATGGGTTCCGTGGAAGCTCCATATCAGGGGACTGGGCTGATTCTTCTGGTTTGGTTTCATCTGCGAATCCGTTACTTGGCCTTCCGTGTGCCAATGCGGTTGTTGACGGTGATCAGATAGGAGAGAAGGTTTTGACAGGGGAGTTGACGGAACCATCTTCTTCGGCTGTTTCTACGACGGAAGTCCTCCTCAGACGGTGTGCTCCGGTGAAGTGTATGGGAAAGTGGGATGACCGGAGTTTGTCCAAACGAGGTTTCCCCCCAACGGTAGCCTCTGTCCAAGGTCCTGCTGTGAATACTGCCATGGGTCAGTCATCGCCGAAAGTAGCTGTGGAGATGGTGACATCGCATGCCGGGGATGACGTGGGAAGAGAGGTGAACTCGCTGGCAGGTGAAGGGGATCCTATGTTTGGAACTTTGCAAATTGGTGATGGGCTTCATGTGTTGGGCCAATGTTCAAATATGGCCATGCGGGACCCGTGGAGAATGAGAGATGAAGAATCCAAATTGTTGGCTGAGCACCTTGAAGTTGGGCCCCTCTCGCTGGGCCTTTGCTTTAATATGGGTATGTTTCATCAATTTAAATTGCCTATTGGATCTAATACTTTCTTGCAGGATGAAGGAGCAATGAACACCAATCCCAGCCAACCCTTCCCCTCGGATGGCGTCTTTACCTCTCAAGATAAAGACTTTATTTCTAATTGTCCAACTACCTCTGTAGAGTCAGATGAGATGAATTCCGCTAAAGCGGTTATTAAAGAGCCTGAGACACCTAATGATGTGCAGCCTTATAAAGTGGAATTCCCAGAGGATAATCCGGTGCATCAATCTGTTATTTCTGGTATGGAGCACTCCTCTGTAGCTGCTGTGACTTTGGGGGTGAGGGGAATTAATCTCAAGCGCCCTTGTGATGAGGAATTGGGTGTGGAGAGGAGTAAAAAATGCAGATTATTAGCTATTGAACCTGCGATGGAGATAAGTAAAGAAAAGAAATCTGTGGCTCACTGTCATAGAAGGAAAAATACGAACGTTCGGTCCGTTAAAAAATTCATGCGGTGCACGAGCCTTACAGCTGTCCAAGGTTCAATTAGTAAGGGTGGTGGTTCATCTCAAATTGTTTGTCCGGAGAGCAGGATGGTTGAAGATAATAAATATTTGAAGGAGTCTGATCTGTTGCCTCATCAAAACGCCGGTGGTTGGATGGGACCAACCACTGGTTCGCCATGAATCTGTTAGCTTGGAACTGTCAAGGTTTGGGGTCAGCCTTGACAGTGAGAAATTTAAAGGAAGAATGTGTCCGGAAAAAAACCCCATTTACTTTTGGCCTTAGATTTGGGTAATGATAAGGTCATTTTTGAATTGGATTGTCTTCCTCTGTTTTCCTGTGTTTGTGCCAAGTCTCCAGACTCGTATGACTGGCGGTGTAGGAGCATTATCCATGATATTGTTGGTCTTCTGTCCTCTATGGTTGGGTTTTCCTTGTCTTTCTCCCCGAGAGGGGGCAATTGTGCTGCGGATCTTCTTGCAGCTGATGCTTATAAAGGGGTGTGCCCGATTGGGTGGGTTCATCAACCAGCACCTGCTTTGCTTTCTCTTCTAACCTTGGACGCTCAGAAGACTTGTTTGTCGGGGGATACTCCTTTGCTCCCCCAGTCCTCTCTTGGATGGTGGCTTACTTTATGGTTTCTTTCTTTCCTTTTGTATTGTTTGGTGGTTGTTGTTCCTCGTCGTTGTTTCTTTTCCTCTTATTCTATGTTTCTGCTGCTGTATTTCTTCTCTGTTTGTAAGGACTCTATATTTTAGTTTAATGGAATAGTAGCATCCTTTGACCCAAAAAAAAAAAAAAGCATGTGTTTGTATAATAATAAAAAATATTTTTTGAGTCAAAACCTTCATTTAGTAAAAAATAGCCCAAACAAATTTTTTTAAAAAAAGATAAAAGCATTTTTTTCTCTATAACTATGGTAGGAATTGAGTTACCTAAACAATGTCAAATTTGCTGCATCAGAGTTTTGACTAAGAATTATGATTTTGGGTTCAAAGTTATAATTTTTCTAGAAGCTAATTTTTTTCCCCTTTTTTTTTTAAAGACATTTCCTAAAATCTATGGGGATAGGATATTGTTACAACCTTTTTTTTATTACAACCAATGTTACTACCACTTTTCCACCGTTAGATCAGAATCTCATTTACCTATATAATTTCTCTCTCCTATTAAGATTCTGATCTAACGGTGGAAAAGTGGTAGTAACATTGGTTGTAACAAAAAAAAGGTTGTAACAATATCCTATCTCAAATCTATTATCATTTCTTTTTTACATTTTCTTCAAAAACTATTTTAAAAGCTAATCGGCTAATCCAAAGAATTACGTCTCTCTCCAATCGCTTCGCTCGCAAACACTGATCCTCATACTATTTTTTATTACATAGCAGGCGCCAGCTTGCCCGGTGCTCATTCTTGCCTTTGAAGACTCATTTCCACTTTTCCTTCTCCGGTCCGCACGAGTCACTTCTTGCCCGGATAAAGGCCCCAAAAGTTCGCGGCCGACATGTCGCCGGCGGCGGGAGTAAACATCCCCCTACTACCGAAAGGGGAGGGAGCTGCCAAACCAGCATCGGTCGCCGGTGCTGTGTTCAACGTCGCTACCACCATAGTGGGCGCTGGAATCATGTCTATTCCGGCGACTGTAAAGGTTGTGGGGGTGATTCCGGCTTTTTTTATGATTTTGATCATCGCTATGCTGGCCGAAGTGTCTGTGGATTTTCTATTAAGGTTTACGCATTCCGGCGAGACGTCAACATACTCCGGCGTGATGAGGGAGGCATTCGGGCCGGCGGGCGCAATAGCCACGCAAATTTTTGTCATAATTACCAACTATGGAGCATTAATTATGTACTTGATTATTATTGGTAAGAATACATTTTCCCTTGCTAATTGGAAGCTGTTCACCTTTTTTGTCACATTTGGAAGATGTTCGTCTTAGCGTTTGTTGCTTAACCCAGTTTCAGTTTCAGGGAGGCATTTCGGACTGGCGTTTGTTGCTAAACCGAAAGGTGTGCATGAACTAGTTGCTAAGGTCTATTGTCAACCCCTTCCAGACTTGGGTTCTGACATGGAGTCAAGAGAACCCATGTCCAATACCATAACTTTTAGACATGTAATAAAACAAGATCATGAATTAGTTTCTCAGTCCTAAAGCTATATAGCATAGATACTTCGATCTTGACATTATACAGGCCA
This sequence comes from Acacia crassicarpa, assembly GCA_034222035.1. Classification (NCBI taxonomy): domain Eukaryota; kingdom Viridiplantae; phylum Streptophyta; class Magnoliopsida; order Fabales; family Fabaceae; genus Acacia; species Acacia crassicarpa. The sequence continues at coordinate 1,316,374 of JAWXYG010000004.1, forward strand.
CTAAATGGAATAAATGGGTTCTATACATTTTTGCGTACCATGGAATTGGATAATTGAGAACCATAATACAGGGTCTTGATGCCTGAGAAGTGCGGAAAGCATTTTATTAATTCAAATACTAACGTTATTTATGATAATAAATCATTTCCTTCTAATTCTGTGATAACAATTGATCTAATATATTTTTGATTCAAGGTTCCTGAAACTATCTCTTGGTTTTGACACTTTATTAAGTCTACATCCTCTTATTTCCTGCTCAGGAGTGGATTTAATTATAATATATAAATTGCTATGCATTGGGAATACGTTGCATAGCATGAGTTTAAGGAAATATCATTTTCCCAGTGTATGGAAATACATACAACCTATCGTTCTTTTTCTTGCATCATGCATTGTGTATGTGTGTGTTGCTTGATGCATCTCACCAAGTTTCAGATTGTTATCAGATTCAATACTTAGTTTGAGTCATGTCTAATTCTGAAATGTAAAATTTAGCTTTTTCAACCAAGCCCATTAACCCGGTTTAAATGGGGAATCGTAAAGCTTTATTAAACATTCTTTTGTATAAAGAAATATTTAAGCTGCTGAATTAGTTGAATGATTTTTGGGTTGTGGGCGGAAGATATCTTTGCCCTATAGGTAATTGTGAACTTATCTTGACGTCCAATTAATATTTGATATACTGAACAGGGGATGTGCTCTCTGGAAAAGGTGAGCATTTGGGCATTTTGCAACAGTTGTTTGGAGTTCACTGGTGGAACTGTCGGGAATTTGCTCTACTTGTCACCCTAGTCTGTGTTATGCTTCCATTAGTCTTCTACAGACGAGTAGGTCAGTTCACTTAAAAATTATGGTCTGAGATGAGATTTGAGAGCATGACATGCTTTCTTGTAATTCAAATTGAAGAGAGTAAGAGACTGTGGAGTAACTCTCACAACATCCTATGTTTAATTAATTGTCATATTGGTTTGCCAGAGTCTTTAAAGTTCAGTTCTGCAATATCCACTCTTCTAGCGGTGGCATTCGTTGGCATATGTTCAGGGATGGCAATAGCTGCTCTGTTCGCAGGCAAAACACATTTTCCAAGACTGATTCCACACTTGGACGAGCAGACCTCTTTCTTTGATCTGTTTACAGTTGTTCCAGTCATAGTCACAGCTTTTACATTTCATTTTAATGGTATATAACTTGGCTTCCACTAGTGAATTTGCCCGCTTCTTCAGGACATTCCTAGAGAATTTCTGAGTTTAACATTTGGTTGTATTTGTAGTACATCCGATTGCTTTTGAGCTTGCAAAGCCATCGGACATGGGGACAGCAGTTCGAATAGCAATAGTGCTTTGCGCAGTCATCTACTTCTCCATAGGCCTGTTTGGGTACCTCTTATTTGGGGATTCAATCAAGTCAGACATTCTTATCAATTTTGATCAGAATGCCAAGTCTGCAGTTGGTTCGTTGCTCAATAGTGTAGTCCGGATAAGCTATGCGGTTCACATTATGCTAGTGTTCCCTCTCCTGAACTTTGCTTTGAGAACCAACATAGATGAACTCCTCTTCCCCAAGATGTCTCAGCTGGCCACTGACAAGAAGAGATTTGCGGCCATCACTCTGGTGCTGCTTGTCTCCATCTATCTTGCTGCCATAGCCGTCCCAGATATTTGGTTCTTCTTTCAGTTCATGGGATCAACATCTGCCTTGTGCCTTGCCTTTGTTTTCCCCGGCGCTATTGCCCTGAGGTATTCCATCTCTCTTCATTTAAGTCCATTCCCATTTGGTTGGGGCGTCTGCAAAGCCTTGTCTAATTTTCCTTGGTTGGCAGGGATGTTCAGGGTATATCGACAAGAGGGGACAAAATCATCGCACTGGTAATGATTATCCTGGCTGTAGGGACTAGTGCGGTTGCCATTTCCACCAACATATATAATCTCCTTCACTAGCAAGTCATAAGCTGTGCTTTCTTCCTTTTCTCTTTTAACTTTCCTCTTTACTGAAGCTTTATTCGTCAAAATGGAAGGGGGAAAAGAAATGCTACTGTCAGAGAGAATGGGCAAAGACGTGTACGCCAGTGGGGGGTGGCTGTGTAGTTGTTTGTGGTTTGTTGAAAAATTGAATGCAAGTTGTAGAATAATCAAAATATTGCGAGTATTACGACCATGGAAAAAATCAAATGTCTAATATATACGAATGTTGGCGTCGTTGACCATAATGATTAAGACTTCAAGTTGAGGAATGCACGGATGAAAACTAATATAAACGATGGATCCCTGCGTAGATCTATTTTGAAAAGCTTTTCTTAATCTGTGATTTATGCTTAAATTGTTATTTATACTATTTAGATGCGTTCGAACCTGAATAACTTGCCCCAGCACGGCAGGGTAATATTTAAGCTTTTAAAAATAATATGCCAAAAAAATCATTAAAGAACAAAAATGACAACACTTTCCAAAATGACATTAAATATGATTGTTGATATTTGATTTTCCTGTCTATGACTATGATGTTGCTCCATCATCTTGAAGCTTTCTTTATTGAACAACCATCGTCCTGAAGCTTTCAACATGTATACAGAAGAACCAGTTTTCTTGCTAAGCAAAAAGGTTTACAGGGAGAGTTAAATTAATCCGAACGGTTCAGATATGATTTTAGATAATCTAGACGCCTAAATCTAAGTTTTTTTTAAATGATTTTTAAATAAAAAAATCATTTTCTTAATAAAATGATAGTTAAGAGATTATCTTTTTTTCTTTTTTTAATTCTATTCCTATTAAAATAATATTTTGAAGAAAATATAGAATTTTAAAAATTCAAATCTAACAAAAACTTGATAGGTCAAAACTTTAAGCCTAAAAAAATTCCGCAAGTGCACGGGCCGTATCAAGTAATAAAGTGATAAGAAAAGTATCGTTCCTACGAGGACTTAGTATCACAACCTTTAGTTAAGCATTAATTTCACAATTTCGTTTAAGTTGAGTAAAACAAATTGAATTTAATTAAGATAAAGAAAAACAAATCAAAACTAAAATAAAAATAAGAAAACTACCACAATAATCAAATGAGCAACCTAGAGTCACTAATCCCTTATTTGATTCTTATATTTTATCCCCACTAAATTAACTTTGACTAAATTTAATCAGCTAATCTAGAGTATTAATGTTTATAAGTGCCTGTCGGTCCACTTATACACCTACCTCAAATAATTATACAATGTCTCACACAATTAATTAAGGTGCAATTCAAATCGGGCTCACTTTAATTTGACTATGCGGAGCTTCTAGGTATATGTCTATCCTAGACGCAAATTAGATTAAAACCTAACTTCACGTTAATTAAATTTAAATCTAATTCCACATTATTTAATCCCAATGTCAATTTAGGATTCCCTCTTTCAAGTCCAACCCTAAATCCCCAAAACATGCTCAATGGTGATCAGTCAATAAGCAATAACAATGAACACGGGATTAAATAAACTGAAATAAAATTAAGCAAAATTAACAAGTGGGAATAATCTCTAAAACCCAAACAAGTTCATAGATTCTTTAGGTTGCAAAAGAAAATTAGCCACACATGGCTTTAATAAAATCCATAACAAAAAGATAAGAATTCAGGTTCAAAGAAGAAGAAGAGAGAGGAAAGAAAGATTCTCCGTCGCCTCCACAGTCCTTCCGTCCTTCTGTGGAAATGATGAAGAGAACTGAAACACTCAGCCTCTACTCCTCTGCTCCTTCGTTCCTTATCGTTCTGCGTCTCCCGATCTTTCTGCTCCGTCCTCCTTTTGCTTGTCTCTGCTTCCTTATTTATAATAATTTAGATCTTGGGTCATTGATTCTCTTTCACTTATTACAAAGATATCTCATATCTTGTAATTTACTTCATCAGATCACACAATTGATTTTGTTTCTATTTTTCTTGCATGAGACCACTGAATTTGACTGATTGCATATCCTCTTATTGCTTTTTCTACTTCATTCCAAATCAGCTAATATTTCCTGCACAATAAAAATAGGATATAAGTAGATTTTATGTCGATTTATTCTTTGATCCCAAGTTTCATTCAATTATGGAAACGTTATAAAAGATAATTAAATAGGTATATAATATCAATAATTCCAATTAAATCTCATAAAATATACACCTATTTAATCATAAAATATATACTCATCACCGTCTAAATTAAATACGACGATCCAAATATGCTTAGCTATCCTTAGTAACCTTTTTCCTTAGCAGAGAACGAGTTCGGAGTTCCTATACGGAAATCTTACAATAGAGGTAAGCTGAATACAATGCGTTTCTTTTCTTCAAAATTCAAATGCATAGAATGATGGGCTTGCTCCATAGATAAGCTTTGATCGGCCCACACACCGCCTAATGCCTTCCTCTGCCCGTCTCTGTGGGATCCACACTTTGACTATTCAACCAGGAACCCAGTCAACGTTGGACCCAACAACATAATGACGTCCGCCTCCCACAAATTAAACCCTTATTTTTATAAGAATGATTATCATGATAATCTCTCTCTCTCTCTCTCTCTCTCACACACACAGCTGAAACTCCCACCGAAAAAACGTTTTAAAAGATGTAACTCTCCTTCTGCATACTTCACTTAAATCCAGTTGCGAGACTGAGGAGGGGCTAAACATGACGCAATTGTGTGGATCCAGAAACGGACATACGCAAACAGATGAAAGAGCCTCGAGAAATATCAGAGTTAGAAAGGACCTACATGCTAAGCATTAAGCAAAGACGCAATCCTCCTCCTCTGCCATATTCTGTGGCTTTTGATCGTTTGCTAGCTAAATAAGGAGGGTGGATTTTGGCGACTTGCTTGACATGTGAAGCAGCAAACGACAAATTCCACCTCGTGTTCCTTTAACATCTGCTCCACTTATCTCTCTCTCTCTCTTTATCATCTATTCTATTACATGTCATTGCCAAGAAATCCAGATTCTCTGCTTTTGTTCTTGATGGACCTAAATGTATGCATCTTCTTGACAGGTCATTATATCTTTCGATATGCATGTCGTAGTATAATGTAATCCATCTTAGAGTTTAAATGTACAGGTAACGGAATTTTATGCTGTAGACAGGGACAAACTAGTACAGCTGTCCATTTTTATCTATTTGCAGAACTTGTTCTCCTGATCAATGAAGCACACAACACATCACACACATACACGCACTCTTGGGAAGGAATATGTAACTAGCTACCTCTAGCTATAATTAGGACTATGAATATTGCCCTCGCAGCAAACACATGCAGAGATGAGCATAATACAGCAACCTAAATTGGCTTAGCTACCTTGTTTGTATTATCTTAGTACAGATTCCGGCAGCAATTAACATGCATGTGTCTCCATCTCCTTGTCCACCAACAACTCAAATCATCCTTATCACTCCACACTTTATACTTTTATTGGCAGCAATTAACATGCATGTGTCTCCATCTCCTTGTCCACCAACAACTCAAATCATCCTTATCACTCCACACTTTATACTTTTATTGGCAGCAATTAACATGCATGTGTCTCCATCTCCTTGTCCACCAACAACTCAAATCATCCTTATCACTCCACACTTTATACTTTTATTAAATTTTGTTTCCATTGTCACTTTGGCAAGCATGTGAATGTACTTTCCCAAAGTTCAACTCACGTGACTTCTCCTTGCTCGCTACTTAATTACCTAGCAACCGCATTATATTGCTGTGCAGGAATCCTAGAATACTGCTATTACTATTATGCTATGCATTTTACAAACACTGAAATCTATATAGCAGTACTTACACATTAGCCTACCATAAGCAAATTAATGTTAATAAGGATCCTACAACATTAAGAGGCTCCTCTTTTAGTTAGACATTGAGATTAACTTGAAAAGAAGTTTAATGTCATATCTAACACAATTTATTGCGTCAGTGTACATATTAATTAGTCTTGCCCCCTGCATATATCCTTTCATATACATACTCAGACTATGTTCTCTCATCAGCAGGACTTTTAAGTTTTCACTCCCACTTGTAGTTTTGAGCCTAACAACTTTTACAATATATCTGTATTTTTAAATTCAAAGGACAGACATTGCATATATATATCTTTCACAATTATTTGGCATGTCACGAGAAACTTTTTTAATAAACATAATAATATTCTATATATCTGCATGATTGGAGTCTTAAAAAAATTTGTGTTTTTGGTTTTACTTGTGCCCATTTGTTCACAGGATCAATAATATTATGCAGTCAGACAGCCGAGCGCGTATAGATGTCAGAATCAATACATAGTCCCATCATATCACATAATTAATTCAGGCAAATTAAAAGTGGAGTCCCCCCTACAACGTTTTGGATTCCTCTATTAAATTTATGAAGTTCTCTAATCTTAATATCATAAACTACGTTAATAAAAAATGCCAAGATTAAAATCTTAAATGTCTAAAAGAGATGTTGATTCATGAATATTATTTTTCTTAAAATAACAATGATAGGCACAAAAGTATCAATAGTGTTAGGACTTTGGATTAAAAGACTAAAAATATATTTTATAAAACCCAATAATAAAACTGAAATCATGTATGAAGTTTGAGAATGAAATTCTCACTAGCATATATGTTAGAGTAATCAAATGTAATATTATAGGTATGAAGTTTGAGAATGAAATTCTCACTAGCATATATGTTAGAGTAATCAAATGTAATATTATAGGTATGAAGTTTGAGAATGAAATTCTCACTAGCATATATGTTAGAGTCATCAAATGTAATATTATAACTAATAGCCAACATGCATATATGCGCATTCTCCTATTTATTCCCTCCCTCTCCTCCTAACTCTCACACGCACACATGCACATCATACTCATTGTACATGAAACACGTGCGAAAAAGAAAGATGTCAAAGTCCAAAACAGAATCTTCTTAGTTAACTAGCTAGTCTCCAACTTTCTTGCGACTAATATTCCTCAAGAAGACCACCACTCACCCCCTTTGATCAAGAGAGAGGGACACTGCGCACCCTCCAGCTAAAATTACTCAGGAATACGTTCTTTTCGTTCGGAGAGAAAGCCTTGCTTCATTTCATTTTCATTCATTCTCAACCACCCTTCCATGCATATATACTTTCTCTTCCAATTCATATTCTCAACCACCAAATCGTGGGATAAGCTTAATAATATATATCTTGTTCGATTATAAAAGACTTTTTACAACTCAATTATTGGTTTCTGAAGCAAATGGCAAGTTGAAAACAAATATGTGATTTTGACTGAAATGAAACCAACAAGAACATAATGGCTCTGTTTGGCATGGCTTAATTTGGGGCTTTTTAGTACAAAAAATTCAGTAGCTTTTAAGCTACTGGACCACTGAAAAAAAAACATGAGCCAACCTTGTTTGGACAGTGAGTTACGTTTGATGGGCTTTTTCCAGTAACCCAAACGCGGCTGGGCTTTTTAAACGCCCCAAATCCCAGCTTTCAGCTTAACGCACTGGTTAGACGTGTTTCTTCTTTTGGCTCTTAGCTCGACCCCTCCAGTCCCAATCTCACCGGTGGTCCCTCGTCAATGGGGATGAGCTGTGGAGTGAGCCAGCGACTTCAAATAGCAGAAAAGAGCTAACGGGCAACCAAAGTCGAAAGAAAAGAAAAGAAGCTTGTGGATTAAGATGAGAAATGACGAGCAAGATCACGTGATCGGTGTCTCTCTGGGGAGAGAAGAGTAGTCAGGAGGTATGTCTCTCCTCCTTATATGTCTCGTCCTTCTAATGATACTAGGGATTTTGATTCTGGAAGAGGTCGTGGTCATCCTAGGTCTGTCGTATCCAACAGGGGTACATCTGGTCGAGTTTTGTTTTGAAATAGAAGATTTGATGGTGGAGATCCCCTAGATAGGGCAGATAATGACGAATACTTTGGAGGTCCTATGCATTCTGGTCGACAATTTGAACTGAATGGTGATGAGAGGAGAAGATATGAGAGACGGGGACCAGTTAGATCATTTAGGCCTCCTTATAATGGTAGTGTTGGTGAGAATTTTGATGTTGATGCAGAGGATGGGCCTAGACCCTACAGATTTTGTGCAGCTGATTCGGAATTTCAAGAAAGAAGCAATTTGAGAGAAAGGGATTTTGACAGGCGCATCAAGAGCAGGCCAGCAAATATGCCACCTAGAAGAACAAGAAATATAGATGAGCAGGAAGCAAATTACAGGAATAATGGACAGGAGGTTTGGAGTGATGACGGCTTTGATGATATTTCAAGAGTGAAGAGAAAAAGATTCTAATGCTCTTGGGATATAATTTTTCCGAAGTATCTGCCGCAGAAACTTGGTGACTCTTGACAGATGCATTTTTGGGACATCAGTGAATGTTTGTTATTATAATCAATGTTGTTGATTTTCTTACCATAATTCATCAGTCTGCCCCAATTTGTGATTACATTTACAGCCGGTTGACCCTTGCCTATAACTTATTTTCTGATGAGATCTCTGCTATGAAAATTGGAAATTTTTAGACAGGCTTGTGAAAGATTTGTTCAGGAGCTCCTATTTTCACTGTAAATCTTCTGAAAACCCATCATGCCTAGTTAGTGAAAAGAGGCATGTTTATCTGAGAGTCAAGAAAGGACTATGAGGAGGCCTATTGACGTGTTTATTAATTTTTTTAATAATCATTTAACTTTTTTTTAAATTAAAATTTTTATTATCCTAATATATATAACTAATATGTATAGTAGTATTCAATATGATTCATGCCCTTTTCAGTCATTTTCTATCTTAACTGACTTTTCAAATAATAATCCAAACACTCATCAGTTAAGAAAAAAGCTACTTTTGCAAAAAGCCAGACTAACAATCCAAACACAACTCACCATTTACAACTTGACTTTTTTCCTACCGGGCTTAAAAAAAAGTCAGATAGCTTTTAAGCCACCGCTCCTACCGCCAACCCAAACAGACCCAATACCGTACTCATCAAGTTTGCTGGAATAAACTAAGAACAATTAGCTCTTGACGTATGGGGACAAATTGCTTACCTGTATTATTTTGTATTTTTGCCACATTTTCACAATACCATCAAATTCTATAGATAGCCACTACTGGGCCACGTACGATAAATCAACACATAGTTGCTAGGCTCCATGTCAATTTTTCAATGATGTGCCACTGACATCCAGTACATTTTCTAATGGTTTCCCCACACACACATGTATGTATCTACGCATTTCCTATAAACATACACAGAAAAGTGTGCATGTATCTACGCATTTCCAGTACATTTTCATTTCATACGCTTCTCGACTTCTCCACAGGACCTTGATTCACATGAATAGTTACGGATGACGATTCAGAAATATTCTATTCTATTTTATACGTGATAAAGAAAGAACACACACAGGTCAATGACAAAGCTAGCTAGAGTATCCATATATGTGGTACACATATATATGTATCCAAGAAATTAAAGCATAGTGGGGAAGAGGGCGCGAGGAGGGAAAATTATAATTGGGTCACAAGGAAAAGTTACAAGTGAGCATTAACAGAAGCCAAAAGAGAGAGTGTGTGTGTAGTTGAGAGGGAATTGAAGAAGTAGGGTTAATGGAAAGCGACAAGGAGGGAATAGGAATTTGTGTATAGAGGATATTGTTTTGTTGTGATGATTATTGAGCACACATGTGAACAGAGGTGGGTACGTTATTTGTCACTGTGGAATACAGACAACACTAGAGGCAAAAAAGAAGCCCAACAGAGACGAGCCCCTCCAATAATATATATATATACATACATCAGTATATGCTATACTTCTGTTCATACATGTGTACTATACGTGTCTGTGTATATATGTGTGTGTGTGTGTGTGCCATGCATTATGTATTCACACCAAACAAGCCTTATCTCTGAGCATTTGCAATCATCCATTTTGATCTGCAGAAATTCATCAAATATCCGAAGGTGTTTGGTTAGGATGTGCTTGCAAATTAAAAAGAAAAGGAACGAAGAAAAATAAGTGAAGGAAAAAATATGAGGAATTCTCATGGAAGAAATTAAAGTCGCCTATTTGTTCATCATTGTCTACAGTGTTATAACATATGATGTATTGAGAGCAAGCCAATAGTGTAACAAGAAACTAGGATCGGAGGGAGCGGATGCAGTCATTTTATCAGTGAGCTTGACTGCAGCATATATATATATATTCAGGCCTACTCTGAATGATCGATCTATCATGTGAAAAGCCTATTATTATAAACTTTCTACAGGAGAGGACGACCCGGGAGCTCGAAATAAAGTGGGTTTGCTCAAGGAATGACATGTTATTCCTAATGAATAATAGCTAGAACCTGGCATATATATGTGGAGCCAGCTAGATGTTATCAAGAGGGAAAGATATAAAATGAGATAGAGTGATGAGAATGATAGAATGGCACGTGTGGAGAGAGAGGGAGGAAGAGGACAAAAGAGAGGAGAGCTAAACTAAAGAGCCCCGTGAGGAGCCTTTGGAGGCATTCCCAATTGCACAACTAAACATCCTTTTGTTGCTTCTCCTTCACTTCTTTCGATGACCAGTTTTCACTATCACGAGCTCATGATTCTTCTTCTCTCATAACTCTAATACATATACATGCCAACCCCCCACCCAAATAAAAAAAATCATTTATCATATAAAATGATACTAGTTATATATAAATATATATCCTATACTAGGCATCTATTAATTCCTTTGGCTATAGATATATGTCTATATATATATATATATATTATCAACATGAATGAATTAATTGTAAGCGAAGAGATTGATGAAAATGGGAAGCGAGGAAAATTTTGGTTTTCGAAAAAAGAAAGGGTATTTTAGTAAGTTCAGGGTAATGTAAGCAGTGTATCCGTCCGTGTGAAGAAACTGATGAGAGAGGCAGGCATGTGAGAAGAAGAAATTAAACACAGGAGATCGCATAGAATTGAGAGCTTATCCCCTCTCTTTTAAAGGATCGCGCACAGAACTGTGTTCCTAGCAAAAGAAAGGTCTGAGATCGGGAAAAAAAAAAAAAAAAAGATCAAAGCAAGAAAAGGAGGTGTGGGAGAGAGAATTTAGAGAAGCCAGCAATATGGTTTCTAAAGAACAAAGCCACAAGAGAGCAGTGTTGCATGAGAAGCTTCAACTCCTTCGTTCTACCACTAACTCTCATGCTGTAATATTCTCCTGGATAACCTACCATTCCCTCCTTCTCCAAAAGAATATAATGTTCGGTTAGAAAATATCAGTGTTCTGTTACCTTGCCCTTCTCTGTTATCTCTCTCCCTATCTTTGTTATTCGAATCCATTTTTATTGATGGATCAACCGCAGGTTATTCCCTACTAACAGCCGCCGCCGCCCTCACTTGAACAATAGTTTTTTTTTTTTTTTTACCAAATCATGTTATCGGTCCTATGCTTTCTGTTCATTCAATTTTTATATGTTTGGTTCATCATTGTATTGCTTTATCTGACGAAAGAAATAAAACATAGGCAGCCCTGAAGAATAGCTTGACTTATGTTGAAATTTAGGATTGCATGATTGACTTATCATTAATTTATTACTCACTCATCGTAGAGCTAGTATTCTAGCCAATTCTGTATATAGCAGAGTGTGTGTCTGTGTGATGCGCTTATTTTATATATATATATACATATATATATATATATATATATATATATATATATTTTTTTTTTTTTTCGGTTAGCAAAACCAATTATTTTCTTATTTTGGTGGGTGGCAGCTGAACCGAACCGCGATCCTAATGGATGCCTCGAAGTACCTCGCAGAGCTAAAACAAAAGGTAGAGAGACTAAATCAAGACATAGCCACTGCACAGACTTCTAGTGACCAGAATCCCTTGCCAACGGTATTTTTTCTAATTAACTAGCTATATATCAGTCTGCTACAATTTGTTGAATTTAGTTATATCCTGGAGGACGTGTGAATCCAAAAAAATTGGTTAAGCTAGTGTTGCATATTTTTTTGAATGGTCGGTCTGTGTGCAGGTGACAGTAGAAACCTTAGAAAAGGGATTTCTTGTGGACGTGTTTGCAGCGAAGACTTGCCCGGGTCTGCTGGTATCCATACTGGAAGCCTTTGAAGGGATGGGTCTGAGTGTGCTGGAAGCTAGGGTTTCTTGTGCTGACACTTTTCGATTTCAAGCAGTCGGAGGAGAAGTAAGATACATACATATATATTATTAACATCCTAATCGATCAAGTGTATATGTTTATATGTCATTTGACGACGCAGAAGGACGAGTGGAAATTAATTAATGGAGTGAATTTGATTTGTAGGAGGAAGAAGGCGTGAATATGGATGCAGGAGCAGTGAAAGAGGTAGTGGGACAGGCGATAAAGAAATGGAGAGAGACTAGTAGAGACGAACAGTAATATATAATAGGGTTTATTATTTATCATATCACTGACATAAGATTATGTCATAAGGTTATGTCAAGTCACTCTAAAACTACGTCGTTTTGGGAGTTAGAGGAATTAGAGTATTTTTGTATTTTTGTTTTTATATTTATTATATGAATTTTATCAAAAGATCCTTCATTAATTCCCCTAACCTCAAAATTAGATTTCATTAATTCCTCAAACCCCAAAATAATATAGTTTTAAGGTGACTTGACATAACCTTATGTCAAGTGACATGACAAACGATAAACCTTATTTAATAAAACGCTTGCTTTAACATTTGAGAATATATATCTTGTGTCTTCATGTAGCCAATTAATGTGGCTCGCATTTCTTCTGATCATGAAATCAAGGCTCCATATATAAACCCAGCGCTGTGAAAAACTTATTTGATTACATATTTATCAATATTTACCACTCTAGTCCTATTTATAAGTCTTTTATGACTAAAAAAATTTGGTCCTATTTATAAGTCCCCTTTGACCAAATAAATGAGATTATGACAATTTTGCCCATATTTGTACCAATAAAAATAGAGAAAGAAGAAAAAGTTGAAAGCACCCAATCATAAATAAGGATAAAATTGAAAATTCACCTCATAATCATTGAGCTAACTACCTGTATGTGTGATTTGGTCAAAATGAGACTTATAAATAGGACCAAAGTGGTATATTATATATAAATTGCAAGGATATGTCTAGCTTACTGTTCATTTTGAATTGTGAAACTTAATTTTGCACGCCACGCTAAAGTCCATCGTGTTGTTATTGAAAAAATACATAGGAGTAAAAATATGAAATGATTTTATTATAGTGAAGAAGGAAAATGGATATAGAATGCTAAAATGAACAGAAGATCCTGGAGTGATATATATAAACAGGAGACGTAAATCAGATAGCTAGGGTGGTCTGTCAGTTTAATAGTAGATTGTGGTCGACTCAATTTATATAAAATTATATATATGGTGCTTTGAAGGGCAACGTAAGTGATGATGGATGCAATTGCATGGGAAGAGCGAGGGTGGAGTAAAACTGTAAAAGGATGTTTGCAGATGAGTAAAATGAAGGGAGAGGGTGCTGTGCAATACAATATATATAGTCACACGCACATGTTATGCAGACAACAAATGTATGGGAGATCCACAACGAAATCTTGTACTTAAGGGAGATGGATACATGTTTCGGGTTTGGATGCGAATGAAATTGAAGTTAATTAGACGCATGTCATTGTATAGTTAAGAGTCATATAGGTAAGGTGTAGGGCCATTTGGGATAGCGGTAATAAAAATGACTTTTTTTTTTATGGACTTTTTTTTATGAGCTTTTTTTCGGTTGGATTTTTTCTGACGTGATTTGTGTTTGGGATAGAGGTGACAGAAGTAGCTTCAGACCTTGAAGCTCAGAGGAGTGGTTTCACAAAAAAAAAAGTGGCTTCAGACTTTGAAGCCCATCACATGATAAAGCTTTGTCAAACACCCAAAAAACAAATTTTTACATGTAATGGACTTTTTTCAACTTCTGATAAACTTATTTCAACTTCTAATACTATCCCAAACAGGCCGGTGAAAGTACAAATGACAATCAAGCCTAATAGGCAGGCTTTGTAATAAGAAGATGTGTGCATAACGCAAGTACGTAATATTACAAAATTTAGTATCTATATCTTATAAAATGGCCGTGGTAACGCCATTAAAAACAGTTATGTAAATTAATGTTGTTAGTGTCGTCTTTCATTTACTTCGACCACAATAAATATGGATATCCATGTTGATCACATTCTTCTGACTATCATAATTATTAGGGTTAAGGTGCAAAAATACACATGTGCTTTTGTCAGAGGAGCGCCCAGTAGCAAATGCTTTTTTTAGGTGCAAAAGTGACTATGTGGTTACAAAATAGGAGCAAAAGTCACAGTGGCCGTTAACTGAGTGGATGTTGACTGTTAAGTTGAAAAGTTTGACTTAAATATATGATGTGGACGCTGACTAGGAGTGTGTAGTAGATAAGTAGAATGAGTAATTGATGACTTGGAAAAAGAATTATTTATTTATCTGGAAAAATATAATTTATTTATCTTTTATTTATTTAAATTGATTAATCCCAAAATCTAACAATCGACTCATTAAGCAAATTGGGGAAACAGATCTGGAGGAAAAAATCTAGGGTTCATGACGCAAAGAGTAAGCAGAAGAAGATGAATAGTGGATGGTCCAAAGCCGATGGATTCACGATTGCTAGGGTTCACGATGCTAGGTTTTAACTCTTCGCGTGTTGGAGTAAGGGAGTGAGCAAAGGATTCGCGATTCACCACGTCTACCGCCACGATAACGACGACGTTCACACTGACGATAAAGAAGAAGGGAAATCAAGAAAGTCAGGTGGAACAAATCAATTCCCTATTATTAACCACCAATTCCAGTCTTAATTAGTCACACCATTGAAATGCCGCAAGACGAAGAAGCAGAGGTGGATGGGATAAATACCTAAATGACATGATGGTCCCTGTGTCTGGAGGAACGGCAATAGAAGCAAAATACATCGCGATTATAGTCAAGACAGAACATATTACACTCGCTCATGGCGATGTTGCCGTGGAAGCGCCAGATGCTGAAGAAGGAAGTGGTTAGTAAGGGCTCAAGCCACAGAGGCACCGACATTGTGTTGTGAATCAATGCAATTGGTAAACATTCGAGATTGGAAATTCAGATCACTTTGAGGATGGGAGAGAGAATCGAGGAAGAAAAATGTGAGTGAGGTAACAATAACATAGCAGGCAACCGGTGTATGTGGGTCAACGGTCAGGTTAGTGAGTGAGGAAGAAGAGGGAATAATGAAAATGGAATTCTGGAGGAGGAGGACAATGGCGGAGACAGAGAGGGAAGGGCAGGCGAAAATGCAGAGAGGAGGGAGAGAATAAAAAACGGAGGAGGAGGGAGGGGCGTTGGGATTAATCAATTTAGATAAAAAATAAATAAATAATTCTTTTTCCAAGTCATCAATTACTCATTCCACTTGTCTACTACACACTCCTAGTCAGCGTCCACATCATATATTTAAGTCAAACTTTTCAACTTAACAGTCAACATCCACTCAGTTAACGGCCACTGTGACTTTTGCTTATATTTTGTAACCACATAGTCACTTTTGCACCTAAAAAAAACACTTGCTACTGAGCGCTCCTCTGACAAAAGCACATGTGTATTTTTGCACCTTAACCCTAATTATTATATTTTATATCTATAAATAATTGACACTCATGATTCAAGGATTTGTCGTCGTAACTATTTGGCAGGGATTATCATAATTATGATTGAAACTAAATCTGCACTATCTTATTTATCAATTTCCATAAGTTGCGTTTTTAAAATGAAATACAACCAAAGCAAAGGAATCGTTATTCCACATCTTGGGAGTAGGATAAAGTCATTAGTTAATTTTCTAAAATAAGTATTAAATAGGGAAAATATTCCGTTTGCTACTGTTGGAAATATTTTCCTTTGGAAAATTAAGAGGGAGAAAACATACCTAAAATATTTATGTTCATATCTGGGTCAAAGTTTTGAAGCTCCACCAATCAATCCTCCAAGCAACCTATGCAAAATATTAAACTAGATTGAATTACTAGAGCACTAGAGTCCAAAGGGTATGGCACGATAGAGCACCACACGAAAAAGAAATATATAGGAAGTGAGAGTGTTAGAAAACTCAATGATTGAAGTGAGTAGAACTGATGAGGAGGCCTCTATTTATAGTAGTGGGTTAGGAGTATTTTGGACAACTATCAGATGAAAGAATCTCTTAACTCTCTCTTGACTAGATACACTGAATATAAAAAATACTTTTGATTCATTTTATAATTAACATTGGATTATTTAAATATTATAAATTAAACTCCATATTTAATTTAAATATATAGATAAACACACATATATATAGACATATGTGTACGTATATAGACATATGTGTATGTATACACATATGTATATACATATATATAATTGATCTCATTTAGTTATTTAGCTAACTCACGATTTAGTCAACAATCTACTCATTTGATTTATTAATTAATCAATCTCTTAATTAATTAACCAGTTAATTAAGATTTATTCTAATTTCCCAATGAATTAATTCGGCCCCTCAAGGGTGGATTCGGATCCAAAAATTCCAACATCTCTCACCCTCACTTGATGGGCTGGCTGTTGCATGACTATCACATCTTTCTTACTTCATAATTGGTGTTTGTCGTGTCCGTGTGGGCACAATGTCCTCAGATTGAGTGCTTGTGTACTAGAAATCCCTTATGTGGGATCAGCACACAAGGACACCCTGGATTTGCAAATAGTATATATGTTGCCTAGTATACCCTTGATTCACCCATGCACATTTTCCATGGCACATCTAATCCCTCTCAAGTTAATTCTTGATTAACTAAGATAGCTTCCTCATGTGAGTAATATCCACACTTAAAAGTTATTTGCAAATGAATTGGTAAGAGACCGATCATAGACACTAGCACAACTATGTATTTCAGGGTAAGTCTTCCTTCTCACTAGTCGTCAATTAGGGATGACTTGGTTGTTATCCCAGTGTCAATTAGGGACGACTTGGTTGTTTACCTAGTGTTTAATCTATTAGATCGAATCACTCATGACCATAAGTTACAAGCTAAAGTAGCTATCACCAAGTCATTACTTCATGATGTCGTCAGAGTCTTCAGGGCATCATGGATGGTTCAATTCCTTCCCGTGACTCACATCGCAATGGAACAAGGCACTTCCATCTACATCCCTTGTTGCAGATTCCTACTATATAGCACATGCAGTATGAATTGCATGCTACGATGTTTGTCTTAGCTTGTAAGAGCGTATGTTGATTTTGGTCTTTTAACACCGTACAAACTTAAGTTCTAGGTACGCACAATATATGAACTAGAACCCTTCAATTCACAACTCTTGACATCTTTGGAGAAAAGTTATTTGTCTGACTACAGGTTTCATGGATCAGACATATCCATGATTCAATCTTCTTCACGTATGGATCTCATCTCAAACTCATTTCAGGCAACATTCATGCAGCGATTCTTCTAAACCCTCTCTTGGTGTTTGGTTGTTGTCTTACCATCCATGTCCTGTGTGAACATAGAATATTGTTACCCGTGTGAGTAGGCTAACCTCAACTTGTATGATATACTAGTTATTGTATACCTCACACGTATGTATGTATGTATGTATTCACACATAATATACATAATAGGAATGCATTTCTTTTATTTCTTGAAGTTTAAAACTTTGTAATACACATAAAGTCCCTAATATGTCTCTCAAACGAATTTTTAATTATGGGCTTTATAAGGGGATATGCTAACTTTTTATAAGCATGAAGGTGTTGAACTGCAACTTCCTTCCTTGCATCCATGACTCTTGCAAAGAGACATCATCAAATTGTTTATGCTTTTAGTCTTGCTATGTTGGTGAGGTTTCTTAGCATAAATTGTTGGTTCCTGTTCATCACAACATATCAAATTGAACCCTTATTGCCACCAATCATTCCACATGCCCTTTTCGATGGTGGCATAATACCTCATGTGTTTTGATTCCATGAAAAACAAAGACACACATGTCTGTTTTTTACTTCACAAACTCCACTATTAAGTAAGAATGTCTTTCCTAAAACTAAATATCACTCGTCCAATTCTCCAATTCATTCGATGTTGGAGTATCTTTGTAAGTGTGAGGCGTTACTTGATGATAACTAGTAATCCATAGTTCTTTTAAGCTATTTCATGATCATCTTCACAACATATCAACACTTCATATATGGGTTTAATGAAAAAATAGTTTACAGATCTGACCAATTATCATGTATTTGTCTTGTATACAGTAATAAGGTCATCAAGCTACCCATCATGCTTGAGAATGAGAACCTCTATTTTTTAAATTTCCTTTTCCTCCTTCAACATTGTGCTGCTGATTTTTTTTAATTTGTTAATTGTTAATATTAATATGCAAACTTGCACAATGAGGCATGTTGTGCTGTTTTGGGAACATGACTAATTGGACTTGACTAGGTGTCAAGCCTAGAGCCTATGTACCCGATGAAGGGATCAAAGTTCACGTAGTTCGAGACACTTGGTGGCGTTAGCCAGAGGGGTGATGTATGTGCTCTGTGTGGCAGAAAGTAAAAGAGTTGAAAGTTAGAATGTGTGCACCTTGGTGGTTAACCTCTGTATTTATAGAGTTACTAGGGAGGAGATCTCGGTCCTACGTGATTTGTCGTGCGAGTATCTTTGAGTGGATACTCCTATCTTATCGCTGGATATGATCTCCCTATAATATAGGATATACCTATATTATCGGTATATAGTGATATCTCGATATATTCCTGGTTAGGCCCCGATTGGCATTGGGCCGTTATGCAGGTCCGTAACACATGTCAAGATTTTTTTTTTAATTTTAAATGGAAGTTATTTTAATAATTCTCAATTTTCAAAATATGTCTTTATCCACTACCTTTTATTGAGGAGATTTATTTGAGGGAGGGACAGTGATGATTTCTACACTCTTGCCTCAAAATATAGTGTGAATTCATCCTTCCTCTATTTTTTCGCTCTTCACCATCATATGGTCACCATTCTTATGTCCAGAAGCGTAGTTTTGGCTATTGCTTATGTCACTACTTACTTATAGTTATGGTTTGAGTGGTCTATCACTCTCTCTTCATAATTTGTTTGAAAGGAAGTGTTCGAGATGCTTCATTTAATCTGTTAGTGTTTTATTGCATTTTTAGTTAGAGTCATTTTGTTTTTTCCAAGGCATCTTATTTAAGATGAAGACCAGAGGGTTTCTGTCACAATTCACAAAGGAAAGTTGACTTGCGGAGAAGGGGGCATATTATAAACATCCATATGACCTTGGTACATTTGAGAATTTGGCAATGGTAATAATTAGATGCTAGGCTTCTGTTCCTTCTGTTTAATTGTGAATTGCATGGTTATTCTGCGAAGTATATGGTATTTTGATCTTTGCCAGATGATGGTCGATATATAAACCCTGTGTCTTTGAAGTATTTTGTAGAAATCAATTAATATATGGAATGATATATTTTGATCATGTAGAGTGTTCAAATTTTTGTTCAGCTGACTGGATTTCTTTTATTTAAATGTTGATTTTGTTTTTATCAATGAATCATGTTCCGACATTCTTTATGTACTTTATTTGTGTAAATATCAAGAGCTATATACCTATGATATTCCACTGTAAGTGTTTTTGGCCCCATAATTTTTGTGAGTCGAAGTTTTAAGAAAATAAATGTGGAGTGAAGTAAATTTACGTCCAAAAAAAACAAAGTGAAGTACATTTATTTTGCTCAGTGATGAAATATTGAATAAATAGACTTGGAAGTATTTCTCTTGATATTTAAAATTTTAAATTTAACCTCTTTAACGAAATCCAGATGCGCCAACAACCCCATATTCGTGCCAATATCTCATTGAGATTAATGGGCGCAAGGAAATATTAGCCCGCGTTTTGCTAATCTGTGAGAGTGTTTTTTTTAAAAAAAAATAAAAATTGAGGTTTAGTCTATATTCAAGAAACCCAGGTACATTGCACAACATAACGATTCCCTCTACAAATGGATGAAGATGAAAAATGATGAAATATATTCAATTAATCGATTCAATAAGCCAATCACTATCTAACCCTTTCTACAATAAAATGTTTAACCTAACTTTTTAATATTGAACAAAAAAAAAAAGACTTTAAACTTTTGAGAGCATAGACAATTTTCAAGTTCTGGACAATGGAATCTAAAAATCACAATCAACAGAAAGAATAAAAGGGTGACTGGCACTTCATGGGTAGGGGTGGAAAAAGGTCAGGGGCCTGTGGTCTGGCCTGCTAAAAGTCTGATCAGGCCTGACCTGTCAGGCTAACAGGCCAGGCCAAGGCCTAATTTCAGGCCTGTTTGTCTTAATAGGCCAGGCCCAGGCCTCTTAGTAGGCTTGAAAAGCCTGTCAAGCCGGCCTGTTAAGGAGGGCAAAAATATAATTACATATATATATATATATATATAAGAATTAAATCTGACCCTCTCTCCACTGCCCAAGTGCGTGAATTAAAAAAAACATACGCGCCCCTCCAATCTAAAATCTCCCTTTCATTTCTGTCGTGCCCGTGGGTGAGTTCCTGAAATCTGAAACGAAACCCTAAGGGCCCGTTTAAGATTGCTGTGGGAGAAGTGGCTTTTGTTTCTGATGGACTTTTTTCTGATGTGATTTGTGTTTGGGATAACAGTAGCAAAAGTGGCTTTTACTTGTAATGAGAACTTGTTTGGTATAGCTTTAAAAAAAATAGATGAGATGGAAAATGACTGAAAAGGGCATGAATCAAATCCACACACACATATGTGCCGTATAAAATGTAATAATTTGGGATAAAAAAAATCAAAAATAAATATAAATTTACCAAATAAAATGGTAAAATTCATTAAATAAATTACAACAAAAAAAATGGTCTGAAAAAAAAAAATAGGCTGGGCGATATTTGTGCCACACAAATTATGCACATTCAGTCGAACAACTTTAATTGTTTAAAGACGTGAGATGTTTATTCGAACAACAGGGAATAGGAGAAAATAAAAAGTCTTAATTTGGCGTGAGGATGGGAGAGAATGCACTTTTCTTTTGGGGCAAAATGGTTTGAAAAAAAAAAAGGCCAGCTCAATGGACTTCAATGGGATAATAAGCAACTCACATTGAGTTTAAAAAAAAAACCCCCATTAGGCATTGAAGTCCATTACTTTTTCAGTGTTCCCAAATACTCCAATTTTTATTAAAGGACTTATTATCCCATCTTACCTATGTTCCCAAACAGGCCCTAAGTCCCCAACCCCAAATCTTCACCGTCGGCTTCACCGTCCCCATTCCCCCACCGTCTGCTTCACCGTCCCTACTCCCCCACCGTCGGCGATTCTCCTCCTTCCACCTTCTTTCTCGTCGGCGCTGGTGTGTGTCTCAGACTCTCCCCCACCGTCTCCATTTCAATTTGCACGGCGACTGTCGAGGGAGTCCGACGAGCGAATCGGAGTCTCAGCCTCTTTGATCTGTCTCTGCCTGTTCTTCGTTGTCCACTGTCCAGGTAATGTAGTAGTTTCTTCTTCTTCTTCTAGATTTTGATGTAGTCCGATTGTCGACTGTAATGTAGTGTTGGATTCGTTATTCTGGATTCGTTATTCGGTATGTGTGCACAAGCACATTGTTATTCCGGTGCCAACCAGGTGGAGACCAATTTCTCGATAGCTTTTTATGCTTTCCCAAGTGTCTATGCGGCTGGCATAAAGAAATTTCTTGCTTCTAGTACAAGAACTCAAGCATAATGGAGGACAGAATCGACCGGCAATCTAGTAAGTTCGTTCGATCAATTTCTCATTTCTATTCTTATTCAGTTGGCTTTAAATACTTATTACCCCTTTGGTGAATCTACCCTCAACTCGAAATCTATATATCTTCAATGTATTGACATTACAAATATTCTATTAAATCTTGTGTTTAGAAGTAATATTGTTGGATTTCAATCTGTCATGTGGCACCAAGTGATATCTTCAGTGGGAACTTAAATAATTGGTTGTTTTTGCAAGAGGGATTGTGGAGTTTATGTGATGCTATTGTTTTTTACTTTAGTATTTGTAACAATTTTTCACTTACTTATGTCTACAATATTTTTGAACAACTGTATTTGGACACTTTTATGGAGGGGACTAGTGGCTTAATTTAAGCGTAACTTGCTTTGGTGGCTAGTCAATCAATAAACAATACATGGCACCAAACTGTTATGAGTGTTGGAAGAACAAGGCAAGAGGAGCAAGCAAAAAAGGGTGATCAACATAGTAGTAGAAAGTAGTGGATACCGATTATGCTACTAGGTGACAAGGCCATTGGAATGCTACCTAAGTCTCTATTAGAGTAATTTGAAGTTATTACTTAAATTGCTGCAATGGAATAAGTTGGTTATTTACTTATTGTCAAGTTTGTTTTGTTGCCCAAGTTTAATGAAGTTGAGGCACTTAAATGCATACATATTTTTCCTCCTGCTAATGAAGTGCATCATTTAGAAATTATGTTGAACAGGTACATTTTTTAGCTTTCTCCATTGCTCCTTTATGCAGGCCAATTCACATTATTTTTCTATAATTGAATAGATACATTTTTTAGCTTTCTCCATTGCTCTGTTTAGCTACATATTTTTGGTTGATTGTTGTTTTATCTGAGAGGACAGTTTAATTATGTTGATTTTACCTTGTAGAAGAAGTGATTTGGCATGCTGAATTATATTTTGTTTGCTGTAGAGCTGAAGTTATATGAAAAATGTTGCATTGAATAATAAGCCTATGTGCCCTAATGGAGATTAGTCAATGTAGTAAAGATTAAAACATTTGTTTGTGACCCGATTTATTTGTTGGACCATTTGAATATGGAATTTGAAGCCGAAGAAGAAATTATATTGAAGATTTGATGTCAATGTCCAGTGGCTTAAAGAAGAATCTATATGTTGGTTTTTGTATGTTCGTAACTTGGTGGGATATTGTAACCTTTATTCATGTGGATGTTGAATTTTTATGTTGGATATTGAATTTGTATGTTGGATGTTGTATTTTATCTCATTTTTTATGTTGTTGTAGAGTTTGTTGTGTTGTTGTAAATTAGGCCTGTTTAAGCAATTAGGCCTGTTTTCGGCCTGTAAACAGCAGGTCTGTTTACAAGAGGCCTGTACACACAAGAGGCCTGTTTTTGGCATGTACACACAGGAGGCTTGTTTTCGGCCTGTTTTCATTGGGGCTTGTGGCCTATTAGTCTAGGTACAGGATTTTTTAAAAAATAAGGCCTCTTAACAAGCCACAGGCCAGGCTCAGGCCAAAATATAAGCCTGTAACAGGCCACAGGCCAGGCTCAGGCCGCTTCCCTACATAACAGGCCTGGCTTGTTAAGGGGCAGGCCTGGCCTGACCTAGTCTGTTTCCACCCCTATTCATGGGGATTGATTGTGTTGTGAGAGGTAAATGTAGGTGTAAAAGCCTGTAGCTTTTTTTTTTTTTTTTTTTTAAGAATTGAAAGTCAAGTCACTTTTGCAAAGAGACACAGAGGGAGGGAGAGTATTTTTTTAATGATAAAGTAACGTTTTAATATTCACCTTAAAAATATATAATTATCATAAAATTATTAATTTATACATATGTCATGAGTCATGTATATACGTAGCATGCCATGAAGGATGCCTTGTCGTCCCATTAATCTAGTGCAGTAAGATCAGTCAGTAACTTAACGGCAAAATTAATGTAGTAGGTTAAAATAATCTATTATAAAGAAGTATATTTTTAAATATACATACATTTAGATTCTTTATAAAATAGATATATGAACAAAGAATTTTTTAGGGAATCAAATGAAATTACTTACCTACCGAAAGCCATTATTTATTCCACGTATATTGCATTGTATTTTAGAAGAAGGTTATCTAACTACCAAGGTGATAGTAACACCAACAACAGAAAAGTGTTAAATGACTGCATCTGTTCGTTGTTACTGGGTGAAGCAATAGAACATTTTAATTCAGATTCAATCAGCCGCACATGCAATGCAAGTAGTAGTATTGAAGATTTGAATGATACAAAATTCCTCAATTCAATTTCATGTTATAAAATACCTCTTCATAAACTTATCCTTGAAGCTGGAGTGCCAATTATGCTAATAAGAAATATTGATAAGACACTGAGTTTATGTAATGGAATATGGTTGTAACTTGTAAATAACATATCTTAGTATGAACTTCATCAAGGCAAATAGGTTAAATAAAATAAGTGTGGGTGAAGAGCTTTTAATTTAATATATGGATATGAATCTATCAGAATCAAAACTTCCTTTCAATTTCATAGGAGACAATTCCCAATAATCATGTCTTTTTTCCATGACAATGAACAAAAGCCAAGGTTAGTCCGTGTCCAATGTTGGTCTCTACTTACCAAGTTAACTGTACATGGTGTTTTCAAGAGTGAAAAATTATAATGGGTTCAAGATGCTTATACTAGATAAGCACATGCAATGCATTAGCTAGACAACTAATATAATGAATAAAGAGAACTTCCAAAACCTTACATCTTTATAAGTTGTCTGATTATAACTTTGGTTTGTCTATTTGTGAGATTGTAGTTAAATTATCTTTTGGTTTATTCAATAAATTTTACTGATTAGTTTGACATTTACCGAAATTAACTAATCCGTACAACTCACGGGTTCTTGGTCCTGTTAAACCAATATCACGGTCCATCTTTTAATTGGGCCTAACCAAGCCCATAATCTAATGTTTGTATCCACAAACTCCTTGCCACACTCACTGAGAGCCATCGAGAGGCCGAACCGAAGTGATCCACATTCCAGAATCCAGACCCACTGTCACTCCGTCACACATATCGCCCTCTCGCTCTCAATCATCTCTTTCCAACCGGAAATTCCCGCCACTGCCAGGAAGCTTCTACCACACGCTCGTTCCCTTAAGATGCCGCCTCTCCCCCGAAGCTGCTCACCTGATATGGCAACACCCCACTGACAATGGAAGCAAGCAGAAGATTGCTCAAACGCAGAAAGCCCCTCTCCAACATTACCAACACCGACTCTCACGCCTTTCCTTCTTCCCACTCCTCTTCCTCCACCGCCTCTGCCACTGTCGCTCACCCCTCCAAACCCGGCCCACCTTCTTCCTTCAATAACCTTGCTCTCACCCAACGCAAGTCCGATTCCCGCACTCGTTCCTCCGCGAATTCCACGAGTCGCCGTGTTGCTTCTTCAAACCCTAGCCATCTTTCTCCTGCTGCTTCCTCACCTCCTCGGCTGCTGAATTCTTCTTTGCTCCCTGGTATTGTAACTCCTCTGCCTTTCTCTTGTTAATTTACTCCTTCGATTTGTCTTTAGGCGTTGTTCAAGGAAAAAGGGCTTTCCGTTTCCCCTCAAATCTTGATGTCGAAATATCCCCCCACTTTCTGTTTGACTTTGGGTCAGTATAGCAGCAGAGTGCTCGTAAGCTGGTCGAGGGTCACTAGTCCCCGCCCTACGAACATGAACACTACGTTCATATCCACAGGATAACCTCTTAAGGCCTTGTGAAGATATGAACAATCGGAGCCGTCTTATTTTCTCTGTGTGCGTAATGTGTATGTATTCCTTGGTTGTATTTTTTTGTACTCCACGCTGTTTCTAATTCGGCACTGATTTTCCTTCTGATTTTATACGTCAAACAAATCTTAGTTTGATCTGAGTTACATTTTCTTGCTGCCCCATCCCAACGTATTTCCTTCTTTCCACGTTATCCCAGGGGGCCTTTTCAATGCTCTGGCCACTGATACTTTTGATCGTGATGATGCCGACCCGATACCAGTATCCTTCAGACGAACTCATTCGTTAGATAAAAGGAATTCCAATGATTCTGTTACCGTCTTTGAACTATTGTTTACATAAAAGAAATTCCAATGATTTGTTTCTGGAGAAACGATTCCCTATCTGATCCCATCGTGAATTTTCATATAAATAACTCCTGCGCATTAGATTTATTGGACGAGTCATCGTTTGCCTTTCCTTGTAAAATATAACCGTATAATTTGAGTGATAATATTCTGACAATTAACATTTAAAACATATTTCCTCTCATATATTTACTCCGCGATGATAAATCAAGTCTGGAGCTCTATTTGTTGTTTGAAATCTTATTGGGCTCGCCTTTGATGTCTTCAGTTGTGTCAGAATTCTTATGTGGATTGGTTTTGTCATTCAAGTACTGCTTTATTTGAATTTTGAACTAAATAATGGCACAACTGTTATTTTTTTTTTTTTCGCGACTCTTTTGCATCCCAAACATATTTATTCATTGGGCTTTTTACATGCGTTGACTAAAGGTAGCCATGATGATGATATTTCGGAGCCTATCTCAGTGGTCTACAGTCGAAGACGTATATCAGAACAAAGGAAAGGGAAAGAGAAAGAGGTTGTTGTTCCTTTCAGTATTACACCCATGCCAAAGGTCTCTAGCAGTAGGTTAGTATCCTTTTAGTAGTGTTGCTGGCAGGCATTTGATATCGCAGCTTAACTCCATGATGTGGTCTACAGTCGAAGACGTACATCAGAACAAATGAAAGGGAAAGAGAAAGAGGTTGCTGTTCCTTTCAGTATTACACCCATGCCAAAGGTCTCTAGCAGTAGGTTAGTATCCTTTCAGTAGTGTTGCTGGCAGGCATTTGATATCACAGCTTAACTCCATGATAGTATAGGCTAAAATAGAAAAGGATGACATTTGGTTGAAAATCAGGGAATCATGGAAGTGAAAATTACATGCGAAATACATGACATAAGGATATTGAAATATTCCCAACCGTACAATTATTTCTCTAATGCACTCTGATGAGCGTCATTGCAGATTGCTAGTATTAGGTGTGTGGGTATTGGTTAAACACTTGAATTTCCCTTCTGTCTTGTATGCAGAATATGTGAAACTTTAATGAAGAAATGTTTTAGCCACAGTTAGTTAATTTTTGTCTCACCTTTGTTCTTGTCTAGCAGAATGTGCTTGTTTGGTACCATTGGAAATCACAGTTTCCTTCATTTTAACTGTGATATCTGTACTGTTGTTGGATAGACACCAGAGTATCTTTTGTTTCAATTGATGGAATAAAGTTGACTGTCATTGTCTCCTTCCTAGAAAGTTTATGGTATAGTTACCTGTGTCAGATGCTTTCTCTGTCATGTATAACAGGGAGCAGAATCTTGAGGTTGAAGGTTTGAATCGTCGCAAGGCCAAGGCATTAACAGCTCCTTGTAGAAAGGTAACTAAATTGATTCATATTACTGTGTCTTTTGTTGTTCTATGCTGGTCTTCAACTCCTCTGAATTTGCGGTTGTTAATTTGGTTATTCATCGAAGTCTTGATCACTTCTGAAATTTTTCCATCTTGAAATTATTGCATTAAAACTCTTCATGGATTGTATTTTCATTTAGCATCTCTGTAATCTCATAATTTTGGAAGGATCTAGATGATATACTCTTTGGATGATTTTTAATTAGTTGAACACTTTTTGCAGTGGAAACTGGTCAAATTTTGATTTATGACAAGAATAATAATCACTGATACATCATTCTTTGACCTAGTAAAATTTTTGAACTAGATGATGGCTGGAAGCAGAATGTCGTCTTGCTGTAATCATGGGCTTGATTGATGTGGGCATGTCCTGGTGCTTCTCAGTCCCCCCCCCCCCCCCCCCCTCTTGGTTCTTTTTTCAGAGCATATCACCTCTTTGTAAAATTTTATTCTAAAAAGCATGCTCATATTCATTCACTGATACAATAGATTGTGTATGGTTCAGATTTCTTAACTCCGAGTGCAGTCATATCTGAATTATTATTTTCACTGAAGAATGTATTTTATATCTTCCAATTCCACAGAAGCGTTGCACTGTGGCTTCTAAACAAGACGAGTTCCAGCATGCCATGCCGCAAGATTTTATTGAAAAACAGCAAGCTTACTTTAAAGAGATTGATAACTTTGAACTGCCAGTGGAGGAGGTTCAATCTGTTGATGAGCTTGATTGAGTGGAAGAGATGTAATATAAATGAAAGCCAGTTTGAATGTTTAGGCTGGTTGTATAGTTATGATATTATGGGTTTTCAAAATGATGTGATGACCGATTGTCTAACCAAATATAGAAACGTAAGTTCTACATGACTTGTGTAATAGTCTACTTCGTAAAATCAGAGTTGAAAGTCAGAAATTTTAACGGGCGCATTTGCCTCAAATAGCCTTGTAAAGTTTCAAGTTTTGGTAAATTCTTCTTCTGGCGTGACTGTATTCTTGTAATTGATTAATTTGCAGCTGTGAATGTTTTGATATACGTGGATAATCCATCAGAAACTTGTGCAAAGAAATCTAAGATTTTGTGGATGCATGGCTCGATAGCAATTATGAGGTCTCATATGGCTGGGTACCAATAATGTTTTTAACACTTGAGGTAAAAATTTCACATTCAGACGCTGCCAGTGACAGAAAAACTGATCTTATTACACAGCGTGCCGGTTCTAGTAATCAATTTTAAACAGGAACGATTAGCAGCATGACAGGTTACGAGGATATCCACGTAAAAACAAACTGGGTCGCGTGATAGTTGGAAGACGCAAACAAATTACAAGACATAATAGGGGATCGAAGAGGGATAACTGAACAGATAGGGTAATCGGGGATAGAAAGATGGATGACTGAACAGATAGGGAGACACAGTACACGGGGTGATTTCTAATTGACTTTTCTGCAATTGATTCTGATCTGGCCCTTGGTTCCAGTGAGAGGTTTGATTTTGCTCATTCTGATCATGCCCTCGGCAAAGTCCTTGAAGAAGGCATCAGTGTCGGAAGCATATTTGGTGACCAATTTGTCGGTGGAAGAAGAGCCGCGGAAGAGCTCCTGGTCGGAATGGAGAAGACCCTTCTTGACGAGCAAATGCTTGAAATACAGATTATCAAAACAGGTGGGAGTTTGGAAGTCCAAGGGTGCCAGCACATTGTCATTCCCTCTTCTGGGGCACTTGCTCTGCAGTGACTTAGCAAAGGAGGCGTCAATATCGGAATCGTTGTAGATGTGTGGTCGGAATTGTACGCATCTCGCCAGCCCAATTGTATGGGCACCTGCACTCGGTTAAAAAGAGCCACCATACATGATAACATAAGCTCGGGGCAATTTCATTTCAGAAGCAGAGTCAAGAAGTTGTGGCAGCACCTGAAAGAGCGACCAAGTCCTCGACAGAGAGGCCGTGGCTAGCGAAATTGGATATAAGATTGGTGAGATTTAAAGAAGGGGCGGGAATGGATCGATTGGCGGCGAGCCTGCTGGCGGTGGTGGAGTCTCTTCTTCCCAAGGGCACTTCCCAGTAAGGCCCCCCTAACTGCAACATACGTGCTGTGATGTAAATTTATATGAATGAAATAAAAGGCCACAGACACACATTGACATACCAGAACGACAGAGTCACGAGCAGCGAGAGTGAGGATATCAGCACAGGACACCACGCCAGGACATGCCTTCTCCACATCGGCTTTGAGGTCATCAATGACGTTGAATCCTCTTGCCGAATTGTTGTTGGGGGCCGCCGTCTTCTCTCCTATGAAGCTGCCGGTATCATCCAGCAGTATGGATGCATCACACCCCTGTAGGTCATCATCGTGTCATCGTTAATTCATAACAAACTTAAACTGGAACAACAAGACATGTGGACATACAGATACAGTGCAAAGACACAGGGACGACGTACGTTGACAAAGCAGTCGTGGAAATGCAATCGAAGGATAGAGGCTCCAATGCGAGCTTCTTTCTTGATGGCTTCAGCCACTCCCTTCTTCACTATGGGCTGCAGCTTGGGGCAGGTGCAGGAGTAGAAGTCCCGACTCAGGTTTGTGGCCACTGCTTGGGAGACTAGACCCAGTAACAGCAGCAGTGAGTAGCAGTAGAAAGACGCCATGGATATAGCTTCCTCCGATGCTCCAAGCCTTTCTCCGCTTCTGCTTTAATAACCAGGATGTTGGACCCAGTAGTAGAATTGTTAAATTTAAGTAAACCAGTTAATCCCAACCCAATGGCTTTTACGTAAAAGGGAAAACATGCTTGTCTTTTCACGATAAAGGGCTCGCGATGGCCCGATACGTTGAATTTCTGCATGTCCTCTGGTATTCTTTTTGTGACCATAATGACCCTCAAATTCAAATATATGGCTCCCTTGGTTTCTTCGGGGGCACGTGAATGTACCTTAATAGGGATATATTCGTGCAATTGAGGGGAAAAATTAGAGAACTTAGAAGGGAGGGAGTACAATCATTGAGCAGTGGCAAACTGAGAATGTGACAGGTGGTGTGTCTTTTACGGGGCATTGTCCCTCCCATGAAAGCGATGGGGGAAGTTGGCTCTCGGGCTTTGGCTTTGGATTACAGATCATCATCATATCATATTGAGAGCAAAGCACACGCAAATATATATGAAATAATCACAAACAACAGGAAAATATCTTTTTAGATGCTCCAATGAGGCTAGCTGGATGCCCCCTTCCATCTTCGTTGCTGTTAAAATGAAATCACCAGAGTTTGTATAGTGAATGTGTTAAATTTGTCCTCTTCTTTCATTTGTTTATTCTTTTACTTAGAAAGTTTAGATGATCGAGTTAGGTTCTAAGGTCCATCAGATCAGAGTCCGAACATGATCTATCATAAGTAGTTGTAATTTGTCCTTCCCTGATTATTTGGTGGTTCCAGCCACCTTTTTATACAAATACTTCCTCCTCTTCATGGGCTAGCTAACTCACTACGTACCTCCACTTTCTTGTTTTTTGGGTGTTTAACAGTGCCATTTCATGCGATTATGTCCTAACTCCATACATCTCCCTGTCATTTTTCAATGTTCTATAGATATTATTTATTAATTAAAATCAGTTTCATATACATTATGTTGGACGTACAATTTATCTCTTATTATATTAATTTTCATTTTATTAAACCTCTTTGTTTGGAAAAAAAAAAACTTGTCAAATATGTATCTAAGAAATTACTAAATATATATATTTTAAAAAAAAGATCAGCTCTCAAAAGTATACAACTATCAAATTTTCAATAGAATATGATAACTAAATATATATACGTATTATAAAATTATGTTGTTGTTTTTTTTTTGGTCAAAGATAAAATTATGTTGTTAGAAGAATGAGTTGTCAAGTGATTGTGAAATAACGTTCAGGCGGGTGAAAAGAGGAGAGGCGTGAGGCATCTATATATCTGCGTACGTAGCACTAGTTTCTTTCATCGTGGGGGCCAGCTAAAGTCTCCGAGTTTTTACCTTTAGGACAGGCGGTGAGTGAGTGACAGAGCGGGTCAGTTAAAAACAAAAACAGTTATGTGGATTTTGACGTTATTCTTTGAATTGTTCATTAAATTACGACTATTAATTAGGAATTTCGCCTTCCACACCATTATCGTCATCTCCTTATCTATCGCTGCTCCATCATTGTCTCTACCGTGGGTTCCACAGCACACCATAAATTTACACAACTGACTCTATATATGGGTATTTCGTTCAGCACTCCCACAGCCCCCTAAAAAAATTCTATTTCATTTTTTTTTTATTATAATCAATATAATATCAATATCAACGTCAATTCAATACTCCTTCTGGTTCTTATTATAAAGTTCCAATTATTCAAAGATATTTTTTCCACCACATTAGCTAAAATCAGGTTCTGAAACTCGGATTGGACAGACCGAATAGGACCAAAAACCGGCCAACCGGTCCAGTCTAGACATTAACCATATTCAGTATATATATTTTCTTAATTTTTTTTTAGAATTTCATATTAATTACTCTGAAATATTCAATTTCTCACCAATTTAACCTGGATTAGTTCCCGTTTGATTCTGATATGTTCCACTAATTTTAACCCAATTCCCGGACCTCTTTAAATTATAATCAATGTCAATGTCAATGTCAATGTCATACGTTCAGTATATATTAAGTTATATCAAAAAATATCTTTTCCACCAAATAAACCATTAATAAAGCCAACCGTTTGGTTGCCAGTGAGCAAAGGCCCGCTGCCTTACTAAGTGACAGGATTTTTTTTTTGGTCAAATACTAAGTGACAGGATGGGTATTTGGAGGATTACATTTTTATCAGCAGAAACAGATGTGAATATTTTAAGGAGCTCCTTTTGAGAGCTTTGAAAATGACTCACACGAGCATTTCTGTTTTTAATGAAAAGATCAAAAATGCAGATGACCCTTTTTAATTAAGAGCGATAACAAGCTTACAAAAAGTAACGGCCTCTGATGGATCTCGAATCTCTCTCCATCCACCATATCTTTATAGAGGTTCACACCCTCGCATCACTGCATTTCTATCATATAACTGAAACTTGCTCCTATTATCATAGTCAGTGGACTCAAGATTTAATATTTGTGGGTGCACAATTAGTAGTAGAATTCGAAGACTGCCCTCGAAAAATTTTTCAAGGAGGATAAAAGGCAACCTACTCTTTCGTAAAGTTTAAGCTCAGAAGTGAGGTTTAATTGAAAAGTGTTTCCGAGGAAATAAAAGCTCATTGCCTCATCAATTCCAGGTATAACACTTGCTAGTTCTAAAAACAAAGAATCGATTCCCTCACAATTCATCTTATTCAACAATAGGATCCACCTCCTACAAAACCCTTTGTAAACTAGTTACAGTGAAAGGGGTGCAGACCACATCAAGATACAGGCAGAATGATATTCAATGATTCAGATAATGAAAAAGAAAAAAGAATTAATACAACCCTCATACGGAAAAGAGAAGAAGTGGAAGCATCATAAAAGCCAATCTCTTTTATCCTTTTAAAAATCCTCTTAATAAGTGAAGATGACAGAAGGCAAGTAAAGCAGTAAGCACAAGCATTTAATAGCAGAGTTTGTACTTCAGAAACAAGGGATATGGATTTATAGGGAGTATATAATGCAAGATTAGACAAATTATTTCTGTGAATTCCAGGAACAGCATACCGAGGAGCAAGATTTCTGGCATGAGTAGAGAAGGAAATTGAAGGCTCTGTCGCCATTGATGAAGCAGAACAATCTTGAAGATGAAACGACTATTGCAGCAGCGGAAGACTAGGGTTCGCCGTTATCGGAAGAGTAGAATCAGATGGAAGGCGATTCGAATCCCCGCCATTATTACCGGCGAGCGAAGATGACGAGGTCGTGTGTGTAGGTTCCATGGCAGATATACCAGAAATCAACGAAATAGGTGACCAAGAACAGATCCGTCAAAAACGAATCAGAGAAAGGAACAAACAAAAGGAAATGTTCGGTTGAAATGAGAAAAACTCTCAAAGAAACAGGAAGAAGGTGATCCGATCGGAAAAGATGGAAGAACCAGGTGAAGCATGGCTAGGGCTCGACTGGGAGAAAAAATTGGAGGGCTCGCGAATGGAAGAAACACGAAAGCGTGAAAAAAAATGTGTATAAAGGGTATAAAGAATTGAAGGTGTGAGGTTCGAATCGACGACCTAAGGAAAGGAAAGGATATAACGAATTAACCAACTACACAAGGTGGACATGTTGTTACTAAATTCTCTCAAATTTTATATATTTTGTGTCTGCACTTGCCCACATTAGCAATAGTGTAGGTCCTCCACTGATCATAACCTATAAATATTACAGTTCGGTCATTCTTTTATGAATTTTACGATGTTTTATAATATAATATAAAATTATTGTCATATTTAGTCTCTCAAATTTCAAAACATTGATTTTAGTCCCGCTAAACACAAAATGACTCAAGTTTTCATTTAGTCATAAGGAGTGATGTTTTACAAGAAATGGATCTGAATAAAATCTATGATTTAAAATTAGAGGGACTAAACTAAAATGAAAGTAAATGTATGGAGTGAAAGATTATAGTAACCCTATAACATATCTTATTTATTTTGGTCGGATAACATATCTTATTTAGAGTGTTTATTTTTGTCAGTCTAGTAGTGACTCTAACTCTGGAAAAAAAAAAAAAAAAAAAGTGACTCTAACTGATTATGAAATATTTTCTCATTAGGGAAGGGCAGATCCAGATGAGATGCGTGTCGGTGGTGTTGACTGTTGAGATGCACCGAGGAAAAAGGCAGGTCACGTCATGTCCATCTTGTCTCCATGACCTCACCCTTCCTCTTCCTCATCTTACACCTTTCATCTTTTTCCGGTTATTTCCAACTTTGGGTCCGATTGGCAGGGGAAGATTTGAGCAGGAAGAAGGAATGAGGAGATTTTCAGAGATGAAAAAAAGATGGTTTGAGGAAAGAGGAATTATTTGGTAGAAAAAAAATGAAGGAGTGATAGTTGGTTAAAAAATATATATATATATATTTATTTTACCTTTAAAAGTAATTAATCCAAAACAAAAAGGAAAAATATATTTTTTAAAAAAATATATCTTTTTATATAGTTTAAATTTGTCTAAAATATTTTTTCTCTAAGTTCTAAAGTGTCTAAAATATTTTCCCACCAAGTTAGAACTTACTAAAACATTTTTCCATCAAGTTTGGACTTATTGCATAAATTCGAATTTAATCTTATTTTCTTGCATTATAAAAATATATATATTATATGAGAAGTAAATATGTCCACCGCTCATATAGAAACTTGAGTTTCTAACAATTTTAATAGGATTTTATCTTTTCATCTTTAAAAGAAGATTAGTGAGCTTGAGAGCTTGAGTTCTTAAAAAAATTGGACACAAAAAATATGTCAAACAAAGAAACCTACTCATCTTCCCTTCACACATGACCCTCGGCCCAGTAAATCATCTAACATCTATTACTTGAACTTTATTCATTATGATTTTGTTGTTATTTCTGCTTACCACTTCACCGTGTTTTGAACTGGAAAATTAAAATCATTTTAAAATCTCGTTTTTCACCGTGCATGGAAGTGGTTTGAAATGATGGAACATGTGAGTTTGTACTTTTATTTTTTAAATTAATAATTGATAAATATATATTGTATGATTAAATAGGTATATATTTTATGAGAATTAGTTAGATTTATTGATATTATATACCTATTTAATTATCTTTTATATACTTTAGTATCGTTATAGAATAAAAAGATGTTTTGATATAAAATCTACTTATTTTCTATTATATTTTGTAGGAAATATTAGCTGATTTGAAAAGAAATAGAAAAAGCAATTAAGAGGATATGTAATCAGTTAAACTCGATGGTCCCCCACAAGAAAAATATAAACAAAATCAATTGTGTGATCTGATGGAGTGGATTACAAGGAATAAGATATCTTTTTAATAAAAAAAGGAGTATCAGTGACACATGGCCGAAATTATATTTAGGTTATATATATGAAGAAAGAAAGAGGAAAAAAGATAGGGAGACGCAGAACGAGAAGAAACGAAGAAGCAGAAGAGTAGAGGCTGAGCGTTTCGGTTCTCTTCATCATCTCCACAGAAGGATGAGAGGGTGTGGAGGCGACGGAGAATCTTTCTTTACTCTTTCTCTTTTTATTCTTTGAACCTGAATTATTGTCTTTTTGTTATAAAATTTATTAGAGCCATATGTGGCTAGTTAGTTTTGCAACCTAGAGGACCTATGAACTTGTGGGTAAATTGGATTTTGTTTTCATTAGTTAATTAAATTTGATATTAATTTTGGTTACTTAATCTTGGTTAGTTTTATCTATTTAATGATTGGTCATTATTGAATATGATTTTGAGCGTTAGGATTTACCTTGACGAAGGGGATTTTAATTAGGCTCTGAGATTAAGTAATATGAGATTAGATTACAATTTAATTTGCGGTTAAGATAGACATATACCTAATGACCCCATATAATTGTTGAAGAGTGTGTTCAAGTTTTGTTGCCTCTTAAGTAACTATGTTAGACATAACAAGTTATACTCAAGAAAATGTTGTAAGTAGACCGACAGACACTTATAGCTATTTATACTGGAGATTAACAAAATTAATATTAAATCTAATTAAATTAGTGAAAACAAGGTTCATGAAGCTAATAAGGGATTAGTGACTCTGGTTTGCTCATTTGATTAGTGTAGTAGTTTTCTTATTTTTATTTTATTTTGATTTTAATTCCATTATCTTAATCAAATTCAATTTGTTTTACTTAACTTAAACGAAATTGTGAAATTAATGCTTAACTAAAGTTGTGATATTAAGTCCTCATGGGAACGATATTTTTCTTATCACTTTATTACTTGATACGGCCCGTGCACATGCGGAGTTTAGAGGCTATAAAGTTTTTCCGTATCAAGTTTTTGGTGCCATCGCCGTGGACTTGTGCGCCACAACTGTCTTGGTTGAAATTGATTGAGCATTAGTAGTTTAAGTTTGAGTTCGTAAATATTTTATTTTTTTAAGGAAAATATTAAAAAAACATGGATTTCAATTGGCAACCAACTGGTCTTAATATTGAGAAGGAGATGAATTCTTTGTCTTCTACACAAGATGGATTGATTGCTGTTTTAAATTCTTTGAATGAATATAGGCAACGTAAAAGGAGCATAAATGATGGTTGTATTCCATATATTTGTTCTTCTCAATATGTTTGTATGTCTTGTGTTTATTATGGAGGGAATCATTTATTGGAGCATTGTCCATATAGTACAACTAGTCATTTTGTGAGAGATAATTTCACTAGGAAGTAGGAACCAAACTTATTTTGATAACTCATTTTATCCAAGTGAAGGTTTTGAGCAACAAAATTTTAGGGATCCACATGTCTATTATTCTCATGAAAATACCCCTCCTTTTTACTCTTATCCACCTATTGAAGAACACACCATTGAGTACAGGGAAAAATCTAATTTGGAAAGATTAGTTGAGAAGTGTGTGAAAGCGTCAGAGAGATCTAGTAGAGAGCAAAAGGAGATGGTCACTAGCTGTAACATCCTAATTTTTATTTTAGGATTTAAGATTAGCTACTTAAATTATAGGGCTTATTGTCCTTGAAAATTTTAGGAAAGACTAAATTCAAGTAAGATTTATTACTTAAGAAATAATTTAAACCATAAATCCGTATTTGGAATTAAGAATGAATTTCAAAATTTACTCACCTCTTCCCATGTGCAAGTCATGTGCCCCTATAAGAGGAATTATTGGACATGAACATGTTGGATTAAACCATTGGATCCATTATGTTCACCTTGGCCCAGCACACAGAAACAATGAACCCATTTCAATTGTTTGTCTCCACCGTATACCAAGCTCGGCCCAAACAGAAAAATCAAAACCCAAACCCATGCTTCAGCTCTCACTAAAACACCTGGTTGTCACGGCGTCGTTTCCGCAAGAGCAAAGAGGAGAATCTTTCCACAGCAAGCCTCACGGGTTCAGCAGGCAGGTTTGGGCTACAAGAGATATCAGCAAATCCCAACTAGACCAAACTGAACCCATGCTCTTTAGTAACTCCAGAAACAGCTAAAACGTAAAGGATGATGAAACATCTAAACGCATAGCAGACAACGGTTACCTTTAGCCGTAATACATTCGCTGAACACGTTAACCCTCTGCAGGAAACAACATCCAACTGAAACACGTTAAGCTCACTTTCGGCCGCCTAAGTATGCACGCAAACACTGACCACCCCCCTCGAGACTCAAAACGCCTTTGGGTTGTTCGTTTTCTTCACGGGACCAGACTTTTGGTTCATTATATAATCATTTCTCTTGGTTCTCCTCCTGTGCGTGTTTCAACTAGTGAGAAAGAAACAAGGGGAAGGAAAGAGAGAGAGATGCAGACTGATATTGTATTGTTCCTTTTCTTCTGCATCTAACGTCGAAGAGCAGGGGCGTTGCATTTCAACAAGGATCACGTGCAAACAAGCCGGAACTGGAGGTAATCACCGAGCATCTCCCTTCTAGTGTTCCATCATTTCCAACGCTAGATGCTAGGTGATAAGCTTTGAGAAAATAAAGCCATGAACTCTCGACAAAAAGAAACTAAAACAGGGCAATATATATATATATATAGAGAGAGAGAGAGAACTTGTCGTTATATAGATGGAGGTATGTCGCTGCATCTAGGAAGGTAAGAAACAGAAACCTTGCTGATTTAGTTGTTGTCATAATAGGAAATGGCTCTCAAAACTTTGCTTGCTGATATATATATAGAGATCTTTTTGGGATATAGTGCGCGTATGAACGTTTGGGTAGCCTCACAAACCATTAGAGAATGAAAGGAAATGTTTAAACCGTAGTATGTGCATGTTTGAAAAGGATTCAGTTGCAGCAAACAAGAAACTAACGTAAGTCTAGAGTTTTAGTTTGTTCTGGAACAGCGGTTTTGAGCAATGGAAAAACTAGGGCAAATGGACTCATTTAAAGCTGTAATTTTGTGGACATATATTCCACATAACCATCTTCACATCAAGCTTTGAATCACCCAAAACGGAGGTTTGTAGCTCAAGTTATGATTTTTTAAAGTTGAGTCAAAAATCTGGAAAATTCCTGGTTGTTTCTGGTGTCAGTGGATGGCGTTGGATTTCGAACTGACTAGACAAAATCATAAAATTGTGAAATTTTCCAGTTAAATAGTAGACACATAGAGGTTTAATTTGATAGGTAATTCGTCGAATTCCGATAAGAATCGAGGGAGATATAATTTTCCAAAGTTTAGCCAAAATCTGAAATGTTTTTCTGAAACTTTTGGTGACCATCGATTTTTGAGCTTGATTTCCAAATAGAAAACATTTGAGTTTAATCTTGAAATTCTTACAGTGGATAGTAGACATCTCAAGCTTTCCAAAAACCCAAAGAACACCTAAAACGGAGGTCTACAACTTTAGTTATAATTTTTGGAAGTCAAGTCATAACTATGGAAGGTTTTTTTTGAAAAACTTTGTATATGGCCTGTGTTTTCAGAAGTTTGAGAATTTTCTCAAACCATAAATTAACCTTGTGACTTTAATTTACGAAAATAGACTAATCAAGGTTTAAGTAGAAATTGGAATCACTCCATTTGGAGTTGCATAGGTTCAGTTATGAATTTTCTAAATTCTCAGAAAAGTTAGAAGCTGAATTTTTTTGGTAGGTCTTAAGTTAGCCAAAGATAACCATTCTTAATATTTTTTAATTGATAATAAATAATAAAAATAAATAAATAGTGATAAATAATATTATTATAATTAGAATTTGCATTTGTTTAGTGGAAATTATAAGTTATAATTGTGATAATGTAGAGCCTTCTGGTGAGCGATGATTGTGCGGGTTGTGCACCTCACGCTAAGGTTAAGCTTGGAATTGAGGTAACCGGGGTTAATTTATTTTATATGCTTGCTTTGGGCTGTGAGGTATTTTTCTAAGTCTTATTTTTATATATACTACTTGTATGTGTTTGGAAAAATTATTTGTATGTTTGAATATGAAATTAATTCAGTGAAGCAGTGTATTTTCCAATCTATGTATTTAAGTGATTATTATTATTGAGATTGTTATTGTTGTGATGGTTATAATGTTTATGGTAAAATGGTGTATATGAAATGGTAATTTAATTGCTGTCGTAACTTTTAATATTATTTCTTCTGTCGTGGGATATATTGGGTTGTGTGGAAGAGATTGAGGGTGAAATTGTGCTCATCGGCTCTCTCATTCCTGGCCCGGAATTTGAGTTGAGTGTTTTGAGCGGACACCTCCTTGTTACGGTATATTGGTGGGTTTGTGGGAAAAATTTTGTACCCTGGACCCCTAGGTGGTAGCATGAGAGGGGACAGTATTCTTGAAGTGACTAGCTAACCTTGGCCGGGTATACTAGCACTGATAGGCTGATCCACGTCCACGAGGAAATAAGGAGGAGCAGGATGGATGAGTGGGGATGGTTTTAATTATTGTCAACTATATATATGTATATATATATATTAACTGTTTGGGAATTTATTACACTTATGGAAAGTGGATTTGGAATTATATATTTTTGTATTGACGAGAATGGATGTTCTGTAAGGTCTGGTTGACGGAAATTGTACCCTGGACTCCGAGTTTGTAGGCGGTATTTGTGCCTTGGACTCCGAGTTTGTGGGCTAAAGTTGTGTCCTCGACTCTGTTAAGGATGATCTATGCATCAATGTTGTACGAAATATATGTGAGATCTTTTGCTAAATGTTGGAGAATAAATTATGATGTTTTGGAATCCTTTTTGGTAACCAAGTCGAGAATTATTCTATGAAAGGTTTTGTGTAGATGAATATATATATTTTGATTATTGTGGATTTTCAATTTAATTAGTATTGATACTAGAATTATGTTAATAAACCTGCTTCTCTGACTTGCAATCCATTCCTGCATATTTGATAAATTAATTTCGGTTACGGGGACTTTATGTCTCACCCCATCATTATTATATTTTTTTTCAGACAAGACCTCTAACCCCATTAGAGGACAAGGGAAGCAGCTAGAGGCATAGACGTCGTGGAACTTGTAGGCCTCTTTTTGGTACTAATGTTGTAT
Organism: Acacia crassicarpa; assembly: GCA_034222035.1. Lineage (NCBI taxonomy): Eukaryota > Viridiplantae > Streptophyta > Magnoliopsida > Fabales > Fabaceae > Acacia > Acacia crassicarpa. Next base: position 1,356,846 of record JAWXYG010000004.1, read on the forward strand.
TGGTTTATATATTGCCATCATAGGGTCCTCATATTTTTGAAATACTACTTAACCACTTTTGGATGACTGTTAAGTTTTCGAAGGCCTGCTTTTATACATTATCATATCAACGTGGATCCACTATTATATCCTTGTGACCATTGTCTTGTATAGACCTCTTCTTATGGGTTCGTGTTGTATGACTTGTGGGCTATAAATCTTCTGTTCGATAATTGTGCCCTGAGTTATGGATTTTCTATAGTGGGTTTGTGGGCGAGCTGTGTGCCTTGGACTCAGAGGTGTGTACTTTGAAAAAGGGAAGATTTCCATAATGGCCTATTAATCACGTTTGAGAAAACTTTAAGGTTAATTGTTATCTTGTGAGAAAGGGTCTTTTCACTAGCCTTAAGTCAAGTGTCCAAAATATTGAGTCAAGTGTCCAAACTATGGAGATATATGCGAGTCAAATTCTTTCAACCTTTGAGACTATGGTGCAAGATAATTCCTCAAAACCTGATGACCACTTCTTATGCTGATAATGATTACTATGAAGAAGTTGAAGGTATGCAATTACATGAGACTATGGATTATGTATAAAATGATTGTGGGTTTGAAATTGAGTTAGATGAGAATAGTGGATGTCTAAAAGAGGTTCCGGCTGTGGAGCCTAAAGATTGTAATGTTGGTGATCAAATTGATCTAAATGTCCCAATTGTTGTTGTTCATGACCCTCCTCTTGAAGTGTTGACTCTTACTGATGAGGGTCAAGTTGATTTTATTGGATGCTTTAAATTCTTAGGTGTGCCTATATTTATTTTCAAAGATATGCATGTTGTGCCTCATTTGAATTCAGTGATTGCTTGTAATCCAAGATTATCTATGATTAAGGAAGTACAAGTAATTAACTTGAATGATCAATTTTTGTGTGTGATACCTTGTTGTTTGAAAAGATACGAAGACAAGGTAATTATGATGTTTGATATTTATGATTAATGATTTGTTTTGAGAAGTCTGGCTGAAGACTATAAATTTAGCGCTTCTTGGGAGGCAACCCAAAGCTTTTACTTGCATATTTTATTATTATTTTTTCTTTCTTTCTTTCAGTTTTATTTAGGTTTGAAGAAGATCACTCCTCTTGTTACTGCAAGGTTTTGCTTGAACACTCTCTTCTCTCTTAAAATTTGAAATATCATGGATGGTACTAGGGGAAGCACTCCACATCATACTTAGAGGCCTAAACCAGGGGAATACTGGTTCCTTTCCCTCTTTATATTTTTGTAACATTGAGGGTTGGTTATGCTTGTCTTTATGCAATTGAAAAGATTTTTTATTTGAGATTTTTATATTGTTGAGGATTGACCTTAATTTTGAGCTTTCCTCATCTTAGAGAATATTATCAAATCAAAAATTAAAATAGAAAAAAAATGTTTCAATCAAGTCTCTAAGCCTTTAGTTTTTTTTTTTTTTTTTGAATCTTGAGATGGACTATAAGAATAGGGATTAGTTTGTAATATGATCAACAGATTATTAGTTCATGAATATTTTGCTACATGATTTCTTTAGAAAATTAGATGATGACCTTTGCCAGCTAAGTAAAACTTTTGTGTAGGGAAATGACTCAGGAAAAACAAAATAAAAAAAAAACACAAAAAAACTCCAATGACTTCTCTAGACCTCACTTAGTAACGAGGGCATTTCATCACTAATGTTGGCACTTGTGCCAAACGGTAAAATCAAAGAGAGTTATGAGTTAGGCTAAAAGCCTCTTGAGGTGCTTGTTGGAGTAACTGAGTAACCAGTGCTGCATCACCCATGTACAGGATCGCGTCAAAAAGGAACCTACGACGGTTCAAGAAATTTTTTTTAAAAAAAAGGAAAAGAAAAGAAAGGAAAAAAAAGACAAAATAAATTATTTCCTATCTGAGATTTCTTAATAAATTAAATGAAAAGTTTGGTTTGGTGGGAGCATTTAAATTTTTCTAGAGAAATTGAGTAGCATAATATCCTTATGAATTATGCTTCTGAATTCAAGCAACAAAAGGGATCCCCTAAAAAAAACGATAATCCCATCGCACAAGTTAACCAGAAACATATGCTTATACCAGTAACTCTATGAGCAGATAGAACATAAAAATATAAACCAAATGTACGTCTGTGTCACTTTCCATTCATTATCTACCCACACATCATGCAAATTCCTTCTTTTAACGCATTAACATCATCAAAACACTTTAATTACAAGCCACCTGTTGTTTGTTAACCACAACATAACAATTATAGCTGAAGGCGCCTTCATTCAGTGAGTGAGTGAATAGTAATTAAGAGTGATGGTGGAGTGTGAAGTGTTGGTTTAATTTATTCATGGAATGCTTCCTCTATACTTGCTTTGTTCATCCTCCAACATCCATTCTGGCACGCACGCGTCCGTAACAACGTATTAACATCAACAAAAAAACCTTATTCATTGTTCGGTCACAAAAAACTTGAATCCCAAACCGTTCACGCTGCCTCGGGTTAAAAAGGCTTCACCTTCCATCGAATATACTATTCAGTGTTATTTTCATTTGCAAATAAATACAATTCTTTATTTTTATTTTTACATGCCAAACAGCATGAGATGGTGAGAGACCTTTTAAAATTGAAAAGAGAACTTAAGAAGATGATCGATGAGCCTTTCGCCCTGGACATGAACAAATATGAAGGAGAATTCTATCACCCAAAACTAATCCTATTTTGGGTCTCTTTATATGGGAAAAAGGGTGGCCCGGATTCGCACCCTTTTAGCCCAAGTTCTCTACGAGCCCAATATATCTACACCTAGCTCACCAGTTACCACTACAAGAGATTTCAAAAACAAAACCACCATAGGTCAAGCCTGATTACACTATTTCCAACCAAATCTAGACAACTGGTTGAGCGGCAAACCACTGGTAAATAAATTGACAACTCACGATCTGCTGGATAAGACTACGACGTGTATTATTAGCTAGGCATCTTAGTTTTGGCCTTACTGTAAGTAAACACTGTCACCTCTAAATCACAATAGGTTACTTCAACTGGGAAGTCCCTCCTAACGACCACAATATAAGTCGATGTCTCAACATATTTTTCCTTTTTGGTAGAATAGGCTTGGATTTTATTAGAAACTGCAACAGCTAAATATATACACTCTCCTAGGAAATAAAGGAAAATAAAAGAATATTGTATAATTGTTTATGAATTTTACTGGGAATTTTAAGTTTTAGCATTTTAAAATTTAGTTTATCGTAGAAATACAAAACATCGGTAAATTCGGTTAGGGAATATCAAAGTCAATAAACCATGCAAATTGTTAGTTTGGGACTTTGATGTAATGCCTATTTGGATCAGCAGTCAAAGTTGTTTTCCAATATATCCTATTTATAAGTACAGTTTGACCAAAAAATTTGGTCCTTTTTATAAGTCAATTTTGACCAAACAAATGAAATTGTGACAATTTTGCCCATAGTAATGATATGAGAGGGGTTGGCTAGCTATGTTGGAAAGAGAAAAAGATGAGAGAGATTTGACAATAAATTTTAAAAGGTACCCATTCATAAATGCGGGTAAAATTGAAAATTTATTCCATAATCATTAAGATATTTACCTTTTCTTGGTATGTGAGATTTATCAAACTGAACTTATAAATAGAACCAGAGTGGTAAGTATGTGAAATAAGTTATGTCATGACTTACATTAATGTGTTTTACCAACACTAAATAATTCAAACACACATGTAATGTGCTGGTTTTAATGTTTCTATTAGCCAGTTATTTTGTATCAGTTCGATAAAAATAAAACGATTGCATGTACTTAATTAATTTGGAGACGCAGTGATCTTCTCGAAAGTAAAGAAAAAAATACTGAATATATGTATCTTATGTGGTGGTAATTAATTTCCTGTTCGGCGAAAGATTAGGAACACTTATGATTAAGTGAGCCACAGAATCTGCATCGATCACTGATTTGCCAGTGAGTCGAAATGTAGGGGATACAGCAGACCAGGTCAGTGTTTACTATTAGTATTTAGGGATAAGCTAGCTAGTTCACAACGCGACTCCGCACTTGTAACAAAACTAGTACATATAGGGCCGTTTGAGATTGCTGTGAGAGAAGTGATTTTTGTTTTTAATGGACTTTTTTCAATGGACTTTTTTTTTTATGGATTTTTTCTGATGTGATTTGTGTTTGGGATAGCAGTGACAGAAGTGGTTTTTGTTTCTAATGGACACTTGTTTGACATAGCTTTTAAAAAATAGATGAGATGAAAAATGACAAAAAAGGGCATGTATCAAATTCATATATATATATATATATAATATATATGGTGTACAAAATGTGATAATTTGGGATAAAAATTAAAAACAAATATAAATTTGCCAAATAAAATAGTACCCCAAATAAAATAGTAACATTACTATTAAAAAATTTACAACACAATTATTAATGAGGATAAATAAACAGATAGGTCGGATAAATCCAAGAAGCACCGAAACATACAGGAAGCCGACCTGGACACAAAAACTAAAGCAGATATGCCTTTTTCTTTTGGAGCAAAATGGTCTTTCAAAAAAATGGGAGCTTCAATGGGATAATAAACAATGGGAAAGTGGCTTCAAAAAAAACACTCCATTAACCTCCTAAGTCCATTAAAAATTTAGGCTTCCTAAACACTCTTTTTTTTCTTGATGATGGGATAATAAGTCTATTTGGGGTGTTTCTAAACTGGCTCATATACATCCAAATCTAAACGTAAGAATTATTAGTAGGAATTTTTATTTGGCCCGAAATAAAAAAAAAACTTTAATTTACTTTATCTATCATATTTATAATTTTTGTCTCAAACTACTACCCTTCTCGATCTATGGTAATTTTTTTTCCAGTGTTAAGTATAATGTTTAGCTCTCCTAATTCATCAGATTTGAACGATTCATATTTGAGTCTTTTAAAAGTTTATATTTTTTTAATAAAAATTATTTTAATGGGTATATAATTTAAAACAAAGATAATATTTTAACTACTATTATTTAAAAAATCGCTATTTTAAAAAATTTAAATCTATATCATCCAAAATAAGATCTAGACGACCTAGATCTGATAAGTTGAGAGAGTTAAGCTCAGTGTTTAGTATTGAAACCAAGTCCTATAGATGGTATATATTAAAGAAATTTTCTTTTAATGGAGTAATTTCTAATACAAGTGATTAATAAAATTAGTACATTTTTCTTTGTAAACAAGCAGTTAAATTAATTTTTTTGATCTTTATAATTAAACTACTGGTAGTTATTTACTTGGTGCATTGGGCACCTCCCAGGTGAGAGAGACAGAAAAATGGGATGCCAGGAATCAATGGTATTATCCAGCTTTGGGGGAACCTAGAATGTGGGTGAAACTGGTGCCGGATTAGAATGTTTTGGATTGGGTGGGTGGCTACACATATATATATATACATACACGTATGACTGAACCTCGGAATGTATATATAGACACATCTGATAAGTGATCATACAGTGTGGCACCGCCTTTTGTATGAGAACACTACACTAACACTAGGCCGACCCACTGCCACCACTTACAACGGCCCACGTGTCCTTGGAATGAATGGGCCAGGGGATTCGCACGTGCAAAAGGCGCACAGAAGAATACAGTGAGATTCCTAGACAAAGGAGTAAGGGTGCCGTCAACTTCCCCACCGATGTCTTCATTTTTTGTCGCCATCTTTCCTTGCAACTCCCACTCATGATTTCCTTTCATGTCTCCAATCTCAATCTGATCACTGTGGTTAACAGTCCGTCCCCATTATTCTACATATATACACCTTTCTCCATGCCTCCTCCATCTAGCTTGGATCATTACTTGGCCTATAAGTATATATAACACACATGCATAATATCAGATTAAAAAATTACCATGCCCGCATACACACACACACACCCATATATATAATGCATGATTGGCACACAACAGAAAATGGGCGGAAATGCGGAATCCAAACATCTCGATATTCTGCTATATATGAATTCCACCTCTTATTATCATTGTCTCAAACATGATGTGAACTGTGTTGCCTCTTTCACTCTCCATGCAAATACAGCTATAATACTGTATGTGTAAATAGAATTGCAAAACCGGGATGATACTGCAGGCGACCTGCAGCAATAGTGGCACATGTGGATCAGCTACTCTAAAGTCTAAATAAGTACTAGATATGGGGTGTGATTATGGAGCTCGTAAATGTGAAACAGATGCCCCCACCAAATGAAATCCCAAAGTGGATTCAGCACATGAGGCTCCCCGATCCGTCCTCTAGGGGACTGGCCTTTGAGACAAAGTACGTAAGTGGGTGGCGTTTAGTGTTATTTGTTTTAGTTTTTAGGAGTGTTTGTATCCGATAGAAAATTTTATCTTATCTAGGGAGACTGAGAGAGACTTTTAAAACCACAATTTGGTTATTTCCAACAAGCACTTAAAGCCTCTGCGTTTCGTACTCTTATGTAAGGCGCACAAGCCATAGATTGCCTCGCGCGTCCCTTTCTGTGAGTTCCACTCCGGAGACGGCACAAGGCGTAGGTTTAGGACCATATATATGCGATGGGTCCATGGCACTCGGGAAGGGCTTATTTATCTTATATAATTGCCTTCCCTTCCATGCAACCTCGTCTGGTAGGTTTATCTTATCAGAATCTTTGGCCACCTTCATTATTTAGATGTTTCTCCTCCACAGGAATAGTCAAATGTCCGGCTTTTGAGTGAGAAATTTCATTACAAAAGGACGAGGATTCGATTTTTTTTTTGCTCCTCTTCTTTGGACCATCAGTATGACACCTAGCTAGATTCATAAGCTTTAATAATTGAATGAAGGACACAGTATTGACTTTGCACTGATATTTGTCTAATGGCACTATGACAATGCAAGTATAGTGGGCAGGCCGTTCATTATTTAAATGTGTCGCGTGGGTGAGCCGATGAGAGCCTGGCGACTCCTAGGACACTACTGTGCTTTATTCATAGTCCTATGTAAGGCTGATCTGGAACAGGTTGCTACTGCATATATACCTTGCATATACGTCAAAGCTAGCTCTAACTAGATCCACGTCGGACCGGTAATCTCTGTACACACTAATTTAATGTGTTGTGGTCCAGTGCGCACCTTGGAGTCGTACGTACATGTCGCTATCAATAACTATATACAGCAAGAGGCTTTGTGATAGATGAGTTGGAACGATGGGAAAGCTCGGGGCTGGGAATGGAAGTGGAACAGCGAAATTGTGATCAATGACGAAAATACAGGTCATCACTCATCAGAAGATGACTGATTATACTGTGGCTCCTGTTTGGCATTATTAGGAAGCAACTGCGCCTGGAAACAGGATCTTCTTATTCATCAAACAGGGATCTTGCTATGGATAGAATATTCTTCCCGATTTCTTTCATGAACAAATGCAATAACTTGAATTTAATTAATTTTATTGGTGCAAATTGTGAGTTATGGATACTGTCAGAAAATGGGAGGGAAGTGTGAATGGCGGGGCAGTAAGTAAGTGGAGTCATGAAATAGTATTGGAAGGAAGCAGAACAGAAGGAGACGTGTCGCTGAGACAGTGCTATAATGATAAGGCGGTGACGAAGATAGTAAAGCTCCAAATATGAAATACTCCTCATCCTCCTCCTCCTCGTATTGGAAGCCTGTGAGGTGACGTGGCCACAAAGCTTTTTGAGTCAAGTCAGTATCATTGTTATTCGTGGAATCAGCACCTTGCTTCTAAACTTGTGGTTTATAGACTTTTTCATGTCCCTTGGTCAATGCTTCTTTCTCATGCTCCCCCATCATCAAAGCTTCTGCTTCTACTTAAATTTACTCTGATCTCTTGATTTTACATACGTACACGTATATTGCTTGTAATTGATAGACTGTCAAATTCCTCTATGCAGAATATAAGTACAACTTTGCTCAGTATTACATTCCTCTCGCCCACACACCTGAATCATAAAGTCTCTATGAAATCTCAAAGGCAAAAAATTTCAAACTTTAACACCAAGTGCAGCTACTGATATAGTTTACCATCCATCTGTTTCGCATGTATTGCTCCTCTTGAATGTTTAAAATGTAGTGTCACCACATGGTTTCGGACCATACTATCCACCAAAATGCATCTTTTTTGTTTATGGTTTTAAATTTAAGAAATAGAGACGCATGACAAATTGTTAACCAATGAATCAAATCAACGGATTAGGATTGAATAATTACATGTGGTGCAGTCACACTCACACCTGGAATCCAGAAGCAGCGTTCGTTACTTAAATCTAAAGCCAATATGTTGGATACAGAGAAAATAACAACTTATATTATTAACCATTGAATAAACAAGCATACGCCTTTATTTATATATAAACAACAAAAGGATGGGGATATGAATTTGATAAGAATCTATCTGGAACAAAAATCTATCTGATAGGAAAATCTATCTAATTCAAACAACTAATAAAATAATAAATAAATGATAACTAATAAAAAAATAATTTATAAAACTGCCGCGGATGAAATATATATATAATATATATTATTCGACACAATAACGGTAGGTCAACACATGGGAAAAAAATCTTACAGGTAGGCCTCAGCAACTACTGTTCCTTCTCTTTACAAAGGTGGAAAGTGGATGGATATCATTATTTTTATTTAAAGAAGTACTCACGTTTTATTGGCAAAAACTAAAAAGAATTTACAGCCATGCAAGCAAGTAAACGAGAGCATCCAGTAATAATCCCCAAGTATAACTCATTTAGCCCGTAAATATTTATTTGTCGGAAAGCAAACCACAGCGAGGGCTTTGGCTCTATATATATGCCCACCGCCTGCACATTCCTCAGCAACTTCTCTCTAGCTCTCTCGTGAATTGCTTTCCTTTTTATTAAAAGATCTGTGATGGAAGCCAAAGCAGATTATACCCAGGATGGTACTGCCGACTTTCGTGGCCGCCCTGCAATTCCATCTAAAACTGGAAAATGGAAGGCTTGCGCATTCCTTGTTGGTGAGCACATATCAATTTTTTTCTCACAAGTATAGTCCCTGATTAAATTTTTCTTCCTCTCTGCTTCAGAGATTTCATTATATTATTGTTAAATCTGGATAAGTCTTGTTTCATTACTTAGGCTCTGACTAAGATGGGCAAGCAAGAAAAATGAGTTGTATATATCCATTCCCATGCGTGTTTACGTTTAATCCTCTCCATGTTATTACTGGAGTCTGAATGCCCGAGAACTTGTTACTGTGGAGGGAAATAGTCCATTTTGAAGTCTCCATAGTGATTGTGAAAATGTGTTAACGGTGATATGATATCTGAGGGATTTAATTAGCTTGATTAGTGAACACGTGTGTTGTTGTACCTTGATCATGGCATAATGTTACTGCAGGCTACGAAGCATTTGAAAGGATGGCCTTCTATGGTGTTGCCTCCAACTTGGTCAACTTCCTTACCACACAACTTCATGAAGACACCGTTTCATCCGTTAGAAACGTGAATAACTGGTCAGGATCCGTTTGGATAACACCAATTCTCGGTGCTTACATTGCTGATTCTTTCTTGGGTCGCTTTTGGACTTTCACTGTGTCGTCTCTCATTTATGCACTGGTAAGCCGGCGAATCCCTAAATCCTAGCCACTGATTTATAGAAACAAAGATATCTAACCTGGAAACCAAAATAACTCTTGTTCTCTGCCACGACTGTGTCCATATTTTCATCTTTATCTTCCTGAGGTTATACCTGTTTGGACTAAATTTTATACATTACCTAATCCCAGCCATCGAGAGGAAACTATCTGCATCAACGTGGAACACTGCACTACACGACTCTAAAGATATATAATGGGTCAAATTCTTGGTTCAGGACAATTATTTATGATTGATATATAGGCCCACCATAAAGTTATTCCCTATCTTCTTGAATTGTGTTTCACTTCACAATAATTGGTAGAGAGATGTATGATAAAGGTCAACTATTTACCGTTTCACTCATAGTAACAGACTCTCCCTGCCATCACATATCATAAATAAATTAGAAGAGGTCATCTTTTCTGACCTCGGTCTTGTTGGTTCAGATTTGAGTAAGACAAAATGTGCCTTTTACCTTCTTATTTGTTTTTATTTTCATAACTCTATCATGTGTGTCTGTTCAATCAGCAAAGCATGCAACTCATGCAATAGTGCCTCTACGCAGGGCATGGTTCTGCTCACGATAGCTGTATCACTCAAGAGCCTGAGGCCAATATGCAGCAATGGCATCTGCAACAAAGCTTCCGCCTCACAAATTGCATTCTTTTACACAGCTCTGTACACTATAGCAATTGGAGCAGGTGGAACAAAGCCCAACATTTCAACCTTTGGAGCTGACCAGTTTGATGATTTCAATCCCAATGAGAAAGAGATCAAGGCCTCCTTTTTCAACTGGTGGATGTTCACCTCGTTCTTGGGCGCTTTAATAGCCACTTTAGGCCTAGTCTACGTTCAAGAGAACTTGGGATGGGGATTAGGCTATGCCATCCCAACAATTGGTCTCATCCTATCCCTAGGTATTTTCTACGCTGGAACTCCCATTTATCGCCACAAAGTTAGGACCACCAGAAGTCCTGCCAAGGACTTCTTTCGTGTCCCTATTGCCGCCTTCAGGAACAGAAAACTTCAGCTTCCTAGGGACCCCTCTGAGCTTCATGAGCAGCAGCTCCAACATTACATTGCCAGTGGAAAACGGCAAATCTTCCACACACCAGTTTTAAGGTGAGTACAATGATTATTTTCAACTATTTTGGGGCTTAATCTGTTTGCACTATGCATTCTCCAGAAGCTGGCAAAATCTATGCCATAAATGTTAGTGGTAGGGGACTTATTTTAATTTTGTTTCAGCTTGCGTGCTCATTCTACTAGTGGGGTGCAGATGGGACGAAGTAATAATAGTGAAGTTTGGTACCGTGTGAATATTAAACATTCCAAACCCCCCCCCCCCCCCAAAAAAAAAAAAACAAAACAAAAAAGAATGGATCTCCGAGTGGCATTCTCTCCATCATTGAAAACCGTCAAGTAATTTATCCACTTCATTAATAATTCCGAACTCTGCCATCAGTCACTTAACCATCATGAGGTAGATATCCAAGGGAGTTATTTGCTACAGTGCCATCACCATCTTGCAGTACCTCTTGGGCATAGTTCACATCTTTCACAGTCTTCCAGCCAAGTTGGCTCTTGCACTGGAAATGTCAAAATTGTGTCCTTCTCCTCCCCCACCTCTGTTTCAAATAAACGAGACGTACCCACAATTTATCACAAATTTAAGTTATCGCATGTAATCAAACAGACCTTTCTCCTAAGAATTACTCACTGAAACAATGACAATTATTTGGCATCATTCTGCAAGATATATAGTTCCTTGAGTAAAACAATGGGCTAAGTGACTGCAACTTGTGCTCCAGGTTCTTGGACAGGGCTGCGATAAAGGAAAACAGCACAGGTTCCTCTACAGCGCCAATGACGGTAACTCAAGTGGAGGGAGCCAAGCTTATATTAGGCATGCTGCTGATATGGCTAGTAACACTGGTTCCTAGTACTATTTGGGCACAGATCAACACTCTCTATGTAAAACAAGGCACAACCTTGGACCGAAACCTTGGTCCTCACTTTCGGATCCCAGCTGCCTCTCTCGGTAGTTTTGTGACCCTATCCATGCTTCTCTCTGTGCCGATGTATGATCGTCTTTTCGTGCCATTCATGCGCCAGAAAACTGGCAACCCCAGAGGAATCACCCTGCTTCAGAGGCTTGGAATTGGATTCTTAATCCAAATCGTGGCCATTGCAATTGCTTATGCAGTTGAAGTCAAAAGAATGCGTGTGATAAGAGCACATCGCGTAGTAGGCCCTGAAGAAATAGTCCCTATGAGCATATTTTGGCTATTGCCTCAGTACGTTCTGATTGGGATAGCAGATGTGTTCAATGCCATTGGATTGCTTGAGTTCTTCTATGATCAATCCCCCGAAGACATGCAGAGTCTGGGGACAACGTTCTTCACAAGTGGGATTGGTGTGGGGAACTTCTTGAACAGCTTCCTGGTAACAATGGTTGACAAGATCACAGGAATGGGTGAGAGAAAGAGCTGGATAGGTGATAATTTAAATGATAGTCACCTGGATTACTATTATGGGTTCCTGTTGGTGATATCAAGCGTGAACTTAGGGGCATTTCTTTGGGCATCAAATAGATTCATTTACAAGAGAGAGACTGCAAGTGTGAAAGACGGTCTTGAAATGGAGGGCAACCCAACATTGGACGCGTCTCTAGGATTACAAGTATAAAAACTTAAGACAGGCAGGCCAAGGGTTAATGCGCCATCTATTGTATCTTTGTAAAATAAGTGCTTGTGCAACTTTTTTTTTTTTTTTTCCTTTTTCAATGATTGTTTTCCTTGTCTTGCTAATCAAATTTCCAAGTGCCAATGTGATACGGTAATGTCTTCTTTGGGTGTAGCAAATGTCTTGTCACTCGTTGGTTAGGATATCCTTGTCCATCTAAAAAATGTCAGCTTAGCTCTGTATTCCTAAGAAGCTTCAGCTCTGACAGATATTCTGAGTTGTAGCTCAATGATCGTACCAAAGAGGACGACGTGACTTGCCTCTAAAGCTGGCTAGTGGAAAGCTTTTATTTTCCCTATATTATGGGCAAGTGTACTCTCTTTAATTGAATCAGAAGGCTTCTTTTCATGCATGTAAAGTTATGGGCGCATTCTATGTCTTCCCAACATGTTCAATCAGTTCATTGTTTTCTGCATCGAATAGGAACTCTGTTTTACAAAATGGGCTAACGTTAGTAGGGTTTCTGAAGCCAACTTTCTATACATCCATAGTGAAGATGTCAATGAATAACGGGATCATTGTAACTTCCTACTCTGTTTTATGTTGTTGCCTCATTAAAACTTGCTAGCTAGCTTTATTCTACCAAGGAAGATCTGATGGAATCGCCCCAAGAGACAATGATAAACCTATGCAGAAAAGCGATACACTACATAGAGACAAAAGCCTATGAATATAAACAGAACCGTTCGTTTGCGTCGTTTCTGGATAAGGCTGCCATCAAAAGTAGCAACTTGAGTACCTCAAGATCACAGTTGCCATGCAGCAGTGGCAGACCCAGGATGCAATGTTTGTGGGTGTACAATTAGTAGTGAGATTTGGGGGATTTTTTTTTTAAGGAGGATAAAAGGTAACCCACACCTTCGTAAAATTTAGGATCAGAAATTGGGTTCAATTGAAAAGTATTTTCGATGAAATCAATTTAAATAGAACAATATATTCTAATCTCATGGCATACAAATACTCAGATGTTACACAATCAAATTCCAAAGCAACATGCAAGTAAAAATTATTATGATTTCTCATATGTGATAAGATATTAAAAATAGGTAAGAAAGTTGTCCATGCATGAGTTTGAATACAGGATCTGCTGTGGGACTAGTGAAATTACCACCACACCACCTAGACAACTTATTGCAAAGTCCCTTCAAAAAAATATATCTCCTTCAAATTTATGGGTGCACTTGCACCCACAAAAACATGTGTGGGTCCGCCAATGCCATGCAGTATTGTGACCGGGACGTGTTGGATAATGCTTCAAGGGATTTCAGATTATTTAGATTAATTATTATTTATATTTTATTTTATTATTTAATATTTATTATATTTTAGGAGATACAGTATATATTATATATTTGGATATTTGCATTAATATTCTTCAAAATTAGACCTTCAAACATTCCATTACTTCTTGTAATATATCAGTTCTTAATTAATCTTATTTCCTGATACAATTAAAGTGAATAGTAGTAGATTTTAGTCACATGCATGCATGATAAAGTTAAACTTATGCTGCGTCGTCGTCGAACTCACCAAACCTTGGGCTTTATACACTATGGCCGGAGAATACAATTCAAGAAGGATGAGATTGATGGGGTGTCTTTTGATGACTAATACACATTGATTGAGATGAAGAGTCGAAATTTGCTGCTAAGAAAAGCCAGATTAGCGCAAACTTTTGACACTGTGATTTGGAAAAGACAACATATTCAACTAACAGCATTAATGCTACTTTGAAACTGCAGTGGTCATTAATTTGTGGGGAAAGTTTTTAGAGTTTTGTCATGGGCCAACCCTCGTGAAATTCATTAATCGCATAATCTAGAATAATCCCCCCAACACCCAACGAGTCTTCGTTTTTTCCAAAAAGTATTAATTCGACTACACAATATTTGGCCTTCGAATCTTGACTTGCCATTTAGATAACGATTTCGTAGGACCAATTTATGACACCATTGAAAGCAAATTATAGCAGTACTATATGGAAGCATTCATGTTAATTAATTATGCTCATTTTAAATTACTCCCTCTTATAATTAATTAATTACCACCAGCGTGATCGAATTTTCGGAGTCAATACAGGTTCAATTACTTCTACTTTTTAAAATGATCCAGCGAGACGTGCATGGTTAAAAAAAATAAATCATCATTAGTACTGATTTTCTACGTGGGTGTTGTATCAGACCGCAAGAGTGATTTAGATTTGAATTTGAGGAAACACTTAAACAAGCCACGTCTGCGTCCGTGTGTGTATCAGATACATAGAGTACATACATTATATTACATCGCCTCTAGTCTTTATAATAAGGCGTTAACTAACAAATTTATTTAGTCCTTTTTATAAAGCACTTGCTTGTTTCCAATTAATATTAATTATTTGTTTCTATGTCTACCCATAATTAATGAAGGTAATGGGTGAGAATAATAAATAATATGATATTAGACTTAGTACAATTAGTAGAGGTAATATTGAAAGTTACTTAAATTGTAGGACAATTTTATTGATTTTAACTATTTTTATTGGTTTGTGAGATTTGTTAATTAGTTGGTGTCTTATAATAAGGACTAGAGGGAGTAATGTTTGCTCAAGTTGATTTTTTCAAGGTCTAGGGAAAAAAATAAGAATGGCAGTTAGGTGCGTGAGCGAGGGAAGTCAGACGAAATCGCGGATCCTAATTATAAGATTAAATTAATTTTTTTAAAAGAAATTAAAGAAGCTAAATAAATTATTTTAAAATATTTTTTTTATTTTTTCTCCAAACTAATATATAATTTAGAGATATACAACATATAATATGATTAAATAACTTGTATAACTTTCTTAATTTCTCTAAAAAAACTAACCTGGACTTATAATTAGGATGGAGGTGGAAGAAGTAGTAGTAATTTTGAAAAACGACGAACACGAGGGACGGAAGACCTCGAGAGTGTCGTCCCAAAATGGAACACGTATAGAAAGTGATCAAGGAAAGTGAGGTTCGTTAATATTTATCATGATGAAGTGCTAGCTTTTTATAAAAATAAAAATAAAAATAAAAAAATATGGAGAGAGGACGACGGAGTCAAAGTTGAAACAACTGAATGGACAGATGTAGGTTGTAGGCTGAAATTAAAGTGCCAAATTAAAGATTAAACAATGATTAGTGGCACTTTGGGTACTACTGGTGCATGGCTATCTGATATGGAGCAGACAAAACAAAAGATGAGAAGTTTCTTAGCTTACTTGTGCTGGACGACGCAGTTTAATGACACGATGATTATACTAGTAGTTAGATGAGGGCAACATGTAGCTCAAATTAAAGGCACTCATATTCCCAGTATATATAGCTAAGAGGGAGCCTTTACGTGTGGAAATTAAAAATGTGTCGAATCTGGGCTGTGTTCGTTTGGAGAGAGGCATTCAGACCACAAAAGTAAAACAAACACGCGTAGCTTCATTTACAATACATGCAAAGGTCAATCTGAAACCATATATACATATACATGACCCTTTCACTCGTCGAATCGAAAAAGCAGTCAAATTTATGCAACATATTTATTTATTATCAATTGCCAACTACACACACAATAAAGGCGAAGATCGATGTGGGGCCCTCCTCACTGGGAAATGTAGGCTTGCATCCACATTGACAAATCGTGGCGGGCACAGTACGTAGCTTACGGGAAGGAGGACGCGGCTTCACTTTCGCCATTAATCTAATGAAAATAATGCCATCCATTCTTCTAAATTCTAATCCACTTGAGATAAATATTTATTAATTAGGAACGCATCGCAATTATTAAAACGTAGAAAAAGTTATCACCATTTTAATTTGGTTTCATGCATTGACGGAATGCATGGTCTTCTAATTTTTCATCTATCAACTGTTTAAATTGAACTTGAAAGCTGGTTCGAATTTGAAATGTTAAATTTATTTTCATGAGAAATGATAGTAATAAGATTACCTTTATTTTTAGTTTTACATATAATAAAATAAAAATTTATTTCAAATATAAAAGTTAAATTAATCAAATCTGCAACGTTCAAAACTAATTTAATATGATATGGATGATGAGCATGAGATGTAGTCCCAAGTCTACTTGTTAGGTGAGAGGTGCCGACCCAGAGCAAACCTCGAGACATTTGAGCTGACGGTGACGAGCCTTGTCCATCTATATAAATCTGCCACCCCACTTCCCCATTTTCACGGCAATACACAATCATATCAACCCAACGTAGTAGATCAGGGTTTAAGCAGAAATGGCTTCGTCTTCATCCATGGGTTTAGGGGTGTCTACTTTGCTGGTGCTGCTCCTGCTGGGGAGTGCCAATGCACAGCTTTCCACCAACTTCTACTCCTCTTCTTGCCCTAAACTCCTTCCCACCGTCAAGTCCGTCGTGCAGTCTGCCATCTCCAAGGAAGCCCGCATGGGCGCTTCTCTCCTCCGCCTTTTCTTTCATGATTGCTTCGTCAATGTACTCTTCCCCTTCCCTTCTTCTTTACTATTATATATTGCATATCATGCTTGCCTCTTTAATTAGTAGCATTAATATTATTTCCAGAAACACATTTTCACTCTAGAGGATGCATGTATATATAATGACAAAGTTTGATGACTTGTCACCTAGTTTTTACATAATTAGCTAGAGTCAAGAATTTCTGATACATATGTGGTCTTTGTATATCTCCGTGCCTGATGACCGTGCTAAGATGTTGACTCTTGATCATGGCACATTGTTTAACGGTAAAATTAAACAAAGAGATGTGATCGCAGGGATGTGACGGTTCCCTTCTTCTGGATGACACGTCAAGCTTCACCGGCGAGAAGACTGCAAACCCCAACAGGAACTCAGCTCGCGGGTTCGAAGTCATCGACAACATAAAGTCGGCAGTGGAGAAAGTGTGCCCTGGCGTCGTCTCCTGCGCCGACATCCTGGCCATCACCGCCAGAGACTCCGTCACCATCGTAACAACCAAACTCATCCCCTTTATTCATTCGTAAGTGTACACACACATACATACATATAACTAATTAGTAACTATATATTTGAAGCTGGGAGGCCCTACGTGGAATGTAAAACTGGGAAGAAGAGACGCTAAAACCGCCAGCTTTTCAGCCGCAAATACCGGCATCCCTGCTCCCACCTCTAGCCTCTCCCAACTCATCTCACGCTTCTCCGCTCTCGGCCTTTCCTCCAAAGACCTGGTCGCCTTGTCTGGTATATTTTTGTCTGTCTATCTATCTTTTAGGTATATGGTTTTGATTAATGAAACTCATGCATGAATATATGTGTGCGTGTACAGGGGCTCACACAATTGGACAGGCGAGGTGCACAAATTTCAGGGCTCGAATCTATAACGAGACCAACATCGACAGCGCCTTCGCTAAGACGAGGCAGTCCAGCTGCCCAGCCACTTCGGGTTCCGGAGACAATAAACTCGCTCCTCTGGATCTTCAGACTCCCACCGCTTTTGACAACAACTACTTCAAAAACTTGGTTCAGAACAAGGGCCTCCTCCACTCCGACCAGCAGCTCTTCAACGGCGGCTCCACCGACTCCACCGTCCGAGGCTACAGCACCAACCCCTCCTCCTTCTCTTCTGATTTCGCCGCCGCCATGATCAGGATGGGAGACATCACTCCCCTCACCGGCTCCAACGGCGAGATCAGGAAGAACTGTAGGAAGACCAACTAAGTTACTATACATGTTCCTACTCCACTCAGATATATGTTATTATTTACATTATTTTTAAATTTTTAAATTTGGTTTTGCTTTCTGCTTTTCTGTGCCTTCAGATGATGTTGCATAACGGCACTGTTTTCTTCCCCTAGTTTATAATTACGATTGGTCTCTCTGCTTTCGGTATTATGTGTTGGTTTATGATATATATATGTCCCGATTTCAAGTCAACAAGTTAATCTTAATTATCTGGTTGACTGAAGATTAAACCATGATCAAGTTTGTTAATTTATTAAAAATTCAAAAGTTAAAGCCTACGTACCACTGCATTGAAATGTGCTCGTTCGGGATAGAATTAACTTTTTTCTATATGGGTTTATCCAAATTGGCTTTTTCTAGAAAATTCATATTATAATTGTGCTTTGTATTTGGAATAGTGGTGACAAAAATTACTACTTCCTCCGGTCTTAATTATAAGAGCTAATTGACTTTTTTGGAGAAACTAAGGAAGCTAATTAAATTACTTTAGAGTATTTTTATTTTTATTTTTTCTTCAAACTAATTAGTTTGACTAATAAACTAATATATAATCTAAGGATACACAACAAATGAAATGATTAAGTAACTTATCTGGCTTCCTTAATCTCCCCAAAAAAAGTCAATTAGCTCTTATAATTAGGACCGGAGGTAGTATTTCCTAGATTGGTTGTCGTTTGACATAGTGTTTGAAAAGTAAGTTAAGATACAAAATAGTAACTGAAAAGCGTATGAATTATATATATTGAATATTACATATACATATGTTGTATATTATGTGATTATTGAAGATAGAAAATTAAATTTAAATGTAAATTTGTTAAAAAATAGTAAGACTACCATTAAAATAAATTTAAAAATACTGAAATACTTAATTAAACTTATCCCTAACAAGTTGGTCTATCATGAATACGATTCATTTATGTTAAAAGTAATGTATGGATATTTGATAGGGGATGTTACATCAAGTGAATCATTATTAAGAAGAAGAGGAAAAAAGAAAAAAAGAAAAAGGCTACTACAAGTTATCAAATCCTTCGCATCAAAGCACTAGAAAATGAGAAATTCCACTCTGAATGGTAACGGTTTGCACTTTGCGCTGACCAACCAATAATATATATATGATAAGATGGGTGCCTTTTTTTTTTTGGTTAATTGAAGAGAAGAGAAGACCGCTGTGTGTGGAAGAAACAGAAAGAAGGCATCTGCCAAGAGGACTCCAGCCTGTGTGTGTCGCAATTTGACGGTGATGGAGAAGCTCAAGAAAGTAATTTCATCTAGAAGCTACTGTTTTTGAAAAAGTGTATCACCACTGAAAGCCATGCCAAACGGTACGAATAGACTTTTTCTTTTCCATTAGGCTTATTTACTGCTCACGGGGCTTTTGTAAGCTTTTACTGTCATGCCAAACACACCCATAATTCATAATTATAGGATGTATATCAATGAAGACTGGTGGCTAAAGTATTAGCCTTCATCTTAAAAGGGAGGAGGTTCAATACCCGTTAGTCGATATGGGAGTTTCATTAGTGAGCGATCTATAAGTACCTCTGTAAGTACTTTCTGAACCTGGAGGCGTGCCCTAGTCTTGGTGGGATACCGGTGTTTATCCCCACTTAAACTTTTATATATCAAAAAATAAATATAGGATGCATCTCAACTTCTCCTTAACTATGTACCCCTTGACCCTCGTCGTTAGGTTTAAATGGCGAAGAGATCAGACTTTCTCACCAAAAGGGAGGAGGTTGAATCCTGAAGTTGGTCAAGATGCTTGGGAAGGCATCTTAGGGGTTTACGAAGTAGTAGAGATGCTGGGAAGAGGTGGAGGAATATGTACTCTCTAACCCAATATACTTTACGGATTAGGCTTTAAGTACCCTGTCCTTGGATTGTGGGTGAGCCTAACCTCTTTCATAAAATTTTTATATTAAAAAAAAAAAGAAAACAATAATATATATGACCAATATTTAAATTTGGGTCAAGGAGCAAATTTACCAACTAACTATTAGTTTAGGAGCGCTAGGTACAAAAAACTTTTAATGGTACCAAAAAGGCCAACAAACAATTAAAATTGCTAAACCATCACAATGACGTTAGTTCTAATATAACAGTGGTTGCTTTGTTAATGAAGATGTCCAGGTGGCAGGTGGCTAGTGAGAGAGAATGTGAGTGTGAATGACGATGACTGGAGCTTATCAGCGGCCATGATGATAAAAGGCCAAGCGGTTAACCCACCTTGAACCTGACCATAAGCTCAGGTCCCGCTTGGTGGTGGCGTTTCGAGGGTGGGGTTACAAACAAGTTGCAACCCAAACCAAAAACAACCCAGGCATGGGCTAAAGTGGGATTAAACACCTCTTCAATGACCAATTTTTGCAAGTCTAAAGGGAAGCAATCGGTAGAGGCGCTAAGATCGTAAGATCTGAACGTCATACCTTTAAGCTTCCTAATAGGTGCTAACTGATCGAATGTGCCATCCTGTTCAATAAAGGACAGAACGCGCATAAACCAATTATGCATTGGTCAAAGAATAGTTTCCATTCCACTACTTTACATCTTAGCTCATCTCTGTCTTCGTCTTCTTCGCCTAGCCGGACCTAGCCTTAGAATAGGACCGAGTCTTACTTCGCCTTGAATGTGCCTAACTAGCTTTTCGCCTTTAGCTTTTTAACCTTAAACTTCAACCACAGGTACTAGCTCACGGGCTTTACTGGCAGCTGTAAAGAAAAAAGAAAGGAGACTGAGATGGGCACACTCACTTCAAGTACAACTATTGCAGTATTTTTAACAACATATTTGAAGGATTTCAAGTTGAAAACTTGCTGAGTAATTATTTGACATAGATAGGCACTAGGTAGGAGATGGATGAAGTTCCCTAGCCACTAGCTCAGCTCATCTTGGTGGTGGGACACTGTTCTAATTTGTCTTCCCCTGTTTCAAGCATGGAAAAACAGAGCCAAGAGAATAAAATAAAACTCACTGAATAAATGTTCTATTTTTGTACAGACTGAAAGGGAAAGTGCCTATAGTTACAGGAGTAGCGAGAGTAATGGAGGAAGCAACAGTAAAACTCTTCGGGAGCAAGAAGCAAAACTTATGATCGCCGACATTCAAGAGCATCGTCAACTTTGATGATGGCAAGTTTGACTGAGTTATGTGATTGAATATAAAGGATGTAGCTCTAGGAATGAAGCACATGCCAAGAGTGATGATTCCTAGTGATCTAGGTGCATCATATAGATGTGGAGCATCGCTGGAATCATGGGAGGACTGGGTTATACAGCTTCAAAGCACACCATAGTTGGGCTCACCAAGAACACAACCTATGAGTTGGGGAAATATGGGATTTAGGTTAGTTAAATATTGCCATTTGGAGTATGGTGACTTCGATGTTAGTGAGTGTGTGGAGAAGCAAAGACGAAGACAAAGAAGAAGAATAAGAAAGTATGAACACTGGGTTGCTGTTGTTGGAACAGGAAGTGGAGAAGATGGAGGAGTGTCTATCTTACGAGTATGTGAGCCAAATAAATGACGTGCTCTCATTCGGTCATGGCTTAAATTAAAAATACTGAATAATGCTATCACATTCACACTCACATTCTTATCCCAGCTCTCTCACTAGCCGCCAGACATTTTTAGCCACCTGGACATCTTCACTTATAAAGCAACGGCCGTTATATTAGAACTAACGGCATTGTGATGGTTTAGCAATTTCAATTGTTTGTTGGCCTTTTTGGTACCATTAAAAGTTTTTTGTGTCCAGCACTCCTAAACTAATAGTTGGTTGGTAAATTTGCTCCTTAACCTTTTAAATTTTAAAAAGTTAATTACAAGATGACAAACCCACGGCCCATACTTTACATTAAGCTAGAATAAGGGGCCGTGGAGTGTGGGAGGGCGTTGGGGGACGATGCATTCAAACTTGGAGTTGGAGCTTAGCTTGAGCTCCGAAAGAGAAGGCCCAATGGTTCCTTGAATGAAGATTCCAGAAGTATTCAATTTCAATGAATCGGCCTTTTTTGCGCTCATTTTCTAATCAAATGAAAGGAATTGGTCATGCTCATTTTTCACTTTATCTAAAGCGAGCGCCTGCCACCAGAACCAGACTCATTATTATTAAGCTTCTCTATTATTTACCAATCACCAAACTTCCCGCCCATCATTATTCTACGTGCTTGTTTTATATGTGCCCCCGCCCCCATCATTTCATTTTCAATCCCTCCATTATGCCAATCTCTTATCTTCACTTATCCAAGCCTACGTCCCTCTTCCTACATCAATAAATTATACTACTCCTACATTTTTTTCATAAAAAGAAACGGCCTCAATTAATGTCCTATCACAACTACTATATATCATTATATTCCATTTCTCACCCTCCCATCCCAACCGCCACATTATATTCATTCATTGCCTCCATTTTTCCTTTGCCCTTCTTCACAATTTCAATTTATGCCTCACCCTCACACCCTCTTCTTATTACATCATCCATGTGCAACTCGTTTACTGTAACTATTCTCTTTTCCAATTAGCATCGATCATATTGATTCATTCCAATTTTACCCGAGAAACGTACGTAATAGAAAATATTAACAACTTTGTATTAACCATGTACGAGCAACATGTTCACACAAACCATAACCAACTTAGATTTAACAATGATAATCCCTTACTTAAGGATGATTAACAACTAATCTTAACTTTATAGAACCATAAATAATTTTCTTCTCTAAAAAAAGACTCCCATTAACATATCTTTTAACATGATGTATGTAGACTCACTATCTTATTCATTAAATTACAATAGCTAAGACTCTTTTATATAGACTAAATCATAACTAACTAAGTAATTAATACTCCCTTCGGTCCTAATTATATGAGCTATTTATCAGAATTTAAAGAGATTAAAGAGAGAAGTTAAATTAGTTAATTATATATTTTTTCCTAAAATACCTTTTCCTTGGACGTATCTGTCATCTTATTGTATAGGTATGAATTAGCTACCAAATAGATAACCTGCTAATTAATATCCAGAACTTGTGATATTTTACTCACAAAACACGTAAGCCCCCACTCGCACACAAAAAAAAAAAAAAAAAGATACTCCTTCACTTCTACCCTACTCTTTATCCTTCTCCCTCACATATTAATTATAAGCACGTTGTTAAATTAATTATTGTGGAAGAAATATTAGTAGGGGTAATAGGGAAAAATATGATAAAAATTATTCAAAATTATTTTATATAAAAAAAATATAATTTAGGTGTATATGACATTAATGAATCGCAAACATTATTCATTTTATAAAATATATAGGTATATTATTAAAAAAATATAAATAGGGGTATTATAGGAAAAAAATTGGCAAAACCTACCTTTATAATTAGGACAAAAACCAACTCTAAAATTTACTCTTATAATTAGGATCGGAGGGGGTATATATAACTGTAATACATCTAACAACCCGTGGTCTTATTCAATATCCAAGGTATCATAAACACTCACAGTCCTGATCAATTTAACTAAAGATAAAAATAAAAAGGGCCGAGCAAGAACCAAATTCAGACGTGAAGATATATGTATACACAAAGGAGAAGGAGGTGGTCCTAAAAGCAATTGCCTTTTTCTTTTTCGGGGCCGAACGCTTTTCAAAGGCCAAAAATAAAAATAAAAAGAGAAAGGCATGGGATACGTCGTCGTTATGGGAGTGTTTGGGGGCTTCCCCGCCAAAAAGCCAATCACGACCACGACATTTCCAACGCTTTCCTTAACCGCAAATTGCGCTCCCAATCAAGGAAGGGTCGTGAGACATGACGACCTCAGTCTCATCTGTGCTCGCTCGCATGGCCTCTTCTCATTGGTTGGACTTAATGACTCCAATCACCATCCTTGACTTCTGTTCTCATTAACCAATCACATTTAACGATACACTCAAACTTAAATTTTTGAGGTGTAGACTGTAGAGGATCATCATCTGGTGCCACCACCAAAAAAGCGTCCTCTGTCGTTTCCCTTTTCTGCTTTTCCGCTCTGCTTTCACCTTTCTTTTTTTTTTTTTTTTGATACAAAAAGAGGAGGGGAAACCCTCAGCCTATGCTATTGCAAATACTAGCAAGCCTCATGTCCTGTTCCAAAGCCTCAGTAAGGCCGCCAAAAACTGAATGAAAAGGATGCAACCCAGGCCAGACATCAAACGCCTGTTTTGCCACGTAATCAGCCACCATGTTTGCTTCCCTTGGAACCCAACGCACCATCACCTCCCATTCCCAGCTAACCATCTTCTTGATCTCCTGAATTAATCCCACCTCCTGATGGCTCAATTGGGTTGGTTTCTCGATCAGCGAAACCACCTCCTCCGCGTCTGTTTCCACCATTACCCTGCGCTCACCCATCTCCCAGGCCATCTTGAGGCCCAACAACATACCCCAAAGTTCAGCACAGAGGCTGTCGGCGGCTTCCTCCCCTTTAAACATGAACCCCCTCATGAACAGCCCATGGTCATTCCGGATAACACCCCCACAAGTCGCCATATGGTTATTCGCACAGGCCCCATCAACATTTAGCTTAACCCACCCGGGATCTGGGGGAGCCCATGAGCTATTTCTGGGCTGAACAAGTTGGCCATTGATATTCACCCCCTTTAGCCGCTCCCTAGCAGTCTTCAGTGTTGAAATGATAGAGTAAGCCCTGTGGATAATTGATGCATTGCTCTGGATAGTGTTCTCAAAGACTCTTTTGTTGCGACGCTGCCATAACAGCCAGCAAATAGTGGCAAACAGCTCACGCCATCCCTCCACCCCTCTATCAAAACCCCCATGAATATTCATCCGGATCCACCTCTGCAGATCCACTTCAAAGAACTTACCCCTATGTCTTGTTTCCTCCATGCTCATCCAAAGGTTCCTTGTTTCCATGCAATCCCGAAGAACATGCAGAATAGACTCTGAAGCATCACCACACCAGGTGCATCCCCCCACACCTGCCATACTCCTACGTACACGCTCCTCGTTGGTTAGTAACTTGTTGTGCATGACCAGCCACAGAAATGATTTGCACCGAGGAACTGTATGTAGCTTCCATACCTGCTCCCATGCTCGATCCACCCTCTCCGGGGCCCCAGACAAAGCCTGATAAGCCGACTTAACAGTAAATACCCCACAACGTTCATACTTCCATCGTAAATTGCCCAACTGGTCGTCTACGTGTGTGCCCAATATCACGTCATCCCATGACTTTTTAATCCCTGACCATGCATTGGATCCCTGCCGATGAGGAACCACTGTTGGGATCAACTCATCCCCACATCTGTACTTGCTCCGTATCACCCTCACCCACAAGTCATCGCGTTTTTTCATTAGTCCCCATCCCAACTTCATCATGTATGCTTGATTCTGACGGTGAAGGTGCTTAAGCCCTAAGCCTCCGCTCTTCTTTGAATTGCACACAGTATCCCAGGCCACTAGGTGCGTTTTCCTCTTCTCAGGAGTTGTTCCCCACAAGAAACTCCTATTAAGTTGTTCAATCTGCTCACACGTCCCAGTAGGCAGGTAGACAGTCTGCATAGTATACCCTGGAATAGCAGAAGTAACCGACGAGACTAGAGTGGTTCTACCAGCTAGTGACAGCGAACTCGCCTTCCAGTTAGATAGCCTATTACGCACCTTGTCCACAACTGCTTGATATCCGCGTTTTGTCACCCGCTTATGATGGAGAGGGACCCCAAGATACTTCCCTAGATCAGGTGTCACCTGAAATCCCAAAACATTACAGAGCTCCGTCCTCTTCACATGATTTACATTATTCGAAAAGAAGATTCGGGTTTTGTTGGCATTTACTTTCAGTCCCGATGCTATGCAAAAGGTATCAAGACAATTCCTAACCTCCTCCGCTTGATTTACCGCTGCCTCAACAAATAGAACGACGTCATCCGCAAAGAACAAATGAGAAATAGGAGGGCCATCCTTGCAGAGTTTAATGGGCCTCCAATCACCCTTTCCAATCCGCTCTTGAATTAAGTGGGCCAGCCGTTCCATGCATATGACAAACAGATACGGAGACAACGGATCCCCTTGACGGACACCCCTAGAAGACGTTAGCGTACCCGCACGTTCCCCATTCCATAGGAGCTGCAAGGTTGGTGTAGACACACAATGATAAATAATATCAATCAATGTACTAGGCATCTTCAGATCATTGAGACATTCGCTAAGGAACCCCCAATTCACCCGATCATAAGCCTTTTCTAGATCAATTTTGATAGCCATAAAACCACGCTTCCCTCGTAGCTTCCGCATTGAGTGAATGACTTCCTGTGCAACAATGATATTATCGGAGCTGTGGCGGCCAGGAACAAAACTGCACTGATGTGGACTGATAACTTTTGGCAGTATCATCTTGATTCTGTTCGCAATTACCTTAGATAGGATTTTGAAGCTCACATTACATAAGCTAATTGGGCGAAAATCCTTTGCTACCTCCGGGTGGTCTGTCTTAGGAATTAACACAATCAGAGTATCATTCACAGTCTGAATGCTGGCTGGGGTATGCCAAAGGGCCCTTATCAGATCATATACAGAGTTTTCCACCACCTGCCATTGACTCTGGTAGAACAACGCATTCAGGCCATCGGGCCCGGGCGCCTTCAATGCACCCATACTAAATAAGGCATGTTTAATCTCAGCATTGGATAGAGGCCGCCCCAGATTTGCTGCTTCAAAGGATTCCATTACCGGGAAGGATACAGAACAACGTAGGGGTGGTCGCTGGGTTTCTTCTTCCATAAACACAGTTGAGAAATGGGAAATAACCATCTCCTTGATCATGTCACCATCATACACCCATATGTCATCATGGCCTTTCAATGCTCCTATAAAGTTTTGCTTACGCCGACCATTAGCACGTGAGTGAAAGAACTTAGTATTTCTATCCCCGTCCACCAACCAATCACTTCTAGCTTTCTGGGCCCATAACAGTGATTCTTGGACTAGAACCTCCTCTAACTGTTTCCACAAAGTGGATTGAAGTCCCTCCAATTCTGTGGTTAGCCCAAACCGAGTCTCTGTACGTGTAATTCCATCTAGCCTCCTCAAAAGATGCCTCTTCCTTGCACTAGTATGACCGAACACCTGCCCATTCCACTTGCCACAGGCGGTAATGAATTGATCAACATTCTCAGTCCAGGTTAGATTGTTTCTCCAGTTTGCACCCACAAACTGCGGGAACCGCTCATCTAATACCCATGCCGCTAGGAATTTGAAAGGACGATCGCCTCGTCTCTTCTGTCTACACCCATCCAGCTGTAAGAGAAGAGGCCGATGGTCACTTTTATACCAATTAAGGTGTTTCACCACTGCATTAGGAAACGTATCCTGCCAAGAAGAGGAACCCAAAACACGGTCTATCCTACTTGCTGACCCAGTGCGTCTCCATGTGAACGGGGGACCGACGAATCCTAGGTCATTCAAAGAACCCTCCTCCAAAAATCTACAGAATTCCCTATCCGGAGAGCATGGTGAAGACCGTGAGCAACGATCATCCACAGAAAGTGTTGCATTAAAGTCTCCACCCACACACCACGGCATTTGAATAGAGTGGCTTAACTGCAATAAATCCCTCCAAAGAGCACGACGCGGAATACTATGTGGACTGCCATATACGAAGGTCATTTCCCAACTCTGTAGCAAATGATTAGTAATACGTACATGAACAAACTGACTAGTGAAACACAACACTTCCACCTGTCTAAATTTATCCGACCAGAGACACCATATACCTCCTTTGAATCCATCGGCATCAATAATCTTAACATTAGGGAACCCCATCGATCCTGCAATTCGCTGTGCTCTTAAGCCACCACACCGGGTTTCAAAAATTGCTACAAAGTTAATATCAAATTCCTGAACCATCCCACGAATTAGCGATGGAAATGACCGGGCCCCAGCTCCTCTTACCGAGTGGGCTATGGTGGTTGTGTGTGTGTGGACCCGGACACCTGACTCGTTCCTGAATCACTTCCCTTTCCGACTGAGTCGTGACTCGGCCCCGAGACATCATCATCACATCTCCTCGGTATTGCATAAATTCCACAATGGTTCTTTCTCGGAAGTCCAAGCTCGTTGAGCTTTTAACCACCTTTAGCTGTGGATCCTTCTCTGAAATTTGCGCTTCCGTTCGCATTCCTTACAATGGCGGAAAACCACGAAGCAGGCACCGACGGGGTTCCGGGAACGCCCGGAATCATGGAGGCGAGACCCGAAACAGGGATTCCGGGGATAAGAATGGTGAATTGCAGAGCTGTAATCGATACTTCACCGCCGTTCGAGTCGGTCAAGGAGGCTGTGACCCGTTTTGGAGGTAGCGGGCCTTGGTTGCCCCTTTACAAGCTTGGGGAGGCTTTTGTAAGTTTATCATTCACGTTATAAATTTTTCTTCTTGTTTTCTTTAGATTCCCCCCCCCCCCCCCCCCCCAAAAAAAAAAAAAAAAGAAAACTGGCACAATCATTGTTGAACCACGATTTAATTGCTGCTATTGATCACACGAAATTTTACCACTACTCACAACCCTGACAACAGGATGAGATCGAATTGTGAAATTAACAATGGTTAATGAAATGTTGCATTTTCAATATATATATAATTTTTGGATCATCTATGCATAGCTGTAAAATTGATAGCAATCTATTCTGTTCTTTTTTAATTCTTATTCTGGATTATTACGTGTAGAATGTGGATATGCAATAGGAATATCTTCTCCAGCATGTTCGTGACTTGTATTCTTGACTTATATATAAAGTTCTTGTTATAAATTTATTTCGAGTAAATTGTTATAAAATTTTCTATACATCTAAAAAGCAAAAGAATTTATTTGTAGTCGTAATTCCAGGTGATTTCATGCTACCCATGAATTCGATTTGTTCTTGCATTAGCTCTTCACTAGTTCCATGTTAGCTCACTTTCTGATGCGGAAAAGATTTTCATTAGCAGAATAGCATTGAAGATTTTGACATAAAGAAAGTTGAAGAACAAGCTGCGGAGTTGGAGAAGGATTTGATAGTGAAAGAACTTGAAACACTTGATGTACTCGAAGAACTGGGGGCTACCAAAAAGATTGTTGAGGATCTAAAGCAGCAGCTAAAAAAAGAAGCAATGAAATGCATTGCGCCTCCTGATGTTCATACCTGTGAACAGGCTGGAAATCCTATTGCAAAGGAAAATAGTGAAAATACTATAGACAGCCAAGGACAGGTATTGCAAAGTTCAGATCCCTGCCCCATGTCATCGGCAGACCTGATCTTGATGGATATAAAACAAGCTAAGGTGGATCTTGGTAAAGCAATGAGTGATCTTGGGGTGATACAATCTTCTGTAGAATCTTTGAATAAGAAGATGAAAAAGGAGAAATTTTTTCTCATGAGGACGCGTGAGAAGCTAGCATCCAAGTTTGCAGCTGTCTCTGCTCAGGAGAGGGATCAAGAACAATCAATACTAAATCCATCGGCAGCTTCTGTTGAAGCAAGTTGCACTTTCAACAATCCTGTGAATATTACAAGGAGCTTCAATCCTGACGCTGAGCAGCAGAATAGGATGGTTGAAACAAAGAATTCTGAAGTTTCCAAGTCCTTCCCTCCAATGGATGATAATGGATTAAGCATGAAGACTGCTGAGATGAGGTGGTTTGCAGCTAAAAAGATGGAAGAAGCCGCCAGGGCAGCAGAAGCCATTGCCCTTGCTGAAATCAAGGCTTTATCTAGCACTGAGAGGTCATCAGGAGTACCACTGCCAGAACCTCGGAGAGTTACCTTTGATTTAAGGGAGCACTGTTCTTTAATCCCCAAAGCTCCAGAACCTGAAGAGTCAACCTTGAGAAGGGTAATAGAGACCAAGTTCCACATTGATGAAACAAACATTTCTAAGCTGACTATTCTTAACTGGTTGGAGGAAGCTTCCACAGAAGTTCTACATAGCAAACAGGTCTTGACAGAGGCTTTAAACAGAATTGAAACTGCAAACAGCAAACAACATGCTGCTAAAGAGGCTCTGCGCAGATTGCTTCCTGATGGTGAACTGAAGGGACAAGCAGTGCACAATCCTAGTAAGAGCAAAAAGCTCAACCCGTGTGGAAATTACCGACTCTCTCCTCTTCCGGATGTAATGAGGTCAAAAACACCGAACAACGACCCAAAGCCTGTTTTAAGGTCCACGGTTTCGCTGAGAGATGTTCTAAGAAGGCGGCCAGTTCCTGAAGAATATCCTGCTGGAAGGGAGATGGAAGATCATTCAGCGAGGCAGAAGGTAGCATTGAGTCAAATGCTTCGAGCATTGAGGGAAGATCTTACTCTTGGTACAGATGATAATACTGAGACTGATAAAGATCGGAGCAGTCAAAAGCATTTCGTGGGAAACAGGAAGAAGTTTGGATTCATCCATATATCACTCCCCTTGTCAAAGCCAAATAAGAAAAGGGCATGAACTAAGCTAATAAATGCTGTTACATAGATGATATTCATTATTCATGTATAATTATTGTGATTTCTTTTGGTTCTGTTGTTGCGCTTTGCTTTCATTTTAGTGAAGTATAGAAGTTCCAGTTGGTATTTGATTTTGGAAAGGATTTTGTGCTGGAGTGATTGGCTTAATATGGTGGGTTTGTCCATGTTAGTAGAATTTGTCATTGTTGTTGGCTGCATTGGAATGATGAGGTGGCTTTTTTTAATGGGGTATGATGGTTTTATTAATGTTCTTCTGTTCTCCTTTGAATTAGTGTAAAAATATATTGGTTATTGTATTATCTATAATATTTTTTGTAAACATTTTCCACAATAATCGTGCATCGTTGTTTTATAAATTGTAGGGTTAAGGTCTAATTTTACCCTTAAAGTATACGTTCAGGAGCAATTTTGTCCCTGAAGTTTTCGGCGTAGCAATGTTGCCCCTAAAATTTAAAAACGTAGCAATGTTGTCCCTCCGTTAACTGCCCTAGTGGTCAACTAACGATCAACGTTACGGTTTTTAACGGAAGGGTAACATTACTACGTTTTTAAATTTCAGAGGCAACATTGCTCCCAAAAAAAAGTAGTAATGTTGCCCCTGAAGTTTAAAAATGTAGCAATGTTGCCCCTCCGTAAAAAATCAACATTGCTACGTTTTTAAATTTCAGAAGCAACATTGCTACGCTGAAAACTACAAGGATAAAATTACTTCTGGGCACATACTTTAAAGAGAAAATTGGACCTTAACCCAAAATTTTGTATCAAACATAATTATTACCTCTATACAATAGGTCAATAACCACTTGAAAGTTGAAACCACATCCCCAGTTGAAAAGATCTCGGGAGAGTCGAGGGCTAATAATAATGTTAATATCTGAGGGCTTTTTAGTCAAATCAAAATGATTGTTTCATTTCATCTTGTAATTTGACATTCGCGGTGAGCAACGCACATGGGGAAGAAACAAAGATGAGCACTGTTAATAACATTGGTTTTCCTTCACAATTCAGAGCATCTCTCGACATTGGTGGGGTTTCAAAGCAGCGGAAGAAGAAATGCTCATGGAGTTTTATTGCCCGGAATACCCCAATCAGTTCGAATCATCAAATCTTTTGCAAACTATCAGACAGTGGGATCGAGGAGAACTCCGCAAGCACGAGGGCCTCTAATTCCAAGAACAGGATGGAGGAGTACAATACAGCTATGAAGAAAATGATGAGGAACCCTTATGAGTATCACCACGACCTGGGTTAGTCCCGTCTCTATTCGTTTTGCGCCCGCTGCATTACTGTTTAGCTTTCCATTCCAATTCTCGGTTCGTATAAGTTGTTCTGTGCAATGTTCCCTCTGTTAAGATATGTTTCTGAGAAATGCGATCTCTGCTACGATTGACTGTGTCCGACATCGCTGGTGGGTTTCCTTCTGTCAATTACTGTTCCATTACGATTAGGACGGTGTCACGGAATTACCATGAAACATTTCCTTCGCTGCGTTGGATTTGGAGTGGATAAGGATTCACATGATGCTTTTAGTTTAACCACTGTGACCGAACTTTATTATCTTTATGGAGGGATCCCCATTAGATACTTCTCCATGTCCCGCTCCGTAAAATGCATTCTATGCCCGAGGATTGCCCCGTGGGATTCAATTTGCCCTGGTAACGCAAAGTTTTCTTTTAACTAAAAGGAAAAGGGGAAAAAAAGGAATCCAACTCTGGTCAATTGCTTCCTACAAGTAAAAGCATATGCTATGCTTGACTAACGCAATCATTGATTCCTGATTTCAGGTATGAATTACACACATATAATTGATAGCTTGATTGTGGGCTCTCAGCCACAAAAACCTGAAGATATAGATCACCTCAGAAAGGAAGAAGACGTTGCCTACATTCTAAACTTGCAGCAGGACACGGATGTGGAGTACTGGGGAGTAGACTTAAAATCTATAATAAGAAGATGCCATGAACTCGGTATTCGTCACATGAGGAGGCCTGTAAGCAAGCATCTTGTAAATTTATTGAGAAGATAATAGGTGCCCTGCATTTTATTTTTGATAATCAGGACAAGATTCTATGTTACTTCGTTTAATATTGTTAGGAAATAATGATTTTAATTTTTTTCCCTGTTCATCTCCTGGAATGACAGATCTGATGGAAATGGCAATATATAGATACTGTGCCAGAAAAGTTTTCGTCAGTCTGAATGTATTCATATTCATCCACTGCTTTATCGAGCGATTGAATTATCACTCACATGTTAAAATTTTCTTTCCTATTGTGTCTACATCACAGGCAAAGGACTTCGATCCAAACTCCCTGAGAAATGAGCTGCCAAAAGCAGTTTCATCACTGGAATGGGCTTTTTCTGAGGGTAAAGGAAGAGTGTATGTGCACTGCACAGCTGGACTTGGAAGAGCTCCGGCAGTGGCAATTGCTTACCTGTTCTGGTTCTGTGACATGAATGTGAGTCCTAAATACTTGGCATTGTCTTCAAATCCTTTTCCAAACCTCATTTGAGAACATCTTGTGGCTTTTTAATTACTTTCGCTCAAGGCGAAGTTAATTTTTGACGAGGAAGTTTTTTCATATGGTGAGAGGAAATGAATGTGGCCTTTTTCTTTGTGAACAGCTAAATGCAGCATACGATATGTTGACAGCTAAGAGACCTTGCGGACCCAATAAAAGAGCAATACGCGGGGCTACCTATGATTTGGCGAAGAATGATCCGTGGAAAGAGCCATTTGAGAGTCTTCCAGAATATGCATTTGAGGATGTAGCTGACTGGGAGAGGGACCTGATTCAAAATCGAGTACGTTCTCATCGTGGAACTTTATCCTTCCTCAAGTATTCCTGTTTACTAAACAGAACAGCCATGCTGTACTGTGGGGAATAGATGGTGACTATATTTCTTGCCACCCTGCGCATAAGCCGCCTTAAGAGCTTAACTCACTGAAAATTCCTATTACTAGGATTTGGATACAATGAGGCATATTTTGTAAGAGGTGGGGAGAGTGCAAATATAGAGAGAGTTCTGATTACATATTAAGCTGTGTGAAAATAAAAATGTGATGATTACATGATGTTATGGGGTTGAAAATAACTACAAAACTCGAAAAAAAGAAATTGCATGCTTCTGAAGAAAAACAATTATGTATTTTGTTAGCAAACATTGTGAATGTTTCACCAGCAATTGAAATTAATTGTGAATTGTAAATGAGTGAGTGGGTTGACTGTAATTTTTTTGTCCTACTTATGAGAATAAGGCCACGTATCACCTCAACTGACACATATATTACCCCAACTAACAGTTTGTTAATTACTCTTTTTGATTTTTACTCTGTCCGGTCCTAATTATAAGAGCTATTTACCAGAATTTGGAGAGATTAAGGAGATAAGTTAAATTAGTTAAGTATAATTATTTTCTAAAAATGCCCTTACTGAAAATTAAAAATTACATAAAACAGAATTAGTTGAATTGTGGCCACGCACAGTTGCACAGTACTCTCATGATTTCTACGCCTCCGAAAAAATAGCATAGCACATTGGAGTCCAAATTAGCCGGCATCGACACGCCTCTCCAACAAATAATAGATAATAAATAATCTATTTGTTCTCTATGGGCGGGAATAAGGTATTTAATGATTAATAAATAATGAATTAGGTAAATTTAACAAAAATTGTTCAAAATTAATATATATATATATATATATATATATATAATATAATATAATATAATATAATTAAGGTGTATATGACATTAATGAGTTGGAAACATTATTTGCTTTATTAAATATATAGGTGTATTATTAAATTATTATTATCTTTAATTATTATTGAGAAAGTATAGATAGGGATATTATACGAAAAAACTGACAAAAGTTAAAACTTACTCTTATAATTAGGACCAAAACTAACTCTAAAAAATGTTCTTATAATTAGGACCGGAGGGAGTATTATAAGATACCAACTAGTAATTGTATTTAGTCCTTTTTATAAGGTACTTGTTTATTTTTAAAGTGCATTAATTATTATTTTTTCTATATATGCCCATAACTAATAATGGTGATGGGTAAGAGTAATAATTAATATAATATTAGAGTTTAGTACAATTAATAGAGGTAATATTGGAAGTTACTTAAACTGTAAGATAACTTTATTGGCTTTAATTGTTTGGTTTGTGAGAATTATTACTCGGTGATTTCTAGAGAGAGAGAGAGTACTTTTGTATTTTTATTTTCCATATTATAATGGACATCTTCTTGGGCTCTTTCTTTCTTTCTCTTTTTTTTTGGTCGACTTGGGCTCTTTCAATTTCTGCTTGTTTCCACGTGTGAAGTGGCTGTTTCACGCTCCTTGTGTTTAGCTCTTCTAGCCCGACTTAAATCTCTCTTTTCCGGTTTCATGTTCTTTCATTTTATATCTTCTTCTTTTTTTTCTTTTTTCTTTTTAAATAAATCTTTCATTTTATCTTGATAGCCCGTCGTTATATATAAGAGTTTTATGGGCCTTTTTCTAAATATAGAAGCAAAAGTTACACTCAAATAAAATTCCTTGAAATCATAAAATTACACAGAAGTCCTTAGGAATTTCTATGTAATTATTTGTGACTATCAAATTACCATTTTGGACTTCCATGTAATTATTTTCATATCTAACTTCTAGAAGCTATTTACAACAACAAATGCTAAATTAACAACATAAAATGCATATATTAACAACAACTTTTGAAAACCTTGATTTTCTTCTTCTTTCACTTCCAGAAGCTATTTACAACACAAATGCTATATTAACAACATAAAATGCATATATTAACAACAACTTTTAAAAACCTGGATTTTTTCATCTCTAACTTTTAGAAGCTATTTACAACAACAAATGCTATATTAACAATATAAAATATATATATTAACAACAACTTTTGAAAACTTAGATTTTATTATCTCTTACTTCTAGAAGTTATTTATAACAACAAATGTTAAATTAACAACATGAAATGTATATATTAACAACAATTTTTGAAAACCTGGATTTTTCTCTTCTCTCACTTCCAGAAGTTATTTACAACAAAAAATGCTATATTTACAATCACAACAACATTTGAAAACTTGAATTTTTTCATTTCTCACGTTCAGAGGTTATTTACAACAATAAATACTATATTTATAACAAAAAAAACATATATTTACAATAACCTTTGAGATCTTAGATTTTTTCATTTCTCACGTCTAGTCTAGAAGTTATTTACAATAACAAATGCTATATTCACAACAGAAAAAACATATATTCACAATATTTTCTGAGAATTTTGACAGATGAACCAAATTGTAGTTTCAATCATTCCACCTTTCAACCAACTTGTTCAACCATTTTGTAGATGAACCAAATGCACCTCTTGCGGATTCAGCCAAGTCTCTCATCTTCGAGCTTCTTTCCCTCATCTCCTTTCCTTTCTCCGATTCCAACAGTTCTCTCACCTTCTTCTCCAATTCATCACCTTCCACAAACGCATCTTCGGCCCTGTGTTCCAAGCCTATCACTAGAGCTCGTGGTATGCAGTGCTGATCCTCAGCTTGATAGGAAAAAAAAAAAAAAAAAAACATCTTTCCGATCACCTCCCTGCAGAATAATTTAGATATCCATTTATTATAATATTACAACAAGCAAGAATTTTGTGACTACCCTGATTCCTAACTCCTAAGATATTAGCTGATCTTTCTTTTTGTCACTATAAAATCCATTAATTTCCCTTCCACCAAATGTCTTCCAAAACAATAACAAAAATGTCAGCTATCAGAAACCGTCATAACACCAAATTATTATATTAATTTTCATTCAGATATCACCCCTCAACTGTGCCTAGCACAGAATCATCCACTTATCTTTAAGAGAGGCTAGAAAGGGACCTGGGTGGCGAAGTCTTCGAGGATGCCTTCTTTACTGATGCCATGCTCGAGGCAGAGCTGCTTCCAGAACTCCATGCCGATCTGGTTCCCACATTGTCCTACCTGAAGCGTGATTATCTCTCTCGGCATATTGTATTTGTTGTTATTTGTGAAGTTTTTTTATTGTTTCACGGGATATTAGGGTTCGGATCCGGCCGGAGAATTCAAGTGGTCTCTCTCTGGCGTGGCGGGTGAGTCCCCTTCTAAAAAAGAAAAGGGGACGAAAGATGATGGTGACAGTGAGAGTGTAGGAGCGATAGCGAAAATTAGTGAGAACATGTGGGAAAAGGGATCTCCAGTGACATTGCAGTTGCTTTTTTTGCCAGCAACATTTTTTTGGGGGGAAATGAATGAGAAATTTTTCCCGGGTAGAAGCATAATGGGATTGGAGAGAGAGAGGAGAAGGAAAAAGGAGAAATGAGAGAAAGAGGAGAGAGAAGAAATGAGAGGGAATGTCAAAATGTAATTTTACATTCATAAATAATTACAACAATGTCCCTTGAAACTTCTATGTAATCTCGTGATTTCAAGGCACTTTATTGTGATTAATTCCCTTTCTTGGGACTTAAGTGTAATTTTCCCAATATCAAATTTATTTTGAGTTTGTTTAAATAATAAATAAATATTTTGTTATTTTACCCTCAATTAATTATTATATTATATGCATTCTCTTTCATAATTTTTTCATTGTTATTTTCTCTCATCCATAATAGGGGCATTTTAAAAAAACGCCTTAGAGGGTGTAACATAGAGACAGGATTTGAATAGGTGTTAGTGTGTTACTAATGCATGATCTGCGTAAATCCTTATGTAACCAGCCTCGTACTTTGCAAAAGTTTCAGAATTAAATTAGTCAAAGGATTTTACGGTCAACTCCTTGATATTTTGGCTTTGCGCCTTTTCCCCAGCCTTACGCAATAATCAATATACCACCCCATATTTTTATCATAAAATAACCAAATAAGTAACATAATTATATAAAAGTATTTTTTATCTTTAAAATGGTTGCCATTCTTATGCAAAACTAAAATATAAATTTGGACTAAAATGTTTTACCTATTTTAAAAATTATTATATATTTTATTCTTAAATTTCAAAAGCACCTTTACGCTTGAAAATAACCACACCGTGAGAAATTAGCTACAATTAGTTAATGCGTCTAAAATATTTTAATGCTTTTAAATGCATCCCTTGTTAATTACATTTGACTTTATTAATGAAGAATGAATCAAATTAAAAAGGTCAAGTAATTTTTATTTTTCAGAGGCATTTCTGAATAAAAAACCTCTTAAAATATGTGTGAGGGTAATAATGAACGAATGGAGAATGGAGCATACTAAGAACATTGCACTCCTCCTTGAATATTGCTCCTGTTTTATTTTATAAATCATTTGACTCGAAACGTTATTTAAAAGAAGAGAGAGAGAAGGAAAACTGAGGCCTATTTGGGCATGCAATGAGGCAGAAAAAAACACGATAAAGTAAAATGAAATGGTTGAATTGATATTTTTTTAAATGGGTTATTTGGTTAAAAAGTAAAAACTATTTTTTTTAAAAAAAAAAGCTACAAAGATCTTTTTTTTTTGGGGTGTAGATGAGTTTTTATCGCACCAACCCAATCATAAATCATATATATAATCTGAAATTTATCCTATTTTTAAGTTTATAAAAATTAGAGTAGAAAAAAATCATGGAAAAATTCGTTTGAGGGCTCCTATTGGGTAATTAATTCCAAAAAAGGCCCACAAAATCTGAAAATACGGAAAAAGGCCATGAAATTCTGACAATACCCAAAAAGGCCTAAAGATTCTGACGGGGGCTGATATAGTTGTTAATGGGGCTGATATAGTTGTTAACGGGGGGCTGATATAGTTGTTAACCGGGCTGATTTAGTTGTTAAATTTTTTTTAAACAACTAAATTAGCCCGGTTAACAACTATATCAGCCCCCCACTAACAACTATATCAGCCCCATTAACAAGTCCGTCAGAATCTTTGGGCCTTTTGGGGTATTGTCAGAATTTCAGGGCATTTTTCCGTATTTTTAGATTTTGTTGGCCTTTCTGGAATTAATTGTCCAATAGGGGCCTCAAACGAATTTTCCCAAAAATCATCGCTAATTTAAACTAGACAGAGAAGGAGGTGGCCATATTTGCCACACAGGACGGCCCCACAAAGATTCAGATTCACTCATCAATAAAATGCGCGCTCATATTACCCCAAAAAAAAAAAAATGCGCGCTCTCTCCGACTCCCTCCCACTCTCCATCCATCCTCGCTCCCTTTCCCTCCGCAATTAATCACTTTCTTCTCTCATTCTCGCCCCTTGTTTTCAGGTTTCAACCTCAAAACCATACCGCGCACATTTGGATTCGAGGAGCTTCATCAAGTATAGGGGTTTCTTTTCTTCCATTTTCGTTCCTTCTACAAAACGCCTTTCTTTATTCTGTTGGCTTTTTCAAGATGTTCCTCCCATCGCATTCTTTTGATGTCCAATGTAAATGTAATGCGCATTATTTCAAAAGTGTTATGTTGGCCATCTCTGTCAGTAAAGGAAAATCATAATCTTCCTAGGATAGGACGAGATTTTCGTGCTCAATTTGTGTTGTTATATACTGTTGAAATGATTGATCAGCTGTTTGGTTTGATGATATTTCCTCTGTTTCATTGATATTCGTTTCGTATTCTTTTGCAGGGCAACCATTTTCAAGATCGTTGCCGGGCATCGGTCTCAACATGGCTGTTTGTTGGTGATTAGTTTGGAAGAGAACATTGCTCAGATCAACTACTCTGTCTTTTCTCTCTATCGTGTTTCTCCGAAATCGCCTTTCCGATTGGTATTGATCTCCATAATTACTTAGCTTCAAAAATAATAACAACACCCCTCCAGAAACCTGCCCAGAAAATAAACACCTCCTTCTTAATGCTAGTTTTCCTTTAACTTACGTTGCGGCTGCAATTTCGTTTCATTAGTCCCGTTGCGGTTAGCACAGCGAGCATAGCTCGACACCGTGTGTTATCAATCCGTTTATATCCACTGATCCTTCGTTCTCTTAATCGTTGGATTTTAGCGCCTTGTTTACCGTTCGCTGGAAATCACGCCGAGCCCCCTTCAGTTGTTTACTCCTGAATCTCTCCCTTTCGTAAGTTTTTGCTGCCTTCTTTTGACTGATTGTTGTTCTGTTTTCAAGCTTTGCTAGTTATGATGCTAGTGGTGCTCCAACGTTGTTTGCTTGAATTTCTTCTCGTGATTTTTTCTTCTGAAGTTTTGAACTTGTATATATTTCTTGTGGGCCTTCTCCTTTTGTTGTCAGTTATTTGTGCAGAGACAAAGATGGGTGAGGGAGAACGGTTTCAGCTGGGAACTGTTGGAGCGTTGACTTTGTCTGTGGTATCATCAGTGTCAATTGTAATTTGCAACAAGGCACTAATGAGCTCATTACATTTCAATTTTGGTACGCTCACATTAGAGTGGATTTTTCAGAATTTGATAATATGTCATTTGGTTTTGCCTTTAGATTTTATTTTACTATACATTATTCTTAGGCATGTGAAGCAGCCTGTCAATATCATTCTTTTTTGCCAAATACACAATTTCTATTGGAAAGTAAGAGTAAAATTCTTTT
This sequence comes from Acacia crassicarpa, assembly GCA_034222035.1. Classification (NCBI taxonomy): domain Eukaryota; kingdom Viridiplantae; phylum Streptophyta; class Magnoliopsida; order Fabales; family Fabaceae; genus Acacia; species Acacia crassicarpa. The sequence continues at coordinate 1,396,986 of JAWXYG010000004.1, forward strand.
TATTAACTTGTTCAAGGATGCTATCTACCTGCCCTAACTAAGTGGATCTTTGCAAGTAGGTTATAAATAAAGTATATTATTGATTCAATCATTACGGGGAAGTTTCCTAGTAGTAATGTACATTATCAGACTCCTGACATGATTCTGTTCCTTTTTTTTTTTTGGGGGTCAATTAGGAGTCCCTTGGTGGAGTGCTAAGGTTTTTTTTGCTATTCTATATTTGTGCTAGTCACCAGCCCATTTGAATTTAAGTGGAGTCTGAGAGTTTGAAGGCTTTGATACCTGTTCTTTGGTGCTCATGCAGCTACAACTTTGACAAGTTGGCATCTTCTTGTCACATTTTGCTCTCTTCATATGGCCCTGAAAATGAGATTCTTTGAGCACAAGCCTTTTGAGCAGCAAGCTGTCATGGGATTTGGGATTCTAAATGGAATTTCAATAGGGCTTTTAAACTTGAGCCTGGGGTTCAATTCTGTGGGCTTTTATCAGGTATAGTTATTTATTTTAGTTCTGTTGCTCTATGGTGAAATTTCAATCTTTGATGTATAGAACAGTTTTTTTAAGGTATTCTGAACTTAATTATATTTGCATTCAGATGACCAAGCTGGCTATAATTCCATGCACTGTTCTGTTGGAGACCCTTTTCCTTGCGAAGAAATTCAGGTCTTGTCTAGCCTTCTGCCATTAATATGGTATTTATGACCATAAGTTAATATATATAAATTTGAATATCCCTGTAAGCAATGCAATGGAAGTTTTTTATGGGAAAGTACAAATATATCATACAGTTAAACAAATGTATCGTACAAAAAGCCTTTTTGCTTCTGTTTTTATTTCTCATTTTCTAGGTTTTTCTGATTACTTTTAGTGAACCACATCTATTTCGAGTGGCATCTTACAAACTTCAATACGTCTCTCTAACGCCTTGTTTTCACCTGATCTATTATTGACACAATCTAATACTATGCCTCATTTTGTTGGGGTGACCGAGCAATTTATGTTTAATTTTAATAGCACTTGAACAGCTTTAAATTGTATTAATTCTTCTATTTGGCTGTCATTGCAGTAAAAGAGTTCAATTTTCCCTTTGTATCCTCCTTCTAGGTGTTGGGATTGCAACAGTCACCGACTTGCAGCTCAATGCTTTGGGCTCTTTCCTATCTCTTCTAGCAGTGATTGCAACATGCGTTGCTCAGATTGTATCCTTTGAGAAATTTTCAATTTTATCAGCACATCAAATTATTAGCAGAGCAGAGTTATTTTGTCATTGATCCAATCAATTGATCAAACCGAGGGAGTAAACTCTTGAATACGTTCAACTGGAGCATATGCCCTAACTCTAGACATGGCAAAGAAGTTGTTCAATTTGGCCTAAAATGGGCCTCTATCTCTTTGCCTTGTTTTCTGCTATTGAATTCCCTTTTTTTGCCAATTGCTATTGAATTCATTTAAACTATAGAGGAAATTTTGAGAAAGATGGTTAATATCTTAACTAGCTTTTTTAAGATGACCAATACCATCCAGAAGAAGTATAAGGTCTCCTCCACCCAGCTTCTATATCAATCATGTCCTTATCAATCAGCAACCCTGTTAATCTCTGGTCCCTATCTGGATAAACTGTTGACCGGTTATAGTGTATTTGCCTTCAAGTATACGACCGAAGTGACGGTAAGTTACTAAAGAAATTCATAAGATTATATTTGCCCTGTAAATCCTTCTCTTTTTTGGGTAATATTGCATATTCATGAATTGCAGGCATTTATTATTCTGTCGTGCCTCATCTCCATCTCAGTAAATTTTAGTACATTTCTTGTGATTGGGAAGACATCACCAGTGACGTATCAGGTTCTGGGACACCTAAAGACATGCCTAGTGTTGGCATTTGGGTATATATTAATCCGAAATCCGTTCAGCTGGAGGAACATCCTTGGGATATTGATAGCCCTCGTTGGCATGATTTTGTATTCTTACTGTTGCACTCTTGAGAGTCAGCAAAAAGCTGCTGAAGCTGCAGCTCAAGCCTCAGGCCAGGTTTGTTTTAGGCTGAGTTTGTTTCTGTCACCACATTGAGTTAGTTGCCTTCTGATTTTATGTCATCATCTCCAAATTAACACTGGCAGGCAAGGGACGGCGAAGATGATCCTCTCATTGGCATGGAAAGTGGAAATGCGGCATTCAACAAGAGGCCTCTCTATGGAAGCAAAGGCGAAGACTAGTCACTAGTTAGACCGATTAGGAACAACAATACTTGCGTCTTACTTTTTGCATTTTCTCTTTACAGCTTTTCATTTATAACATATTACAACAGTGTTTTTTTTTTTTCCAATACAATTTTTGCAGATAAGTAAGTATTTCCTCGTCACATCATATATTACTGGTATTATATTTATCGTGTTTTAATTGCAGTTTAATTTAATCTCATATTCCTACCCTTTCTCTCAAACCTTTTAAAAAAAAAAAAAACTTTGCTGGTGCGTGCGATTTCTCAATGGATAATCAGCCTGGCCCTGAATTGATCCATAACCCACGATACATGAGTGAAATAAATACATGGTCCCGAATCACGTCAAACTATGAGTAAACAAGATTGATATTTGTAGCTAGCGCCTTAGTAGCGTAGTAGCATGGGAGTTTGGCTCCCTTTTCCCATATCTAGGATTTAAACCCTGCCCCCTCCCCTACATTCTCCTTATATATATATATATATTAAAAAATTCTCAAGTATGATTAATTCTGTGTTATTTTATTTTTAATTTGTTTTTTACGTTTTTACCAGGCTTGATTGTAAAAAATATATATAAGTATAAATTTTCAAAATATTTTAAGTATATTTAGTATATTTCAATTAAAAAATTTGGAGTCAACATAAACTTGGGGTTCTAACATATAGTGTTAAGGTGTAAATTAGTTCAGAAGGTTTTTGCTGAAAAACAATATTATCCTAAAAATTTTTTAGATTTAATATTACCTCAGAAGTGTTAAAATAAAACAATATTACTTTTTTCTATTAAAAAAATTAATAGTTAACATTATTTTTTTTAACGGTTAACATTGGGTTTTTAATAGTATTGGGCACTATTACTACACTTTGAAACTTTCAAAGTGACATTGAGTTTCAAAACATTTTCAAGGTAACAATGCTCTAAAAAACTTTCGGAACAAATTTGTACCTTATCTCTACAATATAAAACATCACCGTGAGTGTTTTTGAAAAATTACATGTTGGTGCATAACACTTAAATAAGTTATATTATTTATAATTTATAAAACATGTTTTGTTAAACAAAATCTATCTCATCTGCTTATATCATGAACTTCAAATGTAACTTTCTATAATTTGTCAATATATCATTTTGCCTTTTCTTAGAAAAAGAAGCACTTCAAATGGGCTATTTCAGTAAAACCAACATATTTATAAATAGAATAAGATATTGTCAATATCAATTTTAATTACTACTACTTTTTCATTGTTAGATTAGAATCTCATCTACCTTTATCTTTTTTTTCTCCTATTAAGATTTTGATTTAACAGTAAAAAAGTAACAGTGACATTGATAGTAACCAAAATTAGTAATGACAATATCTTATCCCTTTATAAATAACATAAAATTTTAACAAAAACATGAGAGCACTCCACCTGTTAGCCATAAATCCAAATCCATAATAAACCACAAATATCAATGTCATTCCTTCTACGAGTATTTTTCTTTTCCCTCAGTCAATTCACCACTTTTTTTTTTTGTTTTGTTGGGTCAATCAATTCACCACATATCATGATTAGTTTGACAAATAAAGACGTAGTTTTGACCGGCGAGAGGGATAATTACCGGGTGGGATTTCATCCACCTTTGCTATTGCCTGTTGTAATCGGACCACAGTCTCGGCCATATGCCATTCTTCTTCGATATATATTTTGACCTTTTCATGTCTCTCCTACCTCTCTTCCTGTATTTGTCACGTTCCTCTCTGTTGCTGCCTACCCATTTCAACTTTCAAGTTCAATTCCTCATCTTCTCACTTCGGGAACGATGACAAACTTCCTTCTCTTCCTACACTCTCACGCCTGCAATTTGGAACAAGTCAAAATCGAATTTCTGTTCTCCAATAGTTTTTAGATTTGCTTTACAAGTCCATTCCACCGAACTCCATTTGGTATTAACTTGTTTGTTTAGCTTTTCGATTCCTGATAGCCTTGCTACCGCGACTTTCATGAACTAAAACCATCTAGATTATAATCATTGGATCTAAGATTCTAAGCGCGTTTCTTGCAATTCGCTGGATTCCACGCTTCTCCCGGCGCCCACTTGCAGTTTCACCCCTCAGTTTCTACCTTTTGTAAGTTCTCCTTGTTGCTTTCTGGATCAAGTAGTTGCTTTGCTTTCTGGTTCTGGCTAATCCTGCTGCTGTTGACTCTATAACGTTTTTTGCTTGAATGTCTTTCTCTTGTTACTTCTCTTGTTCTTTGACTTCTTTTTTAACGTTTTGAATTTGGCAGTTTTTGAACTTTTGTATTGTCATAAGGCTGTTGGGGCAAGGACAGAGATGGGTGAGGGAGAACGATTTCAGCTGGGAACTATCGGGGCGTTGTCACTATCCGTGGTGTCATCAGTGTCTATTGTAGTTTGCAATAAGGCGCTAATGAGCTCACTGCGCTTCATTTTTGGTATGCTTACAAAACTCCAGTAGTTGCAAAATAAACATGGTTGTCTACTTTGCCGTACTCCGTCAATTTTCGGATCATCTATGATGGCTGCTGCCGTGTTTGCTCTATTTCTGTGTGCTTTACCGTGATCTGATTTTCAATTAAAATAAGGTTTGATAAAGCCTTTTGATGACAAGCATAGGAGACTAATTTCTGTTGTTGTAATATCCGTTTGAACCATAGAAACGAGGGTTTGGAACCACTTTACCTTTTTGCTTGTTCTCTTTTATATCCCCTCCACAATTTTGCTGGAAATCGGAAATTCCTTGTTGTACATGCTGCTTCCGTATTCTCCTCCAGTTCAGCTTCAGATATTTTAATACCAATGGCCTCCGCAACTAATCCAACCACCAACCTGGCAGCACCACAATTATTGCTGTTGGTTGGATTTGTTAGTTTTGACCTATTGCTTTTTTTTTTTGAAGCTTTTGTTTCTGTAATTTATTATTCATAAGATATCTTTCATGGGAAGGTGAGGGGGTCTTCTGTTACCTCTCTCATTGTAAATTAGTAGTACTTTGTAAGTTGAAGTAAATCTTTTTCCCCCCAATCAAGTCAGGGCTTGAACCTGCTTGCCTCGCTAATACTAATTAGATCATTATGTGAATCAGAACCGTTCTGTTATAATTCTATTATTTGACATATTTTCAGTCCAGTAATGAAAGGCGAGTTTATCACATGACTTATTGGGGATCTGCTAAAGGCTTTGCTTAGTTCCTTTCTATGTTAAATTTGAGCTTGCCCTTTTAATGTTTGTTATGTGCATTATCTGCTACACATGCAGCTACAACTTTGACAAGCTGGCATCTGCTTGTCACATTTTGTTCTCTTCACGTGGCACTAAAATTGAGATTCTTTGAGCACAAACCTTTTGAGCAGAAAGCTGTAATGGGATTTGGGATTCTTAATGGCATCTCAATTGGACTTTTAAATTTGAGCCTGGGGTTCAATTCTGTTGGCTTTTATCAGGTAAAATTCTGTTTTTCTCATATACATAATTTATATCTTAATGTTTAATCTGTTCTTTAACGTATTCTGAATAGCTCGATTGTAATTCAGATGACCAAGTTGGCTATTATTCCATGCACTGTCCTGCTGGAGACCCTTTTCCTGGGGAAGAGATTCAGGTCCCGTTTAGCTTCCTGTAATTAATTTATTTTAGGTCTATGAAAGATGTGTTGTCTCATGAACCTACCTTTTCGTTTAATGTCCTCTTTCTGTTCTCTATTCTCATTCTTGTTACTCAAATTTCAAGTCATACGTCATCTTTCTACATGTCAAGTGCCACTTTTGCCATGTGGCATTACTGATCTCTGGAATATTGTTTTGATGCGAGCTACAATAACATTCCATTGCATTTTATTTGCTCAAGTGAAGTTGCCCTTTATGCATTTGCATAAATTGTAGTAATATGTATTAAGTTTTGTCTTAATTTCCTTTTACCTTGATTGCAGTAAAAGAATTCAACTTTCCCTGGTTATCCTCCTTCTAGGTGTTGGGATTGCAACAGTCACTGACTTGCAGCTCAACGCTTTGGGCTCTTTCCTATCTCTTCTTGCAGTGATTACAACATGCGTTGCTCAGATTGTATCCTTTTGGAAAATCAAATTTTCCTAGTCAAACTTTTAGCATAGCTGAGATATTTTTGTCATTGATTAAATGAAATGATTAAAAAGCTTAAAACTAGGGGACTAAATTTTAAATCTGTTTTGCGGCAGTTCACTGCGATTCTTAATCTTGTAATTTTTTTCTTCAAGAATTAAGACAACTATAACGTTAACCACTTTGAGAAAGATTTGTCATCTAATGTGCTCCTATTCTCTTTGGATCTTAGTTAAAATGTGAATCTCTTTGCATATATGAAATCCACATTTGCCTGGAATAGATCTCTCACTATTTTACCTGTCAAGAGATTCTCATGCGTTGTTTTAGCATCATTAAGGAGGATATTATTCTCGGTGAACCTTGAATTGTGAGAAAGATTATCCTGTGTCTGCCTTTTTCTTTAAATCACAGACCTTTTATCTTGTGTCTTGTTAAGAACTTAATTTGGCCCCTTTAGATGACAAATACCATCCAGAAGAAGTACAAGGTTTCGTCCACCCAGTTGCTGTACCAATCATGTCCATATCAAGCGGGCACTTTATTGATCTCTGGTCCTTATATGGACAAACTTTTGACCAACCAAAATGTATTTGCTTTCGACTACACAACGCAAGTGATGGTGAGAGTTTTAGACTTTCTATTTTTGATGAGGTTAATTTTGCTGTCCAACTCTTGTTTTGATATGTTCTTTTTTGTCACGTTTGCATTGCAGTTTTTCATCATTCTTTCCTGCCTCATCTCCATCTCAGTAAATTTTAGCACCTTTCTCGTGATTGGGAGGACGTCTCCAGTAACTTATCAGGTTCTTGGACACTTGAAGACATGCCTCGTATTGGCTTTTGGCTATGTTTTGCTTCATGATCCAGTCAGCTGGAGGAACATCCTGGGGATTTTGATAGCTCTGATCGGGATGATTTTGTATTCTTACTATTGCACTCATGAGAATCAGCAAAAAGCTGCAGAAGCTGCAGTTGAATCGTCCCAGGTTTGTTTACACATAATTAGTGTGGCATTTCTCTAGTTATCTCGGTGGAACGTGGTTTGTGATTGCTGAGTTTGATGGGAACTTATGCAGGCAAGTGAAGGTGATTCAGATGCTCTGCTTAATGTGGAAAATGGAAACGCGGCTTTGACCAATTCTGGGGGACAAAAGGGCCCAGCATGGGGCAAAGACAAGGACTAGTTCGCCTTAATTTATGGTTGAACTTTTGATATCATCAAAGGCAGTAAGTGCACAGTCCTTACAAAGGGTTTATACCAAATTCAAATTGGAATTCGAAAGTACACAGTCGCTTATCAATCTATAGCCATGCTTGTTGATGAACAGATTCATGGATATCTCTTTATTGTATGTATTCCAATTCCTTTAGTTGTGTTATCCAAGGTTGTTTTTCCCCCACGAAGATGTTCTTCATTTCTTTGTCTTGAATATTTTATAAGTATTGCTCATGAGAATAATCGAACCTTCGAATATCTCTTTGGTTACCAACACTCACGTAATTGTAAATTTGTTTGGTCTTAGTATTTTTTTTTTCCTCAATCTTGTTTGCGCGGTAATGTGATAATTTATCGTGATCATCGTTTTTTTTTTTGCTCAACAGTTATCAAGGACGAAGCCGTTCTAGTGTTATTTTTAATTTAATATAAAAATGAATGATTTTGATTTTTTTTTCCAGAGATATATCTGTTTTAAATTTTGATTTAATTGATGGATTATCATTGAAGTATTGACCTACAAATAATTTTTAAAAATATATATTCTCTGTATTGACCTACAAGTAATTTTTTAAAAAATATATTCTCTCTCAAATAATAAATGATTATTCCCGGTGGACATTGAAACTAATGATAAAGCATTTCATGCAAGAACTACAAACTTTGAGATATTGCCTTCCCTTTTATTTCTCCATACCTCAAAAACTTACAAGGTACACGGGGGCATCAAGGACCCTTTTATTTCTCCATACCTCAAAAACTTACAAGGTACACAGGGGCATCAAGGACTAAAGTAAATCAGAATGTGTCAATATATTTAGGGTTATACGATGAAGCCTACAAAATATTAGAAACTAGACTCCTTAAATACTTTTCGATCCTTTCTATAAGATATATTTACCTGATTTAATTATATTAATGAAGTTAGTCGGGTTATTTAATAGGACGTGTTTTCCAAAATATCATAATAATTTTCATTAGTTCCATCATTTAGTTGCCTCTTTAATTATTGTTAAAGGAGTATCAATAGAGGTAAATTAGAAAAAGATTGACAAATACAAAAATTATGTCTTATATTTAAGATCAAAATTAACCTCACAAATATGTCTTATATTAAAGACCAGAGAATGTTAAATATTTTTCTTTGATAATTTGATTTTGGTTTGATTTGATTTAATATTGGTCCAAAGAAAGAAAATTAACCGGGTAAAAACGTGAAAACAATGAAGTAAGAGACCAGGACCTTAATAAAAGGTTTCTTCTTCTCTTTGATGAATAAAAAATAAAGGCTTCTAATTCTGCTTCCGAAAAAAATGATTGGGCTGTAATTCCATTGAGGAAAAAGGCTTGTGAAATAGGATTGGGCCCATATAAAATCCGACTTGCGCCAAACTTAAACCTAAAGATTATCACTCTCGCTCGTCTTCTGCACGCCGATAGTCGGAGGCGCGCGGCTTCGAGATTCAGATCCCATTCAGCAGCCATGGTTGTTTCTTCTCAAAAGCTGTTTATTTCGGACTGTTAGCTTTCAATTCCTCTTGATTTTCGTTATTTATTTTCGTTCATGTACTTCCCGCTTACTTTTTTTCCTTTAATCCTTTTGCAGCCTTTTAAGAGAAGGAACGGTGGTCGCAACAAGAATGGCCGCGGACACGTTAAATTCATTCGATGCTCCAACTGTGGCAAATGTTGCCCCAAGGTATTGCATTCCAACGCTAATCTTAAATTGTTGTTCTTCGTTGTCAAGTGTCCTACCTCTGTTTCGTGGCTTGGACTTGTTTCTAACCTTTGTTTTTTATTTTTTTAATAGGCTAAGCATTTTTATTTGAAATTCATGGTTTTAATTTTAGTTTTGTGATTTGCGCTGGAAAAAATATAGGACAAGGCAATTAAAAGGTTTCTTGTGAGGAACATTGTTGAACAGGCTGCAGTTAGGGATGTTCAGGAAGCCTGTGTATATGAGCGTAATATTTTCTACTTTTTGGTTTATTTTTTTCCTCAACTATCTATGTATACATTATCCATTCCGTTGCTTAAACCTTAATATCTTACTTAATTGTATGCAGAATATACCCTTCCCAAGCTGTATGTTAAGATGCAGTATTGCGTGTCCTGCGCAATTCACTCCCATGTTGTGAGGGTTCGATCTCGCACGAATAGGAGGAACCGTGAACCCCCACAGCGCTTTATCAGGCGCAGGGTATGTCAATTTATTATGGCATTCTCCTGTTTATGTTTATGTTTTATGAATTTTGTGGCCTTGTACCATATCTCACTGAAATGGCTGTTGAATATGAATTTACTCATGAAGCACTTTATAATTCTGGAATCATTTGAGGAAGATACGACCCTAATCAACTGATAATTTAATTAGTGTTTATTCTGCTCTATCTTAACCAGTTGATCATGAAAATTCCCCCGAGTGTTTTGTGATTTTAACTAAAACAGCCCATTTATAATTTGATTCACTTCTACAAGTGTGAGCTCATTGATGGGTTGATTTACAAAACGTTATCGTAGTGGTTTTTTAGTGGGATTTAAATCTAGTTATTTGGATATTGTTCCTGATAGTGCTACTTTTTCGCGGAGTCTCTAGTTCGATGTTGTCTAGCTTGTTGGCTTAAATAATCTTGTTTGTTATAAAGGGATTGACAGCTTTTTGTTTTCCCTATCTTTTGAATTTCAGAGTCAGTTATCTCTGCTATAATTTAGTTTATTGCAGCAATTAATTTGATGAACAATTGAGTGATTGGCCATTGTGAAATATTGAAATTATTTGTGCCCTTTTTGTTTTTGCTTTTGTATTAAGTATCAGGCTATCAGATTGTTTTTATAATTCGTGCTCAAGCTTTTTATGAATCATGTTATAATTTATGCTATGAAATCGTTAGTAATGGTTAAGTGTTGTTTATTTCATTTGGTTTTGAATCATAGCTTTTTGGTTCACATGCTGACATTTGATATGAATATATGGTTGAATTTCAGGATGATCAACCAAGGCCTGGTCAATCTGGGCAAGGACCTCGTCCTGCTGGAGTAGGAGCTCCCCCCCGTGCCTAAAAGCTATTCGAGTTTCAATAATTTTGTTTCTCCTATATAATATGATAAACTTCACTGCTGGCTGATCTTTAGGGATTTCCCCTTTATTGTCTGGTTTAGTTTATGGAGGATTTATAACTTTTCGAATTATTACAATTTGTTTTGAATGGAAAATGACCTTGAGGAATGGCAAATTTTGATTTTCTGAAGCTTTACTTGAAGCCATATTTCCCATGGAATCCTTCCCTTTCTGTTGATTTTTTATCACTCCAAATGGTGGATCCTTTATTTTTTGGTCCTCCATACTGTATTTCTCCCGTTCCAACTCTGGACCCATTCAAAATCAAAATGGAATGCTTTTGTGATAAAAAGGAGAAGGATCTTAATTGGCAGGAGCCTTGCTTCCCTCCTGCAAACACAATGCAATCATATGAGCTTTCTCGCGGTTCACTGTAACGAATTATCATGTCTTGGATTGAGCGTGGTTGGAAGTGAGGAGAGTGCTTGAGTGGGAGCTATGTTACTGTGGTGGCGGAACTGCCTTGGAAGAACCAATGGTCGTGCCGGAGTGAGGAGCGTGATCTCATAGGGCTGAAATAGCGACAGCCATCATATGGGGCATCCCCTTTCTTTGCACAAAACCCTAGACTTAAGTAGGGTGAGCATTCGTTTTAATTGAGCATTAGTTTTTTTTTTTTGGTACAAGGCGAGGGGAGGGGGGATTCGAACACGGGACCTGAGAGGAGATATAAGGCATCTCAATACGACCAGCTGTGCCACTGCACTGCTGTCCTCGGTGGTGAGCATTAGGTTTTTGGTTAAACCGAAAACATGAATAGAGTTAATATTAAGCACCAAACCGAGACCCAATTAACTAAAATATTTCAAAAAAATATTAACCGAATTTTTGATTTATTATTACAAAATAAAAATATATATGAATGAATTTTGTAGAGAGATTATTATTTTTTATCTCAAGATTAGATTTAGAGGGAAAATATAAAGCAAATCAAATAGATTTAAAACATCTACAGATTTTACATAATAAAATTTAAAATCTATACCTATTTAATTGTAAGATAATTAAGTGGCAATAAAGTCACGCAAAAGCAAAAGAAAGAGCTCCTCTCATTTTGAGTGCGGGGGAACGTGCCACATAGTAAGCTAATAACCACCAGACCTTGCGAGTGGTGGCAGGCGCGGACGAAATTTAGAAGCCATGATGAGGCTGAATCAGAAGGAGACACCCCCCCACTTGCCAAACTACATATAAGCAACTCAGGCTACTACAGCATGCCCTGAGTTTTCCTAAAACAAGCTACAAATGGGTGTGCCCACTCTATCCTTGAACCCTCCTTCCTCTGCCTTCATCTCCAATGGTGGGCCTGTTCAGATATCTTCTCATCAGAGGCTCAACAAAAGCTTCCAATTCTCAGTTTCGGCGAAACTAGACAAGGAAGAACCGAAGCCCAGCAAGAAATCTCTGTTCTCTAGCGTTACCGAAGCTCTGGATTTCTCCCAGGTGAGATCCGCCGAGGATGCGCTGCTTCTCGAAGATGCCAGACAGGCCACAAGTTCAGGAGAGAGGATGAGCAGGGAACAGGTACACATGAATATCCCAACTCTTCAAAATACTTGCGTCCTCCCAACTGAACTGAACTGTTTGTTTCTTTGATCAAAGTATGGAGCTCTAAGGAGGAAAATTGGTGGCACATACAAGGATTTCTTCAAATCGTATGTTGAAGGTGAGTAATATGATTCCATCACTTGTTTTGTGGTGCGAATTTGAATTCTGACATGCTCAAGTGAATGGTTGCAGTGGATGGGGAATACGTAGAAGAGGGATGGGTTGACAAAACTTGCAAGATTTGCAGAAAGGATACGAAAGGTGAGGCAAGGCAGGTGGACAAGTTTGGAAGATATGTTCATGTGGCTTGCTTAGACAGTTCCAAATCCGGCAACTTCTTCACCAGATTGTTCTCCCGATGATCCAATCCCCTTGCCCATTTACCCCAATTTACCCTTCATTTTACAATTACGTATACAACGTTTTGCTTTTGTATTGTGTTCTATATATACCAAAATTAAACTTCTTTTTGTCGCGACGCTTGTGACATTGGTTATAATACCAAAATGAAGCACCGCAATACAGAACCCGATAAAAACGAGCCATGAGATAATATGCAATATAATGAACAGCATAGGCAAATGTACAGAATTTGGTGTGTGTGTATATATATATATGTATTGACTGAGAAAGGCCAATGGAAAACATAATACACATTTCAGATATATATATATATATATATATATATATATATATATTAAAAAAACGACTGCAAGTATGCATGATTGCGCTGGCTTCATATTCAATAAATAAACAGAATTATTTAATGCTTTTAGAGTAGGCTGGACTGTAGAATGAATTTCAACGGAGGAACTGAACTTTAGTTAACAACTTAAAAATGAGGTGGAGAAATATTGTCCAAATGAAATAGTTGGCTGTTCAATCCTGTTCTGGTGTAGAACACAGATTAATTGGACTTGACTAGGTTGTCAAGCCTAGAGCCTACGTACCCTTTGAAGGGATGAAAGTCCACGTAGTTCGCAGTATACTTGGAGGCGTGAAGCCAGAGGGGGGTGGTGTGTGTGTTCTGTGTGACAGAAAGTAAATAGAGCATAAGTTAGAACATGTGCACCTGGTTAGCGTTCCTCTGTATTTATAGAGGTGTCCGGCGCGAGTATCTTGCCCTGGCATGATCTCTGGGGCCGAGATATTTGAAGCGAGCAAGATCTGGGGCCGAGATACTCGGGGCAAGTATCTCGGAATGTTGGTTAGGATAGATCCTATCTTGTTAAGATACCGGATCTTTCTTGCTGATACGCCAACTATGCTTCCTGGCTCAGTTGGGCCGTAGCATGGATCTGGGCCGTTGGGCCGGTCCGTAACAGTTGCCCCCAGCTTGGTCGTTCAGCCCTTTGGACGACCGAGGTGTTCACTGCCCCTGGCCCCTGCCAAGGCCGGGGCATTCTACTTTAATTAGACCGGCTTAATGTTGCCATGGCCCACAAGGTGGCTTTGAGTCCGGAGCCTTGTTTTTAGAGGATTTGATTCCTGTTGTCGCTCCGAAAACGTCGTACCTTAATTGGCCGGGGTGTTACTTGACCCGTGCTGGTTTGGGATGCCTAGCAATGAGCTCGCATCTACGTTTGAATCCCGGTGTTGATCTCGGCTATTGAAGTCGTCTACTCTGCAGATCTGAGGTAATGTCTTCAGGATCTGAGATAATGCTGAGGCGGTTCGCCTGTCTCTGAGGTTGGAATCTTTATTCGGGTTACCCGGGCTAGATTGTTGTGAATCTATACCCTCTTGCCTATCTACTGCACAGCGCCGGGTTGTGTCATGTTGACCCCGGTTATTGATGTCCTTTTACTCAAAGATCTGAGGTATGCCTCAAGGATCCGAGGTAATATCAAGGAGTTCGCTCGACTTCGGAGTCGGGATCCCTATGCATTCGCCATTACCGTCAACTAACACTTGGCGGCTTGTGAGTTTTGCGCGGACTTGATGTGTCTGTCGTGTAACGTACTTCATCCCTTGCTTCTGGGCTTAGAGGTCTCTAAGCTGTCGAGGCGCCTTTACTGTTTTATTCCGGATTTCGTATCCGAATTGCTCCATATTCCGGATTTCGTATCCGAATTGTTTCATCTTGATACGCTTTTGTCCGAGTCTTTAACGAATTTGGATTCGCAACATTCTACTCATTTGTTAGCTCGGATTCATAGCGCCGGGTTTTTCTCCCGAGGCCCGGTCTTTTTACCTTCCCCTTGCACTTTTGCTTTTGCTTACCTCAGCCTCGGTTCTTTGTCTTAGCTGGCCTCGACCTCGGTTGATGCTTTTCAAAGTTGCTTTGTGCTGCTGACAGCCTAATGGTGTCACTCCTGTCTTGTTGCCCCCCAGCTTGGCAGTCAAGGGCTCTGGGCTGCCGGGGTGCATTGACCGCTTAACCTGGATCTCATGTCCGAGGTTTAAATTTCATTCCCTCCATCAAGGTGGTTCCCTCAGATGATGTCGTTTCTCCGAGTTGGTCTTGACCAAAGATGCGCTCCTGGCAATGCATTAAGCCCATTCTGACACAACTTCCTCATTTGAAGCAGACTGCCTCGGACTGCCTCAGCCCAGCCTTTGATCTAACCAAGCACTTGAATCCTTACGTATCCCTGAACCTTGCCGGGTATGCCTACCGGGCTTATGTGAAGGACGGTGTCCGGGTTTCGCTCCGTCTTGCAATGAGGTGGTGAGGCCGGGTCAGGAGCTCCTGAGGCTAGTCTGTCCAAAGAGGTGGTGCCTTCTGGTGATGCTGCTTTCCCGAGCTAGGGCACCTAGCCCTTTCACTCTTCATATTCCCGGTGTCTATGCCGGTTGTTTATAAACTCTAAACTCTGTTAGAAATTTATCGACCGCATTAAGTGCAGGTCTATATACTCAACCAGCATGTACGTCCGGGAGTTTAATTTATCGACCGCATTAAGTGCAGGTCTATATACTCGACCAACATTTACGTCCGGGAGTTTAATTTATCGACCGCATTAAGTACAAGTCTATATACTCGACCAGCGTTTACGTATGGGAGTTTGGGCCAGGGTTGTCTTGTTTCAACCTCGTCAGGTATAACTAACCGCACTACCTCATCCAACTTTCACTAGTCGGATTCCAACTTTTCTCTTAGTCGGATTAATGGTAACCGACGTAAGAGCTAAACTACCACATGTTCAACCGAGGCTTCATCTGCCTCTAATCAAACATTTTGACCTGATCAGGGTCGGCATGATAGTCCGCTTGCTTAGTCGGGCGACCGTTGACGCGTCAATTTCGCGAAAGACCACGTATGGCGCCTTCGCCGAGCTCTAACCAATGCCTGTCGGAGTACAACGGCTGGTTTCATACATCTAGATGTTTTTGTTAGCGGCCGGGTGCACGACCTCAGAGCCGTTTTTTGGACCGGGCTTAATGGCCTTGGTTCCATGCCGGGTTTCAAGACCTCGGCTTCACGCCGGGTTTATGGACCTCGGCTTCATGCCGGGTTTATTGACCTCAGCTTCTCGCCGGGCTTACTAACCTCAACTTCATGCTTAAGCAAATACTTGTGCACATTGGTGAATCTCCTTTGTGGGATCCTTCATTAAAGAAAACAGCTCAAAAGAGCTTACAAATGGTTATGAATCGTTCAAAGTAAAAATAAAGGATAATTTAAACTTGAGAACTTAAAGAAATAACCGAACGATAACGTAAGAAATAACCAAACAATGGCGTAGGGCGGTGCCGAGATCTAGCTGTAATAGCTCTTTTATTTGTCGGCGTTCCATGTTCCCCTAACCGACATTCTTATTGCCGATGTCGGATGTCTCCGTTGCGTCTCCGGGGCTCGGCCCTCTACCTGTTCACCCGATCCCTTACGTCGGGCGAGGAATTCCTCACCTTCTCGGATTCGTCTGCATTGGCAATCTCCATTTGTTCGACATCCAGATACTGTTTTGCCCGGGTGTAGAACTCAATCAGAGTGTAGACTGGGTTTTTGCACAAATTCCTAGCCAGGCGTGATGATGGGTCTAATCTGTTGACTAGGCAGTGTAGATGAACTCCCTCGGATAAAGATCGTACTTGCATTGCCACGTCTCTGAACCTATCCAAGTACTTTTGCAGCGTCTTGCCCCTTTTCTGTTTCATCTTACTGCGTGTGAATTCGGACTTTGGTTGTTTCTTGCTCGTGGCAAAGTGTAACTCAAATTTACGTCCGAGGTCTTCAAAACTCCGAATGGAATTGTTAGGCAGAGAGTTCAGCCATTTGTGCGCCGATCTGGTCAATATGGCCAAGAAGAGGCGCAAAATGACCGGGCCGTCTATAGACCGGACCCACATCAGCTTCTCGAAAGTCTCAAGGTGATTACGTGGATCTTGAGTCCCATCCTACTTCGGGAGGTCGGCCAGATCAAACTTTTTCGGGTATGGAGCTGTTGCCGTTGCTCTTGAAAATGGAGTTCTTCCAGATCCTATCATGTATTTCATCCTATACTCCCGGGGTGAGCCAGGCGTCCTAGGAGCTCTGTTTTCCTCACGATGCTCTTCAGGGTCTGAGTCCTCCCTGTGGTCGTTGCGGTTTGCGTCGTCGCCTCGGGCTTCATTGTCATTACGGTTCTCTGGAGGTGGCGGGGCAGCCGCGCTCTGCACTCGTCCCCTCCTTCCGTCTGCGGGTATTTTCGCGCCTCGCCCTTGGTCGTGGGCTTCGAGACGAACTGCTACTGTCCGTGGCATCCCTTTCTTCTCTTCTACGGGATTTTCTTCGGTTTTCGCGTCGGTGATGGCGCTCGAGCTCCTCCCTTATCATTTGACTGAAAGTTTGGAAGTCTGCTTGTCGTTGCAGGTGATCCCGTTTTTCCTTGTCTTCGAATCTCTGAAGCAATTATTCTTGCGTCCTCCGAAGGATGCGGACGTTGGCTTCCAGCGCCAGAGCGTCCTGGGTCGGAATCTCCCTGCGTGCCTCCAATGGTGTCTGATCGTCAGCGAGGGGGGAAGTCGCTGCGTCGGTAACATGACCCTCCGGGGTGTTTTCTCGTCGTGGTTGCACTTGCGGCTAGCTAGGCCCGGTTTGAGGTTGACTTGGCAGGGGACCTCTTTCAGCCTGCTGCGGTGGATTTCTGCTGTGGCTTCTGGTGTTCGCCATTAGTGGTCACGGGGATAGAAGTTTATAGTCCCCACGGACGACGCCAATGTTCTAGTGTAGAACACAGATTAATTGGACTTGACTAGGTTGTCAAGCCTAGAGCCTACGTACCCTTTGAAGGGATCAAAGTCCATGTAGTTCGCAGTATACTTGGAGGCGTGAAGCCAGAGGGGGTGGTGTGTGTGCTCTGTGTAACAGAAAGTAAATAGAGCATAAGTTAGAACGTGTGCACCTGGTTAGCATTCCTATGTATTTATAGAGGTGTCCGGCGCGAGTATCTTGCCCTAGCATGATCTCTGGGGCCGAGATATTTGGAGCGAGCAAGATCCGGGGCCGAGATACTCGAGGCAAGTATCTCGGGATGTTGGTTATGATAGATCCTATCTTGTTAGGATACCGGATCTTCCCTGCTGATACGCCAACTATGCTTCCTGGCTCAGTTGGCCCGTAGCATGGATCTGGGTCGTTGGGCCGGTCCATAACAAATCCCTTATATTATTTAATGTTACAACTTACTCCGTCTGTCTTGTTTTAGTTGACATAAAAATGTCATTTTAATGTTAATCAGGGCACTATTTCTGTTAAAAAACACGCAACATGGGTTTTTTTTTTTTTTTTAAATACAAAAAAGCAAGTAGTTCTGTTTTCAACTTTGTATGGAAGCCCAAGCCCTAATTTTACTTGCGAATCACAAGCCCAAGGCCTAGACTTACGCTAATAATGGCGGGAGACGGGCAGAGAACCGTTGGCCAAAAAAGGCGGGAGCGAACCGATCACAACGATTTGGCGGGAAAAACACATTAAAAGCTCCATCTGGCAGCAACCTTGGTCCGGTTCCTCCGTTTGGCACAGTGGAAGACTGGGAGCAATTGACGAGCCAGCTCAAATGGTAGGTCCGGTGTACGATTTTCTGGTGAACCCTCTCGGTGCCGTCAGAATAACATTCGAGAAGGCGTTAGCGTCGGGGTTCGATCCTGCCTCTCTTGACGGCAAGGATTGGGGCGCTGCCGATCTCTTCCGCCACTTCCTCGTTGATCAGGGCGGTCTCTCTCAGGTTAAGTCCGCTCCACTCTTCCAGCCCTTAATCGTAATTGACGCGTTTTCCTTCTTTTTCCCGAATGTGTTGGTCGCATTATGTTTAGAGCCATGCATTGTTTTAAGTGAACAGAAGTGAATTCTTCCGTTGCATAAGAAGACCTTATAAGACGCCTTTCTGATGCAAACCCATTGCTTTTCAATGAAAGGACATCGGTTTTCTTGTATAGATAATAAATCACAGTGATTTTCTTTTGTTAGATGTAGATGTGCCTTCTCTAATATATCGAATATTTATTAATGCTTCCTTTGGCTGTGTGTATTTTAGGTTCCGTTTCTGACTCCCGCCACAGTCAGATGGGCACAACCCAATACTCTAGTTCGATTCCGTGGAATGATACAGGACATGCTTGGAAATGAATTTTATGTTGGGGCTTATAAGGTATTTCCAACTGTGATCTGCGCCAATTTTGGAATCAACTTCAAAAATTAAGTTTTCTCCTGACAAACATGAAACATGCCCCTGTTGTTTTTTAAAGGATGGTTCAGTGTGGAGGACCAACAAGTTTAGGGATGTTTCACATTGTCCCATGAGCTCCTCAGCAGATACGCGGATCTGGGAACGCCGGCTATTATACTGTGTTCCAGTGAGTCGTTTAGAATTACCGTATTCTTACACCAATGACATGCAAGTTTTTGTGTGAACGTGTAAGATAGTATGAGAGGAAAAAATATGCTGGAGAGAAAAGCGGGGGAAAATAGGGGAGGGAATATTAGGTTTGAAAACTCCATAAATAAATGGTGAAAAAAGTTACTATTTTTGGGAGCCCCCCCCCCCCCAAAAAAAAAAAAAAAACTCTCTCTCTCTCAATCCAAAGAGAGGGTTAATATGAATCATTAGCCAAGAACTACCTTAGGACTAACTCCAAGTATCTGAAGAAAAACTATCCTTTTTCTTTCAATATATCATCAAGCTATATTCTTGCTGGGTCCAATTCTAACAATTTAGCTTAAGCACGTGAACAATTTGGTGATGTGTTACTTGTGTGGTATCATTGACAAGTTGAATTCTCCATTTAAGCTATCATTGTGAGAAGTGGAGAAAAAATGCAAATGCATGAGTACTGCGGAGAAATATCATGACTTGCTTTATGAGTTTAACTTTTTGCTTATTTATTTTATTTTTCTTTGTATTAGGTCCCAGTACTGAATGCGTGGGCCGAAGTTTCGTCAGAAGCATTTAAGAATAAATTAATGGATTGGGCATACCAACAAAGGGAAAAGCGCAGGAGAGTAGATCATGAAGCTCCTGATCGCGAGGAGATGCTTGTATTTTCTGGCCTTATGTTTTCTCGTATTATTTGAGTCTTTTGATTCAATTTACTGTCCAGTGTCCACAAACTATCATCCTATGAGTAGTGAAAGGTTACAGCGATATTGACTTTTGACTTTTTGATATAAGAATTTCAAATATTTATGGTTTTGGACTAAAATGCAGACACTAACAAGTAATGACTGGGTATTGTATTCGCAGGTTTCTGATATTGAGGTTCAAGGTGCTCCAAATACCAAAAAAATGGTATATAAAATTTTCATCATTTTCCTGCTATTACTTTTTAATTTCATCGCTGTCAAATGATCGTTCAAGATTTTTCCCCTTCATCGATTGCTTCAAGTGATTGGAAGTCAAATTTTTTCAAATTAATAATAATTGAAACTTAGGTTAGGGGCAGTCTTAATATTATGTTTTGCTGGAGGCGAAGTGCCATGAAAAGTTGGAAGTCTGCCAGTATATTTAAACTAAAAAGTGTTAGTCCTAACTCCTAACAGTACAACTAATGGCGCAACTTTTATGTTGCTCCTTATGTGATTTGATCTTCTATGTTCCAGAGAGCAGATGAACAGTCTTCCTGTGCTTCTCAATCTCGGGGACCTGTGCTTGAGGCTCCTGGCTCTAGTATAAGTTGGGTGCCTAATCCTGATGATAATTTACCTCCTTGTCTTGTGAAGGTAAAAAGTAGTCTCCTTTCATTGTCTTATGGGATTTTTTTTTTTTTTTTTAACTTAATGACCTGAGATTTATTCGTTTTTATTTCCAATTCTTCAAATTATCATAATTCTATTTGATTTCCCCCCTCCCATTGTCATGTCAGATATATGATTGTCCGGAGTCTGACTTAAAGCTGAATGATGTTTTCGAGTTTGTTGGTGTGCTTTCTTGGGATCCTGAGTTTCAAGTGGAAAATGAAGATTTTGATTTTTCAAATGTGTTTTCCGAAGATCCTATGCCCTATTTACCTGCCAGCAAGGTAAATTTACCTTTATGTGTTTTAGGGTCTAAATTTATCTTTGGCAACATTGTGTATGGTTTTTTGAACAACAACTTGTATTTTTGTTTCCATGGTTTAGGTACCATATCTTCATTGTATTATTCACAGAAAACTTGCGGCTAAGGACTTCCTTCAGAATAACCCCATCATAGAGGTAGCTCTCATGTGTACTTCAGTACGGTCTTTTAAGAACTAGCTTCAATTTATTCATCTTCTACATGAAAGATGAAAAACATTCAATGAATTGGAGTTTTAATCGTATATTCGGCATCTTGAATTATATCTAACTCTATTCTAGTGTAATGCATTGATTATAAACACCTTTCTGAACAAACCATGTATTTGATCTCGCAGTTGAAGCCTGATTCGATTAAAGAGATGAGGAATGGTCTGTTAAGACATCTCACAGCTATTCTCGGAAATGATGATTTAGCAGCTCATTTCATGTTGCTGCATCTCCTATCTCGGGTATGCAGTTTTAAACCCAACATTTCGTTCAGTTTTATGCCTATGTAAATGTTACATTTATTAATTTGTATTTTTATCCTTGACATAATTCATATCTTCTAACTCCAATCCTAATACTCTTGAAACTTTTTGCATGATGAACTGTTCTTGACTAGGTGCACGCTAGAGTAGACACTGTTGCTGTGGGCAAGCTATCCCTGAATCTTACTTGTTTTAGCAAAGAAATAGTGTCAGTATTCGGAAATCAGCTTACCACCAGTATCAAGAATATCTTGCCTTTCAGTTGTTGTATACCCCTCACGGTGGACTATCTTAACACTGCTTCACTCGCGCCGTGGAAGGATTATGATAACAACAAGTGATCAGGATTTATAATATTTCTGAATGAGGTACTTCTAATCACCTTTATGTTTACAAATTTTGATGTTGAATGTTTTGCTACAGATTGGTGACTGGAGTTCTGCAACTAGCTGAAGGTTCACACGTAATTATTGATGAGACAAAATTGGAAGCTGGAACCTCAACTCTGTGGGTGTGGAGAATGCAAGATTGCTGAAAATTTTCGTGGAGTTGCAGCAGGTGAGTTTTTTTTTGTCCCCTGTATTTGACGGTATCAACTCACTGTGATGTCTAAAAATGCTGTTGTTTTTTGTTTGCAATTTCTTTTTTGAACGTGTATTGGAAGCCGACATATGGGTAGTTCATGTTTCAGGTGGAATACGATTTCAAGTACTATAAAATGGAAATGGCAGCTGATGTCCAACTGTTAGTTTTGTCCGAGGGGAAATCAAACATCTTGCCAGCTGATGTAATTGTACCTTTTCAACCTTCTGCAGTAAATCAATCTGAAGCTATAGTTGCAGAAGCTGTAGAAGCCTGGAGGTGGTATTTGGCTACTGTTAGACTACTGCCACATACTATCGAATCAGAAATGCAAAAGGTACGAGTCCTGCTGACTACAGTTTTGATGAACTAGCTCGGTCAACGATTTAGGTTAGTGTTGCTCCTGGTTGTTACCATAGAAAGCCAAACACCAAATCACAGCTCCATTCATTAATGGCAAACACCAAATCACAACTCCATTCATTAATGTCATTCATAATTTATATCTAAATATAGGGATTTAAGGGATCGCTCCCTCGTAGCATTAATTGTAAAGCGTCACGCTGATTGCCCAAGTGCCTTCGTCATTAGGATTCCCCAGTTTGCTTGACGGGGACATATAGATCATAGTCTGATTTTAAGGTGAGATCGCAAATGAATCCATTAGTTTCAATTTTCAGGTGGTAGAAAATGATTTAGTTGCAGCAAGAAGGGCAGACAGGAGCTTGAATCCCCAAGATTTTAGCAGGATGCTGGCTGACTGTTTTGATTGTTTTGCAATAATTGTTTATGAAGTATAACTGTACTGTTTGGGCAAAAAAAAAAAAAGTATAACTGTACTGAGTTGTTATGTTTTTATTTTCTTCGCTCTATAGATTGCTAACAATGGGCCGCCTTATGTCCTTGAGCTTTGGTGAGACCAGCCTGTCTCTAGAACATTGGCAAATGACCAAGGAACTAGAGAGGCTCCGCGAGGAGAGGCTGAAGCGAGCAAATATGTACGGGGTCTCAAACCAGAATCAAGTTATGGCTTTGTAGTGCTGATTCTGGTAAGTGGCTTTAGATTGGTTTAAGTAGTCAAGTGTTGGATCTGACACAGCCAAAACTCTTCAGCTGCTTGCCTGCCCCTCGCCAATATCATGTCTCTACTGAATTCACGGCTGTAAATTTGATTGAGGTTTCATCTTCATTTAAAAAAAGTTTTGCTTTCAGTAAAAGCAATATATTTTATTTCTTTACCTGGCCGCTGAAGAAAGGGGGGGAAAAAAATACTATTTGAACTTTAAAATCCTAATTCAATCTTAATGCCTACAAAAGCATAGATATTAATAATGAGAGTATAACAATTGACAACTCACTCTAATAGAAAATTATTGATATGGGATTTTAAAGTTCAAGTAGCTTTTTTTTTTTTTTTTTTGCCTTGGAGAAATCTTTTATATTTTAGAAAGCATTTTCTCAGAATGAAGTTTTGAGGAAGTGGAAGTATGGTACCATAGGAAACGGGTTGAGTTTCAGTTTGATATCATCTTTAACTTTGCCACAAAACATGTATATAAGAATGGTAAAAAGAAACTACGCATTGCTGATCACATGTACGCAAGCTGATGAAGAAAGAAACGGATTAATTTAATTTGTGTTGCAATCATTTCAAGTAATCGAACTATTATAACCATGACAATAGCCAATTAACATTGACAAAATGGAATACCAAGGACTTAAAGAAAGACAGAATCATTTTAAAATCAAAGTCAAGTAGTGATTACTGATTATGTATAAACATATCTGAGTATTCGCTCCACCAAATATCGGCTTCAAATTAAATCTTTTTTGTATTTGGTTCAAACCCGTTTAAGTAACAAGAAATTCAAACAGTAAAGGTTAGCTTAGATATTTGGTGGGGAGGTTGATTGATGTATATAGTGCCCTCTGCAGGGTACCTATACAATTTAATTATATTATTTTATTCTAAAAATATATATATAAATTGGCGGTTGGAAATTTAATGAAGGGTTGTGAATCCTATATTGTAGAAAAAATGAGGATGCTTCTAAATGTTAACTACAACGCCCTTCGTACAAAGCACATGCAAACTTTGAAAAATCTTCTGAATTCGACAATGACATGCATCAACGTGGAAAATGCATTATGAATTAAAAAAAAAATTACAATCAAGTGCAGACAAAAACATGGCATTAGCTTAGGATCTGCTGAGTGCTGACTCAGCGCGGTCATTCTCACACACAACTTTCTGTTGCGTGGTTAGAGCGTCGGTGTATTAAACTAAAACGCAATGATTTTAAATCCATTTTTTAAAAGGCAGATCATATATAGTAACAGCGTCATAGGAAGCCAGTTTGGCTTTAAAATGTTCATTCGACTAATAAATAATACTCTTATAAAATCTCAATCATAAATATAATTGAAATATGATATATCATATCAAGCTAAGATAATTAATAAAAATAATCTCAGTAAATTATAAGAATTTGGGAAGATGATACTTTCATTGTCTCCTATTTTATTATCTTCTCATAATCCTATCTCCCCTTTTAGAGCATGAAATAAATGGTTTAGGTTTAATATTTTATAAATTAAAATGTATTTATTTATTTTAGATTGCAATTATAAATGGTATAGATTAAATTTTAAGAGTTTAAATTTTGTATAGATTAGATTTTAAGAGTTTAAATTTACTTACTTATGTTTATAGAAATTTTTTTATAAAAGATTGAATCTGAACCATTTATTATTTTAATCCAACGGTGAATATGAGATTATGATAAAAAAAAAAAAGAAAAAAAAAGAAAAGAAAAATGTGAGAAAATCACTTTAGAATTTGAGCCATGATGTCACACATCTCGTTCTTTACTTTTCTTTTATTTAAAATCTCTTTCCGGACTTGAATTCAATATAGATTTAAAGGGCAATAAGCCTCCATATATGACGAACATTCTTACAAATAAACTCCAAATCGAGGAATGGTTATACACTTCCTAATATAAAAAGGCCTAGCGGGCGCCAGTAGCGACCACAGCATGAGGCATTAGAGGCCACATTGGCATCTTCAGCATTTTCCTTCTCTAAGAAACAATTTTACACAGAATAATAACAAAGTTTCAACTTTGAGGGGATGCTGAGAAACTCCTCCTAAAATTGAGCACCCTCAAAGGTCTGACCAAATTGCCAAATAGCAGGCGCAACGTTGTTGCTAATGACGGTTTTGCCATCACTGGTGGTGACCTTGAACGAGAGGCTCTGCCCATTCAGGTACGAGTTGCTCTGCCAGTTCTGTCCCCAGTTTCTTGACATTGTTTGCCACCCTGTCCTTGACCCCTTGATCGAAGCCGCTTGTACATCCCCTGCTCCTCCCACATTCGAAATCAAAACCAAGTTGAAATACGAATGCCCATTGATTGTAAATCTGATCCCTCCCTTCTTCACACAGGGCACTCTGTTTTTCACCATCAAACCAAACAACCGTGTTAATGAATATATATTCATGTTTCTTCCCAGAAAATGAATCTTGAAATGGGGAAGGAATCAAAAAACATATCAAGCACATATTTATTTTCGGTATGTACCTTCTGAAAGAAATGGGAACAATGCCGGCTCTGTATTGGGCGATCTTTAGGAATGCAGGCTCTGCAAGGTCAAAGTGCTGCAGAGGAGGGTTGCACCACCCACCATTGTCATTGGGCAAACCATTGTTAGGAGGACAGAAGTTGGTGGCAGTGACGGTGATGACGCCAGGAAGGCACCATCTGGGGTCATTGTCGCATTGCATCTCGTAGCAAGACCCACAGCTGAGGCCATTGTTGAACAGAGCTGTGCTCAGTGCTGCAGTGTTTGTCCCATAACCTTGGCTGTACAAATTGCCATACCCACAAGCTCCCCCTGCAACATCAATAAAAATAACATCATGAGAAGAGGAACCCAGTTCTTTTCTGATGATTCCAACTCGGATACGTGAAAAAGGCCTGGTCTTGTCTATGGTGACGCATGGTGGTAGTGTCAGAGTTTAAAAGAACGGAAAAGAAATGATTGTTGTATCTTCTTTTGCACTTTTCAACCTTCCGTGACCTTTTATGCACAAATGAGGTGAGAGTCATTAAAACTTACCCATTGTGCCGGATGCGTCTCCGCCACCATAAAATGTGGCGTGGCCACTTTGCCAACCTCCGTTGTCACCAAAAGCGATTTGAAGATGAAGAATAAAGAAAACAAGAGAGATTGCAGAGAATGGTGAAAGAGCCATATTGCGTATAGGAGGGAAGCTGCTTGTGGACAGGGGATTTTGTGTAGGTGAGTTTGAAGAGGTAGGCAAAGGGATTGTTGGGTTATATAGGAAAGGTGAGGAGAAAGAGACAAGGTAGGTATTGTGAAAGGGCCAAAACCACAAAAACGGATTCACATTTTCAGGCGATACAAGCAGAGGATCGAAGGCGCACATGCATGTGTTCTGTTAGACAACCAACTGCTTGAGCTACGGCCCCACCTGCCACATGCTCTTCTCAATTTGATATGACTAGTATTATTATCAACATAACTACTCAATAATCGCCTAAAATCACGGTATCAACCCTCCTCTAGAAGCCCATTAAATGTGGGTTTTAATAGTAGAGTAATAATACTAGCTTGTAAGCCTTGTGATGCACGTCCATTGTCCACGTTGGTGTGTTGGGGATGGATATGGTCGGCGGCTTCACCAGCATTTAAGCAGAGACGAAGATGATGCCTCTAATTAAGCAGCTCTGCTACTTCCTTTTTCACTTTTCACCCTCTGATATGGGCATGTTTTGGGATTTGAATTCGGATATGAAATCCTCTGAAAAAAAAGGTAAGTAATTAAAGCGATTTCACGCGTGTCCCCTGCTCAGTTTCAGAATCACGAGATTTGTTATAGATTCTAAGAGGATTTAGTGACAAGATAGACAAACATCCAAAAGGAGGATGAGCCACATGGCCACATGTTTCTACTTCTTGATGAGTTGCTTAACTTTCTGAATGATCTCCATTTACCACTCCCTCAGAATCCTCTATGTTTTTCTGTCAGCTGCTGCAATCCAGCCAAAAGGAACTGTCGTTTTCTCATCACCAAATTTAAGAAGAAAACCTTCGTCAATTTATCACACTGGAAAAAGATGGCGACTCATCATCCTTGTAGGGTTCTAGCTACTTGACTAAATTACTATCCTGAACACATATTAAAGAAGTGACACTGTAACACGGATGTTTGGAATACTGAGTGAATAATCAAAGGTAGTAGTTTGATTTTGACTGAATTACCCGTAATTATGCCCAACAAAAAACTCAAATTTAACCTAATCAGGCAGCCATATTAAAAGAAGAAGGGGTAGAATAAAAATGCTTATAACTATAAGGAAAGAACATGAATATGAATTTAGTATTAAAATGTGGGAGGAGGCATATTTGAAAAAGAATGAAGTGGGAGAGAATAATTAATAAACGAAGGGTTTTGGAAGGACGTGAGAATGCAGAGAGAGAGAGAGAGAGAGAGAGAGAAGGGAGAGGCAGCCCCACCATGTTCGCTTCACATGCAGCTACCGCTCTTACCGCTCCAAACGTCCCTTTCACACTCCCATT
This sequence comes from Acacia crassicarpa, assembly GCA_034222035.1. NCBI lineage: Eukaryota > Viridiplantae > Streptophyta > Magnoliopsida > Fabales > Fabaceae > Acacia > Acacia crassicarpa. Next base: position 1,424,312 of record JAWXYG010000004.1, read on the forward strand.
TAGGATTCCCTTCCTCCCTCAATATTAATGCTCCCAAACTCACCAAAATCAACCACCCAACACAACAATATAGCTGGGTGTGACCCATATACACGCTTGGATGACAGGATTAAGGGACAAAACAAAAGTTGAGAATCTGGGATAAATCTTTTGGTCCCATTACGAGAATTTAATTTAACGTGACGCCTACAACGTCCCTTTCGAATCACCGCAAGAACGTGCATGTTTGAATAAGTGTTACATGGGATGGGATAAGCGACACAGAGGAGAGGAGACTGTGAAATGTGAATGAAGGCGAGTTCAAGCCAGCCTCTCTCTCTTTCGCACATCTCAAGCATTCTGTTTTATCAGCTCTCTCTCCCCCTCAAAGAATCCAAAGAGGGCATCCAAATATCATACAGCCTATAATGTGAGTCGGTTACTGGCTTACGGTGTCAGCAAAGTAAATAAGAAAATGTGTCGTCTTCACCATAATATCAACAAAACTAACAATTGTTATTTTATAAAAAGAATGACGTCAGGATGCAAAATCCAAACTGTGGGAAAGCTGGAAAAATGGACGTCCAAAAAGGCAAGAAGAGAGCATGAAAAAACAAAAGTGCGGTGTGGTGGATCAAGGAAGGAAGACATTGCCTGTGCATGTGAATGACCTTGTTGCAGTAACATTGCCATTATTCGAAGAAAGAAGGTACTGTACGTTGATTATTGAAAGAGAGGTAACATGAATGAATTACGGAGGCGTTGAAATTCGTATGGAGAGAAAGAATTGGCGTTTGAAGGAGATTTGCAGAAGAAAGGGAATTGATGGTGACCTGGTATTCGTTTAGGGACCAGAGTTGGTGCAATGGACCATTGCATGTGTTTATTGGTGCCAAAATGAGTTGTAAAAAAATGGATTGCCCAGAGAGATGGTGGCATGCAGGACTGAAAACAAGTTTGACGTGTGTGGTGCAAATTGAGTACCACACTACACTGCCACCTGCACTGCGAGGACTCCGCCTCTGACGCACCTTTTGCTGCTGGCCCCTATGGAATTCTTTTTTATACAAAACCAGTTATAAATTATAAAGGCCCATTTAAGGATTTTCAATCCCAGCCCAAGGGAATTTTAGATCTGACTAAAGCCCAAGATCACTCCAACTTCCTACGGAAAATGGGCCATACGGTGGTCGCGGGATGGCTCAAACACCAGACTCTGAAGCCACGATTGTATGTATGACTTCATTTTTCTTTTTCTTCACTTTCCTATCCTTTCACGTGCTCTCCAATTCCCATTCTAATTACCATATATTCAGACTCAGATATAATAATGTTCAATAATTTTTTTAAAAAATTGAATCTATCAAAATTTGATATCAAATGGTGAGAATCTTCTATGTAGTAGATTCAGGTAAGGGGCAAATCCACTTCTTTTTTTTTTTTTTTTTTAATTATCTCTTAACAGTCCATTTGAACTGTTGATCGGAAAGATGAGAAAAAAGTTAAAGTAGTATTGTGATATTTCACATTGATTGAACCGACATGATTTAGAGATTATGTAGGATGATAAAGAAAGAATGAGGATAGAAACTCAATCGAAGGAAAGAAGGAAAAGAAAAGGGCATGTTGCTGATGTGAGAAGAAGGAGGGTTGGCAGAAGAATAAAGAAGGTTCGGAGCAGGTTTGTTTCATTAAAGTCAAGGCGTTGAAGTTGTGCGGTGGCCATTTAAAGCAGTGGGACACTTATTTTCAAATGAGTACCCGCTTATCCTATTCTAGAACATAAGTTCTCAGTAACCATAATATCCTACTGCACATTAGACGACTTTACAATATATGTGTGTGTCTACTCAAACGCCGAGGTCCCCTTCATTATTCTAAGACCCCCCTCGCTGGTTTCTTCAATACTTCATTAATTAAGCCAGCAAGTCAGCTGCAGGTATCGCCAAATGGAGTTCGAAACTTTTCTTTCCCTTCTCTTTAGTAGCAAAACATAAATTAGCAAAAAAAATGGTACATACTAACAAAACAAAATCCTAAATTGATTATATTTATCAGATTTCATGTATTTTTGTTTTGTAAGTTTGGTTCAAATGTTTTCACATGTTTCATTTGTTCTGTTACACACTTACATGTTCTAGTCGGGTTTAAATACTAGAGAAAAAATAGTAAAGTATTTTCTTTTAAAAATTATACATTAGAAAATATGTAGTTTTCCCATAAATTTTCAGAAAATAAAGATAAGTAGCAAAAGACTAATGCAAAACAGAGTAGTGAAAGGTGTGGGAGGTTCATTGGAGTGATGTGAACTGAAAAGGGAAAGACAGTGGCGTATGCGTCGGGATTAGGGAATGCGGTGACTTTGAGAGAGAAAAGAAAACAACAACCAAAGTGTGCTCCTCAATTGGCACTTGCATAAACCTCTGCAAACGTCGAAGCTTGAAACACGGACAATTGTCTCCGGACTTCATTATCTACGCCTTCCATTCATGTTCATTAATTAGCTCTGTTCAATGCATCATTAATGTCTCAATTACAGCATGGAAAATATAACCATTAATTGAGTTGAAATACATGTTAGTGTCACTTCCATTTCAATGCCTTCCCTCCTAACACTGAATCGTTTTCTCCCCTCTTTTTATATCTCACTGTGCTAATTCTTTACGCACCAATGTCAGGTCCCTATACCCTTTTTCTCTTGTTGGCTCCTTCTGATTCTTCCAGTCTATTTAAGGAATATGTTCTTTTGACTTTGGGCTCAGAAGGGTTAGCAGCTCATGCATGGTACTATTAACTATTATGCATCCAGGATCCAACTTATTTCTCACTGTGTCGAACCAATTCCAGTCCGCAAAGTGAAAGCTAACATGTCTTTTAATTTTTATTTAAGAGATATTAGTATACAAAATATATGCAAAATTTTATAAATGCAGAAATTAGTGTGGAGCCCCTAGAATGAGCTTATCATGCATTGTGAAATCCATTTAAAAAAAGGTGGACGGAATTGTTGGAGAAACAATAGAGGCCAGGGTGGCAGAAAATTATAAGCGACACACAAGTTATGGGGCTTGCATGCAGCCAGAAAGAGAGACCGAGGCTGCAAAATAGACACAATAATAGAAACACATCTCCGACTGAGATAACCTCTCTCCCATGTGACCCCCTCGAGCTTGTGGTTTTAAATAGTTACCTTGGGGTGGGGTCTTCCCAATTGCAAGGCACACCCTACTAAACCCTATTGGTTCAGTGTGACTTTGTCACTTCCGTGTGATATGTTTACAAGAGTTGTTGAGAATATTTAATATTGGGTCTGATGAGGCAACTTGTATATTTGTACTCTGTTAGGTCAGTCCTTGGGGTCCATTTTGCATTCTCACAATGACTATCTATCACGGTGTGCTTTAGACTACCTTTAGACTATGACCCATGTGGACCTTTTTCGTTTGCCTTTGGGGTGACCCCATCATCACTCTTCCACATGACTTGTCCTGTTCTCATTAGTCTCAATTCAAAGTACCACCATTAACTTTCTCTATTGCTTTCTATCTTCACTTGCTTGATCAAATACGACAAACAGATATTTATAATTAACAGCTAGCTATTATCTATCTGATGGTTTCTTTCGCCATCTCCTCGTCCACAACAGTCGCTTGTCCTATGAGATGAGCACCTGCATGCCTACTGTGAATAATGCAAATGCTTGTTTGGATCTGTATAAATAAAGTATCAAGTGAAAATCTGGCACCTGAATCTGTCATGTGTGGCTGAGTTCAATTTATAAGGTTTGGGGTTCTCATCCACTTGTCCAAAATGGGTTTTACTTAATCAACTAGTCTTGCCATGACATTTTTTTAATAAAAAAGAAAAGGATATTGCTGGCAGTAGTTCAAACATTATAATCAAATGATGGGCGTTGGATAAGCAATAATAAATGAAAAACTAACAGCTTTATATATGTAAATTTGGTAGGGTGGATGAGGATTTGGTGCTCAGAATATGCATATATATTTGAAGGAAAAATAAGCAAATTGTGGATTCAGTAGGATCAGGTGTTATAATGGATAGTCCTCCAACCACCTTTTTTCCCCCTTCTAATTCTAAAATTTAACCAAACCCTCGGCATGTGTCACATTTGACAAAAACAATAAATGAAAGAAGACACCAAACAAGCTGTGTCCCAGATGCCTATGCAACATCCAAACACTAGAAAGCGCTTGAAACCAACCACTCCCCTTATTCTTGCACAAAACATAAAGGCCACACCCTCCCTCCCTCCTTTCTCGTGCATCACAAAATTGACTCTCTCTCTCTCTCTCTCTCCCCCCCCCCCCCCCCCCCCAATTTTATTTTCTGCATAGTAAGAAAATCCCCAACCACTTCTGCCTGCAACACCAATTCTGAATCTTCTTTTTTTTTTTTTTTGGTCGAAACCAATTCTGAATCTTCAAAACCTTCATTCACATACTGCTTTTATAATTATATGATAGCTCTTGTCAGCCCATGTTCATAGCTTTGTAAAAGAAGGTTTTGATTGGGTTATAGTGTGCACAGGCCATTGCTGACATGAAAACCAGAGATGCTATTCAGCGTTGTTGACCACCCTTTCTCTTGTCCTTGTGACCTGAAAGATGCTTCTTTGAAAGTCTCCACAATCTGCCTCAACACAAAAGGCCTTGCCCCTGCCTTTTTCTCATCGGATCCAGCGAAAAAAAAAAACTATAAGAAAAGAGGACCATACCCTTCTTTCTCACCTTCCCACACTCACCAAATCCCTGAAAACTAGCCTTAAAATCATCCATCACTAGAAATTTTACATCAGATAACTGAAGGTTAAGAGAGTTTTATCTCTGCTATAGAAATCACACAATGTCTCTACACAAACTTGCTCGCCGTCTTCTTCTGGACCATGATTCAAGCCCAACCACACCGGAGAGCATATACAAGACGAGGACGACTTATACAAGTGACGCTAATTTTGACACCAATATGGTGATCATATTAGCAGCCTTGCTCTGTGCACTCATATGTGCTTTGGGTCTGAATTCAATAGTTCGATGCGCTCTCAGATGCAGCCGAAGGTTGGCTTTTGAGACGGCGGAGGAGGCGGCGGCTCGTTTGGCTGCTAAAGGGCTGAAGAAGAGTGCGCTGCGTCAGATACCTATAGCTGTGTGTGGTTCATCAGCAGCTGAGATTGCAGGCACAGATTGTCCAATTTGCTTAGGGGAGTTCGTGGACGGAGAGAAAGTTAGAGTTCTTCCAAAATGCAATCATGGATTCCATGTAAAGTGCATAGACACGTGGCTGCTCTCTCATTCATCTTGTCCTACTTGCAGGCAGACTCTTCATGAACCCGCCATTTCTAAGGCTGTGTCTGTATCTGCTGATCAGGCTGCTTAATTCCCAATTGGGAGTATACATATAAGACCACTTGACCACCATGATGCGTCCATCAATGTTCCTTTGGTGTTTGAATTATGGCGCATAGTGCTCTACGTAGGTTAAAGAAAGAGTTTAGGCTCTGACTAACAACTGTTAATAAGAACTTGACCTGGCGAAGCACTCCACCTTCAGAATCCACCCAGTAAGAGGAAGGTTGTTTAAAGCTTTTGATATTGGATACTTTTATGTTCAGAGTGCCCTTGGGTGATTGTGTAGCAAAATTGAGTTACTGGATGATGGTTTCCGAGGCCATTCGCTGTTTTTACTTTATCTCTGTTTTAAAAAGGAAAGGGTTCAGAATCTCAGTTGTTTGCTGTAAAAAGTTTGAAAGCAAAGCAAAGGTAGACATGCAATTCGATGGATGGCATTTTTGTTTCAGAGTGAAAATGAACATTAAACTAGTAATAATTGATTAGTGCGAATTCTGTTAAAATCACTGGCAGATTTAAGTTGATATTTGTGTATTCAGTCTTTGATCAGCAGCCTATGAATTGTAGAAAGCTAGAAGCAGCTCAATTCATAACGCTAATTCAAAAGCCAGACAATTAGCGTAACGAGAGAGAGAGAGAGAGAGCGAAAGTCAAAAGCTATCAACTTTCCGTGTGGAAGGCGTTGCCACACTCTCTAATCAATTTTTATTCGAACCTTTTATCAAAAACCAGACACATGGTTGTTTTTTCTTCCAGTGGGTTAGCTTGATTTGCATTCCCGAACTCAAAAGGTTCTGACTTTGGGAATTTTCCATTCTATCAGATCACAGGGCATAATTAATTAAAGAGAAAAGCTACTAAGCTACTATTTCACTTCGCTTTATTATAACCTGGGCTGGCTACACACCAGCAACCTTTATGCCTAGAATCTTTACGAAATGTATTTCATGACGAAGTAACTTGACGTCCTATGCTGTCATGCTGGGGAAATTCACTAAAAATAGCAACTTTTAACAAAAATTGTAGCAGTTTGGAAAACATTTACCAAACTAATATAGTCAAATATGTCGTTTGACTGACACCACTAGTAGCGTTAGAATATTTGACACCACAAGCGTTAATTCACGTCTGGGGCGTCAATTTAAATTGACGCCAAAATACTTAATTAACGCTCAGTGGCGTCACTCAAACGACATGTTTAACTATATTAGTTTAGTAAATATTTTCTAAAATGCTCTAATTAAGTACAATTTTTATTAAAAGTTACTATTTTAGTGAATTTCCTATCATGCTGACACTTATCAGTGCAAAAGAAAATCTAGATTGTATCTTTATGTTAGTGTTATAACCAGTCTTTCTAAGCATCATTCGAATTCGCTCTGCCAAATAATTCTGATAAGAGTTGACGAGATGACTGAAGTATAAAACAGATTCTTGCCACACCGTTCTGGGGAGCAACTCGGGAGACAGGAAGGATAGCTGGAAAAGTGATTCAGAACCAGAAATTAAGCCAACATGTCTACCCCATAATTGACGAGCCTATAGGCCTACTCCAGAAGTTAAAAAAACAGTCTTGTTGCTTCAACGCTAAGATTTGAGAACAGTTTCTCGTAGAAATAGTCTCAAGGAAAAGTGGGGGATGGAGGGCAAAATAAAAGAGAGTGGCTTGCCAAGTCCCCGGTCATTTTCCTTGATATCCTGTTTGATTTTGATGGGCAACTTGAGTACAAGAGCATATAGAACAGAATACCAAAGAATCATGATTGATCTGTCCTAAACTGTGTAAGGCCCACTCTGAGAATGGAAATATCATCCCAGCACTGCCTGTGGATTTGGTTTTTTTTTTTTTAACACTGCCTGTGGATTTGGTTTAAGTAATGAGAAAGAGTGAGACGCTGTGACTTGAGATTTGAGAATAACAATTAGTGAGAAGGCATCATTCCTAACTGGGCCACTCGCACTCACCACCGCCTCTCTTTTGTCCTCCTTTCGTATCCTTTTCTCTCAATCGCAAATGATTTATTCATTCGGTGCCTTCATTTTCTCAAAACAAAAAAGAAATTGTTGGAGTTTGCAAAGGGTGGTCATATAGCAGGAATAATAGTACGTCGGCCCACTAAGAACTGATGTACAGCTACGTACACATCAACTTGGCGGTGTGCTGCTGATGATTGATGAAGGGCTACCAAAGAAAAAGAAAGTAATTGGTCAAACTAACAATCCTTACCATCTTGATCGGTTGCATTCCGCATTCTACTAAAATCATGAGTATCCCGTCCCGTTGTTTGGTCAGATTAAAGTCTTAAACCAGCCTAATGCAACGTTTGCTTTATCTCTTTACGCGTGATGTAGTGTACAAGGTTTTCAATGAATACGACAAAAAAACCCCGAGGCTGCGCAATGTTAAAGTGCTTTACATAGAACCGTTAGAGAACACGATTAGGATTATCTTTGTCTTGGAAATCTTGAGATTATTCTTGGAGTTAGTTTGTGATGTTGTGATGCACAGCGGCTTATACAAGGAGAGCCCCATTGCTTTTGTAAGAGGGTTAAGTATTATTTTTGTCATGGATGTTTTCAATGGGCATCCGAAAGTTTTGTTTTGAGTTTATAAAACGATTTTGTCCCTCTGTTAATTTTAACCATTAAGTTTAACTGATTTACACATTTGTCATATAGTGATTGCCACTTCATCAATCAGAATAGGATTAAGTATCATTTTTATCCTAAAAGTTTTTGTTGAGGAGTCATAGATATCCAGAAGTTTTTTTTTTTTAATGAGCAATTTTATCCTGAAAATTTATAAAACGTAGCAATTTTGTCCCTGCATTAATTTTGACCATTAAGTTTAACTAATTTACACATATTTTAAGTATTTCTTAACCATTGTATTGTTGATGATTTTTTGTCTGGTGTATGGATATTTTTAATGAATAACAAATCCGAAACCTCTATACATATTAAAACCTTCTTGACTTATGTCTCTAATATAGAGTTGCTGTAAAAAGGGTGAGAAGTGAAAATGGTCTTGAATTTGTGAATTCTTCTGAGGTCAAATCTGTTTTCTATAATAAAGGGATTGTGCATTAAACCTCTTGCCCATACACTCTCCAACAAAATGGATATATATATATATATATATATATATAGTAAGATGGCAGGCACTAATGGCCTGAATTACAACGAGCGGGATCGAACCCACGACCTCCCACTAGTTGGGGACATTGTTGTTAAAACGTCGTTCCAAAACGTTGGAACGGATGTTTTTACGTTTTTCCGGCGAAAAACGTGTTGACACGGTGGTTGAGACGCAATCGGAGTCGAAAAGGTCGAGACGTCGTTCTGGCACATCGGAAACGGTTGAAACGGCGTGTTAGCCGTTCTGAAATTTTTTTAACGTCAGATCTCACGGCTGTGGTGGAAGGTGAAGGAAGGAGAGTCGACGGTGAAGGTTGGTGGTGGTGGAAAGAGAACAAAGGGAGGCTGACGGTGGAGGTTGGAGCGAATGGCGATGGACTGAGAACAGAGCACGGTGTGTGGTGTTGAAGTTGGAGAGAATGGAGAAGGAACGTGGCTCGCTGGCGACGGTGAGAGGTGGTTGTGTCGCCGGTGAGAGGGAAGAAGAAGGTCTGATGGTCTACCGTCAGCTCTCGGTCCAGGTGCTCCCCCCTTTTCAATGTGTCAGCGTCTTAATATCCCCAGATCCCTCAACTTGCTTCACGTGTTTTTGCTAGGTCTGAATCAGTGTCCCTGGTCAAAACGTAGAGTTTTGACCAGGGACCTAACTATAAACATTAAAAGTTCTGAAGAAGGGACTTCAGTGTGAATATTCAAAATATTTGTGGGGCAAAACTGAGATTTTAATATATATTATGATAACTGAGTTTGAACTTAATTATTACTTTAAGTGTTTGGACTTAAATTTGTAATGACTTTAATGTATTTGTGTGTTTTAATTTTATATATGTTGGATTTTATTTTTTTTGTAGTACGTAGTAAACTCTTACTTTTCGTTTTACGTTTCCGTTTTTACGTTTTTGCTCAGCCTTACCGTTTCAACGTTGACACTACATTTTAACAACACTGGTTGGGGAGTATCAATACCACTAGGCTATAAGGTCTTTGTTAACAAAAACGAATTTATTGATAGAACGCATAGGTATTTATTGGAGGTAGCAAAATGTATGATAATTCAAGGTGGGGTTCCCATCAAATTTTGGGGCGAGAGTTAAGGCAACAGCCTATTTACTGAATAGAACTCCATCCAAATTGCTCAATTTTAAAATACCCTATGAACTTATTCATGGAAACCCTCCCCGCTTTAGATCATTTGAGGATCTCTGGTTTGTTTAGCTTACGCTTTGAAATTGCATAATTTTGTTAAGTTTCAGCCTAAAGCTGATCCTTGTGTATTCATTGGGTATCCCACCACCCAAAAGGGATATATTTTATACAATATGAGAACAGAGATGCTAATGACTAGCAGACATGTATCCTTTGTGGAAGAAAGATTTCATTTTCTTGAAAAAGAGTGCACTGAACAAGGGAGGATGTCTTTCAACGTTTGTACCCTTTTTTGTATGAATTTGTAGATTACTCTCCTTCGAATGGGTTGAGACATTAAGTGGAGGCACAAGTGCCAGCAGCTCCTAGTCCACCTCCTGTTGAAGAGCCACACGAAACAGCCCCAAGGAGATCCACAAGGCAGCGAAGGCCTTCAAGGTGGCTCCAAGATTATACCCACCCGCTGGCATCAGCTAACCATAATGCGTCTACAAACAATGAACATGGAAATTCAAGTAATTGGGAAGATGCGTCTGCAAACAGCAGCTATGATGATGTTTGCTCAAGAGCAACTATACAGGGAGTTATTGCTTATCCTTTTCAAAACTATATGTCATATGCTCACTTATCTGCATCACATAAGCACTTCCTAAGGTGTACTGACTCGGTGATTGAACCCAGGTCTTTTGAAGAGGCAACAAAAGGTCATAGATGAGTGGAAGCAATGAAGGATGAAATTCGGGCCTTGGAATCAAACTATACTTGGGAAATTGTCGATTTGCAGCATGGAAAGGTACCCATTGGCTGCTGATGGGTGTACAAAGTGAAATACGACTATCTTGGCAAGATTACCAAGTTTAAAGCTCGTTTTGTTGTAAAAGGATACACATAAAAGGAAGGAGTGGACTATTATGAGACTTTCTCCCGGTGGTGAAAATGGTGACAGTGAGAGTTGTGCTTACTCTTGCCGCAATAAATAATTGGGAAATTTTTCAAATAGATGTACACAATACATTCCTCAAGGGGGTTCTAGATGAAGAGATTGGCTACCGTTCTCTGCTTTTACCGTTCTCTTCCCATCATCCCCCCCTCCCCCAAAAAAAAACTACTCATCTTAGTCTTTGAATTGAAATTTTAGCAATTCAGATTTAGGGTTTTATTAAAATATTCTTTTTAAATATTTTTATAGCAATTTTAAATTATCATAACTGAAATGTAACATTTTTAAAATTTTTAAAATTATTTTTTAATAATTTGATATTTTATTAATATTTTTATAAAATATTAAATCTGAACCGCTTAAATTTCAATCAAAAGGCTAAAATGAGTAGTAGAGAGGAAGAGGATAAAAAGAGAATGGTAAGAGCATATGACGGTAACTAATCTCCTAGATTAAGATGTGTAGATGATTCCACAAGGCTTCAACAAAGTTAAGAAGAAGAAAGTGTGCAGACTCACTAATTCTTTATATGGGTTAAAGCAAGTGTCAAGGCGACAATGGAATACTAAACTTACTCAAGCATTGATAGAGAGAGATTTTAAACAATCCTTGCATGATTACTCTTTATTTGTAAAGCAACTGAAAGGGGAAATTATTGTGGTATTAGTTTATGTGGATGATTTGATAGTTAGTAGAAATAGTGAAGATGGAATAAATAAGACCAAAACATATATGCATAGTTAGTTTAAGATTAAAGATATAGGAGTTGCAAAATATTTCCTAGGACTAGAGATAGCTAGATCCAGTAGAGGAATTGTTTTGAGTATAGTCAACATAAATATGCAATTGATTTGTTGAATGACATGGGGTTAAGTGGCACTACACCAGCAGCCACTCCCATGGAACAAAACTTGAAATTGGTTGCCAAATCAAAACTTGAAATAGCTAGCAGATTTGAAGAAGGCTGAGAAGGATGAGTATTAAAGAATCATGAAACTTATAGGAACTTGATAGGTAGATTGTTTTATTTGGCTATAACCAGACCTAATATATGTTATGTTGTGCAGGTTTTGAGTTACTTCTTGGAGGAACCAAGGCAGTCACACATGATGGCAGCAAATAGGGTACTTCATTATTTGAAAGGAACAATGGTTTGGGGATTCCCCTTTCTTCCAAGAGCAAAATGAAGCTAGAGTGTTTTTGCGACTCAGATTGGAGAGTGTGTGTGGACACCAAACAATCAATTACGTGATATGTTGTGAAGCTTAGAGATTTCCTAATTTCCTGGAAGTCAAAAAACATAGTAAAGTCTCTTGTTCTTCTGTTGAAGCAAAATATACGGCACTTAGACATGTAACAATAGAGATTGTATGATTAATGGGTCTGTTGAAAGATCTAAGAGTTGTAAAGTACATTTAACCTGTTGTAATATTTTGTTATAGCAAGGCTGCTAATCATATGACAAGCAACCTAGTCTTTCATGAAATAACATTATATGTAGAATTAGATTGTCATTTTGTGAGAGAGACATTACAATATAGTTTGGTTAGCTTGAGACATGTATATTTTGAGGAACAGTTATCAAATATACTTACAAAAGCTCTAAGAAGGGATACTCATAAATATTTGTTAAACAAGTTGGGAGCATACAGTTTGTATAGCCCCAACTTAACGGGGGTGTTAGAGAATAGGATTAGGATTGTCTTTGTCTTTGTCTCGGAAATCTTGAGATTATTCTTGGAGTTAGTTTGTGATGCTGTGATGCACAGGGGCTTATATAAGGAAAGCCCCGTTGCTTTTGTAAAATGACCTTTTTCGTAAATATCAACAAAGGTCCAGTATTATTCAGTTTACTCCAGTGTATTTTGACAAGAATGATACGGGATTTGTTTCTATTGATATTAACTGTTTCGGCTACCGAGGTCATGGGCAAGTTCCAAAAGAGCAGCTGGAAGCACAAAACATTACTATATACTTTGAAGTTGATATTCAGAAAGCCCATGACTTGACAGATTATCACAGAATATCATTAATATTGTTTTGAAATGATCGATAAAAATCTTCTAGGAATATATTGGATTCAAATTCTTGTGCAAGTTACGTTGGCAGGTGAATGAAGACCTTGCAGGAATAAGCGTTCCCGAAGATTTGTCTCAGATGCTAATATGATAGGGTGTCAATTATGATGTATGGCAACCGTTTGCTTGATCGTTTTAAAAAAAACTCCGATCCCTCCTCTGTCTCTCTTGTTGATTTTTTTTTTAATCAAAAAAGATAAATAAGTTATTTAATTATATCATATATTGTATATCATTAAATTACATATGAATTCATAAGTAATATAAATTAGTTTGAAAAAATTAATGAATATAAATACTTTATAATCTCTCTTTAAAAATTAAGTGAGTCTTAGTGGTAAAGATGAATTAATTTGCACGAATATATATATATATATTTTTTGGTACAATTTGCACGAATATTTATTTGGCATGATGTCTGAGAGCTCTTATAAAGATCCAACAGCTGCCATGGTCTGGTTTGCCCCAAAGCGAGGCATCCCCGATCCAAGTTCATATTGGGTCGGGGCCCTATGTGTGCTGACCCAGTCCTGAGAAGGTGAGTACAAGCCTCTTGTGTCACCCTGGACTAGAGAGCCTCTCAGTGAAGCGTCTCTCACAAAAAGATGACGACGAAACTACGAAAGAGATTGAGACTTAACAATGAAATCAACGGCATTGGTTTCTCTAGCTATTTATCGTTGGGGTGGCTACGTAATAGAATGATCGTTGCCCTTAAGCAAGCATCTTTGTCATAATTTTCGTTCGTCCTCATCTCACTTCTCTTCAACAAATTGTCATATAATAACAATCATTTCATTTCCGGAATGTTGAGACGCCGGGTTATGGCAGTGGCACAGAGAAGAGATTACAGACGAACAAACTCAGTACACTACTCCGGAGGGTAATGAAGGAGCGGAAATAAAACGAGAAAACGTTGAAAGTAATATAATCATGAACACAGATGTATGCAGCACAACATCGCGGAAGGTGGGCATATAATTGAAACGCATTCAAACGAACCAGGCCTACAAGGAGTTATGGCAACCGCAAATAATGCTCTGGTGCCTCACCAACCATTCAAGTAGCGAACAAAACTCAAAAAAGTGTCATAATTAAGATGAACATTATTCATAATTGCAGGGGAAGAGACGTAAATCATTGAGTACATGGTGCAGCAGGAATCAGAGTTCACTTGGACAGCTCGGCAGAGAAAGTGGTGGCCAACGATGTGGTGGTTGACGGCGACACGGCGCTTGAGCCACCCAAGTACCACCTCTTGATCGCCTCCACCACATTAGCATTCTCTGCCACAAACTTGGAGTCCTCCTTCCCCTCCAATGACACCACAATCTGCACACAACCCTTCACAAGTTAGAAACAGGGCCATCCATTAGTGTTTACTAGTTATTCCTCAGATATACTTTACCTCAGCTGTTGGAGAATTTGCCGGGAAATAAAATGTGATGACGGAGTGTTTCTTGAAGTACTTGGACTGGAAAAACTCCACAACTTTTTCCAGAGCTTCTTCCTCCTCCTCCTCGTACTTGTCCTCTGCCGCCAGTCGATCTCTGACGGCCGTCTCTATCTGTGTTCCGTACTGGGAGCCCTTGATCTCCTTGATCACCACTATTCTGATTAATTTCTCTACCGGGGCTGCGCCACACCCACGAATGAGTAATAAAAAATGTTTGTTTCAATTTCGTTTTACCGGTCGTCGAAGGGCAACATAGGATATTAGGATTGTGGCTTACCAGAGATGAGAGAAGCGAAGAAATCATCGCTGTCTTCCAGCTCCTTTGCGGATTTACCCTTCCACTGCTGCAAGTGATTCACTATTTCAGGCTCACAATAGACGCCGATGGAGTAGAACTTAACTTGGAGGAAGTGAATCTCCATGTCCGTGATCCCTGATCAAAAATTAAAAAAATCAAGGGTTGGAATCTGGAGCGTTGACTCCGGCCGGAGAGCAGTGTAGAAAACGCGAAGAAGAAAAAGAGTTGGGAGAGTAAAAGTGAAGCAGACCATGAGCGAGCAGAGAAAGGGGCTTGGTAGTAGTGATGTTGGAAGGATAAGAGATTTCATCAACCATCACAGTTTCAGTTGCAGCAGCCACTGCGAATGAAAAACACAAGAATGTTACATGTATATGTGAGAAAGTAAAGAAAGATGAAGAGAGAGGAGACTTACTGGTTGTGGTTGCAGGCGAGGGAGAGGGTGAGAAGAAGAACAGGGGAGGAGGGAGTGAGGGAGGGGTTATAAGGGAAGAGTATGAAGAGTGGTAGGTAGGTAGAGGGAGTGGATGGGGCAGTGAGATTATGATTTCCTACTAATTCCATTCTGCTTTTGCTGCTGCCACATCCTCATCCTCCTTTCATATCTCTTATTATTATTATTAGTTAAGTTCTGCTTCCCCACCTAATTTTTTTTACGTTACGTGCAAAAATAATAACCATTCATTGATTTGTGGTTGTTGACTTGGCGTTCCTTCAGCTGAATTCCTCTTCTGGTCTCCCCACTACAGAGCCGCAGCTGAGTTTGGTGTGCCACGAGCCCTGCCCTTCCTCCTACCTACCCATATCCATCAACACCACCACCCTTCAGGTTGGGGGGGGGGGGGGGGGGGGGGAAGGTCACAAATTCCCTCTCATACATGCATGTTAAGAATCTAAAAGAAAAGGAGTAATCAGAATTGAGTATTTGAAGAAAAAAAATTAGAGAGGGGCATTTTAGTCACTATATACAAAATACCAATTATCACCAGAAATGACTTTGGTTCTTTTTCAGAATTCATGATATTTAGGTAAAATTAATCCAATACGACCCTGCTTTTCAAAGGGCTTCAAAAATGTCGTTTTCCCGTGATGAGGAGGATTGGAGCCAGAACTGGGTTGCTCACCATTTTGTCACGTAGAAGTTACAGGCACGTGCCCCCGAGCGAACAAAGCTGCCAAGAGCTAAAGAGAAATGAAGAAAAAAAAACTTTGAAAAGATTAATAACAACAATTTAGAGAAAGTCTGATTTAGATTTCCTAGAAAGAAACACAATGTGATTTTAAAAAATAAATAAATAAAACAAACAAAAATAGCTTCAGTTATATCATTCTAGCTGAATTCACGCATGAAAATAATAATAACAATAACGATTCCATTGTTTTATTATCACATCATCTCTCTCTCTCATTTTTTAGTTGCTCATGAAAACTTAATACTAATATATATTAAGATAGCTATTAGAAGTAATATTGAAATATACATCTTACTAGGATATTCATTGCATATTTATGGGTCAGAGCAATTTCAGGCAGATTCAGTGTTTGTTTTTAATGAGATTTACAGTTTATGAATAAAATGTGTGAAATGAGTTTTCCAAAGTTTTCAAACATCAACCCATTTATTATCAATCTCTTGGCTCCAACTAATAATTTTATGGAGTCAAATGCGTTGGCGGCCCCAGGCGATGAAAATGACCATGTCAAATATTTATACAACATGAAACAATGTAAAAGACAAAGTCGCCTTCAAAGCCAGTTTTCGTGTCCTTTTTTTTTTTTAATAACAAAATTGAAGTCCAGTACAATGCTCTGCTTTCGAGACTGGTAGCCAGTGCGTAATTGGGGTGACTCAGGTCCTTCCCTTTTTACCAGCACTACTAGTAATGCAATGATATTGAGATTAATTTTCTTCTCTCGGTCCTGAATTCGATCCCCCCTCTCTTATCGTCTTGTATAAAAAATAAAAAAAAAAAGTCCTTCCCTTTTTCTTTGGGAGACCCAAGCGAAGTTGCACCCCTTTTTTGTGGGATTTGGCTCGTGCCCTCTGCACCTTACCAACCTCTGCCGTCCTCTTCGCTGGTACTTGCGTCGTTTTGACGCCAAATAACACATGCTCCCTCTTTTTTTTTCTTTAAATATCCAGGTACTAAAAAAGACACTTCAATATTGATGGGTATTAAAAAAATACTCATAGGTACTTCATGATCTTGAAAAATTATTTTAAGATATTGAAAAATTATTTCTAGTTACTGACTGGTACCAAAAAGATACTTCAGGACGCTGACTGGAGATATTGGTTGGTACTAAAAAAATACTTCATGATCTTGAAAAATTATCCTAGATCTTGGAAAAAAAAATTTCAAGATCTAGGATAATTTTTTAAGATCATGAAGTATTTTTTTAGTACCAGCCAGTATCCCCAGTCAACGTCCTGAAGTATCTTTTTAGTACCAGTCAGTACCCTGAAATATTTTTTCAACATTCTAAAATAATATTTCAACATCATGAAATATTTTTTCAGTACCGTCAATATCCTGAAGTGTCTTTTTTAGTACCTGGAGAAAAAAAGAAAGAAAGAGGGAGCATGTGTTGTTTGGCGTCAAAACGACGCAGTATCAGTGAAGAGGACGACAGAGGTTGGTAAGGCGCAGAGGACACCAGCCGAATCCTTTTTTGTGGTATGGTTGCAGTCCTTGGTGACTTTGGTCCTTCCTTCACTTTCATTCCTTAAAGTTCTCTCCTCTAACACTCCTGCCAATCATTTCCCCTTAACTTGCCCGTATTGACCCATGGAATTTGGATTTACATGAAGTCGCAGTCTCTCAAAATACAGCGAACTAAGATTTACCTATATTTATTAATGGGGATTGAGACAGTTAGTTAAAATGTCAACCTTCAGTTTTAAAGGAAGGAGGCTTAATACTCACTGATCGATGTGAAGGCTTCGTTAGTAGGCGATTTGTAAGTACCTCTATAAACGATCTCTAAACTTAGAGGCATGTCCGGGCCTTGGTAAGGTACCGATGTCTACCCCACCTAAATCTTTTTAGATATATATTTTTTAAAAAAAAGATTACTTATATCTAATACTATATAGAAACATGTGCGCATTGAAAAATTTACTTTTGTTGTACATAGAAATAAAAATAAATAGCGAAATACGTCATAAAAAATGAGTGACCGAGAGAAAGGACGTGGGATGCAAACGGAGACTGGTGGTAAGGAGGGGTCGGAAGGTGGGGATGGGGACGGAGGAACTGGGAAATCATCTTCTCAGAATGCGCATGGTGTTGCGGGCAAGGGATTCTCGTTTGGCAAGATGGTTGAGGAGGCAAAGAATGGTGAGAGAGGCTCTAATGGACATACGGTGAACTCAAGGAGTAGTGCCTCGAAGTTTTCCTATCGGGACAAACTGCTTGCTCCTGGTTGTGCAGGTTTCCTGGTAAAGCACGCCGAGGAAGATGATATTGTTAAGGGATGGAGAGACTACTTCCATAGGATGAATGAGAAGGAGTTGCCGAGTGATCAGGAGGAGTCGGATGAAGAAGAAAATATGTTGACAAGAAGGATGGAAGGGAAGCCTGGAAAGCTGAATTTTACAGCGGAGGAATATACATCATGGTGCTTACCATGGATGAACTCAGTCATAATCAAAGTCCTAGGAGCACATTTTCCCACGTACGTGATCCGAGATCGCATTAATAGAATGTGGAGACCTAAGGATGCTATGAAACTGATTCAGATGAGCAATGGCTATTACGTAGTTTCTTTTTCAAACAAAGAGGACCGCGATTATGCTTTTCAAGAAGGGCCGTGGATGATAGAGGACCATTATCTTATTGTTCAGCGATGGCGCCCTAATTTTAACCCCTGGAAGGCTGACTTGCAATGTATCATAGCGGCTTGGGTGCGTTTGCTAGACGTTCCTTTTGAGTTTTACAATGTGGAGTCGCTGCGAAGGATCGGAAATATGATTGGCAAAATGATTAAAAGGGACCGCTCCACTTCGATCTACGACAAGGGTGGTTTTGCGCGTATATGTGGGGAAATTGATCTGAAGAAGCCTCTCCTGCCAACGTACTTGGTGTTTGGTAAGGAACGCCCCATCGTCTACGAGGGACTACACCATGTTTGCTTTCACTGCGGTAAATATGGCCATCGTAAGGATGAATGCCCGTTAACAAAGGATTCAGCGTATACTCAAAGACCTGATCAGGGGACCAAGGATTCTGTCGTGCAGGGGGATGGTAGTAAGGTGAAATCGAAAACGCAAAATGATGAGGTGGTGGGGAGCGATCATCTGTCAAAGGGAGTGGCTGTAGGGGATAACGAAGGTGAGCAGGCGGAGAAGATGACAGGAGCTAGCGGTGGCTCATCAGAGGGGAACGACAGAGGACCAAGTGCAGAAAGTCCTTTTGGAAAGATTTGACTTTTACGATGTGATTTTTGGGGGATATCAAATGTGGCGAAATTAAAGGAAGGAGTTAATGGCAGTAAATTGCCGACAGGATCACAGTAATCTGCAGAGGAAAAGAGGGATTCACGGACGGTTTCTGCGAAGAAATCAGCGGATTTAAGTGGGAAGAAAAAAGAGTTGACTAAGGCTAAGGGAGCTACTAAAACCGAGTGGGTCCAGGTGGGCTCAAAAAGGAAAACTACCAGTAAGGGAAAAGCCAAAGGAAAAGAAAACATTCCACCTGCACGTCGTGAAGAGAGGAAGTCTATGTTGGGCCGCGGTTTGAAGCCCATGTCTACCAACTCGTTTGCTTCTTGGCAGGAATTGGAGGACCAGTTGAGTAATCAAGTGCATGATAGTAGTGGTGAATTGATAATAAGCAATCTCGTGGGGCCTTCTTCTCAGACCACTACGGCCACGGTTCCTATTTCTGATAGCTCTATGCTTCCGTCCAAGATGCCTTTAGGTGGTTCAGAGAATTATAATAAAATGGAACATAAGGAGGTTAATGGTACAGCCGTGGATGAGGTTATTGACAGAGATTTTTCGTCTCTCCCAAAATAACCAAGTTCGAGAACAAATTTTTTTGCAGAAATAGGGAACCTGGGTCGTTTCCCAACGAACTTGCAGCGGGTTTGATTGAAAGCAACAAAGAAACAAAAACAGTAAAAATGGGGGGGTTTTGATTCAAAAAGATTAAAAATGAAATTTAACAGAAACAGAACGAAATGCAGAAACAGAATGGTTTAAGCAAAAACAGATTAAAAACGATTAACCCAACGTTCAGATTCCAGAGACTTCCATCATTGAACAAAATATAAATAACCCACGTTTGGCTCTGGACGAACCGAGATCTCTGCATCCGCCCAGAAAATCCCTCGACTAGACGATCGCCTAGAATATGTTCGAACAGCGGCGTCCCACTGTGCAATCGCACAGCAAAACTTAAAACATAGTTCGAACTCAGTCCTTGGGATGAACCAAACCGAGTATTAAATCTAATATTCGAACTATTTCCAATAATCGGATCCGATAAGATGAAAATAGAAATGAGTTAAATTACCGAATAAGCACAAGTTCTCTGGACGAATCATGGAATCCTTACGTTGGATTAACCACAAAAGTTTAGCCAAGCATGGCTAGACAAAACACGGAAGAAAAGATGAAGAAGAACGTGAAGAACATTGTAGAGAAAATTAAACTTCTGTCTTTCAATCCAAAACTGCTTCAAACGTGTATTCAGAATATGTTTGTAGCCACCCTCTCCTTTTCCTTATGTAGGAAAAATGACTAAAAATAGGAAATCTCTAAATAGGAAACCCCTAATCAATAGGAAATCCCTATATAAAAAAGGAAACCTCTAAAAATTGGTCTTTTATTACAAAATTCGAGCAGAATAAAAATCCAGAAAAATAGGTCTGTCTTTAGCTCCAATTTCACCCATCTTCTTGTCTGAATCAGCCTTCCGAGTCTTCATAACAATTGTAGATCTCTGAATCATCTAAAAAAAGAAAGAAGAATCAGGCTAATCGGATATCTAGATCAAAAGTTATGGCAAAAATACTAAATCACTGTAAATCTGGAATTTATTCAAAAAAATGAAATCAATCACATTAAAAGCTCAAAGCTCAATTAGGTAATAAAACCCATTATTTAATGACTAAACAATCCTAAATTTATTCACCAAGAGATACAATTAAGTGTAAAAATATTCAATTATCAAATTCCCCCACACTTATCTTTTTGCACTCCTGGGCAAAATTCAAAGAAAAAGACTAAAATGAAAAACTCTTCCTTTCTAACAATCACTAACAATGGAAAAATTTAATAAAGGACACAAGACTTCAAAAGACCAATCAATCAAGACCAAAATTCTTTCATCTCAAATTACAAATCCTAGCAATCTTAATCAATGATGCTAATCACACAAGATGGTCTCTCAAGGGATGCCCTCAATCAATCTCTCAAGTGTATAGGATAAATAAGTGTATCGCTCAAATTCTGCTCAAGAAAATAGTCCTACCATAGGCTTGCTCAATTTCTACTTCTCCACCACTTATGACACATGCATGCAAAAATCAAGAGAGCTTGTTATTGAAGGCTGTAATGGGGCTAGGGTATAGGTGTGAATAAGTATGGATATGATTGGCTAAGCACCCAAAAAATTCAAAGAACATCAGTTAGTAATAGCAAATGACCTCAGTAACATTCCTTTTTATTTCTCCTTCTTTACATTGCTTCCTCTCTTTTTCTTTTTTCTCTTTTCTTTTCTTTTCTTCTTTTTTTTTTCTTTCTTTTGAATTTTTTTTTCCTTTTTTCCTTTTCCTTTTTGTACTTTTTTGTACTTTTTTTTTTCTTCTGTTTCTTGTTTTTTTTTCTTGTTTTTTTTTGTACTTTTTTTTTCTTTTAGAATAACAATGACCAAAATCAATGCCAAATGATAAATGATACACAATCAAATACTCCCCCCACACTTAAAATGTTGCACACCTGGGCAACCCCCACACTTAAGCACAAAACTAAGGTGAAACCAATGCTCAATAAATTTCCAAGGTGCGGGATAAAATGGTTTTACGCTTAGGCTTGTAATGTGGCTTAGAAAAGAATGAGTCAAGAAGGCACAAAGGGGCTAGCAAAGGAAATATAATATAAGGGAAAGGCTATTTGGCCAAAGTGGGAAAATGAAAGAAAGAAAACAAGCTTCCATCATACTTATGCACGTAAGTGAAAAATTAGCTTCAAAAAGAAAAGGAGCAAGTTCTAGAGAACACAAATCATGAGCAGATGCACACATGAAAGAAAGAATGGTAAAAGATGAATTCCATTCATGCAGGCCCAAAACCTCACAAGGTCAATACCAACTTAGGCAATCAACAACATCAAATTGACTACCAAGACATGTAATCAAAGAGTCAAGAATTGCAGACCAGACAGAATGATCCATTAAAACCAACATGTCCAAGTTCATAATATGTAGCAATCATAGAAAGAGAGATTGTATTTATTTCAAAAAGCAAAAGAGGAAAAAGGAAAACAAATAAAAGAGAAGGAGGGAGAAGAAAGAAGAATACTCCCCAAGGGTTGGTTTATGGAGGATAAGTGGCATCAATGAGGAGAATCTTTGCTCCCTCAGGCTGCTGCTGGGATCCCTCATGAAAGTGCTTGAGGCGATGCCCATTGACCTTAAAGGTCTGTCCTGTAGCTGGATCACATAGCTCAACAGCACCAAATGGAAATATGTTAGTGATCTCAAAAGGGCCATCCCATCTAGATCGAAGCTTACCTGGCATAAACTTCAAACGAGAATTAAACAGAAGAACTTTTTGGCCCACAGAAAATTCCTTCCTCAGAATATGTTTGTCATGGAATGCCTTAGTCTTTTCCTTGTATAGTCGTGAACTCTCATAGGCATCCAATCGCAGCTCATCCAACTCTTGCAACTGTAGCTTCCTCTCCGTCCCAGACTTAGCCAAATCCATGTTACACTGCTTAATAGCCCAATAGGCTTGATGTTCCAATTCAACCGGAAGATGACATGCCTTACCAAAGACAAGCCGATAAGGAGACATCCCAATCGGAGTCTTGTAGGCGGTGCGATATGCCCACAAAGCATCATCTAGTCGCTTACTCCAATCTTTCCGGGTAGAATTGACAGTCTTCTGAAGGATTTGCTTAATTTCTCTATTCGAGACTTCAGCTTGACCGCTTGTCTGAGGATGGTATGTTGTGGAGACCTTGTGGAGCACTCCATACTTGCGTAACAAGGCACCCATGCTTCGATTACAAAAATGAGAACCCTGGTCACTTATAATGGCTCTAGGAATACCAAACCTACAGAAAATGTTAGACCTAACAAAATCCACCACCACAAAAGAATCATTAGTCTGGGTGGCTTTCGCCTCAACCCATTTCGAGACATAATCAACAGCCAGTAGTATGTAAGTAAAACCATATGAAGCAGGAAATGGACCCATAAAATCAATACCCCAAACATCAAAGATCTCACAAAACAATATAGGGTTCTGGGGCATCTCATGCCTACGAGAAATACTTCCTGCTCTCTGACAGTTATCACATGACTTACAAAACAGATGGGAATCATGAAACAATGAAGGCCAAAATAATCCACAGTCTAACACTTTCCTAGCAGTTCTTTGGGGTCCAAAGTGACCACCACAGGCAGAAGCATGAGCAAAATGCAATATAGAGTGAAACTCATGATCAGGCACACATCTCCTAACTACTTGGTCACTACAAAATTTCCACAGATAAGGATCATCCCAAACATAATATTTAGATTCACTCTTTAGTTTAAGGGTTTGGGCCTTAGTGGAATCGACAGGCAAAACACCAGCTACCAAGTAGTTAACCAAATCAGCATACCATGGAAGCTTACCTTGCAGCTGTAGAAGCTGCTCATCAGGGAAATCATCCTGAATAGAAGCGGGGTGAGAGGGAGAATGGGTGATGCGACTCAAGTGGTCAGCTACCCAGTTTTGTGCTCCACTTCGGTCTCGAATCTCAACATCGAACTCTTGGAGCAATAGCATCCACCGGATGAGCCGTGGCTTAGCATCTGCCTTTTTCAAAAGAAATTTCAACGCTGCATGGTCAGAAAATACAACTACTCTACTTGCTAGCAGATATGACCGAAACTTATCAAAAGCAAATACAATAGACAACAACTCCTTTTCAGTAGTGGTGTAATTAGACTGGGCAGTATCCAAAGTCTTAGAGGCATATGCAATCACATGAGATGCTCTGTCAACCCGTTGTCCCAAGATAGCACCAACCGCATAGTTGGAGGCATCACACATCAACTCAAATGGAAGGCACCAATTAGGGGGTTGGATCACTGGAGCTGTAGTCAGGCAACGCTTCAAGTGATCGAAGGCCGCCTTGCACTCATCATCAAATACAAAGTCAGTGTCCTTATGCAGAAGGTTGGACAAGGGTCGGGCAATCTTGCTGAAATCCCGAATGAAACGCCGATAGAAGCCTGCATGACCAAGGAAAGAGCGAACTTCCCGCACAGATGTGGGGTAAGGCAAAGCAGTAATAACATCTATCTTAGCAGGGTCCACTTCAATCCCTTTCCTAGACACTATGTGTCCCAAGACTATACCCGACTCAACCATAAAGTGACACTTCTCATAATTAAGCACAAGATTAGACTCAATGCACCTATGCAAAACTCTAGACAAATTAGCTAAGCATGCATCAAAATCAGACCCATATACAGTGAAATCATCCATGAAAACCTCCATGCAGTCCTCTAGAAACTCAGAGAAAATGCTTACCATACAACGCTGAAAGGTGCCAGGTGCGTTGCAAAGGCCAAAAGGCATCCTTCGGTAGGCATATGTGCCAAAGGGGCATGCGAAGGTCGTCTTTTCCTGATCCTCAGGAGCAATATGGATCTGGAAGTATCCAGAGTAGCCATCCAGGAAGCAATAATGAGACTTACCAGCCAATCGCTCTAACATCTGATCAATGAAAGGTAGAGGGTAATAATCCTTGCGAGTGGCTTGGTTGAGTCTCCTATAGTCGATGCAGACTCTCCAACTATTCTGAACTCGAGTAGGAATGAGCTCATTCTTCTGATTGGCTACCACAGTGACTCCGGATTTCTTAGGAACCACTTGGACCGGGCTAACCCACTGGCTATCAGATATGGGATAGATGATACCAGCTTGTAGAAGCTTAGTGACCTCCTTCTTCACCACATCAAGGATAAGAGGATAAGGCGTCTCTGGGGTTGCCTCGCCGGCTTAGAATCCTCTTCCAATAGAATTCGATGCATACACATGGAAGGGCTGATCCCAACAATGTCAGCTAATGTCCACCCAATGGCTTTCTTGTTGGCCCTCAATAGGCTTAGTAGCTTCTCTTCTTGGTCAGGAAGAAGATTGTTGGCCACAATGACTGGCAATTGTTCATCCACCTCCAGAAATGCATACTTTAGGTGATCTGGAAGGGATTTCAACTCAAGTGTGGGTGGTTGCTCAGTGGAGGGTTGAAGCTTAGGTGGTTGTTGCAACAAGTCTGCTGCCATCACATTAGAAATACCTGAAACCACATTCAAAGAAGCAGAAGAACTGTGTCTATGCAGCTCCATTTTAACATCAGAATTTAGCTCACCAAAATCAGAGTTAAGCTCATCACAATCAGAATCAGGATGCACATTAGGACTAGGATGAAGCTCAAACTCAGAATCAATATCAGAATCCACATGTAATGCAGAACCAGCAAGCAAGTCAAAATCATCAAATAATGCAGCATTGACCAAGTTAGTGCAAACAGGGCACCATTCATTATCAACACATGCACAAATGGCAGAATCACTCTCAGATAATAAATCAGGATAATCAGAACACCAATCAGCAAGAACATCATCCACAGCATCATCAATAACATCAATGCAGAAAACCGAATGCTCTTCCCTAGGATGTTTCATGGCATCAAAAATATTGAAATTCACAGATATATCACCAAACTCCATGGAAAGAGTACCAGAATGCACATCTATCTTAGTCCTTGCTGTTTTCATGAAAGGTCTCCCTAGGATGATTGGTGACCTACTGCTAGAAGACTCATCCTCCATATCTAAGATGTAAAAATCAGCAGGGAATATCAATTCATTAACTTTGACTAAGACATCTTCAACTACACCAGAAGGATGAGCATTACTCCGATTAGCTAACTGAACAACCACACCAGTATGGAGTAAAGGACCAAGACCAAGAGATTTATAAATAGATGCAGGCATGACATTAATAGAAGCACCTAAATCTAGCATGCAATCATCAAATCTATAGTTACCAATAATGCAAGGGATAGAAAACGTCCCTGGATCCTTGCACTTGCGAGGCATGGTAGGCCGGATGAGTGCTGATACATTCTGGTTCAAACTCACTCGTTCACCCCCCTTCAGTCGCCTCTTGTTGGTGCACAACTCCTTTAGAAACTTGGCATATTTAGGAATTTGTTTGACTGCATCTAAGAGAGGAATGTTGATCTCTACTCTCCGGAATGTCTCAAGTATATCCTTCTCGTGTGCTTTTTCCGCCAACTTCTTGGACTGAACTATTCTCTGAGGGAAAGGAAGAGGAATGGGGATGTCTTCCTCTTCACCTTGCTGCATTGCCGTTTTATTTTTAGAGTCAATCGTCATGTTGTCTGACTCTTTTTCTGATGTGGAAGTCACATCTGCAGCTTTTTTAGGTTCCTCCAATTGTGTGTTAGACTGTAGTGAGATAACACTTACATTGCCCTTAGGATTGGGAATTGTCTGTGAAGGAAGAGTGTTGGGTCCCTGAGGTTGAAGCTGATTCAGTGATGTTGCCAACTGGCCAATCTGAGTTTGCAAATTTTGAAGGGAAGTCTCAGTTTGCTGTTTGAACTGCATAGTGTCTGTGGCAAATTGCTTCATAATATCCTCCAATGAGGAACCACTGCTACTAGCCTGCTGTTGTGTGGCCTGTGGAGGTGCACATATGGCTGGTTGAGTAGCTGGTGCTGGCAAAGGAGGTGCAAACTGATGTTGGAAATTCTGTGGTCTGTACTGTCTCTGCTGGTAATTCCCAGAATTTTGCTGATATTGGTTACTCTGGTCCTGATTCTGGTTCCAACGGAAATTGGGGTGATTTCTCCAACCAGGATTGTAGGTATTGGAAAAGGCATTATTCTGCTGGCATTGTGGCTTACCTGGAAAAACACCTACTGCAGCTACTGACTGGTCCTGATAAGTGGGATCATGCAAAGTAGGGCAAGAATCAGTAGGATGATAAGGGTCAGAACAAAACCCACAGGAGTACCCAATCTGAGGAGGAGAAGACTGGACTGTCTGTGTTACTGCCAACTGCCTCACAAGGGAGGTCAGATCATCAAGTCTAGTCTCTAATCTCTGAGAATCGTACTGGGCTGGAGGTGTATGAATCTGATAAACAGGATTGCTATTGGCTCTGGTGCCAAATTGCTGAGAATTAGCAGCCATAGTAGATAGCAACTCTCGGGCCTCTTCAGGTGTCTTTCTATCTAAGGCCCCACCACTAGATGCATCCACAAAACTCTTATCCAACGGTAGCAAACCAGAATAGAAATATGTAATTAGAAGCTGGTCTGAAATCTGGTGGTGTGGACAGCTAGCACACAATCGCTTGAACCTCTCCCAATACTCATACATAGTCTCCCCATTGATTTGTTTAACACTAGTGATCTCCTTCTGAATAGCAATGGCCTTTGAAGAAGGAAAGAACCTCTCTAGGAATAGCTTCTGCATATCATCCCAACTCCCAATAGATGCTGGTTGCAAATTGTACAGCCAATCCTTAGCGACACCATCTAGGGAAAATGGAAAAGCTCTCAGCTTAATGTGGTCTTCATCGATTGCTTGAGGTTTCATCGTACTACATACCACATGGAACTCTTTTAGATGCCTGTGAGGACATTCACCTGCAAGACCATGAAACTTGGGCAACAAATGGATAAGACCAGATTTTAGTTCAAAGTTAGCAGCAAGTTCAGGATATTGAATACACAAATTTTGATTGCCCACATTAGGGGTAGCTAATTCTTTCAAGGTATGATGACCTGCTTGTTCTGCCATAATTTCTGAGTTAACAATGCTACTAGAATCAGTGAAAACAACAAGACTATCAGGACTACTATCAGAAGCACAATCAGAAAGATCAACAGAATGGACACGATCAGAATGGTCACAATTAGACTCAAGTTCAATTTCCAATTTAGTATTAATTCCACGATTTACTCTTCTAGCAGTGAGAATTGTTCTTTCTATTTCAGGATCAAATGGTAACAAGTCTTCTGGATTGACAGTGCTCCTAGTACTCATGCAGCAAAATCATAAGGCAGAATTTGCAGAAAAATCAAAATCACAAAAATGGCACAAGAAACTCAGAATTACGAAAATGCCACACTAAAAGTGATAAAAAAAAACACTAAGACACACAAAAGCAAACACAAAGAAAACAAGAACCTATGGTAGAAATTGACCAAAACAAGTCCAGAAACAATATCAAATGATTTTTAAAATTTATGGGACTTGGACAGGGCAAATCCTAGACCATTGGGGAACCCAAAAATGAAATAAAAAAACTTCAAAAATTGAAAAAGTGGTCTAAACGATGGAATTTGGCTAAAATCCGAGGAACCACAGTACCAAAGGTACTGTGTTCGTCTTAAAATATCGTTTTCCTTCAGCCCACCAAAAATTAGCCCAATCAGAGTAGGTCAAACAATTCTGAAATACCTGTTACGTCCCAACGAGACCCAAAAAAATATAATAAAATAAAATAAAAATAAAAAATGTTACTAATCAAACCGATGCAAATTCCCCGGCAGCGGCGCCATAATTTGACAGAGATTTGTCGTCTCTCCCAAAATAACCAAGTTCGAGAACAAATTTTTTTGCAGAAATAGGGAACCTGGGTCGTTTCCCAACGAACTTGCAGCGGGTTTGATTGAAAGCAACAAAGAAACAAAAACAGTAAAAATGGGGGGGTTTTGATTCAAAAAGATTAAAAATGAAATTTAACAGAAACAGAACGAAATGCAGAAACAGAATGGTTTAAGCAAAAACAGATTAAAAACGATTAACCCAACGTTCAGATTCCAGAGACTTCCATCATTGAACAAAATATAAATAACCCACGTTTGGCTCTGGACGAACCGAGATCTCTGCATCCGCCCAGAAAATCCCTCGACTAGACGATCGCCTAGAATATGTTCGAACAGCGACGTCCCACTGTGCAATCGCACAGCAAAACTTAAAACATAGTTCGAACTCAGTCCTTGGGATGAACCAAACCGAGTATTAAATCTAATATTCGAACTATTTCCAATAATCGGATCCGATAAGATGAAAATAGAAATGAGTTAAATTACCGAATAAGCACAAGTTCTCTGGACGAATCATGGAATCCTTACGTTGGATTAACCACAAAAGTTTAGCCAAGCATGGCTAGACAAAACGCGGAAGAAAAGATGAAGAAGAACGTGAAGAACATTGTAGAGAAAATTAAACTTCTGTCTTTCAATCCAAAACTGCTTCAAACGTGTATTCAGAATATGTTTGTAGCCACCCTCTCCTTTTCCTTATGTAGGAAAAATGACTAAAAATAGGAAATCTCTAAATAGGAAACCCCTAATCAATAGGAAATCCCTATATAAAAAAGGAAACCTCTAAAAATTGGTCTTTTATTACAAAATTCGAGCAGAATAAAAATCCAGAAAAATAGGTCTGTCTTTAGCTCCAATTTCACCCATCTTCTTGTCTGAATCAGCCTTCCGAGTCTTCATAACAATTGTAGATCTCTGAATCATCTAAAAAAAGAAAGAAGAATCAGGCTAATCGGATATCTAGATCAAAAGTTATGGCAAAAATACTAAATCACTGTAAATCTGGAATTTATTCAAAAAAATGAAATCAATCACATTAAAAGCTCAAAGCTCAATTAGGTAATAAAACCCATTATTTAATGACTAAACAATCCTAAATTTATTCACCAAGAGATACAATTAAGTGTAAAAATATTCAATTATCAGTTATGAGTGACCAAGATAAAACCATGGGGGAGGTTGCCACACCCCAACACCCAGAACTGGTTTCCTAATGAATTTTTTTCATCTAGAATTCTAGAGGCACTGGAGCTCTAAGCTTCCCGACGTTTATTCGTGATGTCAAATCACATTATAAACTGGATTTTATTGCACTTTTGGAAACTAGATGCTCTAAGGAGATGTCTCAAGGAAGAGCAAGGCAGTTGGGTTTTCCGAACTTTGAATTAATTGATTGTGAGGGATATAGTGGTGGAATTTAGTGCCTATGGGAGAATAGTATCACATCTATTTCCGTTCTTGAACGACACCACCAATTTATTCATTTACAGGTTACTAGTTTATCTGGGCGTTCTTGGATTCTTACAGTGGTCTATGCTAGTCCCCATAGTTTATCTCGCCGGGCCCTGTGGGATAACCTTTATCGTCTTGCACGGTTAGCGCAGGGGCCATGGATCATAAGAGGAGACTTTAATGGTACCTTACATATGGAAGAGCGGCGGTCCTCTGCCACCTTTTGCTCTTCTGTGGATCGGGAGTTTATTCGATGGGTGGATATTCATGAAATGAGAGATGTTGGGTATGTCGGTCCAAAGTTCACATTCAAGCGTGATAGTTCCAAGGCAAGATTAGACAGGATGCTGGCTAACGATCAGTGGTGCAATTTGTTCCCTAATGCCTCAGTGACTCATATGCCGTTCTTTAAATCAGATCACAGGCCCTTACTTCTATGCCTGGATAAGGATGGGACTTCGGTTAACCCCAACCGTCCATTTCGGTTTATTGCTGCATGGGTTCTGCATGATCAATTCGATGACTTTGTTCGTCAGGCATGGTCCTCAAGCATGGATTGGCAGCATAACATTTCCCAGTTCACCATTCTTGCTCTAAATGGAACAAGGAAGTGTTTCGTCATACGGAGAGAAGAAAGAAACAACTCATGCGTCGCCTAGATGGTATTAACAGGGCAGTATCATGGCATGGTTTGCTACCTAAGTATGAATCTCTGCAACTGGAAGTTTGGAAGAAGCTTGAAGAGGTGCTACTTCAGGAGTCTTTGATCTGGGCCCAAAAGGCGAGAGCAGAATGGTCAGTGTTCGGAGACCGGAATACTCGCTATTTCCATGCACGTGCTAATCGTCGAAGAAAGTCTCAACGCATTGAGGCGATTAAAGATGGTGGGGGGAATTGGGTATATGACACGTCGATTATTAAAGGTATGGCTACCGGCTTCTTCTCTAATCTCCTTACAGAAGATGTCCCTTCACGGCCATCCCTTTGCTGCCAAATGACATACCCCAGCGTGGAAGAGGCTGATTTAAGATGGTGTAATAGGGAGATCTCAGCGGAGGAAGTAAAAGAAGCTATCTTTAGTATGGGGGCCCTGAAATCCCCAGGTCCTGATGGCTTTAATGCTCTCTTTTACCAGAATCAATGGTCTACAGTAAGTGCTTCTGTTGTGTCTCATGTCAAACATTTATTTGATAATCCCCAGGCTATCAGGGAGTGCAACGGCACCCTCATGGTGTTTATCCCGAAGAAAGATCATCTGGAGTCTATGGGAGATCTTAGACCGATAAGCTTATGTAATGTCATATACAAAGCTCTGTCGAAAATCCTTGTGAATAGGCTTAAACCTATCTTACCGTTGGTTATAGCCCCAAACCAATGCAGTTTTGTCCCTGGGAGGCATAACGGTGACAATATTATCGTGGCTCAGGAGGTAATACACTTAATGAGGTCTATGACTAAGAAGAAGGGCTTCTTGGCAATCAAAATTGACTTGGAGAAAACTTATGATAGGGTAAACTGGAACTTTATGTCAAATTGTCTCCAGGAAATCAACCTTCCAAGCCGTCTTCTTGAGGTAATTGGTCAGTGCGTCTCTAGTTCTTCCATGCAACTGCTATGGAACGGTGATAAAGCGGATCTCTTTCATCCATCTAGGGGGGTGAGGCAAGGGGATCCACTGTCACCCTACCTATTTGTACTTTGCATGGAAAAATTGGCTCACCTTATTCAAGCTGAAATCCAGGATGGACGTTGGAAGCCAATCCGTCTCACTCAAATTGGGCCTCCCATCTCCCACTGGTTTTTTGCAGATGATATCATTTTGTTTGCAGAGGCGTCAATGGATCAAGTTGATACAATCAATGGTTGTCTATAGACTTTTTGTGAGTGCTTGGGGCTGAAGATCAATCAATAAAAAACTTGAGTGTTCTTCTCCAAGAATGTGCACCATATTAGAAGAAAGGAAATGTGTGAGTCACTTGGCTTCCCTATCACAAGTGATTTGGGCAAGTACTTGGGGGTTCCTCTTCATCACAAGCGAGTAACTAAGGAATCCTTTCACTATGCAGTGGACAAGGTTAAATCAAGACTTTCAACATGGAAGGCAAGGTCGTTATCCTCTGCAGGCAGAGCGACCCTTATTTCATCTGTTACATCAGCGATTCTAGGGTATGTCATGCAAACTTCGTTGCTCCCGTCTAGCACGTGTTCAAATCTTGATCAAAGTACTCGACAATTTCTATGGGGAAGTTCTGAGGAGCATAAGAAGATTCCCATGGTCACATGGGATACTATCTGCATGCCCAAAGCTAGAGGGGGGTTGGGCCTTCGTCACTCCAGCTACCAGAACCAAGCGTATCTTATGAAGATTGGCTGGCAACTTGCAACTAGGAAGGACGACTTTTGGGTAAAGGTAGTTAGAAATAAATATAAGTGTGGTTCCGATGTTTTACCAAAAATTGATAGGGCCAAGCCTGGATCGAATTTATGGAGTGGAGTGAAACGGACGTGGAGTAAAGTGGAGGAAGGAACCGAGATACTACAGAATGGTGTGCTACGTTGGAAGTGGAACAAGAGTGGGGAGTTTACAGTAAAATCTGCTTATGACAGATTGAACCATAACGAAACACAGCCTGATAATTTATGGAACAAAATTTGGAAGATTAAAGTGCCTAAGAGATGTAAAATGTTTTCATGGCTGGTCCTCCATAATCGGTTATTAACTAACGTTTCTAGGTGTAAGAGGGGACTGAGTGAGGATGATCGATGCCCTGTCTGCATGTCGGATGCTGAGAATCTTCTTCACGTTCTTAGAGATTGTCCTGTTACTCTCCAACTGTGGAAATCAACGGTTCCCAAGCACTTTTGGCGCACCTTCAGTTCGCTGGACTTTGACAGCTGGATCCGTTGGAACCTCAATCACAGAGGAGGGCCGCGAAAGGCAGATGACTGGGATCAACAGTTTGTCATCACTTGCTGGTGGCTATGGAGACGCAGAAATCTCTGTCTTTGAAGGCAAAAAAACTTCGAACCTTGCCATCTCCACTAGTGTCACCGCTATGAGGAAAAGTTTGATTGAAGCCCACTGCAGATTTAGTCTTATTGATGGACAGAGAAGAGCTGTAACTGAGCTTGGGGAACGCTGGCAACCTCCTTCGCTAGGGTGGGTTAAGATCAACACAGATGGCGCTTTCTCCCCCTTATCTCCTGGCATTGCGAGTGGCGGCATTCTTCGGGATGACCAAGGCAAGTTTCTAAAAGCGTTTTCTTTTAAAGGCAATGAAGGGGATAGTTTAACAGCTGAACTTTGGGGATGTATGCACGGCCTAAAACTTGCGTGGGACATGGGGCTCAAAAACATTATTCTGGAAGTCG
This sequence comes from Acacia crassicarpa, assembly GCA_034222035.1. Lineage (NCBI taxonomy): Eukaryota > Viridiplantae > Streptophyta > Magnoliopsida > Fabales > Fabaceae > Acacia > Acacia crassicarpa. Next base: position 1,457,416 of record JAWXYG010000004.1, read on the forward strand.
ATGTTGCTGAGGTACCTACATTGTTACGGAGTACAGCGAATGAAACTCATGAGGATAGTAGTCTGATTAACCTCATAAGAGAGGTGTTAGACCGGGAATGGAATGTGGAAATCAGTTTGATCAGCCGCTGGAGGAATAACGTTGCTGACCATCTAGCGAAGAGGAGCCTATCTGCCATGCCAGGGATTCACATCATTTCACATCCAGATTCGGATTTAGGAAGGGCTCTTGATCTTGATAAGGGTTAGATATTGTTAGGATGCACACTTGTATCAAAAAAGAAATAAAAATAAATAGTTAATATTTCTATCAATATTTCAATTTTCATGATGTTTATATATTAGTCTATCAATAATTTCAGTTATTACGTGTATTTTAAATTAGTCTAGATTAGCATCACAAGCTACGAAGCTGGTTCTTATTATTAGTCGAAAATAACTAATATAATGCACACGCACTAATAAAACTATTACAGGATTAAATTTAGGGAAAATTAATAAATACCTTTTGAATTTGTAAAACCCTCAAAAGTCTGTTGAATTTGTAAAAAGACTAAGAAATATCAAGGACCTATGAGAGATATGCAAATTCGAGTGAAATTACCCTTTTGCCCTTAATTTTAAATAAATAAACCCTCAAACACCCCCCACCGGCGGCCAGCCACCATTGCCCGCCGGCGGCCGACCACCACCGTCGGCGGCCACCAGTGGGGGTGGTCGGCCGACGGCGACGGTGTCTGAGGTTTTTTTTTAAAAAAAATTATTTAAAACTAAAGGAAAAAGGATAATTTCAGCCGAATTTGCATATCCCTTATAGATCTTTGATACTTCTCAGTCTTTTTACAAATTCAACGGACTTCTGGTGGTTTTGCAAATTCAAAAGGTATTTATTTAGAATTTTTCCTTAAATTTATTGTAAAATTCAAATGATTTTCCATAAGACCTTTATTCACTCTACTAAACTCCACCACTCTTATTAAATGTGGGCATAAATAAATAATATATATATATATATATATATATATATATTATTTTTAATATAAGATATAATTTGTATTACAAGTTACAATATAATATCCATAACTCCTTAAAATTGAGCAGGTGGCCTATAAAAAAAAAACCAAAACCCATTTTAGTTGGTGTTTTATAATAAATGATAAAAGATATATAAAATCATTTTCTTCTGTGTTTTTAAGATTATCCTTTATAAATGACTAAAGCATCAAATGATGATTACAATAGAAATTATGAAGTAAGAAAATAATTGGATTTAAATACCAGCTACTATCTTTTTTTTTTCTATAAGATTTGTACTAAGTATATTGTAAACTAAACCATATATTAAGAATATTTACTTTTAAATCAAAGTTGGCAGCTCACTTTTTTAAATAGGAAATTGAACGTTCAGATTCTTCCCGTTAACTGCAATCCAAGTATAGATAACAGATCCATCATGAAGTAATTAAAAGCACCAATACTTAGTAATCTTAAATATATGACATATTTTATAATGTGATTTGTCTTATAATTCATATGATATATTTAACTAAGGGATTTAAACTTTTCATGTTGCATGAGAAGAAGAAGATAATGAGACCCATATATATATATAATACTAATTATATATATGTAAGTCCCACTATTTTATGTGTGTGTCAGTGGCGGAGCCACGTTGACGCCCTTGCCCGCAAGTGCAGACGCAAACCAAACACAAATCGAGTTTAATTTTCGAGATAGGTGTAGTGGCGAGTCAACGTGTGACTATGAAGAACTTGAGGAAGAGGAATATGAAGAGAAAGCTCGTGTTAATGCTAATGACAATGCAACTTCTTTTGTTTCCGAGTCTTGCACGCCACCGAAAAACGCTTTGCTATTGACTAGATGTAGGTCAGTGTAACATCCTGAATTTTGAATCTAATATCTTGAACATAAACCTATTTTGGGAAGACTAGTAGGCTCTATTTTTGGAAAGTTATAAATTTGAAATCAGTATTTTGTGGGCCCCGTGAATAGTATTTACTATTCACGTATACGTTTTTACTATTTACAAATACGTATTTAAAAAAAATATATATATATATATGTTATTCGCAAATACGTATTTAATACTTGAAATTTGTGAAATATGAATAGTGTTCACTATTCACAAATACGTATTTACTATTTAAAAATACGGTATTTACTATTCCTAAATACGTATTTACTATTCATGCGGGACCCACAACCAAAATAATTCTCTCCCGACACAAAACTCTCGTGAAGTTTGAAAATTTTGTCAGCGGGACCCACGTAATAGTAATTTACTATTTGAATAATAATATTATATTATTATTTACTATTCATGTGGGACCCACGAAAAATTATTTCCACAACCAGCCACGGGAAGAGTCACGGGAAAGTTTGTTTTTATAATTTTGGGAAAATTACGTAAAACGACCCAGAGACGAAAATTACACTTAAAGACCCATTTTCCAACTATAAATAGACCTTCCATTTCATTTCATTCTTCACAACTTCTAAGAGCCTTAGAGAGAGGTAGAGAGAGAGAGAGAGTAGAGAGATATTTGCTTGAGAGTTATAATAGCTGGTTGGTGATTCGGGTATTAGCAAGTAACAGGTAACTCTGAATATTCTTCCTTATACTTGTGAATTATGTATGATTATAAATTTGTTTGTTTACTATTTTGGCAAGAATATTTAGAAAATATTTATGGTTTTAAGATATGGTGTGGGAACTTTGACTTACAAATCTGTAGAGGTACTATTTATACGTATTTACTATTCATTTACTATTCACGTATACTGTATTTACTATTCATTTTACTATTCACGTATACCGTATTTACTATTCATTTTACTATTCACGTATACCGTATTTACTATTCATTTACTATTCACGTATACTGTATTTACTATTCATTTTACTATTCACGTATACCGTATTTACTATTCATTTTACTATTCACGTATACCGTATTTACTATTCATTTTACTATTCACGTATACCGTATTTACTATTCACATTTACTATTCATTTTTACTATTCACGTATACATACCGTATGTACTATTCATGTTACTATTCACGTATACCGTATTTTACTATTCACAGATACGCATAGTATTTTACTATTCATAAATACGCATATCAATGTATATAATGGTATAATAATGCATTATTTTTGAGTAAATACATTCATCATGGCGGTTGTATTGTGATGGGTGGAGTAAGGAGGGAATTGAATGATAAGAATTGTTATGCCACCACTCGGTGCACAGTGGATGGTACTTTTCAGGGCCCCATCTCCCATGTTTTCCTCTGGCCGGGATTTCATTGGAGATGTGGGACATGTGACACCTCCTTAGTTGTTATTTTAAAGGAGGGGAGCCATAGTCCAGATTTAAGCTCTATACCTTTGGCCGGGTGTATCTTAAGTTTTGGTGAGCTTGAAACCATCCAGTCAAATGAATGAGTTTCTATTGGACTATATGTTAGCCTATGGTTCCAGTCAGCGGTATACGGTTGGAAGGGGATATAAGGGAGGCTGCATACTGCATAGTGCATTTCTGAATTATTCAATAAAGAATGATGAGTATTTTGTAAAGGCATTTGATGTGAACAACGGTATATCTAAAAAAATATCTGAGTATATTAAATTCACATTATATTACCTTTTATTTTTGTCATATGTAATTTGCTCGTGTAAGGTAGAAATATTCAGTAGTTACTGAGACGTGGAATCTCATCCCATATTAACATTTTTCAGGTGATTATTCTAGTAGAGAGCAAGGGAAGGCACCTATGGAGTGAGCTCTGGAAGCTCTTTTGATCTCCAATAGATTATGTTATGTTATTTTATTTGCCATGAACCTAAGACATCCGTTTTGTATTAAACTCTGAAATATTTTCTGGAATTTATTCTGATTATGTATTACGGGTTTTATTCGAAATGGTAACATTGTAAAAGGATTTGGATATTGTTGAACTCTTTTGAAGGTATTTTCAATCGTTACATTTTTGGTATCAGAGCTAAAGGTTCCATGGCAATTTTGTTTATTTTCTAAAGTGATTTCTTAAAATTTTTTTTTAAAAAGTTTGTGGCAAATTAAATATCATAACATGAGCACTTCCCTTTGTTAGATTTAGAATTTATTTAGCTATTTTTATTTGTTTAGTGTCCTTATAGTATTAATCATAGGAGGAGATAATGGCAAGAACTCGAAGAACTAATTCAACCCCTGCTCCATCCCAAAGAGGTCTCCCTCCGCATCAAGATGGTCCTCATCCTCAGGATAACAATGCCCTTTTGGCAGAATTACGAGACGTCATCTTGGAGATGAGAGAGAAAGTGAATAGACACGAGGATGAACTAGCAAAAGGAAGAGGCCAAGGTGGTAAGGAAGGAAAGGAGAAGGCTCTGGAAGTCACACCTTCTGACCATCAATCAAGGGGAGGAAGTCATTCTCGCACTGAAGATGGAGGTAGTAGCGGTTCTCATTCTCAGTATCATCCCTTACCTATTACTGAGGTTTGGGAAAAATTTCGGAAGTTTACTCCACCGATGTTCGAGGGGAAGCTAGATCCGATTGCAGCACTGGAGTGGCTGAAGCGTGTAGAAAAGATTTTCAGAGTTATCGAGATTAGCTCACAACAAAAGGTGATGGTTGCTGAACAATTGTTGCAGAAAGCAGCTGAAGAATGGTGGGAAAGCACCAAAACAAAAAGAAATGCTGAGATGACGTGGGAAGAGTTTAAGGAAAAGTTCGAAAATTATTACTTTTCCCCTTCAATCAGAATAGAGAAAGAAACTGAATTCCTCACATTCAGGCAAGGGGAATTACATGAAGACGAATTTATTACTCGCTTTTTAGAGTTGTCTAAATTCTGCGGATATTCACAGAACAACTCTAAATGGTTGAGTGCTCGATTGGTTGAAAAAGCTAGACCAGACCTAAAAACAGCTCTATCACCGTTCCTTGATGAAACAAGGGATTTTGAAGAAATATGTGACAAACTGCGCACGATAGCAAGGAACAAACGAGAAGAGGAAGCTGAGAAGATGAAGGGTTTTCAGGCCAGATCTACACACCTCATGAGACCAACGGGAGGAGTTACTAAGAAGCAGAGTCACAACTTCAGTAATGTGAATACGCGGTTTAGCCAACCATCCAGAAATCACTTTGGTGGACCATCGAGGAGTTATTTTACTGGACCCCAAAGAAGTCATTTCAGCAGACCACCGAGGAGTCAATTCAAAGGACCTCAAAGGAGTCACTTCAGTGGAGGTCAGAGTTCATATAGGGGATCCACAGCTCCTGTTGCAAGCACCGCTAACAATCAGATGTGTGCCAAGTGTGGAAGAATACACCAAGGACCATGTGTGACGTGTTTCAACTGTGGAAAGCCAGGACACATTTCCAGATTTTGTGAGGAGGAGCCTCGAGGAGCCAAGGATGCTAGAACTGCAGTGCCAGGGAAAGTGTTTGCACTATCACATCAGGAGGCAAGTGCTTCACCAAATCTGATTAAAGGTATCCTCAAACTCCAAGGTCTTGAAGTAGAAGCCTTATTTGATTCTGGTGCCACACACTCTTTTATATCATACGACTGTGTGCCTCGATTGAATTTAAGAGTGAGTGAATTGCCTTATTATATGATTATTTCTACACCGGCGGGAGCTTCAGTAAAAACTTCTAGGGCTTGCTTAAATTGTACGATTGAGATTGATAATAGGATCTCAAATATAGACCTTGTTTGTTTACCCACGAAGGGTATCGATGTAATAATAGGAATGGATTGGTTGTCAGCTAATGACATCATCCTTGACTGCAAGAGGAAGACTATCTCTCTTGCGGATGACTCTATGAGTCATAGTAGACCACAATTGTTGTCTATAGTACAAGATGAAAAGCCTGTTCATCATGGTTGTCTTGCGTACATGGTGTTTTTCTCCATTCAAACAGAAGTGGAGGAAGGGATAGAAAACATTGAAGTGGTGAAAGAATTTCCGGAAGTATTTCCGAAAGAAATGACAGGTTTACCTCCAGAGAGAGAAGTAGAATTTTCTATTGATCTCGTACCTGGAACAGAACCTATATCTAAAGCTCCTTACCGAATGTCTCCATCGGAACTAGCAGAATTGAAGAAGCAGATCGAAGAATTGTTAGAAAAGGGTTTTATCAGACCCAGTGTATCTCCTTGGGGATCGCCCGTACTCTTTGTGAAGAAGAAAGATGGGAGCCTGAGACTATGCATTGACTATCGCCAGTTGAATAAAGTGACTATAAAGAATAAATATCCTTTACCCAGGATCGACGATCTACTTGATCAGTTGAAGGGAGCATCCATATTCTCCAAGATCGACCTCAGATCAGGTTATCACCAACTTAGAGTCAAAGCTGAAGATGTCTCAAAAACTGCATTCAGAACTAGATATGGCCATTATGAATTTCTTGTTATGCCATTTGGGCTAACAAATGCTCCAGCAGTATTCATGGATTACATGAATAGAATTTTCCGACCATATCTAGATAAATTTGTAGTGGTTTTCATTGACGACATCCTTATCTACTCTAAGGATGAAGAAGAGCATAAAGAGCACCTTAGAATCGTGCTACAAGTGTTGAAGGAGCACAAGCTCTATGCGAAACTGTCTAAGTGCGAATTTTGGTTGAAGGAAGTAAAATTCCTAGGCCATGTCGTATCGGCTGAAGGTGTTGCAGTGGACCATACTAAAGTTGAAGCAGTTCTCCAATGGGAACGACCAAAGTCCGTGACTGAGATCAGGAGTTTTCTAGGTCTAGCTGGCTATTATAGGAGATTTATCAAGGGCTTTTCGCAGATAGCTATGCCCTTGACAAAGTTAACTAGGAAGGGTCAACCATATGTATGGGACGAAAAGTGTGAAGCAGCTTTCCAAAATTTGAAGACTAAGTTGACTACGGCACCAGTACTTATAATTCCAGATCCTGCTCAGACCTTTACTTTGTACACAGATGCTTCCAAGAAAGGTCTTGGGTGTGTATTAATGCAAAATGGTAGGGTAGTAGCTTATGCTTCTCGACAGTTAAGGCCACATGAAGGGAATTATCCTACTCACGACTTAGAACTGGCAGCAGTAGTGTTTGCTCTGAAGATTTGGAGGCATCACCTCTACGGTTCAAAGTTCGAGGTTTATAGTGACCACAAAAGTCTGAAGTACCTGTTCGACCAAAAGGAGCTCAACATGCGACAGAGGAGATGGATGGAGTTTATCAAGGACTACGACTTCGAATTGAAGTATCATCCAGGAAAGGCGAACGTTGTAGCAGATGCCTTAAGTAGAAAGACAATCCATGTAGCCCAGATGATGATCAGAGAACATAAATTGCTCGAGGAGATACCAAGTACATCTATTGATGTAATGTCAGGTTTGGTCGCTACCATGGAAGCATTAACTATTGAAAGCACAATTTGGAAAGAGATTAAATTCGCTCAGCTCGAAGATGAGTATCTATTAAACGTGAGGGAAGATATTGAAGAAGGAAAAGAATCGAAATTTGGGATCGATAGAGATGGGATATTAAGGTATAAAGGAAAAGTGTGCATACCTAATGATGGAGAAATAAAAAAGCTCATACTAGAAGAGGCACATCGGAGTAAATACACTATCCATCCCGGAGCAACCAAGATGTATCATGATCTCAAGCGGAATTGGTGGTGGCGGGGCATGAAGAAAGATGTGACTGACTTTGTCACTTGTTGTTTGACTTGTCAGAAAGTCAAGATCGAGCATCGGAAACCTCCTGGATTATTAAAGAATTTGGATATCCCAGAGTGGAAATGGGACAGCATCTCTATGGATTTCATCATGGGGCTTCCTCTAACGACATCTGGACATAATGCCATTTGGGTAATTGTCGATAGGTTAACTAAGTCAGCTCATTTTCTAGCAATTGCAGCAGAATACTCATTGGAGAGACTAGCAAAGATCTACATGAAGGAGATTGTCAGATTGCATGGGATACCGAATAGCATCGTATCTGATCGTGATCCACGATTCACTTCACGATTTTGGAAAGCATTGCAGAATGCTATGGGAACTCGGATGAGTTATAGTACCGCTTATCATCCTCAAACTGACGGGCAGACTGAAAGGACTATTCAAACTCTGGAAGACATGTTGCGGGCTTGTGCAATCGAACTAAAAGGAAGTTGGGACGATCATCTTCATCTTGCGGAGTTTGCATATAACAATAGTTATCACTCCAGCATTGAGATGGCACCTTATGAGGCTTTGTATGGAAGAAAATGTAGATCTCCTATTTGCTGGACGGAATTGAATGAGCGAATTTTAATAGGTCCAGAACTTGTGGACGAGACGACTCAAAAGATTAAGGTGATTCAACAGAAACTTCTCACTGCTCAGAGTCGACAGAAGAGTTATGCTGACAAGAGAAGACGACCGTTGGAGTTCATGGTGGGCGAACATGTGTTCTTAAGAGTCACACCAATGACTGGCATTGGTAGAGCAATACGAGCAAAGAAGCTTTCACCTCGTTTTATGGGTCCTTATGAGATTTTGGAGAAAATTGGACCGGTAGCTTACAGAATTGCATTACCTCCACAGCTTGCGAACCTTCATGATGTCTTTCATGTATCGCAACTGAAGAAATACCAACCGGATCCTTCCCACATTATAGAAGTAGAAGAGGTAGAACTCAAGGATAACATGACATATAAAGCCGAGCCGGAGCGGATTGTTGATGCAAGGGACAAGAAATTAAGAAACAAGACCATTAGACTTGTAAAGGTCGAGTGGAAAGGAATGGTTCCCGGAGATGCTACTTGGGAAACGGAGGAGAGCATGCGACAAACCTATCCTCAATTATTTAAATAGGTTAGAATTCTTATTATGGCGAAATTTTGAGGACAAAATTTTCTTTTAGGAGGGGAGAAATGTAACATCCTGAATTTTGAATCTAATATCTTGAACATAAACCTATTTTGGGAAGACTAGTAGGCTCTATTTTTGGAAAGTTATAAATTTGAAATCAGTATTTTGTGGGCCCCGTGAATAGTATTTACTATTCACGTATACGTTTTTACTATTTACAAATACGTATTTAAAAAAAATATATATATATATATGTTATTCGCAAATACGTATTTAATACTTGAAATTTGTGAAATATGAATAGTGTTCACTATTCACAAATACGTATTTACTATTTAAAAATACGGTATTTACTATTCCTAAATACGTATTTACTATTCATGCGGGACCCACAACCAAAATAATTCTCTCCCGACACAAAACTCTCGTGAAGTTTGAAAATTTTGTCAGCGGGACCCACGTAATAGTAATTTACTATTTGAATAATAATATTATATTATTATTTACTATTCATGTGGGACCCACGAAAAATTATTTCCACAACCAGCCACGGGAAGAGTCACGGGAAAGTTTGTTTTTATAATTTTGGGAAAATTACGTAAAACGACCCAGAGACGAAAATTACACTTAAAGACCCATTTTCCAACTATAAATAGACCTTCCATTTCATTTCATTCTTCACAACTTCTAAGAGCCTTAGAGAGAGGTAGAGAGAGAGAGAGAGTAGAGAGATATTTGCTTGAGAGTTATAATAGCTGGTTGGTGATTCGGGTATTAGCAAGTAACAGGTAACTCTGAATATTCTTCCTTATACTTGTGAATTATGTATGATTATAAATTTGTTTGTTTACTATTTTGGCAAGAATATTTAGAAAATATTTATGGTTTTAAGATATGGTGTGGGAACTTTGACTTACAAATCTGTAGAGGTACTATTTATACGTATTTACTATTCATTTACTATTCACGTATACTGTATTTACTATTCATTTTACTATTCACGTATACCGTATTTACTATTCATTTTACTATTCACGTATACCGTATTTACTATTCATTTACTATTCACGTATACTGTATTTACTATTCATTTTACTATTCACGTATACCGTATTTACTATTCATTTTACTATTCACGTATACCGTATTTACTATTCATTTTACTATTCACGTATACCGTATTTACTATTCACATTTACTATTCATTTTTACTATTCACGTATACATACCGTATGTACTATTCATGTTACTATTCACGTATACCGTATTTTACTATTCACAGATACGCATAGTATTTTACTATTCATAAATACGCATATCAATGTATATAATGGTATAATAATGCATTATTTTTGAGTAAATACATTCATCATGGCGGTTGTATTGTGATGGGTGGAGTAAGGAGGGAATTGAATGATAAGAATTGTTATGCCACCACTCGGTGCACAGTGGATGGTACTTTTCAGGGCCCCATCTCCCATGTTTTCCTCTGGCCGGGATTTCATTGGAGATGTGGGACATGTGACACCTCCTTAGTTGTTATTTTAAAGGAGGGGAGCCATAGTCCAGATTTAAGCTCTATACCTTTGGCCGGGTGTATCTTAAGTTTTGGTGAGCTTGAAACCATCCAGTCAAATGAATGAGTTTCTATTGGACTATATGTTAGCCTATGGTTCCAGTCAGCGGTATACGGTTGGAAGGGGATATAAGGGAGGCTGCATACTGCATAGTGCATTTCTGAATTATTCAATAAAGAATGATGAGTATTTTGTAAAGGCATTTGATGTGAACAACGGTATATCTAAAAAAATATCTGAGTATATTAAATTCACATTATATTACCTTTTATTTTTGTCATATGTAATTTGCTCGTGTAAGGTAGAAATATTCAGTAGTTACTGAGACGTGGAATCTCATCCCATATTAACATTTTTCAGGTGATTATTCTAGTAGAGAGCAAGGGAAGGCACCTATGGAGTGAGCTCTGGAAGCTCTTTTGATCTCCAATAGATTATGTTATGTTATTTTATTTGCCATGAACCTAAGACATCCGTTTTGTATTAAACTCTGAAATATTTTCTGGAATTTATTCTGATTATGTATTACGGGTTTTATTCGAAATGGTAACATTGTAAAAGGATTTGGATATTGTTGAACTCTTTTGAAGGTATTTTCAATATTTTGACCGAGTTTTTGGTGATGAAAATGAGGTGTTACAGTCAGCACCATACAAATCTTCATCTTTGGCTAATAGGTTTTGGCGTTCTCCATTAAGAAGCAAACAAACAGAGCAGGAGTAGAGAACAGAGCTTGAGAACAGAAACCCCACAGCGAGTGACTAACTCACTAAGCAAAGAAAGTCAATGGATAAAGAATCAATGGAAAATTTAAGTCTCTGAAGAGAATTTACAGATTCAGTCAAAGAGAGACTCCTCAAATTTGAAAAGTCTCAAGAATTTAGAAGAGAAGGAGGAGGGGGAGACTCTATACATCCTCTGGTTCTCACACGGTGCAGATCGGGACCAGTAAGAACGGCGCAGAAAATCAATCCTGAGGTAGAATTCTGGAAGAAGAGAAGGTTGGGTGTCTCTGATTTGTGATTATATTCATATATTCTTGTCTGCATAAATGCATAATCCTTCATATTTTTGGGTTTTCATTATTCCCATTAATGGTCCCAGTCTTGAGCATAGTTCTCAAGAAGTAGTCTTTATTTATTTTTATCTCTCTAGGTTATAAGATAAACACTTGTTTTGACTTTTGTCTCTTATCATATAATAGCTTAGTTGAATTTTGATTATTATTTTTCTATATTAAGTTGATTTTTTTTTCTTTTTTTGTTTATATTATTTTGTTTTTTAATGCATTAAAAACTTTTCTTTAAAAAAAAAAAATTGGGGACGCTCCCCTAAATCGCCATACTAATTGTGCGGACACAAACTAAAATTCCTAGCTCCGTCACTGATGTGTGTGATATGAGAAAACACTTCTCTTACAACATGAGAAATATTTTTCCCATTAACTAATACATAAGAGTTGGATTCTAGCCGACATGTAACATGTCGTTGAATTGTGATGTCAGACCAAAGAAGAAATTGTACTGGGTGTTGAACAATAATAGTGCGCCCGCAGCGATTCAACTTAGAACTTGTTGGAGGTCGATCTGACGTGTAAATGTGTTGGCAAAACACGGCAAAAAGTGATGACGTGGAGATCCATCAGGTCCGACGTGTCACCACTCTTCGATTCTATTGGCCAAGGCTTTACTCGGAGCGAGCGCACCTTGTATGGCTGCTTTCGACCTGCACGCGCTGGTCGCGGGAATCCACGTGCCTCCTCGCATTCAGCCCGCCCGCCAACTTGCACCAATCTCGTATTCGTTTCTTTACGTCACACACCACCCCTCCCTCATCATTGCATGCGTTCATTCTCCCGCTCCTCCTTTTACTCCAACCAATCCCCATTCTCCACTCAATTATCATCGCGTCAAAATTATTCCCATTCTAGGATCTACGGTTCTTTTTGCCTTAACATTTGGACGCTACTCCGGATCAAAACCAATCAGGAAAAGGTCCCACCATAACCAATTTGGTTCGGCCACAGAGAAACAAAGAGTCAGAGACTCTTTCTCCCAAAGCAAAGGGATTCTATTAATGGGAGTTTGCGCACGCTTTAACAAACCTCAGGAACGTTACAAATGTGAGTTTGAAGCTCCAACACTATTTGTTATATAACTCCAAGACGGTGACGACGGAAACGAGGAGCCGCCTCCTATCGTGAATTTAAAGCTTCACACCATTGTAATCCACAACTCCCTTTCTCCGGCACTCTCTTCCTGGCGAATAACACGCTTCGATTTTTTTCCCCGTTTCTTGTCTATTAAGATCCAAGTCAGGCTCGCTTGTGCTCAAGCCCAGTAGATGGCGTCGGCCACAATCGGCATCGGCAACAACAGCTTTGTCGGGGATCAAGCGGGGAAACGGAAAACAGAGTATCGGCGTAATAATCAGATGGTGGGGATCGGCCATCAGTGCCGCTCGAGAGGAATACGGATGGGCAGGATTTCGGCCACCAAGACTGGTTTGGAACCGATTTGGAAGTACGAAGGAAGGGGGAAAGATAAGGATCGGAGAAACGACGCCGTTGATGCGCACGGGAGGCTGGATGAGTGGATGAAGAATTCGGTGGAGGAGATAGTAAAAAATTTAAGAGAAGCGCCGCTGTTGGTACAGGTGTATCCAAAGAAGAAGGCGGACTGCGGTGAAGCGACGGCAGTGAGGACGGAGAGGGCAATGGCGTACGATTGGCCGGGGATAGTGGAGAAATGGGAAACGGGGGAGACGCCGTTGCCGGAAGGGGTAATATTGGTGGAGGAATTAGAGGACGAAGGGGAAGAAGGGGAGGAGAGGACGACGAAGGCGTGGGGGTTAGTGGTTCAGGGGAGAGGGCTGGGAAGTGGGCCTGTTTGTTACTTGCTGAAGACGAGTCGGGTTAAGTCGGGACCCGGAATGAGCCCGTTGTGTACCCATTTCTGCTTGGTCCGGGTGAAGAGCTTCCGGGAAACTGTGGAATCGCAGCTCAAGAATTGTTGGCTATTGCAGGGGCAGGGACCTTGATGATTCTGCTTCTGGAGTTCATTTGAAAAACTGTACAAATTCTGAAGGTGCTCAGTATTGCATCTCTAAGGCCAAGTGTGTTAACTTGTACACACCCGGTCCAATTGAAATTGTGTATTAATTCGATCATTAACATTAACAGCTATTGATTTTCATATTTCTTTGGATGTAAGTATTAGTGTGTTACTACTCCGTCGACGTATAATGTAAGAAACCCGCCGGAGGGATATCCGGTATGCAAATGTTTTGTTTCTTTTTTAACTATATAATAAAGTAATACTGGTATTATTGTATGATGAATGATGAAGATCCCACTCAATGACTTTTGTGGCACCACAGGTCACCTTTACAAGTAAAATCACGGACAGCCACTACTTTGGAGTGCTCTCATTTTTTACGATTATATTCTGTGGCAAGAGTGACGTGTAGGAATGCGTAAAACTTCAAAAAGTCTACACGAATCTAAATTATATTATTGATGGCAGGGATGAAGAAAGGTAAGTTTTTTAATTAACGAGAGATCAAGCAGTAGAAATTATTGAAACAATCGTCATCCGCGTACGAATATCATTATTCTATTCCAGCGTCCAAATAATGGTGGTCAATTTTTTTTTCCTTTTTTTCCCACTAGAACCAAAATTATAGGCTTTTTTTTTTTTTGCCCATCCTGTGTATTCAGAGTTTTGCCCTGGCTAATCCGAATCTGACCCTAATTGTGCACCTAGCTATAGTGGGTGAGTCTCCCAATGGGGCTTTTTTGCATTTACAAGCCTTAAACTCGAGACCTTGCTTAAGCGACACAAGACCTCAATATGATGAGGGCATGATTATAGTTATACTCCCCATAGCCCTGTATAAGATATAGTTGATTTTTTTTTTTTAGAAATTAGTGAAGTTAAAGAAATTACTTAATAATATCATATGTTGTGTATGAATAAATCATATATTAATTTACAAATTAGATAATATAGTTTAAAGAAAAATAATAAATATAAATATCTTAAAATAATTTAATTAGTTTCCTCTTTAAATTAAAAGAAAGTCAACTTTATTTTGTACATGGAAGGAGTAAATGATGTCATGCGTGGTTCAGAATCCGATCGCTCAACAATTTTTTTTTTTAATAATAAAAATTTAAAAAAGGAGTTGAGTTCACTCACGATTCAAGGCAGGTCCTCCTAGGTCATATCGATGTTAGGCAAGGCGAATTGTCTATTACCTTCAGGTGTTTATCTAGATACCAAAGAGCTAGGATGCCTCCCCAAACGTCTTGACTAACCTCAAGATGAACCCTCTCTCTCTCTGCTTAACTGAACTTCTTCCTTCATTGACGCGGATCATCGTAGCCTAAAGGCCGAGAAGCAACCGTAAACATGTGTTCTAATATTTTCCTTCTTTTCTCCCTTCTGGATTTCTTCTTTCTCACATTCCCAATTCAACATTATACCCAAGGAAACAATCAATCTGTTTTTGTAAACGAATCTCAATCCTTAGCCTGCATAAATCTCACTCTTGGGAGACTAATAATTGCTTCTACAGTATGATCCAAATCAATTAATAAAAATATCTATTGCGAGCCATCTTTCCAATTGTATATATCGCCAACCATAAGCCTCCTGCATTTTCTTTAATTTAATTTAATTAGGAGACAATAAATGTTTCTTTTCCGGGGACTTGTTTATGCAAGGATCTTGATGATCTTCAACCATTTTAAACGACGTAAATTAGGTAAGAACCAAAAGTTGCATGCATGTCTCAGACAAGAAATCCTCAAAATCTCCCAAACCTGTGAGTTTCGCTTTTGAGGAGATTTGGTCAAACCGATCCTGTTGTGTAGGAAAGTAACGTACGGCAGCAAATAGGTATTCAACAGAAAAGGGGGCGAGATGGTGAAATCTCTGGCGAAGACGGATAAGAAATATAGAAACTAATAATGAGACAGTGAGACATGATAGGGAGGGTAGGATTTTGTTGGGAACAGAATCCATAGATGGCCTCGAAATGGGTCACGAAATTAATATCTGTGATATGATTTTGATAATTCCTAAAATTCGTCGCCTAGGATTTCCATCCGCATTTACTCTCCCAGGATATAATTAGGCCATGAAAATGAAACCTTCATGCGCTTCTTGTGACTGTCCACTTGGTCCCTCTTTCTGTCTTTCTAATCCTAACAGGTCTCTTGTAAGTGAAGCGTTATTCATCTTCCTAAGTACTCTGCATTAATAATACTGTTTCAGTCTGCTTTGCTTTATTGCAGCTGCGTTTCTTAGTGGTCATCAGAGAAACGTAAGAGAGGTCAGGTGGGAGAGTGTTCGTATATGGCTTCTAAGATATCAGGCCCTACTTCTTCTTCTTCTTGTCCGAATTGGATATCGGAAAACGACGACGTTCCTCATGTTTTGGCGGTGGATGACAATCTCATTGATCGCAAACTTGTGGAGAAGCTTCTCAGGAACTGTTCTTGCAAAGGTGATCAATTAATTTATAAATGCCTCATGTTCTCTTCTTCTTCATCATAATAATGTATGAATGAGTGGTGCTGGGATCAGTGACAACGGCAGAAAATGGGGCGAGGGCATTGGAATTGTTAGGGCTGGCAACTGATGAACACAGCGTCAACAAGGGCACTGTGAGTAACTCTTATTTGAAGCAGAGTTTTCTTTAAACTTGAATTTTCACTGACATGAGTGTATGTGTGATATGATTGTTTGTAGGGATCCAAAGTTAATTTGGTGATCACAGACTATTGTATGCCTGGGATGACGGGCTATGATTTACTCAAGAGGATCAAGGTAAATCTATAGCTCGAGACATCATTAATTTGGGTTTTAGTTTTTTTCTCTTGAGGTGCATAAAGGAGATCTCTGATCTGTGGGAAACAGGAATCGTCCATCATGAAGGAGGTTCCGGTGGTCATCATGTCATCTGAGAATGTGCCTACTCGGGTTACCAAGTAATTCCCATAATTTATTAGCTATACGACATTTGGGCGTCATATCTGTTTATCTCAACCACTCCTTAATTTGTTGTGATGAAACAGATGTTTGGAGCAAGGAGCTCAAATGTTCATCCTCAAACCCCTTAAACAATCTGATGTTAATATACTGACGTGTCAACTGATGAACTCCACAGGCTAAACATCCTCCACTCAGATCATTCACTTTTCCGTAGCTAGCTACTTTCAACCCACCTTGTTCCAGATGTTTCACTGTAAACAGTTTTTTTTTTTTTTTTTTTAAGGACGTTGTCATGTCTTGTGGAAACCTCCTACTGTTTTAAGGTTTCCTTAATTAGCTGTATTCGCTGTGTTCTTCTTCCTCCCTTTTTGGTACTGTTTGTGGTTGAGCAGCGTTTCAACGGATTTGGCTTCTCTCCTGGATCATTTTTTTCTCATTTTCCCTTTCCTAATATTGAATTAAGATTTGAACGTTTAGATTTATCATATTATAAATATATATTATTATAATTTTACAGTTAAAATTTATTTTGCATCTTGTATAAAAAAATCTAATTTTAAAGTAAAATTATAATAATATTTTTATAATATCTCAAATTTAAGATTTTAATTCAACGGTAAAAATAAAAAAATAAAAAAAGGAGAGAAAAGGATGGAAAGGGATAGACAAGAGGGGTTCTCATTCCGTATTTGATGTTTATATCCTTGCTATGTGCTTTTCCTTCTAATTAGAAGGATGATCAAGGTATTTTTTTATTTAAATTAAATTATATGTTGCTTCCTAATTTTTTTTTTGCACCCAGTATATTTCTAAATGCAGGACTTAAAATTAATTGATTTGAGATACTAGTACAAAAAATTCGAAATGCAACATCTAATTTAATCTATAAAAATAATATATATATATATATATATATATATATATATATATATATAAGTGCCCGTATCCCTCTAATTAGAGAGAGAATCACATAATAGGAACATACATGCTAAGGACGGGATGAGAACCGATATATTGTAAAATCTGTAACAGCTCATATTATTTTTAAATAAATAATATTACCCTCTTTCTTTTCTTTTTATTTTCAGCTTAGCGTGGTATATAGAGATGAAAATAGACATGAAATTAGCTACTCATATTTTTTTAAAAAAAAATTGAGGAGATGTTTATTGTTGGTGAAGGATTACAATATACCAACTTAATAAACTCTATATAATATATTTGTTAATGTTAATTTAACAAAAATGTAGTAATATAGTAACCAAGTTTGTTGAATTGATTTTTTATAACAACTCTCTTAAATTGGGCGGGACATTATGTCTATATCTAATTGTTATGAAAAATTAGGGACATCTGTAACAAAATTCTGCTTGAACCCGGGCCGCGCAAACTTGTTTCATGTGAATTTTTACTGTTGGGTGGGTAGTTAAAAACTCGTTTTATCACTGTGATTTTACGTTTTTATGATTTTTTTTCATTGAAACGATTTTACTAATTTTGCAAACGTTTTTAAGTTTTTACGATTTTACGTTTTACGATTTTTTATTATCCTTCCGTTTTCAGGTAAAATCTACGTTTTCACTACTTTGGTTTGGTCTGTTATATAAGTTGTCACAACCTCTACTGGGACTCTCCCACCAAAGTCAGGTACGCAACGTGGGTCAGATCCGGATTAGTCGGGACAAAGTCCTGATGAACTGGGTGGCAAAAAAAAAAAAAGTTGTCACGTTACATGTACGGCAAATGAGCTAAAAAAATAAATGAAGATATTGACAAAAACGCCCAGGCCCACAAAATGAGTCTCTGTATGAATCCCATTCCATTTCGAGCAAAAAAAAAAAGTATGAATCCCATTCCATTCAATCAGACCGTGTGTACTGGTGCAAAAAATCAGACCGTGTGCATGTGCCCAAAACAAGTAACCATTGAGGACACATTTAAAAGTGAAAACTCAAGCTCCAAAACCGCGTCAATGAAGACAACCCCATGTCCAAACACGGTTCTCAGTGCTTTTCAAGACGTGCTTTAAAAACCAAAATCAAATATGTTACTATTTACTTTTTACTTTTTTTTTTTTTAACATTTGCGAAATGCTTAACTAATTTTTATGTTTAGGATGGTAAAAAGTAAATAAAATATATTTGTTTCTATACATATTTCACATTGATAGAGATGATGTTGATGGGAAAGGAAAAAAAGATAGTGGTTGAATAGAAGCATTCACTCATGTAAAAAAACATTCTGGTAAAAAAAAAATCATGTAAAAGACATACGTTTTTTTTTTAAAAAAAATGAGGACGTCTATAATTTTTTAAGCAATTTTGTTTTATATAACGTTGGACATTAATTGGGGCGTTTCTTTTACCGGTTTTTTTAGTTAAAGACATATTACTCCTTCCGGTCCTAATTATAAGATAATATTTGAGAGTTTGTTTTGGTCCTAATTATAGAACAACATTCTAATTTTTGTCAATTTCTTTCTAAAATATCTCTCTTAATATGAATGAGTGATTATATGAAATCAACAAAGTAATTGAGGTGCAAAATTTATCCAAGGGCATTTTTAAAAAATCAGTAAAATTAACTAATTTAACCCCTATCTTTAATCTTTATAAAATCGATTAAATATATAAAATAATTAGGACTGGAGGTAGGACTCCTATTTTTTAATTTTTAAAGCAATGAGGGAACAATTTTCCCAAATTAAAACTCTGGCATGTTAATAAACGAAAGCTACTAGTATTCATAAAAATCTTTAGTTCAAGATAAAAGAGGAACTTTCATTTTCTAGTAAAGAAAGTTATTTATACGGATCATACAAAATCTAAATTTGGTTAATTTTTAAGATTGGCTTTATAGATTTTTCTTCTCAAACTCTTTTATTTCACCACTAGATTCTACTCCTCAAACTCGAATATGTATCAGTGTTCTCTCTTTCTTTCTTTTTTACCTGAAACTCACTTTTTATTTAAAGAAAAATATAAAAGAAATACCATTTAAATTTTAAAATCCTGTTAATAATAATAGAACAAACAAGAATAGTAAAATCATTAACAACTTATTTTATTAGAAAATTATTTATTTAACATTTTGAAATTTGCGTGATACTGTGTTGAAATTTTCTCTTTTATTTAAACTTTAGAGGATATATATAATTCATTTTCCGACAAAAAAAAGGGGGATATATTTCATTTATTATCTTAAAAAAAAAAATATTCGTAAGCTTTGGTGTAATCCGACTCCGTACCTCTGGGTGGCTCTCATCCCGCTCTCGAACTGCGCACACTGCGATTCTGCTTCCCGAGTTTTGACAATGGCGACAGTGTGGGAGCCATCTGCTGTGAACCCAATGTTCTCTTTAAAGTTCCATCCATCTTATTCAAATCACAGAAATCTTAATTTTCTGAATTTTCCCCTAAAATCTGCGTCTCACGGTCTCTGTCTTCCTGATACCAACCGTCCTTCTTGTGCCGGAATGTCTTCTCCCTCTTCATCACGACAGCCCCATGGCACTGACCTCGATACTGAATCCGACTCAGACCCGACGCGCGACCGCCGGCGAGCCGTTAGGCTGGCCTGGGAGAAGTTATCCCGGTGGTCCAGATCTTGGCGTTCCAAGGTCAAGACTGACGTACTCGAACGGACAAACAAGGTCTGTTTGTTATTCTCCCTTTTTCAGTTTCTTTACTGCTTTTGAAAAACTGAGTATGTTTATTGCCTGGTTTCTGGGAACATATCTGAACAACACTAAAATATTGTCGATGACTTCATTTCACTTTTTTTTCGTCGTTTTCGGTTATTTATCTTGTAGGATGATATTTTTTGTTAACCCATCTTGTGGGGCACTTTGAAATTCACTTGCACCACAGGTGGTTGTGCTAGGAGGGGGATCATTTGGGACAGCAATGGCTGCCCATGTTGCTAATAAGAAGGCTCAATTGGAAGTCAAGATGCTTGTGCGGGACCCTCAAGTTTGCTTATCTATTAATGAGAGGCACTGCAATTGGTAAACTCTTTTGTCATCCGCATAGTTGGTGTTAATATTATCTGCCATTTCTCTTTAGTGATTGTCTTCTTGAAGCAAGTACTTCCCTGAACACAAGCTTCCAGAAAATGTTGTTGCGACAACTGATGCAAAAGATGCTTTGGTTGATGCTGATTACTGCCTTCATGCTGTGCCTGTTCAGGTCGTTCAAATCTTTGGAATGCACAAGTCTACTAGTGATAGTTACTGATGTTTTATTATGTCTTGATCCCTTTCTTGAAATAAGATGCATTGATTCAATCATGCTCCTGTCATTCACAACAGAATTCATTGTCTGAATTCTGAATCTTATCTCTACTACTGCAGTTCAGCTCATCCTTTCTTGAGAGCGTTGCGGATTTCGTTGATCCAGGCTTGCCATTTATATCTCTTAGTAAAGGCCTAGAGCTAAACACGCTGAGGATGATGTCTCAAATTATTCCTCAAGCATTAAAGAATCCTCGCCAGCCTTTTGTTGCACTATCAGGGCCTTCCTTTGCTTCAGAGTTGATGAATCAGCTGCCCACAGGTTAGGCTGGTAGTTCCATATGTGGATCTCTTACTTTCAGCTCTTCTTTTTGAGGTGCCAGAATAATTAATGTTAGGCTGTTTTCCTACATTTTGAAATAACAGCTATGGTGGTTGCATCCAAAGACAAAAAAATGGCAAACGCAGTTCAGCAATTGCTATCGTCAAGTCAATTAAGAATAAGTACATCAAGGTAGATGACCTTCACTAGGTTCATTATACGAGATCAATTGCATATGCAAAATACCCGAGTTTCTCCACCAGTCTGTTACAACTTGGATATTTGAGCATCTAATGATTTACCAACCAGCTATGAATTTAGGTGCTCATGTTCAGTGTGTAATCTTTTTTTAACTCCAGTGATGTTACAGGAGTTGAAATCGCAGGTGCACTTAAGAATGTGCTTGCAATAGCCGCAGGTATTGTGGAAGGTATGAATCTAGGAAACAACTCAATGGCTGCTCTTGTTGCACAAGGCTGTTCAGAGATACGATGGCTTGCAACAAAGGTGTTCAGATTTCTGCCTACTGTATCAGTTCTGTAATTATTAGTAACTTTCAACTCTCTTCTTTCCCTAATAATGATAGATGCAAGTGCAATGCTGTATAGAATGTCCTAGTTAACCTTTTGTTTTCAATTGCTTGTTCTAGCTATTTTCCCAACATTATGAATCGATGTCTTGAGCTTTATAGGCATTGTAGTTTTCTGAGTCTGGGTCTAAGCTTTGAGGTATGTTGAACGTGGATATATACTGCAGTTGAAGTTGATCTTGTAGTGTCCATTTGGCACATGTTGCCTTTGTTGCTTCCTGCAAATCAATAATGTTTTTGATGCTGTCTTATTTCTGTTTAATTGTCTTTTGAAGATGGGTGCAAAGCCAACAACAATAACCGGCCTATCAGGAACTGGAGACATTATGCTTACATGCTTTGTAAATCTTTCGAGAAACAGAACAGTCGGTGTGCGTCTTGGATCTGGGGAGAAACTTGAGGATATACTGAATTCCATGAATCAGGTATCTCAGAAGGTTCCGATTGTGCCAGATTGTTGTGTGTGTGTGTGTAGTACTATGGGACAACTGAAGTGACAATATGTATATACGCTTTATGTGTGAAGGTAGCAGAAGGCGTGTCTACAGCTGGGGCTGTGATTGCTTTGGCGCAGAAATATAATGTGAAATTGCCAGTTTTGACCGCAGTGGCTCGTATCATTGACAATGAACTTACTCCCAAAAAAGCTGTTTTCGAGTTGATGGGCCTTCCTCAGGTTATATTCCGACCCTCCTTCCAGGAGAAAAGGCAACATTGCTTTGTGCTTATTTCTTATTTGCTATTTCGGAATTAATCGGAGGACAATTTTCTTTGTAGGTGGAAGAAGTATGAGATTCCTTCAGTTTGTTCATTATAGAGACACAGCCTCGCCTACCAGCTACTTTTTAACTGCTGCTGCATTTTATTTGGCCATTCTTACACTGCTGCCTCGTGGATATAGCCATTTTTTTCTTCGCCATTGTGCTTCTGGTGCAGAAGATCCTGCTGAGGACAATTTTGCAAAACTGGGAGTTATTCCGTGCAATACATGGAATTTAAAAAAGAGAACATTTTAAGGAAATACAACTTGAATTTTAAAATCACAAATTGGTGATTCCCCAATTTTTACTGTTCTTATTAATCTTATTGTTGTTCTCAACAAGATTTTGAAGTTCAAATTGTATTTTTCTGTCATTTCCCATTTTAAAAAATATGTATTATAGGAAATGCTCTTATGCTCCCGCTTACCTAGTGAAATATTCTCTCTGATCTTTATTATAAGGTACTAACTAGCAAGTTTATTTGATTTTTTTTATAAGGTATTTGCTAATTCCCAATAAGCATTAATTATTTTTTTCATGTTTGCTTATAATTAATAAGGGTAGTTGGTGAGAGTAATAATTAATATGATATTAGAGTTTAGGGCAATTATTAGGGATTATATTGAAAATTATTTAGATCCTAAGATAATTTTATTATCTTTAACTATTTTTATTAGTTTGTGAGAAAAGTTAATTGGTGGCTTATAAAGATATGAGGGGGTACTTTTTGTCTTTTTTACCATGACTATCAATTTGAATGGACAAGGTTATAATGGAAATTTTGCCACAGCGTTATCACGATACTGTAAAACGGTTATCACAAAGCAGGTAAAATGCATCGAAATAAGATAGTACTTGTGGCGTTAAATGAACTGACAATGTCAGATTGGAATTTTTGAATTGGTCTCATCGGAAAAAAGAAGAAGGAATCTTTGAACTGAAAGTATGACTTTGAGGCTTGAGCTTAACCCCAGCTGGGCAACTACTAAAAGTGGAATCTTTGAATTGCCAAATTGGAAGAGAACTGTCACGAGCCTAGAACATGGTATTCAATAGAAACCATAAAGAAGCCCCTGGCCTCTTCACATGGGGAAAGTAATTTCCATTGAAGGATTCTGCCTTGACTTTGATAGCATGCACAGGAGAGGAGTCAAACTTACCTTGAAAAGCTTAGACCACTTGAATAGACATGGAATCAACAGTTAAGCACTGATAAGGACAAGTGCATTGAATTTTTCTTTTCTATTTTTTAGCTCCATGTAATATGGAATACGTGTTGGAGTTATCATACCATTCTGATCATATTTATAAGTTTATTTTAACCAAATCTCACATACCAAGGAGAGATAGTTGACACAATGATTATGGGGGTAAATTTTCAACTTTGCCCTTATTTACGATTGAGTATTTTTCAACTGTTTCTTCTCTCTCTATCTTTATAGGTATAATTAATATGAATAAAATTGTCACAATCTCATTTATTATATGAAACTGGAGTTATAAATAAGACCAAATTTTGTTGGTCAAACTGGACTTATAAATAGGACCCGAGTGGTACAATTTTTTAGACATTAACCACGTGTTTAGGTGACAAAAGATCCGATCAGTGAGGCTAATTATTGGGAAAATTCGTTTGAGGGCCCCTATTAGGCAAATAATTCCAGAAAAGGCCCACACAATCTGAAAATACCCAGAAATGCCCAGAGATTCTGACAATACGGAAAAAGGCCCCAAGATTCTGACAGAGTTGTTAATGGGGCTGATATAGTTGTTAGTGGGGGCTAATATAATTGTTAACCGGGCTAATTTAGCTGTTAAAAAAAATTAACAACTAAATCAGCCCGGTTAACAACTATATCAGCCCCCCGTTAACAACTATATCAGCCCTATTAACAACTATATCAGCCCCCGTCAGAATCTTGGGGCCTTTTTGGGTATTGTCAGAATCTTTGGGCCTTTTTCCGTATTGTCAGATTTTGTGGGCCTTTTCTGGAATTATTTGCCTAATAGGGGCCCTCAAACGAATTTTCCCCTAATTATTTGAGTTGCTAGAAACAAAAAAAATATGGTACTAATTGTTTTCATATAACTTCACATGTGTGCACATACAATGACACAAGTATATATATACGCAACTAATGCATACTTTACATGTCATGTGTTTAATGGAGGCTTGGAGCTCTATTCAGGGACCCGGTTACCCTGTTCCTCCTTTCTGGATGGTCAAGATTTGATTTTTTTTTTTATTTTTTATAAAAAAAAATAATGGAGAAAAAATCTAAAATAAAGATAATTTTTCTACTAACATTTTTTGAGAAAAATATTTTTTTCATTTAAAAATAAAAAATAATAAAATATGTAAGGTACAAACGAGCTCCCTCTGCCGATCCAAAGGATGAGCAGGAACCAATTCCTCTATTCAAGGCCTCATCCTAGGATTGCACTGTATATATACGAAATCTCATCACTTCTACTGATATAAAGATAGGAAAGCCATCTGATTTTCAAATGTGCATGGTCTACTCATTACAATTCCTCACACGTACACGTGCGTGGCTGAGATTATAAATATATGGCTACAAGTTTAAAACGAAGGTTGAATTGGCCATACATTGTCCAATTAATTTTTCCTCGACCAGTGTCAGCTTAACAAACTTAAACAGTTAGCAAATATATTTAAGAAATCATTAGTCGCAGGTAAAGTAATTATCTGGTCAATTAATGGTACGTGTATTCAAATGCTTGAGAGTAAACATTAATAATAGGGGCATATATATGGGACAAAAAAATGGGGTTTTGGTCATAGCTTCAAACTGACAAAACTCGTCAAATCCAGGGGAGAGGGTCCCATAATTCCCAACGGTTCAATGGGGCAAGAGAGGTCTCCCTCAAGACCCAAAGGGGGGAAAAAAAAAACAAATTTGAACTTCCTAGAAGCTAGCCAAGACCATTGACTAAGTCCTTGTTTCCACGTTCCCGTTCCCGTTCCCGTTCCCACTTTTCATATTTATGAACCGTGTAAAAGGAAATTATATATAGAACCTTAACTTTTTTCCCCCCTTCAATGGGTCTAACACAAAAGCACTAACCTAGAAGCTTACCCAGAAATTTACCCACAACGTACGCTTCACCTTTATGATCCGCGCAGTGCATATGATCATATAATGGCAAACGCCAGAAAGCAGAAATTAAACTCAGAAACCATGGAAGAGACCACTGGTTGTTTAATTCAGCGTGGTTGTGAATTATCTAGACACCTTGAATTAGATCTTCCCAACTTGGCTAACCAACCTGATATTCTCTTCACCTCCATTGATGAGATAGTGAATACGTTTTTGGCCGCAAAAGAAAGCCTGAGACTGTTTTCCCAACACCAAACACCACCTTCTTCTTCCTTTGATCACATGCCTGCAACTTCTAATTTCATGCCGGAATGGCCAATTAGATTTATCAGTCATGCACAACCCACGGATCAGTCGATTCATGATCAAATGCAACGACCACAAGCAGCTCAAAAGCGACTGCGAAAGAGGTGTAAAACTTTACTCATATGATTGGCTTAATTTTGATTAATTTGTTGAATTTATATTATATATGTGTTCGTACGTAATTGAAACTAACAAGCTATATATATTGCCTTCATAAATCTTACAACTAGTAGCTATATGAAAATTACATGCACAATTATTATTAGCCGTCTTCTCTTTTACGTGTCCCCCATCTACAGCCTGATCTTTATTTAGCAAAATCCGTACTTGATGATTGATGAGTAACCGAAAGTGCAAAGATTAAAAATATTTGGATAGAATTTTCTCAAATCTTTCTTAGCGACAAGGTAAGAGGAGCACTTTAGACCTATGTAATTATATATTGCCTTTTGCTGCACAAAGGTATATGTGCTTAATTATACGCACACACACACACACTTTTAGTAAGTAAGCTCATTAACGATTGGCCCGACCTAGTTATATATATGTACAAGATAATTTGTGGGACATGAATGGCCTGATAGATGGTTATTTTGTGTGTTTAAAGTAATAGCAGGAAGAGTGATTTGGAGACGAAGACGGTGATGGTAGAAGCGCCTAAGTTTGGGAACACAGAGATTCCACCAGAAGACGGTTTCACTTGGCGTAAATATGGTCAGAAAGAGATATTTGGCTGTGTCTACCCAAGGTTTATCGTTAATTCATTATTATACTATATCATCGTATATATACCTCAACTTGCTAACTATCTAGCTAATTGACCACATGCGTTAACTTATTAACAATCATTAGTGAATGAGTAGTTACAAACTTTTGTTGTGATGCCAGCAATCACACTCTAAAATATATTGCATTGTCTGAATACGTGTTATTGGTATCTTGATAGACTGACGGATTCAATTCAAAACAAAGCAAAGGACACTTTTGTTTTCAGCTGCATGCACAAGTTCATCATCCAATCATATGTTTCTCTTCATTAATTTTTCATGACATGCCCCTTTACATTTCTTTTCGATATAATAGCTCATTTTTCTGAAGTGAAAATTCAGTATCGCCCACAACATTAAAACTGACCCATTAATTCCTTCACAATTTAGCTAATCTGTCGTTACGTTGGTGTGTGTCTGGCATTCATGTCCGCACACAGTACAGTGCATGTTCAGGAATTTGATGTGGCACAAGTGCATTTCCATTTTTTATAGCTATAGTAGTGAGTAACAACTCTAAACATACCTCGCATATTTAAAACCCCTTCATTTTTTATTTACATGGGTCATTTTAGCTTTATTATTTTTAGTCCGTCTGTTATGTATAGCTTAAAGTTTTGAAAATATATAGGGTTCCACAACCCAGAAAACTATTGATTACTAGGCAATAGGCATACATATATAAGGGTATATTGCAAGCCCCTCTTATATAGTCACTCAAATTTTGATGCATGCATATTTATTAGCTAAATTAATAAAGTTGAACGGCACAGGAAACAATTTAATCATAAATTAAAATTAAATGATTAATTATTTCAACAATGAATTAATCTTAATTATTTGCTTTACTTTTACTTTCAGGAGTTATTACAGGTGCACACACCAGAAATTATATAAATGTCCGGCGAAGAAGCAAGTGCAGAGAGTTGATAACAGCCCTCACACATTTGCAGTAACATACAGAGGCAGTCACACCTGCGTCATGTCCTCCACAGCTCCATCTTCAGCTCCACCTCCCCACCTTTTCGTTGACTTCAACACCACCGTGTCCCCTCAGTTATCTTCATCTTCTACTTCTGTTTCCCAGTGGCTCCCCTCGCCCCACCTCGGCCTCTGCACCGGTGGTGCCAGCGCCGCTACGCCTGGTACTGCCGGTGGAGGCCCCTCGACTTCAAGATATGGTAGTAGTACTGATTATACGGTGGCAGATATGGCTAATGCTATGTTTAATAATTCTACTGGCAGTAGTGCTGCTAACGCGCGGTACCATTGAATCCTTCTTCCCGTGTCCTCTAGATGGTGACAAGTGACAACAATATTATCAAATTTAATTTAGCTGGAAAATTAACCTTTTTTTTTTTGGCGTGTGATGTTTGTAATTTGAAGGCCATGATTGCTTTACCTTTTCTTCACATTCTTTTTCTAAATAACATTGGCTGTCCCTGTTGTTGTTTTGAATGTTTCACTATCGGAATATGTGAGCTGCTGGGTGTGACCAAGATAAACATGACAAAGCTCAAAGCAAGCGTATAAAATGCGTTTATCTGTTTGGATATATTTTTCGTTTCTCAGAATTATCCTGAGAAAGTATAGTCCAATTATTGTAACGTTAATTTAAAAGGTGAGTGGGTAATTAATACTTTACTATTCTTCTTGAGGCGTCGAAATAAGTGAAACAGCTAGCTAGGTTTGATTAAAAAAAGAGAAGAAACAAGTAACTAGCTAGTTGATAAGCTAAATTTAATTCCAACAATAATAGCATATATAGTGGATGAGAGTACGGTATAGCTGACTTTTAAATCTTAAAAAAAAGGGCTAATTGTACGTTCACCCTGTAGATTTTGAATATAAAAACTTCTAACCTAACATCTTGCGAAGCGTTCTAAACTTGTGAATATTAATTAATGATATGATTAAGATAGTGTTTGAACAAATAAAATCTAGGCTGTCCCGAAACCTTAGTGATTGATTAGCTGGGTTGTCCATTTACTGAGCGAGGAGACGATGGACATGAGAACAGAAAGGTGGTCCAGGCTCACGTCTCCGAAAACAACTTGTAGGTTTTTGCATACACTCCAGATTCTCCAATAAGTGAGCTTAATCTTATTTTCCACAATACCCTACCATAAAGTTTCCTGCTTTTTTTATATCACTCTATACTTTAACGTGTCGGCGAGGCGAAGATCCACCGTTGATTCTTTTCTGAGATTTGTCCACTTCATGTAATCATGGATACTAATTAAAGCATCGTGGGGTTGCGTTTCCGTGGCTTTCCCCACAGCTATTCTGAAGCAAACTTGATTTAATTTGGAGGCAAAGAATAATAATCCACTTTCCTCGTCACCCCCGCTAATTAAAGCCTACTTTCCCAAATCGGAAAGTAAATCCTTACTACTAAGTCTTAATTAGGCATAAATATACACGTTTGCGTTGAATTTGGAGAAGGGAGAGAAAGAAGGATATATCTGTGATTGAAATTCTGAAAAACCATATATATTTTGTTAAGTATATATAAAAATGTTCTATGTATATGTATATATATTAGGGTTGTATTGTATTCCAGGTCTCAACTTAATTTTCTGGGCACACAACAGCCCTATAATAGTAATAATATCCAGCTTTTATGGTGGCTGCTCTATCGCTCATATTTCATGCCTCCCCCATCACTATCTTCCTTCACTTCTTCTTTACTTTATAAGTAACCCTACCTCCTCACTTCCCTTTATATCCTCTCCATCATCAAATTCACAACCTTTCACCACCTGCAAAAGCACTCTTTCAAATATATACACCACCACCGGGCCAGTCATATTTACTTAATGATGCAACACACATACATACAGTTGACCTTGTTTATTTACAAATCCAATGCTCAAACTACTTCCACACGAATATTAAGAGAATGTATTTTATAACTCAACGTCACATCATCATGCGTACTATATATTTACTAAAAAAATTGATAGCAAATATTCAATTAAATATATTTTATCTACTCTTGTTGAAAGGATCCCATTTTAGGCGAGTTATCTTGTTTAATTTGCTATCAAAATTTTCAATAAACACATAATACATGGAAGATGTTTTTGTTTTTGTTTTTGACTTTTGGAAATACTCGGATGTTAAAATGTTGAGATATAAAAACTCCTCTCTTGTGTACGAGAGTTTTTTTTTTGGTAAGAGTGTACGAGAGTTTTTATTGAAGAGCTTGAGCTTGGTGAGAAAACACTTGAAAACATTTTATAGAAGAAACTTAGGAAGAATTAAATGCAAACCCAATAAAGGACTAAATCAGCGTCAAACCCATATAGCTTGCCAGGGTGGTGGTGAATGGTGATTGATGACTTCAATACTCAAGGTGAAGATAATGATCCGTGCCAAACCCAACAGATTGATCCACTCCAAAATCCAATTTATCCAACATCTTCAAGGGCTCCGAAAGCTCAAAGTCCTTCAAATCTGGCCACAAATTAGGATCCGAGTTATCTGTTATTTCACTCAGTGGTGTGTCCTCCTTGGGATATTCCTGCTTTACGGTTGGGGTTGATGATGAGGCCTTTTGATCATCGTCTGGTGGCTTGTTAGATTCAGTCGGCGCCAGATATGATTCCCAATGACCAGAATCAGTGACCATTTCGGGAGCCTTGAGGTTGTCCTTGCATGTGTGAACTCCAATGTAGATTGTCAGGAACATTTCCGGATTCTCCTCTATGCGCTGAACCTGTTTTACTGCCTTACACCCTTGGTCGTGCTTCCGAGTGCACCTAAAGTAACTCCTGCAAGTTCAGTGATTGAAAAAAAGAATGTTCATTAATGCACATGATTTCAAAGCCCCATGAGCATAACAAGTTATACAACCGCTAGGATTTATTTTCGGCGCCTAGGTCTAAATAAACCACAATTAGTAAGTTGTGTAAGTTTACAGACTATAGCTGTTTGATGAGTTTCTACTTTAGTATATATGAATCAGAAGACAAGTTTTCAGTCGCAAAACCCAAATATCTTGATGATGATATTTCTAAACATGGATGCAAGATGATAGGATCACCCTGACACCCTGTAGCTAGCAAATATATCTTTCCTCTTCGGGAGAGGTACTGTTTGGTGCAATTTCTATAATATACACATCATATGGCAGTAGTAACTAGTGTTTAACTTGCGCGATATAAAAAGAATAGAAATTAGGAGAAAATAGAAACCTGGGGAATTTAGAATTAAGGATCTCCTTCTGTCCATACTTTCTCCATTCGTATTCATCTTCCATAGTTTGAGAGATTTTGGTCCGTGTGTCCGCTGCCTTCCTGCCACAATTTACGGATCCCATGCATGTTATTACATATTCTATATAATGACATATATATGACAAAACCACAGTTCTCATGACACCATTCAGCACAGAAGCCCTACTTGAATCTCAATCTCGAAATACTCAGGCACTAGTCAAAATTAACCCACAGTACAGGAATTGACCCAAGCTCGCAGCTTCAATATTTTTCAACATAATGAATAGATTTGACCAAAACAATTTGGGCCGTGTCCGTACGTGCCCCAAATTCCAAATCATGAGTAAGCGAAATCGCTCACGAAACAAGTTTAGGAAGTGAACAGATATGAGAGTCAAAGAGTAGATCGTGAGGGAATGGAGTTTATACCTTCTGTTGTAGCAGCCTCGCCGATCCTTTGCGGACGGCGGTGATCTCTTGCTGCTCTCGCCGGATTCTTCCGGACTCCGGTCATTGCAGGAAATGGCCAAAATCTCGCCGTCGGCTTCAGAGGAAGTGAGGACGGAAATACTTTGGGCGAAGGATCTCAAAATTTTGGCGACAAGTTGTTGTGCAGAGGGAGTAGTAGTGTCGTGAGGCCCAGAAGGGTTTTGAAACAAAAGCTTGAGCTGGGAAGCACACTCCTTGCCCTCAACCAGCTCTCTGATGATACTTTCCTTGTTTGCAGAGACATGTTCCGGGCACAGAGCACTCATTTTAATTTCTGCCACTTGGTTCTAACTATTTATTTGACACAGTCTGTGTTGTCTTTGGGTTTGGAAAAGGAGAGAAACAATTGAAAGGAAAATATGAGGAAGGAGTGGTGATGTGAAAGGAAGGGAGAAAAACAAGACAATCTTCCACAACCTAGCTTTGCTTATAAATCTAACGCGCCGACGTTGCTCATGTGATTCTAGTACGACGGACCCGGTTTCGGTGGTGTTCATATGAGAGCAACCTTGTGGTTCAGATCTGATTTTTTTTTAAATATTTTTTATCGAAAATAATTTTAATGGATAGAGGATCTAAAATAAAGATAATCTCTCAACTAATATTTTTTTAAAAAATAATTCTTTCATATAGAAAAAATAAAACAATTTTTTTTAAAAAAAAAAAGATTTGGATCGTCTAGATTTTAATTTGAACAATCAGGAACCCGTCCGTTCGGACAAGCTCTCCCTACTCGTCCTTAGATGAGCAGGGAATTTAGATCCCTAATGTGACGTTTCCTCCACTCTTTTCACTTTTTCAGAGGACAAATACCGTAATACCTTCCCCCTCTAATATAAATTCTAGTTGCTGTTTTTTTTATTAAGAGCGATTAAAATAAATAAATAAATTATTTTAAAATATTTTGTATTAATTTTTTTAAGTTAATTTGTGTGATTTATAAACTTATGCATAATTTTATTATACACTTACAATATAGATTATTATTAAATAATTTATTTATCTTCCCTAATAATTTCTTAAAAAAAGTTACTCAGGTCTTATATTAAAAAACAAATGAATAATATATAATAGGGGAAATAAAGGGTGAAAATGATTTAAATGAAAATATCATTACTTTGAGCGTATAAAATTTGTGAAGTGTTAGTTTTTTTTTTTTTTTTTGGGTGTAAAATTTTATAAAGTCATTTTTACCCGTAAAATTCTTAATGTGGTTTTTGTTTTAAAATTTTATCTATTAATTATCATCGTAGTCAAAATAATCGATCATTTTCGCTTTTCCTGACTTCCAACGAAGCATTACCATTCAATTCACTGTTTAGAGTTTAACCCTATTGTTCTACGAATACGAGACAAACCTTGAATTCGGGTTTTTTACCAATATACTGTAAAATGAAAAAAAAAAATACCAGATTGCTTCGTGTCAGAAAATTTTTTCCAAAGTACTACGGTCAAAGGCGTCCTCGTTCGCGCGCCACTGAGTTCGTAAAATTCTGCGCGCCACGTGGACGTGGCGCGAGGTTCTGCACGCCACCTCTAAAGGTGGCGTGCCTATCTGCACGCCACATTCAACGTGGCGTGCTCAAATGCACGCCACGGTGCTGACGTGGCTGTGGCGTGCTCCTAAGCACGCCACAGCTGGCCACGGTCAGGAATCCTGCTGGATTCCTGACCGGTCAGGAATCCAGCAGGATTCCTGACCAAGCACCCCCCTCCCCCCAATGTTTTCCCGCGGACCCCGCCCCCCTCCCCTCTCCTCTCTTCTTCCTTCCCAACCCCACCACCCCCATTCCATTCCAGTGCGTTCATTTTTTTTTTTTCAGAGCTCAGCACCCCACTCCCTTCCTCTTACCCGAGTCCCCACCCCCCTTCCTCTTTGTTTTTTGTTCGGTCCCCACCCCCTTCCTCTTTGTTTTTTTGCCCCTCACCCCCATTCCGTTATCTTTTTTTTTTTACCGGTCCCCACCCCCATTCTCCGGCATCTTTCCTCTCCGGCGTCTTCTCCGGCGTCTTGTCTCTTCCTTTCTCTTGCCATTATCTATTACCTCACTTCCTCTTCCTTTCTTTTTCCCCCACCAAACATACACACACTTCTCTTCCCTTTTCCATTATCCTCCATTCATCAACAAATTTCCTTCGTTCAATTTTTCCGAATCCTAAAAACTCTCCCGGTGAAATTCTGAGGGAAACAAAAAAAAAAAGGAGAATCACTAGAAGGAGGAGGAGGCAACCAATCATCTCTTCAACCCTACACAAGTAACATCTATCTGATTTAAGTTTTAATTGTATTTATTTCCTATATATATTGTTTCTTAATATGATTTAACTTTTAATTGTATACATTTATTTATGATAGTTGCTGAACGAATAAATGTATAACGGTAGGATGGAAGTACATACAAATTACTAATAAGTAAAAATAATTAAAAAAATAAATATTTATCGTAATTATTGCTATAGGTAATTAGAATATTTAAAGTTTGTTTTTTTGGGACCTTGAAGGTATATTGTTTAATCAAAAAATTATTTTTTCAATTATAAAGTACGGACATTTTTTTGCCAACTCAAATTATAAAAATAATGAAATTGCTTATTGTCAAATGAAAAAAATAATTATATTTAAATATTACTGTGAGCTTAAGAGATTTATGGTTTTTAGCATTCATTATCATTTATGACATTTATAAATTGAAGAATTCATAGTCATTTATTTTCAACACTTCTAGTCATAACTATAATTTAATTAGATTTTCTGGCCTGAATAATTGTGATTTTATGTTTTTTTACAAGGGAATAATTTTGAAATTGAAACTTTGGTACTAAGTATTTTTTGGATGTAATTATTTTAATTGATTTTATACTATATTAGAAAATAAATACATAAAAGAGACAGTGTCTTAAAAAGCATACAAATGCTTATTTTAGTTACTTTCAAACAAACACTTACAATAACACGTGTTAAGATGATTTTTATCTAGAATCTTTTAAAATACTTACAACAGAGTTTCAAAACATGTATATTTTTTTTTCAACAAATATCAGTAATTTCCAATAATTACTAAATATTAAATCTATGTTTGGAAAAAGATACTGTGAAAAATATTTTATATTATTATTTATAGTACCCTAACATAGATAATGTAAGTTTAAATAGGAAAAAAATTGTAAAATAATTAATTCAGTAATTAATGATTTACTGAATAATGAAAACTGACCTAATCATGATGTGTTGTTGTAAATTTGTTGTAGGCAAATGGATGACCAACGCGGTCGCATTATTGAGCCTGGCCCCAAAGAGTGGGGAGTTCTTAATGAAGAGGTGCAGCAGTCACACCGATCCCAAGTTGTGTGGAACACAGGAGATTGTCATTGTTTGAGGGTGAGGCGAGCTACATACAGGTCTGTGGGAGATATGGAGGACCCAAATCTCATCCCTATGGAGTTGCAGCAACACCTTATGCGTTCAGGTTTCTGGCACGTGTCTCGCATGAAGAGACTCCCGGTATGTCTTAAGATATTTTCTATAATTAATTATACGAATTTAGTTCTTTGAACATGATATTAATAATATAAAACCCATACATTTTCTAATTTACTCAGTACATGGGTGCAGATTGACAAACAGCTTATTTCTGCGTTGGTTGAGAGGTGGAGGCCTGAGACTCATACCTTCCATATGCCGGTTGGTGAGATGACTATTACTCTACAGGATGTAGAGGCCATTTTAGGTTTGTCCACTGAGGGTCGAGTAGTTTCCGATCGGACGCACGCCACCTGGACTGCAGTTATTCAACAGTACATGGGTCGGAGTCCACTCCCAACTCATATCATTGGCGGAAACATCAGGTTGTCCTGGTTTGAAACTCATTGGGCCCACTGGGACGAGCACTCTGCTACTATTGAGGGTCAACTCTGCTACACACGTGCTTACCTGATGCGCCTATTCGGTGGATTTTTGCTGTGTGATAAGTCCGGTGCAGAGGTCCCTTGCCGATATATAAATTTACTGGATGGTGACCTTGCGGAGGCTGCTACATACAGTTGGGGGTCTGCTGTACTGGCTATACTGTTTCGCGAGCTATGTCAGGCCACGTCGGCTTCAGCTAAAGACATTGGTGGTTGTTTGATATTATTGCAGATATGGGCATGGTCCAGATTTCCTGCCATATCACCTCCCATTCCACTGCCCATTGACCATGGTGATCATTACGGACTCAGGTATGAAAGAAGTTTGATATAATTGACTATTTTGATCTGCTTGGAGTTCACTAATGTTATGGAGTTACATATTACAGGTTCAATAAAGTCAACGTGCGGTTATTGCGACGGGATCTAAAAACATATCGGGTGGAGCTTGACCAGATGGGTCGAGACAATGTATGTATGATAAATTTGATATTAAAGAAATATAAAAGTAAACTAATTCGCATTTGTTTACATGTATAGGTGATTTGGGAACCGTATACGGCTGCCGGCTATGAGTTTTTTGGGGCAGATGTTCATATGCATGACTTGTGGAGGGCGGTCACACCCATTATTGCTTTCCACGTCGTCGAGATGCACCAGCCCGATCGCTGCATGCGACAATTTGGCATGCAGCAACACATCCCCAACCCAGCACCACAGCTTCATGGGGCCCACGATCTTACCTTACGCGGAAAGATGACGGAGGATTGGGAGCTGAAGATGGATCCATTTATTCAGTTGTGGAACACGCGACAGGAGCGTATTGAGACAACAGATCCATCGACGGGTCCGATTTCCCCGAACTCCGAGTACATGACGTGGTATTTTACCCACACCAGACGGTACATGACGAGGCAGGTCGCCCAGATTGGCCACGTGGTACGTATTAGTCTTCATATTGTTTTCTCTCCTAATACGTCCATTTACTATCCGTAACTTAGATTAAATGAGCTTATTTATACAACTGGATAAATGCAGGTAGATGGTGTAGAGTGGATATGGTGGATGATTTCTCCACAGTTTAGTGCCCAATACAACTATAGGGAGGTGCAGAAGGTCTGTGACCAGTTACTCATGTCACTACAAGAGTTTAACCGAGTTGCTGAGCCTGGGCCGAGCGCACCGATTGGGCTATTAGTAAGTTTACCAGATCCTGCTCTACCGATCCCGCCACATGCGAGGGAGGGACGTGGACTGGGCATGAGACGACCGCGGCATCAAGTGCAGCCATATCAGATACCCCCGGTTGGTCCACGGGGTGGAGGTATATATAGACCTCCTATATGGCCAGATATGACCTATACTGCGGTCCCGTGGTACCCAGAGGGGATGCCACCACCAGTCAATCCTCAGGTACATGCACCAATCCCGACGTACCCACAGCCAGAGACAATGTACGCTCCGGAGACACAGGTCCCGGCATCATATCAGTGGTCTTCTAATCCTTCCCAGACTGTCTTTCCTTCGGTGCCCCCTTACCAGCCTGGACAGGGTTTTTGTGCATCTCAGCCTGCATATGGTGTTCCTGGCCTTCCCTCGTTCAGTTTGTTTCAGTCAGCACAGGGTGGATTTGCTGCCTTCCGTTCGTCCAACCGTGGACAGGGTTGTACTGAGGCCGGATCTAGCAGTGGTGCATACCAGACAGGAGAGCACACGGGCGACGACGGACATGACCAGTCTGATGACTTTTTACGTGCAGCAGTAGATGGTTTCAATTATGATCGCCCACCTGATGTCATCCGTAGGAACCCTCAGCGGGGTGCGCGTTTGAGGCCATGGCCTGAATTTACTCCTCCATGATGGTGTTCATTGTTATGTATTATGTCGTATTTGCATGGATTTGTACTGTACTATGTCATATGTACTTGGATTACTGAATTATGTAATATTTACCTGGATTACTGTATTATGGCATACTTGAATGGATTACTATTATATTAGGTCATATTCCCTAACTATGTTATATTACCTAAGATACAAGCAGATGATGTTCGTGAACCTCACTGAGAAAAATCTAATTGAAAACGATGTACACAACAGAAACACATAATTGTAGTATACATTAAAAAATATATATATATGACAACATAAAGGTTAATTAGCATGACGTGTGGTAGGACATGAGCGCCTATTATGTCCGAATTGTTTACATATCCTACATCTAATTCGACTGGAGCTAGGTTGGACCTCCTCCTCATCCATTTCATTACGAATGCGTGTAGATTTAGGGCGACCCTTACCACGCAATTTTAAGACGTCGGGGACAATCTTTGGTACGGAGAAGGACGGTATTCCTTGTTCGCTACCGATCGGCTGAAATGGTGTAGAGTAAACATGCATAATATTGTAGGTGGAGAATACTGGATCCACGTACTGGTACACATCATGGGATACCGCCGCACATGCAGCAAATACATGTCTACAAGGGAATTTGAATGCCTGAAACTTGCCACACTGGCATTTCCCCTGGGTTAAGTTCACCGAGTATGTATCCTCATGATCGTCAACTTCAAACGTTGTACTTGCCACATCAAACTCCCGAACACGCATCGATGTAGCACGCTCTGCATTCTTTGCCATTGCCTCTCCAATAACACTCGTAAAATACTTTCCTTCCATGGCATCGTTTTGTGCTTTCTGACCCCTTTTTACCCAATAACGAACAAGCCGACTGTAGGTGCATTTCACTAACGCAGCTATAGGCATGTTCCTCGCCCCTCTAAAAACCTTATTGATTGATTCAGACAAATTGGTTGTCATGTGACCGTATCTTCGTCCATCTTCGTCATAACTCCTACACCATTTCTCTTTTGGAATTCTTTCAAGCCATGCTGCCGCTTCACGGCCGTAACTGCAGAATTCGACGTACAAAGCATCGAAGGTTATTTTGTTTGGTTCGTATCCTGTAAAAAAGACATAAGTACACAGCATTATAAGGTGTGTGGAATCAAAATAATGAACGTCATGGCACATCAGTTGGAGTATATTACCTAATCTCATTAACCTTTTCTTCAACTCCTTGTCCTTGAAGCGAGCATTAAAATTGCTCGCAACGTGACGAATGCAAAATACATGGTACGCGTTAGGAGGCTGCCAACCAATCATCTCATTGTCGACAGCTGATATTATGCTCGTATGACGATCAGAAATAAGACATAGACCAGTCTTGTTTGTAACATGCATTCGTATGAAATACAAAAAATACTCCCATGCTTCCTTGGTTTCACCTTCCACAATTGCAAATGCTATCGGAAGGATCTCATTGTTTCCATCTTGGGCGGTTGCAATCAATAACGTCCCCTTATACTTACCGTATAGGTGCGTACCGTCCACCTGTATGACTGGTTTGCACCATTGAAACGCCTCCCGACATTGACTGAATGTCCAAAACGTACGTTGAAAAACACGAATCCCATCAACAACCTGTCGATCAACAGTATATGGTCCATGTTGAATATGATAAACAGATCCCGGGGAAAATTTCAACATGTGCTCGAACCACATCGGCAGGAACGCATATGACTCATCCCAATCACCGTAAATCTTAGCAATTGCCTTTTGTTTTGCCTTCCATGCCTTCCCATAAGAAACATTATAACCATAGGTTCTAGTTACCCTTTCTTGTATCAGGGCCACAGGGACAGAAGGTGTTTGCTTGACCATGTCTGCAAGACGATTCGCCAAAATTACACATTAGGAATGTTATCTATGTTCGATGACACACACAAATAAATTCACAATAACGACTAGGTATTGTGTATCATACCTAATATGGTGTCAGAAATAAAATCCGAATCAAGTTGTTTGTGATCCTGGGAGAGAACCTGGCTCACACAACTACGATTTCCAACCCATTTAGTTACCACCCAAGTGTTGCCATGTTTTGGTTTAATTGCTCTTACTCTCCAATCACAACCTTGTACATGATTCCGACATCTCATTATGTACAGGACTGTACTACTCTCAACTACTTGAGCTTCATGATGTTCCTTCATGCAATAATGTTTTATTGCGGCTTGGACATCATTCTTGGTCGCAAACTCTTGTTTGGGATATAGTGGATCTCCTCTTGCCCACGGACGTCGGCCCAAGCCTTCTACATCCAGTATATCCTCATGCGGGTAATCTTCATGAACAGCCTCATAATGCGGAATGTCGTTCCAAAACGGTGTAACATCTGTACATTCCCACATAATACAGTTTATGCAAAAACATGGTAACTAATGAAAAATAATTTAAAGTAATAATACAACTTCGTAACCAGCCTAATGATAACATACCAGTCTGTTGTGACAAGGGATTATGATGATCTTCGTCGTCTGTATCACTATCATTCTGATCAGGGTTACTAGACAATAATGTGTCTTCATCTTCTTCCTCTTCCTCTTCCTCATTTTCAGGTTCTTCATCTAGCATATAGTCATTTTCCTCTCCATGCACAACGGTTGATTGTGTTGGTACACCCTCCTCCTCTAACGTCTCAATATCCACATACAACTCAGCAAATTGCCTCCCTGAGCTTTCCTTGAATGTTTGGAAAAAAACATCTACATCCTCATCATCGGATATCTCAAAACCCACATAGTGGTCTCCATAAGGCACCCTACCCGTTACCTTTGATATTGCCTGATTTTGTTGCAGCTTTAACTTTTGATGGATCTTTTGATATAATTCTTCTGCGGACATGCCTTGAATGATATACATTGCTTTTTTTTCACCTTCAAAGCTCAATCCGTCTGCAACAATATTTTTAGAACCATTATAATATATAAATGAACGAAGTTGGTTCATTTTCCACAAAAAAAGAAATGAAGAGACAGAGTAAGGGAGATGAACAATAGAGGGAGTTCTGCAGATAAGGGAATGCGTGAATGATAAGAAGGAGTGAATGACGGAATGTGGTAGGCAAAGAAGAAGGAGTCGTGAGGGAGAGATAAATAGGAAAATAAAGCAGGCTGGGGGTTCACGGGTGGGGGTCACGGGTGTTTGAAGGGAGGGGGCAGTGTCGGCTGGAGGGGCAGTGTGGACAGGGGGGGCAGTGTGGACAGGGGACAGGGTTGCAGGGATGGGTGGGTGTGGCGTGCCTGGTAGCACGCCACAAGTTGGGCACGCCACCATTGGTGGCGTGCATTGGAGCACGCCACGTTGGTGGCGTGTATTGGAGCACGCCACCAATGGCGTGCATTGAAGCACGCCACCAATGTGGCGTGTACTTAGGCACGCCACCTTTAGGTGGCGTGCAAAACCCCGCGCCACGTCCACGTGGCGCGTAGAATTTCACGAATTCAGTGGCACGCGGTCAGAGACGCCTTTGACTGTAGTACTTTGAAAAAAACTTTCTGACACGAAGCAATCTGGTATTTTTTTTTCCATTTTACAGTATATTGGTAAAAGACCCCCTTGAATTCTGCGTTCGCAGTGTTGCTTACATATCGTGTTTCGAGTACTAGCATGCTAAATATACTCTACTTCTCAATTTCTGATGAGGGAATAGATGGCGTATATTTTTTAAATGATGCAACTAACTATTTTTGACAACGGGGAATTATTTTAAGTGATTTATATTATGGATCAATAAAATATATCTAAATATAAATCATATATATATTAACTAATTTTTTTATATATATATATATATAAAAGTTTAACAGAGTTGAGTCTTTAAAATCTACTAAACTGGCTTACCTTCATAATCAAAGAATGTTTGTAAATGTATTTATATATCATCTATAAACAACGTTTTCACATAGTGAGCAATTATTTACTAATTTAACAAATTTTTGTCACTTGCACTAACCAACTTCTATCCTAGCATCAATTTGTAACTAGTAATATGTACAAAGCTTTAGTTGTTTTTTTAAAAAAAAAAAAATTGATCCAAACAACATCTTAATCGTGTCATTTAGTGGTCCTTGCACTGTTTTCCATTGTTAATTATTATTAGTGGCTCTAACTGTTCTTCCAGACTGCTGCTTTTCCATTTTTTTTGAGTTAATATATTTAACAAAATGAAAAAATAATACATATGAAACCATCAGTTGATCAAATATTAGGATCTAATTGGAAGTCTATAGTCTAAAAAATGCATGCGCTACAACATACTAACAT
Source organism: Acacia crassicarpa (assembly GCA_034222035.1). Taxonomy (NCBI): domain Eukaryota; kingdom Viridiplantae; phylum Streptophyta; class Magnoliopsida; order Fabales; family Fabaceae; genus Acacia; species Acacia crassicarpa. The sequence goes on from JAWXYG010000004.1 coordinate 1,498,750, forward strand.
AAACATAACTTTTTTTTTTGGGTCAACAACATAAACATAACTACAACAACATCTGAAATAAATAAAATATAAAAGTTTAACCTATAAGCCTAGAAGATGGGTATCACTTCAAATATCAGCTAAAATTTAATTTTTATCTGGAACCATATATGCTATACCACCAAACCAATAAACACTGTTCAAAGTTTCAAAGAATAGGAGTATAGAATACTCAACAATATTGGTAAAACAAGAGACATGAGAGGAAGTTACCACGTAGCACCAACTCATACCAGTGACCAGATTGCTAATAGCCTTGGAGTTATTAAAGGGGGTGTCTGCATGATTGTGTTGAAAAAATGAAGTGGAATTATAAGCCGCTCTTATTAAGATAGCTGCCTTTCCTACTATGTAGGAATTTAATATTAGGGGGAATTTAATCACCCTAGAATTTGATAATAATTGAAGAATACGTAAAGACTAGTTCCAATATGGAAAGAAGAAGAAGAAGATGACAAATGTACATTACTCACTTATCATTTAGACTTTTTGTAATGCACTCGTTAAAACCTGACAGTAATGCTCCCTTTGCTTTATTCAAAACAATGATTAAGCAATCGCCACGATACCTCTTCTATAGATAGTGTATAACTTTAATAGACTTTCTTTTACTGGTTCAAACCGTTGATTTGTTTAAACCAGCTGGGAAAAATTCCAACTTTTTTTTTCCTGCCTGTGTTATTTTCTATTCCCTCTCTCATGTTATTTTTTTAAAAAAATTTACATTGATTTTTATTTGGTTTAATTTAATCCTTGGGGATTTTAGTCCAACTACACACATGGCCAATCAGTGCGTGTGCCGATAACTTGCTCCTCCGATCTTCAACATGCTTTTCGCGTGAATATATATAATACTATTTTGGTTCGTAATGTAAAGCATACTTTGTAATTCAAATTGAACTATATAGGTAAAGTTTTATACTATTAACGAACGATGGGAAAGAGTACATATATATGTTTTTAATGTGAAAGTTGAGAGGTAAACAAAACTCAGGCTTATCCATTTAAAGTCTGCAAATGATTTATTATATATAATAGAAAAGTCTGCAAATGATTCAGTCATATCCCTAACATTATTGTTCAAGCAGACCAATGGCTAATGTTTGACATCAACATCAATCAATTTTTTTTTTTTGGCCGGCAACTACGTACATTAAAAATTGTTTAGTATAAGAAGGAAAAGAAATACAGTCCCATGACTGAGCTATCTCCTCATCGACTGTCTAAATTTAGAACCTTTAAATTTAATTATTATTGTCCCTCGACTAAACTTTATCTTATTTTCCACAATACCCTATTTTAAAGTTTCTTGCTTTTTTCTTACCTCTATACATTAACGTGTCGATGAGGTGACAATCCAGCGTTGATTCTTTTCTGAGATTTCCACTTCATAATAATCCACTTTCCACATCACCCCACTAATTAAAGCCTATTTTCCCAAATCGAAAAGTAAATCTTTACTATTAAGTCTTAATTAGGCACAATTATATACTTATGTGTTGAATTTGGGGAAGAAGGGAGGAAAAAAAGGATATATATATCTCTCTGAAAAAGCCGTATATTGTTGAGTATATATATATATATATATATGTTGTGTGTGTCTATATATATTAGGGTTGTATTGGAGTCTCCACTTTTCTGGGCACACAACAGCCCTAGCACAGTAATAATATGAGTGAGGCACACTCACTACACAAAGTCCAGAGGTGAAAGCTTATCCGGCCTTTATGGTGGCTGCTTTATCCCTCATATTTCATGCCTCCCCCATCACTATCTTCCTTCACTACATCCTCATATTTCTTTACTTTATAAGTAACCCTACCTCCTCACTTCCCTTTGTATCCTCTCCCTCATCAAATTCACCAAGTTTCACCACCTACAAAAGCACTCTTTCAAACTATATACACAACAACAGCACCGGGCAAGTCATATTTACTTCATGATGTAACACACATACATTTCCCTTTGTTTAAGAGAATGTATTTTATAACTCAACGTCACATCATCATGCGTACTACATCTTTACTAAAAAAATTGATAGCAAATATTCAATTAAACATATTTTATCTACTCTTGCTGAAAGGATCCCATTTTAGGCAAGTTATGTTGTTTAATTTTCTATCAAAATTTTCAATAAACACATAATACATGGAATTGAAGAAGTTTTTTTTTTTGTTTTTGGAAATACTCGATGTTAAAATGTTGACATATAAAAACTCCTCACTTGTGTACGAGAGTTTTTATTGAAGAGCCTGAGCTTGATGACAAAACACTAAAAAACATTTTATGGAGGAAACTTGGAAGAATTAAATCAAACCCAAAAAAGGAGTAAATCAGCGTCAAACCTATATAGAGTAAATCAGCGTCAAACCTATATAGCCTGCCAGGGTGGTGATGACTGATGACTTCAATACTCAAAGTCGAGATGATGATCGGTGCCAAACCCAACAGATTGATCCACTCCAAAATCCAAGTTATCCGACATCTTCAAGGGCTCCAAAAGCTCAAAGTCCTTCAAATTTGGCCACAGATTAGGATCCGAGTTATCTGTTATTTCACTCAGTGGTGTGTCCACCTTGGGATATTCCTGCTTCATGTTTGGGGTTGATGATGATGATGCCTTTTGATCATCGTTTGATGCCTTGTTAGATTCAGTCGGCGCCAGATATGATTCCCAAATACCAGAATCTGTGACCATTTCGGGAGCCTTGAGGTTGTCCTTGCACGTGTGAACTCCAATGTACATTGTCAGAAACATTTCCGGATTCTCCTCTCTGCGCTGAACCTGTTTGACTGCCTTACACCCTTGGTCGTGCTTCCGAGTGCACCTAAAGTAACTCCTGCAAGTTCAGTGGTTGAAAAAAAGAATGTTCATTCATGGATATGATTTCAAAGCCCCATGAGCATAAGAAGTTATACAACCGCGCTAGGATCTATTTTCGGCGCCTAGGTCTAGAGAAACCACAATTAGTAAGTTGTGCAAAGTTTACAGACTATAGCTGTTTGATGAGTTTATACTTTAGTATATATGAATCAGAAGACAAGTTTTCAGTTGTGAAATCCCAACTATCTTGATGATGACATTTCTGAACATAGATGCATAGATGATAGGATCACCCTGAGACCCTGTAGCTAGCAAATATATCTTTCCTCTTCGGAAGAGGAACTGTTGGTGCGATTTCTATATATACACATCACATCGGCAGTAGTAACTAGTGTTTCACTTGCGCCATATAAAAGGAATAGAAATTAGGAGAAAATAGAAACCTGGGGAATTTAGAATTAAGGATCTTCTTCTGTCCATACTTTCTCCATTCGTATTCATCTTCCATAGTTTGGGAGATTTTGGTCCGTGTATCTGCTGCCTTCCTGCCACAAGTTACGGATCCCATGCACGTTACTACATATTCCGTGTAATGAGTAATGACACACACACATATATATATGACAAAACCACAGTTCTCATGACCATTCAGCACAGAAGCCCTACTTGAATCTCAATCTCGAAATACTCAGGCACTAGTCAAAATTAACCCACAGTACAGGAATTCACCCAAGCTCACAGCTTCAATATTTTTCAAAATAATGAACAGCTTTGACCAAAACAATTTGGGCCGTGTCCGTACGCGCCCCAAATCCAAATCATGAGTAAGCGAAATCGCTCACGAAACAAGTTTGGGAAGTGAAGAAATATGAGAGTGAAAGAGTAGATCGTGAGGGAATGGATTTTATACCTTCTTTTGTAGCAGCCTCGCCGATCCTTTGCGGGCGGCGGTGATCTCTTCCTGCTCTGGCCGGATTCGTCGGGCCTCCGGTCATTGCAGGAAATCTCCAAAATCTCGCCGCCGGCTTCGGAGGAAGTGAGGACGGAAATACTTTGGGTGAAGGATGTCAAAATTTTGGCGACAAGTTGTTGTGCAGAGGGAGTAGTGTCGTGAGGCCCAGAAGGGTTTTGAAACAAAAGCTTGAGCTGGGAAGCACACTCCTTGCCCTCAACCAGCTCTCCGATGATACTTTCCTTGTTTGCAGAGACATGTTCCGGGCACAGAGCTCTCATTTTAATTTCTGCGACTCGGTTCTAACTATTTGGCGCACAGTTTGTGTTGGTTTTGGGTTTGGAAATAGGGTAGCGGCAAGAAGCAATTGAATGGATAATATGAGGAAGGAGGAGTGATGTGAAAGGAAGGGAGAAAAACAAGACAATTTTCCACACCTTTAGCTTTGCTTATAAATCTAACGCTGACGTTGCTCTTGTGATGCTGCTATGACGTTTCCTTCAAAGATCCAAAGGAAGAGTATATAATAGTGGAAATAAGAGTCTGGTTCCCTCCTCATCATCTTTCATCTGGATTGTCTAAATCTTGATCTAAAGATCCAAAAATATTTTTAAAAAAATCGCATGCAGTATTTTTACCAGATGCAGTTTTTTCAAAAAAATTTCTAGACACTTGGATCAAGATTTGGACGGCCAAGATAGAAGATGAGGAGGGATTGAGAGAGTATCTCCTTTCTTTTCTTGGAAATAGAGGGTGAAAATGATTTAAATCAAAATATCATTACTTTGAGAATATAAAATTTGTGAAGTGTTAACTATTTTTGTGTGTAAAATTATTTTTTCCAGTAAAATTTTAATGCTTTTTGTTTCAAAATGTTCCTATTAATTCTCATCATAGTCAAAATAGTCATTTTCGCTTTTCCGAACCTCTAACGAAGCAGTACCATTCAATTCACTGTTTAGAGTTTAACACTTTAACCTTATTGTTCTACGCTAAGAAACGACCATGAATTCTGCGCGCGTGGTGTAAAATATCGCTTTTCATTTAAAACTAAGTTAAGACAAAGGAAAATGTAACTTTTGACTTTTTATTGACAAATAGTAAGGGGTAATGCCTTCTAGAATTTTATTGTTTTTAATATTATATTTTATATATATATATATATATATATATATAATCTGGACAAGTTTCCAATTTATTTAGATGTTTTCTTACAAAAAAATATTCCATTTACGTCTTTGTGGTACTAAATTAATATACTCTATTGCTCAATTTCTGATTAGGAGATAGATAGCGTATATTTTTAAAATTTATGGTATTCGTCGCAACAGTTTGTAGATAACCAAATGATGCAACTGACTATTCTCGATCACGAGGAATTATTTTAATAGGTTTATTTATGGATCAATAATAATACACATCTAAATATAAATCATATATACAGTATTAACTAATCTTTTTATATAAAAAAAAATTGGGTTAAGTATCAATTTTACCCTTGAAGTATGCGTACAGGTGTAATTTTGCCTCTGAAATTTTTAGCCTAGCAATGTTACCCCTGAAATTTAAAAGTGTAACAATGTTGCCCCTCCGTTAACTTCCTTAACGGTCAACTAACGGTCAATGTTATAGTTTTTAACGGACGGTCAACATTGCTACGTCAAAAATTTTAGGGGCAAAATTACTCCTAGTTTGCACTTTAAAGATAAAATTAATACTTAACCGTAAAAAAGTTTAGGTGAGTTGAGTCTTCGAAGTGGGTTTACCTCCATAATCAAAGAATATTTGTAGATTTGTTTATATATCATCTATAAACAAATTTTTCACATGGTGAGAAAGTATTTACTAATTTAACTAACTTTTGTCACTTGCGCTAACAAACTTTTATCCAAGCATCAATTTGCAACTAATACCATGTACAAAACTGTAGTTGTTACTTTAAACATTGATCCAAACAACATTTTAATCGTGTCATCTTGTAGTCCTTGCACTGTTTTCCGTTGTTAATTATTATTACTGGCTTTAACCATTCTCCCAGACTGCTGCTTTTCCATTTTTTTGAGATAATTTATTTAACAAAAATGATAAAATGGTATATATGAAACCATCAGTTGATCAATAATTAGAAATCTACGAGGAATTCTATAGCCTAAAAGCAAAAACGTATGTGCTACAACCTACCAACATAAACATAACTACAACAACATCTAAAATAAATAAAATATAAAACTTTAACCTATAAGCCTAGAAGACGGATATCACTTCAAATATCAGCTAAAGTTTAAGTTTTATCTTGAATTATATGTGCTATACCACAAAACCAATAAACACTTGTTAAAAGTTTCAAAGAATGGTGAGTATTGAATACTCAACAATATTGGCAAAACAAAGGACATGAGAGGGAGCTATCATGAAGCACCAATTCATACCAGTGACCACATTGCTAGTAGCTTTGGAGTTATTAAGAGGGGTGTCTGCACGATTGTGCTGAAAAGATGAAGTGGAATTGCAAGCTAAATTTATTAAGACAGCTATCCATCGTACTATATATAAATTTAATAAGGTTAAGTATCAATTTTAGTTCAGAAGTACAAGCAGAGGACCAATTTTGCCCTAGAAGTTTTTTTAGAGCAATGTCGCCCCGGAAGTCTCAAAACGTCGCAATGTTGCCCCCCGCTAGGACTTCATTAACAACCCTAATGGTCAACGTCAGTTGATCCCGTTATGCTGACATAGATTGTCTACATGGCATTTCTCTCTCTCTCTCTCTCATGGGTTAAGTAGCAATTTTGCCCTGGAAGTACATGCGCAGAAGCAATGTTGCCCTGAAAGTTTCTTTTTGGCTCAATGTTGCCTCGGAAGTCTAAAAACGTAACAACATTACCCTCTGTTAACAACCCTAACAGTCAAATGTCAATTGGTCTTATAATTAGGACAGGAGGTACTATAATTAAGTAGCTTATTTAGTTTTCTTAATTTCTCCAAAAAAAAAGTCAATATAATCTTATAATTATAATTATGACAGGAGGGAGTAGGAGTGGCAATTAGTTTTTATTTTTAAAAAAGTAAACACAGCCTACTCCTTTTTCCCTATAGCATCCTTCATCGCAGGTATTCCCCAATCAAACAATAATCACTCGCCTGCAGAATTTGTCTAGAAAAAATGTTTGAAACAAATCAAACAAAAAATAAGAATGAATTGCCCAAAAAAAAGTTCAAATGAGTACGTTGCAGGCAGTTCAAACTTTCAGATGTGGAGCTAGGCTAAGATATTCTCTACCTTTAAGTTTCAAAGACAAATTTGCTGTAATACAAAGAAAATTGGAAATAAAAAAGGAGGAAAAGAAGCAGATTTATAGATACACTCTTAATGACATAATCCATTGTGGGGGAACTAACGTTTGACCATTAGGGTTGTTAACAGAGGAGCAACATTGCTACGTTTTTAGACTTCCGGGGCAAAATTGCTACTTATTCCATAAAAAAAGTGACAAAGATGCCACATAGACAGTCCACATCAGCATAATGGAGTCAACTAACATTGACTGTTAGGGTTTTTAACAAACCTCTAATGGAGGGGCAACATTATATTGCTACGTCTTGAGACTTTTGAAGTGACATTACTTTTAAAAAAAAAACTTTCAAGACAAAATTGGTCCTCCGTGTGTACTTCCCAGGGGAAAAAATGGTCTTTAAAGCAATTTAATATTAGGGGGAATTACTTTAAGGGTCCAAACTAATGGATTTAATCACCCTTAAATTTGATGATAATTAAATAACCCGTAGGACAAGTTTTAGTCCAAAAAACAATAACAAATGTACATTACTCACCTATCATTTAGACTTTTTGTAATGCACTCGTTAATATTAATGATGGGATGGGAAATAGTAAATATATATGTTTTTAATGTTAAAGTTGAGAGGTAAATAAAACTCAGGAGGCTTTTCCATTTGAAGTCTGCAAATGATTTGTTAAAAAAAAAAAAAAAAATTTCTGCAAATGATTCAGTAATATCCCTAACTTTATTTTCCCCCTATTCTTACCAAGCAGACCAATGGCTAATGTTTGACATCAACATCAATCATTTCTTTTTTTTGGCCGGCAACTACATTAAAAATTGTTTGGTATAAGAAGGAAAAGAAACAGTCCCTCGACTGACTTATGTCCTCATCGAGTAGTTAATTTAATTAATTAATTAATATAGTCCCTCGACTGAGCTTAATCTTATTCTACACAATACCCTATTTTAAAGTTTCTTGCTTTTTTTCACCTCCATACTTTTTAACGTGTCGATCGATGAGGCGAAGATCCGGCGTTGATTCTTTTCTGAGATTTGTCCACTTCATATAAATCCATATCATCGTGGTTGCGTTTTCGGTGCTTGTTGAGTATATATATAAATGTTGTGTGTCTATGATTGTGTATGTATATATATTAGGGTTATTGGAGGTCTCCACTTTTCTGGGCACACAACGGCCCCATCAAAGGTGAAAGCTTATCCAGCCTTTATGGTGGCTGCTTTATCCCTCATATTTCATACCTCCCCCGTCACTATCTTCCTTCACTTCTTCTTTACTTTATAAGTAACCCTACCTCCTCAATTCCCTTTATATCCTCTCCCTCATCAAATTCACTAAGTTTCACCACCTACAAAAAGCACTCTTTCAAATTATATACACCACAACACCACCGGGCCAGTCATATTTACTTGATGATGTAACACATATGATACAGTTGCCCTTGTTTATTTACAAATCCAATGCTCAAGCTACTTCCACACACATATTAAGAGAACGTATTTTATAACTCAACGTCACATCATCATCCGTACTACATCTTTACTAAAAAAAATTGATAGCAAATATTCAATTAAATATATTTTATCTACTCTTGTTGAAAGGATCCCATTTTGGGCAAGGTACCTTGTTTAATTTGCTATCAAAATTTTCAATAAACACATAATACATGGAATTGAAGAAGTTTTTGTTTTTGGTTTTTGAAAATACTCGATGTTAAAATGTTGAGATATAAAAACTCCTCACTTGTGTACGAGGGTTTTTATTGAAGAGCTTGAGCTTGGTGAGAAAACACTTTAAAACATTTTATGGAGGAAACTTGGAAGAATTAAATGCAAACCCAATAAAGGACGACTAAATCAGCGTCAAACCTATATAGCCTGCCAGGGTGGTGCTGATTGATGACTTCAATACTCAAAGTCGAGATGATGATCAGTGCCGAACCCAACAGATTGATCCACTCCAAAATCCAAGTTATCCGACATCTTCAAGGGCTCCGAGAGCTCAAAGTCCTTCAAATCTGGCCACACATTAGGATCCGAGTTATCTGTTATTTCACTCACTGGTGTGTCCTCCTTGGGATATTCCTGCTTTATGGTTGGGGTTGGTGATGAGGCCTTTTGATCATCGTCTGGTGCCTTGTTATTAGATTGAGTCGGCCAGATATGATTCCCAATTACCAGAATCTGTGACCATTTCGGGAGCCTTGAGATTGTCCTTGCACGTGTGAACTCCAATGTAGATTGTCAGGAACATTTCCGGATTCTCCTCTATGCGCTGAACCTGTTTGACTGCGTTACACCCTTGGTCGTGCTTCCGAGTGCACCTAAAGTAACTCCTGCAAGTTCAATGCTTGAAAATAAGAATGTTTATTCATGGATATGATTTCAAAGCCCTATGAGCATAACAAGTTATACAACTGCTGGGATTTATTTTCGGCGCCTAGGTCTAAAGACACCACAATTAGTAAGTTGCGCAAAGTTTACAGAGTAGCTATTTAGCTGTTTGATGAGTTTCTACTTTAGTATATATGAATCAGAAGACAAGTTTTCAGTTGCGAAATCCCAAATATCTTGATGATGACATTTCTGAACATAGATGCATAGATGATAGGATCACCCTGATGACACCCTGTAGCTAGCAAATATATCTTTCCTCTTCGGAAGAGGAACTGTTGGTGCGATTTCTATATAAACACATCATATCGGCAGTAGTAACTAGTGTTTCACTTGCGCCATATAAAAGGAATAGAAATTAGGAGAAAATAGAAACCTGGGGAATTTAGAATTAAGGATCTTCTTCTGTCCATACTTTCTCCATTCGTATTCATCTTCCATAGTTTGGGAGATTTTGGTCCGTGTATCTGCTGCCTTCCTGCCACAAGTTACGGATCCCATGCACGTTACTACATATTCCGTGTAATGAGTAATGACACACACACATATATATATGACAAAACCACAGTTCTCATGACCATTCAGCACAGAAGCCCTACTTGAATCTCAATCTCGAAATACTCAGGCACTAGTCAAAATTAACCCACAGTACAGGAATTCACCCAAGCTCACAACTTCAATATTTTTCAAAATAATGAACAGCTTTGACCAAAACAATTTGGGCCGCGTCCGTACGTGCCCCAAATCCAAATCATGAGTAAGCGAAATCGCTCCCGAAACAAGTTTGGGAAGTGAAGAAATATGAGAGTGAAAGAGTAGATCGTGAGGGAATGGATTTTATACCTTCTTTTGTAGCAGCCTCGCCGATCCTTTGCGGGCGGCGGTGATCTCTTGCTGCTCTCGCCGGATTCGTCCGGCCTCCGGTCGTTGTAGGAAATCTCCAAAATCTCGCCGCCGGCTTCGGAGGAAGTGAGAACGGAAATACTTTGGATGAAGGATCTCAAAATTTTGGCGACAAGTTGTTGTGCAGAGGGAGTAGTCGGGTGAGGCCCAGAAGGGTTTTGAAACAAAAGTTTGAGCTGGGAAGCACACTCTTTGCCCTCAAACAGCTCTTTGATGATACTTTCCTTGTTTGCAGAGACATGTTCCGGGCACAGAGCTCTCATTTTAATTTCTGCGACTCGGTTCTAACTATTTGGCGCACAGTTTGTGTTGGTTTTGGGTTTGGAAATAGGGCAGCGGCATGAGTGGGAAGGAGAGAAGCAATGGAATGGATAATATGAGGAAGGAGCAGTGATGTGAAAGGAAGGGAGAAAAACAAGACAATTTTCCACACTATTATAAATCTTGATCAAAAGGAAGGGTATATGATAGTGGAAATAGAGGGTGAAAATGATTTAAATCAAAATATCTCAAATTTGTGAAGTGTTAGTTTTTTTTTTTTTTTGGGGTGTAAAATTTATTTTTGCCAGTACAACTTTTAATGCTTTTTGAAAAATTATTTCAGGTAACAACTCATCTTAAAAAAATATTTCAAAGTACCAACGGGTACTAAAAAGATAGTGAAAAAATATTACCTAAGTTATGATAAAATAGGGGTGTTTGGTAAGGTTATGATAAAACCTAGGTTTTGATGTCTAGGGGTGTTTGGCAAACTTTTGCCAAAACCTATGTTTTGGGCAGAATAGCTTCTAGGCAATTTTGGGGTGTTTGGCAAACTTTTGTCAAAACCTAGGTTTTGAAGTTATCCAAATACTATTAAAAATCTAAAAACTATTCTCTAAAAGCTATTTTCCAAAAATCATTTTTACCTCGTAAATTGTAAGAAGTTATTCTCCAAAAGCCATTTTTATTTCATAAATTATGAAAATCATTTTTCAAAAGCTACTCCCAAACTGATAATAACCTTCTCATTTAATACTAAGTTAAGACAAAGGAAAATGTAACTTTTGACTTTTCAGTGACAAATAGAAAGGGAGAATGCCTTATAGAATTTATTGCTTTTAATATATATATATATATATACACACACACACTCTAGACAAGTTTTCAATTTGTTTAAATGTTTTCTTAAAAAAAAATATTCCATCTACGTCTTTGTGGTATAGCGTACAAGCGATTTTACCCAATTTGTTCAGAATTAGTCGTTTTATTTTAAATATACTCTATTTCTCAATTTCTGATGAGAGGATAGATAGCGTATATTTTTTAAATTTATGGTATCCGTCGCAACAGTTTGTAGACAACCAAATGATGCAACTGACTATTCATGATAACGTGGAATTATTTTAAGTGGTTTATGTTATGGATCAATAATGTACATCTAAATATAAATCATATATACAATATTGACTAATAATCTTTTTATATAAAAAAGTTAGGTGACTTGAGTCTCAAAAGTCTAATAAAGTGGTTTACCTCCATAATCAAAGAATATTTGTAAATGTATTTATATATCATCTATAAACAAAGTTTTCACATGGGGAGCAATTATTTACTAATTTAACTCACTTTTGTCACTATAGTTGTTTTAAAAAAAAAAACATGATCCAAACAACATTATGTAATGGTGTCATCCTGTAGTCCTTGCACTGGTTTCCATTTTTTTGAGTTAATTTATTAAACAAAAATTAGAAAATGATATATATGAAACCATCAGTTGATCAAGAATTAGAAATCTAAGTAAAAGTCATATGGTGTAAAAACAAAAACGCACGTGCTGCAACCTACCAACATAAACATAACTAAAAACAAAATCTAAAATAAATAGATATAAAAATTTAACCTATACGCCTAGAAGACGGGTATCACTTCAGATATAAGCTAAAGTTTAAGTTTTATCTGAAATCATATATGCTATACCAACAAACCAATAAACACTTGTTAAAAGTTTCAAAGAATAGTGCGTATTATATTGAATACTCAACAATATAATATTGGTAAAACAAGGGACATGAGAGAGGGAGTTACCACGAAGCACCAACTCATACCAGTGACCACATTGCTAATAGCTTTGGAGTTATTAAAGGAGGTGTCGATGAAAAGATGCAGTGGAATTACAAGCCAAACTTATTAAGACAGCCAAACTTATTAAGGGGAATTACTTTAAGGTCTCAAACTAATGGATTTAATCACCCTTAAATTTGATAGTAATTAAAGAACACGTAGGACAAGTTTTCTTCCGAAAAAACAATAACAAATGTACACAATGATTAAGTAAAGCACTCGTTAAAACCTCACACTAATGCTCCCTTTGTTTTTTCCAAAACAATGATTAAGTAATCGCCACGACACCCTTCCTATAGATAGTGTGTAACTTTAATAGACTTTCTTTTACTGGTTCAAACCACACACAGAATACCCTATTTTAAAGTTTCTTGCTTTTTTTTTTCACCTCTATACTTTTTAACGTGTCGATCGATGAGGCGAAGATCCGTCTTTGATTATTTTCTGAGATTTGTCCGCTTCATCGTGGTTGCGTTTCCATCGCTTTTCATCCCCGCATCTAATTTGTTGGGTCCCTGAAGCAAACTTTAATTTGGAGACACACAAGAATAATCCACTTTCCTCATCACCCCCACTAATTAAAGCCTATTTTCCCGAATCGAAAACTAAATCTTTACTATTATGTCTTAATTAGGCACATTGAATTTGGATAAGAAGGGACAGAAAGAAGGATATATATATCTGTGATTGAAATTCTGAAAAAGTCGTATTTTGTTGAGTATATATATAAATGTTGTGTGTGTATTTGTATTTGTATATATATATTAGGGTTCTTGGAGGTCTCTACTTTTCTGGGCACACAACGGCCCCATCAAAGGTGAAAGCTTATCCAGCCTTTATGGTGGCTGCTTTATCCCTCATGTTTCATGTGCCTCCCCCATCACTATCTTCCTTCACTTCTTCTTTACTTTATAAGTAACCCTACCTCCTCAAATTATATACACAAAAGCACTCTTTCAAATTCACCAAGTTTCACCACCTACAAAAGCACTCTTTTAAATTATATACACAAAACCACCGGGCCAGTCATATTTACTTGATGATGTAACACATATGATACAGTTGCCCTTGTTTATTTACAAATCCAATGCTCAAGCTACTTCCACACACATATTAAGAGAACGTATTTTATAACTCAACGTCACATCATCATCCGTACTATATATTTACTAAAAAAATTGATAGCAAATATTCGATTAAATATATTTTATCTACTCTTGTTGAAAGGATCCCATTTTAGGCAAGTTATCTTGTTTAATTTGCTATCAAAATTTTCAATAAACACATAATACATGGAATTGAAGAAGTTTTTGTTTTTGGTTTTTGGAAACACTCGATGTTAAAATGTTGAGATATAAAAACTCCTCACTTGTGTACGAGAGTTTTTATTGAAGAGCTTGAGCTTGGTGACAAAACAATTAAAAACATTTTATGGAGGAAACTTGGAAGAATTAAATGCAAACCCAATAAAGGACTAAATCAGCGTCAAACCTATACAGCTTGCAAGGGTAGGTGGTGGTGATTGATGACCTCAATACTCAAAGTGGAAATGATGATCAGCGCCAAACCCGACAGATTGATCCACTCCAAAATCCAAGTCATCTGACATCTTCAAGGGCTCCGAAAGCTCAAAGTCCTTCCAATCTGGCCACAGATTAGGATCCGAGTTATCTGTTATTTCACTCACTGGTGTGTCCACCTTGGGATATTCCTGCTTTATGGTTGGGGTTGGTGATGATGAGGCCTTTTGATCATCGTGTGGTGCCTTGTTAGAATCAGTCGGCGCCAGATATGATTCCCAATTACCAGAATCTGTGACGACCATTTCGGGAGTCTTGAGGTTGTCCTTGCACGTGTGAACTCCAATGTAGATTGTCAGGAACATTTCCGGATTCTCCTCTCTGCGCTGAACCTGTTTGACTGCCTTACACCCTTGGTCGTGCTTCCGAGTGCACCTAAAGTAACTCCTGCAAGTTCAATAATGATTGGAAATAAGAATGTTCATTAATGGATATGATTTCAAAGCCCTATGAGCATAACAAGTTATACGACCGCTAGGATTTATTTTCGGCGCCTAGGTCTAAAGAAACCGCAATTAGTAAGTTGTGCAGAGTTTACAGACTATAGCTGTTTGATGAGTTTCTACTTTAGTATATATGAATCAGAAGACAAGTTTTCAGTAGCAAAATCCCAAATATCTTGATGATGATATTTCTAAACATGGGTGCATAGATGATAGGATCACCCTGACACCCTGTAGCTAGCAAATATATCTTTCCTCTTCGGAAGAGGAACTGTTGGTGCGATTTCTATAGTAACTAGTGTCTAACCTGCGCGATATAAAAGGAATAGAAATTAGGAGAAAATAGAAACCTGGGGAATTTAGAATTAAGGATCTTTTTTTGTCCGTACTTTCTCCATTCGTATTCATCTTCCATAGTTTGAGAGATTTTGGTCCGTGTATCTGCTGCCTTCCTGCCACAAGTTCGGATCCCATGCATGTTATTACATATTCCGTGTAACGGCAAATATATATATGACAAAACCACAGTTCTCATGACTATTCAGCACAGAAGCCCTACTTGAATCTGAATCTCGAAATACTCGGGCACTAGCCAAAATTAACCCACAGTACAGGAATTCACCCAACCACACAGCTTCAATCTTTTTCAACATAATGAATAGTTTTGACCAAAACAATTTGGGCCGTGTCCGTACGTGCCCCAAAACCCAAATCATCAATAAGCAAAATCGCTCACGAAACAAGTTTAGGAAGTGAACAAATATGAGAGTCAAAGAGTAGATCGTGAGGGAATGGACTTGATACCTTCTTTTGTAGCAGCCTCGCCGATCCTTTGCGGGCGGCGGTGATCTCTTCCTGCTCTCGCCGGATTCGTCCGGCCTCCCGTCATTGCAGGAAATCGCCAAAATCTCGCCGCCGGCTTCGGAGGAAGTGAGAACAGAAATACTTTGGGTGAAGGATCTCAAAATTTTGGCGACAAGTTGTTGTGCAGAGGGAGTAGTGGCGTTAGGCCCAGAAGGGTTTTGAAACAAAAGCTTGAGCTGGGAAGCACACTCCTTGCCCTCGACCAGCTCTTTGATGATACTTTCCCTGTTTGCAAGGACATGTTCGGGGCACAGAGCACTCATTTTAATTTCTGAGACTGGGTTCTAACTATTTGGCATACGGTCTGTGTTGGTTTTGATTTGGAAATAGGGTAGCGGCTGGCTGGGAAGGAGAGAAACAAAATATGACTATCAAAAAGCAACATATATATCTGATTCCCTTGCTCTGCATATAATAGAGAAAAACACGCGTGCCCGTTTACGGGCGATCTCCATCACTGCAGAAGCCTAGTGCAGCTTACAGAGGAGATAATCTCCATCATATTGTGCAGCTTTTTAAGCGATCAAGGGTCCTTCTTTTTTTTTTCTTTTTTTTCTTAATATATAAAAGTTTAGGTGAGGGTAGACACCGGTACACCATCAGGTCAGGGCATGGGTCCAGGTTCAAAGAGTGCTTACAGAGGTATTTGCATATCGTCCACTAATGAGTCCCTCATATCGATTAACGGGTATCGAACCTCCTTGGTGAAGACTAACACCTTCACCAACTCTGCCAATCTTATTGGCATCAGGGTTTATTTGTTTGAACTTAAAGATGCTAAACTAATTTAGAGATTTTCTTTAAAAAAAAAAACAGAATGTATTTTGTGTTTGGTTACACTAATAAAAACTTATTACTATTTTTTTTATAGTAGTTATAAAATTTAAACAAACATCACAAAATAGATTTTTTTTTTAAAAAAAATAGTGATTTTTAATTAAAAAAAAATTGAAGAAAAGGACCCTAATTCAATATAAAAAAAAGGGTACTTGAGGCTTATGAATATTGTTTTTATGTTATATTTTCATATATCTTAATATTATTACACACAATGTTAAATTTTAGTTCTATTAAAATGAACTAAAACGATCAAGATTCAATTCCTGATTATTTAATTTTTAGCAGCACTCTGGCTGTTCCAGTTATTTCCGATCGGCCATTATTAAAAGAAAAGAAAAGAATATTCCGCCACTCTAAATGTTTTTATGAATTTAAAATTTCCCTCTCCACTTTCAATCTTAATTGGCAAAAAGAATACAGATAATTGATAATCAATGATTCTATGCAATTCTCTGAGGCAAATTAATCATCGTGGAAGAAAATTATTAATTATCTTTTAAAACCATGAACTTACGAAATTATTAAAAAAAATATCATTTTTTTGAAAAAAAAATGAACAGAAATACGTACTCAGTTGGAAGATATCTTAGTTACAAATTACAGAAGATCAATTATATATTTTGAAAGCTCAATCATAAATTCTAAAATATTAGTTACAAATTAACTAACTTCAAACACTTGAGAAATTAACCCAATAATGTCTTTTAGGATTTAAGAAATTAATGCAATGTATAAAATTAATTGAGGATAAAATTAAATAGGCAAAAATATATTTATTAGTGAGAAAAACTCAAATAAAATCTTATAAAAAGGGGACAAGTGAATTCACAAAATGTGACCTTATAAATAGGGGTGGAGGGATTATATAAATTTAAAGGCTGTTGCTTGCATAAAAAAAAAAAAAAAGAATTTAAAGGCTGTTGCCATGAAGTTCATCAACCAAAATAGTAATTAAAGTTGCTAAAAAAAACCACTTTAGGTTCCTTGCCTCCTGTGCCTTTCTCATAATGGTATATATAGAGCGCATATAATTGTAGATTAATCTCTTAAATCTCACTCCATGATCATAGGCTTCAGGCGTAAATATAAAATTGAGAAAATTCTATTTAGGTCTCGGATAAGAGAAAATACAATAAAATGGTCCATTGAAATCTTAAAATTGTATTGAAATTTTATGAGGTTTTTTTACAATAAATTCTAATTCAGTTGACAAATCTATGGGCGTTCGTTGACAAGCCCAGAGGCATCTATTAACAAGTCCATAGGCGCTATACACAACTCTATGAGCGACAATTGAAATTTATTGTAAAAAAGTCTTATGGGACTTATATACAATTTTTCCTATAAAATAATCGTTAATTCACGCTCACTCGAATAATCGTTAATCCATTGGAGTTTTATGCTCCAATTTAACTTTTTGCAAATATATCATATATATACCCTATTTTCCTAAGGAGACAACCATATTTGAAGTACTATCGGGCACCTCTTTCAGTGGGGATTCGAACCTTTATTCGTCATCTTGTAAGGAACTAACCCCTTCCGCTAAATCTAACCCCCGTTTGTTCACATATCGGCCCTTATTTATTGTCGATCTATCTCTTAACTTTGTCCAATCATCATCTGCTTAAGCCCAAAAACTTTAAAATATTTTTACATTAGTTCCCTTCATATTTTGTGTGTCTATTTGAGTTAGCATTCAAGAAATACGTTCATGTACGAGACAAAACTTCGATCATGTACTTACCTCCACTGCTAGAAAAATTGAAAATAGTGACGGAATTTGCGACGGAAATAAATCCGTCGCAAATTTCCTCAGTTTTGCGACGGAATATGTATTCCGTTGCAAAATAAAAAAATTTGCGACGGAATACATATTCCGTCGCAAAATGGCGGCCAAGGAGGCCGCCATTTTCAGCCCACTTGCGACGGAATGCATATTCCGTCGCAAAATGGCGGCCTAAAGGGTCGCCGTTCGCTCCCTTTTGCGACGGAAAAGCTTTTCCGTCGCAAAAAGTTATTTATCTTTTTGCGACGGAATTGCTTTTCCGTCGCAAAAAGCGACTTTGCAACGGAAAAGCAATTCCGTCGCAAAGTCGGTTTTAACCCCCCCCCCCAACAGCCCATGTAGCTTCGTCTTCCTCAGTTTTTTCCCCCAGCTCCGCCGGCACCTCGACCCTCCCCCCCAGCTCCGCCGCCCCCTCAAGCCTCCCCCCAACTCCCCAACCCGACCCCAGATCCGGTGCCCCCAGCTCCCCCCTCCCCTCCCCTCCCCTCGCCCCTAGCTCCCCAACTCCTAACCCCAAGCTCCACCGGCCCTTCCCTATCCCCAAGCTCCGCCGGCCTTCCCCTCACCCCCAGCTCCGCCGGCAGTTCCCCTCCCCCCCAGCTCCCCCCTCCCCCATCGCCCCCAGCTCCCCCCGCCCCCAGCTCCCCACTCCCCCTTCGCCCCCAGCTCGTCCGGCAGCAGGTTGTGGGTTTTTTTTTAAAAAAAAAAATTCAGCTATATATTTTGTTTTTTTTTTTCTATTTGACACTATTAAACACAATTATCTTATCTGCCATTTTGTGTATTTTTGTGCTCCGGTCAGTGATTTTCTGGGAGTATCTCCACCTCCTCTTCCCTTACTAGTTACCGTCTGCACCTCTATTCCAAGTAAGCTTCCTCTCTTATTTCTTTTGGTTGCACTACCGTTTTTTTTATATATATTATTTTCTTGAGTATTATTTTTATTTGTAATAAAATGATATGAAAAATATTATTAGTTCTCCTGAGTGAAATTTCTACATGACATATCTTTTTTAATATTTTGTGTTATTTCTTTACTGTTGATTAAATTATTTATCATTGGTTATGAATGTTGATTTGTGAGTATTTGTAAGAATATTAATGTTGCATTATTTTTATAGTCTCTTTTGTATGATGAAAAAATTGTGTGTTAAAATAATGATATTATTCATTACTTGTTATTATTGTACATAGTAGAAATATGTATGTTGGCAGAAGATTATCAATTACATGAGTTTATTTATTTATTTTTAGTTGCAACTTTGGCTGAATCTATTAATTACATGAAGATCTTGATGTTCAATGTGTCTATTAATTTGGATTATACTTATAGTTTTTCGTTCTCTTTTATAGGGATATATGTTTTTTTTTTTTGTTAGAGAATATTTTTTCTTGTTCCATATATAATGGTCTTTTTTCTTATCATTTTTAATTTCACTTATATTTTATTCTAAGTACATTAAATATACCATATGACCTCTTATATTCCACACTTAGAAGCAAATTTTCTCCTATAGTTTCCTACATATCTGATAATTATATATAGATTGTTACACTATTGTTCATCAATAAGGGGAAAAAAAATTCTAAAAATTGGTTTTTGTTTGTTGAATATAATCATGAAATTTTCTTTCATTATTTTCACTTGATGATTTTTTACCAAAATTATTTTCTAACTTATTAAATCTCTCAAATTTGGCTTATTACCAAAATATCTTAAGGGGATTGAGATCTTAAATTTGAAAAACAAAATATTTGATAATACGTACAAGATAACTACGTTCATGAAGAGGGTCTATCTTCTTGGATTGAAACCTATTCGAGACAAAACTCACTACAGTATAAAAGTGACTACTATAATTAAACTTGCCATATTTTACACTTATCATAATATCTATAGGCAGTAAAAGACAATCCCTTTTAGGCTAATACTATAAAACAATAATAGCCACTATAATATATATATATATATATATATATATATATATATATATATATATATATATATATATATATATATATAAGCTAAGGAATAAACAAACACATATGAAACAGAACAATTGTAAATCCTAATGGTAGAGAACCCTAAAGCCAACTCCCACGTGTGCAAACATCGCGATCAGTGACAATGCATATATAATTATGCATTGAATTTGGCTGGCTTGGATATTTATTCTCATCTTTGGAAATTGTCCAACAAGATCCACGAGTTTTGAAAATAGGAACAAAACAAAGACTTCATTTACAAACATATAATCCAAATTCTTTCAAGGTCTCCAACTAACACTTTCTAAGTAAATAAATTATTGCAACAAGTTTAATCCCAATAGGTGGGGCTCAGTTGCATGGGTTGTGCGCTGTTATTATGCTATATTATCAATAACCAACTATTTGGATAAACTGTTAATCAATAATTTTATTAAGTGTTCTCTTTGGTTTTTCTCTACCACTTTTTAGAAGACTCCATAGACTATTTAATCTATCATCCTCAATGGCATATTCCATGATCTTTTTTGTTTTCTCTGAACCATCTTAAACATAAATTAATTAACTACTGTAGTAAGAAAAAAGGACGATATTTTTTTAAAAGGCTTTGACACATAAATCAAGAAATATAACTACAGTATTTTTCAAAATTTCTAGAGAGGTGTAACATAAACTCACGCTTAAATGAAAAAAGTAGCAAAAGATAGCAATAAACATTAGAAGGCGTAAATATGAAAATTGAAAAAAAAAAGAGGGTAAATTTTAAAAATATCTTATAAACATTAGTAAAAATAGCAGTAAAAATTATTCGCTTAGGAATTCTTTTTAAAAATATCTTATAAATATTACTAAAAAAGTATACATGGAAAAAAAAACCAATTGCATTTTAAAATTTCAAATCAATGATTTTTTTCATTAAAATAATTTGTAAATTGATAAATTTTATATTAAATACTTATTCTGTTGAATTGACCACTTTTATATATTTGTGACATGTTGAGATGTTAATTAAGTTAGTAACTGAACTAGCTAGGAAATATGGATGGCAACCATGATAGAAGTTGGATGTACAATCGCCTAACTGAGAGAAGAGAACTAACTCTAGCATTCTTGGCGGGTTTGCAAAAGTTCATCAATTTTGCTCTGGCACATTCAACTAATTCAAGTAGGGAGATCAGATGTCCGTGTGTCAAATGTAGGTGTATAAGATTTGAAGATTTTGAGGAGGTCAAAATCCATTTGTGTAGAAGGGGATTCATGAAGGATTATGAGTGTTGGGAATATCATGGCGAAGTCCGACCGACACCGACACCTAGTGGTTATTACGGGGACAGTAGTCATCGAGACAACCTTAATCAATATGAGCAGTTGGTTATGGACACTGCGAGACCGTCGATCAGCCGATATTTCGATCCTGTTACTCATGCTGAACCGTCATACATGGGAGAGGAGACCGATACACATGTTCAACCATCATACATGGGAGAGGATCCTCATCCGGAAGCCGATAGGTTCTATAAAATGCTTCAAGAAGCGCAACGTCCGTTATAGGAAGGTTGTGAACACTTTGAAAATAGTGAATATTCATCGCTATCGGCTACCCTAGCAACACTAAGCTTGAAGACTGATCACCATATGAGTGAGAGGAATTACAACGAAATGATGCAGATCATAAGCAAGGTTGTTCCCAACGACAGTAATTTGCCGAAGGATTTTTACCAAGCAAAAAAAAAAGGTGAAAGAGCTTGGGTTTGGATGTGAAAAAATTCATTGCTGCCCTAGGGGATGTATGTTGTATTACAAGGATGATGCTGAGCTGACCAATTGTAGATTCTGTGAACATGACAGATATAAAGTTGTGAGGAAAGGAAGGAAAATGACCCATCAAGTGTTAAGCAAGATGCACTACTTTCCTCTGGTGCCCAGACTTCAGAGATTGTATGCATCAGAACAAACAGCTGCTCACATGAGATGGCATCGGGAGCATCACAGGGATGAAAATTTTGTGACGCATCCTTCGGATGCCGAAGCTTGGCGTAAATTTGACGAGGTGAATCCTTTCTTTGCTATGGATCCCCGTAATGTCCGTCTTGGTCTATGTTCGGATGGGTTCGCTCCTTTTGATAAAACGGGCAGGAATTATTCCTGTTGACCTGTCATTATGACACCGTACAACCTCCCACCTTCTATGTGCATGAGAAGAGAGTTTTTGTTCCTGAACGCGTTAATCCCTGGGCCATCCAACCCAAAAAAGAAGATAGACGTGTACCTCAGGCCTTTGATAGACGAGTTGAAGATGTTGTGGAGTGAAGGGGTTCTTACGTATGATATATCATTGAGTCAGAATTTCACAATGCGTGCTGCCTTAATGTGGATGATAAATGATTTCCCTGCATATGGGATGTTGAGTGGCTGGAAAACGTCGGGAAAGCTTGCATACCCGATATGTCTTAAACAGAATACGGGTTATAGCTTGCAACACAGTCACAAGGTCTATTGGTTTGACAGGCACCGGTGATTCCTACCCCCGATCATCCGTACAGGACAAATAGAAAAGACTTCACGCGGAATGTTGTCGAACGAGCAGATCAACCTCTTCGTTTAAGTGGCCAAGAAATATGGGATAGGGTCAAGTACATTCCAAGTGTCGAAGAGGGGGCTGCTTCCAGTGAACCTGAGGGATATGGTGTTGATCATCATTGGAACAAACGCAGCATCTTCTGGGAACTACCATATTGGAAAGATCAACTATTAAGACACAACCTCAATGTCATGCATATTGAGCGGAATGTGTTTGACAATATTCTGTACACCGTGATGGATACCAAGGGCAAGACAAAGGACACAGCCAACGCAAGACTGGACATACAAGAGATTTGCAGAAGGCCTGCTTTGCATTTGGTGCAGGATGCCAGGGGACAGATTTCCAAACCTAAAGCACCGTACACATTAAACAAACAGCAGAATTTAGAATTATTGCAATGGGTAAAAGAATTGAAACTCTCAGACAGTTATGCGTCAAACTTGAAAAGATGTGTCAACATGCACGAGGGGAAGTTCTTCGGGATGAAGAGTCATGATTGTCATGTTTTTTTCCAGAGATTGTTGCCTTGGGCCTTCAAAGCACTACCGAAGGAAATATGGTCTATTCTAACGGACTTTTTCGTGTTCTTTAGAGAAATTTGTGCTTCAGAGCTTAATGTTGAAAAGTTACGGCTCCTGCAGGCGAGTATGCCCATAACGCTATGCAAGTTAGAGACGGTGTTTCCTCCTACCTTTTTTGACTCAATGGAACATTTGCCCGTTCACTTGGCTTACGAAGCAAGGGTAGGAGGCCCACAACAATATAGATGGATGTATCCGTTTGAGAGGTAATATATATGTCTTTCGATCTGTTATTAATTGAAAAACATGGTACCTTAGTTTATAAATATCCTATGATATTCCATTGTAGGTTTTTACGCACACTTAAGCAGAAGATAAAAAATCCAACCCACGTTGAAGGATCTATCGTTGAAGCATATCTAGTCGAAGAGGCCACTAAATTTTCGTCATACTATCATCCCCCTGAAATGATGTCAAGATGGAGAAGGGTACCTCGCAACGATGCCGGTGATACAAGGGATCAAAAATCAATATTTAATTATCCAGGGCGAGTCGTGGGAAAACATTGGAAATCAACTCTTGACGGAAGAGATAAGCAAGTAGCGGAGTGGTACATTCTAAACAACTGTGAAGAGGTCGCCGAGTACTTAAAGTAAGATTTTTGTTTTTCCATTTTACTATTACGATAAGTATTAAAGTATTAACTTCATATATATATATATCTCTTTTTGCAGTTACTTTTCTAATTGGGTCCGATCGGAAAATCCTTCAATGTCGATGTCCCAGGTTGATCAATTCACGAACTCTGAGTTTCCAAAATGGTTTCGAACCTATTTCGCGAAACATCGAGAAGATCCCAATGAAGTTGCGTGGAGTTTATCTTATGGAGCTCCAATTAGTGTTACTCAATGCAGCAAATATATAATCAATGGGTATCGGTTTTCAACTGTTGACACGGATGCAGGTACACAATGTTGCAATTACGGTGTATGTTGTCGAGGTGACCAAGTTGACGGGGTGGAGACTGTCTACTACGGGAATTTACGTGACATAATTCAATTGAAATATCCGTGGGACAATGTGGTGACCCTTTTTAAGTGTGAGTGGTTTGATAACAGTCCGCGTGGGACAAAAATGGACAAGCATGGAAATATTGAGATCCACTGGACAAGGAGATGTGCGGTTGGTTATGACCCATTCATCCTTGCTCAACAGGCAGAACAAGTTTACTATACATTATATCCCACATCCTGTCAAGGGTGGAGGGGGGGTTATTAAAACCAAAGCATGAAATATCATACCGAAGTCGAAAGAGTCGAATTCAAATGACGGTATGGCCGAACCGTTCCAAGCTGATGTGGAACATCTACTGCCCATAAACATCGAAGACAACGAAATACCAAGCAATCTCTTTGATTCTGCTGCGGATTTAGAATTGATTCCTATACAAATTGACGATGAGGAATCAGACGATGAGGCAGAATTGATTTACTCTGACAGTGAATCTGAGTTCGACGACTATGAGACTTCAGAGGAAGACGGGCAAGCAGAAGTCGATGAACAGGAATCGTCCGGTTGAGATTTGTTAGTTCTTTGTTTTTGACAATCTGTTATACTACATACTTTGTTACTTCACTACTGTAATCAACCCTAAATATCTTTGTAGTTTTTTTTTTAATTCTTTGACCTAATGTCTATAAGTGTTTAGAGATGGAGCATCAAGGAGGATCTTCAGGTAGTGGGCGTGGTGGTGGTTGATCCCGGCCCCGTCCTATCAGAGGGGGTAGGCCGTCCTCATCTAACCCTTCTGTAGGCAGAGGGCGGGGCGGTGCCCCAGAGGTGCCACCGTTTAACATGGCATCGTCACCGTCGGGCTATTTGGCATCTTCACCGTCGCTGTATACGTCGTCGTCGCCTTCTACCCCCACTGATCCGCAGCAAATGGGACAACAGGTTTACTAGCCTAATTCTGATTGATTTACATATGTTTAGTTTCATGAAACCATCTATGTACAAACATCTTTAATATTTCACATTCCTTGCTTAGCACACCCCGTCGCCTCAAAGCCACGTCGGGGAAGAAGGTAGTTCCTCCAATACACCGATCTGGGGCACAACAGATCCTGAGACAGGGATGCTTTGGATCTGTCCTGACAACGAGTAGTAAGTCATGCCAAGTTACCAGTAATGTTACTAATCCCTTCTCTAATTGGTTTGTATGCTAATAATATTTGCATGATGTCCTCTGTCTTTAGCTTTGTGCCTCATGATCCGGTGATGGCTTTCATCTCGGACCAATTATTCCGTAACTACAATCAAGCTTGGACCAGCTGGACAGCGATTCCTACGGAAAATCGAGATGCTTGGTTCGATGAGTTTATGGTAAGTTATTTGTTTATGGTTATTAATTAAGTACTTTTACAAATTACCGCACTAATTGTTCGTTGTTGATTTTCAGAGGAAGCATATGTCGTTGCCTGAACATCGTGAAGCTCTGAGAAAAGCTTATAACGCCAGGGCAGCCCGGTGGTTGTCTCAAAGGCTTTATAACTTGAGAGAGGGAAGAGGTAGGAGAAATTGGCTTCCACAGGACACTGCAAACGAATTACTTGACAATTGGGCCACCAATGAAAAGTTTCAGGAGAAGCGTGCGAAAAATAAGCAAAATAG
Source organism: Acacia crassicarpa (assembly GCA_034222035.1). Taxonomy (NCBI): domain Eukaryota; kingdom Viridiplantae; phylum Streptophyta; class Magnoliopsida; order Fabales; family Fabaceae; genus Acacia; species Acacia crassicarpa. The sequence continues at coordinate 1,524,541 of JAWXYG010000004.1, forward strand.
GGCCAAAATAGAAGGCCCTTCATATGTTGGCGGCTCTATTCCGATGACTGAGTGGAGACAGAAACTTGTGAGTACACGTTATTTTCTATTTAGGTATTCAATATATTGTACTTTGAAGTAATTAACTATGATCATCATTTGTGTTTGCAAGCAGAGACTGGGGTTCCTCCAGAGTCGGTAGGTTGGGCTGCCTTTGAGCGGACCCATTCCCGGCAGTCTCAAGGAAGTGATGAGAGGGAATGGATTAACTCAAGGGCCCACACAGTAGCGGTTAGACATTTATTGCATTTATTACTTGTTTTATACACTACAATATTTATTTCATTTTACATGTCTTATTTGTTATGTATTTTTGTCTTTGTAGGAAAATTATACGAAGCTGTCGCAGGAGAGAGACTCACAGCGTGAGACTAACCCCTTATCCTCTGTGTCCGATAATGATAGTCTGTTCTTTGAGGCTGCAGGTGAATTTGACAAGAAAGGGAGAGTCTTTGGATATGGTGCCGCTGCTAGCCGACTGAAGCCAACAAAACGCTCCTCATCCGGCATTGAAGATGTTTCTGCAGGTAAACGTATTTGATATTGATAATTTCCATTCTCTTGTCCATTCAAATGAAGTCCAAATAATAAATGTACTTGATATTGTTTTTGCATATGAGATGAAGAAGATGAAGGCTTTGACAGCACAGATGACTCAGGAACAGGAGCGGATGCTTGAAGAGCAAGAGAAGATGAGGCAGATGATGATTCAGGAACGAGAGATGATGGAGGAGCGGATGGCTAAGCAACGAGAGATGATGCAGGAGCAGATGAGGCGGATGCAAGAGGAGATGATGAGGCAGATGCAGCTTCAACTCAAGTCCCTAATGAACAAGTGTTCGGGGTCGGCTCCTGGTGATGATGACCATGCTGGTGATGATGATGATGATCACAATGCTGCTGTTTAGACTACTGTTTAGAATTTGCCCTTTGTAACATTGTTAGACTACTTTTTAGTATTTGGTATTTGTTAGATTACTCTTAATGTGCGCTCCTTATAATTATTATTATATCCATGAATCACTATTTTTTGTACTCAATTTTTTAAAATTAAAAAACAAAAATTTAAAAATAATTATTTGTTTTGCTAAGAAATTGTTTCTGTAGCAAACGATCAAATATGGGGAAATTTGTAAAATTTCAAGTTTGCTATGGAAAAATAAAAATAAAATAAAATAAGGAAATAAATAAATAAATAAATAAATAAAAAAGAATTTGCTACGGAAAATATTCCGTAGCAAATTTGCTACGGAAAATATTCCGTAGCAATTTTGCGACGGAAGGGAAATTCCGTCGCAAATTGCGACGGATTTTCCTTATCCGTCGCAAATTGCTACGAAGGATTTTGCTACGAAAAAAATTCCGTAGCAAAATAATTTTGCTACGGAAAATCCATATTTTTCCGTAGCAAAATCCAAAATTTTTTACAGTGCTCGTACATTGTAAATCATGATAAAAAAAATAGCTTCTACCACTAACTCAAAAAGACTTACAGTGAATCTCGAAATGTTGATCAACAATATATATATTTTCATTATACATATATAACTTAATGATTTCATGTTCATTGCGGGATCATGTGTGTGCATGCAGTAGCTTTCATTTTTAATATAAGAATTAGCTTATAGAACAGTTTACAGGTGGTGTTGATATTGTTTATGGCCAAAACCAAATCTCAATAATATTTGCTTTTCCTCTCCGTCCGTCCACTAAGATCGTTGCACGTGGAAAATTAGTGTGGGATGCACAGTGCTAAAATTAACAGTACATGTTTGTATTTAAGATGCTGTATGTATGTAGTACATATACGTGAGCAGATGCATACGCTTGAACAGTAGCTTCGAAGATGACGGGAGAGTGTCGGCTCTCCCTCTCTGTAAATAATAATACAAGCTAGATCCTCATAAATGAAACCAAACATATCTTTTTCTTTTTATTAAAACCAAACATCATTTTAATCCATACTCATCACTTTCCTACAGAGCCTATTAGGTCATTTTGTCCCCCCTAGGTTTATTTTATTGAACACTTTGTATAATAATCGTATTGCTATCTTTAGAGCATCATTGCGCGTCTGCTTGTGCAGAATAATAGAGTTATCTGTTGGTATAAATAATGTAATTTACTGTCATTAGGATTCTCCCTACCCCCACAAGAGGTTGTGTCACTACCTTACCTGTATTCATTTCTCTGTCTCTCTGACTCTCATGACGACAATGACTTATTATCATAATATCATCATCATCATGTCTCTTTTGAATTTTTCGTTTTTTAGCTCTCAAATAGATTCTCAAACAAAACGGGGAAAAAAAAAATCCTTTTTTTTAATAGTATATATCTAATAATCCAATGGACATCCTCAAGCTACAAGTCCTTTTTGGTCTTTACAGATCACAGTTAGTTTTCGTTTCTTTATATCTCTCACTTCCCTCTCCTGTGCAGGCTCCGGCGGAGATTTTTATAAAAGCATACTAGAATTAGGGTTTCTTCTGGCAGATTGACTTTTGAGGTTCTTCTTTCAGACATGTTCAACTTCCAGGCATATCCTTTTCTTCCAGCTCCACAAGCCCTAATTAATTGGGAAGCTCCGGCTTACTTAAGCCGGAGAATATCGGAGATCTGTTTTCTCTTCTCTTTCCAGAACTCTTAATTAGTTCATCATTTACCAATGTATGTATATATATGTGTCCGATGTTTGTAGCTAATATTAATATATCATCCTTCATCTTCTGGCATTTCTTCACAGAAGTAGGGTTTCCTTTGCTTGGTCAAAAGTGTTCTTGAGCCTTTCATATATTTTGCTTCTTGGAGCACCCATATAATTATGAGACGGTTAATTGTTCAGGAAAGCCGTAGTTTAAATGTTTTGTGAAGTCTTAAACTTACATTATGTATTAGTATGCTTAACTTTATCAGTTATATATATATCTGGCTGGCTGATCGTTACAATATGTTTTGGCTGGTACGCCGGCCTTCCAGTCTTCCTCTCCTCTTTCTTGTTTCAATGTTTCTTTTATTTATACCTCTTCTAGTTTTTGTTGTATAATATTTTCATGCTTAATTACAAGCGGTAGTTCTTGCAAATCTTACTTTGACTGGCTACTTCTTATTTCTGGAAGCTCTTCTTTAGGCTAATTAATTAATTGGCTAGTAGTTTTATAACAACGCATGTTCATACCAGGCCGAGAGTAATGTTTAAAGCCATCGTTTTCGCATAATTAATATCTTTAACTAGTTGTGACAAAAAATCCATCTTCGATCATCTTATTTCCATAAAATCCTTCCTTAAACGTTCCTAATTTTCTGGCTTGAAGTTAATTAATGCTCAGCTGACTTTTCATACAAGAGAAAAAATGCCTGTAAGATTATTATTTAAGCCTTATCGATCAATTGACTTGGTAAATTACAATTGTTTGAATTTATCATATCATCTCTAGCTCTGACTTGAGATTAGCTTATATGTTGACAGGTTAATGAGAAGGGAAAAGTAGGAGCTTCCTTCAGCCCAGCCATGGATGAAGAATGAAGGGTTGCTGAAGTAACTGCTGAGTCATTCACACACATACTCAGTAGGGATCAAACGGCCTCGTTTTGGTACTGAGATTGTGAGAATGAAGCAGCAGATATTTTGCTTCCCTCTTTCTCTGTGCTTGGACTGAAGGGAGCTCCTCCTTCTTCTTTGTCTTCCTCTTCTCATCCCAAATCGCCATAGGCACAAGAAAAGCTTTCGTAGACAGACACTGCAACTACTTTGCAACTTGTAAGTATTATTGACCACTATATGTGCCCAATATCTAGCAATTCATTATGTAGCTTTATAATATATTCTTGTTGTCTTCTTTTTTAAAAAATTAATTATTTTAATTTGCTTATTATTTATAATTCAAAGTTAGACGTTAAAGTTTCATCACAGTATAACTATACACACTAAATGTATTATCTCTGTATATTTATTAAAATGAATTATACTATTATTTGAGGGTAATTAAAAATAAACAGTGTAATCTATGTATAGATTTTATGCTGAGATTTTCTGTTGATTTATATCGATAAAGAGAAATTTTATCTCACATGTGCTGTATCATGTATGTACCGTGTGTAGGGTTTAATTAATAAATTAAGAATAACAAGTTAAAAAATTAAATTAGAATATTCTTTGCAAGGGGGTTATATATATATATATATATGAACCATGATGAAGAACCACTGATACATGTATGAACAGCTTCAAAAGTGAAAAATGAAGATGATGATTAGTAGAAAAATTTTGCGTCGTAATTTGCAACTCAGGAAGCTGGGCGGCCGACGCAACTAGGCTGCAGGTAGCTGCTAGTGCTACAATAGGCGCTTTTACCTTTTCCGCTGATTTATACACTTTTTCTTGGGCTCTTGCATGTTTAATTTTGGTCTGTCTACACCACTATTTGTGTCAAATGTCCAGCACTACGAGTATTTGTATCAAATTCATTTGGCCTTAACTTCTGGTTCTGCCAAACCTGTGTGTACTGTTTTTTGCAGATCTCTATTTCGCCGACTAAACGATCACCAACGTATGTTTTGGACTTTATTTTCTACTCAAAATATGTGAGCCATTTGTCGCGCGTATTCAATATGATTATGATGATGATGAGCAGACAAGTTGAAGCAGGTCCTTGTAGAATCAGATCTCAGTTCATATATATAGACACACAAGAGGGGCACGCACTCAAAACTGAACCTTAGCTCATTTTCTTTCATTTTCCGAGGCATGTTACTTAAAATAAGTGGAGATATCCACATGCGCTCTCCTCAGTTCCATGTATATATTGAGTTGCAGGTTAATTATTAGTTAGTTCGTACTCCCTCCCTTCCTTTTTTCATAAGGAATAAAAACCTACTTTCACAAATCAATATCAAGAAAGTAAGTTAATTTAGTTAGAAGCTACGTACGTTCTAAATACTTAAAGTGTTCTCAATGAAACTAACTAAAGTGGTTCATTTATTACTGATAGAACATTTATCTCCTTTTTGATAAAGGTATGAGTAAAAAATTACGATAAATATCCATAAATAAAAACAAATTGTTCTTTATAAAAGGAAAGGAAATTAAAGGAGGCTATTTCTCAAAAAGTTGTCCTAGGCTTTCAACAGACACCACCTCGAGAAGTTGGAGCTGCACAACTTTCACTGACGTTGAATATGGGTTCTCACCCAACAATGTATGATTCTATCTTCTTTTGCGTACCTTAAAATATGATATGGCCTTGAAACAAGTGGTGCCTATCGGTACTGACAAATCAAATCCGGATATACTCTGGATAAAGCACAAGTTCCCATTCTCTTCAAGTGGGATTCTGAATTCGTGCCTCCGTGCAACTGTGTATGCATAGAAAGTCCCCCCTCAAAAGAAGTGGAAAATGCAACAACCACATAATTAAAATAAACTCAAATATCCAGATATGATAAATATAATGTTCGCTGTTCAGGTATAGCATGGAGAGAAATAGAGATTCAAGTTGCAATTAATTAATAAATTTGCACGTCCGATCCAACTAAGAATGTGTACGTTTTGTGGCAAAAAAACTAAGGATATATATTATATGTAGGTCGAAAATGGAGAGGTGCAGACTAATTAAATGCAGAAAGTATTGATAGCTTCCCCTCCCATGTCATGTGAATGAATTTTATATATATATATATATATATATATATATATATATATATATATATATATTTATATTGGAATCTGCAGGTTTATGGTTGCTTTGCCGCCACACAAAAGGTAATCAATATATATCGGAGCATATATTATGGTACTCCTCCGATTTTAAATATATGATATTATAATATTATATTATATTCTTTGAATATTTTTATTTTAAATGTTAATCGGAGATATAGTTGTTATGATACACTCCGTTAAACCACTAATGATACTAGCATGTATATATGCCTCTAATCGATCTGCTGATGAAAGGTGTGCAATTCATTCTCATTTTATTATTTTACATAATACCATACCAGAGTATGTGGTCTCCTGATATCCAAATTGTGTCAGACGAGATGATGAAAAGCTTAGGTAGCGGAAACCATTAAAGTACAATCATTGTGGGAAGCTTAGACACATCAAAGATTCATATTGGGTCCGTTTGGCAGGACTTATTTTCCAGCGTTAATGAACAAAAAAACCAGTGGCTGAAAAGCTACTGGACCCAATATAAAAAAAGCCCAAGATGGGATGTTTGGACTGGGCATTGCGTTAGATGGGATGTTTCCATTTTTCCTATCGCTACCGTAATTAATGAACGCTCCGACCCCAAGCTTTTTTCTTGTCGCTACTGTGCTATTGCACGGAGTCTTCTTCCTCCACCCCTCCAGGATCTAGCCCGTGTCCAGCCTCCATGTTGATGCCATCTCCTCTTCTGCGTCACAATTTTGTCTCGCTATATTTCGTTGATGCCATCTCTTCTTCCTTTCGTTGGGACGAGTTCACGCAGGGAGAGGCATGTGCAAATTTCCCTTGCTTTCTGAGGTTTGTGCTATTCTCCGCTTCTTGTGTTCTCTGAAGGGTGCTTGGGTTGCGAAATTCGTATTTGTCTTCAATTCTTTGATCTTTGTTGGGTTTCTAATTCCTAGCCGGTGAGTTGGATTGGATATGAGCGTTTCGAGAATTTGCTAGTGGTTTACATTGTTGAAGAAGTTCTGCAGTTTTAGACTGCTGCAAGCATGATTGCCTTTTCGATAAACAGCTGCAAATTGCTCTTCCATTTTCAGAATTTCTAGGTAAGTTTATAGGCTTCTTCGGGTAGTTGAGACTTGAGAGAGGATTAGAGAGAAAAGGGGTAGATTTAAGGGTTGAAGAAAACAGAATAATGGGGTGTTAAATTAGGGGTGAGATCCATTCTCAATATGATTCTAATAATGGGGTGTTAAATTAGGGGTATTATTATTTATTAACTTTTTTAATAATCATTTAACTTTTTTCCAAGTTAAAATTTTTATTATCTTAATATATACAACTAATAAGTATAGTAGTACTCAATATGATTCATGCCCTTTTCAGTTATTTTCTATCTTAACTGACTTTTCAAATAACAATCCAAGCACTCATCAGTTAAGAAAAAAGCTACTTCTGCAAAAAGCCACACTGACAATCCAAACACAACTCACCATTTACAACTTGACTTTTTTCCTACCGGGCTTAAAAAAAAGTCAGATAGCTTTTAAACCACCGCTCCTACCGCCAACCCAAACGGACCCATTATGAAATCATATGTTATTTACTACAAGACTTCAAAAAGGGAGGACATGACAAAAGAGAATTGAGGCAAGGTTCAAGAGCAACACAGGTGGTAAGCACCAATGAAAGCCCCATTCCTAGTCTCATGCCCAAACAGTATGATCATCTGGTACAATATCTCAACAAAAAATATAATCCCCTAAATCTTTGAAGAGATCAATTGGTCAGGTATCCTTCAATTATCATTCTGTGATTCAAATAAAAGATTTTCTACCTCACGTAAAGCTTATCTTTTGGCCATCAAATCATATGATAAGCCCAAGACCTTTCAACAAACATGTGAAACACGCTCATTGGAGTGAGGCTATATATGCAAAAGGAAATACATGTACTTGAAGCCAATGGGATTTGGCCACTTTAACATCTTCTACTAGAGAAACATCTTATTGACTCTAAATAGGTTTACAAAAACAAATTCAAACCAACTGGAGGGTTGCATTCTCATAAAGTGCAATTACTCAAGAAGAAGGTATAGATCTTCATGAAACTTCTTCCCCAACTACAAAACTTGTTACTATTCAAACCTTACTGGCTATAGTAATCAAATGAGGACTTACAGTTCACCAGTTGGATGTTAATAATATAATCCTCCATGGTGATTTTCATGAGGAGGTTTATATGAAAATGCCTAAAGGCTTTGCTCCAAAAGGAGAGACACATATTTGTAGACTGAGGAAGTCTCTATATGGGTTTCGTTAAGCCTAAAAAAATTGGAGTGAAAAGTTGACTGGCTCGTTGACAAGTTTAGGTTTCAAGAAATCCCAAGCAAATTACCCTTTATTCATTTATCTACGTGCTGACATATACACTATGACCTTGATCTATGTTGATGATGTCATTCTCGCCAACACTAGCGATGACCATATAAGCCATATAAAGCAAGTTCTTCAAAATTGATTCACCATCAAGGATATCGAACCCTTTAGTATTTCTTGGGCATTGAAGTGGCTTTATCCCTCAAGGGCATGGTACTTAGCCAATGCTAATATGTCTTGGACATCTTGAAAGAAATAAGAATTATAGGGTGTAGGCCCGCAAGTTTCCCATGGAGCAGAGCTATTATCTGTTATCTTAATAGTATTGAGGGTGATCCACATCCAAACCTAGGGAGCTATCAAAGATTGGTTGGCCAACTCTTGTAGCTCACAGTCACAAGGCTGGATCTCACATATGCAGTGAATATTTTTAATCAATTTGTAGTTGATCCCACATGCATGCAGCAAAACATGTCCTTCGGTACCTTAAGTCTAACGTGAGACAAGACATCTTCTTACCAAGTACAAACTCTCTCGATTTGAACGCATATCGTGATGCAGCTTAGGGACACTGCCATGAGACTCAATGTTCTTACACGGGTTATTTTATCACCTTAGGTGGGTCTCCCATCTCATGTGGTAGCAAAAGGCAACATGTAGTTTCCCTTTCCTCAATAGAAGCTAAATATCGAGCAATGTCTAGTACAATTGAAGTTGTATGGTTACGAAAGCTCCTTCATGACCTTGGGGCAAGTCAACAATCTTCAACTCAACTACATTGTGATAATCAAGTTGTCATTCATATCATCAAGAACTCGGTCTTTCATGAGAGGACTAAGTATGTTGAAATGGATTGCTATTTGTCTGTGAACGAGCCTAATCTCAGGACATCTCTCAATTAAGAATTTGGACAAAATATCAAATTACTAACATATTCACAAAGGCACTCGAATCTATTGGATTTTAGAAACTTTCCAGTAAGTTGGGCGTTATAGGTGGGAAAACGAGCTGGGCCGAGCCTTCAAGGCTTGGATCTAAACATGTCGGCCCCATTTAGGCTTGACTGCCAAAAAAGGTCCTTATTTTGAAGCATGGCTCATTTACTCACAGGTTTAGGCTCAGACCACGAGCTTCAAGCCCATTTAACAATTTTTTTTCCATTTTCTTAAAGAAATTAAATTAAAACACTAAAATTTTTAATTTGAGACATATATTTTTGAAGTATTAAATGTTTTATCATTTTTTATAAATAGACTAAGTGACAATTTTCCTTAAAATAAATTTTTTTATGAGATAGAGACTTTATTTTCTCATTTTTAATGTATGTTATTATTTCTCTTTTTTATATAGTTTGTATAATATTTGGACTTCTTCAAATACAATTAAAAATTATTCTCTTTGTTTGCCTTTGATCAATAAAAAAAAAATCTTTCGGTATTTTATAAGGAAAGTGGGAAAATATTAAGAACCAAATAAAATATTCTCAAAAATTGAGTAATATTTAAAAATAGAATCTCATCTACCTTTATCATTTCTCTCTCCTATTGAGATTATGATCTAACGGTAAAAAAGTGGTAGTGACTTGTAGTGACATAAAATTGGTAGTGACAATATCCTATCCCTTAAAAATAATAATTAGAAGATTTTTAACTAACTATAATAACATCAACAAGCTTCTCTTAGCTTTTCAAGAAGAATATAATTAATTTTTTCCTTTAAAATGTTCAAATAGCAGCACATTTGAAAAACATTTCCAATTTTAAAATATCTTTTTTTTAAAGCAAAACTCAATTTATAGTCATTTAATAAAATTACAAAAATTAGTCGTCCTTGTGGGCTAGCCCTTTTAAGGCCGACTTCTTCTGAAAGCTCTAAATCATAAGTCCGGCAAGCCCGAGGAGCTCGGCCCCATTTCCCGACTCTATGGGGGCATTCGTAATCTTCATGGGCTTTGAGGGGAGTAAAGGCAATCAATATGTCTCGAAGCACATTACAGGATTTGGTATTATAATATTATGATTATATTATTTGAATCTTCTTATTTTATATATTAGTTGGAGACGGGGTTGTTATGATACTCTTCATTAGGGAACTCTTGATTCTAACATGTATATATATGCCTCTAATCTATATGTATATATGTCTCTAATTAATCCATCAAAAAAGATGTACAATTCATTCTCATTTTAATATTGGGTCAAGATGCAGATTTGCTAACCAACTATTACTCGAGGAGCGTCTAGGCCAAATAACTATTAAGGGGACCAAAATTGTCAATCAACAATTAAAAAGTGGAAAAAAAAAACACACAATTTGGAGCAGATTCGCCAACAAACTATTACCCCGTTACTGTCTTGGTGTCTTCGTCTTCCATTGACTGTCATAGTGTCAGCGACGTCGGCATTTCCAAAGCTTTTATTGTTGCTGGGTGTTCCACTCACCCTCTTGAACTCATCTAGTTGTCCACAGCGTTCGACTGACACGCACCTTGCACCCTGATTCCATCCCTCCGATGCCACAAGCAGCAACCGCTGCTGCTGCAATGTCTGCTCCCATGGGTCCCATCTCTGTTGGTGTTTTCCTTTTCTAACAAGAAGGCTTAATCACTCTTTTCTCCAGTATTTCCGCCACCGTCCTACACCAGTGCCTCACATTTTAATTTAATTGTGATAGTTGTTTTTTTTAAATAGTTATTTGGTGTTTGTTTTTCATTTTTAATTGTTGATTGGCAATTTTGGTCCCCTCAATAGTTATTTAGCCCAGATACTCCTCAGGTAATAGTTGGTTGGCAAATCTGCACTTTCACCCTTTAATATTTTATAGTTTTCGTATATATTTATAACTGCGAAACTTTCAGAGACCCACCAGATGCTTGCATCGACGAATTTATTTTTGGGTCTGAGGCTTTTCGCTGTTCACAAGCACACGACTTATGTTCACGACTCATTCATGGATCTGAATCTGCTTCATCGGAATGAAACTCCGGCAAATCCTAGGAGACTATGCTCTGTGTCATCTATAACATTGGAATATATTACATCTCTCTCTCTCTCTGTTTTTTTTTTTTTTTTTGGTGTAAGGATGTACATCTCTTTAATTAATTAGGTTTGCCCAAGTCGTTGGGTTCAACTGGCGTGGGGGTCGGACTTCCTCACCTTAAGGAGGGGGTTCGATCCTTGCGTTGGTCAAGGCGCTGGGGGAGGCATCCTAGGGGTCTAAGGAGCAGTGGAAACGCCGGTAGAGGTGGAGGCATGTGTACTCTCTGACCAGTATGTCCTGTGAACTGGGTTCCAAGAGTTTTGCCCTTAGACTGTAGGTGAGCCCAACCTTTTTCCTAAAATTTTTATTTATTAAAAAAAAAATTGTCCAAGTCTTCACAAACAGCAAGCCCGCTTTGAACATCTTAAACCGAATATGACCAAATGAATCGATTCTCCCATGATTCCCGGAATTGCATATTTTTTTTGGTCAAAGCCGGAATTGCATATTCACTAATTAGAGTTTTCAATCCAATGGATTCAACTCGTTTACTATTCATTTGATATCGAGTGACCTCAGTGCATGAGCTTTGTAAGTTATGTTTCCCTCGTTCACATGTTGACTGGTGGAGCTTTATTATCAAGGTTTTCTCATTCATAATAACAGCACTTGTTCATATCATCATATAGTGGCAGATTTTGGGATAAATGTTTAAGGGAGCCAAATATATACTCATTAACTAATTAAAAAAAACTATTTGGGGAGACCGAATGTATAAATATTTGAGATAAATGTATGAATTTTTGGATCAAATGTATAAATTTTATATAAAATAATCCATTTTATATTAAATACTTAGGACAATTTTTTTTTGGGGGGGGGGGGGGCGGGTGGGGAGGCCCCCTCTCGTTCTTAAGAAAGAAGCTCCACCACTGTATGACAAGATTCTTATTGTTCCTTCCGCTTGCCATACAAACGCGGCTCTAATTGTTAAGGTTAAAACATGCAGTTCCATTAATAATCACCATCACTCGAGTCACACCTAAAATCAACATGGTTTTTATCATATACTCCTCTCCTTTGATGGATCCAAGATGGGTAGGGAGAGTTTGTCTTAATCTGGACCGTCCAGATCAAATCTGAACGGTCCAGATTTAATTTTTTTAAACTGTTAATTTTTAAATGAAAAAATTATTTTTTAAAAATATGTTAGTTAAGATATTATCTTTATTTTAGATTCTGTACCCATTAAAATAATTTTTTTTCCAAAAAATAAAAAGTAAAAAAAATTAAATCTAGACCGTCCAAATTTGATCTGGACGGTCCAGATCAAGACAAGTTCTCTCTACCCATCCCAAGATGGGTAGGGAAACTAGTTCCCTCATTTGATTTATGAGACACTTTCAACATATTTCACACGGTTAACAAAAACCTTAAAATTCATTAAATATGCTATAAAATTGAACAATTTCCTAATTTTATCTCTAATTAATATAGATTATACTTTTTTTTTTCCTTGTCAAAGTATATACATTATACTTCATAAAAACAAAATCAACCCAAAAAAAAAATGACAAAATTATACATTCATATGAAAAATTTAACTAAGTGCCTTACCAATGAGTCTCACACAAAAATAAACCCAAAACTTAACCCAATATGCATATAATAATGGTTAAAACTTAAAACCCCATAATAAATTTAAAAAATAGGTCACTTCATAATTTTAGGAGTTCAAAAGCCAGTTCGGCCGACTCTGTGCCCAGTTTGAAACCGGGGACGGGTCAAACCCCAGAACTAAAATTTCAAGCCCAATTGATACTGGACAGAGCCTACTGGACAGAGCCCCGCAGCCGGCTCAAACTGACAAACTAGCTTTAGGCCTCTTGCATATTCTACCAGGTAAATATGGATTAGTACAGTAATTTTGATTCAATTTATATATATATATATATATGATTATTAGACTTCATCAGACAATGACTACAGCTGAGGCATGAACATCTTTCATTGGCAACATATTTTGCTTCCGAGTACACGTGTATAATCAGTGCAGCTAAGTGCTGCCCCATACATTTATTGGAAAATGCCATCCAGACATAAGCATAAATTAGGCAAAATCCTTCAATGTTGGCGGACTCACAGCTTAGATATGGGACGTTTCTCATTAAAAACAATCATCACCTTCCCAATAGCTTTTCTGTCTCTGATAGCAGCGAAGGCGAGGTGGGCCTGCAAGGACAGATCATTGCCAAATCGTTGATCTTAAAGAATATATGCAAGGATATTTCTTGAATACTACATCTTAGCTGATAACATGTGTGTGTGTGTGTATAGAGAGAGAGAGCAATATTCAAACACATTGAAAGGGATGACAGAAACCAGCAAGCCATTGCAACTGCCCAATATAGATTTTACATGCAACTGTCATATTTAGTTCACATTCATCAAGATAGAATAAAGTCAAATCATTCAATTGTTTGACCTCCCCTCCAATTCACTTTATTCATTAGGGGCTTCAGGAGCAATTCACTATATTAAAAAATCAGGCAACCAAGTTTCTTGCTAGAGATAATTTCTCTCCAACCTGTAAAGTATGTTTCTTAGCACAACCAGAGAAGATCTAATAATGGCACGATTTGCAACATTTCTAGAAATTAAAAGAACCAATATGCACAAAAGAAAAATCCCTGACCTCATCGAGCGGGTAAGAATGAGAAATGTGGATAGAAATCAAGCCTCTTGGCAGCCAGGATAGTAGCTCCCTTACAGAATCTTCAAGAACACTTGGCCGATGTATTTTATAGCTACCCCAGTAAAGACCGTGCACTGTCCAATTCTGTCACAACGACATTGAATATCAATAAATATAAGACATCACAGCCAAAACAAATGAAGGATCCAAATAATAAGCATTTTACAGTAACCAGAAAGAGGAAATAGTGCTATGGCAAGGGTTAATAGCTTTTCATTTGGAAAGTTTGGCAGCTGGTTTTGTGCTGTGTTAGATCCATAAAATAATGAAACCTCCGTTCTCCGCTGCCTTTTCACCACCATTGTTTGAAAGGAAAAGAAGATGGAAGAACCCAATAATGTGTGTGTACATAATTTTAAGTTTTCTGGCTACGACATCAAGAATGTGACTCAAGCAAACCAATTACATAGTAAATGTGAAACAACGAGAGAATTGCTTCACAAATTGTAATATTCCCTCAAGTGACCATATTGGAAGAGGAGAAGGGAGGAAATTAACAAAAGAAGGTTAGATCAATTTTGATTGTAATTTGAGAGGCGTCAGGAGTGCTTCCCTTCAATATCTCAGGCTGATTTTAAATCCTTCCTTCAAATACTTGATTTCAGAATTTAATCCAGTCAAAAAGTGACAGGTAAAAAGTCATCCAGTCAACAATCAGTCCAAAAAATTTGTTCCTGATGTACCTTGACAAGAGCTATATTAGAAGGGATGACAGGAATTTCTCCACTTGCAAACCCAATGATCAGAATGTGAGCTCCCCAGTTCAAAAGCTTCATGGTTTCTTTAGTAAGCTTGCCTCCAACTGGGTCATACAGGACATCAACCCCTTTGAGCTTTCGAGCCTTAAGAAACTCTTTGACGCTTTGAGTGACATTTTGACAAGCCAAGTCCACCACATGATCAGTACCAAGTGATTTCAAGAGCTGCACCTTTTCACTTCCCCTGTAACCAGGTTGCGTTAGAAATGCTAAACTCCTAGAGATACTTAGTAAATGAGCTACTAATAGATGGAGAAATGCTTGCCAACTGCTACTTTATCAACAACTGAAACAATTCACTACCTTGCGACTGCTATGACAATGGCACCACAAGCTTTTCCAATTTGTACGGCTGCAAGGCCTACACCCCCTGCTGCTCCCAAAACAAGCAATACCTGCAGTTCCATGATCTATTTTACGACACCATTGGACACAATATGCAACAACCAAAGCTGTAAAAAGAAATAGGTAATAGCATTAAACTGACTGAAACAGACCATAGGAAGAACCGAATTATGGGTATACATGCTAGATCAAAAGATACATACAAACTTGCACTGACATATCATGATTGGTCTGGTCAACTAATCTTCAATAAATGGTTGAACCTATGAATTTTCATTTTGAAGATCATCAGATACCTGACCAGAGGTCAATCCAGCTCTATGGACGAGTGCAACGTGTGAAGTACCGAAAGCCACTGGAAGAGCGCCGGCAGCAACCAGATCACAACCTTCTGGTACGCGAAACCTTAACAATGAACAACAATTAAACACATGACGTAGAAGAGTTCTAAAATTAAAAATGAAATGGAGTGAAGGGCAAAAGGGAAATTTGGGCAGAATCTTACAGATGGCTCTGGTCTACAACAATGAATTCAGCAAAAGACCCAAGAGGAACGAAGGAACAAACAGGGTCTCCGACTCTGTGATTGAAAACTTTGGGGCCTACGGCGTCAACGAAGCCAGAAAAATCGGAACCTGGTATAAATGGCAATGGAGCCTTCTCTTGATACTTACCCAGTATCTGCAAATAATTTGCGAAATTCAAGCTGGTGGCTTTGATTCTAACCCTTACGGAAGTGGGAGAATCCAACTCAGGAATAGGGTGATTTTTTGAGACAAATATTGGGCTAGAATTATCTTGTGCTGCCACAGTCGGGTCACCCAATTTCTTGCACAGAAGAGCTTCCATTTCTATTGCGTTTGGAGTTTCGCCCCTTGAGACCGATAAGACTGATGCATTGTATTAATATGCCGTTTTGTTTATACCGATATTGTAGAGCTAGGGACCAGGGAGTCTCAGTTTTTGTTTTATATAACCTAGGGAGCCTGAATTTTAATTGTGTTGCCGAAAAAAATCATTACTCAAGATCAGAAAAAAATTATAAAAAAGTTCTAAAACATATACTCCTGTCAAAAAGCTTTTTAGGGATTATATTGATATTAATACTGAATTTTTAACCCTCTTTCTTCTTCTTTTAACAGTTTCTGACTTGATCTGAATCTAACAGCACACGCACATAATCATTTCCCTATCATTTTGCTTTTGAAATTAAATATACTCGTGCTCGGTGCTTGATTTGTGTTTGGAGCTAGTTTATTGGAATTGCAAGTTTGCAACACAGAAAAATGAAAGAACAGAGAGAGTTTCGTTGACAAGGAGCAATAAATTCGATAAAGTGAGGCGATGGGAGCATCCGGTTCGACGGTGCAAAGCGGTTTGAAGGAAAAAGAGGAGTTAGAAAACGAAACATCTTCTATGGGTGTTCTTCCTATGCTTCAGAGAGCTTTCTCCAAGCTTGTCAATCCTTAGACAAATGCTGTTCTGGTTAAAATTGACAAGTACCGGAAAAACATTACTAAACTCTCAATTTTATGTGTTTCGTTTTTTATTTTTGAAAATATGGAATTACCTTATTCTAATGAAAGAAAGTCAAGGTAACTGATCATAACGATGTTAAGTTAGTTTTGGTTTCTTAGGAATCTATTAAATCAATCGAGCATTCCTAACAAGAATTCCTTGTTTATTGATTGCTCTGTATATTGTTCTGTTATCGCTCGACTCTTGGAAAGAACTTAGTGATTGAATGTTCCACAAAATGCAATGGATCATTGCTAGCTAATTACTCTTCAATGTGCAAGTATGTGAGGAGATGAGGTCTGCTTTTTTGTTGGAATCATTCACGGTTTTATTGAAGGGATAATCATTAAGCTTTTAATCTTAGTCACCTGTGACGGTTTGACATCGCGAGTTACTTGTAATTAAATTGAATTTTAGGTCAATTCTGGTCCATATAGAAAGATGACGAATAATAATAAATGTTCAAAAATTTTGTCACCGATGAAGATTTGAAAAGAATAGATTGTTAAGGTTACTTACTATCCTTTGTAAAATGTGTTCTCCATAATTCTTATATCCATTCAGTGTTTTATCTTCTCCTCTCTGATTTATAACATGTAAGCATATTGTTTTCAGTAATGCTTTAACTTAGTTTAAGGGTCAAAGCGATTCCAGCAACATTCCCAAGATGTTCCCGATATAAATGCTCATTTGAGCTCACCCATTGTTAACCAACTTGTTATGTTTGCTAAAGGACAAATTACTTGGATTGAATTTGTGAGAGGTTATAAATGCTGTGGAAGGATGTCTGCATCTATGTCACTGAACATGCTTCTCTGGTATTGCATTCAACTTTAGGAAGAGCCAATGTGCCTATCAATAAATGAAGAGGAAGAAAGAGACTTGGAGTAGTGATATTACCTATATAAGAAATTGATCATATTATGTAATTCCGAATGCACAATACTCCAATGATATCATGTATTTTGATAAGTTTGTATGTCTATATATGACAAGTACAAATTCTTATTTTGACAACTTATACCCTATTCTAACAAATTATAAAATGAGAAGTTTATGTGCATACTTTTATAATTTATAAAATAACAAATGTATATACCTACTTTAACAACTTATAAATTTACATTTATTTTCTTATTGTGACAAGTCAATGTCCGTAATTTGACAAGTTTATATGTCTATATTGACAAGTTTTGAATTTGCCAGTGACTATTTTGACAAGTTTATATGTCTATTTTGGCAACTTATAAAATAACAAGTGTATGTGTCTACTTTGATAAGTTTATGCGTTTAATTTGACAAGTTTATGTGCCTCATTTGACAACTTATAAAATGGCAAGTTCATTTTCCTATTGTGACAAGTTTATTTGACAACTTATAAAATAGCAAGTTTATTTGCCTATTAGGATAAGTTAATATGTGTAATTTAACAAGTTTATGCAACTACTTTGACAAGGTTATGTGCCTATTTTGACAAGTGTATGTGCGAATTTATGTTAAGAAAAACAGTTCTTGTTGACTAGTGCATGTGCTTGTTCTAATAATACATAGAGTAACGATTGACAAATATATACACCTAATCGTATAACTCTATCAATAGGGGGTAAGAAGGTAATCTCACATTTAGAATAATATCAATGAAGCCCGATGAACTTTTTGACAGGGGAATCACTTTGAGACTTTTTGTGAACCTGAGTGTGATTTTTTCTTTTCTTAATCGTTGGCATAAAATGATCTTTTTTTTTTATCGCTTAGTTTTGTTTAGTTTTTGTTTTTTGTTTTTTTGCTTTTGCTTGTTTTTCCGGCTTGAGATCCAGTGGTCTGATTAGTTATTTTTTAAAACATAAGCCTGGTTGGTTAGTTGGAAAGTCAATCAGCGAATTAACGGATAGTCTATGGTTTTGTCCCAATAAATCAAATGGGTTGTCGGTATGAATAGCCTGGATTAGATTTAGAATTAGACCTTCAAATTTAATTTAATTTAATTTATCATCCACCGGCTATTAAATGGTGTATGCAGACAAATGACGAGGGTACTCCCATTTCCACGGTGTCTGACCATTATTATAAAGTATGCACTTACTCCTTTAATCCTTTATATTTGGATTAACTTTCATTTTAGACCTCTAAATTCAAAAAAAAAATAAAAAATTGTGACTTATTAAATTAAAATGATTACTGTGCAATTAATTACTGAAAAATCAATTCAGCTTTTGTGGCAAATAACTAAAATGGGGGGGGGGGGGGGGGGGGGGGAAATCAACTGGGGAAAATCTCAACAGAACTAGGGAGAATTCTCACCCCTCTCGAGTGCATCTGTGCTTGCGGCTTCCCAATAGGTGTTTAGAGTCAAAGGAGGCTCTGCCTTTGTTCACACATACCAGAAGCTCTGTTTTTGCTTAGCTCAGCATGTCCTCGCCGTAATCCTCCTCCTCACAAAAAGGTTGTTGTTTCACAGGGTCTTTTTCTACATCATCACCAGCATCCAAAACAAACGTCCTTGTTTCTTCATATAACTGCCGTTTAAGTTGTTTGGGGGGGGGGGGGGGGGGGGGAGGACATTTCCGCCCAATTTGCTTTTTCTCTGGACGGCGCAAGAACATGTGGAGTATGTGAAGGACGACAAGGCTTATGCTATCGATCAGGAAAATATGTCTAAGAAAGCAGGGGATTGTGTGAAGTGTGTGAAATTAATTGAATGGTCAATATTGGAGCTCGCACATTCCCCGCCATCAACATTTAATTTCACACTCGTTTTCGCCATCTTAGGATTTCGGGCCTCCTCTGTCTCTGGTTGCCAACTAAGGAGACTTGATAGTGAGAGGGGTTAGGCCGTTAGGGTCGTTATTAGAAGTGATTTTATTTTCTTTTATGTTTTTTCTGGGAACTTGAATTGCCTTGTCAGCGTTTAATTTCATAATCACCCCTTTAATTTAATAAGTCACCGTTTTTGGTTAAGTGTGGCTAAAAGTGTCAAGTTTAAATCACTAGAAGTGTGCTTTTTAAAATGAAACTTGATAAATGTATATTTTAGCTTTTATATATATATACTAATAAAAGTCAACATATATTACAAGTAATTAGTGTTTCTGGAGATTTAAATTCTATACAGTGCTGCATTCATACGGATTGAGCCTAGTTGTAGTGAATCGGGAAGGAAAGACGGAAGGCGGCCTATATTTTTTGGTGGCCTCAGGTTGATTTCTTTGTTGGCACTTGCACTGAAGATCAGATATTACATCAACATGCTTTGTATTAAAGATATGATTGGGAACACCAAATTGAGCTGATTGATTTAAACAAGCTGGGATTGTAAACTAACATTAATTAATTTTTAAGAGAGAGCAGGTAATATTTACAACAGAGGCCAGTCTGGTACATGTTCAGGAAGGAGGATTCGTGTGTATGGTAAGAGTATCATAAGCAAGGCCTGGAGGAACATCAAATCCAGACATGAAGTCGTCTCCAAATATGAGAGCTCCCATTGCCAACCCTGGAGGTAGATTCTCAGGAGGATTAGCCCCACATGATGGTGACGGCAAAGAATCATTTTTGGGAAGAAAAGTGGGAATATAGCCAACATTTGAAGGTGGGGGTGGTGGAGAAGGAGTTCTACGTCGTTTGTAACGGGGTGTCCCCTCATCCAGGTCTGTGTCAGAGTCTTTTGTAGGAAATTGCATCGGATAGGAGCAGGGTTTGTTCGTCCGAGCTTCATTCTTTTGGTGGCGAGGTGAAGCCAGAGGCAAATGCTTCGAATACTCCTCCTCTGATCCAATTTCTTTAGTCTTCGTTCCTACATAACAAACCCAAAATGCCTCAGATGTATTAAAACATTAAAGCATTACTTTTGCTACCCAAAAATTACATGCCTCAATCTTGAATATTGATTTTATAGTTTAAAAAAAAAATCACTTGAATTGAGCAGGGAAAAAAAAACTCAGATCACGTGATTGACGCATGCATCTTTTCAAAGACCAAAGGCAAGTTTCCTGTCTAAAAAGGTATAGCCAGAAATTAGCCGCATTGTAACTGACGGGAAAACCTCTCCAATTTACACCTGGCTTCGAATTTTGCTCTTTCTTTTCCTCCAAAATACGAATTGAAATATCAATGAAGCCTCGTGGTTTGTCAGAATCCTTCTTTCGTAATTGGTAGCTCCGAACTTCCTCATTTCCCGGCCTTAAAGAAACCCCAGAATTTGGAACCTTCTTCGCTATAAACTCTTTGATGATAACATGGGCAGAGCCATGAATCTTTTCCGTGAGGAATATGGGGTCTATACTGTGAACTTCCACATTCAACACCAGATCTTGAATGTTGATATCTGACTCAGAGTCATCAACCAGAATGGCAAACTTGGTTTTCCAAACAGGATTTTCACTCCCGGAAGCATCAACCTTGGTGCAGTATTTGAAGTTGGGATCAATCCATCCAACAGCAAACCATTGACGCTTCCAAAGCGACGGTGAATGGCCGAGCCCATGAGCTGATACGAGGCTTACCTCAACCCAGATTTTCCCCATAGAAGGCTCATCGAAGAAAAACAAGATAATAAAAGAGATCTTTGCCTCCAAAATTTCTTCCTTCGATGAGGTTTGAACAGGAAAAGAGAAAAAGAATATGCCTTGCATGGGTCCAAAGCCTACTTTTCTTTTCTGCTGGGATAATCAAAGTCCTCATTAAACATTAGCGTTAAATGCCGCCTGCGAAATGCATCACAAACAAGCAGGAATCTATTACGACTGCAAATGGGAATATTAAATTGGTCACGTGTAAAAGAATCTGTACAGAGAAATTTCACCAGAACCTACAATTTTAACATATTTACATTGACCATAGGGCTCCTTCTTCCCGCAGTTACTCATTCCCAGTTCTCAAGTCAAATGAGAATTTTAATTTACACCTGTCAAGAAGAAGAAACAAAAATAGAGATGCCAATTATTGAAAATTTTTCTCATTGAGCGGGTACTAATCTTGTCTTTGCTTCGTGCAGATTTCTTTCTGTTTGCGGTGAGGCTTCACTCATTACATGATTGTCCTCGAAGATTTGAAGGGTCCTTTAAGAGGTGGAACCAACAATAGCTTTTGACCTATGCGTCTAACGTCGGATTCACCTTCCCGGATCATTGATGATGTAGACCTTGTGTACATCATGGTAGTAGAGCCCAAAATGTCTCCTCCAAATCCACATGCCTTCAAGAATAACCTGACAATACATTTGCTCATAAATTGCAGTCCATGAGAGGATAGGACAAGGTGCCCCAGAAGGATCAATTAAATACCTCTCATTCTCTGTACAAAGAGCTGCAATGTCATAAATGTCTCTATTTGTAAGCATCCTACAAAAAGGAAGTGGTGATATTAAGATTCCTGGAGATTTAAGAGTTTGATCGCCAGAGTAAAGAAAGGGAGACGAGGCAGAGTGCCAAGAGGCAACAAAAACTTGCGAAGTTAGGTGAAAACATCACCTTCTTTGCATTTTTTACAGAATCTAATACATATTCAAATCAAATAACTAAAAATATGGTAACTTAATGATTGATGAGATCAAGCTTATATTTTTGTGATCCAAATAATCACTGAACACTAACAATCGCTGACCCGCAATAAACTCAAAGTACTATGGTTGAAGCGTGACAACAAGCAGTCAAATATGCAGCAATAATTGAAAGTGCCTAATTTGTGAAGCAACTCAATCTCATGAACTATTCAGATTAACATTAAACAATTGTACCAAAGAGAGCAGCAATACCTAACAATCTTTTTAACTATCATTCGGCCAATTCCCAATCTCCGCAGGGAAGGAATGACCTGCAAAGTACTGAAGCATGTTGATGCACGCACGTTGACTAAAATGATCGAATTGCCAAACGAATAACCGACTGAGAAGCATAAAATGCAGTCTCTTCATTGTTCTTCTAATCTATTGTGATGTCAATTTATTTCGCCGTAACCATATTTATGGGAAGTCAGGAATTTTTACCATCACATCGTAGATTGAAGCGGTGAGGCCACAATCAGAAATGGCACGGCCAAAGCCCACCAAATGACCGTCGTAGGGAGAAACCGGCGTCACGCTCTGCAAGAAATCCGTCACACCCATAATCGTCTTTGATGAATCTGCGGAGGAAGTGAAATGTCCCTCCCCATCATCATCAACAATATGGTGAGGTTTGCAGAAGACTGAGACAAGCACAGCGCTGTGAGACAGAGCAACGCGGAGCTTATGGATATCGACGGATTCGACGCGGCCATGGGAGCCCACATAGTTGGGGAACCTATAGCACGAGTGGTTGCAATCGGCATAGAGTTGTTGAAGCCGGTCAAGATCAGCGTGTTTTGGGTCCGTGGAAAAGTAAATCGGAAAAGGCGGCCTCATTGCTGGGGTTAGCAGCTTTCTATCGATTTGAGAGGTTTTGGTGCTTCTTCTTCTGATCCATCTCAATTCCATGTACGTGGACTGAAAACCCTTCATCGGTTGTTTCTTTAACTGCATCTGAATCTTCATACGAACTGCAACTCTCGTCACTGCCATGTCCATCGGAACCTTCGTGACGAGGACTGGGATGTTAGCGCCGAGGTGGAGGATAGAGAGGAGATTCGTTGCGCTGCTCTCTCGTGAGGGGATGCTGGCGTCTCATTCCTTATCGGCATCCACACCGTGGCATGGATTGTGTCCGTTCACAATTTCACCTGGACGCACAAAATTTCCTTCGAAAGAATGAGTCAGATGGTCACAAAAACTGGGAAATTCCACATGTTGCAAGAATTTGAAAAATATGTTATACTACTATTCATGTGATGCATTAAAAATTTTGTATTGTGTGTAGAAAATTACATCATAGTTTAATAATTCTGTAAAAAAAACTATTTATTACTGTTACTTCATTTAATCCGAATTTTTCCTTAAAAAAAATGAACGTGGATCTGAATTTGATTCCCACTTTTAGGTTTGAGATGATGATTTCTCAGCCTGTTTGTCGGGATTATTTTTGGGATAATATTTGGTGGTCTTAAAGGTAAAATTTATTTTACATATTTATTTTTATGGGTAAAAGATTTTTCCAGTCACTGAGGGTAGAGTTATACCCTAAAACTACGTCGTTTTGGATTAATGAAAGGTGTTTCTGTAATTTTGTTTATTTTTTAATCATATAAATTTTACCGAAACACCCTTCATTAATTTACCTAAAATTACTAATAAACCCTTCATTAATCCAAAACGACGTAGTTTTGTGATCATTGGAGATAACTCTACCTCCAGGAGAAATACTTTTCCCTTATTTTATATAGATAAATCATACTTAAAAAATTGTTCCAAAACGAATACAGATGAAATTGGTAGACACGAATGATGTGGGCTTTAATCATATCCTTTTTTTGTTGAACCTCTGTAACTTTTTGAAAAACATTAATCCCTTTATTTTTTTGAAAAACCATTCAATCTTTGACTTCGTTCACATTAATCATATCCTTTTTTTTTTTTTTTGGATCCTCTGTAACTTTTTGACCATTTTAACCATATCCCTTTATTTACCCCCACAAAGCCTCGATGACATATATGATATGGCCAAAAAAAAACAGCACGTTTTCCATACCTGGCGTGAAGGTCTAGATCACAAGCTACCGCCATAAATAGTAGTCTAACTTAGTGCCTGTTTGGCATAGCTGTGGATGCCAAAATAAGCACAACCAACGCACAGTGAGAGGAGAAGCATCATTTATGAGTGTTTGGATGACCTAATTTTTTGATGTGCTTCAAACTTGAAGCTGTGTTTTTTTTTTGAAGCAAGACGTGGTTGCTTCTCATAGCATCAGCTTCTTATGGCATCATGCTTCTCATCTGTTGGACCATTGTACCCCCCTCCCCAATGAAATGATTTTTTAAACCAAGAAAAACAGAGGTGAACTTTCATTTTTTATACGCAACAGTTCTTGCTCTGTTTTGAACCAAGAAAAACAGGGGTGAACTTTCATTTTTTATACGTCGATGCACATGGGAAAGCTTGCTGTGTTATTTTTATATATATATATATACCGATAAAGGTTGCCGTCATGTTTAAGCTTACTGATATATGTATCATGTATGCGTTGCTATAAAACTGGTGGCGTGGTGTATGCGTGGCTACGAGAGACAGTAAAGGAAATTAATATTTCAGTCCCTATAAAGCCACTTTTACCGCCGCTATCCCAAACGGGCTCTTAGTAAGCAGCAAGCTTTATATAAATTTTATATTTAGAGGAAATTAATATTTCAGTCCCTATAAATTTAAATCGGTTATAACTTCGTAGTTTCTACACTACTCTAACCTATTAGAACGCAATCTCAATAATTTTAATTATTCTATCTAGGTTTTAATATAAAATATAGTTATTTAATTTAATAGGTTTAAAGCAGTGAGTTAAATTTGTTAATATGAAATATGTTATCTAAAATATCTTAGTCATCTTTCTTAATTCCTTTATTACTATTTCTCCTTAATCATTGTTGATGAAACACCAATATAAGTTAATTTAGAAACGATTAATAAATATAAAAACTATATCTTATATTTATGATCAAATTTAACTCTTTAACTATGTCTTATATTAACGATTAAAATAATGTATTATAACCCAGTGTCACAACTTTGATTTATTATAACTAAGTCTATGTTTTTTTTAAAAAAAATACTTATGTATAATATATATATATATATATATATTTTATACAAAAAAAAGTTTAGATGGGGTGCCTTCAGGTTTAAAAAGCGCTTACAGAGGTACTTATAGATTGTCTATTAACGAGGCATTTACATCGACTAGTAGGTATCAAATTTTCTCCCTTTTAAAATGAAGGCCGATGCTTTAGCCACAGATGCTACTCGTATATATTATATATAAACACACACATGGGCACATAACTATGAAAGGCGGAACTCACACGTATAAATGCAGAGAACGCCTTCGGGCCGCCCCTAACTAGGCCGACAATGCTTAATTTTGATCATAGTCAAATAAAAAAAAGGCATTTTCGTATATCTAGCTAGATAATGAACATATATGCTGGCTGATTTTATAATTTGAGCGACTCTCACAAATTTGGACACACACTCGCTCTCCAGCAACCTCCATTTTTTTTTTTTTTTGGGGCTCAAAAGCAACCTCCAATTCAAAAGACATGAAAAAGGCGATCTACGGAGATGCATGAACGAGGAGGCAAATTGAGATGCAATGCATGCATCTCATCAAGGGGCTAGCTTTATTTGTTCAAAGTAGTCCAGACTTGGGACCAAGGAATGGCATTATGAGCATAAAGGAGTGTACTATCTTCTGGATAATTGATCAAATTGCCACCTAAGGTATTTACCTTTTTTTTGGGGTCAAAGACCTAAGGGATGTACTCGTACTACATAACTTGAAGGCTTTAATTTCATTAATGGCTTTAATTTCATTAATGACGTCCTCACCCCCCATTCTCCTAAGGGCCCGTTTGGTACGGGGAAGATTTAAAGAGGGAAAAGAATTTAAAGGAGGGAAAGGGATGGATAGGAAGATTGAGAGGGAACTTAAAAAGTTAAACTGTTTGGTAGACATAGGAAGGGAACTTAAGTTGAAGGAAAATGAATTGTTTGGTATGAAGAATTGAGTGTTGGTTAAGTGGGAAGGTGAGGTGAAATTCCTAAAATGCCCTTCGGACGTTCGAACGTAATAGGCACCAAATCGCTTGTGTTCAAACGTAAAATTAGACAGTGACTTAAGGTTTATATCAATAATTTCACAACCCTATAAACAGAAAACCAGACCACTAGAACACATAAAATAAACAGAGATGCATGTAGAGGAATAACCTGATGAATGAATGAAGGAATAGTTTAAATTGAAAGAACAGAGTGTTGAGAAGAATTCAGAAACAGAGGAAGCCAATGGTGGTGGTCTAGTCTTTCCTCTCCGGCGACGGTGCTTGGCAGACAGGAAGAAGAAGGCGAAGATGATGGAAGAGAGTCGAAGATCTATGTTCTCGTCAACACTCTGTTCTGCTTCTGATGTCGGGTCAAGGGTGAGGGAAGAAACGAATGTTGCCGGAGACGATGATGAAGAAGGTGAGAGTTGACGACAGCAGAAATGGAGAAGGAAGGCGGAGAAAGGAAGGATCAGATCTGATTAACACGAACCACAAGCTTCACTTTTCTACAAACCAAATTCACGATTG
This sequence comes from Acacia crassicarpa, assembly GCA_034222035.1. Lineage (NCBI taxonomy): Eukaryota > Viridiplantae > Streptophyta > Magnoliopsida > Fabales > Fabaceae > Acacia > Acacia crassicarpa. The sequence continues at coordinate 1,551,161 of JAWXYG010000004.1, forward strand.
ACAAGGGTTTTTTAGTCCAACAATTTCACTCTCCCGGGAAACTTTTACAATCCCGCCAGTTTTGGAGGGATTCAATTTTCCCATGTTTTAGGGAAGATCGAGCCAGGCGGGAAGTGAGATTGACGGGAAAATTGCGCAACAAACGGTTTTCTGCGTGGGAAGCCTGGCAAATTCCTTTTCCCTCTCCTAAAATCCGTGTATCAAACGGGCCCTAATACATCCATAGCATTCCAGTCCATCGAGCAAATTAAACAAAAGTGAAGGTTGAGTTTGTGCGTGCGTGAGTACGTGACACGTAACAATTGTATACCATAGATAAATACAAACAAATATACAAATATTAATGATCGTTAGATTGTAAATAAATATATACTACTCTGGTCCTATTTATAAGTCTCTTTTGACCAAATCACACATACCAAGGAGAGGTAGGTATCTCAATGATTATGAGGTAAATTTTCAATTTTACCCTCATTTATGATTGGGTGCCTTTTAACTTTTTCTTCTCTCTCTACTTTTATTGGTACAAATATGGACAAAATTGTCACAAGTTCATTTATTTGGTCAAAAGGGACTTATAAATAGGACCAAATTTTTTTAATCAAAATGAACTTATAAATAGGACCAGAATGATAAATATTATTAGCGAATAAAGGAGAGAGAAGGGGAAATAAAAGGGGAGGCCCTGGAGCTGGAGGACAGATCACATGCGAGCGATGTTATTCTGACACGCCCCTCAAAATATGAAAGGGAAGGAAGGGTTCATGCATGTGGATTGTGGATATCCTACTTTCCCTTTCTTTTGTCAAAGTTGGTGGTGAACGCAGAGCACAGAAAATGAAATCCATATATAGCATGCCACCACACTCACGCCTCTTTTATTTTTATTATTATTATTTTTTTTGGTAAACACGCCTCTTTTATTTTATTCGCCGCTAATGACTGTATTTAAATCTTAACTAGTACTCCACTTCAAAATCTAAGGTTTCAATTTGTAAAGGGCTCCCATCATTTTTATACATTATGATTTGAATTTATCTGCCATTTAGTACCTTTTTTTATTACCTCACTCCCTTTTATTGATTATTCCCCCCCCCCCAAAATACATTCTTTTTCTTCCTTTTTTCATTTATTATCTCTTTCACTTTTTATCTATATAAATATAAACATATTTTAACACAATACATGTTTTTTTAAAAATTAATTTTACCTAGTTTTAATCTTATATTCTTAACTAGATGGAGTATTTGTATTAAGGAGGGGGTTTTCAGTTTAAAAAAAAAACTATAAAAGGGGAAACTTATGTAGTGTGCATATATATACATATCAACCTCGAAAGTGATCTGTAGATATTCTTAAAATAAAAAGTATATAATTCAAATTAAATAGACTATATAAAATAAAATAAAGAAGAACTACACACACACATATTTGGAAGAAGTGCCTCGAAAAAGGAAAATAAAATAAAGAAGAAAAGAAGTTGAGTTAGGGAAGAGCATGCCAGAGCGTACGACAGAGGGAGCGATCGGAAATTGGGCGTATTCGAGAGGAGAGGTCTTTTTATAAAGGGTCCGGCTAGCTATTTCTGCCTCAAAAAGTTTCATTTGGGAATTTTATCCTCAACGTGTTTTTGCGGTTAATTTTAGGGGAAATTACGTGTAGGTAGGTCCGAAGAATAACAAATAATTAAAAGATTTCTTAAAATTACTAAATTATACAGAAGTCCAAAGGGACTTTTTTGATATTATTTGTATTAACAACAGGAAAATTCATATTTATAACAAAAAGTGTCATATTTACAACAATATTTAAACATCTAACCATTTACAACGGAAAAAACCATATTTACAACAGAAAGTGTCATAACATTTAAGCACCTGGGTTTTGAACGTAAAGAGGTTATTTACAACAGAAAAAGACTAGATTTACAACAAAAAGTGCTATATTTACAACAAAATTTAAAAACCTTGATTTTTTCCATACAAATAATATCAAAAAATTCTCTTGGAACTCCTGCATAATTTGGTGATTTCAATGAGCTTTTTGGTAATTATTTCTAGTCTTTGGGACCTGTACGTAATTTTCTTGTAATTTTATCTTGGAAGTGTAAATAAATGAACAACTTTGCCGTTATTGGGTCCGTTTAGGTTGGCGGTAGGAGCGGTGACTTAAAAGCTATTTGACTCTTTTTTAAGCCCGGTAGGAAAAAAGTCAAGTTGTAAATGGTGAGTTGTGTTTGGATTGTCAGTGTGGCTTTTTGCAGAAGTAGCTTTTTTCTTAACTGATAAGTATTTGGATTATTATTTGAAAAGTCAGTTAAGATAGAAAATGACTGAAAAGAGCATGAATAATATTGAGTACTACTATACTTATTAGTTGTATATATTAGGATAATAAAAATTTTAATTTTAATTTTATTTTGAAAAAAGTTAAATGATTATTAAAAAAGTTAATAAATAAATAAAGTCCTTAATTTTAATTTTTGGGTAGATGCATGAGGTCTAGTGAACCTAAATTTGCTTTACCATTAATTAAACCAAGCAAGTAGTTTTCATAATCAGCGTAATGGAGAAGGATGATCGAGCAAAATCCTGGGTGGATCCAGTGTGTTACGTAGAAAGCTTTTCCTTGGGGCGTTCTAAAAAGCTAGGTGTAACGCCACAATTTTAATACCCAAAAACTCGGTCAAAATATTGAAAATACCTTCAAAAGAGTTCAACAATATCCAAATCCTTTTACAATGTTACCATTTCGAATAAAACCCGTAATACATAATCAGAATAAATTCCAGAAAATATTTCAGAGTTTAATACAAAACGGAAGTCTTAGGTTCATGGCAAATATAATAACATAACATAATCTATTGGAGATCAAAAGAGCTTCCAGAGCTCACTCCATAGGTGCCTTCCCTTGCTCTCTACTAGAATAATCACCTGAAAAATGTTAATATGGGATGAGATTTCACGTCTCAGTAACTACTGAATATTTCTACCTTACCCAAGCAAATTACATATGACATAAATAGTAGATAGTAAAAAAAAATGGATTTAATATACACAGATATTTTTTTTAGATATACAGTAGTTCACATCAAATATCTTTATAAAATACTCATCATTCTTTATTGAATAATTCAGAATGCACTATGCAGTATGCAGCCTCCCTTATATCCCCTTCCAACCGTATACCGCTGACTGGAACCATAGGCTAACATATAGTCCAATAGAAACTCATTCATTTGACTGGATGGTTTCAAGCTCACCAAAACTTAAGATACACCCGGCCAAAGGTATAGAGCTTAAATCTGGACTATGGCTCCCCTCCTTTAAAATAACAACTAAGGAGGTGTCACATGTCCCACATCTCCAATGAAATCCCGGCCAGAGGAAAACATGAAAGATGGGGCCCTGAAAAGTACCATCCACTGTGCACCGAGTGGTGGCATAAACAATTCTTATCATTCAATTCCCTCCTTACTCCACCCATCACATTACAACCGCCATGATGAATGTATTTACTCAAAAATAATGCATTATTATACCATTATATACGTTGATATGCGTATCTGTGAATAGTAAAATACTATGCGTATCTGTGAATAGTAAAATACGGTATATACATGAATAGTAAAATGAGTAGTTAATACGGTATACGTGAATAGTAACATGAATAGTAAAATACGGTATACGTGAATAGTAACATGAATAGTAAATACGGTATACGTGAATAGTAACATGAATAGTAAATACGGTATACGTGAATAGTAAAATGAATAGTAAATACGGTATACGTGAATAGTAAAATGAATAGTAAATACGGTATATGTGAATAGTAACGTACGTATAAATAGTACCTCTACAGATTTGCAAGTCAAAATTCCCACACCAGATCTTAAAACCATAAATATTTTTCTAAATATTCTTGCCAAAATAGTAAACAAACAAATTTATAATCATACATAATTCACAAGTATAAGGAAGAATATTCAGAGTTACCTGTTACTTGCTAATACCCGAATCACCAACCAGCTATTATAACTCTTAAGCAAATATCTCTACTCTCTTTCTCTCTCTACCTCTCTCTATGGCTCTTAGAAGTTGTGAAGAATGAAATGAAATGGAAGGTCTATTTATAGTTGGAAAATGGGTCTTTAAGTGTAATTTTCGTCTCTGGGTCGTTTTACGTAATTTTCCCAAAATTATAAAAGGAAACTTTCCCGTGACTCGCCCCGTGAACGTTTGTTTAAAAATTTAATAATATTTTAATATATATTATTTTATTATTATAATATAATATTATTTAAATAATAAATTATTATTGAGTGGGTCCCGCGGCCAATTTTTTCAAACTTCACGAGAAAGTTTGCAGAGAATTATTTTTGGCCGTGGGTCCCGCAAAATACTGATTTCAAATTTATCACTTTCTGAAAATAGAGCCTACTAGTCTTTCCAAAATAGGTTTATGTTCAAGATATTAGATTCAAAATTCAGGATGTTACATTTCTCCCCTCCTAAAAGAAAATTTTGTCCTCAAAATTTCGCTATAATAAGAATTCTAACCTATTTAAATAAGTGAGGATAGGTTTGTCGCATGCTCTCCTCCGTTTCCCAAGTAGCATCTCCGGGAGTCATTCCTTTCCACTCGACCTTTACAAGTCTAATGGTCTTGTTTCTTAATTTCTTGTCCCTTGCATCAACAATCCGCTCCGGCTCAGCTTTATACGTCATGTTATCCTTGAGTTCTACCTCTTCTACTTCTATAATGTGGGAAGGATCCGGTTGGTATTTCTTCAGTTGCGATACATGAAAGACATCATGAAGGTTTGCAAGCTGTGGAGGTAATGCAATTCTGTAAGCTACCGGTCCAACTTTCTCCAAAATCTCATAAGGACCCATAAAACGAGGTGAAAGCTTCTTTGCTCGTATTGCTCTACCAATGCCAGTCATTGGTGTGACTCTTAAGAATACATGTTCGCCCACCATGAACTCCAACGGTCGTCTTCTCTTGTCAGCATAACTCTTCTGTCGACTCTGAGCAGTGAGAAGTTTCTGTTGAATCACCTTAATCTTTTGAGTCGTCTCGTCCACAAGTTCTGGACCAATTAAAATTCGCTCATTCAATTCCGTCCAGCAAATAGGAGATCTACATTTTCTTCCATACAAAGCCTCATAAGGTGCCATCTCAATGCTGGAGTGATAACTATTGTTATATGCAAACTCCGCAAGATGAAGATGATCGTCCCAACTTCCTTTTAGTTCGATTGCACAAGCCCGCAACATGTCTTCCAGAGTTTGAATAGTCCTCTCAGTCTGCCCGTCAGTTTGAGGATGATAAGCGGTACTATAACTCATCCGAGTTCCCATAGCATTCTGCAATGCTTTCCAAAATCGTGAAGTGAATCGTGGATCACGATCAGATACGATGCTATTCGGTATCCCATGCAATCTGACAATCTCCTTCATGTAGATCTTTGCTAGTCTCTCCAATGAGTATTCTGCTGCAATTGCTAGAAAATGAGCTGACTTAGTTAACCTATCGACAATTACCCAAATGGCATTATGTCCGGATGTCGTTAGAGGAAGCCCCATGATGAAATCCATAGAGATGCTGTCCCATTTCCACTCTGGGATATCCAAATTCTTTAATAATCCAGGAGGTTTCCGATGTTCGATCTTGACTTTCTGACAAGTCAAACAACAAGTGACAAAGTCAGTCACATCTTTCTTCATGCCCCGCCACCACCAATTCCGCTTGAGATCATGATACATCTTGGTTGCTCCGGGATGGATAGTGTATTTACTCCGATGTGCCTCCTCTAGTATGAGCTTTTTTATTTCTCCATCATTAGGTATGCACACTTTTCCTTTATACCTTAATATCCCATTTCTATCGATCCCAAATTTCGATTCTTTTCCTTCTTCAATATCTTCCCTCACGTTTAATAGATACTCATCTTCGAGCTGAGCGAATTTAATCTCTTTCCAAATTGTGCTTTCAATAGTTAATGCTTCCATGGTAGCGACCAAACCTGACATTACATCAATAGATGTACTTGGTATCTCCTCGAGCAATTTATGTTCTCTGATCATCATCTGGGCTACATGGATTGTCTTTCTACTTAAGGCATCTGCTACAACGTTCGCCTTTCCTGGATGATACTTCAATTCGAAGTCGTAGTCCTTGATAAACTCCATCCATCTCCTCTGTCGCATGTTGAGCTCCTTTTGGTCGAACAGGTACTTCAGACTTTTGTGGTCACTATAAACCTCGAACTTTGAACCGTAGAGGTGGTGCCTCCAAATCTTCAGAGCAAACACTACTGCTGCCAGTTCTAAGTCGTGAGTAGGATAATTCCCTTCATGTGGCCTTAACTGTCGAGAAACATAAGCTACTACCCTACCATTTTGCATTAATACACACCCAAGACCTTTCTTGGAAGCATCTGTGTACAAAGTAAAGGTCTGAGCAGGATCTGGAATTATAAGTACTGGTGCCGTAGTCAACTTAGTCTTCAAATTTTGGAAAGCTGCTTCACACTTTTCGTCCCATACAAATGGTTGACCCTTCCTAGTTAACTTTGTCAAGGGCATAGCTATTTGCGAAAAGCCCTTGATAAATCTCCTATAATAGCCAGCTAGACCTAGAAAACTCCTGATCTCAGTCACGGTCTTTGGTCGTTCCCATTGGAGAACTGCTTCAACTTTAGTATGGTCCACTGCAACACCTTCAGCCGATACGACATGGCCTAGGAATTTTACTTCCTTCAACCAAAATTCGCACTTAGATAGTTTCGCATAGAGCTTGTGCTCCTTCAACACTTGTAGCACGATTCTAAGGTGCTCTTTATGCTCTTCTTCATCCTTAGAGTAGATAAGGATGTCGTCAATGAAAACCACTACAAATTTATCTAGATATGGTCGGAAAATTCTATTCATGTAATCCATGAATACTGCTGGAGCATTTGTTAGCCCAAATGGCATAACAAGAAATTCATAATGGCCATATCTAGTTCTGAATGCAGTTTTTGAGACATCTTCAGCTTTGACTCTCAGTTGGTGATAACCTGATCTGAGGTCGATCTTGGAGAATATGGATGCTCCCTTCAACTGATCAAGTAGATCGTCGATCCTGGGTAAAGGATATTTATTCTTTATAGTCACTTTATTCAACTGGCGATAGTCAATGCATAGTCTCAGGCTCCCATCTTTCTTCTTCACAAAGAGTACGGGCGATCCCCAAGGAGATACACTGGGTCTGATAAAACCCTTTTCTAACAATTCCTCGATCTGCCTCTTCAATTCTGCTAGTTCCGATGGAGACATTCGGTAAGGAGCTTTAGATATAGGTTCCGTTCCAGGTACGAGATCAATAGAAAATTCTACTTCTCTCTCTGGGGGTAAACCTGTCATTTCTTTCGGGAATACCTCTGGAAATTCTTTCACCACTTCAATGTTCTCTATCCCTTCCTCCACTTCTGCTTGAATGGAGAAAAACACCATGTACGCAAGACAACCATGATGAACAGGCTTTTCATCTTGTACTATAGACAACAATTGTGGTCTACTATGACTCATAGAGTCATCCGCAAGAGAGATAGTCTTCCTCTTGCAGTCAAGGATGATGTCATTAGCTGACAACCAATCCATTCCTATTATTACGTCGATACCCTTCGTGGGTAAACAAACGAGGTCTATATTTGAGATCCTATTATCAATCTCAATCGTACAATTTAAGCAAGCCCTAGAAGTTTTTACTGAAGCTCCCGCCGGTGTAGAAATAATCATATAATAAGGCAATTCACTCACTCTTAAATTCAATCGAGGCACACAGTCGTATGATATAAAAGAGTGTGTGGCACCAGAATCAAATAAGGCTTCTACTTCAAGACCTTGGAGTTTGAGGATACCTTTAATCAGATTTGGTGAAGCACTTGCCTCCTGATGTGATAGTGCAAACACTTTCCCTGGCACTGCAGTTCTAGCATCCTTGGCTCCTCGAGGCTCCTCCTCACAAAATCTGGAAATGTGTCCTGGCTTTCCACAGTTGAAACACGTCACACATGGTCCTTGGTGTATTCTTCCACACTTGGCACACATCTGATTGTTAGCGGTGCTTGCAACAGGTGCTGTGGATCCCCTATATGAACTCTGACCTCCACTGAAGTGACTCCTTTGAGGTCCTTTGAATTGACTCCTCGGTGGTCTGCTAAAATGACTTCTTTGGGGTCCAGTAAAATAACTCCTCGATGGTCCACCAAAGTGATTTCTGGATGGTTGGCTAAACCGCGTATTCACATTACTGAAGTTGTGACTCTGCTTCTTAGTAACTCCTCCCGTTGGTCTCATGAGGTGTGTAGATCTGGCCTGAAAACCCTTCATCTTCTCAGCTTCCTCTTCTCGTTTGTTCCTTGCTATCGTGCGCAGTTTGTCGCATATTTCTTCAAAATCCCTTGTTTCATCAAGGAACGGTGATAGAGCTGTTTTTAGGTCTGGTCTAGCTTTTTCAACCAATCGAGCACTCAACCATTTAGAGTTGTTCTGTGAATATCCGCAGAATTTAGACAACTCTAAAAAGCGAGTAATAAATTCGTCTTCATGTAATTCCCCTTGCCTGAATGTGAGGAATTCAGTTTCTTTCTCTATTCTGATTGAAGGGGAAAAGTAATAATTTTCGAACTTTTCCTTAAACTCTTCCCACGTCATCTCAGCATTTCCTTTTGTTTTGGTGCTTTCCCACCATTCTTCAGCTGCTTTCTGCAACAATTGTTCAGCAACCATCACCTTTTGTTGTGAGCTAATCTCGATAACTCTGAAAATCTTTTCTACACGCTTCAGCCACTCCAGTGCTGCAATCGGATCTAGCTTCCCCTCGAACATCGGTGGAGTAAACTTCCGAAATTTTTCCCAAACCTCAGTAATAGGTAAGGGATGGTATTGAGAATGAGAACCGCTACTACCTCCATCTTCAGTGCGAGAACGGCTTCCTCCCCTAGATTGATGGTCAGAAGGTGTGACTTCCAGAGCCTTCTCCTTTCCTTCCTTACCACCTTGGCCTCTTCCTTTTGCTAGTTCATCCTCGTGTCTATTCACTTTCTCTCTCATCTCCAAGATGACGTCTCGTAACTCTGCCAAAAGGGCATTGTTATCCTGAGGATAGGGACCATCTTGATGCGGAGGGAGACCTCTTTGGGATGGAGCAGGGGTTGAATTAGTTCTTCGAGTTCTTGCCATTATCTCCTCCTATGATTAATACTATAAGGACACTAAACAAATAAAAATAGCTAAATAAATTCTAAATCTAACAAAGGGAAGTGCTCATGTTATGATATTTAATTTGCCACGAACTTTTAAAAAAAAAAAAATTTTAAAGAAATCACTTTAGAAAATAAACAAAATTGCCATGGAACCTTTAGCTCTGATACCAAAATGTAACGCCACAATTTTAATACCCAAAAACTCGGTCAAAATATTGAAAATACCTTCAAAAGAGTTCAACAATATCCAAATCCTTTTACAATGTTACCATTTCGAATAAAACCCGTAATACATAATCAGAATAAATTCCAGAAAATATTTCAGAGTTTAATACAAAACGGAAGTCTTAGGTTCATGGCAAATATAATAACATAACATAATCTATTGGAGATCAAAAGAGCTTCCAGAGCTCACTCCATAGGTGCCTTCCCTTGCTCTCTACTAGAATAATCACCTGAAAAATGTTAATATGGGATGAGATTTCACGTCTCAGTAACTACTGAATATTTCTACCTTACCCAAGCAAATTACATATGACATAAATAGTAGATAGTAAAAAAAAATGGATTTAATATACACAGATATTTTTTTTAGATATACAGTAGTTCACATCAAATATCTTTATAAAATACTCATCATTCTTTATTGAATAATTCAGAATGCACTATGCAGTATGCAGCCTCCCTTATATCCCCTTCCAACCGTATACCGCTGACTGGAACCATAGGCTAACATATAGTCCAATAGAAACTCATTCATTTGACTGGATGGTTTCAAGCTCACCAAAACTTAAGATACACCCGGCCAAAGGTATAGAGCTTAAATCTGGACTATGGCTCCCCTCCTTTAAAATAACAACTAAGGAGGTGTCACATGTCCCACATCTCCAATGAAATCCCGGCCAGAGGAAAACATGAAAGATGGGGCCCTGAAAAGTACCATCCACTGTGCACCGAGTGGTGGCATAAACAATTCTTATCATTCAATTCCCTCCTTACTCCACCCATCACATTACAACCGCCATGATGAATGTATTTACTCAAAAATAATGCATTATTATACCATTATATACGTTGATATGCGTATCTGTGAATAGTAAAATACTATGCGTATCTGTGAATAGTAAAATACGGTATATACATGAATAGTAAAATGAGTAGTTAATACGGTATACGTGAATAGTAACATGAATAGTAAAATACGGTATACGTGAATAGTAACATGAATAGTAAATACGGTATACGTGAATAGTAACATGAATAGTAAATACGGTATACGTGAATAGTAAAATGAATAGTAAATACGGTATACGTGAATAGTAAAATGAATAGTAAATACGGTATATGTGAATAGTAACGTACGTATAAATAGTACCTCTACAGATTTGCAAGTCAAAATTCCCACACCAGATCTTAAAACCATAAATATTTTTCTAAATATTCTTGCCAAAATAGTAAACAAACAAATTTATAATCATACATAATTCACAAGTATAAGGAAGAATATTCAGAGTTACCTGTTACTTGCTAATACCCGAATCACCAACCAGCTATTATAACTCTTAAGCAAATATCTCTACTCTCTTTCTCTCTCTACCTCTCTCTATGGCTCTTAGAAGTTGTGAAGAATGAAATGAAATGGAAGGTCTATTTATAGTTGGAAAATGGGTCTTTAAGTGTAATTTTCGTCTCTGGGTCGTTTTACGTAATTTTCCCAAAATTATAAAAGGAAACTTTCCCGTGACTCGCCCCGTGAACGTTTGTTTAAAAATTTAATAATATTTTAATATATATTATTTTATTATTATAATATAATATTATTTAAATAATAAATTATTATTGAGTGGGTCCCGCGGCCAATTTTTTCAAACTTCACGAGAAAGTTTGCAGAGAATTATTTTTGGCCGTGGGTCCCGCAAAATACTGATTTCAAATTTATCACTTTCTGAAAATAGAGCCTACTAGTCTTTCCAAAATAGGTTTATGTTCAAGATATTAGATTCAAAATTCAGGATGTTACACTAGGTAGCGTTGGGTCTACTGGATTAAGCCCAGCAACGTTGCTGGGTCTGCCAAACAATAACCGTGTGGATTTTTTTCCCCCTGATCCAGTAGCTTAAAAGCTACTGGATTTTTTTGCCTAAAACGCTGAAAAAAAAGTCCTGCCAAACGGACCCATTTTAATTACTTTTGATCATTAGTTGATCAAATATACTGCTACTAGTTTAGATGTCATCTACATATTTCTTTTAATGTGCAAAATTTACCCAAAAACTATAAATCTAACAAAAAAGATAAATTAGATGACAATAAATCTAGACTTTAATAAAAATGACACAAATAAGCCGTTGATTCAGAATATTTAGACCACGGTCAAAATAAACTGATACATAGTTACTCCATTTTTTTCCATTTCAGGAGGCAAAGTTGTCCTTTAAAAAAAAAAAAGGAATAAATTTGCCCCTCAGCCCTTTATAAAACGGGAAGCTGCGTGGTTGAGCACAATCAATGAGCTCCACACTCAATAGAGAAGGTCACAAATCATCATATGATCATTTGCACACCCACACATACAGACGTTCCCAAGTGTTCTTGAAGGTCCGGTTGCATTAAAAAATCGATCTTCCAGCGCACTCTTGGCTCCCTTGCCATTCGCTCTCTAGCTTGTGACACTGCGATACAAGTTTAATCTGGTGAAGAAGGCGGCCGGCCGGCCGGAGAGATCGATGTGGACGGGGATAGGCTGGTGGTGGTGGGTGGGCGTGGTGGGGGTGTTGAGCTGGATAGCGTATGCATGTAGGAGCGAGTGGGGGAAATCGGAGAGAGTGAGGAGGAAGCTGCGTGCGCAGGGGATCAGAGGCCCTCCTCCTTCCCTCTTCTACGGCAATCTGCCTCTTATGCAGAAACTCCAGTCTCAGTCCAAGCCATCCTCTCTCTCCTCCCACCATTCCCATCTATTCGTCGCCCACGACTACACCTCCAACCTCTTCCCTTACCTTGAGCACTGGAGACGACAATACGGTAAATTAATTCCTTCAATACCATTCTTCTTTTCTACTCTTGATTGATCGTGGCGAAAAGCGATATGATGGATCGAGCACAGTGGGTTCTGTTTTTGTCTGTGTTTGATTAAGTTTAAGTGCCACTTTTCGATTCCGCGCATGGGTCAACTTTTTGGCATGATGAAAGTAGCAGTCTTTCCCAACATCACTTAGGAAAATTGGGATAGAAAAGCATCCCTAGGATCTTGACAATGATTAAAGATATAGAGGTGCGCCTTGAGAGTTACCAGTGGCGGGGGCGAGGAATAATCCTCACCCCACCCACAAATTCCCCCTATTTTATTTTCTAGTTTAATTAAACTCTATTTATAATTTATAATTAGAGTTCTTTACGAGCTTCTATGGATAAATGGATGATTGGTTGATTTTTTGGTTCAAAAGCTGAAGTCAACTCTTGCCAGCTTACTGGTAGGTATGGTACTGGAGGAGACACACCGAAGGTTCTAACCTCCGATCCTCTCTGACTCCGTAGGGAGAGAGGGGCGGAGTTTTTAAATGGTCACAAGTCAATTATTTGTCTTTTTGAAAAGGAAAAAAAAAAAAAATCAATGACTTAATCCTACTGTCTTTTCTTTTCATATATAACTCATATTGGTTTTTTTTTTTTTGAGAAATATTATTGTTCTGAAAAAAAAAGAACGAGTTTAAATACGATGGGTGTTGGATAAAGATTTGTTGTTGATATAAAATATAAAAATAAATTACAAATAGCATGATTCGTTCTTCCTTTTGATAGATACCAATGGGAATTAGTTATGTTAATCATCTATAATAAATGTTTATTGATAATTTTTTAAAAATATTTTATAATCGTGTGCTTTGTAAATATCATTTGATGAAAACTACCTTATCAGGTACAATCATCAATATGAATATTTTATTAAAAAAAAAGATAAAATTAGATGAATGGATTGGTATCATACATATATTGGAGAATAAAATAAACCCCGGCCTAGCTCACATGACTAGGACATGAGGAGGAAACAACATGGTTCATTCCCCTGGATTTAGTTAACCCAATTTTTTTTTTTTTTAAAAAAAAACTTAGCTGGGGTCAGAGAGGACACCATGTTGCATGTATTTTATTGGTGAGGCAGTACTGTGTCAAATATCATATATATAAGAATAGAATCACCTTTACAGCTGTGGTATTGCAATCTGGGATAGTTAAATAGCTTCGTAGGCAGCATCACCTTTGAAGTAGCTTGCCCATATTATTGTTAATGGATCAGCAAGCTAGTGTCTAGAGCGTTACGGATCATTTCGGTCGGGCCCCATCAATTAAATGGATCAACATCGTTAGGTCCCTGTCATTATTATCAGATTCTCCTGCACATGAAATTTTATATCTAATTTTCTTATAACAAACTATATTTACGGGGAAAATAAGGATTAGGTAATTAACATGGATGGAGCACGTGCAATATGACTTGCAGGGCCACTGTACACGTATTCCACAGGGACGAAGCAGCATCTTTTTGTGAACGAACCAGAGCTGGTGAGGGAGATGAACCAGTGCCTCACTTTGGATTTCGGAAAGCCCTCTGATGTAACCAACAGGCTAGCTCCCTTGCTTGGAAATGGCATTTTGAGAGCCAACGGGCTCAGCTGGGCCCACCAGAGGAAGCTTGTTTCAGCTGAGTTCTTTATGGACAAAGTTAAGGTGTGTCGTGATTGATTAGATTATCCTTAATCATCATTATTATCACATACTAGGATATTATATTATATTATATATTATCCTACACCCTCACCTAGTCAGTCACCTTTGTGGCTTTGTCTTCACTAGCTTCTGTCGTGTTGGGTTGATTTGATATTAGATTTTATATACTACTACTACTAAAATATCATAAGAGAGGATCGCAATGGACAACAAATCAAACAATAGCCTTTTCATTTTAAAACCTTTATTCTAGCTAGATACTTTGGATTATGCACAGGCTTTATGCTGACAAATTGAATCAAATCCGAACAAAAATAATTACTTTGCTGAGTATCATCTCACATCAAAGCATGGACTTCTCTTTATACTAACTTTCGTGGACACCCTCGCATTTTGTACCTCGTTCTCTTGCATAAGATATTATCCTGGATATATAAGAGATATGCCCAGTTCAATTCCTCTGTTATGTAACTAGAAACTAGAAATAGGTGCTTTATTTAACATGTTGAATTAATATAAGCACGTCTTAAATTAAAACTGTACGTTCGCATTTAGTGCGCAAGGTCCAATCCACTCTGAGAGGTTTTGCGCCTCTAATAACATGTCACCAGAGGGACGGGTGTCAAGTATATGTGCATTTGACTTTAGTGACGTGAGATGACATGGGCGTGCAGGGTATGGTGGGGCTTATGATAGAATCAGCGCAGCCGATGCTATCGAAATGGGAGCATGCCATTAATGAGGCCGGTGAGGCCCAAGTTGAAGTTGCACAAGATTTGAGGAGCTTCTCCGCTGACGTCATCTCAAGAGTTTGTTTTGGCCATTCCTACACCAAGGGAAAAGAGGTCTTCTCTAAGCTCAGAACCATGCAGAAGGCCATGTCCAAGCAAGGTGGCTTCCTCTTCGGCCTCTCTGGCTTTCGGTGGGCACCCTTATCTTCTTTTTTCTTGTTGTTATTACTTTATAGAATAAATAATTGGTTTGGTGCAGTCTAATTAGGCCAAGTGTACTGTGATGCTTGGTGACGTGGCAGGGGCATGGTTAATTTGTGGAGGAGGAAGGAAGACGAGATGGGCAAGTTGGAAAGAGAGGTGGAGTCGCTGATCTGGGAGTTAGTGGAGGAACGCAAGCGACAAGGGTCATCGGAGAAGGATCTGATGCAGTTACTTCTGGAAGCAGCCGAGAGTGAGGAAGGTGTAGGCGACCACTTGTCCAAGAAATTCATAGTGGATAACTGCAAGAACATATACTTCGCCGGCCATGAAACCACCGCCGTCGCCGCCTCTTGGACCTTGATGCTTCTCGCTTTACACCCTCAGTGGCAAACTGCCATCGCACAGGAGGTTGCTGAGTTTTGCCCCGACGGCATGCCAAACGCAGAATCTCTCCCCAACCTAAAAAAGGTACATGCATGCATGCATGCATATACTAGCTTGTTTGGCCTTTCTATATATACATATAGTATGTATTCCACTAGTTTAAAGTGAATTAACTGAGTTTAATTGTACGAACATAGATGACGATGGTGATTCAAGAAGCTCTGCGTTTGTATCCACCGGCGGCGTTTGTGTCGAGGGAGGCGTATGGGGACATTAAAATAGGGAACCTGTTGGTTCCAAAAGGGGTGTGTGTGTGGACTCTGATCCCAAGGCTGCATAGAGACCCAGACATATGGGGACCTGATGCCAATGAGTTCAAGCCAGAAAGGTTCAGCGACGGTGTGTCTAAGGCATGCAAGTTCGCACAAGGATACGTGCCCTTTGGAGTGGGCAACCGCTTATGCTTGGGCAAAAACTTCGCTCTCGTTGAGTTGAAGGTGGTGCTCGCACTTATCCTCTCTCGTTTCACCTTCTCTCTTTCGCCTAATCATAAGCACTCTCCTGCTTTCCGAATGATTATAGAGCCTGGACATGGCGTACACCTCCTCATTCACAGGATCTCATCACCTCCCTCTCCTCATGTACCTGCAACTTGCTAGAGCCACCACGCCTTTTCCTTCCTCTCAAATTATCTCGAGCTTTTGTAGGCTTATATGTGAACTGTGTTTCTTGATAGGAAAAAGACAAGACATCCCAGCCTAACTCAAAATGAACGATGATCGACTAAATAACAGTGCACAGAATTACGTAAAGATTTTCCGGACTAGTGAATAGTATACCCATGTTTGTACGTATATTACAAGTTTACGTACGTATGGCCAACAACTCGTAGTGAATCAAGAAATGGGCACATTTCCACTTGCAAGTCTTGTGGCGGGGAAAAACTTAAATGACTACCATTGTGTCCATCTACAACATTATATGATTATTTTCGCACACCAAGGACGTGCTACGTTCTTGCATGAGGCAAAGAAATTTTTTTTTTTGATATGAAGAGGCAAAGAAATTAAAACTGCACGTTATGTAAAAAGAACCCTCTGAGGTAGGCTCTGGCAAGGAGAGTTCTGATAATTGACCAGCTAGCACGGGTCCAACCCAATTATTTATGGGCCTGCGATCAAGCCCGATTTAAAATGTTAATCAATATCCTTCTTGACCCGCGCTATTAATCATCAACGTCAGTATCGACACATTTTTTGTACCAAAAGAAAACCTACACATTTTACGGGGAGCTGCATTAATAACAATTTATTATTTTTTTGGTTGCCCACCCGATTCATGAGGATTCGCCCCGATTAGTCCAGATTCAACCCGTATCGCGCACCTGACTATGGTGGGAGAATCTCTTAACGGGGGTCTTTTGCATTCACAAGGCTCAAATCCGAAACTTTACTTAAGCAACATAAGCCGCTTGCCACTTGAGCCAACACTCATTGGTATTAATAATAATTTTTTTTTTTGATAATAAGGATGGCATAAAGCCTATATTAAGGATAAAATATTACACAACAGGGGGATTTTCTCCCAAACTCTCAAGCTCCACCCAATATCTCAAATGAGAAGGGCAAGTAGATAAGATACTAGAATTAGAAAGGCCTAACTTAGCTAAAGCATCAGCAATTCTATTTTCATCTCTAGAAATAGGCTTCAAAATAATTTGCCAATCTCTACCCATCAGTTCTCTAATCTGTAACATCACTAAGCTTTCAGCAACAGAGCATCTTTCAAGGATCCTTTGAATCACTTCAGTGGCATCAGATTCAATTTCCACTTTCTTAATTTCCAAATCCCATGCCATTAAGAGTCCCTCCAAAATTGCCCACTCCTCTGCAACTGAAGCTTGACACTCCCCAGTTGCTTTATGAAAACCTGCGGCCCACATACCATTTGAATCCCTTAACACACCTCTGCACCCCGCCTGAGAAGTGATCATCAATCTAGCACCATCCACATTGCATTTAACAATTTATGTGTGGGCGTGGCTGTTGAATACAAGTAGATGGCCCATTGTGAACGACCATAATGGGTTTATTGGCTCATCCCCCCCCCCCCAAAAAAAGGGGGGGAATTATGCACAGGTTCTAAGGAAGACAATTAATCACAATAAAGTCCTTTGAAATCATGAAATTACTCTGAAGTCCCAAGGGACCTCTGTGTAATTATTTTTGAATCTACAATTACCAATCTGACCTTCTCTCTCTCCTTCTTCCTTCTCTTCTCTCTCCTCCCTCCCTTTTTCTTCTCTCTTTCAGAAATGATTCAACCCACAGCCCAACAAAGCCAAGAGTGGTTAGATCTGCAATTTTGCCACAGCCCAGCGACTAGAACACCTCGGAGACTTCGGCAAGAACAAGTAAGGGTTTGTACTGGAGCATGGTGATTAGATCTTCAAGCCGAAACTCAAAATCTCCCACCAAAGGTTCGGGATTTGACTTTTCTGGCGGATCCGAAGGCTTCTCCACGGAGTGCTCTGATATCACTTCATGAATCTTCGACGAGTCACTACCTTCACTTGACTCACGGCTGTAAATCTGGATTTTTTTATTTCTCACGTCTAGAGGCTATGTACAACAACAAATGCTATATTTACAACATAAAAAGGATATATTCACAACATCTTCTGAGAATTTTGACAGTTATATAAGGCTAGCTTAAGAAGTAAATATCATTTCAAAATATTAAGTTGTATGAGTAAGTGACTATTTGCACCTATTTATTGAACTTAATATTTGGACTAGAGAATAATTTAACATATTGTTGTCAATATATGCTTTTTCTGTTGTAAATATAGCATTTGTTGTTGTAAATAGCCTCTGGACGTGAGAAATGAAAAAAATCTAGGTTTTCAAAGGTTGTTGTAAATATAGCTTTTTCTGTTGTAAATATAACATTTGTTGTTGTAAATAGCCTCTAAACGTGATCAATGGAAAAAATCGAGGTTTTCAAATGTTGTTGTAAGTATATGCTTTTTCTGTTGTAAATATAGGATTTGTTGTTATAAATAGCCTCTGGACGTGAAACATGAAAACAAAAAAAATCAGGTTTTCAAAGGTTGTTTAAGTTCGAATGGGTAATTTAAGTTCGAACGAGTAGGAAAAACATATATCTAAAACAACCTTTGAAAATATGGATTTTTTTTTTTCATTTCTCACGTCCAAAGGCTATTTACAACAACAAATGCTATATTTACAACAGAAAAAGAATATATTTACAATAACCTTTGAAAATGTGGATTTTTTTTCATTTCTCACGTCCAGAGGCTATTTACAACAACAAATGCTATATTTAAAATAGAAAAATCATATATTAATAACAACATTCGGAAACCTGGATTTTTTTCATTTTTCATGTCCAAAGGCTATTTACAACAATAAATGGTGTATTTACAACAGAAAAAACATATATTCACAACATCTTCTGGGAATTTTAATAGCTATATAAGGCTAGCTTAAGAAGTGAATATCATTTCTAAAATGCTATATTACTTGTTCATTACAATTTACAACAACTTGTCGTCCATCAACACAATAAAGCTAGAGAAAAATCATAATCGAAGGAAAAATAATCAAGATTGAAGCCGTTGTGTGGGAAAGGGAGGGAAATGAAGATGAGGGCACCAATGCTTCTCATCTTTAAAGCCAGCGTCTCTTACTCTTAGATGAACAAGAAGCAGAGAGAAATCAGAATCAAAGAAAAAATAATTGAAAGGAAGATTGAACTTCTTGTTGTTACCTGGTGGTCATTATAGATCTAGAAAGAAGGAGGTTCGAACTCGATCAGTGGCGGAGCCACGTTATGGCCAGCTGGGGCCTTGGCCCCAGCTGGTCTTTTCTTATCTTATGTATTTTTATATATGTGTTATATAATATTTTATTTTAGCCACTAATTTGGCCCCAGCTAATCTCTTATTTTTCTATAATCATACTCTTTTTTTTTTTAATGTGAGAGGAAAATAAAATTGTTGTTTGAGATACCTATTGAAAATATTAGCATCATCTTATATATGATGCTGTTTATTTTCATTTTAAAGACTAAATAGGTACTCAAAATCACTTCTTTTCACCCCACTTCTTTTGTAAAAGTTATTCTACGTATTCTTATCTTTCTAATGAGGGTAATATTGTATGATTAGTGAAAATTTTGGGGTTATGATTTCGGGAGAATCGTGAGTTTTGACAATAGAAGACTATATATATGTAGAAAGTGATTAATGGCTAATTTTAATCGGTTTGGATTTATTATTTGTTTGTCTTATGATTTTATAATGAATTTCTCTTTAAAAAATAGATTATAATAGGTTATTTGCTTAGCTGAAATTGAATCAATTTTGTATTTTTTTTTTTGAAATATTTTTTGGGTTCATATTATATTTCTTTTATTTTCTCCAATTACTTTGTTTTGAGGTAAGTGAGATGTGCATTTAAGTGTTAATTTTGTGGATTGAGTAGTACTAAAAGAATTAATGTTTAGTGACAAGAGATACTAATTAACACTGACATCAATATATATTCTGGGTCACCAAATTTTTGTAGGTTGAAAAAGATAAGTAGGGATAAACAGAAAAGCACAGATATATTCTTTAAGAAGAAAATAACTTCAGAAAGTGATATTTCTAAGAAAATAATTTCTGAAAGTGATGCACTTTCTAATGAGTCACCTTCTAAACATCATAGAATTTTTATTTACTATGTTATCTTTTAATTTATAATTGTCAATTATCATTTATTTGTATTTTTAATGTTATGATATATTATTTAGTAAATAGTTCAATATGTTTATTTTTTGGCCTGGGCTCAAATAATTGTTTGGTTCCGCCACTGAACTCGATGTTGCAGATCTGTATACTTCTCCATCGTCTGTTCTCCATCTTCATTCGAACAAGGCAGGGTGGTGGCGACAAAGGTTGAAGAAAAATGGAGAGAGGAGAGAAAGGGGGGGAATTGGAAGACATGAGAGTGAAGGTCAAAATGGTAATTTAACATTCACAAATAATTACACAGAAGTCACTTGGGACTTCAAAGTAATTTCATGATTTTAAGGGATTTTATTGTAATTAATTGTCTTCCTTAGGACCTGTACATAATTTTCCAAAAGAAAAAAAAATGTTAGATGCATAAATACACACCAAAATATTAAGAATTTTAGATAGCGTTATTCTTAAATTTTAAGCATCACAACTTAAAATTTTTTTTTTTGATACAAAAGAGGAGGGAAAGCCCCTCAGCCTATGCCACAACTACCACCAGCATGTCCCTTATCCTTTTCCAAAACCTTAGCTAAGCCTTCAAACGATGTGTGAAAGCGATGAAAACCAGGCCATGCCTCAAAGGCTTGTTTTGCAATATAATCTGCCGTCCCATTTGCCTCTCTAAGAATCCACGTCACCATCACTTCCCAGTCTCTAGTTAGCATGGCGTTGATCTCCTGAAGCACATTTGCATCTGGGTGATTTGTCGGGACCCCCCGAGTGAGCAAGGAGACGACGCCCTCGGCGTCCGTTTCCAGTATCACTTTCCGCTGGCCGGAATCCCAGCTCATCTTAAGACCGAGCAAAACGGCTCAAATTTCTGCTAGTTGACTATCTGCAGGCTCCTCAGCCTTATACATGAACCCCTCCAAGAGTTCACCACCCACATCCCGTAGCACACCACCACAAGTCGCCGTACGCTGCCATGAACAAGCCCCATCCACATTAGCCTTAACCCATCCACTCATCGGCGGTATCCAAGCACTAGTACGTTGGCGTACATGGTTCCCATTAAAATTCACTCCCTTCAATAGTCCTCTCGCTTCCGAAACCGTTCTCAAGATAGCTTTCGCTCTATAGATGATGGATTCATTGGTTGCTGTAGAGGACTCAAAAATCCGGGTGTTCCGTCGCTGCCACACCAGCCAACATATTGTAGCAAATAGATCGCCCCATCCTGAAACTCCCTGTACATGATTCACATGGATGTTCCACTTAATCCAAGGCTTAAGCTCAGCCTGAAAGAACCAACGCCTGTCCCGTGGCTCCACTAACTCCCCCCAGAGCTTCCTAGTTTCCCTACAGCCGCGTAGTACATGGATCAAGTCTTCTAGATCACCTCCACACCCGGTGCAACGTCCATTCCCCCCCATTCCTCTTCGGGCGCGCTCAGCATTCGTCAAGAGACTATCATGGAGTGCAAGCCACATGAAAGTTTTACACCGAGGTACTGTTCGAAGTTTTCACATCCGTGCCCATGACCTCTCCTCCCTTGTCAGGGTAGTCTCCAAGGCTTGGTAAGCAGACTTAATGCTGAACTCACCATTCTTCTCATACCTCCACCTGACTTCACCCGATTGTGTATCCACGACAGTTCCAGTGACCACATCCTCCCACGCTTTCTTAATTCCGGTCCACACGTTCGATCCTTTCTTCCTTGGATTAATTATTGGAAGTAGATCTGTCCCACATTTATACTTACTCCTCACAACACTTACCCATAAATCATCTCGTCTTTTAATCAAGCCCCACCCCAACTTCATCATATAAGCCTTGTTCTGGCTGTGAAAATGTCTTAAGCCAAGTCCCCCATCTTTTTTCGATCTACACACCTTGTCCCATGCCACCAGGTGCGTCTTCCTTTTTTCCGGAGTTGCACCCTATAAGAAGCGCCTATTTCGCTGTTCCATATCCTCACAAGTCCCTTTAGGTAACGAGGCAGTTTGCATGGTGTACCCTGGTATCGCAGAAGTGACGGATGAAACGAGTGTAGTTCGTCCTGCCAAGGATAGCGTAGTTGCCTTCCAGCTAGATAATCTTGAACTTACCTTGTCCACAATGGCTTTATAGGTTTCCTTGGTTACCCGCTTATGGTGAAGAGGTACCCCAAGATACTTGCCTAGGTCCGGAGTCACCTGAAACCCCAGCACATCACACAGCTCTGTCCTCCTTGTATGGTTCACGTTCTTAGAGGAAAAGACACGGGTCTTGTCTGCATTCACCTTCAACCCCGACGTTGCACAGAATTGATCAAGGCAGTCCTTAACTTCAGCCGCTTGGTTCACTGCTGCTTCCACAAATAGCACAATATCATCTGCAAAGAACAAATGAGAAATTTGAGGACCACCCTTACTCAGGTTAATTGGACTCCAGCCCCCATTCCTTATGCGCTCCTGAATTAGGTGAGCTAAGCGCTCCATGCATATGACGAACAAATAAGGGGACAAAGGGTCCCCTTGACGAACACCTCTCGAGGGGATAAGTGATCCTGCACGGTCGCCATTCCATAGGAGCTGCATACTTGGAGTGGACACACATTGGAAAGCGATCTCGATCAGGGAGCTTGGTAAATTAAGGAGCTAGAGACAATCTTTGAGAAAGAGCCAGTTCACCCGATCATACGCCTTCTCCAAGTCTATTTTGATGGCCATGAATCCACGTTTCCCTTTCTTATTCCGCATTGAGTGAATGACTTCCTGTGCAACCATGATATTATCTGCACAGTGCCTTCCGGGAACAAAACTGCATTGGTGGGGGCTTATAACTCCAGGTAGAACCGCCTTAATTCTATTCGCAATTACTTTAGTAATAATCTTGAAAATCACATTACAGAGGCTAATTGGTTGGAAATCCTTCACACTTTCCGGGTGGTCTTTCTTGGGAATAAGCACGATCAGAGTTTGGTTAATATCTCGAACCAGGGTAGGCGAGTCCCAAATTGATTTAATAACCTCGCTTACTGACCTCCCCACCGTCTGCCATTGGCTCTGATAGAATAAAGCATTTAAGCCATCAGGCCCCGGCGCCTTCATAGCACCCATACTAAATACAACATTCTTTATCTCGGCCTTAGTTATTCTACAGCTCAAACCACTCCCCACATTTGATTCAATGGGCGGAAATGAGATAGAATAGCGCAACGGCTCCCGCCTAGCTTGCTCCTCCAAAAAGACTGTCGAGAAGTAGGAACACATCATCTCTATAATCCGTCCATTGTCATATACCCATGTCCCATCATCCCCCCGGAGAGCTCCAATAAAGTTCCTCTTCCTCCTTCCATTTGCTCGTGAATGAAAGTACCTGGTATTCCTATCCCCTTCTACCGACCACTCGCTTCTCACTTTTTGAGCCCAAATCATTGATTCCTGTAGAAGGACTTCTTCCAACTGCTTCCATAGCGACCGTTGCAACTCTTCCAACTCAACAGATAAACCGAAGCGAGCCTCAGTTCGTGTGATCCCATTAAGCCTGGCTAGCAGCTGCCGCTTCCTTGTATTCGTATGCCCAAACACCTGCCTATTCCACTGTACACAGGCAGAGGTAAATTGGTTAACATTATCATCCCAAGACAAGTCATTTTTCCAAGTAGAGGACACAAATGGGGAGAACCGCTCATCCAAAACCCATGCCGCCAGAAATCTAAATGGACGATCCCTCTTGTGTAGAGTCCTATCTCCCTCCAACTGCAGAAGAATGGGCCGATGGTCACTTTTATACCAGTTGAGATGCTTCACAACAGCATAAGGAAAGAGGTCTTGCCAAGACGTAGAGCTCAATACTCGATCTAGTCTACTTTCCACCTCACTATTCTTCCATGTGAAAGGTGGTCCAACAAACCCAAGGTCATTCAGTGATACACTCTCCACAAAGCTACAGAAATCCTTATCCGCCCCTTTGGTAGGCCTACGTGAATAGCGTTCATCATTGGTAAGGGTGGCATTAAAATCACCACCAATGCACCATGGATCCTGAAGTGAGGAGCTAAGAATCATTAGATTGTGCCACAATGCCCTCCTTAGCCCAACATTTGGGCTGGCGTACACCAGCGTCATCTCCCATACCTGCAAAAAATGATTTGTAATTCGAACGTGCATGTGCTGATTTGATGCTTCCACAACATCCACCTGTCTAAACTTGTCTGACCACAAACACCATATACCACCTTTAAATCCTGCTGCATCAATAATTTTAAAATTAGCAAATCCCATTGAGAGTGCAATACGCTGCGCTTTAGGACCACTACACCTTGTTTCAAAAAGAGCCAAAAAATCAATATCAAAAGTTTGGACAATTCCCCTGACAAGAGAAGGAAATGAGCGCGCTGCAGCGCCCCTTACGTTCCACAAAAGGAAATTCATTAAGAACCAACTTGTGGCGTGGGGAGTCCATCCCCATTATAATCCACACAAACCATCGTGGTGTCCACTGTTTCCACACACGCCACCACCTTAGCATCCCCCATACTCAGTACCTCTGCATTCTTTCCTTGTACACATTGAGCACCCTCTAAACCAGTAGGTGGCACGTCAGTTCTGTGACTACACTTCTCCTTGTCGCCGCTCATAGTTGCACTAGGCACCTCCAGCGTCCCCCCTTGTATCCCACTATTTTCTCCACTTGTCAACCCAGTAGACGGTCCGATCTGCGAGTGCATAAGGTAAGGCCCAAATTTGGGCTCCTCCTTTTTGGGCCCCAACTTAACACCCTTACCCTTTTCATTTACTTTATTGTGGTCCCCTAATTTGTTCTCCTTTCCACGTGACTTAATTTTCACACCTGCCTTTCTCTTTGATCCTACCAGTGTCCATTCTTGATTTCCTGCCATATTTTTAACCTCATCCCCAAATCTACGATTCGTATCCACCACCACACTGGACTTCATTAAAGCCTGATTTTTCTCCTTATTTAAAGCCTGATTTTTCTCCTTAATTCCTGTATCCCCAGATTGTTGCAAACCATAACTACCTCCTGATTCATTCCCTGCCTTCTTTAAAACCACATCCGTTTTAGTAACCTTTTGATTTCCCTTGATTTCGTTTTTCCTAAACTCACGCTCTACCAGCATTAATGGCCAGTAATTGACGTGTTGGTGAATCCCACCCGATCCTTCGACAGCCACTTTTTCCGGCCCCTCCGTCGTCATCTTAACCTCTTCCTTTACCGTACCCTTCGTTTGTGACGGTGTTGCACCCGTCGGAGCCGCTGGTGGTCTCTTTGCTGGGTCTTTCTCTGAATTTCCAACTGCACACTGAGTCATGCGATGGCCATATCTACCACAGGTAAAGCAAACCATGTGAAGTCCTTCATACGCAAACCGTCGTTCTTCGCCAAAGTGACTGAATCCCGGAAGCAACGATTTCTATAAATCCACCTCGACACACAATCTGGCAAAGCCACCTTTCTCAGAAAAGGCAGTCGTGCGATCAATCTTGAGAGTCCTCCCAATCATATTGCCAATCCTCCTAATAGACTCTACATTATACAGCTCGTGAGGAAGATCAGGGACACGTACCCAGACCGCAACACGCTTCTGACTATCGGCCTTCCAGGGATTAAAATTAGGGCGCCAACGTTGCACCAACACATAATGGTCGGCAATCATCCACGGACCCTCATGCAAGGCAAACTCCCTATCTTCAGTTGAAGAAAAAGATACCAGAAAGTATCCGTTATTCAGAGGGGTCACTCTCAGCGGACTGTTCCTTGCCCACATGCGCTCCAATCTCAACCTCATGAATCCAACGTTGACTGATTTCCCCAGGAGTTTAACAATGAGCGAGTTCTTGTAGGGCTTGCACCAAGCTTCATACTCCTCTGCGCTCACCTGAAGCTTTGGGAGCTGCCCTGTTCGGCGCCACACATCAACAGCCTCCTCATCCTGCTCGACTCCATCATCCTTATCATCCATCTCTTCCATGCTCTGTTTTTCATTAGACTTCGCAAAAAACTCTTTCCATCCAGATAGGGCCTTCGCTGCAAAGAAATTTGGTTCCAGGAATCCTGATTCACCAAGGCAAAGGAGCTTATCCTTATACAATAGCCTAGCCTCTGCGGTTTGCGAAGCCCGCTTTCCCGCATCCCCATTCAGTTTTGTCCCAGAGGACCCACTTGAGAACGTTACAAACTGGTTAAGCCCTTTCGCTACACGGTTATTCATCCCGTTACTTCCAACAGGTTTTTTGCCAATCCCACGGTCGTCATCTCCAACCTTGCCACCGTCTCCCTCAGTCCTACCGTCTCCCTCAGTTCTACCGTCGCCCGTAGACCTACTTTCGCTCTTCATCTCAATCACAACTTTAAATTTTGTGATCACATTAGGTCTTGATTAACAAATAATAAAGTAAATATGATCTTTTAAATTTTTTTTACCAATAAATATCCTGTCACTGCAATGAGTATTTAAAAATTGAAATGAACATGTAATTTGAAAGATTATATGATTGAGGGACGCGGCTGAGGTCCTTTGCTCTTACGGTCCTTTGCTGTCCTCTTCTCCCAAAACTGTACCGTTTTGGGAGAAAAATAGGTAAAGTGATCTTTTTTTTAAAAAAAAAACTACTAAGAGGTACTTAAAAAATTATTTCAGGATACTGATTGGTACTGAAAAATACTTCATGATCTTAAAAAATTATTTTAAGATGTTGAAAAATATTTCAGGGTACAGACTGGTGCTCAAAAGATATCTCAGGATACTGACTGGGGATACTGGCTGGTACTAAAAAAAATACTTTATGATTTTAAAAAATTATTTTACAATATATATTCAAAATAATTTTTCAAGATCATAAAGTATTTTTTTTAGTACCAGCAAGTATCCCCAGTCACCATCCTGAGATATCTTTTGAGTAGCAGTTTGTACCCTGAAATATTTTTCAACATCTTAAAATAATTTTTCAAGATCATGAAGTACCTGTCAGTATTTTTTCAGTATTAATCAGTATCCTAAAATAATTTTTTAGTACCTGTTAGTAGTTTAAAAAAAAAAAAACCAGATCACCTTACCTATTTTTCTCCCAAAACAGTGCAGTTTTGGGAGAAGAGGACAGCAAAGGACTGTAGGAGCAAAGGACCTCAGCCGCGTCCATGATTGAGTAGATAAACGTTAAGTAAATGTTGAAAGAGAATTTTTATATAATTTTTAGATCTTTATTGAATAATAATGCTTAAGATTTAAGAAAGAGATTATGAAGAAAAAGAAAAAGAAAAAGAGAGAGACACGTTACGAAAATGTAAGAAGTCCAGTTTAATAGGGTAAGATTGAATATATTTGTGTGTCTATGTAGTTTTTTTTTTGGTCGAAGTTGTGTGTCTATGTAGTTGGACTATATGTGTGTGAGAAATATTGGTTTACGGGTCATTGAGATTTTTCTCCGACATCTTGCAATTTACAAATCTACCGCCCTTTTGATTCCGAAGCAGATTTTGAAGGGGCGGGATCCGGCTGGAACCTAGAAGACGCCCCCCATTGAATCCTTCTCCGTTGGGGCCATCTGTTCATTCTTGTAGAGGATTGAAATAGAGATACAGGTGGCTATGGTTTGTATTGCTTCTAAGTGAAATGCTGATATCTTGAATTTCGGGTTTCGGGAACGAAGGAATTAGGGTTTAACAATCGAGGATTAGTTGCGTAGCAGATTCAGCTGCCGAAGTTCCAGTTCCCGAAATCACTGTATCAGTTGAATTCTTGGTGATGTATGAATTTGGGATTCAAATTTGCGGCCAGTTGTTTTGAGGGAGGCTTACATGGAAGGTGGGAGGAGGATTACGGCGAGTCCACGACCTTGCTGTGGTCGGAGGATAGTGGCGAAGAAGAGGCCACATCGAGGTGGGGGAGTTGACGGGTTTGTCAACAGCGTTAAGAAGCTTCAAAGGCGTGAAATCAGCTCAAAGCGCGATCGCGCTTTCAGCATGAGCGACGCCCAGGAAAGATTTCGCAATATTCGCTTGCAGGTTCCATTCTTGACTTTCTTCTTTGCTGCTTAGTATCTTGCTTTCAGCTCACTCGTTTTTCTTCCCCATTCTTCATCTTGAATCATCAGATGTCCCTGTGAATTTTTCCTAGCCATGAATTATTGCAGACTCTTTCTCGTTTGATTGAATCAAACCCCGCCCAACCCCCCCGGGGGGGGGGGGTGTTTGATTTGCTTGTTCCTTTTATGCTTCACCGCTAGGAACCCCCTTAAGAAGTTCGAGTTCTTGAGTTTCTTTCGTTTTTATTGTTTACTCCCCGAATCTTTTGCTACCGCTATAATGTAGAAAATTGCTGGTCGAGTACGACTTGAAATTTAGGAAGCGCATCAAATTGGAAAAGCTATCCAAGTTATTCAAGAGCATCCTCTCATTTTTCTTTCGGATAGTGTCTCGCTAGTCGCTACTATATATATTCATTGTGAACGTGTACCTGGTTCCTGTTTCGGAAACTTTTACTGGTCTGAAGTTGCTTCCTCGAATTATGAATTCCTTTGGTGTATCCCCTAATAATACGAGTATTTGTAGATGTTAGCTGTTAAGGATCAGCCTCGTGCTTGTGCTCGATTACTTTAGCATTAAGAAGAGGCATTTTACAAACGGGACTCTGGAACCAGATAAGCAGTACAGCCGAAACTGTCGTTCCGTATATGTGAATTTGTTTGAAGTTTTGATGCCGTGCTCATTGTGAGCAAACAAGGCTTGATGGGCTATGAAAAATTGATTTTCTTTATTATTGCATGTTAAGAGTTGAGCGTGATCTTGTTTATAGAAATACTTTGCTGCACCTTCGTGCAGTATAACATTTGAAACCCACTTTTTCTAAGCCATATAATGAGACATGTGGTTCTTTTTTATTCGTTGGATGGTGAACAATACCCTAGCTTTACTAGTGAGATACCAGATGTGTACTTTAATATTCGTATACGTTCCCATCTTTTTTACCAATTTGTGGAGATTGATGGATCCTTTATAGGAAGAATATGATACGTACGATCCTAAAGGTCCTTCTTCATTGGCACTTCCGTTCTTGAGAAAAAGGTCAAAAATTATTGAGATTGTAGCAGCACGAGACATTGTTTTTGCTCTTGCGCAATCTGGTGTTTGTGCAGCATTTAGCCGAGGTAATAACTCGTAATTATGTGTTTTATAATATCTGAATAGCTGTTCTGTTCTATGTATGTCTCAAAGTATAAATACATATTAAATATATTATTTGTTGGATGCAGAGACCAATCAAAGGATATGCTTCTTGAATGTGAGTCCTGATGAAGTTATCCGAAGTCTGTTTTATAATAAAAACAATGACTCGCTTATCACAGTTTCTGTCTATGCGTCAGACAGTTACAGTTCTTTGAAATGTAGAAGCACAAGGATTGAGTATGTATAAAGCTCCAGTCTTTTTCACTTTCTGTTTCTTCCCCTGCTGGACAAACACAAAGAAAAACTATAATGCGAAATAACTCAAAATGGACATACGTGCACTTGGAAACTAAATTAAAAGAAGTAGAAATCAACGATTTATTGTTTGCTTGCTTGTGAATTGTGCTGATATTTCTATGTTGTCCAGATACATTGGGAGGGGAAAACCAGATGCTGGCTTTGCTCTTTTCGAATCTGAGTCTTTGAAGTGGCCAGGTTTTGTTGAGTTTGACGATGTTAATGGGAAAGTACTCACTTATTCTGCTCAGGATAGGTAATACTATATTCATGTGGCATTGATTTTTCAGTTCCGTGATATGATTTTCTTTTACAACATGCCTTATTGATTGGGATACTTGTACCTGTCTGTGTTTTCCCTCTACAGCATATACAAGGTGTTTGACCTCAAAAACTATACAATGTTGTATTCCATTTCTGATAAAAATGTCCAAGAGATTAAGATAAGGTAATTGTAATTCTCTTACCATGCTTGTGAAATTGTACTTGCACTTGTACACTATACACTACATTATCATAGAGCTGGTCTAAGGCCATGCTCAAATGTATGAAAAATGTATCACGTCCTCTTAGTTCTGGATAACATTGATAACCCCCCAAGTCTT
Source organism: Acacia crassicarpa (assembly GCA_034222035.1). Lineage (NCBI taxonomy): Eukaryota > Viridiplantae > Streptophyta > Magnoliopsida > Fabales > Fabaceae > Acacia > Acacia crassicarpa. The sequence continues at coordinate 1,581,278 of JAWXYG010000004.1, forward strand.
GCTTTGTTTTCACTTTGCTCTTGTTTGATTATTTTTCTTGATCAGTCCGGGGATCATGTTACTGATTTTTGCTAAAGCAAGTAGCCATGTCCCACTTAAAATCCTCTCAATTGAAGATGGTTCTGTTTTGAAATCGTTCAACCATCTCCTCCATCGGAATAAGAAAGTGGATTTCATTGAACAGTTTAATGAAAAGCTTCTTGTCAAGCAAGAAAATGAGAACCTTCAAATTCTGGATGTAAGTTTCTTTCTACTTCTACAAAACTGTATACGTTAATTCTCATCTGAGTATCTGAATTTCAATTATCTCTAGGTGCGGACTTTTGAGCTAAAAGAAGTTAGCAGAAGTGAATTTATGACGCCATCTGCGTTCATATTTCTATATGAGAACCAATTGTTCTTGACCTTTCGAAATCGTACTGTGGCTGTGTGGAATTTCCGTGGACAACACGTAACTTCTTTTGAGGATCATTTACTGTGGCATCCTGACTGCAATACAAATAATATATATATTACCAGTGACCAGGATCTCATCATATCATACTGCAAGGCTGATTCTGACGATCCATTGTCTGAAGGAACCGGTACTTTGTTTTATTATATAGATTTTATAAAATCCTGTTCCTTTTTTTCCTCTTCCATTAAATACAACAAAAAAGTCTTATAGTGCATCGTGAACGTTGAGTAACTAGTTTTTTAAAGAGAGATATTGTCTTCGAGGTTGCATAGTTAAAATGTTGTGCTTCTTGGATGCAGCAGGATCCATCAATGTTAGCAACATTTTGACTGGCAAGTGTCTGGCTAAAATCAGAGCTAGCAATAGCTTTCCCATGGAAAATGAATGTGGTTGTGGCGACTGTTGTGCAATTAGTAGTTGTTGTTCAAAGAAGCGAAAGCATGTCTCCAGAATTCGGAACACAGTTGCTGAAGCCTTGGAAGATATTACCGCACTGTTCTATGATGAAGAGCGCAATGAGATCTACACTGGCAATAGACATGGGTTGGTTCACGTTTGGTCTAACTGATCTATTATTGACTTTGTCCTTGTTTTGTTTTCTCTACGGCTGATTTGATTGACCTTTCCTGCTATAAGAACTTTCAGGAGCTGTAACCTGTTTGGGGTTTGTATTAGTCTTTGTCATTTTGTAGTGCTTGTTGCCACCATATGGAGCGAGTTTGTTATGTAGGGGACAATAGGTCTGTGCCAAGTGTTGTTGGAAGCTGGTAACTCACCAGATGTTGCTTCTGCTGTAATCCATTGTACATTTTCATGAAGCAACGTCAATGGATTGAAGTAAAATATGAGTAACATCAACTATGTTAACTTCAATGGATTACGATTGCCTATCCATAATCAAACGGGTACAAAATCTTTCGTCATCGCATTCTAATTTTGTACGTAAAATAGAAGAAAGAATTATTTTTTCCAACGCCCTATTTTTCAAATTTCAATGGTCGCTACTAAACTTTTTATAATATTTTTACAAATAATTTGAATTTGTATGGTGCATCCGCTACGTTTGAAGGTTTACAGTCTGTATTAAGATTAAAACTTACACGTAATAATATAGCTAATTAAAATATGTCTACCTAATTACTATTTATATAAATAATTTTCTAATTTTTAATATGAATATTAAAGTTCATGTATGAAAAAATGTATTTCATTGGCCATGTTTGGTATGGGAAAAAGTGTTGATAAAATTGGTAATGTATCTGAAAAGGAAATGAGATATCAGATATGCATTTTCCATTTCCATTTTTTTTAAAAAAAAAAACATAAAATTACTTACTGATCATGCAAATGAAAATTTAGAAGTTTTCAACCCCAAACATCTCCATCAATATTATATAAGAAGAAAAGAGGAAAAATAACAAATAATTATAAACAAATTTATAATAAAAATAGGGGGCGCTTCGTATATTATACTAAAAATTTTACACTTTACTACTTATGATTTATATTGTTATGGCCAAATGAATATGTTATATTAAATAGAATATTAATATCGGCATTCTAAGAACTCAAATTGTTAGGAAACGTGGATTTTCTTATCAATGATTTACCCTTTAATTAAATCATGCTTTTAACACTATTTAACTTTTTTAAAAAATAAAACAAAATAAATCTGTTCTACACTTCTACTTTGATCAAAAAGGAAATTTGGATCTTATAAAATATAGATCTTCTATTTGTGGCCGTTCTTTCGGTGTCTAGCGTTTCTTTCACGGATTGTTCGGAACGTTGCAGTTCTCTGGTTTCGTTAAACATGAGGGGGGATAAGAATCAATATCCCCGTCCTTCTGTCTTCGCTGAAATTTGCTCTTATGATTGACCCTCTTGAAAATTAGGTATTCTAAGTGCGATACTAGATCTGACGACAATAATATATTTGAACTGGTGTGATTTTAAGGATTGATCGTGTTCAATATAGCTCAAGACTGAAGGGACATGTTTACCCGAAAATCTCCCTTCGCTGAAACTGCCCACAAATGGCAACCGGATGAAAAAAAGATGCTCTGAAGATAACGTCTCCGGTTTTCGAACATTTGCAGAATCTGAATCTCCATTCTTTGAAGGTGTGTTTGGTTTCACATTAGTTTTGCTTGTTTCCAACGAGAATCCAAGCATAGGAAGCACTACACACACCAGAAAGGTTCAAGGTTTTGAGAAAATAATAGCATATTAAATAAACTTCTTAATAAATGAAGGTATAGGCTCGTCAAATAGTTAATATTTCAAATTATTAACTTCTATCAACGGATTATTGAAGTTTTCACTGTTGAATTCTTTCACCGATGAAGTCACTGCATATAAATCTGAATTCAAATGCTAACAATTACGATAATGAATTATCAATAGAAACAAAGTCACGGCATTGGTTTAAGATTGTAGTACCTCACATCTTCGTGCTCATTTTGCTGGAAAAGCTTTCCTTGAGTCCCTTCAGGCCTTCACTAATCAATTCTCAGTTTCCTTTCTAAGGTACTGAAGATATGGGAATACCGAGTGTGCATGAAGTCCATAATAACGTGAGAAGATATCACATATTCGATTTATGCTTTCCAGCGCAATTTTGTCACCCATGGAAATTTGAATGGAACAAAGCTTCACTAGCTCAAAACCAATGACAATATCATCCGGATTATATAGCTTTTCCAGAATCTGCCACCCATAAATGAACCATATCAGGTTTAGTAACAGAAAGATAGATTTATTCATCACATAGATCAAAATTTAACATCTTAACATAGTTTAACATGATGTCGGGCTGAAGCATGAATCATAGCAAATTCCTCAAAAAGTGACCCAGAAAGATAAGTTCAGCACACACACTACAAAATCAACGGAGGAAATTGTTTATCCTGCAGGTCCGGATGAGTTCAACGCTCAGCCAAACTGATTGAGATAGCATATAAATAAAGATCCTTTGATTAAAAAGAGTCAAAATATGAAATTCAAGGTCATGCACCAGAACCAGAACAGAATTCACAGCAAAGAGGACAGAGATCAGGAAATCATTCACTGAAAACAAATTCAGCTAAAAAAAGCTTCCATATGGGAACTGAATTCCAAACTTCATTATTATTTGAGCTTCAACCGTCGGCAACAGTTACTAGATGCCAGATAAATGCTAGCTGACACAACAAATTACCCAAACAAAACAAAAGACAAAAACAAGTCAACCTGTGAGATATAGGCAGTAATAAATTACCAGCAAAGATGCTTTACAATGGTCCATTGCTAATTGTAATTCTCCCACCGTACAAAAGGCCTGAGCAAGGCTGTCCTCTCCCTGCATGCATTATGTCACATAGAATGGATCGAATTTTAGAACACTAAATGACAAACATACGACCTTGTTCATCTACCTCAGTTTATAATCTTCATTAGAGGCACTTTATCAGTTTATCTAAGTTTGATCACTCAAAATGAAGGTTAAATGCAACAAGTTGAGATGTACCTCTGCAATATGCTTGTTGTAGGAATGCAAATATGACCTCAGCATACGAAGAGACTTTAATGCATCTGAAATAGTAGTATTCGAAATTTCTTTTGATGTTACTGCATCCTGCAATCTGTCAAATTCAGTATATGAAGATGGGAATAAAAATATGCACATATATTTGGAAGGCATGTGGACAGTGAGCAGGCTTATGACTTTCAGTTTTACTTTGAGACGAGCACACATAAAATTTACAGCCAGAGCATCAAGCCAAGCTTGAACTTGGGTTCTATTTTTATATTTCAGGTGAACAAGGAAAGATGTAAATAAGGGACCCACGATGCATACCTTTTGATGCATATCCAAGCGTTATCAACTGCAGTGCATGAAGACTCTAAATCACGGTAAGAACCACATCTCAAACAGTACCCTGGCTGATTATGAGCATAGCCATCATTTTGGTTGAATAAACGAGGACAGATTTTATAAATTTCATCATTCATATTGACCTGAAAGGAGGGCCAAGACTAGGAAATCAATGTCTTGCAGGTCCAACCAACCCTCCTCCAAAGCCAAAACCGGGGGGGGGGGGGGGGGGGGGGGGGAACATATGTATACAGACCCAACTTTGGAGAGAATTAGGAGAGTAATTGCTCCTTATTATTCATAATACACTAGTACAAGTACAACAAAATGCCTTACTTTGTCAGCACCAGGGAAGTGCTTAATTTTCCACCTTTCCCAGTCAATTACTCTGATGTCCAAGACTGCACCAGGACAATCTAGACTGACACAGCGAAAAGCATTGAGGACAATATCAGATAGATTGAATTCTGAACAAGCACCACAGTGACATTGAAACGAGTACTCGTCTTTCAGAAAGGCTTGGCGATCTTTACTATTCCATAACCCAACCTGCAAAAAATAACTTCAACAAACTGCATAAAGTACTTGTACAGACCATGTTAGGTTGACAATAGTCATAATAACATTTTTCGTATCCTTTCTTTCTTGTGCCTAACTAATTTTGCTAGGTAGGTATGGTTCAATCCCCCAAAGTTATCACAACTTCAATCGGCATAGATAAGATCCAAAGGAATTCAAGCCAAAAGACAGATCATCAAATGAAAGACAGCTTTTAATTGCCAGAATTAGTACCTGTGGACCATACGATAATTCCAGCTGAGACCCAGCTGCTACAACTTCTGTTGTCCGTATACACAAGGTACGTGAAAGAAAATATGCATGAACATTTGGTTGGCAAGAATGGTTGAACAAGCTGCCATCTTTGTAAATAGCTTTACCCACTCTGACCTGAGAGGCAACAGGCAGTGACTCAGAATCACCATGTTATAATTGTCTCAAACTAAAGTTGACGTGTAATTCTACTATCATCAACACCAAAAGCAGTCAGACAAGTAAATTGCAAGCCAAAATGATTGAAAGCAGACAAAAGAAGGAAAAACATTGAAGTTCATCTTAGTTTATATACCTGTTCCACACTACTCGTCAAGTATCCACTGGCTAGAGATTTTCCAAACTGATCCTGTAGTCCATGAGCATCTATAGATCTTATACGAACAACAGTCATGCAATTCACTTTGATTTGAGAAAAAATTATAACAACCTGCATTGACAAAAAAAGAAAAAGAAAAAAAGATTAGGCTTAATATTAATTATCTTAATGATTCAAACATAAATCAACTTTGTTTAATAGGTTTAACTTATCTGATGATTAAATAGAAAAATGGCGTTAAAAATTTGACTAGATACCAAACAAATTATATTGTAAAACTAACTCCACTAGACTTATCCAGTAGTTGGAGTTTGGCAAACAGCCACTAAACTTCCACTGAGACTCCATAAACTTGAGAAATATAGTGAATTAGACAGAAATCTATGGGTGATTGCAAGAATAAAATCATGTATAATAAACATTAACATGTAAAAATGATCAATACAGCGCAAGATACGGCATGATAGTGCATGAAAGTAATTATGTAGAAGAAGAGAGGAAGTGAGAGAGGAGTGTCAAGGCAACCTGTGACATAGTGACCCCATCCATGGAAAACCTAGCACCACAAGAGTGTAGCAGACAGTATAGCAACATAATGGCATATATATGTAAATCCAATTTGCAATCAGATGGCAGTTGTGCATAACAATGAAAAAGCTCCTGCACAAGAAAGAAAGAGGCAATTAGCATCCAGGTAGTCATATTCAAATACCATTGACAAAATGAACTATATTGCAAAAGCAGTATAAACAAATAATGTATTTGTTATTCATACCAGGCTTTTCACAAAGTATGTAATATCTTCATATGCACTTTTGTGGAAAAACTTTGCTAGTACTCGGCCTGCTAAAACAATCTCAGATGGTAATACTATAGACCAATGTACACCTTGGCACTCATGCTTATGTTCAGGAATATCCTCAATCTCATGTTTAGAACCATTGCCTAATATAATTCCTGTAGCATATGCCCCAAGATCACTGGGCAGACTGTTAAAAATGCCATGGTCTTCAGGCTTAATCTTGAACATTTGTCCACCAGCCTGTATCTGGCATTGCTGGGAGCAATATAGTGGTATTGAACAAGATCTACAAGGAACTGCATCAGTAGGTAGGTCATTCAAGCAGTAATGGCAATGTGTTTCTCGGCATTGCTTTAATATTATCTGAAAATATTGACAAATAACATTAATTAAAGATAACTTTCCAAGATAACTAAATTTGTAGTCCTCAAATAATACAAATACAGTTGGAAAAAAAGTCATGCATTGACCCAAACATTATTGCAGGTTTCCTATTTAAAAATGACAGAAAAAAAACACGCCATTAATTGACCCCGTATCAACTTATTATAGCACATATATCTAAAATTCACTGGCATTCAGTTCATAGAAGCAGAATTTGGGTCATCCATTTATCGAAATCTGCATGGGGAGTGCAAAAGAACAGAGTATGTATCATAGTCTTGCCTTTAAATAAAGTTCAAATGAGACATGGAGAATCCAATCCTATCAAATACAGTTTTTGTGTGTGTGAGTGCATGTGGTGGTCTTGATTTCTTCAATAGTTATTAGTCCACCACTAAGCAGAATGGAACCAAAAAGATTGCTGAGAAGTTTTAAACAAAAATTGCTAATAGTAAATTGATAGTTTGTGATACAACATAAGTTTTCCCCTACCATGGCATAAGGTTCTTCACAATGAACTAAAGAAGCTGGAGATATGTCACATGATGATGTCATACCCCGTCCTTTATCAGGCGTGGTGACCAACTGTAGCTTTATTTGGGGCATCCCATCTACCAAGAAGGATCTACATCAGTTTTAGTTATTCAACAGGAGAAAATGATCCAATGGGTAAGTTCACTATTATATTTAAGTATTGCCTATGATCTAGAAATACATTTGAGTAGAGCTGGCCTGATATAAAATAACAGTAGGGACAAATAAAAGGACAAAGTCTGAACATAATAATCAGACCTCAGTAATATAGAACTGAAACAGGTATGATGATAAATTAACGATGATTCTGTCACTCGATACATATACACTCTTGAAATTGTGAAAGAACCCAACTTGGCAAAATTCTGACTAATTAGCTGATTCTTCGAGTCAGCAACCTAATAAGAAAAACTTCTTACCTACTGTATCCAAGCCATTCTTCTCATTCTGAACACCTGAAGTTGCTCCCTCGCATTGGTGTGATATATTTTTAAGTTCACTTTCTATTTGTTTCTTCCCACTCAATGATGATTCCATGCTCTTTGCCACATTGAGATCACAGATTGCATCTTTATGATTTCCCAATGAAACATTCGCCTTACCTCTCCTGTACCATGCCTGAGGCAGAGTTAAGAAGTTATTAAAAATGAGCAGAATCTAGCATTCAGATATGCGGCCATATACTCCAACCACTTGCAACAAACATTAAAGCACAAATTCCTAATAATTTACTGGCAACAGAGACTCTTCAGGATGGGAAACAAAAAGCTGTCAGCATATTGCTAATTTCAGGGCATCAAACTGCCTCTAAGTGTACTCCCATCGGCAAATACTGGAAAATAATTAAACTAATACGATAAATAAGTAAACCTAAAGCATATATTGCCTGCGCAGTTTAGATTATAAGCAAAAGTTCCAACACCTTCCTTAAAAGTATATATCTAAATTAAGTAGTAGGAGAGTAGTTTTAGGTTCATATAACAGTGATATGCACCTTTGCATAGCTTGGACATATCTGAAGAGCTCGAGTGCAGTCTCGCAAACACTCAATTAAAAGATTCAATTTCTGCAGAAACATGCTCAGTAGCAATATCAAGGTCAATATATTAAATCAATTCTGTGGGTGTAGGTTCACATGACTCGCATCAAAATCAACCTTACATGCAATACAGTAGCTCGATTAATGTATAATATTGCAACCAGATTCTTCTCCGGGCCAAAAGCCTCCAAAGGTGCCATACGCAAAGCCTGTACCTCATTTTCAAAATGTATGAGAGTAAGTTGGAAACAATTATACATATACATATACATATACTGATATACATATATATATATATTAACAGATTAATATACACACGCACACACATATAAGCCAGATTCTACTATGGCAGCTGCTTCTTTCCCAAGAAGCATATCGTGCAGAGTAATTCCTAAGAGGCATAACGTGCAATTCCTATTCTCCTGGTACCAAAATTTGAATCCATATCTATTAGCAGACAGCAAATTTAAGTGAGAAGTTGAGGAAAGAACCTTCGTATAGCAATTCAAAGCCTTCATATAATCTTCTCTCAAGAAGTAATGGTTGCCAAGCTGCTTGGATTCCAAAGCAGCGGCCTCACTCTTACCACATAAAGAATTTTTTGGGTCTGCTAAGTCAGTCACCATCTAACAACATTTTGAAATTGATTCAGTCAATTACTTGAATGAAAATCCAATATCCATAAACTGAAAGCATAAAATGCATAGAGAGGGGTTTAGCGTGTAGCTTACTTGGTGAAAAGGCTCAAAATGAAGAAAGAAATGGTGAAGAGAAGAACATGTGGTCGGAAGATCATCTGTAGTACTCTCCCCAATCATTCGCCTCAGGCTCTCCGGGATTGCAGCTTTCAGAGTCTCCATCTCCTCCAAGGCTACAATCCGACTGACTGGGTACTTTGCTCCACAACACTAGACGAAGAAGAACGGAGCTTGGAGCTTGGAGCTTGGAGCTTGGAGCTTGACGTTTCACTACCTTTGCGCATCAAACGTCATGTCGTTTTTCACCGGGTAGGTAAAAACAATATGATTATACATTTACGTCCACCTTGCGCGCGCACAGAGAAAGGTTTTCTCGTTCTGATATCTACTGTTTACATATATAAAATTAGAATATTCAGCATTATTCAATTTTTTTGACCCGATCCACAAATTGGAATCTCGGGACTCTAACATACTTATAAAATTTCTGGTAAAAAACATGTACTTATAGAATTAGAATCTCACATTTTAGTTAACATATGGTTGGTCTAGCGAAATAATGCCTTGTTAAATCTTTTTAGGTCCCAATTTTTTTTTTTATAGAGATACTTTTGTAGGAACGAATAGTCATGAACTTAAAACTGGTAATGGATGATAATATCAACAAACAAAAAAAAAGAAAAGAAAAAGAATTGCACATTTTTTAGAGTTTTGTGATTGCTCCAACCCCCCCCCCCCCGGGCCAAAAAAAAAAACTTCCAATAAATGGGAGGGGAGCTATTCTAATCATAGATGCATATATTTGTGTGGGTGTATGTTTGGATATATTTGTGTATATACGTTGAATTGTCAAGACAAAAAGGTTATTAGTCCATAGACGTATGAGCTAAGTGTTCTTAACTTCGGCTAATATAAATTCAATCCAATTATAAATTACATTTTTTAAGAAAGAATTGTTCAACATATTATTGGTTATTATTCTAAATTATTTCAAAAATCAGTAATAAATAAGTTATTTCAAAAATTAAATGCCGCATAATAGAGTAAAAGACATTTTCCAGGAAAATGAGTAAAAGAAATTTCTGGATTTCTAATTGAAAAAAGTAAGAAATTTTATTGGGAAAACTGCATTGAAATCCCAAGAGGAAAAATGGATCCGGTTTCTCTCCTTGGCGGCTCTCTCCGTGATGCCGGTACCGCATGCGGTTTTTTTAAAAACCATTCTGGATCCTTGGATCAAAATTTGGACGGCCAGGATTGCGCCAATGAGGGATGAGGAGACAGCCTGCTGGGGAGAAAATCCTCTCCCAGGAAAAATACTACTAAAAGGTTCTTTGAAATCCACAATTTACAATTAAGTCTCGTGAGACTTTTGAGTGATAAACAAGACTTTAGACCCGTGCGATGCACGGATATGATAAATACTTAAATGGTTTTAACTTAACACATATGATATCATGTAAAGATCAAAATTGGTTTTAACTTAACACACATGATATCATGTAAAGATCAAACAATTTTCCTCCATCATAATATCACATCATTTACATTTTACAATGGCAACACAAAACATACATTCAAACTATTACTGTAGTGACAAGTTTTGAAAAACTTCTCTGTAAATAACATTTGCTGTAGTCTTACTACATTTTTTAAACTCATACAAGACAAGTAATTTCAAACCATTGAAACTCTTCATCCTAGAAAGTGCAACATATAGTTGCCTATGTGAGAATACTGGTGTCGTAAGGTAGAAACCAACATCAGTCATGGATTGTCCTTGACTTTTGTTGATTTTCATTGCAAATGAAATGATAAAGGGGAATTGTCGTCTTGTCAAAGTGAAAGGAAGTTTACATTCAGATAGGTTCATATCCATTCTATGAATCAAAATATCTTAACCAACACTTATGTCGTTCAATGCCTTAGCCTTAATGACATTTTTTCAAAGTTGTGTAATTTGTAGCCTTGTGCCATTACACAACCTTGCTACTTGATCAATATTCCTTATTAATATAACTGGTACACCAACTTTCAATACCAATTTATGATAAGGCATCCCTGAGCATTTAATTACATTTAGATATTTTGTGTCATACATATCATCAAAGCGTCCATTAGTGTTTTTTGTACAACCTATAGAGTCAAAACTAAAGTACTCAACCGCATCACTGGGCAATAAAGAACAAATGTACTCATTCATATCCACCTTTTTTGTTCTAGGTGTAATAATTGACCTATTGGTCAGGTAACATTCGTCAAATATATGTTCTTTTAAATTTGGGTAAGTAGCTTCAACAATGCATCTAATTGGATTACTATCATCATGAAGCAACAACTCTGAGGGTATAGTGATGTCAGCAAAACCATCATGTGGCAACCCAATGGCCCCGTCTCACACATTTAGAAACCATTCTGAAAATGATTTAATCTTTTCTTGTTCAACTTGATTAACTGAAGACGTCAACCTCATATTCTTGGTTAGTCGTAGTAATCTACATTCTTTCCAAAGAAGATGTTAAAACTGTATAGGGGCTAAAATGATCAACATATGCTACAATGTTATTATTCAACCAACTCATCATTACATCATAATTATGATACATTTCACAAAATCCTATGGAGATAAAGAAGATTATCTTCATGCTATTATTGCAATAAAAGGTTTTAAAAAACTTCTCTATAAACTACATTTATTTCAGTACTACTGCATTTATTGAACTCATCTAATATAAGTAATTTCAACTCATTAAAATTCTTAACCCTCAATAATACAACATAAAGTTGCCCATGTGAGAAAACCGGACTCGCTAGGTAGAGACCTACATTGGATATTGATTGACCTTGACTTTTGTTTATCGTCATTGCAAATGAAATTATTATGGGGAGATTGCCTCCTTATCAGGTTGAAAAGCAATTTAGATTTAGATGGGTTCATATTTATTCTATATATCAAAATTTCTTCGCCAACGTTTCTGTTATTCAAGGCCTTTGCCTTAATTACCCGCGCATTGCGTGGATTGAGAGCATCTTCATAACTGTTAACATAAAGACATATAAAGCCAAAAAAAAAAAAAATCTAAACCAATAGGCTCAAAAAGATATTTCAGTATGACCTGCGGTTTAAATCATGTGTAACTTACTTATTACCTGCATTAGAAAATGACCAACAAATTTAAATCCATTCAGATGACAAAATATTGTTGAACTCTGAAAAATTATTCAAACATTAAAAGTAAGACAATTGATACATGACCATTTATTTGGTTCCATTTAATATTTTGGATACTTTAATTTCAAAATTGAAAAATCCAAATCACTTCAACACTAATACCCTACTTACATTCAAATAATTTTAAGTTATGCACCACGTCTTAAAACGTATTAAGTAAAGGGATAATGGTCTTATTTTCCCCGGAAGTTCCAGGGCAATTTTGCTCCAAAAAAAACTTCTGGGTGTTGAGTGCTCTTTAGCGAAAACTTCCAGGGCAAATAAGACCCTTATCCCTAAGTTTTAAATCATTCTTAGTTGGATTATTGTACTTTAAATTGAGTTGTAAGACTTGGGTTTTGATTTTGTTTATTTTCATTCACACTCATTGAAATTGTTTCATCGAGCCTGTTGTTAGGTATGATAATTGATTTGTGTGTTGCTATTCAGTGTCTCTATGAGCATTCTTCATTAAGGAAGCAAGTTTTACCAACTCTATTTAAATTGCCCCCAAGTGGTTTTAAAAAATTCCTTAATAAGTTGTTTGTTTAGGACTATTATTTGTCAATAATCACTTTACTCGAATTGTGTTTAGAATTTTTAAATAGACTTGGTGAATTAATTAACTCATATGACATTAGGCAAGCTAAGATAGCCATCAATTCGCTTACAAGGAGCATTCCATCATATTATTCCTTAAATCTAATTTCACACTTTTATTCATCATTTTATCAAAAATTCAAAAAAAAATAATAATTTAGGTTGTTATCCATCATTTTAAAAAAAAAATCAATTTCAAAATACCTTGCAGTGTTTTTGTCACTTAGTTTAGTTTAGAAATCAAATAAAAAGTTTCTTAAGAGAACACGACCCGAGTTGTGCTCTTCACTATATAATTTAGTTTATTTTGATTTAACCCAAGTTGACTAAAGGTATTAAATAAGTGGTATACTTATTGCTATATTGCTTTTAATTTAATTTAATATTTCCACTATTATATCAAAAATGTGTATTATTTGATCCGTCAAGACAAACCACCCTATGCAATGCGAGGTCACGTGCAATAAAAATCATCAATATGTAGATTATTCTTTTTTAAAAAACTATAGTTAAACACCTAAAATCAGTAATATTATATGCCTCAAGGTGCGTGATGCGCGAGATTCTTTCACTTTCATAACCTACCGATGAAAGTAATGATTAGTTGGACCAAACTAAAAGTTCCTTAACGAAGTTCTAAAAAATCAACATAAAAAATTCAGTACAATTCTAAAAATTATCCATTATAGACAACCATGCACATTTAACCATGTTAGGGGACTTGGTTGAAATGGAATAAACATACAATAGTTATCATTTGATGCAGGAGAAAAAAATGAAGTGATCATCATCCGTGTCGATGAAAAAATGAAGTAAATTTTTGCATAACCATCCCGACAATTAAATAACCTATGTGCTGCACAATGTGTGGAATTCTTTCAATGACCAAACTAAAACTCCCTTAAAAATTTCAGCGTCATCACACAATTTTTCAAAATATCCATAATAGAAACAGCCACACTCCTAATTGGAATGAAATGAAACAAAGAGTGCTTAAAAAATAAGAGTATATGACTATGTAGCATTTAATTTGATAAAAAAATATCTAATTCATATATTTATTCTATGAAAAACTTAAATGTGTGTATATTTAAAAATATACTTGTTTTTATAATTGACAACTACAAATTCCTTAACCACTTGAAAATACCTAAGTTAAGCAGTATAAAGCATAAAAAGACATTTCGTTGATATGGAGTTAAGGAATAGATTGAAAACAACATAGATGATATGATTCCAAAGCAATAAGGAGTAATGGAATAGATTAAAAACAACAAAAATTCATAAATGATAAAGAAATTCAACTCCCTCAATCATCCATAATGGTTATCAAGAAATATTATACAATGGGCTTCTTACTTCATGAGCCGCATACCAATGGTTACCTTTAGGCTAAATTAGGTTTGGTGCCAATTATTGTAGCTTTAAATTTTCCTAGACTCGTGAAGAATAAATCAAATTAAAAATATCCTAATTTGACTGAGATTTAAGGGCCAATCATTTGAAATAATTAAATACAAAATATCTCTAAAAGAAATCTTCTTATAATCATAGAGAATAAACAAAAACTATCACCGAGATTTAAAGGCCTATCAACTAAAATAATTAAATATCAAATATACCCAAATACAATAAATTACGTCCCAAAATTGAATGTAAATTTAGTCAATAGTAATTGGTCATATATTACATATCAGAGCTAAACCCTTGGATGCACTTATTATTTGTCGCCAAAATAAATCAAACACATGTTTTTTCATCCCAGTGACAAATCCATGAGTCCTACCTTTTTTTCTCATTTATATACCATGCACGCTCACATTTTCCAACACCCTATGTTTCTTCCCGCTGTTATTTTGCTTCCCCCATGGCGAATCAACAATTTTAAATATTAATAATAAGTATAATTATAATCCTCTTATAATTATACTTATTATTAATATTTAAATCCTCTTTTGTATTGAAATTCATATTTTAAATCTCTTAATTAATTCAATATCATTATCAATATTATAATAATAATAAATCAACAATAAATAAATAATAATAGTAATCCTCTTATTGACACAGAAATAAGAATCATCTAAATTCCATAAATAATAATACTAAATTCATGGATAACGATTATGAACACTTTGTAATTTCCTCTTTTTCTTTTTTTACAAAATTACTTTGAAATTCCCCATATTACATAAGATCATTAAATCATAATAAAAGGAAAGGAATATGAAAGGCATAACGGATATAAAAATCTGATAATTCATTAAATGTAGAGCACAAACTAACGAAAACTAAACATAAGGAAAGAATAGCTGCAAAATCATATCCATATCATCTGATGCTTCAAGCCAGAGTTGTTTGTTTTATCTCTTCTCTTTGCTTCAAATATTAGGAAGTTCTTTAGATTTAAATGCTCCTATCCAGCCATAGAGAATATTAGAGAAGAAGTGGAGTTCGAGGGATAAAAAACAACTATATCTTTCACATGAAATTCAATATAAGTAAAAGAATCAAAAATTATTAAACCATCCCAGAAAAACAGTAAAACCCTCTCAAATAAATACAGTAAGCCAGCAACAGAAAACATTGGATGAAATAGAAATCATATAATTAATATTTCCATCAGGGACTAATACAATACATGTGATGTCACCATACCTAAAGACTAATTCAATTAATATTTATAAGATTGTTTTTTTCAATTGCTTACAATTTGTATTTGAAGTACTTGAACGTCAGATATAATAATCTGATTTATTAGTTTCAGTTTCTTCATTTAATTGATTTTGGCGTTTGCATTGTTTTTGTTTTTTGTTCCTACATTAACACGTGTCACATCATCTTCGTATCTAAAAGTTGTGATTCAGTTTTTTCGTTATTATTACCCAGTCTTCATATTCAAAGGTGTGTGCGTCAGTCAACATTGTTTAATGGTGTTTTGAATTTTCATGGTGATTCAGTTATTTTGTTATTAGTACCCAGTCTTTAGTGCCATAAATGTAAGTGGAAATTTTGCTCATCTAGTAGAGTTATTGACGACATATTTTGAAAATATGTGACGATTATAATATTTATGTTATACCAACTACCATCTATTCAATATAATTAATTACTATCACAATATGTCAAATGGTGGTATTTTCTCATTGGCTGTGGAGGAGGATGCAGTTATTTACCATTAAACTTTTGTTTAATCCCATTGGCTGTGCAGGTATTTTCCCTTATAACCATTAGTCTTTATGAATAAAGACATTTAAATTATCAATATATAATTACATGAAAATCATGTTTGGAAAAATTAAAACATGATATTCTCTTATACCGTTAAGATATGAAATTAAAACAATTAGTATTTATCATATATCTTTGTAATACGTCATTGAATAAATAATAAAATTTTCAAAAAACAAATATAACTTGATATTATCAATCTTTAAAGACAAATTAAAATCAGTATGCTTTTATTGCAGCAAACTTACTGTTAAATCCGTGGACGATGGGAGGTTAATGCTATAGGTATGTGCTATAAAATCTGAAATATGACCAAATTAATTACTAGTTTATTTAGAGTTTCAAATCACAACTTCTCATATACATTATAATGAGGTGTTACTTTCATTATTCAAAACAAAAAAAGTTGTTACTTTCCAAGAATCTCTCACTCCCTATGGCTTTCATCTGCCTACTATAAATACGGGATTTAACGCATAGCTCAATGCTTCCCACGAATCTCTCACTACCCATGCCTTTTCTCTACCTATCATTCTTCATATTTCATTTGAAATTCAAAATCTATATTAACCTCACTTCCCATATTTTGTATTTCGACCATTATTTTAAATCCTTCCAATTTTGTATCTTAAGAATCACAAATATACAATATAAAGTAATAAATATGGAATTTAAAAAAAAAGGTTAACCTAATATGAAAAAAAGTAAATATTTAATTTATAATATAATTTATAAATACAGGAGCTAAGAAGGCCTTTGTTATATTTAGGTTTCATGGCCTTTTATTTCAAACTCTTTATTTGTATTACTACATATAAAAAAGTAAATATTTAATTTTATATTAATCTTACTCATGATTAATGGAATTAGTGCCATTGACTTATAAAAAAAACATGGCAAATGTCTTATAAATTTTTTATAACCTAAAAATAGAGGATAAGTTTTTTCTAAAATTTATTCCAAACAAATCATAGTGAACATTAAAGATAAATCTTATTGCTATTATGTTGCCTTGTAATGTTCATCTAGACCTTCGCTCATGGGCTGTACAACAAATCTGAATCTAAACATTAAAAAAATCAATAAAATCACTCAAGCATATGGGAAACCCAAGACACTTTCATGGTAAATTCTTCATTGCCATCATCATTATTCGCCTTCCTCTCTCCTTCATGATTAGTTTGGAATAATTGCGCCAAAGCTTGCTGGCTAGTCAAATCAGCAAGAATACTGCCTAGAGTCCACAGCAGAAAGGAAAAAATGCCTCAAGAGAACGTAGGTGGATCTAGTCAATTGATGTCTTGTATACATATTCGGAAATGAGAGATAGCAGAATCTTAAAATAACACTTCAGAGCGTGCATCCGCAATCTAGGTGGTCGGAAAAAGTATTTAGACTATTTGTATCTTGAGAAACACTGGGAAAAATAATAAATCAACCCTTCCTTTGACTCATAGAAAAATACTTGCCCCAGTCCTTTTCCAAGTAATGCCGATCTTTGAAAAACTAAAGAAAGAAAAAATGCGAGGAAAAAGGAAACGGTATTACTTACAGTCAGACTATTTTAGCATAAACATTGAATATGAAACAGATAAGATGATTTTCATAAAGTGCAACAATTGCACCCAGCAACGTTATTTTACTTAATTGAGAATAGACTACTCTGGTTTCTGGGGATTAAGCACAGTCAACAGATTAAGAATGATGAAATAATCAACGCAAACTTCCAGGGAGAGGTGAAAAAGATAAACTTCACGAATTCGGAAAAAGTGAGAGAATTACTAACACCATACACTGTTGTGACAAGCCCTACAACATCTAAAAGGAGGAGACAGTAAGCAGTTAGTGTTAGAATCCAGTTATATTACCAAAAACAATGGAAACAAAACGTTAAATGAAATATGGCTTACTGACAAGGCAAGGCTCATTATAGATAGTTGCAACCAATATAATGTAAGAAGTGGCTGGAATATTATTGGATTTACTAACGGTATTGTGGTTGCTGAGTGGACCTTTTCATCAGTTAAGACAACATTATAGGTGAACTTGTGATGGTTCCTTTCATGAGGAATATGCCATAAGCCAGCCATGACCTTCGCATAAATGACCCAGAAGTTGTGTGAGTCATCCCCTTGAGTGAAGGAGGCAACATCCCGAGCAAGCATCGTGAGTAAATCAAGTATTTTGATCTCTTTTCAGAACGTGTTTAGTTCAGCAAGATCAACCTCGTTATATAGGAAACAAAGTTGATGGCTAGGGTTTGCTTACTGATATGAAGTATGAAGTAATGATGGGGTGAAGAATATGCATGGGGAATGAACTTTTCAATTAATCGTAATGGGTGTAAAATAGTCAAGTGACTAGTAATTGCAACCTGGGGAAATGGAATTTGTAGACCAATGAGAATCCACATACAAAAGACTTTTATGTCATTGTAATCCAACTATCGTGTAGAATCATTTATTTTGGGGTATTTTTATGGACCAATAGCTGTTGCTGAAATTGCCATCTGGAATGTTTATGTGGACTAAGAAACACGTTGGACCACTTATTTCATGCCATGTAATTACAATGACATTTATTGACCAATCAGTGTGATATACATGGCCCAATAGCTGATCTGCTACAACATTTAGTAGTTTATATTGATTTGAAATGTCAAAAGACCTAAGTACTCTTAGGGCCCGTTTGGTATAAAGAATTGGTAGGAAGGGAAAAAAAATTTGGTAAGTTCCTCCGTTTGATACATATTTTGCACCAATTTTCCTAAGAACCCAAGTTCCCAGGCCCACACAGGGCCCACTAATCTTCCATCATATGTGGGAAGATCAGATTCCACCAAAATTGGTGGGATCTCAAGTTCCAATGTCACTGTTCACATTTTTGGACAGATTTACCCCTAAAATTCAAACTTGGTGGGAAAGTTCGAACTTTGCGAAATTTTTTTTACACGAGTTCGAACGTAACAAGAACATATTTTTTAAAAAATAAATTTTAGCAAAAAAAAAAGATTTTTTTTAATTAATTTATTTTGAGGGTAAAATAGACATTTCCTAATTCTTTACCAACTACCACCCCTTCATTTTCTTCTTACCAAACAACTCAAGTCATCTTCCCTCATCTTTCAAATCTTCCTTTAACTTCATTTTCCTCCTCTAAGTTCCTTTCCCTCCTCAAATTTTCCTTGTACCAAATGGGCCCTTAGTGTTAGCTGCTTCACCTGTCTTACCCACCCATAGACTTATCAATGGTAACATCAAAGACCCAAGTACCTTAGCATCAACTGTCTCATCCAAGGTTATTTAAACTATATTGGTCAGTAAACCGGTTGAGGTATTGAGTTAAAGGTACGTGGGTCAGACCGGAGTCAAACCAGAGCTAATCTGGGGCTAAACCAGTGAAAAAGTGAAAATTTTATGTTATTAATATGAAATTATAAAGAGGAAAAAAAACAATCAATTTTTTTCAATATATATATATATAGGGATTATCATTTCTGCATTTACTGTAGAAAATTTTTTCTGCAGCTAGTGAGGTATGACACCGTTTCCTGGATTTTTTTTTTTTAAAGACGAAGGGTGTTGCTTCCTTCTTTTTGCTCAAGGGGTGTTGCTTCCTTCCAACAATCAGAATGCAAGGTTCAAAATTAATCATAAGCAATCGATAGTCAACAATTCAGAAACCAAATTTCAAGAGCAAACCATACCTAAGAAGCCCCGACGAACTTAGAGACGAGGAGAACAACAGTAACGGATTGAAGAGAATGAAGGCGAACACGAAGGCTAGGGCGAGGGCTATGTGAAGCAGCAAATGGTCGAACTCCAACTCGAACTCCAATGCTTGAATGGGGATTTAGGAGTTTAACGGGTTAGGGCAGGAGGAAGACGTTTACTTGAAGAATTGAAGAAGAGGACAGGGATGGGATTCAGAGTAGGAAGGGTTGAGCCGAGCAAGGGAGACAAACGTTCTTCAAAAGCGATGAATAACCCCGTCACGACGAACGGCGGAGAAGGGCAATGCAATCGAAAAGATGAGATCACCCTGCAAAGTTGATGTACTATCATGAGAGCCGAGTAGGATTCTAGGGTTCACATATCGGGTATTTTGTCTATTCTCTTAAACTGGGTAAATGTACTTGGGGCTCTAATTAGCTATACCCTGCAAGGTTGATGCTCCACCCTTCGTCTTGTTGAATATCGATTGCTCATGATTAATTTCAAACCTTGCATTCTGATTGTTGGAAGAAAGCAACACCCTTCGTCTTTGTCCAAAAAGGAAAAAATTCAGAAAACGCGGTCGTATCTCACTTGCTGCAGAAAATTTTTTTCTGCAGCAAATGCAGAAATAATAATCCCATATATATATATATATATATATATATATATATATATATATATATATAAACTAGTTTACTTCCTAGGCCGGACCGATTCACCAATTTCAAGCCGAATTGGCTAGTTCGTTCCAGGTTCTATAACACTGGTCTCATTTGTCGATAGCCGCTTATGGATTTGTCAATAAACACTCATGAACATTTTTCCATCGACAAATCCATGAACATTTATTGGCAAATCTATAGACAATCATTAATAAGTTTACGTGCTTATGGTGACAAGTAAGACGGTTGAAATTAAGGATACTCAGTCTTTTAACATTTCAATTATATTAACCAAAAGTCCCACGAGACTTGCTTGCAAATTAGATATTTCAATGGATTTTCTAGTAGTATTTTTCCTAGCTTGGAACCTCAATTGAATTCTCCCAATTTTATTTGCTTTCCTTCTGGAGATTTTTATACAATTCAGATGAATCCTTGAATACATGAATGAAAAGGGGATCCAAATTCCCTCAGTCTCTCAAGTCTCCTTCTGAACATCCACACGTAACTCCAAAAACAAAAAGAAGCTTCTTCAATAGATTTCTCTGTTGCATCATTAGTAAGATCTCCACGCTGCATCCATAGTCCCTTGGCCTGAAAGGGGCATGGTAATGACAAAACCAGACTCTGAGTTGCTCAACTTCTCTAGGAGGTCCCTGATTAGACCACCAACTATATAAGACACCCCTGAGGCAGCAAGTGACATAGTAACGTAGTAGGACAGAGTCTTGAAATACGATTTGGGTGGCCTTTTGGAATAAACCTTCCCGATAGCGAGGAGAATGATGCACAGAAGAGAAGTTGCTGCTACTGTGGCAAGCTTAAATTCAGTCTGGAAATTCTTACGGATCAAAATGCCATAAATAAAAATAGGAACAGACCCAAATATCAGGAATGATAAAATAGCCACAACTGCATGAAGTATAAAATTTTCCCGGCGTCCTAGTAGTTCTTGATACCGATCTTCTTGTGTGTTTGTTTGCTGTAGATCCTCTCCAGATTTATCATCTTTCAAGTCAAGAAGCTGAAGAAAAAAGAGGGCGCTTAGGTCAAAAGTGAAAGTGGCAAGAACTTGAACGTTTGAGAAAGAATGAGGAGTGCAAGGATTGAATGAAGCTCACTCACATTATGGCCAATGACAAATAATCCACCGATCAGATTTGCCAATCCCAATGCTATGATGTTTACTGCAACACAGGACCACAGAATAAACACATATTAACAACCAAAGTATCAACTTTTCAACATGAAATTGTAGTGAATATGAAGTTTAAGATTGTAATTCAAGAACTTGAGCCAATGATCCCTTAGAAACAGCTACTTCTACCCTGAAAACCAAATATGCTTAAATCTGATATACACATGATATGATTACGTTTTACCATATACTAATGGACAAGGTCCAGATAAAATCTTATCATTCACATCTAATCAAGTATTATAATATACCAGATAGCCATGTGGAAAAAAAATAGAAAGAAAAATTCTCATAATTGACGTGATGACTTGTGCATGTAGTAATGGATGTGCTCTAACAACCATTTGTTCAACTTCAAACATATCACGCGAATCTTTAGTCATGCATCATTAGAAACTTGACTGCATCATATTACACCCCTCAAATTAAGACCTATAAAGTACCTTCTGCCCTAAGAGAGAACTAAATCCATGTCTCCACAAATATCTGAATTATCTTAAGAGCCCAGTCCCTAGAAACGTGAGGAAAAGAAAAACACTTACATGGGACAGCACCAGAACCAACTGCAGATGATACAATTCCCAGACTTGTGATTGATTCGATTAAACCCCCATAAACAATGCTTTTAAGTATTTCCAATCCACGAGTTTCACCAATTTCAGCTCTTGATTGTTCCCCAACATAAACTTGAGTAGCTGTGTTTCCCAAAACAGAGCCATTAATTGGATCAGTAACTCCTATGTGAGAGGCACTCGATTTAATTTTGCCCTCCTCAACATCAACTATCACATCACCCCCTGCATATTGATTATATTTGATGTTATTGCACAATAGACAAACCTGCAAAATTCTTGGAAGAACATAAATTGAAAAGTAGAAGAGGTAAAGGAAGGTAAATTCTGTCGTCCACATACCTGTATTGCCGCCAGTGACTGCAGGTTTTGTTTCGCCTTCAGTATTCTTTTCCACCGTCTTTGGCAGTCTAAAGTCTTCCCCAGACGAAATTTTAGCATTTACTCCAGAACTTTGCGTGCCAGTAGCTGCATCATTTTCAACCTGTGCTTGCATTATCAACGAGGAATAGCCATTCTGAAAAGTTTCAGGTGTCTTGTTTATGTCCTTTTGTGACTTCTCAGGCATTCTAGAACCTACATCTGACGGAACCAGAAAATCAGGTTTCCCTTCACCAGGTTTCAAAGTGGCGTCTTTTGCAGGTTCTCCAGGACTTGTGAGTCCTTTGCTGGTAATTGCGGTTGCTGAAAGATCCCCCTCTTGGTTGGGTACTAAAGTGCTGGAAAGTTCCTTTGAGGGCAAATTTGCAACAGTATTTGCTTCGGAGTGATCTGCTGAAGTAAGCAGCAATGTCTTAATTATGAAATGCAGCTATAAGATAATGCATTTAAAAAATTGGCATTACGTACAATTAACAAGTGCGTGCAGGTTTCACATATAATTCTCTAGCTTAAACGTATACCAAACAAAATATCTACAATCAAGAGGAAATAATCAATATTTTGTAATTTTGTAACATAACACCATAATGCTTTATTTATTTTATTTTGTTGGACGTAAGTCATTATATGCTCTTCAAAATGACTTTTTGTTCTAAGACAGTAAAAGTGCACCATGTGCTATCCCAGAATGACATTGCAAGAAGATAGCTGATTTCAAATGCCATATTTGTAATACACAATCAGGTAAGTATATGATTTTCCCCCATTTTTCACCCAAAAAAAAATGATTTTGTCAATTGTGTGTTCAAAGAACAAAATCAGACACAAACAACAAAATCAAGGAACTGATATTATTAATCAAAAGCATACCTGTGTTCTTTATATCTGCTGAACCATTGTTTTCCTCTCCCTCACTGATCACCAGATTTCCATCCAGTCCTCCATACCCAGGCTTAACATCAGGCACAACTTTTCCATTATCAATAGTACATCTACCAGGAACAGAGCTGTCTGGATGACCATTTTCAGGGGAGTTTATTACGCTTGAAGCAATCGATGATGAGTGTTTCTGCTCAGCAGGGCCAGTTTTAGAATTTTTAGAGGAAGTTTTACCTACAATATTATGTCAAGAAAACAAAAAACATTAATTAGGAGTGGAAAGGTTTTATTGCTTGGTTCACATGTGTAGGCTCAATCACTCAACAAAGTTCAAGAAATAAAACTAAAGAAATTTTAATCAAAGGTGATGCAACAGGGAAGAAAACCAAAAAAGAGTGTAAAAGATTACTGAGAGAAGTATCATACCTTGCTCATCAGATGTTTTCCCTTTATTTGAGGTAAATAGAGAGAGAAACCAGTTTCCACTGGAATCTGCAACACTTGAAGATTTTAGCACATTTGATATGCTTATATCTGCAGAACTATTGTCAGATGCAGGTATAGTTGAAGTTATTCGTGAAGTTTCATGCTCACGAGCACCGCTGGAATTCCAGAACAGATTGAAACTATTTCCTGCCAAAATAATGGGATTTAAGAACATAAGCATTAAAGATCAATCAAGATATGTTGTGAGAACAACTTTCTGCATTTTTTTGTTTTTTGTTTTGTTTTGTTGGGGGGGGGGGGGGGGTTGTCATGCACAAATATAAGGAGGATAGCCTTCAATTTCCACAGACCTCTGGGAATAAAAAAGCTGAAGCATTCTAAGCATCTAAACACTTCTTGTTCTTGAACAGGATCGTTAACAAGAGGTGGTTGCTGCTCTAGATGACCAGCATCAGAAGTTAAACTTGCTTGATCACCTTGTTTGGTTTCATGTGCTGAACTACCCACCCTCTCGGAGCTAACTATAGTATCCAACTTATCACGCTTTGATTTGTTGTCCAAATTACGAGGGCTCCTTTTTCTTTTTCTGAGAATAACCCTCTTGGTGATGCAAGAATTGCAATTAGGACAGAACAAATCATGCGTCTCTTGTTTCGCCAATACAGCCTCAACATCAAGTTCCTCAAGTTGTTGGTCAATTTCTTCTATTAGTTCAGGGTCTTGTTTTGTACTAGTTTCACCAACAAAATCCTTAGCATCAGTAGTTTTTATTCCAGACGAATCATGCAAAGGTGGTAATTTTGAATTAAAAGGGCCTTTGTCCTCCACAGTTTTCATATCCTGATTGTTGACTCCATTGCATGCACTTTTTTTAATGTTTGGATTATCCACTTGTATATTGAATTTGCCCACTCCATTATATGTGGGAAGAACAGAACTCGCAACATCTCCATTTTGAACTGCATAAGATACATTATTGGCTTCACTGCCTGCAAGAATGTCATAGATTTCCGTCACAATATTGAATGGCCATGAGACAGTTTATGTATTAAAAAAAAAACAGAATCACGCAACTTATGATGTGTAAAACGAATTTAAATTTGCCACAATTTTATACTTTCCTACAAGACCATACATATGAAAAAGTACAGTAACATTGGTGATGCAAACCAGGAGAATGCTTCCAATAAGAATTACAACGAGTCAGAGAGGCTAAGCCGCATAGGTGGCTCAAAACTGCTCGGTGTGTTTGGGAATTCTTGAATCTACTGACCTTTAGTTTCACTAACAAAACATGGTTCATGTTGGGTCATGGTTCTGATATTCATCAGCAAGTCAGAGTTTTGCTTAAGATCCCAAATGGGCATAGTCCATGGACTGTCAAATTGCTTGGTCCAGGTGCAGTGGTGACATTTCCATTTTCCTTCATAAATGAACAAGGAATGACTACATGTCTACTGATTAGACAATTTGAGGGCTGGAATAGCAACGTAAATTATGTTACTCGTATAATACCCAAATTTAAACAGCAGGACTAAATCCAGTGCTTCATAACGATTAAATATGACCAGTGCTCATCGCAATCGACACACACAAACAAAAAAAAAAAAACTATAGAACTGCTGATTCCCAGATATAAAACAGGATGGTATAGATGGAAAAGAAACAAGAGAGATATTTAGTGGGATATACCGTCTTGCTTGTCAAAGTAAACGCTATTCTGACTCTGAGATGGAGCAGTATCATTACTAATTATAGACTCTCCATTAGATGATGCTCCTGAAAATTCTGCTACAAGCCCAAGCCCAACTGCTGCGTTATCAGCCTTTTCCAAGTGACAATGATGGTTTTCATCTCCCGTAATCTCGCCCATCTCCGCGACCTGCTCGTCTTTCTGAATAAGAAGCTCCTGTCGACCAAAATCGAGTGAGGAAGCGTTATTGGCATGCCCAATAACTCCATTAACAGTAGGGGAGGAAGAAGAAGAAGATGACGGTAGAGTCACATTGGAAACAGCGTTATCCTGAAGTTGCTTCCGGGCCTGCCTTCCTTCCAAGGCAACCTCCTCCTGAACTTGTTCTTCTTCTTGCTCGATGGTAGCCCATTGAAGGAGCTCATTTGCATGCTTCTGCTCCATCGATGGATGAATGGTTGGTGACAGAGGAGGATATGTCATATATGGAGAGAATTTGAAGTTGTTGTTTTGTCTCTGATGTGGGAAGGGTGGGAATAGAGACAACGCTCGCCTCCAGTGAGAAAACTCTGGGCCAATGAAATCTTTATTCCCACAGGAGTCTGCTGTGTGTGACCCATGCCCCCGCTATGAAGTTTGTTGGCAATCATTTATTGGGAACATGACAAACCATTTATTTACAACAGCATTTATATTTTTATTAGAATAAGTTCCAAATTATTACATGAACATTGAAGTTAATATAAGGCACTAACTAATAATTTTATTTCGTTCTTTTTTTAAGGTACTTATTTATTCCTATTGAGCATTACTTATTTATTTTTATATATGCCCCTAATAAATCAGAGTAGTGGGTAAAAATAATAATTAAAGTTTAATGTAATTAGTAGGGGTAATATTAGAAGTTACTTAAATTGTAGGATAACTTTATTGATTTTAACTATTTTTATTAGTTTGTGAAAATTATTAGTTAGGGCCTTACAATAAGGACCAAAAGGAATATAACTAAATGATAAGTCTTATTAAATTGACTTGAGTTATTTTGATAGAAATATCAAAATAATATATATCTTAATTACTAAAATCTAATATGGTATTAAAGTCATCCCATGAAGGGACACACAGAAAAACAAAGAAAAAATATTATGGACTTGAGGCCTCTAAGACTTAAAAAACAAAAAAAAAAAGTATAAGGCCACAGAAAAAGAAAAGAAAAGAAGAGAGATGTGTAAATAGTACTCCTAAATGTTGTCATATAATTAGGACCTTTAGGACCAAAACCAGCCTCTAAATTTTATTCTATAATTAGGACTGCAGGGCATGGTAGTGAAAACATAGATTTTACCTGAAAACGGAAGGAGAATGAAAAATCATAATATAAAATGTAGATTTTACTTGTGTGTGTGTGTGTGTGTATATATAAATCAAGAAAAATAAGGCACCTGCCATCATCCATACATATACTGATTAATGTAATATTGATAACTTCTCGTTTTTAATAGATTTGAATAATTTATCCTTCCTCCTTTAATCCTTCAGTCTACGTTTTTTGAAAAAACGCACCATTTTTATGTTTAATAGCAGCGTTTTTTACGTTTTTACAAGGTTTACATTTTTTGCTCAAACGAAAAGCATTTTGCTAAAAATAAAACGTAAAAACGATGATTTTACGTTTTAAATTGCGTTTTTTACTGTCATACTGCAGGGAGTAGAATACATTAAGAAAAGTCAGGCATTGATTATATAAACATTGAAGTGAATGTATTTAACTCAGTGGTAGGTCTTATAAAATTGATTTGAGTTATTTTGATAGATAGAACAACCTAATACATATATTAATCACTAAAATCTAATATTTTTATCTTTTAAATCCTGATAAAAGAGCCTGAAAATTGATTTATAAAAAGATTTGAAGGGTGCATATGAATGTCACTTCTTCTTTTTTTTCATAAGTGCATATAGATGTTACTTAAAATACTAGTATTCCAATTTTCATCTGAATTTTAGATATGAAATTCTACGTGCATGTATCTTATGTGAGTTATAATTAATGAGATGATGTATGTCACAACAAATGATTCATGCATTCTCTGGAAGGTAATGTGAAATATTAATAATGTTCTTACCTAATAATAAGTGTGTAGTAAATTGGTACTGTGAATATAATCTAACATTTTGCCCATATCTCAATTGCCATAAAGGTTGGTGGCCAGCAAACAAAAGTCTGTGCTGCGAGCATGGGGAAGAGCTATTGCTGAGTAGTTGGGTATCAGCTAACAGGGCATTAATTATTTTTAAAGTTACAAATTACACCAAGCATCTTTTGGAATTATATGAATTATTTCATGGTCATATTCATGATCGCTGCAAAGAGAAGAGTATAATTGTGTTATTATCTCAGCCTAGTCATTTTTATTGTTATTTTTAAAATAAACTTATGGTTTCATATCACATGAAAAAAAAAATAGGTTTTATTAAATATAATTAAAAATATAAAATATTGATACTTAAAATTCTAATAACAGTGGATAAATAGAGATGAAAGGGTTGGAAAATGGGTGGTAATAAATGAGTTGAAGCGAGTGACCGAGGACCTTAAAAAAATGGAAAAAAGAAAAGAGAGAGTATTTGAGGGATTACGATCTACATCTACTAGAGATCTGACCGCTTGATAGAGATCTGGTCACAGTTCACACCTCCGACAACATAATAAATGCAGTTTGAAGTATTCCAATCCACTCTGTCTCAGTCTGACTTGATATTTCCTTAAAATAAACTACTCGTTTTTTTTTTTTAATATATCCTCAAGATCTTCTTCTACGATGATCCAGTCTCTTTGATTTTTCCCACAAAAATACCATGTCTCGGGTGGGAATAGGTTAGGAGGAGACTTACAACTTGACTTATTTAGGGCTTGATTTAGTCTGACCTATTTATTAAAAAAATCAGTTATTTTAAGGCTTAAATATATAAATAGGTCAGACCTATTTTGTAAAAACCTGACCTGTAAGTTTTTAGGCTTGATCTGTTTATATAGCAAATAAATATAATTATATTCATATCATAAAAATAACATAATATTTATTACTTTTCATTCTTATATTTTTTTTTGGTATCCCACTCGGTTGTTCCAATTAATCCAAATTTCGCCCCGCGTCAGGCCTATGGTCGTGGGAGAAGAGCTCCCAACACCACCATTTCCAAGTCTCGAACCGAGGACATGGTGATGGGAAAGCAAGTTCCTTATCACTTACTCCCAATGATTGTTGGTCGTTCTTATATTATAATTTTAGGTTATATTTATATAAGTTTTGATAGGCTCAAAGTGTATAAAGTTTATTTATGATCTCTAAGGCCTGTAATATGAGGTCTTTTTAAAAGCCTAAATTATAAATAGGCCTTTAAAAAAGCTCAGGCTCGACCAAGCTTTATGAAGGTTCAAGCTTGAGCCTAAAAAAAGTCTGAATTCAGGCTCAAACCTGTTTATTCAAAGTCTGACTGCTGGCCATGTCCTCTACTACGTTTTGTTTTAGATACAAGACATACTTAATTTTTTAAAAAAATTAAAAAAGTTAAATATTTTTTTTAGAATATTTATGTTTATTATTTTCCTTTCAAATTAATTTGTGTTGCTTATAAATTAATATAAAATCAAATAATATACAACATATTTTCTCAATCTCAAAAAAAAAAATTAATTATACCTTATATTAAAGATAAGATGAAATAATTTAAACGAGACAACTCTTCGTTCATGCATGACATGTTTGGATTAAAATATTTTAATAACAAGCGATATGGTATGCACTTAAAAACAAGCTCACCTATGCTTATATATATCCTTGTCACTACACCGCCGGACGTCTCTCCCCGCGGCTCTCTCTCGCCATAAACCGTTTCTCCTCCTCTG
The DNA here is from genome assembly GCA_034222035.1 of Acacia crassicarpa. NCBI lineage: Eukaryota > Viridiplantae > Streptophyta > Magnoliopsida > Fabales > Fabaceae > Acacia > Acacia crassicarpa. Next base: position 1,610,698 of record JAWXYG010000004.1, read on the forward strand.
CGCGTGATTTTGCCTCGCCGGCGGCATCTAAGCCGCCGGCGAGCCTCCTTTTGGTCCACAATCGCGGCCAAAGTGCAGATCGGCCCTCGGAGGGTCAGGTGAAGGTCAGATTTAGGGCGGAACAGGGACATAGAGCGGTGGCTGTCCTTCGTCGTCGGCGCCGGTTCTCCTCTGGTCTCCGTCTTCAGTGCCTTCCCAGCTCCGGCGTCGCTCAGTTCTCTGGTCGCATCGGTGGCTCTCCCTCGTCTTCGGCGGTGGGTGTTTTTGTTTCGTCTCCCTCGTCTGCTCTGTGGGTGGTCTCTGGCTCGCCGGTCGTTGCTTGCTCGACGGTGGCGTCCGGCGTGTGGGTGGCTTCCGGCAGTGGGCGTGGCTCTTCTGTCCTTTTCTGTTTGTTATTTTCGTTTTTTAGTTCTAGTTGCCTTCTGTTATTGTGGATTTGTTCCTCTGGTGGCTGTGTTTGTTGTCTGATGTTGGGGTTTTGCATTATTTTGGTGATGTTATTTGTGGTGGACTGGATTTGTGATTTTGGGGGAAGGGTTTTATCGATGGTTGCTGCTAGTTTGTGCTTGATTTATGTGAAGACTATTGCTAGGATTGTTCGAGGGGGGCAAATCCATGTCGCCTATGTTAACCGGAATCTGTTTGGTGGATGGCTAATGTCACTAGGTTTTCTTCAATGGATGACTAAGAGTATTCTTCAGGACCTCAGTGGTCTCTTTGTATCTAAGGTTGGGTGTTTTCGGTCCTGTACCCTTAGTAAGGGTGTTTATGTAGCTGACCTATGTGCAGCTGTTGCTTATAAGGAGGTGTGCCCGATCGGGTGGGTTTTGCAGCCAACACCTTCTTTCATGTCCTTTCTAACCTTGGATGGCCAGGAAGCAGATGAGGTCCTTGAAGTTACTTTTAGTTCTATGTGTTTTGTGGTGACTAGCTCTTCTTATTGTTGGTTTGGTGTTGTCTATTTGTTAGTCTTCGTATTTTGTTTTGTTCTTCGTTTAGGATGGTATTATCAGTGTATGTGTTCGATGTAATCTTTTTATTAGTATCAATATATGTTCCTATTTCGACCAAAAAAAAAAAAAAAACAGCCTGTCATGAACTCATGGTTCATGAGCCGCTGACCAAATATATTAAATGTAAAGACCACGGCAACTCAGGGAGTACATACATCCAAGGTTGTCAAACTCACGAGTCTATACAAACTCGTGACAATGATGTAAACTCGTATCGTAAACTCGAATCGGTAAACTCGTAAGAGTTTACTTTTATCATTAAACATGTATTAAGAGTGTATAATTAAATAATTATAATATAAAAATAACAACAATTTGATTTAAATATATTTTAAATCCAAATAATTAAAATTAAATATATCAACATTCATAATTTATTATAACTAATAAAGAAATTTCTATAAAATTCATATATAATGTTGTTGAGGATGACAAAATTTTAAAAAAAAATTAACACAATTTTATAAGCTACAAACATGAAAACAGTAAATTCGGTCTGTAAATTCGTGAGTTTATATGAGTTTACAGTTGACACGAGTTTGTTAGAGACTTGACTCGATTTAGTAAGGTAGAAACGTAAAGACAGTAAACTCAGAAAGTCAACTCGCGAGTTTGACAATAATGCATACATCCATTGGCGGACCCACACATGTTTTTATGGGTGCACATAAATTTGAAGGAGATATATTTTTTTGAAGGGACTTTGCAATAAGTTGTCTAGGTGGTGTGGTGGTAATTTCACTAGTCCCACAGCAGATTCTGTATTCAAACTCATGTATGAACAACTTTCTTATCTATTTTTAATATCTTATCACATATGAGAAATCATAATAATTTTTGCTTGCATATTGCTTTGAAATTTGATTGTGTAACATCTGAGTATTTCTATGCCATGGGATTAGAATATATTGTTCTATTTAAATTGATTTCCTCGAAAATACTTTTCAATTGAACCCAATTTCTGATCCTAAATTTTACGAAGGTGTGGGTTGCCTTTTATCCTCCTTAAAAAAAAAAAAAAAAATTCCCCCGAATCCCACTATTAATTATGTACCCACAAACATTACATCCTGGGTCCGCCACTGCATACATCTACAGATGAGAAAGCTATGATTTTCATTTTTAATGTTTAATTGAATGGCCAATCGCATTTTGACTTCATACTACAACGTGGAATGTTTAATTCTCATAAATACTATATTTTCATACTTGCTCACAAAGTTGTCAATACACGTATAGAGTGGATCAAGTGATTCTATTCATTTTATTAAACAAAAATGTCTCAGCTCATTGCTACGCTACCAGCTACATTCAAATGAATAAGAATATGACTTAAAAAAGTTAAGGTGAATTAAGGTTCAGTGAATGTATATTGAGAAAAGCATATTTACCTGAATTTGTAAATTATGCATCAAATGGATATTTAGTTGTTGTTGGAGAATGCTTGTTTAAAATAGTGATAGAATGTTCAAAAACAACTTTTCAATCGTGATTTACATAATACGAAGTAAGTATGTTAGAGAACTGTTATCTCAACTTACGTGCACAAACATTTATAAGCCTCTCAATCGTCTGTTACCTTTCAAGAGGACAAAGCCTAAAAAAATTAGCCATTGCCAAAACCTTTAAAAAGAAGCTTTCAATCTTACAGCGCGAAGAAGCATCAAGGCAATCCAACGCAAATAGGCTCCCACTCAATCCCAACAACTGTAGGCAGAGTTTATTCAGACTATCTAGCTTTAGAGAAAACTGATTCAGTTAACTTTTTTTTTTTTTTTTTCAGACTCAAATATCTATACATCTAAAAAGTACACGCCAAAGATACAGCTAAATTATCATTCACGGACAAATATGCCAATAGATATAATTCAATGGCACGAAATAGGATATACCAAGATAGTAACTCGATGTTGCAAGGAGCTTCAAATGGCCATCTATAATTCAAGGAATGTGCTATCGACAATCTTGAGATTCTCCATCTCCTCTTCACCGGCAATTCCAGGATCAACATAACATAACTGAAATAATACAGATCATCGGACCTTATAATTTCATTCTGTAAGAAGAAAGCATATACGAGTAATTTTTTAAGAGAAGACAGACCTGATACTGTGGCTTCTTTAGCGTGTGAATCCCTCTTTTAATGTATCTCTGCCATCCAACTTTTCCTCTGAGCGAGCTCTCCAGAGCAGCAGTTTTCTATGATGATTAGTCACAACATTGGAAATGATACATCAATACATCATCATAAGCAACAAGCTTTTCCCAGAATATACAGAGGGGAAAAAATTCAGAGAGAGCATCGAAGCCTACTTCCATTCCATCGACTAAAAAAAGAAAGACACAAAATGGCTAAGAATAATATTTTTTTAAAAAAAAAATCTATAACTTTCTTCTTAGAACCAGGAAAGACTAAGAATAATAATATTTTTCTTAAAAAAAAGCATACTGCTCACTTGCAAAATTCAAGTTTATTCATTCTCAAAGTTGCTTCAAGAATAGGATGACCTTTACTTGCTGGCCAATATCATACTAGTCCCATGCTTTTAACTGAAAAAAGATATATGCAGAGATACTACATACTTGTATGAATCATGACGTGCAAACACATAAAGATCTCTAAAAATCCAATTAAACAATAAATATTAACAAGGAACAACCAAAGACCTGAAGGGAAAATAAATTACATGAGAAGGATCAAAAATGAGGAGACTGTATTGCAGAGCTCCAGTCCGTTCACGTTTAACTTGAATCCCAACTATAGTTCTTGAATGTCCATCATGTTGAAAGTACAAAGGCCTGTCCAAGAAAAATTCTCAAAATTAGAAAACTATAAGGAAGACAATATTTTCTGTGGTCAGAATATGTGTCAATTTGCATCCAAACTTACGATTTCTCACTGACAACTACACTTCGGTGGCCAAATTGGATAGAACAATTATTGGAAAAGTAATTCCACACGAAGTCAATGAGAACTTGATGACCTTTACATTTGTTTGCATTATCATCACATGCTTTGTCCATAGTGTCATCAGGCTGGATGACAGAAGAATTTGACTTGTCATTCTCACTAGACTTTACATGGGAAACATCACGAGACAGATATCTATCCATTGGTCCATAAAAATGAGATGCTTTCCTTCTACATCCTTTACAATTTTTCATTTGCATAGCTCCCATACTTGACCCTGGGACAGATAGATAAAGTGATTCAGATTCTTTTGGACCAAAATCCACTACTCTTGCCCGAAGCCCAAAAGAACGCAAAAGAGCAGCACATTCAGTGGTCCCTATCCATTTTTCTGAACCATAAATGACATGATTGAATTGATCAGAGCCAGCTGCATCAAAACCACTTTCCCAAGCAATCTCAAGCCATCTTTGGAGTGATGTGATATCAGGAACAAATCCAGAACCACCAAACAAAACTTCTCTGGCTTGTGGCATTTGCGCCATCAAGTGAGAGCTAAGCATTTGAATATTTCGCCAACCACAACCCCATCCAACATCCTCTGACTCAATGCTTTGGAAATGATCAACATAACCTGTCAAAAGGGCTTTCGAGTCACCAGGTTCATACTCTAAACAATTTCTTAGTAAGGCCATCAAACCCCCTTCAACTTTGTGAAATGTACTCCTCATCTGTAAATCAATCAAGCAAGATTTCTTTTCCTCCATTTTACACGTTCCAATATATCTAGCCCGACCACCACAAACAGAATTTTTGTCTCCAGGAATGGTTTCAAACTGCACGCTACTGACTGCATGCTCAACCTGAAGAGTAACATTACAAATTTACAATTATAATTATCAGTGTACATGACAATGTACTGATTTTGTAGCTCTTTTTTAGTCCCCTTCATACACAGGCAAAATGCAACGCATACAGAAAACTAATTAACAAAGAAAATCATTGGAGTTGGAGTCTAATTCACAAGTTGGAATATAGCATAAATTGCACATGTTGTTCAGGAGACACTGATACAAGTCAGAAGGGTCAGCCAACTCACTCACTCCCAATAGTTAGTTAGATGATCCCTAGTCCCTACGACACATCGATAGAATAAGATGGGCCATTTGCGTTTAAAGCATCTTTTGGATCAAAATGAGGTTACTCAATATAGGCATAATTGTCTTCATAAGTTTTGGGGTTTGAATGATCAGATTGTGTATTGGAAAGAGGAAGAGAAATTATCAGTTGATGTGCTCCCACCTGTGCATGAAGATCATTCCTTTGCTTTGACAACCCCTGCTTAAGCCTGAGTTTTCTATCTTCCATTGGAAAGGATTGGAATGTGATGTTCACAATTTTGTCCATGCTTACTCAGCCTGCCAACGTTTTAAACCAGAGAATGTGGCTTCTCTAGGTCTTTTGCAACTACTTCTAATCCACAATATATACGCTTACCCTACAGGTGTGTTACCCAAGTCTTACTCTAAGACCACTGTTCTGGTTTTGGTTTACTGTTTAAGCAAGACGGCTCATTTCCTTGCTTTGAACGCCCCTATAATGCTACAGATGTTGATCAGGATGACAAAGTGGTCAAGCTTCAAAGATTTCCCGAGTTTATTGTTACTGATAGGGACGCCATTTTTTGTGGAAGGTTTTGAAAGGAGTTGTTTCACCTATGCGGAGTTAAGCTCTTCTACTTGCCAATCACAGACAGATGGCCAAATAGAGGTTTTAAATCATTCTCTAGAGTGTCACTTTCTACGTATGACAAGTGACTCCCCAAAGCAATGGGTTAAGTGGTTGCCATTACCAGTGCTTTGAACCTTTGGTATCAGGCTACTTATCACTCTGCGAACATCTTAAAAATAAGCGATGTTTCAATTCTTTTTCCCTTTCCAACGATATACGAGATAAAAGCCCGAGTTTGCGCATGGTAAAAACGAGAAAAAAGGCTCTTGTGGCGGAGGAAGTACCGGAACAGATGGAGGTGGTGAGTTAGGGGGAAGAGCAAATTGCTGGGCCAACTCAAAATCCATAGCGAGTTGCTGCTGCTGGCGGCGGCCATCATCATCCTGGAAGTGGCTGTCCGCGTGCCTGCATTTGCATCAAGGTTCACTCGTTTCTGATATTGACTACATCTGAAAGATGAATAATAAAGACTGAAAAAGAAGAAAGGATACCATTCGAGTTCCGATGACGGAACTGATAAACCACAGAATGGGCAAGTCGAAGAATCCATTTTGCCCTTGATTAAAAATATTAGTTTTCACAACCAGAATGGAGAGGGACGAAAAGGCGATAAAGCCTCTCCCTTTCCCCCCTCAGAAGTTTGAATGAAACACGGTGACCCTTTCGTGCCTTTTTTTTTAAAATGAAAAAGGGAATTGCACCGGAGTCCGGATATTAGCTCCAAGAGAACCAAATACCACAGTTTATCATGCTGCGTCTTCCTTCTTATAAGTTTTCCTTCTTATAATCATAGTGTAACATGCTTCCGAAGTTAATGTATAGAAACCATATAAAAAGTTATATAATTTTTAAAATTTTTATGGACAATTTGGTCAAAATTTTATTTCCCCTCCCCTCCAACCAAACAAAACCTAAATAGGTTGTAGCCTTCATAAGCGGATCCACCTATATGATAAGGGGTCACGTGCCCCTGGATTTTTTATTTTAAAAAAAATTAAAATCAAAGATTTTATTTAAAGGTGATCCGGACATATTTTATTCAAAGAAAGGGGGCACGACTCACCTTGTCGACGTATTTTATTCAATTGGCTCATCTTGTGGACATATTTTAGCATTGTGACCTCAACTGGGAAAGATCTGCTTCCTTTTTTGAGATACTTTCCTAGCATTTTGTTGTTTTTTCTCTGTATTTTAGGTGGATATTCCCAACACAAAAAATTGCTTGGAGCATATGTAGGTTGTTAATTTTCCGGCATGGGCATTTTATGGCTAATACTTACTCTTTTTTTTAATGATGATTAAACTTGTAACTGATGTCAAGTGAAAACCTTTTGAATCCTGTATTATTTTTTTTGCTTTTGATAACAAGTGGAAAAAAAAAAATTTGGGGGCAACCCCCGCACCCCCTCCTACTTAATAGTACTCCCCTTCTATAAATTTCTGAATCCGCCCTTGATAGCCTTCATGCCTTTGTAAATTGTAAACTTGTCAGATTTTATTTGTTTATATTACTAGTTTCTTCTTGCTCCACGTTAATGCATCATTTCAATGATAACAGCAGCTTTTCTTCAAAATTACCAACGTCATTTTTTATCTCCACCTTGCCATGGGTACTTACAGTAGGGAAGTAGGTAATTCATTTCAGTAACACGATATTTAATGTATGAATACGTAACAGAAGCTTATTAGTTCTTGATCAGGATACAATAACATCTAGAGTCCGTAAACAAAATCAGTCAGGATATGTACACAATTCTGAGGGATCCCCAAACTATCTCTCTTTCCTTGAAAAGGTGTTTGATCTGTATACGTCATAAGCACCATTTCATGAAGCCATTATAATTCTTAAGTCAGCATCAGTTCCCTGGACTATTGCATGAATCCAAGGCAAATATGATAGTTTCATAAGGCTTAAGCTTCATCCCTTTCCATGACTGGATTCCCACTACTAGCAAGAAGAAGGTCTCTCATTTCTCGGTAACTCTTGAGCTCTTCCAGCGCCTCTGCTGTCTTTCGAGGCATGAAGAATCCAGAAGCAGTAGCAACTCCTCCCTCAAATTCAGTTTTCAAGGAAGGGGATGAATAACAACTTGGATCTTCGCGCAATGGAGCTGCTGTCCTAAGCATGCGTACAAGGACACCCACAGCAGCATCTTGTGACTTTCTTCCTATTGGCAGTGAAGTCGAAGTAATTTCTGAAACGCTCATACCATCCACATTTTGACAGCTTCCCCCAAAAAAATCAGGAAAAGGAAGTAAATAAGGCATTAAATCACAAATAATGCACATTAGAGATCAAAATAATGGTGCACTAAGTTTTTAATGACGTTTCAAAGAAATGACAAGGAAAATAACAAATCTAATATGTACTAGACATAAGTGGCAACCAGAACGAAAAAAGGTTCACAGAACATCAAAAAATAAGAAAAAATTGATCATTAGCGAATAAAGGACCAATTATTAGTGGCACCCTTTTAAAATAAACAAACTCTAGCAAGAGCACTGGAACTAGCAGAGTGATAATGACATGCCTTCCTACCAAATTGCTGAACGTCTAAAGATAATGTGTTAGATTTCAGGTGTAGTGGTCCCAAAGCATAGGCATACAGTATATAGCTAGAGACTCATATCCTCATTATATATACAAGAAGGTGACTAGAACATACATACAGGAGTTGCACATGTGCCATACACATGCAAGAGGTCCAGTTATTGCAAGCACCTTGGTTGTTAGGGTATTCAACAGCACCGGGGAGAGCAACGGTGCTAAAGTGTGCCAGATTTCATTGTTCAAACCAAGTTTAACAACCTAAATTATTCACAGGAGGACAAATAGAGATTTAGATGAGAGAATGCATGCATGCATTCTCCTTAAAGTGTGGACGCTTCTACAACATTATCAGCATTAAAAAGAATTGTCGTCTTATATTATTCAGAACATGTAAACAGATTAAACAAACAATGATTCAGCACATCTTATGCAACAAATGCTGATTATTATCCATCAATTGTTTTAAAACTAAATACTGCAATAAAGGAGAAGTTGCCAGAATTATCATAGCGAAATAAACTTCAATAGAACAGAAACAGATTCTCATCAAGGTAGTTTAACAGTCAGCTTGAAGATGCTTCAAGCCGTGACTTTATTTATCAATGATGAGGTCAATCGAAGTACCTAGAGTTAACATCTGGTGTATCGACATCATCAACAGCAAAAGGACATGAGAAGTCGCCATCATCCAAGTCATCCTGTAAAGATAATCTGCTAGAACTTCTAGAAAATCCAATCCGTGGTGAGCCACTTGAAGATAACAATCCTGAGAATCTCCCAGAATCGTCCTTGTTATCCTTGACAAACTATAAAACGAATGTTAAGCTTACTAAAACAGAATTGCACACTTGAAGCTCAGGAGTAATAATGCAAGACCATATTAATAATTACCTTTAGATTAGCATAATTTGTTACCCCAGATTGCATCTCTCCAATCCTTGAAGCCTCCATTTTCCTGAATGACCTCATTCCAGATGGAGACTCCTGAGATGAAGTGTCATTTTTAATGCTTCTCGGGGATAAAGGTGGTAGAGAATTCCTACTATGATCTGAAAGATTAGGAGAGAGGTTTCTGGAACTTTTGCCCATTACTGGAAGAGGTATAGTTACAGGGGCAGTTTCAGATCGCATACGAGTATGCATTGGGTTAGGTGGAGATGGAGATGGTGAATGTGAAAATGGAGGAGAAAGCTGATACTCGTCTTGAATAGTAGATCTTTGTCGGGCCAGCATTTGATGGTTATGAACTCTGATGCCATAATTATCAAAAGGTGGAGATGGATAATCACTGGGCATGGAAGGAAGACGATGCACCGGTGGGGATCCAACAAAGGGTTGGTTTGGTACAAAAGGTGCTCCCTTATGAAAGCCACTGGTCCAGGTATGAGGACGTTCAAGTGGTACTGGAGATGGGGGTGGTAACCCTCTCAGTGGAAAGGACGTGGACCTAACACCCTTCTCTGAGGCAGGGAAGTATCTCAAGGGGTCAGTATTGGGGCTTCCAACATAATCAGTGATTATTTTTGGTGGCAATGGTGTTGAAAACTCAAGCTTGAAATCAGATAGTGTAGTACGGTAGTTGACAGATATCCAAAGGCAACCCGGAGGGGCCTCAATTGGAGTGAATTTGTATTCTTTCATCGTTTTCTCATCTGCCCGAGAGAAAGGATCACTAAATGAAGAAATTTTGTAACTAATATCAAAATTACAAGTATGATTTGATGTACTTAGCTGCCTGAATATACGATAAGCTGGAAGAAGCCTCATCTGAGAATACAGAGAACGGAACAATATGATTGACTTCTTGTACGTCTTCTTGTAAGCGCCCGAAATGTCACCAGTGTGAGCCATTACTCGTGGACACTCGTACTGAACAACCCACCTCTCTATAACTGTCTCACCAGATGAGCCCACTGCCAGAGACGGACCGGCCCCTTCTTGAACTAGTATAATGTCTATAAACATTGGCTCCATCAAATTCCTGCGCCAGAAATTCAAATTATCTAGAGCAGCAGGTCGATCGCCTAATGCCAAGTTAAACCATCTATCACTCTTCTTCACCCGAGATCCAAGTGTTAACTCCCCGCTTCTATCGTGTTGGTGAATAGAAGGAACCCTTGAGTCTAAAATGGCATGTAAGCTCTTCAAAAGAAATTGAGAAACAATCTGTTCCAATTTCCCCGATTCAGGTTGCAAGTTATTTTGCAAATCCATCTTTTCCCAAGTAAAACGAATTCCTAATTAGGCTCCCCCTTTTCAAATAAATCCATTCTTAGTATAACAGAAAAAATCAGCCCGACGCCGATGCAACTCAGTATCTTTATCAAATAGAAGATTTTTAAAATGCAGGACGCAGAGGATAGATGATCTCGTTCACAGAACTTCCTCCATGATTAGTCAATATGCACCTCGACGAAGTGCACTGGTATCAATAATTGTCCTGAATATGCAAAGTAACCAGTAAAAAACACCTTCGATTAAACTGAAATGCAGATTGATCCGAACGGAAAATAAACTGGGAAACCAGATCATGGCGAGAGAACTCTTAGGAAGACTTGAACGACACAAAATTGACCGTATATGATAATCAAGTAATCAGTAACTAACTAATTGAAAATAAAACACCAAAAATATAAGAATCATCGTCCTCGTGATGATCTAAGAACAGCAAACAAAATTCTTCACACGGATAATACAAGTGAGTCTCCAGAAAGGAAGGGAGGAGTTAAAGTACCTACAAGTAAGCTACGATGAGCCTGGTAGCATTCGACGAGACACGCCGTATGTACATCTAACCCAGGAAGAAGAAGGCAGATTGGGTTGCGTATATCACCTAATGCCGTAGCGTTTTATCTATTGTCGCTGAAGTTTGTACATTTAAGTATTTAACTTTATCGATGAGCATATAATAATGAATAATCCTCTGCTAATAGGATTCCACTGTTTTCATTTTAGCTTCGCTACTGTTCCCTCCCCACTTGATTGGTGTTCTTCCTCTTTCCTTTGTTTATTTATTTTAATTTTCTTTTTTCCCCTTAGTGATTTTTTTTTTTTTTGGGGTTGGGGGGGGGGGGGGGGGGGGGCTATTCCCATTAATGATTCTGGCCTGTATGAGATTATATGCCGCGACGGAAGGCAACAAATATGATGGAAGATAATAAGATATTTTTTCTATTTTTTTTAATTATTATTGAATTGGTTGATGATGCTAACATAGGAGTCACATCTACATGCTTATTTATTGATTGATGATGATTTGTTTATTTAGGAAGAATTTCAGGTTAAAAAAAGAGGAGGAATTAATTTTACTTTTTATTGATGCCAAATCAAAATTTACAACAAATCAAGGAATCCCTTGGTTCGCTTTATAAATTTTTTTTTTTCCCAACCTGATGGTTCGTTTTATAATTAAACTTGCTGGAAAGTTAATTTTTCACAAAGAACATAAATAATTACTTATTATATTTTTAAATTTTCTAAAACTCTAATTATGTAATTTTTTAAAAGAATGAATGTTTGTATTTTTTTTTTTACTGTTAAAAATACAATCACTACCAATTAAAAAACGTGTCCACCCACTTATTTTCTAAGTGGTTCAGTACCTGTTTGGGATGACTTTCAAAGCTAAAATAAGCACACTAGAAGTCCATTAAAAGGAGAAGCAATAAATTTTGCTGTTTGGAATAGTTTTGAAATTCAATGGGCTTTAGGCTTTGAAGTGGCTTTAGGGATGAAGCTACAAGTGAGTTGCTTATTATCCCATTAAAAGCCAGCCTCTTTTTTTAGACCATTTTGCCCCCAAAAGAACGTGTGCCTTCTCTCTCAGAATGTCGATTCTCTCTCCCTCCTCCCATCTGCCAATTCCTTCGCCTGCCTTCATCTCCTTAGCAATTACTACCTCCTGTCCTCATCTTAAATTTTTTAATGGTAATGTTACTATTTTATTTGGTAAATTTATATTTGTTTTTAATTTTTATCCCAAATTATCACATTTTGTACAATATATTATATATATATATATATATATATATATATATATGAATTTGATTCATGTCCTTTTCTGTCATTTTCCATCTCATCTACTTTTTAAAAGCTATGTCAAACACATGCCCATTAGAAACAAAAGCTACTTCTGTCACTGCTATCTCAAACACAAATTACATTAGAAAAAATCCATCAGAAAATAAATTCATTAAAAAAAGTCTATTAAAAACAAAAGCTACTTTTATTGAAGCTATCCCAAAGGGACCTCAACACCCACTCCAGCCTCAAAATAATCCAGCACTAGAGACCCAAGTCCTGCCTCAAAAAATTTTTTTTGGTAAGAAGTCCTGCCTCAAATTTGAGTAAATACGGGCACCTAAAATATTTCTGGGCTCAGCCCAAAGCCCGTGAGTTAGAATATGATAACATGAACTCGACTCGATTATAGTTTTTCTAATTAAATTTAAAAACTGGAGTCGCTACATATTTTTTTGGGTGAAAAATAAAACTAGATGGCTCTTATAGTGTGAACCGCACTTTTTTTTTTTTTTTACAATTTTAATAAATTAAAAATAAGGCAAGTAAGTGTTGATAGCTCGCTATAGACAGTATGAGCATCATAATTTAAAAATCGCTTATAAAAATATTTACAAGATACTAGTACTTATTAATAAAGTTTTTATGGGGTTTATTTTTCTCATATTGCATTAGAGAAAGAAGATTCCTACACACACATGAAATGGTGGGACCCACATATATATATATAATTCTAATTATATATATGTGGGTCCCACCGTTTCATGTATATATGGCATAAGAAAACATCTCTCCTATAACATGAGAAATATTTTTCCTAGTCTTTTATACCTATTAAGATATTATTATATCTTATATTAATATTTGATATATTCCTATATTGAGATGTTGTTATTTTATATTGGTATTATTGTTTAATTAAATTTATTTATGTTAAATTAGATTAGATTCTATAATTAGTCTAGATTTACTTATATAAAAGCTATTACTCAGTAGTTGCTTATATTAAATATTAAGTATCAATGATTCAATAATATTTAGAGCTCTTGTTTCCTCGTTACTCAGATGGTTAAAGTTCTAACAATACCTACAATATAAATCCACATTTCTATAAATATATGAAACGGTTCATCACCTTCCTTGTTAGTACTTTCTAATGGATACTTTTTTAAGCCGCCACTCTCTAATGGATACCACTCAGGTCTTATTTATAAGTCTCTTTTGACCAAAAAAATTTGGTCTTATTTATAAGTTCCCTTTGACCAAATAAATAAAATTGTGACTATTTTGTCATATTAATTGTACTGATGAAAATAGAGAGAGAAGAAAAAGTTAAAAGTATCCAATAATAAATGAGGATAAAGTTGAAAATTTACCTCATACATCATTAAGCTAACTACCTCTCCTTCGTATGTGTGATTTGATCAAAATGAAATTTATAAATAGTATCAGAGTGGTACTTATTAATGAAAATAAGTGGGTGGACACGTTTTATTTCAACTTTCTGTTGACTGATTATGATTGGAAAACATCAAAAATTGAATTCATATCCCATTCAGTTTTCAAACCCACTTACCTGTGGGGTAGGGCAATAGGCGGGTTGACTGACCCTGTTTAAACCCATAATCTGCCCATTTAACTTTATATATGTATGGGCTAACCCATATTCATACCTCTACCCATTTAAACCTTATATAAACGGTCTATGACGTAAATAGGCGGGCTAATCGGGTTTTGCCATTTACATTTGACCTGTTATTTTTTTTTAGAAAAAAACATATAAAAGCATTAAGCATTCATCATTCTAAATTGTAAAATTTGAATCTTCAAAGTTCAATAATCATAATTCATACAAAAGAACCTAAATTTAGACAAATATCATCATAATATAATTGTAATGTTAATACTCCAACTTTTAAATTAAAAATTAGAGTCACAGAAAAGACAAAACAAAGGAGAGTGAGAGATTGAGAGTCAGGTTGTCGAGAAAAAATGGATATTACATTATTACTTACTGTCATAAATATCCTGTTTTTTGTCCATATATTTATTTTTTTTAAAAAAAAAACTAAATGGTCGGGTTATGGGCGCCAATATAAGTTTTAAATGGGTGGGTTTTAACCCAACCTGTTATGGGTCATTTTGAACGAGCTCAAAAAGACCCAATTACACTAGTACAACACGAGCTCACTGGATCACAGGTTTCTTGGTTAGCCCTAACTACCCCTCAAGCCTCCGCACAATTGTTATTTCCGCATCCCATGCTACAAAAAATAACAAAAACAAAAAAAGAGAAAAACAAAACACCAAACAACTCCCTTTGTTTTGATCACAAGAGACGTGCCGGCACTTCAACTCTCATTGGAAAGTAGCCATCTTAAAATATCCTGAAGCACTGAGCTCCGGCACATTAAAAAATCAATGAGTGACTAAATACACATATTATATAATCTATTATTATGTATACAAAGCAACGTCTTCAATAGTTAAATAACTAAAAAATCAATTTAAGTGATCCAATTAACCGGCCAACATAACACCATCACGTGGACCTCTACAGTCCACACTATAAGATTTAACGTGTTTTTGGGGGATTTCTGATTATTATTTTTTTAATGTGTAACTAATGCTGAAATAAAAGGGTTTATTGCCGAAAAAATATTTAAAAGAAAAGGAATAGAAATAAAATTAAAAAAAGCAAATACAGATAACTTCTTTTCCAATGTAATTTGAAATTTATAAATGCCAGAGTATACTTCTACTTCTATAACTTTAAATGAGGTAAACTTTTAGTCCTTTGATTTTATCAAATATACTTTTAGTTCCATAATTCTAAAATTCAATAAAATATTACATTAAAACAATTTACAACAATTATATTTAAAAAATTAAACTTAAATATGTTTTCTCAGCTACTTAGTCTCACTTAATTTTGCTATGTCAACCTTTTTTGTTAACAAAATTAATGGTATTAGGATTATAAGATAAAAAGTATAATTTCCAAAGTTAAGGAAACAAAAATTTGAATTGAGCAATTCTCAAATCATCCTCCATTCCTCCTCAGAGGTTCTTTCATGTGGTTGGAGTCGGCTTTCCTCCGCTACCCTTTTATGCATTAAGCAGTGTCGTTTTGCCCCAAATCAATGAGCAAGTTCCCTTTAAAAAAACTTTTAGGGTACTAAATGATACTTCAGATGCTGACTGATACAGAAAAAATATGTCATGATCTTTAAAAAAAAAATATTTTCGGATCTTGAAAATATATTTTATGGTACTTACTAGTACTAAAAAGTTATTTGAGCATACTGACTCATACTGAAAAATAAGATCTTGAAAACATATTTTAGATGCCAATTGACATTAAAAATATACTTCATGCAATTTTTTCAAGATCCTAAAATAATTTTCCAAGATCATGAGGGTTTTTTTTTCCAGTATTCTGAAGTATCTTTTTAGTACCAATAAATGCTGTGAAATAGTTTTTTTTTAAAGATCCTAAAATAATTTTTCAAATTCATGATTTTTTTTATCTGTCAGTATCTGAAGTATTTTTTTAGTACCATTCAATGCCCTAAATTTATTTATTTATTTTTTTAATAAAGGGAACTTACTCATGGATTTGGGGTAAAACAGCACTGCTTAATGCATAGGAGGGTAGCGAATGGGAGGCTGCAGCGGAGGAAAGCCGACTCCCATGTGGTTGATGAAGCCTTTCTCTTTGCTCTGATTGTTCCTCATCCATTTGGTTCCTCATTGTTTTTAATTCACTGAAGTCGATTTTCACTTGTTGTGAGCAGTGAATCATGGGCGAGGAAGATAGTTGCGCAACTCAACTCATTGACGGTGACGACGTGTTCAATGTTGCTGAGTTTATGTGGGAATAGAATGGCAAGTATGTATCATTCCATTGTTTATGGGTGTTAATGAGGAAAGGGAAGAGAATTTCCTTTACCGTTTTTTGCAAGTTGCAGTAAGATGGATGGAATGGAATGGAATAGCTTATAAATTTGTTTTTGATGAAATAAGCCCACACAGTTTGCTTAATGAGAAACTTGATTGCATCCCTTACTCAATAAAGGATATGGTATTAACAAAAAGTAAATGGATATTAGCAAATGTTGTGATGTGAACAACAAATTGGTTAATGGTATTTACCAGCTTAGTAATAGGAATTACCAATTCTTTCGTCGGGTTTTTCACTTATGTCTCTAATGAAACCTGACCAAAGGACTTGTACCTCCCATTACTAAATTGGTAAATATCATTAACACATTTGTAATTGCCCCTTACTTCATGTTTCATTAGAGAATTGACCCTTAGTCATGTTTTATCAAAGACACAAGTGAAAAAACTGACGAAAGGATTGGTAATTCCCATCACTAAACTGGTAAATACCATTAACCAATTTGTTATTCACATTACAACACTTGTTAATATCAATTTACTTTTTGTTAATACCATATCCTTTATTGAGCAAGGGATGCAATCGAGTTTCCCGTTAAGAAAGTTGTGTGAGCTTATTTCATCAAAAACAAATTTATAAGCCATTTCATTCCATCCATCTTACTGCAACTTGTAAAAAACGGTAGAGGAACTTCTCTTCCATTTCCTCATTAATACCCCCAAACAATGAAATCATACAAACTTGCCATTCTATTTGCACATAAACCTAGCAACATTGAACACACTGTCGTCGTCAATGAGTTGGGTAGTGCAACTATCTTCCTCGCCCATGATTCACTGTTCACAACAAGTGAAAATCGATTTCAGTGAATTAAAAACAGTGAGGAACCAAGTGAATTAGGAACAATCAGAGCACAGAGAAAGGCTTCGTCCACCTCAGTTCAGTAGCAAGAGTCAACTTTTATATTGATGTGAGATGAAGATTTATTTGCTAAGGGACATTCTTATTACAGTGTAGGTGACCGAGGAGAGCAGGGGGAGAGGGAGAGGGAGAGGGAGAGGGAGACGAGTTGTTCAAAGGGTAGTATTGACTTTTCATCCTAATTTGCATATCTCATTGCCCCATGTCTCTCCTTAGTCCTTTAACAAATTTAGTGGAATTCTGGGGATTTAGCAAATTCAATTGATATTTAAATGGAATTTTCCCTAATTTTTTTTTCTCAAAAGGTATTTATATTAATATTTACCATATCAAAAGTTACATCAAAGCAAAACTATCACACTAAACGAAAACAAATCGAAATAAGAAGACTAATAAATACAACAAAAACAAATCAAATGTAAGAAAAATTAATCAGCACTGAAAGGTGGGAATAAAAGTAACATCAGTGACTGCACCAGGCGTCCTAGACATCTAAAGTTAGAAGTGGTATGAAAGAAGGGTGTTGGTTGCAAAACCCACCTATAGGGTGCACCTCCTTATATGCATAAGCTGCAAATTGGTCACCTATATAGTTGCCTCGACTTGGGGCAAAGGCAGAGAGAACCCAACCTCTGAAGAAATAAGACAAATGATGTCTTGAAGAATACTTTTGCTCATCCATTGAAGCAAATCTAGTGACGTCTGTAACACCACAATTTTAATACCCACAAACTCGGTCAAAATATTGAAAATACCTTCAAAAGAGTTCAACAATATCCAAATCCTTTTACAATGTTACCATTTCGAATAAAACCCGTAATACATAATCAGAATAAATTCCAGAAAATATTTCAGAGTTTAATACAAAACGGAAGTCTTAGGTTCATGGCAAATATAATAACATAACATAATCTATTGGAGATCAAAAGAGCTTCCAGAGCTCACTCCATAGGTGCCTTCCCTTGCTCTCTACTAGAATAATCACCTGAAAAATGTTAATATGGGATGAGATTCCACGTCTCAGTAACTACTGAATATTTCTACCGTACACGAGCAAATAATATATGACAAAAAGATATGGGCTGATTTCAAATATATATGTAGATTCCATAATTTCTCATACAAAATAATTTATACTAATAGTCATCAATATAGAAGGTAATAAAACATATATATCTCAAAAGTTCTCTTCTCATGTCTTTACAGATTATTCATCATTATATCAAATTCTTGAACTATTCAGAAATGCATTATGCAGTATGCAGCCTCCCTTATACCACCTCCATCCGTATCCGCTGACTGGAGCCATAGGCTAACACATAGTCCAATAGAAACTCATTCATTTGACTGAATTGTTCCAAGCTCACCAAAACTTAAGATACACCCGGCCAAAGGTATAGAGCTTAAATCTGGACTATGGCTCCCCTCCTTTAAAATAACAACTAAGGAGGTGTCACATGTCCCACATCTCCAATGAAATCCCGGCCAGAGGAAAACATGGAAGATGGGGCCCTGAAAAGTACCATCCACTGTGCACCGAGTGGTGGCATAAACAATTCTTATCATTCAATTCCCTCCTTACTCCACCCATCACAATACAACCGCCATGATGTATTTACTCAAAAATAATGCATTATTATACCATTATATACGTTGATATGCGTATCTGTGAATAGTAAAATACTATGCGTATCTGTGAATAGTAAAATACGGTATATACATGAATAGTAAAATGAATAGTAAATACGGTATACGTGAATAGTAAATACGGTATATGTGAATAGTAAAATGAATAGTAAATACGGTATATGTGAATAGTAAAATGAATAGTAAATACGGTATATGTGAATAGTAACGTACGTATAAATAGTACCTCTACAGATTTGCAAGTCAAAATTCCCACACCAGATCTTAAAACCATAAATATTTTCTAAATATTCTTGCCAAAATAGTAAACAAACAAATTTATAATCATACATAATTCACAAGTATAAGGAAGAATATTCAGAGTTACCTGTTACTTGCTAATACCCGAATCACCAACCAGCTATTATAACTCTTAAGCAAATATCTCTACTCTCTTTCTCTCTCTACCTCTCTCTATGGCTCTTAGAAGTTGTGAAGAATGAAATGAAATGGAAGGTCTATTTATAGTTGGAAAATGGGTCTTTAAGTGTAATTTTCGTCTCTGGGTCGTTTTACGTAATTTTCCCAAAATTATAAAATGAAACTTTCCCGTGACTTCTTCAGCCGCCCCGTGAACTTCTTTTTTAAAAATTTTAATAATATTTTAATATATATTATTTTATTATTATAATATAATATTATTTAAATAATAAATTATTATTGAGTGGGTCCCGCGGCCATTTTTTTCAAACTTCACGAGAAAGTTTGCAGAGAATTATTTTTGGCCGTGGGTCCCGCAAAATACTGATTTCAAATTTATCACTTTCTGAAAATAGAGCCTACTAGTCTTTCCAAAATAGGTTTATGTTCAAGATATCAGATTTAAAAATTCAAGATGTTACATTTCTCCCCTCCTAAAAGAAAATTTTGTCCTCAAAATTTTTGCTATAATAAGAATTCTAACCTATTTAAATAAATGAGGATAGATTTGTCGCATGCTCTCCTCCGTTTCCCAAGTAGCATCTCCGGGAACCATTCCTTTCCACTCGACCTTTACAAGTCTAATGGTCTTGTTTCTTAATTTCTTGTCCCTTGCATCGACAATCCGCTCCGGCTCGGCTTTATACGTCATGTTATCCTTGAGTTCTACCTCTTCTACTTCTATAATGTGGGAAGGATCCGGTTGGTATTTCTTCAGTTGCGATACATGAAAGACATCATGAAGGTTCGCAAGCTGTGGAGGTAATGCAATTCTGTAAGCTACCGGTCCAACTTTCTCCAAAATCTCATAAGGACCCATAAAACGAGGTGAAAGTTTCTTTGCTCGTATTGCTCTACCAATACCAGTCATTGGTGTGACTCTTAAGAATACATGTTCACCCACCATGAACTCCAACGGTCGTCTTCTCTTGTCAGCATAACTCTTCTGTCGACTCTGAGCAGTGAGAAGTTTCTGTTGAATCACCTTAATCTTTTGAGTCGTCTCGTCCACAAGTTCTGGACCTATTAAAATTCGCTCATTCAATTCCGTCCAGCAAATAGGAGATCTACATTTTCTTCCATACAAAGCCTCATAAGGTGCCATCTCAATGCTGGAGTGATAACTATTGTTATATGCAAACTCCGCAAGATGAAGATGATCGTCCCAACTTCCTTTTAGTTCGATTGCACAAGCCCGCAACATGTCTTCCAGAGTTTGAATAGTCCTCTCAGTCTGCCCGTCAGTTTGAGGATGATAAGCGGTACTATAACTCATCCGAGTTCCCATAGCATTCTGCAATGCTTTCCAAAATCGTGAAGTGAATCGTGGATCACGATCAGATACGATGCTATTCGGTATCCCATGCAATCTGACAATCTCCTTCATGTAGATCTTTGCTAGTCTCTCCAATGAGTATTCTGCTGCAATTGCTAGAAAATGAGCTGACTTAGTTAACCTATCGACAATTACCCAAATGGCATTATGTCCGGATGTCGTTAGAGGAAGCCCCATGATGAAATCCATAGAGATGCTGTCCCATTTCCACTCTGGGATATCCAAATTCTTTAATAATCCAGGAGGTTTCCGATGTTCGATCTTGACTTTCTGACAAGTCAAACAACAAGTGACAAAGTCAGTCACATCTTTCTTCATGCCCCGCCACCACCAATTCCGCTTGAGATCATGATACATCTTGGTTGCTCCGGGATGGATAGTGTATTTACTCCGATGTGCCTCTTCTAGTATGAGCTTTTTTATTTCTCCATCATTAGGTATGCACACTTTTCCTTTATACCTTAATATCCCATCTCTATCGATCCCAAATTTCGATTCTTTTCCTTCTTCAATATCTTCCCTCACGTTTAATAGATACTCATCTTCGAGCTGAGCGAATTTAATCTCTTTCCAAATTGTGCTTTTAATAGTTAATGCTTCCATGGTAGCGACCAAACCTGACATTACATCAATAGATGTACTTGGTATCTCCTCGAGCAATTTATGTTCTCTGATCATCATCTGGGCTACATGGATTGTCTTTCTACTTAAGGCATCTGCTACAACGTTCGCCTTTCCTGGATGATACTTCAATTCGAAGTCGTAGTCCTTGATAAACTCCATCCATCTCCTCTGTCGCATGTTGAGCTCCTTTTGGTCGAACAGGTACTTTAGACTTTTGTGGTCACTATAAACCTCGAACTTTGAACCGTAGAGGTGATGCCTCCAAATCTTCAGAGCAAACACTACTGCTGCCAGTTCTAAGTCGTGAGTAGGATAATTCCCTTCATGTGGCCTTAACTGTCGAGAAGCATAAGCTACTACCCTACCATTTTGCATTAATACACACCCAAGACCTTTCTTGGAAGCATCTGTGTACAAAGTAAAGGTCTGAGCAGGATCTGGAATTATAAGTACCGGTGCCGTAGTCAACTTAGTCTTCAAATTTTGGAAAGCTGCTTCACACTTTTCGTCCCATACATATGGTTGTCCCTTCCTTGTTAACTTAGTCAAAGGCATAGCTATTTGCGAAAAGCCCTTGATAAATCTCCTATAATAGCCAGCTAGACCTAGAAAACTCCTGATCTCAGTCACGGACTTTGGTCGTTCCCATTGGAGAACTGCTTCAACTTTAGTATGGTCCACTGCAACACCTTCAGCCGATACGACATGGCCTAGGAATTTTACTTCCTTCAACCAAAATTCGCACTTAGACAGTTTCGCATAGAGCTTGTGCTCCTTCAACACTTGTAGCACGATTCTAAGGTGCTCTTTATGCTCTTCTTCATCCTTAGAGTAGATAAGGATGTCGTCAATGAAAACCACTACAAATTTATCTAGATATGGTCGGAAAATCCTATTCATGTAATCCATGAATACTGCTGGAGCATTTGTTAGCCCAAATGGCATAACAAGAAATTCATAATGGCCCTATCTAGTTCTGAATGCAGTTTTTGAGACATCTTCAGCTTTGACTCTCAGTTGGTGATAACCTGATCTGAGGTCGATCTTGGAGAATATGGATGCTCCCTTCAACTGATCAAGTAGATCGTCGATCCTGGGTAAAGGATATTTATTCTTTATAGTCACTTTATTCAACTGGCGATAGTCAATGCATAGTCTCAGGCTCCCATCTTTCTTCTTCACAAAGAGTACGGGCGATCCCCAAGGAGATACACTGGGTCTGATAAAACCCTTTTCTAACAATTCTTCGATCTGCTTCTTCAATTCTGCTAGTTCCGATGGAGACATTCGGTAAGGAGCTTTAGATATAGGTTCTGTTCCAGGTACGAGATCAATAGAAAATTCTACTTCTCTCTCTGGGGGTAAACCTGTCATTTCTTTCGGAAATACTTCCGGAAATTCTTTCACCACTTCAATGTTCTCTATCCCTTCCTCCACTTCTGCTTGAATGGAGAAAAACACCATGTACGCAAGACAACCATGATGAACAGGCTTTTCATCTTGTACTATAGACAACAATTGTGGTCTACTATGACTCATAGAGTCATCCGCAAGAGAGATAGTCTTCCTCTTGCAGTCAAGGATGATGTCATTAGCTGACAACCAATCCATTCCTATTATTACATCGATACCCTTCGTGGGTAAACAAACAAGGTCTATATTTGAGATCCTATTATCAATCTCAATCGTACAATTTAAGCAAGCCCTAGAAGTTTTTACTGAAGCTCCCGCCGGTGTAGAAATAATCATATAATAAGGCAATTCACTCACTCTTAAATTCAATCGAGGCACACAGTCGTATGATATAAAAGAGTGTGTGGCACCAGAATCAAATAAGGCTTCTACTTCAAGACCTTGGAGTTTGAGGATACCTTTAATCAGATTTGGTGAAGCACTTGCCTCCTGATGTGATAGTGCAAACACTTTCCCTGGCACTGCAGTTCTAGCATCCTTGGCCCCTCGAGGCTCCTCCTCACAAAATCTGGAAATGTGTCCTGGCTTTCCACAGTTGATGTAACGCCAAAATTTTAATACCCAAAAACTCGGTCAAAATATTAAAAATACCTCCAAAAGGTTTAACAATATCCAAATCATTAGATTACATTACCGTTTCAAATAAAGTTTAACCCTTAATCAAAATAAATTTCAGAAAAATTATTTCAGAGTTCAATACAAAGCGGAAGTCTTAGGTTCATGGCAAATAAAATAACATAACATAAACTATAGGAGTACAAAAGAGCCTTCATAGCTCACTCCATAGGTGCCTTCCCTTGCTCTCTACTAGGATATTCACCTGAAAAATGTTAATATGGGATGAGATTCCACGTCTCAGTAACTACTGAATATTTCTACCGTACACGAGCAAATAATATATGACAAAAAGATATGGGCTGATTTCAAATATATATATGTAGATTCCATAATTTCTCATACAAAATAATTTATACTAATAGTCATCAATATAGAAGGTAATAAAACATATATATCTCAAAAGTTCTCTTCATGTCTTTACAGATTATTCATCATTATATCAAATTCTTGAACTGTTCAGAAATGCATTATGCAGTATGCACCCTCCCTTATATCACCTTCCAACCATATACCGCTGACTGGAGCCATAGGCTAACACATAGTCCAATAGAAACTCATTCATTTGACTGAATTGTTCCAAGCTCACCAAAACTTAAGATACACCCGGCCAAAGGTATAGAGCTTAAATCTGGACTATGGCTCCCCTCCTTTAAAATAACAACTAAGGAGGTGTCACATGTCCCACATCTCCAATGAAATCCCGGCCAGAGGAAAACATGGAAGATGGGGCCCTGAAAAGTACCATCCACTGTGCACCGAGTGGTGGCATAAACAATTCTTATCATTCAATTCCCTCCTTACTCCACCCATCACAATACAACCGCCATGATGAATGTATTTACTCAAAAATAATGCATTATTATACCATTATATACATTGATATGCGTATTTATGATTAGTAAAATACTATGCGTATGTGAATAGTAAAATACTATGCGTATCTGTGAATAGTAAAATACGGTATATACATGAATAGTAACATGAATAGTAAATACGGTATACGTGAATAGTAACATGAATAGTAAATACGGTATACGTGAATAGTAACATGAATAGTAAATACGGTATACGTGAATAGTAAAAATGAATAGTAAATACGGTATACGTGAATAGTAAAAATGAATAGTAAATACGGTATATGTGAATAGTAAAATGAATAGTAAATACGGTATATGTGAATAGTAACGTACGTATAAATAGTACCTCTACAGATTTGCAAGTCAAAGTTCCCACACCAGATCTTAAAACCATAAATATTTTCTAAATATTCTTGCCAAAATAGTAAACAAACAAATTTATAATCATACATAATTCACAAGTATAAGGAAGAATATTCAGAGTTACCTGTTACTTGCTAATACCCGAATCACCAACCAGCTATTATAACTCTCAAGCAAATATCTCTCTACTCTCTCTCTCTCTCTACCTCTCTCTAAGGCTCTTAGAAGTTGTGAAGAATGAAATGAAATGGAAGGTCTATTTATAGTTGGAAAATGGGTCTTTAAGTGTAATTTTCGTCTCTGGGTCGTTTTACGTAATTTTCCCAAAATTATAAAAAGAAACTTTCTCGTGACATTCTAGCCGCCCCCGTGAACATTCTTTTTAAAAAAATTTAATAATATTTTAATATATATTATTTTATTATTATAATATAATATTATTTAAATAATAAATTATTATTGAGTGGGTCCCGCGGCCATTTTTTTCAAAGTTCACGAGAGTTGTGTCGGGAGGAAGAATTATTTTGGTTGTGGGTCCCGCAAAATACTGATTTCAAATTTATCACTTTCTGAAAATAGAGCCTACTAGTCTTCTCAAGATAGGTTTATGTTCAAGATATTAAATTCAAAATTCAGGATGTTACATTTCTCCCCTCCTAAAAGAAAATTTTGTCCTCAAAATTTCGCTATAATAAGAATTCTAACCTATTTAAATAAATGAGGATAGGTTTGTCGCATGCTCTCCTCCGTTTCCCAAGTAGCATCTCCGGGAACCATTCCTTTCCACTCGACCTTTACAAGTCTAATGGTCTTGTTTCTTAATTTCTTGTCCCTTGCATCAACAATCCGCTCCGGCTCGGCTTTATACGTCATGTTATCCTTGAGTTCTACCTCTTCTACTTCTATAATGTGGGAAGGATCCGGTTGGTATTTCTTCAGTTGCGATACATGAAAGACATCATGAAGGTTCGCAAGCTGTGGAGGTAATGCAATTCTGTAAGCTACCGGTCTAACTTTCTCCAAAATCTCATAAGGACCCATAAAACGAGGTGAAAGCTTCTTTGCTCGTATTGCTCTACCAATGCCAGTCATTGGTGTGACTCTTAAGAATACATGTTCGCCCACCATGAACTCCAACGGTCGTCTTCTCTTGTCAGCATAACTCTTCTGTCGACTCTGAGCAGTGAGAAGTTTCTGTTGAATCACCTTAATCTTTTGAGTCGTCTCGTCCACAAGTTCTGGACCTATTAAAATTCGCTCATTCAATTCCGTCCAGCAAATAGGAGATCTACATTTTCTTCCATACAAAGCCTCATAAGGTGCCATCTCAATGCTGGAGTGATAACTATTGTTATATGCAAACTCCGCAAGATGAAGATGATCGTCCCAACTTCCTTTTAGTTCGATTGCACAAGCCCGCAACATGTCTTCCAGAGTTTGAATAGTCCTCTCAGTCTGCCCGTCAGTTTGAGGATGATAAGCGGTACTATAACTCATCCGAGTTCCCATAGCATTCTGCAATGCTTTCCAAAATCGTGAAGTGAATCGTGGATCACGATCAGATACGATGCTATTCGGTATCCCATGCAATCTGACAATCTCCTTCATGTAGATCTTTGCTAGTCTCTCCAATGAGTATTCTGCTGCAATTGCTAGAAAATGAGCTGACTTAGTTAACCTATCGACAATTACCCAAATGGCATTATGTCCGGATGTCGTTAGAGGAAGCCCCATGATGAAATCCATAGAGATGCTGTCCCATTTCCACTCTGGGATATCCAAATTCTTTAATAATCCAGGAGGTTTCCGATGTTCGATCTTGACTTTCTGACAAGTCAAACAACAAGTGACAAAGTCAGTCACATCTTTCTTCATGCCTCGCCACCACCAATTCTGCTTAAGATCATGATACATCTTGGTTGCTCCAGGATGGATAGTGTATTTACTCCGATGAGCCTCCTCTAGTATGAGCCTTTTTATTTCTCCATCATTAGGTATGCACACTTTTCCTTTATACCTTAATATCCCATCTCTATCGATCCCAAATTTCGATTCTTTTCCTTCTTCAATATCTTCCCTCACGTTTAATAGATACTCATCTTCGAGCTGAGCGAATTTAATCTCTTTCCAAATTGTGCTTTCAATAGTTAATGCTTCCATGGTAGCGACCAAACCTGACATTACATCAATAGATGTACTTGGTATCTCCTCGAGCAATTTATGTTCTCTGATCATCATCTGGGCTACATGGATTGTCTTTCTACTTAAGGCATCTGCTACAACGTTCGCCTTTCCTGGATGATACTTCAATTCGAAGTCGTAGTCCTTGATAAACTCCATCCATCTCCTCTGTCGCATGTTGAGCTCCTTTTGGTCGAACAGGTACTTCAGACTTTTGTGGTCACTATAAACTTCGAACTTTGAACCGTAGAGGTGATGCCTCCAAATCTTCAGAGCGAACACTACTGCTGCCAGTTCTAAGTCGTGAGTAGGATAATTCCCTTCATGTGGCCTTAACTGTCGAGAAGCATAAGCTACTACCCTACCATTTTGCATTAATACACACCCAAGACCTTTCTTGGAAGCATCTGTGTACAAAGTAAAGGTCTGAGCAGGATCTGGAATTATAAGTACCGGTGCCGTAGTCAACTTAGTCTTCAAATTTTGAAAAGCTGCTTCACACTTTTCGTCCCATACATATGGTTGACCCTTCCTAGTTAACTTTGTCAAAGGCATAGCTATTTGCGAAAAGCCCTTGATAAATCTCCTATAATAGCCAGCTAGACCTAGAAAACTCCTGATCTCAGTCACGGACTTTGGTCGTTCCCATTGGAGTACTGCTTCAACTTTAGTATGGTCCACTGCAACACCTTCAGCCGATACGACATGGCCTAGGAATTTTACTTCCTTCAACCAAAATTCGCACTTAGATAGTTTCGCATAGAGCTTGTGCTCCTTCAACACTTGTAGCACGATTCTAAGGTGCTCTTTATGCTCTTCTTCATCCTTAGAGTAGATAAGGATGTCGTCAATGAAAACCACTACAAATTTATCTAGATATGGTCGGAAAATTCTATTCATGTAATCCATGAATACTGCTGGAGCATTTGTTAGCCCAAATGGCATAACAAGAAATTCATAATGGCCATATCTAGTTCTGAATGCAGTTTTTGAGACATCTTCAGCTTTGACTCTCAGTTGGTGATAACCTGATCTGAGGTCGATCTTGGAGAATATGGATGCTCCCTTCAACTGATCAAGTAGATCGTCGATCCTGGGTAAAGGATATTTATTCTTTATAGTCACTTTATTCAACTGGCGATAGTCAATGCATAGTCTCAGGCTCCCATCTTTCTTCTTCACAAAGAGTACGGGCGATCCCCAAGGAGATACACTGGGTCTGATAAAACCCTTTTCTAACAATTCCTCGATCTGCCTCTTCAATTCTGCTAGTTCCGATGGAGACATTCGGTAAGGAGCTTTAGATATAGGTTCCGTTCCAGGTACGAGATCAATAGAAAATTCTACTTCTCTCTCTGGGGGTAAACCTGTCATTTCTTTCGGAAATACTTCCGGAAATTCTTTCACCACTTCAATGTTCTCTATCCCTTCCTCCACTTCTGTTTGAATGGAGAAAAACACCATGTACGCAAGACAACCATGATGAACAGGCTTTTCATCTTGTACTATAGACAACAATTGTGGTCTACTATGACTCATAGAGTCATCCGCAAGAGAGATAGTCTTCCTCTTGCAGTCAAGGATGATGTCATTAGCTGACAACCAATCCATTCCTATTATTACATCGATACCCTTCGTGGGTAAACAAACAAGGTCTATATTTGAGATCCTATTATCAATCTCAATCGTACAATTTAAGCAAGCCCTAGAAGTTTTTACTGAAGCTCCCGCCGGTGTAGAAATAATCATATAATAAGGCAATTCACTCACTCTTAAATTCAATCGAGGCACACAGTCGTATGATATAAAAGAGTGTGTGGCACCAGAATCAAATAAGGCTTCTACTTCAAGACCTTGGAGTTTGAGGATACCTTTAATCAGATTTGGTGAAGCACTTGCCTCCTGATGTGATAGTGCAAACACTTTCCCTGGCACTGCAGTTCTAGCATCCTTGGCCCCTCGAGGCTCCTCCTCACAAAATCTGGAAATGTGTCCTGGCTTTCCACAGTTGAAACACGTCACACATGGTCCTTGGTGTATTCTTCCACACTTGGCACACATCTGATTGTTGGCGGTGCTTGCAGCAGGAGCTGTGGATCCCCTATATGAACTCTGACCTCCGCTGAAGTGACTCCTTTGAGGTCCTTTGAATTGACTCCTCGGTGGTCTGCTGAAATGACTTCTTTGGGGTCCAGTAAAATAACTCCTCGATGGTCCACCAAAGTGATTTCTGGATGGTTGGCTAAACCGCGTATTCACATTACTGAAGTTGTGACTCTGCTTCTTAGTAACTCCTCCCGTTGGTCTCATGAGGTGTGTAGATCTGGCCTGAAAACCCTTCATCTTCTCAGCTTCCTCTTCTCGTTTGTTCCTTGCTATCGTGCGCAGTTTGTCACATATTTCTTCAAAATCCCTTGTTTCATCAAGGAACGGTGATAGAGCTGTTTTTAGGTCTGGTCTAGCTTTTTCAACCAATCGAGCACTCAACCATTTAGAGTTGTTCTGTGAATATCCGCAGAATTTAGACAACTCTAAAAAGCGAGTAATAAATTCGTCTTCATGTAATTCCCCTTGCCTGAATGTGAGGAATTCAGTTTCTTTCTCTATTCTGATTGAAGGGGAAAAGTAATAATTTTCGAACTTTTCCTTAAACTCTTCCCACGTCATCTCAGCATTTCCTTTTGTTTTGGTGCTTTCCCACCATTCTTCAGCTGCTTTCTGCAACAATTGTTCAGCAACCATCACCTTTTGTTGAGAGCTAATCTCGATAACTCTGAAAATCTTTTCTACACGCTTCAGCCACTCCAGTGCTGCAATCGGATCTAGCTTCCCCTCGAACATCGGTGGAGTAAACTTCCGAAATTTTTCCCAAACCTCAGTAATAGGTAAGGAATGATATTGAGAATGAGAACCGCTACTACCTCCATCTTCAGTGCGAGAACGACTTCCTCCCCTAGATTGATGGTCAGAAGGTGTGACTTCCAGAGCCTTCTCCTTTCCTTCCTTACCACCTTGGCCTCTTCCTTTTGCTAGTTCATCCTCGTGTCTATTCACTTTCTCTCTCATCTCCAAGATGACGTCTCGTAATTCTGCCAAAAGGGCATTGTTATCCTGAGGATGGGAACCATCTTGATGCGGAGGGAGACCTCTTTGGGATGAGGCAGGGGTTGAATTAGTTCTTCGAGTTCTTGCCATTATCTCCTCCTATGATTAATACTATAAGGACACTAAACAAATAAAATAGCTAAATAAATTCTAAATCTAACAAAGGGAAGTGCTCATGTTATGATATTTAATTTGCCACGAACTTTTAAATTTTTTTTTTAAGAAATCACTTTAGAAAATAAACAAAATTGCCATGGAACCTTTGGCTCTGATACCAAAAATGTAACGCCAAAATTTTAATACCCAAAAACTCGGTCAAAATATTAAAAATACCTCCAAAAGGTTTAACAATATCCAAATCATTAGATTACATTACCGTTTCAAATAAAGTTTAACCCTTAATCAAAATAAATTTCAGAAAAATTATTTCAGAGTTCAATACAAAGTGGAAGTCTTAGGTTCATGGCAAATAAAATAACATAACATAAACTATAGGAGTACAAAAGAGCCTTCATAGCTCACTCCATAGGTGCCTTCCCTTGCTCTCTACTAGGATATTCACCTGAAAAATGTTAATATGGGATGAGATTCCACGTCTCAGTAACTACTGAATATTTCTACCGTACACGAGCAAATAATATATGACAAAAAGATATGGGCTGATTTCAAATATATATATGTAGATTCCATAATTTCTCATACAAAATAATTTATACTAATAGTCATCAATATAGAAGGTAATAAAACATATATATCTCAAAAGTTCTCTTCATGTCTTTACAGATTATTCATCATTATATCAAATTCTTGAACTGTTCAGAAATGCATTATGCAGTATGCACCCTCCCTTATATCACCTTCCAACCATATACCGCTGACTGGAGCCATAGGCTAACACATAGTCCAATAGAAACTCATTCATTTGACTGAATTGTTCCAAGCTCACCAAAACTTAAGATACACCCGGCCAAAGGTATAGAGCTTAAATCTGGACTATGGCTCCCCTCCTTTAAAATAACAACTAAGGAGGTGTCACATGTCCCACATCTCCAATGAAATCCCGGCCAGAGGAAAACATGGAAGATGGGGCCCTGAAAAGTACCATCCACTGTGCACCGAGTGGTGGCATAAACAATTCTTATCATTCAATTCCCTCCTTACTCCACCCATCACAATACAACCGCCATGATGAATGTATTTACTCAAAAATAATGCATTATTATACCATTATATACATTGATATGCGTATTTATGATTAGTAAAATACTATGCGTATGTGAATAGTAAAATACTATGCGTATCTGTGAATAGTAAAATACGGTATATACATGAATAGTAACATGAATAGTAAATACGGTATACGTGAATAGTAACATGAATAGTAAATACGGTATACGTGAATAGTAACATGAATAGTAAATACGGTATACGTGAATAGTAAAAATGAATAGTAAATACGGTATACGTGAATAGTAAAAATGAATAGTAAATACGGTATATGTGAATAGTAAAATGAATAGTAAATACGGTATATGTGAATAGTAACGTACGTATAAATAGTACCTCTACAGATTTGCAAGTCAAAGTTCCCACACCAGATCTTAAAACCATAAATATTTTCTAAATATTCTTGCCAAAATAGTAAACAAACAAATTTATAATCATACATAATTCACAAGTATAAGGAAGAATATTCAGAGTTACCTGTTACTTGCTAATACCCGAATCACCAACCAGCTATTATAACTCTCAAGCAAATATCTCTCTACTCTCTCTCTCTCTCTACCTCTCTCTAAGGCTCTTAGAAGTTGTGAAGAATGAAATGAAATGGAAGGTCTATTTATAGTTGGAAAATGGGTCTTTAAGTGTAATTTTCGTCTCTGGGTCGTTTTACGTAATTTTCCCAAAATTATAAAAAGAAACTTTCTCGTGACATTCTAGCCGCCCCCGTGAACATTCTTTTTAAAAAAATTTAATAATATTTTAATATATATTATTTTATTATTATAATATAATATTATTTAAATAATAAATTATTATTGAGTGGGTCCCGCGGCCATT
Source organism: Acacia crassicarpa (assembly GCA_034222035.1). Classification (NCBI taxonomy): domain Eukaryota; kingdom Viridiplantae; phylum Streptophyta; class Magnoliopsida; order Fabales; family Fabaceae; genus Acacia; species Acacia crassicarpa. Next base: position 1,642,473 of record JAWXYG010000004.1, read on the forward strand.
TTTTTCAAAGTTCACGAGAGTTGTGTCGGGAGGAAGAATTATTTTGGTTGTGGGTCCCGCAAAATACTGATTTCAAATTTATCACTTTCTGAAAATAGAGCCTACTAGTCTTCTCAAGATAGGTTTATGTTCAAGATATTAAATTCAAAATTCAGGATGTTACAGTTGAAACACGTCACACATGGTCCTTGGTGTATTCTTCCACACTTGGCACACATCTGATTGTTGGCGGTGCTTGCAGCAGGAGCGGTGGATCCCCTATATGAACTCTGACCTCCACTGAAGTGACTCCTTTGAGGTCCTTTGAATTGACTCCTCGGTGGTCTGCTGAAATGACTTCTTTGGGGTCCAGTAAAATAACTCCTCGATGGTCCACCAAAGTGATTTCTGGATGGTTGGCTAAACCGCGTATTCACATTACTGAAGTTGTGACTCTGCTTCTTAGTAACTCCTCCCGTTGGTCTCATGAGGTGTGTAGATCTGGCCTGAAAACCCTTCATCTTCTCAGCTTCCTCTTCTCGTTTGTTCCTTGCTATCGTGCGCAGTTTGTCACATATTTCTTCAAAATCCCTTGTTTCATCAAGGAACGGTGATAGAGCTGTTTTTAGGTCTGGTCTAGCTTTTTCAACCAATCGAGCACTCAACCATTTAGAGTTGTTCTGTGAATATCCGCAGAATTTAGACAACTCTAAAAAGCGAGTAATAAATTCGTCTTCATGTAATTCCCCTTGCCTGAATGTGAGGAATTCAGTTTCTTTCTCTATTCTGATTGAAGGGGAAAAGTAATAATTTTCGAACTTTTCCTTAAACTCTTCCCACGTCATCTCAGCATTTCCTTTTGTTTTGGTGCTTTCCCACCATTCTTCAGCTGCTTTCTGCAACAATTGTTCAGCAACCATCACCTTTTGTTGTGAGCTAATCTCGATAACTCTGAAAATCTTTTCTACACGCTTCAGCCACTCCAGTGCTGCAATCGGATCTAGCTTCCCCTCGAACATCGGTGGAGTAAACTTCCGAAATTTTTCCCAAACCTCAGTAATAGGTAAGGGATGATACTGAGAATGAGAACCGCTACTACCTCCATCTTCAGTGCGAGAATGACTTCCTCCCCTTGATTGATGGTCAGAAGGTGTGACTTCCAGAGCCTTCTCCTTTCCTTCCTTACCACCTTGGCCTCTTCCTTTTGCTAGTTCATCCTCGTGTCTATTCACTTTCTCTCTCATCTCCAAGATGACGTCTCGTAACTCTGCCAAAAGGGCATTGTTATCCTGAGGATAGGGACCATCTTGATGCGGAGGGAGACCTCTTTGGGACGGAGCAGGGGTTGAATTAGTTCTTCGAGTTCTTGCCATTATCTCCTCCTATGATTAATACTATAAGGACACTAAACAAATAAAAATAGCTAAATAAATTCTAAATCTAACAAAGGGAAGTGCTCATGTTATGATATTTAATTTGCCACGAACTTTTAAAAAATTTTTTTTTTAAGAAATCACTTTAGAAAATAAACAAAATTGCCATGGAACCTTTAGCTCTGATACCAAAAATGTAACACCACAATTTTAATACCCACAAACTCGGTCAAAATATTGAAAATACCTTCAAAAGAGTTCAACAATATCCAAATCCTTTTACAATGTTACCATTTCGAATAAAACCCGTAATACATAATCAGAATAAATTCCAGAAAATATTTCAGAGTTTAATACAAAACGGAAGTCTTAGGTTCATGGCAAATATAATAACATAACATAATCTATTGGAGATCAAAAGAGCTTCCAGAGCTCACTCCATAGGTGCCTTCCCTTGCTCTCTACTAGAATAATCACCTGAAAAATGTTAATATGGGATGAGATTCCACGTCTCAGTAACTACTGAATATTTCTACCGTACACGAGCAAATAATATATGACAAAAAGATATGGGCTGATTTCAAATATATATGTAGATTCCATAATTTCTCATACAAAATAATTTATACTAATAGTCATCAATATAGAAGGTAATAAAACATATATATCTCAAAAGTTCTCTTCTCATGTCTTTACAGATTATTCATCATTATATCAAATTCTTGAACTGTTCAGAAATGCATTATGCAGTATGCAGCCTCCCTTATACCACCTCCATCCGTATCCGCTGACTGGAGCCATAGGCTAACACATAGTCCAATAGAAACTCATTCATTTGACTGAATTGTTCCAAGCTCACCAAAACTTAAGATACACCCGGCCAAAGGTATAGAGCTTAAATCTGGACTATGGCTCCCCTCCTTTAAAATAACAACTAAGGAGGTGTCACATGTCCCACATCTCCAATGAAATCCCGGCCAGAGGAAAACATGGAAGATGGGGCCCTGAAAAGTACCATCCACTGTGCACCGAGTGGTGGCATAAACAATTCTTATCATTCAATTCCCTCCTTACTCCACCCATCACAATACAACCGCCATGATGTATTTACTCAAAAATAATGCATTATTATACCATTATATACGTTGATATGCGTATCTGTGAATAGTAAAATACTATGCGTATCTGTGAATAGTAAAATACGGTATATACATGAATAGTAAAATGAATAGTAAATACGGTATACGTGAATAGTAAAATGAATAGTAAATACGGTATATGTGAATAGTAAAATGAATAGTAAATACGGTATATGTGAATAGTAAAATGAATAGTAAATACGGTATATGTGAATAGTAACGTACGTATAAATAGTACCTCTACAGATTTGCAAGTCAAAATTCCCACACCAGATCTTAAAACCATAAATATTTTCTAAATATTCTTGCCAAAATAGTAAACAAACAAATTTATAATCATACATAATTCACAAGTATAAGGAAGAATATTCAGAGTTACCTGTTACTTGCTAATACCCGAATCACCAACCAGCTATTATAACTCTTAAGCAAATATCTCTACTCTCTTTCTCTCTCTACCTCTCTCTATGGCTCTTAGAAGTTGTGAAGAATGAAATGAAATGGAAGGTCTATTTATAGTTGGAAAATGGGTCTTTAAGTGTAATTTTCGTCTCTGGGTCGTTTTACGTAATTTTCCCAAAATTATAAAATGAAACTTTCCCGTGACTTCTTCAGCCGCCCCGTGAACTTCTTTTTTAAAAATTTTAATAATATTTTAATATATATTATTTTATTATTATAATATAATATTATTTAAATAATAAATTATTATTGAGTGGGTCCCGCGGCCATTTTTTTCAAACTTCACGAGAAAGTTTGCAGAGAATTATTTTTGGCCGTGGGTCCCGCAAAATACTGATTTCAAATTTATCACTTTCTGAAAATAGAGCCTACTAGTCTTTCCAAAATAGGTTTATGTTCAAGATATCAGATTTAAAAATTCAAGATGTTACAACGTCGACCACTCACCGAACAAATTTTGACTAACACTAGCATTTGGGATTTGTCACCACTGAACAACCTAACAATGGTCCTCTCATAAGTAAAACATATTGCAATAGCAACCATTGATACAACCCTTCCCCCGAAATCACGAATCCAAGCCACAACAGAAAAACACCGCAACAAATACCCAAAAACAGCAAAAACACACAGATATAAAACCACAAAAGCAATAGAAAAGGACGGACATCCCCTCCGCCACAAATCGCCGGCAAGGGAGACGCCATAATAGTAGCTCCCACTGCCTCAAGATAGATTTGGAGAGGGAGAGGAATAACTCGCCCTAGTAGCGAGAGAGGACTACAACCGCACACAAAATCAAAAGGAAACCACCACCAGAGTGACATTGAAAAAGGAGAATAGAGGAGGACCAGTGTCGGTGAACATAGAAGCTCGCCATTATATGTGTATGACTATGTTTCGATTTGAAAATTGGGACTCCAACCTTTTATAGCGCTACCAGCTTCTGGTTCTTCGGTCTCCACTCTACTTCTCTATTGCGGCTGAGGTTCGGGATAAGGCTCTTCGGAGGTGAAGAAGCCGCCGGCAAAAAAGAAACCCTAAAGTTGGAAGTCTGAGGGAAAGAGACGGATCGGACTTTAATTTATATAATTTGATTATGTATATTTTATATAATAAGTTAGCATCAGAGATCAATCATGGATAGGTCATATTGGACGGGAAAAAAAAATTTGTGGATGGGTCATGGGACGGTGAGGGAGGCGCTGTCGTGGAAATATGTGTTTGAAGAAAAAAATTTAAAAAAGGAAATTCAAAGTGATGGTTTCATCACTTAATTACAATTAAGAATGAGTCAGCAGCAGAAATTAATTCATCTGAAATTTGAAATCGAAATCAAGCCGAAAGCCACAGAATATAGGTTCATTGAACCTGGACACACTTGATTTCGGGCTATTTATAGTTGCCGCCGAACCAATTGTTCCTCGCAACAAATCCATTGGCGTACGCATATCGGACGTTGCCTTTCCTCTCCTCTTGCTTTCTGTGTTTCTGCTCGTTGCTCTTTTATTTTTCATGGCTCCAATGATGGCGGTGATTGGGATGGGGAGCCAAGAGAAGAAAGCAGACTCTCGTGACTCGGCGGCGTTGCAGCTGAAGAAGAGGAACGAGGAGTTGGAGAAGGAGCTGAGTGTCACGGCCTTGGAGTTGATCGCCCAAAACACCAAGCTCCGTGCCGGCCTTAGCTCGATCACCCCATCCTGATCTCGCTAAGTCAGCCGAATCCCCTCGGGTAGCCAAGGAAAGGCAAAGAACACAAGAGAACTTCTAGAGAGAGAAAGAGTCTAGAGAGAGAAGCTCTTAGAACTCAAATGAATTCCATTGCCGAGGATCCCTTGGATGGTTTACAAGTGAAGGAGGCTCCCCTATATATAGCCTACCACCTCCTCAATGAACGGCTAGGATCTAAAACATCCTACGGTTACAATTGGTTCTCCAGAACCTTCCCTACAAATATCAAGATATTTATGTACAACGCCTGTGTAAGCGCTTACATCAGCGCTCTCTAGAATTCTCCATAGAATTCTACACAATTCTACATATTTACAAAACATATGAACTTAGGCATGTGAGCACTCCCGCGCACTCCATAACGCCCCGTCTGCGTCTTCGTGCTGCCCGCATGTCCAAGTTCGAACCTCGAACCCGGGAGAATACACAGTGTCACGCAAGATATCCAGCGTTCCCAAATCGTGCGTGACATTCTCCCCCACCTAATCCAGTGACGCCCTCGTCACTGTGCCAAACCAAGATCAAGCCTGGTCTTGAATAGGCCTGCATCCCACTGATGAGGCCCCTCGTGCACCTCCTTGGAACATGTTGGCTCCCCCACTGAAGAAGCTCGTCTCCCCGTCATCTGGCTCTTTCCCCAACGTCCAGTGGTTCTCCATCTACGGGCGAAGTTCCCCAACTCGACCCTTGCAACCACTGAGTCCGTACTCGAGCCTTGAACCACGACTTGCTCCTCCACGCGCAACTATGTCCCATCGGTTCTCGAAGGTTAGGACGGAATCCGCAACCGCCCAATCTTCCCAGCACTTCTGCTCAGTCCATGGTCCACCCCATCACCTAGGAGTCCTCCACCGAACTAGCAGCCCTGCACTGGTGTCCACTCTTCCCAGCACTTCTGCTCAGTCCTCCACCGAACTAGCAGCCCCGCACTGGTGTCACCCTTAAGTAAGGTGTTCCACTCGACCTCTACTTAAGGTATCCTCAAGTTGAGTCTCCTGCGCCTCCATGACATGGTCCACCCTCCCCCACTTGAGAGTCCTCCACCGAACATGGATCCAGAAACTCTGGCGTCCCTACGCCTCCACGACATGGTCCACCCCCTACACTCGGGAGTCCTCCACCGAACGTGGCTCCAGGCCCCTGCCTGTGCAATGCTTGTACCTCCACGACATGATCCACTCCTTTCCACTTGGGAGTCCTTCACCGAACATGGAGCCAGGTTCCCTCTTGTGTCTCAACGACACGATCCACTCCCTTCCCCTTGGGACGTGAATCCAGGCCCCCTGCCTGTGCAACACCTGTGCCTCCATGACATGATCCACTCCACCTCACTCAGGAGTCATTCACCGAACATAGAGTCAAGCAATTCCTCTGATACAACATCTTGTGTCGAAGCATCCCCTGCCTTGCCCAGGACATGTCTTCAGTAGTGCCACCTCCACCTCCTCTTGGCAAACACACCCTCTCCCGAGGTCCTCCCCAGGGATCGACCCTCCTGCTTGATCGAACCCACGACCACAGAGTCCGTGTCGAAAGCCTTGAGTATCTTCACTACTCCTACGAGATACGTCCAGGATAAGCACCAACCCACCTTCGTTCTGCACTTCCCAGGATCCTCGCCTTAGTGCCTGGTACACTCCCACCCCTTGAGGGAGTCATCCACCTGACTAAGCGACCCGGCCTTGGTACTAGGCTCACGAAGGTAGCTTCATTGCTCTTCCACAAGACTCGTCCCTCCAAGGCTCCTACCTTCAGCATCACGGTAGCAGCATCCCCATCTTGGCAGGACTTCTTTGATCCTCGGGTCCTCCCGAAGTTCTCCCTCTCTACCTTTCTCCTCTAGCCACCACAACGTCCTCGGTTCTTGCCTATTATCCTTGCTCACCAAATGGCTACCACGAACCACGTTCACAGCTAGTATGAAGCTGCCTCGAACCAAAGCTCTGATACCACTTTGTCACGGCCTTGGAGTTGATCGCCCAAAACACCAAGCTCCGTGCCGGCCTTAGCTCGATCACCCCATCCTGATCTCGCTAAGTCAGCCGAATCCCCTCGGGTAGCCAAGGAAAGGCAAAGAACACAAGAGAACTTCTAGAGAGAGAAAGAGTCTAGAGAGAGAAGCTCTTAGAACTCAAATGAATTCCATTGCCGAGGATCCCTTGGATGGTTTACAAGTGAAGGAGGCTCCCCTATATATAGCCTACCACCTCCTCAATGAACGGCTAGGATCTAAAACATCCTACGGTTACAATTGGTTCTCCAGAACCTTCCCTACAAATATCAAGATATTTATGTACAACGCCTGTGTAAGCGCTTACATCAGCGCTCTCTAGAATTCTCCATAGAATTCTACACAATTCTACATATTTACAAAACATATGAACTTAGGCATGTGAGCACTCCCGCGCACTCCATAACGCCCCGTCTGCGTCTTCGTGCTGCCCGCATGTCCAAGTTCGAACCTCGAACCCGGGAGAATACACAGTGTCACGCAAGATATCCAGCGTTCCCAAATCGTGCGTGACATGAGGCAGAGCAAAGAGAGGGAGGAGCTCATGAGGCGTGAGCTTCAGAGCGCGTGGGAGAGGCTCCGGGTGGCCGAAGACGCCGAGGAGAGTCTCTGCTCTCAGCTCGGCGAGTTGGAGGCTGAGGCTGTTCATCAGGCGCGTGACTATCACGCCCGCATCGTCGCTCTCATGGAACAACTCTCCCAGGCACAAAATCTCCTCAAGGCCTACTCCATTTCTATTCCCTCTTCTTCATGATCACTTCTCACCTTCGCCGTGATCCTGCCTCGGTCGCCTCTTTTGTTTAGTCCGTTTACTAAAATAGAAAATTGTGTTGTATGTTGTAGTGGTAAACTGTAGATAGACATAAGGTCGCAATGCCTCGTCCTTTCTTTATTGTGAAAGGATTTGGGGGAGTAAGGTCGAATTGTTCCTTGCGAAAGCTGCTTTGTAGTAGATTAACAACCATGGTGCCTCTGGGCTCTGGTATTCTTAATTGAGCAGATCTCATTTAATTTTGTGTTTTATTTATTTATTTTAATGCAATGATCAGCTTGTCTCAACTTTCTAGTTTGGGAGCCTGAATGAAACTGATGAAAACTCTGGTCATCCATGGAAATCTTCCGATCCCCTCTCGGGCTGGAAATTTGTTAATTTTTCGAAGGCCAAGGTCCATCTTTGAAGCTAACAAGGATTTGATTGGCGCAAAACTGGTTATATTTTCAATGTTAATTTCCAGATAGATTAACGAACACCAAATCCAGCTTCTCTCACTACAACAAAGAAAAGTCGCCGGAGAGAGAGATTAGTAACACATTAGTATGGTAAAATTTACTGGTAATAATGTTCTTATCGGCGAAACAAAGTCCGGCGGAATGATTGGTAAATACCTCTTTTTTTTTTTTTTTGGGATATAAAAATACCTCTGTTTAACTTGTAAAAGAATCAAAGTTCGAACTGGGCTTACTGTACCTTATCCTGAGGGAGGGAAAGACGCTGGTGAGGCGATGCCGGTGTAATTTAAAGAGTGATTGCGAGAGAAGGAGCATTCATTGGTTGGCCACTATTGATTGATAGTGGGAAAGTGGCCCCGGGAGAACAGCTTTGGGTGGCAAACGAGGGAACAATCAATCACGTTCTGGGTCCATCGGTCGTCATCCTACAAATTGCGTTTTCGTTTATGCCCGAAACTTCTGGATCTCATTCCATCAATTGCATTAAACTCTCTGCTCTGTTTTAAATATAAGATAAAATTAATATTTTTAGAGATATTGAAAACCTAACTTACTTTAAAATATTTCTATTTTTTCTTTATTTTTTTATTATATATAAACTGATGTATAATATAACATGGGATAGGATATTGCTACAACTTTTTTTTGTTACAACCAATATTACTACCACTTTTCCACCGTTAGATCAGAATCTTAATAGGAGAGAAATTATATAGGTAAATGAGATTCTGATCTAACGGTCGAAAAGTGGAAGTAACATTGGTTGTAACAAAAAAAAAGGTTATAACAATATCCTATCCCATATAACATATGATAATGATTAAGTAATATATTTGACTTTCTTAATTTCTTTAAAAAAAAAGCCAACTCTATCTACCTCCGGTCCTAATTATGATAAGACTAGGTTAACCTTTTTTTTTTTTTGAGACATTAAGAAAATTAGAAGTTACTTAATCATATCATATAATATATTGTGTATCTTTATATTATATATTAGTTTATTAGTTAAACAAATTAGTTTGGAAAAAAAATAAAAATAAAAATACTCTAAAGTAATTTAATCAGATTCTTTAATATTTTTTTAAAAAAACTTGTACTTATAATTAGAACGAGAGGAAGTATTTAAGAACAGAGGATACTCTCATCCAATCTTTCATTGAAGACATTTTACCTAATTTAATTACATTAAGAAAATTAGTTAAATTAATTAATATAATATATATTTTTTCTTTCTAAAATATCCCAATTATCCTCCTCAAATTCTATCTTAGTTTATTATTGTTGAGAGAATATCAACATGAGTAAGTTAGAAAAAGATGGTTAAATATTTTTCTCTTATATTTAATATCAATAACAACCCCTCAATTATATCTTAGTATATGTTTATATGAGGAAGTAAGCGGCCCCATGCAAAAATCACAATTTTTTTAAAAATAAGCAATAATGACAATTATATAACACTCTGGTCCTATTTATAAGTCCAGTTTGACCAAAAAATTTGGTCCTTCATATAAGTCCATTTTGACCAAATAAATGAGATTATGACAATTTTGCCCATAGTAATGATGATGAGAGAGATCAACTAGTTATGTTGGAAAGAGAAAAAAATGAGAGAGATTTGACAATAAATTTTAAAAGGTACCCATCATAAATGAGAGAAAAGTTGGAAGTTTATTTCATAATCATTGAGATATTTACTTGATATGTGAGATTTGGTTAAACTAGATTTATAAATATAATGGTGCGTGAGCGTGAGCGTGATTGCGTCGTTAACAAGGTCACTGAATAGCGCTAAAGGAAGAGCGAGGTCCGGGTTTTGTCACATCCAGTGGTGGACTGCAAAGGCAAAGGGGCCCATATCAATGGCAAGTGGTAACCGACGTGGGAATTGGCCCCCCGCAACCCAATCACGAGTCCAGCCTTCCGGGAAAATCGGGATCCCCTATATATTCTTTAAGTTTTCTTAATTTATAATTACTATATATTTTCGAAATAGACTTTCGAACCATTCTAGAACATCCAAATTAAAATTCAGTCCATTAAATTGAAATTCAAATTCAAGCAATACTCTCTTGTTTTATTATGTATAAATTTTACCACCATAGGGTGGATCACGTGATAAAGAATTTGGATTTTGAAAAATTATCAGACGACATGCTCTACCTTAGATCTTCTGGTTGTTTTTTCTGGATTTGAGTTCGTTGAGTTTGATTTCTGGGTTGAATGGAACTTGAATAACTTTTCATGAGTTATTTATTTTCAATATCCTGTTAGACAAAAACAACAAATTAATCTATTTTACTGGTATTTGGTTTCTATGGACTATTGATTTGTTGTTCTTATTCATGGTGATCATTCAATTGCAATGGAATGATGAAGGCAATGAATCAGAGAAGTCTGGGGAAGAAGTTTTGTTTTGTTTTTTTTTTTTAAGGGTACGTTTATATTATAAATATAAATATTAAATTAAAATAATATTCAACTTCCTCGTTCATACTAAACATAGTTGATTCAGGAAAAGAATTGCCACTTTTTTTGCTGGGATTTATACTGAGTTGGCCAAATTATCTAGAAAACAATGCAGCAAGCCAGCAACCTTAGAAAACACTAAAGCACAATAAACAAAAATGACACTTATTTAAAACACAAACTTGCCAGCATCCCTTCCATTGGTTTCTAACCAGTATACAAGTCTGCCTCCATTCAATTTAATTACGGCCTACTCGCTTCCCTTTCAGATCTGCCTCCCTATACCCAAACAGAGGCATATGTCAGGGAAAGGCAGAAAGCAGGGCCCACAGTATAACTAAAGAGTAGAGGCTGTAATTATTCATACCTCTGGATGTGATCCAGAATCAACAGCCTAGGCCCAGGAGGGATTTTCACGTCTCTGAGAGCACTGCCGCAGTCAAGGCAAAAAAAAGATTCAGCCTCACCATGATATAGAGAAAACGCAAGACAAGATGTCATGAAAATTAAAAACTCCAGAAAACAATAACAAAGATAAAGCCAATGGCCAACCTATCCGTGAGTAAAGGCAAAGTGTTGTCTGTCAACAAGCCTCTCTTGAAATTCTTCTCGTAACTCTGAAGGCCAAGGTTGTGCAACATGTGTCTCGTTTTGGCATAGTGAATATCTTCAGATGGTGGTTGAGAGAATCTTTGTCCGAACTGCATGATATTGGAACACAAAATCTTAGCATGGAAAGAGTTGAGGGGCACCAAACTATAAAACTACATCACCAACATCCAAGTGCCTGGGCAAGCACACCTTACTTGGACAAAGGTCCATTAGTCATGCAGACTTTCCAACCATGGCCTAAATACACCCAAAAAGTAAACAAATAAAGAATACAAAGGAAGAAAGAGATTCATTTTTAGAATCTTCACTCAATACATGTTCCCTATTATGTTGCCAACAATGGTTATGAATATGATCCCCTTATGAAACAGAGGTACACCGTACAATGAAATAATAGTTAAAGCCTACTAAGAACTGCATAGAGATAATTTGGCTCTCCTCGTACCCACCTGGTAGATTCCGCCTTGAACAAGAGCAAAGAAAAGTCCAGAAGTGACTGCATTTGCTGCTTGATTTGGTCCACCCATACCACTTACCAATGAAAACATGGCTCCAGACCCAAAAGCCGCTGCCATGCTGTAATTGACAGTTACTAGAGGTCATCAACAATTCAACATCATGTTTGCTACAAGAAAGCAAAGGGGCTTAAATGAGGATATAAGAACCAAAAAAATTAAGCTCAAAATTGTCTGCTTTGAGCCCATTACTCGACCACAGTTTTAAAACACATCAAGAGAGGATATATTTATACCCTTATAAGTTATCTTCTGTTCCACCCTAGTTGTTGTGGGACTTAACAATTCACCCCTTGGGCCCAACGTTCTTGTTGGCAAATCGACCAAATTTGACTTTACACTAATTGTAACATTCTTTATAACATCCCAGCGCCTCGTTTCGAAATTATTAACTTTGGAGACTCATTACCCCTCACACTTCTTAAACGCGTTGAGAGGGGAAAGTTCGGTGTGGGACTTCACAATATACATAAATGACTATGGTTTAATCAAATATGTTTAGGATCCACCAAACAGAACAAATTTGACTCTTGGCTGTACATCCACCAGATGCATGCAACATATTTCTCTTAACCAAGTTCTTTGATGGCTTAGTGCACATACAAGATGAAACAGTTATGACCAATCAGGGTTAGAGGCTAAAATTTTCATTCATATTATGTCTCTCCAACATCAGACGGCCTTGTTGTAGCTTAATTGCCAAAAATAAAAAAATACAGGCCTACGAATTGTTTTAACCAGTATCTAATCTTTTGATGGACCCACAGCTCAGTTACCTCCATTATTTTGATCATAGCTAGAAAGTTTAGGGGAAAAACAAACATTTTGCTTTTACAATGTTTGAAAAATAAGCAATCTTTTTCATCCTGCCCAAAAATAGGCCTGTATACATTCCCTCTTCAAGCCTTATAATCATTAGGCAACTTCCAATTTCACCAAACTAAGTTTCAAGCATGAACACCGGGAAAAGCTAACCCAACTAACAAAAATGTTTTAACAGTTCAACATGCATCCAAATAGAAAGTCACCATACCAAGGGTACTAAAGTCAAGACTTTCTTTGGCCACATAAGGATGCACTACAATAATAATACTAAATATACTTGGAGATATAGAGAACGATGCTATTTCTAACTTACATGCAATAAAAAAAACTGTGCATTAAATTGAAAATACTAAAACATGGAAATTGTATTTTTCCTTTCTGGTTATGCAATAATATTTAATTCTAATAATTTCCCACACATATCTGCGCAATACCATAGCTACTACAAAGGAAGTACAAATTGATATCAGATATGCTACTTTATCTTTATTAAAAATAAAATTAAACAAGGATTCAGTCCACATAAATTCATGTTTTTCAGGCGAGCAGTAAAGTTGCCACCAATAGTCAGAAGTTTAAAAAGGTGTAGGTGAGTTTCAAAACTCCACGCATAGCAAAGAACAAAATTTTATGGTAATGCAACGACAAAGGATCATCCAATATGATCTAATTACAGTAAGACTACCATTTCCATGTCTAACAGTCCATAAATTATTCACATTCCTTTCATCTGAGATATTGGGGTTGGGGATCACTTATATGCATGGGAACAATAACAACTAGTAACATTTTGAAGAAAATAAATCTCAGCAGGCTCGATCGGGGGACATCATGTATAATATGATTAATCATAGCAATTTAGCCCAAAAAATAGTCCAGGTTGAGTTAGGGAGGGAAAGTGAAATAAAGAAACAAAAATAATAAGAGAACTAGAAAACTCCTATTACAATCTCACCTGGACTGGACATCTTCCTTCCCCCTCAGTCTTTTCAAGACGCAGGATATACCAGCATTCACTCCTGTCATGACAGCAAAGTTGCGAGCTTGTACCAAAGGACCCCCGGAAAGAGCCTATAATTGAAAAAAACTCGTAAGTCACGCACAGAAGAATATAACTCCTATATCAATCAATTCATGTTAACATATTCACTACTCCCTCCCTCCGGTCCTAATTATATAATTATAGGACAAAGTCCGGAGGTAGTACCATGCAACAATCATAAAAACCCGTGCAAGGTACGGAGTCTTGATTTTGTGATAAATTGAAGCAGGTGGGTGCTATGAAACTAAAACTATGCCGCTACAGAACAAAGTCCAGCCCCTAAGCTAATAATCGTGCTCTATTCGACCTGGAAAAGAGACATCATTTCTACATTTAAATTGAAGCAACAAATTATGTCCATAAACAAATACATACTATACGATAGGAGAGAGAACCTTTTTTTTTTAAACATATTCAATACTTAACCAATAGTCTAGAACTGCCGCAGAATCAGACAACGTTAAAGTGCAACTAGACCATTACCCATGAACAATAATCAGCATTAAGGGGTTCCGAATTGAATCTATCGGGGACACGGAAGACTAAAAAGAGAAAATTGGGTATCCTGACCTGAGCTTGCTTAAGAGAGGCCATGGCTTGAGGGTTGAGAGAAGCCTCAGGCGGCGTGGGGAAAGGTGAAGAAGCATCGTTAGTGAGAGTGCCCATAGCAGCACCAATAGCAGCGCCTTGGAAGGCGCTGGTAGCAGTGACGACTACAGCCTCGACAGGTAAAGACTGCTTGGAGAGCCACATCTTGAAGCCATTCTCCAATTCTTTGAAACGCGTTTGGAGCATTTCTATGGGATTCTGAAGCTCTTGAGTTGACACTTTAGCCAGCACCACTCCTCCCGGCTTCCCTCGTTCCATTTTCACAGTTCTGAATCAACGGTGGCTGTGTTCTGCTGCTGACCGCTTTCGTGCTCGGTGCTGAAAATGCTAGACGGATAACGAAGATCTTCGAATTTTTGTCCGTGTTCAGTTCCCTTATACCTATGTTTTTGTTGGGCTCAAACGATAGGAACATGGGCCGGGTCAACTTGATCCAGCTCTTCCTCCTCCCCAAGTCTCATCTCTGGCTCATAATCAAGGCATTTAGGATCAAACATCCTCACAATCAAAGTTTATAATACACCAGCGGGAGTTGGCTTAAGTGGAAGGGACTTGGGTCGCTTAAGCAGGGGTCTCGAGTTTGAGTCCTTGTGGATGCAGAAAATTCCCCTGGGAGAGGTCCCCGCATATGCGCCCGACAGAACCTCGATCCAGGCTAGGCAGGGCAAAGTTCTGGTGAACTGGGTGCAGTAGCCAAAAAAAAAAAAAAGTTTATAATACTAGTAAGTGTAATGAACAAGCTCATATATACTAAGGTGGACTTGGATTATGAAGAGAGTATTATTGGGCTGATGACTTTGGGCTTAGGGTAGGCAAAAGTAAAGATATATATAGATAAAGGATAGACTAGAAAGGGGGTGGAATGTTGTATTGGAATCTTTTCCCTCTGAGACTTTCCCTTCCCTCATTTCTGTGATCTTCCCTCTACTGTTTCTTCTTCTTTCTACATTACATAACGTATGAGTTGTAATCGTTTGCTGTATCGGATTGCAATTCTGATTTGAATCATTAATAGAAGTATTATCTTCTTATCATTTTACATTGTAGTCATAACAGTAAGCACGAGTGAATTACTAAATTAGTCATGTAATAAAATTTTTTGTTAGCGTAATACTCCCGCGCGTCCTTATCATAATTAAGTGATTGAATTGGTGGATTAATTTTGTCAATTTTATTTCTCTTTACATAATGTGATTTAATTTTTCCAACTTTAAACATAAATTAAAGGGGCAAAGGTAAAATGAAAAAAAGTAATTAAAAGATAAAAATTGCTTTGAGATTGAGAAAATGTTTAATATATTTCATATTAAACTGTAAAACATATTTCAACTCCCGCGGGTCAGAACCCAAAACAAGCAGTTCCCGCCCCCAGTTCACCTTTCCATCCAGTAAAGCGGCATGAATACTGTAGACAGGTAGCTAGCAACGGTTTCCATTGTTTTCCGAAATGTCAGGTGTAGAGAAATCTGGCTGATCCGGCTTGACGGGTTGGTTTTACTTTCTTATTCCTTCTGCTTGTGCCTTTTATGTGTTCGATCATTTGCTTCAGATGTCAAAGAATTGCTTCAAGCTTTATATTCCAAAATAGCCTCACTGTTTCACAGGGTTTTCACTGCATAAAAAGGATTTTTATTCCGCACAAAAATCTGCTAATGACTAATTCGAGGGAGAGCTCTCCGGATTGGCTGCGTTCATTTAAGGTATTAGCATAATACTTTTCTTTCTGTTTAATTGCTTCAGAAGATTCGATTGGATTCTTCAATTTTATTTAAGACTACTTTCTAATTTACCTACACGAACTTGGCGGTTGGAGTACGACGCTTGCCATAAGCTTCAATTTCTGAAACAATTTCAATTTCCTCTTTAAGTCGTTCATTAGTATCTCGGTACCTTACCATTCACAAGCATTGATGATGCAGCAGCATAACATACTTTCCTTACGTCTGTGTGCTTGCTAATTAGAACAATTGATAATGTTAACAAGGTGCCAACTGATTCGCCATTGACGATATCCACGAATTCTGGGTCTTTACAAGATGGTAGCACTTCAGTTGAGGATAAATCTGGCCATGAAGAGTCATCTATAAAGTCGTCTACATTTTCTGAGACAGACAAGAAGGATACCACTGGCCCAGGCAAAAGCTGTGCCGATTCTGCACCCAGACAGACAGTAGAAGCAGTCTCTCGGACAACATCAAGAAGAAAGAAAGGGAACGGCCAAAAGAAAGACGGTATATTTGAGATTTGAGTGCTGTGTCTGTTAAGATGAATATGTAATCGGGTCTAGGATTGGTGTCGAGTCATTTAAAGCTCGATAAAAAAGTGTAAACTTAAAACAGGAGCATATGCATAATATCAATAGCAACAGGATGTGAAGATTATCGGTTTGATCTTTTAGTGAACTTTCATTGACATCCTTCTATTATGATCCAGGAGATAGGAAGAAAAGCAAGGATACGAATGAACCAAACGAAGACAAGCATATAAAGCATAATGTAAGAACCTTGTTCATTGATATTATTAGAAGTATCTGCGTGCAGGCTTTTGCTCCAAAAACGATTTGTATTGGTATTTCATTGCCTATAGATAGGGTGTTTTATATCCTAATAGTAACTAGCCTGCTGCCTTCTACAAGGAAAAGCAGAAAATGGATGTTATTTGCACTGGTAGTGTCCAACCAACTATTCTGTGGCACTGGTTGCTATTTGCTAATGATATTTAATTATTTTTTCTTTAAGGAATCTATTCATTCAGTCTGGACACTATCATCTGATTCGGAGTCATGTGATCATAGTCCAGAAAGGGATGTGCATAGCAACAGGCAGGAAGCTTATGCGTATCAAAAATTTGAATTCCTAGATGAAGAAAAATGTGAGGATGAAGTTCTTATTGGCAAAGATGGGAGGTCTCCGTTAAAGAAGGAATCAAAAGAGAAGCTTCCACAGAAGCAAATACACCAAGATGAGCATACACCACTTAATGTGAAGAGCACAAAAGGCAGAGCAAAACGGAAAGGTATGAACTATGAAGTGGGTTGCTTCAGAATAATTATTAAACATGCAAGAGATGTCCATTTTCAAGCATGTGTACTCGAGTTAAGGATTTGCTAATTATCTTCTGCATTTCATCTGAAATTGGGACAGGGAGTGGTGAAGATGCCGAAGTTAAAGAGGAAGGAACTTCTGAAAAAAATGTTGAATCAAATGTAAGAGCAGTCGACATTATAATGGGTACTATAAGTCGGTTCATAATGTACCCTTGGCTTCAATGCATGAATAATTTGAAGGCATATGGATTTTCTATCTAGTTTGGCATCCTGAGTTTTGCACTTTTGCTTGCTATTTGTGTTTTGCAGGTCTCTTCAGGGTTGCCTTTGTTGCTTTCTGAGAAGGTTCAACGTACAAAGGTTTGACAGCCACATTGTGTTATAGCTCACCCTCTTCTCTGTATTCAGTTCTACAAGGGCCATATTCTATATTTTTTTGGCTTGCTATTAAAAATAACTAAATATGCTTTCCTATGGGTTGCATAGAATTTGAGAAATGAATTTTGCAATTATTGACTCGTGAATACTGTGGCTTGCTGTGTATTTTATGTTTGATATCGAGTTTTACATTTCATGATTCATATTGTTAGGTTAATCAAATTATTAATAGAGATTTCACTGCTTATACAATGCTGGTTATAATTAGGGATTGTAGTATTTGCTCTCCATTGAACCACTGTGCGATGTATTTTAGCTTTTTCTTGGAACTTCTGTATATGGTGCATATAGGCATTGCACTTCTCTTTCTCATTCACAGGAAGGGAAACAGGTTCTTTACAAAGTGCTCCTTTGTTTTGGCAGGCACTTGTTGAATGCGAAGGCGACTCCATAGATCTAAGTGGTGATATAGGCGCTGTTGGCAGAATAATGATTTCAGATTCTCCCTCTGGGGATCAGGAAATGTACTTTGACTTAAAAGGTATTTTTACTGCATGTTTTCTGAATCACGATTTATTATTATCCTGTAGAAAGAGACATGGATTCCTTACTCATTATATCTAGTTTTTTTAGTAAGCCAAGGGATATTATTAATTCCTGAGATTATCCGAGACTTACTGATGATATCTAAGTTTTTATTCTTAGATATATTTATATACTCCTCTGTCCGTAATATAAGACACATTTAAGGAGTTGATCTTAGTCTTAAATATAAGACATAGTTTTCGTATTTGTCAATATTATTTTAATTTATTCCTATTGATGTTCCCTCAATAATAATTAAAGAGGGAAGAGAATGAGAAAATTAAGGAAGATGATTAGAGTGTTTTAAACAATATATGTCATATCGACTAACTTCCTTAATCTAATTAAATTATGTAAATATGTCTTATATTGAGGACCGGAGGAGTACTTTCTTTTCTGAGTTATGTGCCTTTGTTATTGATGTAGTCCTTTTATTTTATAAAGGATAACTGTATCTGATAGTATAAATTCTACATATTGTTTTGCAGGAACAATATACAAAACAGCAATAATTCCTTCCAGGACGTTTTGTGTTGTATGTAATTAATCTTGGACGGAATTTTCTTCATTTGAAATCATGGCCTTCTTGTTGACCCAAAAAAAGAAAAATTTGGCCATCTGAGTTTTTTTAGTAGAACAAGTGCTTGTAGCTTGTAACTTTAACAATCTTGATATTATGTCACTTAACATTTGAAATTCAAATATTGCTTTTGCCTTTTGATATAAAATTTTGCTCTTTCTTCAGGTTAGCTTCGGGCAGTCAGAGGCAAAGGTTTGTTTGTTATCTACTTATTCATTCCCTCGTGCGCTATCTCTGTTCAACAACAACCACCCAAACAAAAAAAAAAAACCAAATGTATCATCAGATAACAATTTATACACACCCTTCGTGAGGGCTTTAAGTCTTGTCATTTTAACTTTACTATCTAGCCCCAGTAAGGATTTCATTGTTCCTTTTCTACCCATTGTTACCCTTGTGTAGTGAGTTTAGGGAATCTACGAAGATCGAAGAATACGTCCTTACCAATTTGTTAATGCTATTGATTATTTCTTCATCAGATAGAGGCGATCATGAATGACTTCATACAGCTGAAACCACAATCTAATGTGTATGAAGCAGAAACTATGGTTGAAGGTTGGCCGCGTCTTTCAACAATTAATTAGGGCTTTTATGTGTCTTTGGGGTTGCATTTCATGTCCTGTAAGGCTCTCACTGAATTATTGTATTTGGGTAGGGACACTGGATGGTTTCTCCTTTGATTCAGATGAGGAACCTGACAAGTTGCCGAAAGCAAACCAAACTGATCAAAATGAACACGAGGAACCAACCAACAAAAAAGGAAACGGGAAGACTGACAAAACATCGGTAAGTCGCTACAGTGTTTTGTATTTGAGATTTGTCCTTTATGAACGTACGCCTTCATCATGCTATATACATGACAGGGTGCGTGCATCCTTAATTGTTTCAAAAATATATATTTGGATGCAGGGAACTGCAAAAAAAAGAGGCAGGACTGCAGGTGGAAAACCACCACCACCACCAAAGAAAATAAGAAAAAAAGCTCAAGGCTCCAAGAAAACGAAGGCCAAAAAATGATCGTTTCATAATTTCTTGTATAAACCATGAGTGATTATTCTCAGCCTTAGAGTTGGGTTGACAGAGTTGCTGGACTCAAGTGTTGACGACAGGTGGAGGTGAAGATGGGCCATCAGAATTTCATTGTTATCTTGATTTTGAACGAATATGATATTGTTATCTTTGATTCAAATCAGCCGGCTATTATTCATTAAATTTATACAGAACAGGTTGTGAAAGATAGAATGCTTTTGGGAATAATCCTTACATTCCGGGTCACGTTAGAAATGACGACTTTCAGATTATTTCTTTCTACATTACAACTTCACTTGAGATGAGAGCGTTTAGACTCTTGTTATGGCTTTGTGCTCCGAAGCATCGGGCAGTCTACTGAAGCAATGAAAGTAATATACAACTCGTAATTCTCAGAATCATACTAACCTGGTCACCATCTCCATCAGCTCGACATTGTTTCATTCATGTAAAAGACCATGTTGCCATAGAAGTCCAAAAAGCAAGAGCGGCAATATAGAGGGAGGTTGGGCATGAATAGGGGGAGAAAGCATTGGAGGAACCAACTTGCTGAGTCTTGCCGTTGCGTTTATTTCTTGGTTTCCTAATCATGAATGTATGTTAGTATTGGGGCTTAAAAGGGAAGGTTGTGCTGAGAGTTTAGAGGGGGAGGGTAGTACCTGGAGGAGGCGGAGGGGCAGAAGATGATGTGATAGCCGTAGGCTTTGCAAGTGAAGGTGCTGGTGGCATCATCATAAGCGTAGCTGTAAGCTCTGGGACACGCCTTCTTGAACATGGTCGAGTATTGTGAGGGAGGGCATGTGGCTGGGCCCGCATGTTGTCCTCTGCAGCAGTACTGGTCCGTATCAAATGCCTCGCAAGCGCTTCTGCACCCAATTACGCCTCCACTTCCCTGCACTTGAAGTTCTTTAGGGCAACCTGCATGCATGCACGCACCATTCCAACTTCAAAGTTGTATCATATGCACAGCTAAATGGATTTCATGCTCATCATTCACTTGGATTCTTCATGTTAATAATATTAGGCGAATTTTGCAGCTCTGAGTCTCATGTTACCTGTGTTGAGATTAGAAATACAACCGGTGGAATTACAGGCGGAGGTGCCATAGACGTCTGCCGGGACGACAAGCATTGGGAGGTTGTAGCCGTCGACGAGGCTGACATCGTAGAAGTCTTGGCCAGTGCCGCCGCCAAGTGTTATCTCAAACAAGGACACCGGAGGAGCTGCTCCATTCCCTTCACACTCGAGCTTCCCCCCACAATCACCTGTCTCGCACTTGCCCTCCCCATTCCCATCAAACTTGCACCCTGTCCTTCCCCATATCCTCCCGGACCATTTCGCCCCGCTTGTCGTCAACTTCACACTTCGCCCTGCCTCCAGCCTGAACCCCGTCCGGGAAAGCTGCGCCGTCCCTGAACCCGCCATGGTGCCAGGCCATATGGTGCTGGTGCAGTTATTGGTGATGGTGAATGTGATGCCGTTTGAACAAGTTGAGAATGTGAAGAGGAGGAGGACCAAAGTGGGCAGCTTCCAGAATGCCATTAATATTTTTGATTGACTGCGAATGGAAAATAGGAGGCATCTAATTGTGATGTAGTTTGCTAGATCTTTGTGCGTAATGATGCATTATGCATTACAAAACCAAAGCATGGAGTCGCCTCCCTGAACATCTGACGCACAAGCAAAACTCCTTTTATGGGTTTAGCATTTCTTTTATTGGACATTTTCTCTTCAAAAAGCAATTCTTTGCTTTTGCTGTTGCATACTTGCATGAGATATTGCACAAATTTTGAAAACCCCAATTTAGAGTCGTGACTTCGCTCCAAAGGAGTGTGTCGAGATCTCCCATCTTACATATTTGTGTACGATTATTTTTAAATACATGAATATTTTAACAAGTTTACACTACTCATGTCGTATGAGAAGAAGAAGATTCTTACACATATATGAAATGGTGGGACCCACATCTTTTTATATATATATAAAAAAAATCAAAGTATCCATGACATAAGGATACACTTCTCCTATAACATGAGAAATGTATTTTCTATATTTTAAATGAAAAAAATAACTAGATTATTTTTAAAATAATATCATCTTTGGATAAATATTTTCAGGATTTTAGTTTCATAATTTTCATTTTATGTTAAAAATTATAATTACTTATTTCAAATTTAATGTTTATTGTATCTTGTAAACAACAAATATAAAAATATGTTGCTTAGAATATACATAGTGAAACTCGTCTTTTACATAATAGCCATACGCTGACATTTTTTTTATTCCGAGAAGAGTGAATGTTTTTAACAAAAAAAAAAAAAGATTACGTGATGCGAATATTTGTTGGTTCAGAGAAGACTATACTTTTATAGTTTGCTTTAGGAATCTAAGGATCTAATGGTAAGAAATGAGACGTGTGCATCCAAGAAAAAGAAAGGAAAAATATTTCTACAAGTTTAACAAATAAAAATTAGGATGCTTCATTATGATGAAATCTCTACAAAAGATTGTTTATAAGAAAGAAAAAAATTGCCTGAACACCTCCGAAGAGAATTAGGGTACTTCGTCATCGCGATGACTTTAAAGGCTAATCAATCGAATCGCTAAGGAAATCATAGTTAATTTTTTATTAATTAAACACTGCCGTCCACTAATAAAACATCTTTTCCTATTTCTGGGAAAATATCCCCCCAGTTGGAGCCTGAGAGGTCACCCTTCCGAGTAAACAATCACCAAAAAGTTAGACCATCATGGAAGGGAAGGACGGAACCTTCAAAGACATGTTTTATCATCCGGTTTAAACAATAGTGATCTGATCAATTAAATTCAATGATATTATGTTTATGTAGATGGGAAAAAAAATTAAAACAAAAGATTCTTACGAGATTAGACTGCTTCTTTCTTCCTTCCCCTTGAAACAAAATAATCTGACAGACTCTATTATTCTCATTAAATAATGCTCCTTCCTAGTTCCTACAAGGATAGTAGTCATTAATCTCACCCTCAAAGGTTGAAATAAACTTATTAGGTACCGTCTTACAGATTTAAGTCAAGAACACGAGAATACAAACTCTGCACCTGCGCAGTAATAGAAAAAATGACAAGCTAGGAGCAAATCAATTTCAATCCCAAAACACAAGGAGAAATAACATGCAGCTTTGACAGACCCTCCTTGTTATCAGCTCAATACAACCGTCTGAGCTGCGTATAATGGAACATATCAATGAGGTATTTGTTCCGAAGTTCCAGCATCAAGCTTTTTCAGCTTTCAGAATCCAGTTTGAGTCATGACCATAATCTTATAAACAGCATCAGAATTTGTCGGTTCCAACTCTTTTTAACATCATGTCAGATCATCTTCACTCCAGAAATTGTTTCCAGATCCGCAACCATCATTTTCTTTACTGTTCATCCTGCACTGACAAAATAAGACACGTATCACTCTATCATCATCTAGAACAGAATACTGATATCACAAATTTATTCAGATATGCAAACAAAATGT
Organism: Acacia crassicarpa; assembly: GCA_034222035.1. Classification (NCBI taxonomy): domain Eukaryota; kingdom Viridiplantae; phylum Streptophyta; class Magnoliopsida; order Fabales; family Fabaceae; genus Acacia; species Acacia crassicarpa. Next base: position 1,665,593 of record JAWXYG010000004.1, read on the forward strand.
TTTCAGGGCTCCTTGGTAGCTTTTGCTTCAAAACCTGCCAAGTTACATTAATACGGATGCAAATCTGAACCACAAAACCTTTCACAAGATAATGGCAAAGATCTTGCTCATATGAAGAACCAGAGAGAACCTGAGAACAGAAGTATGAAGAGATCAGTCTGGAAGTGATAAGACTGACAATAGTCACCTGCTAGTTTAATTTAACTGAGGGAGACAGAAGAGGTGAAAGAATACAAGCCCTATCAGGAGGGAACAAGTTACCAGTACACAGATACTACAATTGGGTTTCCCTGCTATTATAGATGAACTATGGCATAAACTTCAGAGCAAGCTAGAACGGGTAACAGATTGCTAATATATAGTCCATAATCATACTCAAGCATCACAAACCAGAAAGTATCATGTAGTTGTAGCTAGCTATAGCAGTCTGCTTCTTGATAAGGTTAGCAAGAGGCTGATGTCAATTCAAGTTCCATAAACTCACCATCGAACAGTCAAAGCTATTTCAAGCACTATTACATATATACTAAAAATATAAGGAGTTCCTACAACAGATGGACACTTAAGGTCCAGCAATAAGTAGTCCACAATAGATCAAGTTCTGTAACTTGTCCAATAGAAAAAGGAAAAATGTCCAAAAGGACAAGAAATTATTAGAGTCTTTTTGAGTTAAAATAAAAATCTAGCTCATATCCATGCCATCTCCGACTTGGCTGCAGATAGGACTGACAGCAGAGAAAGACCTCTCAAAGGGAGAAGGATTAATTTGTGCATCCCGTCTACGCTTAAATCCACCACAGCTGTCAGAGGGTGAATTTTCTGCATCGAGCTTTCTTCTGACACCTCTCACTGCTTGTTCCTCTGTTGGTGTAAGAGGGAAAATTTTACGACTTGCTCGGCACAGAGAGCTATGGTTATCATACAAAATTCTCTGATTGCAGTTTTTATCACATATGTGAGTCAGCCCTGTTAGCTTGCAGCGATACATGTTTCCACAAACATGTTCATTTTCACATTTCCAGTCGCATTTGTGACCAGGAATGGGACCATCAAGGGCCAATATACTTGACAGATAAATAACATTTGCAGGACCTGCAACCATAGATTTGCCATATACCTCCATTCCTTCTGTTGAAACAGCAACTTCTAAGATTCTAACACTCTCGGACTTCAAGGCCTTGCCTGAATTGTCTGCAGGCCCATCACAACAGAGAATTCAGTCAAACTCAACATAAATTGACCTTCTTGCCTCTAGAGAGATGAGTCTAAATATTAATTTTATTCAGAAAATTTCTGGCCCTCTACTTGTAAATACGGCAAGAAATAACACTGTGCGCTATCAATTATATTAAAGATCCTGTCATAAACAAGACTTTAATCCTTGAATGTATCAGCCTTATATAGCGAGATACAAGGCCAAAAAATTGCGGCCTGCACATACATAATATCTTCACAAGACCACTCGGACCGACTTCAGACAGTCTCCAGGACCATAAAACAAGAAAAGTTTATTCCGCGAGCAAACAAACGACCAAATGGACAGATCTAAATCTCAGCCATTTTAAGAGTTCCAAGATAGCAGGTGATACAATTGACACGAGTTCCGACGACAGTTACTTATTACATACAAAACCCAACCAAAACCGTCTTTCAAATCACAATTCCGGATCGGTAATCTCCATAAAACAACCGAAGGAACAAAAACATCAGAAGAATCATCATGCCCTCAAGCGAACCTAACAACTACAACACCACATCACATACTCACGCGCGAAAAAAGCAAGTGAATCTAGGAACGACAGCAAAGACCCAACCAACGCAGAAGATAATATGAAGGAGGATAACTCACACGCTCTTCAACAAAGACAAGCTGCCGAGTCTGCCTCCTTGGCTCCGTACCTAGATACCTACAAAATGAGAAAGAAAACAAAAAAAAATAAAAAACTGATGCCTCTCTCGTACTCACTCCTAGCTAACGCATTATCAAATTAAACACACAAACCAGCGCAATGGCTTCGGTATTTATAGAAAAAAGCGCTACAGTAGCGGGTGACTACAATGGGGTTGACGCCCACGGAGACCAAGCGAAATGCAAATGAAATTCATGTGAAATTTCAATCAAATGGTGGGCGAACCGTAATTTCCCGAAAATCATGAATTTGGGTCAGGTGGCCACTTCACCTACAATTTTGGATAAACTAGCGGATCCAACGATCGTAACGGAGTTTCTGAACCTATCCCGACCTTTTTATTTTTATTTTAATAAATTTTAAAATAAGTTTTTGTACCTTGCTTGTCACATGTCTCCAACGGCCCTTTCGCTCTTTGTCTCCACTAGCTTTCACACTTTTTTAACGATTCAATGAGCGAGAGACAAACAGGGAGAGCCGCGCGTAGACCTTAATACCCCATTAATACTTGACACGTGTAATTACTAGCGGCATTATCGGTCTCCATTACTATCGCCTTTGACTCAATAGTCTTTTATATTCATTGGGTTTTTTTGTCCTGATTGAATGGAGCTTCCTCCTTTTTTCGACATATGATCTACTGGACTAAGCCCACAACCCGGAAATGGCCCATCTATTGTAATCGGGTCTTATTTCAGAGGCTGTGTTTGGTACCCTAAGAATTCGCTCAAGAGAAACGGAAACGGAGATACATTCGCAAAAATCAGATTTCGTCGTCTTTATTTCATCTCCGCCGTTCGACAATCAGATTTTGAAAAGTGGGGAGGAAAGAGCGAACGTCTTGGCTTCATCATCCACGTCGCAGTTAGATCTTTCTTCCCTCAGTTATCTTCTTCGCTGTTTGAACTTTGCCTTTCCTACTTTTCTTCTGGTTCTGGATATTTGCTTTCGATTTCTATTTGGATATGAAAGTTTTTTCCTTTTTTGACCAGGATATGAAAGTTTGTTCTGAACTTCTGATCTTTACTGAGTCCACATTAGGTGCCCAAAGTGCCCTTGAGGTATGAGCATATTTTATTTTTATTTTTTTTATATATTATATTTATTTATATTTAAATTATATGCTACTTTCTATATTTCAAATTAATTAGTTTCCATACTAATTTTTCTGTTACAAACAAATATTTCTTACATACTAGCAACAGATAAACTCAAATTTTTGCAATTATCTAATTCTTCTCCAGGTCCTGGTTTGAACTAAGTTTTTTTTTTTTTTGGATACAGGTTTGAACTAAGTTTTGCTTGCCACTGTTAGTTCTTCTTGTAGTAGAGAGGGACTAGATAATAGATAACATTTCTTCCAGGGCTCTGTTTTGCTTACCACGGTTTAAAACTTGTGTTAGGCTATTATATTTTGAAGTGCATTTAGAGTATATGATGGTCCAATTGTTTCTGTGTTGAGTGTTGTGCTTTGTTTATGTAATGCAAATTCTGTGTCTTAGGTTCATGTGAGTGTTGCTTCCTTGCACAACATTTGAATTAAGGAGTATTGTTTTGTTACATGACACCTAAAGCTTCCCAGATATGATATATATTTTCAATTATGATTTGGTTCATTTCCCTTCAATTAAAAATATTAATTTGATTAGTTTTATTAAATTTATCATTGACAATTATATTGTATTGTAAGCTGATGATGTTTTGGCTTCATATATTAAAACTCTTATGTGCAGTGTTTTGGCTTCAGTTATTATTGTACTTGATAGTCTGTATAAAGTTGTAGTAGTCAGATAATGGAACAAGGTTCCTGCTGCCACAACCCCATCCAACATCCTCTGACTCAATGCTTTGGAAATGATCAACATAACCTGTCCAAAGGGCTTTCGAGTCACCAGGTTCATACTCTAAACAATTTCTTAGTAAGGCCATCAAACCCCCTTCAACTTTGTGAAGTGTACTCCTCATCTGTAAATTAATCAAGCAAGATTTCTTTTCCTCCATTTTACACATTCCAATATATCTAGCCCGACCACCACACACAGAATTTGTCTCCAGAAATCATTTTGAACTGCACGCTACTGACTCCATGTTCAACCTGAAGAGTAACATTACAATTATAATTATCACTGTACATGACAATATACTGGTTTTGCAGCTCTTTTTTTTGTCCCCTTCATACATAGGCAAAATGCAACGAAACAGAAAACTAATTAACAAAGAAAATCATTGGAGTTGGAGTGTAATTCACAAGTTGGAATATAGCATAAATTGCACATGTTGTTCAGGAGACACTGATACAGGTCAAAAGGGTCAGCTAACTCACCCACTCCCAATAGTTAGTTAGATGACCCCTCCGACACATCAATAGAATAAGATGGGCCATTTGCGTTTAAAGCATCTTTTGGATCAAAATGAGTTTAATCAATATCGGCATAATTGTCTTCTTAAGTTTAGGGGTTTGAATGATCAGATTGTGTATTGGAAAGAGGAAGAGAAATTATCAGTGGATGTGCTCCCACCTGTGCATGAAGATCATTCCTTTTTCCTTTTCTTTGACAACCCTGCTTAAGCCTGTGTCCTATCTTCCACCGGAAAGGATTGGAATGTGATGTTCACAATTTTGTCCATGCTTATTTAGACTGTCAGCGTTTTAACCCAGAGAATGTGGCTTTTCTAGGTCTTTTGCAACTACTACTAATCCACAGTATATACGCTTACCCTATAGGTGGGTTACCCAAGTCTTGCTCTAAGACTCAAGATTCTTCTCTTGTTTGTGGGATTTTTTCCCCTGCTTGGGTTGTTCTTGTGGAATTCGATTAAATTGAGTGCTTTTACTATGGATGGACAAATATTTATATGCTTTTCATATAATCCTTTTACCTTCGTCAAAGTACATATAAACATAACAAATTTAGGAGACTCTGTTTTAAGTTCTGTGAATTGCTTCGTGGGATCCTTATCATATTTTATTTTGCAAATCATCTTCATTTTTGGTATATTTATTTATAAGGTTTCCTTCTAAATGTCTCACCGTACTTATCTTTTTTCATTTACTATGATTGATCATTTTATCCAAAAAAAAAAAAAAGGCTACGACCGTTTGGTTTAAAAGGTCTGGAATAACTTTTTCTAAATGCATTTACGTAATATGCAAGTGACTTGATCCTCACTATTGATGTTTACAGGGAACGGATCTGCCTCAGTGAGTGTTCTGCTCTAGATAAATCCGCATAAAGGAGGACCATGGTAGGATTTAAAAATAGATACATGGTCATGGAGGTCTTTTTGGATCCTAACAGAGATCATGTGGGAAATGATTCTATTATAATTACCGAATCTAACATGTCAAAAGCAATAGAAGAAAGCATCCTGCTTAACTTTGGGGAGTGTGGTTTGGCTTCGTCGGTGGGATCATTCAAGGGTTAGTAACAAATCATTTCTTTGTTTTTAGTTCTTAACAGATTTGCCTTCTGCCTGTACATTTAGCACGTCATTTACTGAAATGATAATTATACTTTTTTTGGTTTGCAGTCAAATATGTCAATCCAATTACCAATACATGCATTATTAGAGTCTCAAGAGAGGAATACCAAAAAGTTTGGTCTGCTATTACGATGGTTAGAAAGATTGGGAACTACCCAGTGACTTTTAACATGCTGGACCTGTCCGGTAAGTGGGCATTGTAATTGTGTAGCGTATTGCTGTTGCTTTTAAGCAGCTTAATTTGACAAAGTAATACTAAGTGATGACCGAAGTTTCTATCTACATTTGTAATTTCTCCTATTGCTGATTTCCTGTAGAGAAGACTATTGACGCATTGACTTTTGTTTCAGGTAGTATAAAGGCGTGTAGAACTGCTGCTTTGAAGTGTGAGGAATTGAAGTTTGAACAGTACAAACTTATGGTGGGAGATCGTCTCTCAACTGATGATACCCAGCGCATGCATAACTATTTTGAAAAGATCAAAGTTTTGGAGCATTGAATACTTGGCCACCTACCTCTCGAGATAGTTTTAACGTTTGATCTGAAATTTTGTCTGATCAGGTAGAATTTAGGTTTTTCTTGTAGGAGATTTTCGGTGCAGTAGTCTAGGATAACAAAGTAGGCTTTTAGATATTCAGTAGTGTACAGTTCGCTCCACTTAAATGTAATTCAGCTTCAGGAACAATGCGGGAATTTGGCATGCATGAGTAGGAAAAACCCTCAGAGAGAGAAATGCAAAATATTCCTTTAGAATAAGTTACCTGCAAATTGTCTCCTGAATTTTTGAAACTGAAAATTAAGGGCCTGTTTGATTCCCTTTTAAAAACTTATTCTTTGTTTTTAAAAACAAAAAAACCTGTTTGGAAATCCTCACCAGTGCTCGCCGTCCTCTCTGCTCGGTGCTCACCATCTCCGATCTCTCTCTCCTCAGTCCTCAATTGGTGAATCCGTTTTGTTTTTGTGCGATTCTGCATTTTTCTGGAAACCCGCAGGATAAAACGAACCTGGTTTTTGTGCGATTCTTATTAATCAATGACATGCCACTTCCCACCGTGCGTTTTCATGAGTTGAACTAATAATGTAAATATGAGTGTTCATCGCCACTTGTTCACACTTGAGGCGCTCCATTAAAGTGAAAGTAGAAAAGGAAGCATGTTGCAAGAATTTCATATATATACACACCGCGATTCCCTGGAAGAAATGTGATGAAACATCTATTTGACTTAATGTTCAATTCTCTCACAGTTTGCAGAGAGAGGAAAAAAACAGCAGAGGCATTCTTTTATGAACATTTGAGTCATTAGCGAGGCGAAGCATTTTGTGGAAGATGAGGAAGGAAAATAAAAAGAGAGACATGGGATGAGAAGGAAAATTTGTTCATAATGTAAGTTATAAAGTAGTTTATACTTTACATAGGAAAAATCATGTCTCGTCCACATACGATTGTTTTCTGTGTATAAAGAGAGAGATCTTCATCATTCATTAGGCTGATAAAGTTGTTTAGTTTTATTATAACTTCTCATGTTGCATAGGAGGAAAAAAATTCCTACATACATTATATATATATATAATATAGGGATAGGATATTGTTACAACCTTTTTTTAGTTACAACCAATGTTACTATCATTTTTCCACCGTTAGATCAGAATCTCATTTACCTATATAATTTCTCTCTCCTATTAAGATTTTGATCTAACGGTGGAAAAGTGGTAGTAACATTGGTTGTAACAAAAAAAAGGTTGTAACAATATCCTATCCCATATATATATATATATAAGAGTAAAATACAGAAACCTCCCCTCTATTTACTCTAAATTACAGAGACCTCCCTTCTATTTTGAAAACATATATAAACCTCCATTAAAATCAAAATATATGTTGTACAAACCTCCCTTGTAGTTTTGAGATTCAACTTCCATCCATCCAACCGTTAGTTAACTATTAAATCACAAGATTGTCCCATTATTTTGACCAAAATACCCCTCCTTAAATTAAATATTACTTAAGAATCATGTAATCTTTAGCCCCCAAAAAAATCATTTAATCACATATATTCCTTCAATTTTTTTTTTTAAAAAATAGTACATATTCTTAAATTTTTGTCATACTTTTAAATTTATCATATTATAAAGTTAGATAATTTTATCATCATAATTTTTTAAAAGTAAATTTAAATGTTTAATCTCTTTTATTGATTAAAAACTTATCATGTAATTTTTGAATACGTATGATGATGTTTTGCAATAGGGAAATATATTTCTCATGTTGTAGGAGAAGTGTATTCTCATGTCATAGATATAAAAAGATGTGGGTCCCACCATTCCCATGCTTGATTTTTTTTTTAATAAAAAAGATGTGGATCCCACCATTTCATGTGTATATAGGAATCTTCTTTTTCTCATGCAACATGAGAAGTATAAACCCCTTTGCAATAATACATATTTATATATACATATGTACATGTGTATTCAATTAAGTTATATAATTATAAAATGATATTATTATGAGATTCACATATTAATATCTTATAATTTAAATTTTTTAGAATATTTCATTATATATTCTTTTTTGAAAAAGTTATTAATATTTACCACATAAACAGAGTACTAAAACTTATTATGAATTAAATTTAGTAAAAATATTAAATAGATCATTAATGAACATGAATATTAAAAGATAAATTAGGGATTTGGTATAATGAGGGGTAAATTAGTAAACAACATTTATTTTAAGATGGTTTTAAATTTAAAAATACACTTGAAGAATCTTTTTAGAATATTCTTTAACAGTGTTAATGATTTGGACTAAAGTGTATGTTTTCAAAATAAAAAGGAGATCTGTGTAATTAAGGCAAAACAGAAGGGTGGTTAGAGTATTTTACTCTATATATAAAACACTCAAGCACGAAAATGGTGGGACCCGCATTCTTTTATATCTATGACATGAAGATACACTTCTCCTACAACATAAGAAGTGTATTTCCCTTTGTTATGACCCATTTTGTTTCAGTAGTTTTATTCTTGTTTCTTATCACTTTGCTGAATCCTTCAGCATTTCAATTAGTGTAGAATTATTCTATGGGGGTATATTACACTGACTAGGAGACTCTAGCAATGTTGGAGTGGCTTAGACTTTCATAGTTTTACTATACTGATTCATTATTATTATTATTATATACAAAAATTTTAAGAAAGGGGTTGGGTTTAGGGTTTAGGGTTACGATCCAAGAACATGGCGAAATTTCCCTTCCTCTTAAGTGATATCGATGTTGAACAGGGCGAGCCATCTATTACCCTCAGCCGTTAACCTAGACACTTAGGAGTTAAGATATATCTCCAATATCTTAACTAACTCTAAGATCAAATTTAAAGTATTTCAGTTTCTACAACATTGATAAGCCCAACAAGAAAGCCCAACACAGTAAAGAGCATTTGAAAACAGTAAAAACAAGCAACTTCAAATAATTTGATGCTGTGTTATTAATTTGGTTTTGGATAGTTCTTGTTCCTCCTGCAGTAACCTTGTTTTGAAGGCTAGGGATTTGCTAAATCTCAATTGGCAAGTGGATGTTAAAATCATTTCCAGAGAATGCAATAGGGTTGCTGATGCATTAGCCAAGTCTGGTATCTCCAGAGCTGCTATCTTTGATGTATGCCCCAATTTCATTCGAAGTTGGGTTTATCAGGATTGTTTGGGATTAATTTCCCCTTCTGTGTAATGCCTTGTTTGTAATGTAGGCCTTGTGCCATCTCTTTTAACAAAAAAAGAAAAAAAAAAAGTAACTTCAAATAACATGGTTAAAATAGACACGGTAAAAAGTTGTACATATCCATTATGGAATATCCTAAAATATTCCCTTTTAGTATTCTAGGTCCTTTTGTAAGCGACATACGTGTAAACATCTTGTGTATTCTAGGGTTTTATATTCTACCTATTCAATGAACAGAAAATGGCAGGGCTTATGGCGCCTCATTAAAATATTCTTCTTCCTTCTATAATTTTGTCTCTAGCAAAAGCCATTACTGCATTGAGACTTTGGATCCATGAGTAAATGTGCATCCCATTTAAATAATAAAGCTTTCCACCATTTCTGGTGGGGGTTGGAACTTTTAATTGATACTTGTCTATCTTCAAGTACCACTTTAACCTTATTTATAAATTTATCTTGATTAAATCTTACATATCAAATATCAAATAAAGGTAGTTAACTCAATAATTATGATGTAAATTTATCATTATCTATAATCTATTTTGACCAAATCTCACATACTAAAGAAAGGTAGTTAATTCACTAATCATGAGGTAAATTTTCAACTTTTCCTTCATTTATAATTAGGTATTTTTCAACTGTTTCTTCAATCTCCACCTTCATGATTATAATTAATATGAGTAAATTTGTTAAAATCTCATTTATTATATGAGACTTGACTTATAAATAGGACTAAATATTTTGGTCAAAATGGACTTATAAATAGAACCAGAGCGGTATACGACATAGTTGACTTTTTTTTAACAGATTAAAGAAGCTAAATAAGTTATTTAATCATATCATATATTATATATTCTTATATTATATACTCCCTCCAGTCCTAATTATAAGACAACTTTTGAGAGTTGGTTTTGGTCGTAATTATAGGACAACATTCTAATTTTTATCAATTTTTCTTCTTAAAATACCCCTATTTTATTCTCTCAAGTGTGTTTGACTTTTGGCGAGTATATGTTTGTACGTGCGTAGACTATTCCAGTTAATGAAACTTTTAAAATCATTAGATTTTAATTTATTTATCGAGCAGCTAACATCAATTTGCCAATATACACATACAGATACACACACAGTGTGTTTACATACATATGTGTCTGTGTACATATATATATACACACATATGTATCTACACACAAATATATATAGACATATCCACACATATGTATGTGTGTGTATACATGCATGTGTGTATACATGCATGTATATCTGTGTGTGTATACACACACATAACATATATAAACACAAACACACGTGTGCACACACACATACATATAAGTATATGTATACATGTATATATAATAAGACTATTATTTTAATTAAAAAGCGTGAGGAAATGGAAATTTTAAATAAGCATGTGATAGGAATTATTGATTCACTTTTACTTATATCATTTTAAATTTATATAAGGATATTTTAGTAAAATTAACTAATTTAGCTCCTCTCCTTAATCTCCCCAAAATCGATTAAATACGTCTTATAATTAGGACTAGAGGGAGTATAATTTTATTGGTCAAACTAATTAGTTTAGAAAAAAAAATATAAATATTCTAAAGTGATTTAATCAATTTTCATAATTTCTTTAAAAAAGTTAATTCTATTTCATATTTAAGATAAGAGAGTATTATCTTTTAAAAAAAAAACAAAGAAAAAAAGAAAAGAAAAGAAGAAGAAGAAGAAGCCCATGCCAAAAATTCAGGTCTAAATTCTCTCATTTTCCTCGTTCCTCTACAATTCATAACTGAAGGTACATAAACAATCGAAAACTTTCCGATAAAATCTCAGCTCAGTCCCTCCAAAACGGAGGTTCGGTGGGATCGGCATTTCTATAAATAAATGCTCTCACATTCTCCACTTTACATACGCACACACGTGACAAGCCTGATTTTGTTTCACTCTTGCTTTAGTTTCGCTCGCCTTCCTCCTTCATACCTACCGGCCAGTAGGGCTATAATCCGTAAACACGCGCCAACACATATAAAGATGGAGAAGGAATTACTCGATTTCATTCTCGTCCCTTCTGGTTTACTGGTCCTGCTGTCCTACCACATCTGGCTCCTCCGTCGAATCATCAACAACCCCACTACAACTGTTGTCGGCGTCAATGCCATCAATCGCCGTGTCTGGGTTCGAGCAATGATGGAGGTACCGGCACACATATCTTGCCATATATTAGAGCCTTCGTTGCTATATATCGATTATCAGTACCTCTCTTTATTAGTTTCTGATCCATTTTAGGTAGTTTGTTTTTGTTTTTGTTTTTCTGAATCTTCGATTTCGTGATGTGCAGGATGTGTCGAAGAATGGTGTTCAGGCTGTTCAATCTCTGAGGTTCAACATAATGTGGTCGGCTTTTGTTGCATCGATGACGATAGTGCTGAGTGTTCTCATCGTCGTGGCCGTGTTGATGAGCTATGGTGAGGTTGAAAAGAGGCGAGTGATCATGCTTTATGGGAACAGTAGCCCGCAATTTTTGTCGATAAAGTTCTCCGCGATATTGGTGTGCTTCATGGTGGCTTTTCTGATGACTGTTCAGTCCATAAGGTCCTTTAGCCACGCGTTCCACCTCATCAACGTTCCATTCAAGAAAGAGCGCCCAAATATTGAGCACCAGATCTTCACGTCTGACTACGTTGTCACCGCCGTTAACAGAGGAAGTCATTTTCGGCTTTTTCACCATTATAATAACCTTTGTAAAAAAATTTACCAAAATTATGCACTGTTGAAAGTATTAACCAAAATAAGGCTACAGGAGACGTAAGACAGAGTTGCGCAATCAGATTCGCTGGTGGGGCCTGCGCCACGCATTGCTGGCGTGAGCGTTGCTCATGCCAGCACACCTGGTGGCGTGTGGGTCCCCCACGCCATCAGTAGCGTGAGGGACCCACACACCACCAGCTGGCTGGTGGCGTGGGGCTTGCCCACGCCTCTGATGGCGTGGCTGGCCCCCACGCCTCCACCTGCCAGGCACGTGAAGCCCCAGCCTTTCCCGTGAAGCCCCAGCCTTTCCCGTGAACTCTGTGATCTCTGCTGTTTGTTTTTTCCTTTCCTTTTCACACACGTTTATTTCACCCCCATATACAGCTTATAAAATTCATTGTTTGGCTTCCATCATCACACCCGTAGCTTCACTTCACTCTTTGCCTTCAACCACATTTGTGATTCTTTCTCTTCTTCCTTCAACAATCTGCAGACTCACCATCTCCTTCATTCTATTTCTTGAATAGTTTTTTGTTCTGTTTAGTTCCATTTATACTGTGTTTCTTCTTTTGTTCAATTACAATTTGTGTTCTTATTATTTTTGTTTTATTTGTAGTTTAAGCTTCTTTTTCATAATATTACATAAAGAAAAATGAGTGATATTAGGTCATTTGTATATTTCAATGGTTCTAAAAAAATAGGTCCAAGCGGGCTAAGCTTTGATGGTGAAAAAAGAGGAATGTTTATAGGACCAGGCATGTCCGCTGAAGATTTACATGCAAAGATCCGGCGAAAATTAAAGCTTCAACAAAATCAGATAATATCTTCAGTGACGGGTAGACTGCCTTGTGGTAACCGGAAATATGTGGGTTTTGAGATTTCCGATAATGAGGATGTGGATTTTTTCGTTCAAACATTCATAGAAAATCGTACATCCCAAATCGCTGAGTTGTATGCGGATATTGAGACATCAGAGGGGGGCGTACCAATACTGACCCATGAACTCCGTCAGTCACAGAATATGGCTAGTACCTCTCATCAACCAAGACAATCCACCGTCTCAATGGGAGAAGATAACGACGACTATATGCTAGATGAACTTGACAATCAGGAGGAGGAGCAAGCGGAAGAAGATGAAGACATTTTGTTGGCAAATGACCATGATCAAAATGATAGTGATGCAGATGATGAACATCGAGGTAATTATTATATAATTTATTTTTTACTGGTTACCATATTTTCGCAAAAAATTGACTTATGTTTGAACATGTAGATATTACACCGTTTTGGAACGACATTCCACATTATGAGGCTGTAAACGAAGATTACCCGCACGAGGATATACTTGATGTGGAAGGCTTGGGTCGGGGTCCGTGGGCAAGAGGAGATGAATTATATTTGAAACAAGAGTTCGAGTCCAAGAATGATTTGAAAGCCGCAATAACACACTTTTGCATGAAGCAACATCATGAAGCTCAAGTAGTTGAGAGCACTACGTCCATCTACGCAATGAAATGTCGGAATAAAGAACAAGGTTGCCAATGGAGGGTACGAGCCATTAAACCGAAATATAGCAACGCCTGGGTAGTAACCAAATGGGTGGGAGATCATAGTTGTGTGAACCAAAATCTATCCCAAGACCACACACAACTGGATTCTGAAACTATTTCTCAGCTCATATTAGGTATGATGCACAATACTATTTGATAAATAGTGAATTTTTTTGTGTTTGTGAGTGAACATAAATAACACTCCCAGTGTACACTTTTTATGAATTGTTTTGCAGACATGGTCAAGGAAACACCTTCCGTACCAGTGAAGTTGATACAAGAAAGGGTGACTGGAACGTATGGTTATAATGTATCGTACAGGAAGGCATGGAAGGGAAAACAAAAAGCAGTCGCTAAGATTTACGGTGACTGGGAGGAGTCATATGCGCTCTTGCCAAGATGGTTCGAGTACATGTTGCATTTTTCCCCGGGATCTATTTATCATATTCAACATGAAGCGTATATTGTAAATCGGCAGGTTGTTAATGGTGTTCGTGTTTTTCAACGTACATTCTGGACCTTCAGTCAATGTCGTGCAGCGTTCCAATGGTGCAAACCAGTGATACAAGTGGATGGCACACATTTATACGGTAAGTACAAGGGCACATTGTTGATTGCCACCGCCCAGGATGGAAACAATGAGATCCTGCCGATTGCATTTGCAATCGTCGAAAGTGAAACGAAGGAGGCATGGGAGTATTTTTTGGCTTCCATACGACTGTATGTTACAAATACAGTTGGTCTGTGTCTCATTTCTGATCGTCACACCAGCATAATATCAGCTGTCGGCAATACGTCTCTTGGTTGGCAGCCTCCCAATGCGTACCATGTTTTTTGCATCCGTCATGTTGCCAGCAATTTCAATACCCGCTTCAAGGACCAGAGGTTGAAGAAAAAATTAATGAGATTAGGTAATATTCTCCAACTGAAGTACAGTTACATTCATTCTTTTCATTACCTTACACCGTTGTGTTTTTTCTTCCCCCCCCCCCCGTTGTAACAGGATATGTGCCTAGCAAAATTCACTTCGACCAATTGTATGCCGAGTTCTGTAGCTACAGTGATGAAGTTGCTGCATGGATTGAACGAATTCCAAAATGGCAGTGGTGTCGGAGTTACGATGAGGATGGCCGAAGATATGGTCATATGACCACCAACTTGTCCGAGTCCATCAATAAGGTTTTCAGGGGAGCGCGCAACATGCCTATCACATCGTTGGTAAAATGCACGTATAGTCGACTGGTTCGCTATTGGGTCAACCGAGGGACCAAAGCACAACAAGATGCGCAATCCGGGAAGCTTTTTTCAGATGTTATTGGAGAAGTTATGACAAAGAATGGAGAGCGTGCGACATCGATGCGTGTTCGAGAGTTTGATGTAGCACGTACCACGTTTGAAGTGGATGATCTGGATGACACATACTCGGTGCACCTGACCCAACGGAGATGCCAGTGTGGCAAGTTCCAAGCATTCAAATTCCCATGTAGTCACGTAATTGCTGCATGTTCGGCGGTATCACTTGATGCTGCACAGTATGTGGATCCCGCTTTCTCAATCTACCACATCATGAATGTTTACTCTTCATCGTTCCAGCCCATCGGAAGTGAACTAGGAATACCGCCCACCTCCGTCCCAAAGCTTATCCCTGATAAATGGAAATTGCGTGGTAAGGGGCGGCCTAGAGCTTCACGCATTCGCAATGAAATGGATGAGGTGGAGGTCCAACCTAGCTCTAGCCGATTGAGATGTGGTATATGTGGACAGCTCGGACATAATAGGCGTTCATGTCCTACACGCATAGCGAATGAGTAGACCATGTATTCATTTGTGTAGTTATGTTCTACAATAATCATTTATTATCCGTCTCGCTTGTTTTTGATCTTGACCTATGAACTTTCTCCTTCACATATTTATTTGTAAAAGGTTTTCATACTTATATGCCTATTATATTACTTATACAATACTTATTGAGTTAATATTTAGAAACAGACATAGCAAACTTGACCATGGCATCATACAAAAACACAGTCATCCATTCAATACGTAACATAAGACCGAATAAGTCATCCATGCAGTACGTAACATAAGACCGAATCAAACGACACGCTCAAGGTGGAGTGTAATTGGGCCACGGTCGGGCACGAGCATCACGGTCTGGGTTCCTACGAACGCCACCCTGTCCCTGAAGATGCTGCGTGAAGTTGAAATCCTCGGTGGCTGATCGTAAGAAGTCATCGATGTGCTGATCCGAGTCATCGGATGTGCGGTGACCACTCTGGTACGGGCTGTTACTTGAACCTGCCGATGTCCAACTCGGTCCGGGCTGGGACGAACAAGCCGGGACAAACCCTGTGGCTGCTGAAAAGCACTAAAGCCAGGGTAGCCGTATGGTGGCCGATAGCCAGCGAATCCCACCAAACCTTGAGCAGGAAAGTAAGAACTGGAAGGAGCAAAGCCAGTCTGGGAGCTGTGTGATGACCACTCATACGAGTAAGGAACCTGTGCCGGCGGAGCCAGCATCGTATGTGGCAGTGGATAAGAAGGTATCGGAACATGTATCTCCGGACGGACCGGTGATGGCATCTCGGGAGAGACCGTTGCTGTCACACCCTCTGGGTGCCATGGAACCTCAGTATAAGTGTGTGTGGGCCACATGAGTGGTCGATATACACCTCCGCCCCGTGGGCCAGGCTGGGGTATCTGATATGCCTCCATCTCGTGCCGTGGTCGTCGATGACCTAATCCCCGTCCTTCTTTCGCACGGGGCGGGACATCCAGCGCAGGATCCGGTATGCTGACTAAGAGTCCAGTTGGTGCGCTAGGACCAGGCTCCGCAACTCTTCCGAACTCTCTAAGTGCTCTCAGTAGCTGGTCACAAACCTCCTGAACCTGCGCCTTGCTGAACTGAGCATCAAATTGAGGAGAATTCATCCACCAGATCCATTTTACACCGTCTATCTGCATTTACCGAGTTGATATAAAGAAAATGGAGTAATTTATTAGGTTACGGATGATAAAATGAAGTATGAAAGATGCAAAGTGGAAGCAATAACGGTATGTACCACGTGCCCTATCCTGGCGACCTGCCTAGTCATATATCGTCTGGTGTGTGTGAAGTACCAGGTCATGTACTCCGAGTTTGGGGAAATCGGCCCCTCGTCAGGATCTGTAGTCACGATCCTCTCATGTCGTGTGTTCCACAGTTGAATAAATTCATCCATCTTGGCCTCCCAATCTTCAGCAATCTTACCACGTAAGGTCAGGTCGTGTGCACCCTGAAGCTGTGCAGCATGTGCAGGGATGTGTTGCTGCATACCAAATTGCCGCATGCACCGATCTGGCTGATGCATCTCGACAATGTGAAAACAAAGTATGGGTGTCACCGCCCTCCACCTGTCCTGGACTTCATCCTCTACACCCATAAAGTCATAATCGGCGTCCTTATATGGCTCCCACTTCACCTGTACATATAAACAAACGCGAATTAGTTTATACTTTTAGTTCCATAACCTCAAATTTATTATACATACATCGTCTCGACCCATCTGGTCAAGCTCTATCCGATATGTCTTTAAATGCCGTCGCAATAACCGTAGCTCGACATTGTTAAACCTGCAATACGTTACTCAATAAGATTGGTAAAGTGACCTAGTCAAACGAGGTGATAATCGCTCAGCTACTCAAAGCAATTCAAAGAATTTATTATATCATAATTCTTGCATACCTGCGTCCGTAATGATCGCCTGCGTCAATGGGTGGTGGAATCTCAGGTGCTATGGCAGGAAATCTGGACCACGCCCATATCTGCAGCAACAACAAACAACCCCCCATGTCTTTCGCTGAAGCAGACGTGGCCTGACATAGCTCACGAAACAGTGTGGCGAGTACAGCTGACCCCCAACTGTATGTGGCAGTCTCCGAGAAGTCACCACCCAGCAATTGTATATATCGGCAAGGGACCTCGTGGCTAGACTTATCACACAACAAAAATCCACCGAATAAGCGCATGAGGTAAGCACGTGTGTACAAAAGCTGACCCTCAATCGACTCTGAGTGCTCGTCCCAGTGTCCCCAGTGACGGTCAAACCAGCCCATCTTGACGTTTCCGCCAATCAATTCGGATGGGAGTGGAGTCACACCCATGTATTGCCGCATAATTGCTACCCAGTTGCCATGCGTTCGACCGGAGACTACTCGACCCTCAGTTGACAGACCTAAAATGCCCTCTACATCTTGTAGAGTAATAGTCATCTCACCAACCGGCATATGGAAGGTGTGAGTCTCTGGCCTCCACCTCTCAACCAAAGCACAAATAAGGTATTTGTCAATCTGCACCAACATAAAAGTAAATAACAGATATGTCAGCGTCTTTTATTATCCGTCTCATGTAATCAGAAATAAATTTGTATAATGAAATAAATAATGAATTTTAAAACTTACTGGGGGTTTTTTCATGCGAGTCACGTGCCAGAAACCTGCACGCATAAGGTGGTCCTGCAACTGTATTGGGATGAGATCTGGGTCTTGGATATCTGCAGCAGACCCCTGTGAGGCTCGCCTCACCCGCAACACATTCCAGTCTCCGGTGTTCCACACCACTTGTGATCGGTGTGACAGTTGGACCTCCTCATTTATAACTCCCCACTCTTTCGGGCCAGGCTCAATACTAAGCGCGCGTTGGTCATCCATTTCACTAACAACAATATACAATAAGACAACAGAATATTAAGTCACTACCTATTATTCAAACAATAATTATTTATTGAATTAATTATTTGAGTAATTATTATTCTCCATTTAAGCTTATCTTATTTATCGTCAGATACTATAAATAACAATATACAACGTATTTAAGCTTATCTTAATTCACAAATTTCTTAAATCAATTTTATATAATAAAAACATTTTACATTTTATCTAACAAATTATTCTTATACAAAATATGAAATAATTAGTTGTCCCTCATAAGGTTTATAATTTGCACATACATGTTGAAATATTTAATTGACTAATTAAGTTACATTACCAATATTTGTTAGTTTTCTATCTTATCTTAATTCACAAATTTCTTAAATCAATTTTATATAATAAAAACATTTTACATTTTATCTAACAAATTATTCTTATACAAAATATGAAATAATTAGTTGTCCCTCTTAAGGTTTATAATTTGCACATACAAAATAAATATTAATAACTTCACTAATTACTTTACCAATATTTGTTAGTTTTCTATCCTAAGGTTAATTAGAAATTTAAAAAATTTTAATTCATTAAAATTATTGATTTGAATTATTATTTACATTTTTTATTATTTAAAGTTAATAATCTTTTATGAGTGATTAATTATCTCTATCCCTACCATTATAATTATTCATATTTTATGAGTGATTTTTTTTTTTGGCAAGATATTTTTATGAGTAATTAAACATCTCTACCTATTCATATGTATATTAAGCATTTAATGTATATAATTAAAATTTAA
Source organism: Acacia crassicarpa (assembly GCA_034222035.1). Lineage (NCBI taxonomy): Eukaryota > Viridiplantae > Streptophyta > Magnoliopsida > Fabales > Fabaceae > Acacia > Acacia crassicarpa. Next base: position 1,684,485 of record JAWXYG010000004.1, read on the forward strand.
ATTTTATTATTAACCAATAAACATAAAAACAAAATAAGTTGTCCCTCTTAAGGTTTATAATTTGCACATACAAAATAAATATTTACTTGACTAATTAAGTTACTTTACCAATATTTGTTAGTTTTCTATCCTATGGTTAATTAGAAATTTAAAATATTTTAATTCATTAAAATTATTTATTTCAATTATTATTTACACTTTTTATTATTTAGAGTTAATAATATTTTCTGAGTGATTAAGTATCTCTATCCCTATCTCTATCCCTACTATTATAATTATTCATATTTTATGAGTGATTTTTTTTTTGGCCAGATATTTTTATGAGTGATTAAACATCTCTACCTATTCATATGGAAGTTAAGCATTTAATGTATATAATTAAAAGTTAAATTTCTTTAATTAAACATTAAACATAACTACAAAAATGTAAATGTTCTGCATCTATCCAACTTTTAAATTTAGTATCTATAATAAATGACAGAAAATTAAATAAAAGATAATTCACTAATGAAAAAATATATATAACAAAAAATAAATAAATTTTACCTGTGCTGTAGACGTGTTTAAGCCTCGCTTTTCTTCCCCTTCTCTGTGTCTTAACGTTCCTTAGCCTCTCTTCGTGTTTGTTCAGATGAGGTAGAAATTTGAAGGTTAAGGAGGTATGTTTGCGTGAATGTGGCAGAGGGAAACGAGTGAACAAGAATGGAGAAGATGAAGTTTTCGGATGATGAGGGAGAGAGGGAAGGAGTGAAGGTTGAGAGTGACAAAACTAAAAAAATGAAGACGTGTGGCTGTGCGGATGAGGAAGATGAAACAAAGAAGAAAATGAGAGAGTGAAAAAGAGGATGATGGAGATGAATGAAACAAGAAAATGAGAGGGAAAAACCGCTGAAGAAATGAGGGCTGTAAACGAAGGGGGGGTTTAAAGATAAAACCGTCGGTGGGGGGGGATCAAAGCGTGGGGGGGGAGGGTTCAGGGTCAGGCGTAGGGTTCAGAGATTCCCTGCAGGCGAGATTCCCTGCCACGCCTGCAGGGAGGCGTGGACAACGTTCACGCCTTCTGTGGCGTGAACGTCAGGCACGCCTCTTGTGGCGTGCCACGTGTTCACGCCTCCACGTAGGCGTAACACGTGTTCACGCCACAGGAGGCGTGACACTCTCCCACGCAATCAAAGGCGTCTGTTCCCCACGCGCCACAGCACAGTAACGCCTCTATCCCCCACGCCTTCGATGACGCAAGCGTTAGAATGGTAAAATGTTTGCACAGTGCTTCAGAATGGAAATTTTTTTCAAAAAGTACAGTAGTACGGTGAAAATGCCAGTCATTTTCTGTCTCTGGGTATGCGTGCCTTCGACTTCTCGTTTCCGATGATTCTGTGGGTTTTTGGACCCATTCCCATGTTCGTCTCTTGCTTCGTCCTCGTTTTCATACTCTATTTCTTGGATGTCAAGGTTCAGCATGGCTTGGCTGCTGAATATGCCACTGAACCTGATCAAAATCGTACTAGGGATGTGGAAGCTGCTGCCGAAATCTCAAGTTCAAACTAGAGTACCCTTTTGGTATATGTAGCAGCTTGTAATGAATAAAATACTTAGCTAGGGAACCATTATAGGAGATGGGTGTATGTCAGAGTTAGACTTTTGACACAATAGACGGTGATTCGGATTCAATCAATCCACGTTGAATTGAATCACATATGAGCTGCTACTTGTAATCCAGTGAATATTATGATGTTTGAATGCTTGGTTCTGTTCTTTCAATAAAATGATTAGAAACTTTTCCCTATATTTATATTATATGAATGCTGTGCTACTCTCTGGGTCATTTCATCTGCCTCATAGGCTCGGAGAAGTAGTATTTATAACCTTTTTTATTTTATCCCCCCGAGTTTAGAAATGACGTCCTTAAACATTGGGCATTATTTACTATTTCAATTGAACTTATGGTTTTTTTCCTTCTTTTTTCGTTTGGATGAAAATGGTGGCCAATCGAGCTTATGGCTTATAGGAGGAGCTTATTTCACAAAAGCTACTTATCAACCACCAATCCACATGAATCACGTTTCACAATTTGATTTTTATTCAATCGGACTTTTCCATAAATCTGATTATCCACCGATATCCCAAACAAGCCCTACCTTCCCATGAATGCTCTACATTTACCTACTCTTTCGTCCGTACCTCAGTTGACTTTGTTTTGTTCATCGCGGGCCGGTTTATTTTTTCAAAAAGCGAAGCTTAAGTAGCATCCGAAGATAGAAATGAAAAATAAATGCTGAAAATATCCGAGTGGATGCACTCAAAGCAATTCTTTTTTAGTTGCACGTAATATATATTTTTACTTATAATTAGACGTCTTTTACTTTATACATAGTATGCAAAAAATATGTTGCAAATAGATCAAGATAAATTGGATGTAGATCTTTAAACAAACTTTTGATGCATTTTATTTTAGTAAGCAAAATTTAGGTACAATTTAAAAATAAAAGGAAAGTAACGCCTAAACAAATACAAAATGCTTAAACATGATCCTTTGCAGCCATGAGCTAAGGGTCGGCCTTGTTAGGTCCATTATTATTATTATTATTATTATTTTTAATTTGCCCAGTTGGTAGTTGCCCACTTACCCTATTAATTGAGTCTAACCGTGAAAAAAGTTACTTACTTGCCCTATCGCCTAGTACTCACTCACTTAGTCACTCCAACAGTTTCACTTATTTCTATCATTACTCTTGCCTTAGTTTCATTTTTTTTTAAAGATACAGGCAAGCCGAAGCTTGAAGGTAGTAAATAAGAGCTAGATTAGGAAAATCTAACCCCACAAAATAACAATCTAAACGCTAGAATAATGACGACAGGCCGATTGATCTTTAAGGGCCATTTCCAGGCATCCTGTTGGAATCGTAGGAATCAGAGTTACAGCATTGCTAGCTATGGTAGCATGTCCTTGCTTGGCCAAGTAATCAGCGCAAGCAATGTTGTCTCTCGGCGTGTATAAAAGCTTGACACTCCAATCGCGAAAGAGAAAATCTCTGATCTCGCCAATGATGTCTCGCCAGGGGTGCTCAGCATGACATCCATCCCGCATAAGAATGTTGATTGCCTCAAGTGAATCAGAATAGAGAAGGATCCGCTGTAGCTGCAGTTGTTCCGCCATTTGTAAACCTAGTAAGATGGCGAAAAGTTCAGCTTCAAGAACTGTTCGAAGACCAAGGGATTTGTGGAATCCCATCAACCAATGTCCTTGGGAATCTCTAATTACTCCTCCGCAAGCTGCTTGGTATTGGTGTCGGACAAACCCGTCAACATCAATACGCACCACATTTTCCGGAGGTGGAGTCCAAGAACTTTCCTCATTCCTGTCAAATTGAAATATTTGGTGAGAATACTTATTGTTAGCAGCGTCTTCCATCAAAAAATAATTGCATAAATGAATCAACTCCCTGGTGTTTTTGTTTTCACCTTGGAATAAATATCTGCATCTGGAAGTCCACAGGATCCAACATCCTAAGCTGAAGACCTTAGGCCAGGGAATGTTTTGAAATCTTCCCTTCCCAGGCTTATGATTGGAGTTCCAATTGAGCCAAACCTGCAAGTTACCTGAAAAAAACTGGGAGAAGTAGTTAGGTTTTAAAATCTCTCTCCACAAATTCCTCGCCCTCTCACAATCTCTGAGGATGTGAATCACACTCTCCTCACTATTACACTGAAACGGACAAAGGTTCACATCGGCGAGGCCCCTGTTTGCTCTGAGAGAGTTAGTGGCAAGTCTATTATGCCCAACTTGCCACATGAAGTACTTCACCTTTTCAGGAAGCTGCCATTTCCACATCTGGCACCAAAAAATATTTCTTCCTTCTCTTTCCTGACCAGAGAGATAGTGATAAGCTGATTTGACAGAAAAATAACCATCCTTCGCAGATCTCCAAGTGAAGCAATCAGGTAAGTTATTGTTAGGAGGCTGCGTTCTGGAAATGGAGTTAATGATACCGAGGGGAAGGATACCCTGCCATCTGCGAGTGTTCCAGCGACCATTCATGCACAAATTGTCCCTCATGGTTTCATCTTTATTAATTAGATTCTGGTTGAAAGCATAGTGCAAAAGGGGGCGATCGAGAGGAAGCCAACGGTCACACCAGAAATTGGTGTCCATGCCGTTGTTAACCTTTTTTCCGGTCCCCTCAAGGAACAGATCCCAAACCTTAACAATGGCTTTCCAAGCAGCGGAAGAGTTTCGTTTCATAGAAACCTTAGGCACAGAAGAGTCATCACAGTTATACTTGGCCCGAAAGCAGCGAACCCATAAAGCATCTCTTTTAGTGAGGAGGTTCCAACAAAGTTTCATGATGAACGCTTTATTCTGGCATCTTAGGTTTTTAAATCCGAGACCTCCCTCTTTCTTAGCCTGAGTAACTTTTTCCCAAGCAACAAGGTGGATTTTTTTAACCTCTTCATCCTGAGACCAAAGGAAATTCCTTGAGATCTTGTCAATTTCATTGATAATGCAAATGGGCAGGAGGGTAGATTGCATATGGTAACTAGGAAGAGAGGATAAGACAGATTTGATCAGGACAGAACGACCAGCTATAGTGAGAAATTTAGATTTCCACCTGGACAATTTAGATCGAGCTTTTTGCACAATTGGATGGTATGTGGCTTTAGTAATTCTCTTATGAATGATTGGCACCCCTAAGTATTTGCCCAAATTAGGAGTGAGGCCAATTCCAAGAGATTGACTAAGCTCAATAGCTCTATTAATGTTAACATTTGCAGAGCAAAACATCTTAGATTTCTGCAAGTTTATTCTATGACCAGACACTTCACAAAAAATTTGCATCACTTTACGAACTTCAATCATCTGGTCATTAGAAGCTTCGGCGAAAAGAATAAGATCGTCAGCAAAGAAAAGATGAGAAATCTAAGGGCCCTCTCTTTTGAAACTGAAAGGCTTCCACCGCTTAGCCCCGCATTCCGCTTTGATGAGGTGACTAAGCCGTTCCATGCAGAGGACAAAGATATATGGGCTCAATGGGTCCCCTTGCCTAACACCTCTAGAGGGGGTGAAACTTGGTCCTTCATCCCCATTCCAGAGGATAGACATGGAAGTCGTTGACATGCAGGCCATGATGAGCTCAATAAGATTTCTATCCAAGTTTAGACTTGTAAGCGTGTGTTTTATGTAGCCCCAATTGAGCCTGTCAAAAGCCTTTTCCATATCGATTTTGATGGCAACATAACCTTTTTTCCTTCTCTTGATTCTCATGGAGTGTATGATTTCTTGAGTAACAAGAATGTTGTCACAAGTCGATCTATTTGCAATAAAACTGCATTGCTCGTGACCTATAAGATGCCCCATAACACTCCTGAATCGATTCGCCAACACCTTAGTAATGATTTTGAAACTAACGTTGCATAAGGAAATGGGGGCGAAATTCTTTCAGTGAAGATGGATTATCAATTTTTGGAATGAGAATGACTTTGGCTTTATTGATGGCAGTCATGTTGGATGGAGAAGTAAAACAATCTTCAATGAAGTCACAGATTTTATCTCCCACCACGTTCCACTGAGATTGGAAGAAGTGGGCATTAAGACCATCCGGACCTGGTGCTTTGAACGCTCCCATAGCAAAGGTTGCATTTTTAATCTCCACTCTGGTGACTTTCCTTGATAACATTATGAGATCATTAGTATTAATAGCCGGAAAGATAGAGCACAACTCACCAGGATCCTTAACAGATGCATCATGTGAATAGAGATTAAGAAAAAAGTCATATGTCATCATTTTAGCAGTATGATGATCTTCAATCCAGTCCCCTGCAGCGTTACGAATTGCTCCAATTTTTTGCCTCTTTCTTTTTATCTTTGTGGATGCATGAAAAAATTTGGTATTTCTATCGCCCGCCTGCAGCCATTTGCTTCTGGATTTTTGGAACCAGAAGATTTCTTCTTGGGCAGCTATTTTGTGATAATCATCCCAAAATTTCCTCTCAAGCCTGAACAAACCGGTTTGCAGATTCATCTTCCTACTCCTATCAATTCCCTCAAGACGACGGACGATCTCTTTTCTCTTTTTAACGAAGTTACCAACCTTGTTGTCATTCCAATAAGACGCATTGGTTTGGAAACATTGAAGACCTTGAAGCCAGTTCTTCTCGTGCCAAGCTTGCTTAGTAATATCTTGAAAGTCATTTTCCAGTGTCCAAGCAACTTGGTAATAGAACGGTTTACGATAGTTGGTCACCCGAGGCATTGAGGAATTGGAGTTGACGACCACAATCCGATGATCAGACTTAAATTTGAGCTCATGACGAACAGAGAAATTCGGGAAGGAATTGATCCATCTTAAATTGGTGAAGACCCAGTCTATCCTTTCCTTTAGCCCGTGCTTCTCCCAGGTATATTTTTCTCCAATCACTTTGGCCTCAATAAGCTCAGAATCTTCAAGGCAATTTCTGAAATGTTGCATAGAGGCCCATTGGGGGTCAGATCCACCCAATTTATCATTTGGCGACAAGTAAGCATTAAAATCCCCCAAAACAAGCCAAGAAAGATTTGAGCTGACAAGAGAACGTAGGGAATTCCATAAGGCAGTTCTTCCCACAGCAGTAGTTTCACCATACACAACAGTGAGCAGGCTTGTATTATGATTGTGCAGATCAGTAATCCGACAATGAAGCAGTTGAGTAGTAGAAGTAATATAGGTAATATCAAAAGCACTATTATCCCACAAAAGCCAGATACCTCCCGAGAAGCCAGTTGATTCCACACGAATCCATTGATCAAAACCCAATTTACGGCAAACCTTATCGGCTCTATCCCTACTAATGCGAGGCTCCAAAAGACAAAGAATGTTGATATGGTATTTATAAACAATATCTCTAACAGTTAAATGGAAGGCCCGTCTTCCGGCCCCCCTACAATTCCAGGAACCAATAATCATAAAATTAAATAATTCAAAGATAAGATAGGGATACTTACCTGCGCTGTGAGGCGTCATGTAGGCATTCCTGTTGGACCATGGCTTCAGGTACACTTCCATTGATGCCCAAAAAGTCAGGGGCAATGTCCTCGTTTGGGTCCCATTGCTCGGGCGAATGCTGGCTTTGATCCGTAGAAATGATGGGAGGATTTTGATGCGTCAACGTGTTCATGGATCCTTGGACAATGATATGTTGTCGCTGGCTCTTATTCCTTCCTTTCTTCTCATTGGATTTCTTTTGTGCTATCACATTGTTGATGTTTGAATTCCCATCTGAGGTTTGGCTGCTTGGCTTGCTTAATTCATCAAGAACTAGAGTATTTTGTAACTGAGCAGGTCCATCCACGCCATCTGAGAAAATTGGTCCATTGGTCTCGGCACACATGAGATTGGTGTCTTCCTTTGCTTTGTTCGGCCCTATCTCCTCAAGCCCATCATCCATTTGCACGGTTTTATTAGGCCCATCCTGATGCTTTTTATCAATTGGCCTATAAGCCAATTTGGGCTGGACCATTGATTCCATTCGCTGCCCATTCAGTTTAGGCACGTGAAATTTCTTTCCCCCTTCAACATTGCGATTAGATGCCTTCACCGCCAACACAATGGCCTGTCCCTTTTGTCCAGCGTGTCCCATCTGCATCACCGAGTCTTCTCTTGTCAGATGGCCATAATCATCTAAATTTTCAATCGCCGCAAACCTAGATTTTGGCCTGACAGAAATAGATTTCAATGTCCTTGCCCCAGAAGCCGAGGTGTTTCGCTGTGCTGTCAAGGTTTCCGACCGTTGTGGCCCTCTGCTCCGATTGCTCCGCCGCTGAACCAGCATCCATGGCCCAAAAGGATCTTCAGAAGACGATGATGCCGATGCAGGCCGATTAAAGTTCCTATTCAAGTTAGCGTGCGATGGAGTTTGCTGTGCTACGTCTGTATCACCACTGCTTGTGGACTCTGAACACTTGTAAGGGCATTCTTCCTTTCTATGTCCATATCTCCCACATCCAAAGCAAATGAGGTTTAGCCCCTCATACTCAACATTAAACACTGATCCCGCTATTATTATCTTGGGTACAAGCTTTTTTTGAAGATTTAATTCAACGCAAATCCTCACAAATTTCCCCCTTTGCACCGTCGGTGTTGCAGCCTGAAAGTCTTGCAATGTGTTCATATCAACTCTTAACGTGCGGCCTATCCGATCACCCAAGCGAGATATATAATGCTTATTGTAGCAATGCATCGGTACATCCGGAATCCTGACCCAGGTAGCCACTCTTCCCAGCTGGTTCTGATAAGGATCAAAGTAAGGGGTCCATCGTTGAATTAAAACGCACTGTTGTCTGATCACCCATGGTCCATCATATAAAACCTTACAGTAATGTGATCTCCATAATTCTTGATCTTGAAATCTGACAACGAAGTAGTTATTGGGGACATCAATTAATTCGAAACTTGAAAATCCCCATAGCTTAGATAGGAGTTCCTTGAGGATGAACACATTGAATCTCTTGCCTAGCACAGTGAGAATTAACGCATAGTTCCATGGTTCGCACCATTCATTAAACTCCTCCTCTGTGCAGGGTGCTTCAGGATATAGCTCTTTAAGCTTCATTATTTCCTCAGACTCTTCCGGCAATTTCCATGATAATTCTTTATCCTCACTGAAGAGATCATCTTCCTGCATTACGTGGCTAGTGTGAGCCACTCCATTGAAGTTCATCAAGGAAGCACGATAAGAAGGGAACTTTGGAGCTTTGTTTTCATCTCTGTCAGTATTTTCTTGCTGCTCTGAGTTTTCAACGTGGTCTGGATTGGGAGTATTGTCCAGCATTCTGTCATCCATAATAGCATTGTTGACATCTTCTACTTTTTTCTTCTTCTTGCGATCATCTTGACCTTCAGCCGGTGGCCGGTCCGGTGGAAGTTTGCGAAGACCGGAGTCAGCTAACGGCAGAGGCTGGAGAGCGCTGGGAGTTTCCATTAAAGTCGTGCTGTTATTTTTGATGACCGTGATCAGGGTATAATAACTTGTGATCTTGCCTTAGTTTCATTGTCTTGGCCTCACACACAAAGTCACGCATCAGTACATAACAGATTAAGGGCATCAAACCATCAGTGCTTCATTGCTTTAGCTCACGAAATCTGCCACTCTGCTGAGGTGCTAACGCTCGATAGACTGTTCCTCCAGCCTTCCGAGCTTTTCTGAAGGTTCCTTACAATCGCTGGTCTATCCTCAAACCCTTCCCTTTTGGCCTACCAAACTTTTTCGACAGCCTGAAAGTCTTAAAGGTTCCTCACAGTCGTTGATTTGTCCGGTCGAAGCTCACTGAGTCTGCCACTCCACCGTCGTAATGTTCCTCAAACCTTTCCCTTTCGGCCTTTTGAGTGTTTCCGACTAACTGCAAGTCTAGATCTCAAAGATTCAAAGGTTCCCCAATCCTCACAGTCTCTGAGTCAAAGGTTCCAAGTTTTTCTGCCACTACGCTGATGTATTATTCAATGTTTTGTAGTGCTGATATTCCTCAAACCTTTCCCTTTTGGCTTTAATGATGTTGACAACATTTATTTAAAAAATTAGAACGTTAATTGTTGTAATTTACTAATTATATTTTTCTTGAAAAAAAAACAACGGAAAAATAGTTAAAATTTATAAATATAGCTTCCAGCCGTAGTCCGCATACTCTCAGGTCGGGCTTTAAAAAAATATGTTTTTCTTACTCCAGGCCTAAAAGGGTTGACCTTTTTAAACCCTGGCCCTTGAAGGACCAACCCTAATCCCAACTCTTATGTACCATATGCTTGTTAATATTCTTAAAAGTGATTTTACTGAAATAAATATATGAGAACTTGACTTGCAGAAAAATGTTTTAAAAAAGTATTTTTTTTATACTTTCCAAATGAGCACCTATAGGAAGCCATTCACTAATTTCAATATCTAACAAACACCAAAGGAATTTGTATTCGATAATTAAATATTACTTTAACAATCAAATTACTTAAACTCTTATAATGAATAATATTATATGAGAACGACTTTCAACAATATTTTTTTTATTTTGTTACTGAAAGAAACTCAACTTTTTTCACTAGAAACGCACATAAAGTGATTAAGATGTTGACTTTAGTAATCAATAAATTAAATCAAAGTCTATCTCAATCTCAAAGTACATATGAAAAGTGACAAATTGCTTGACCCGCTGTGTCACAAAGATCTAACAAATTAAGGCACACAACCATTACAAAAAAAATGCAGAACAGTAAGAAATGTAGAGTATATCTTCTGAATTATAAATCAATCCAGAAGAAAATAAAATATTAGCCCAGTTATAAATCGAACCTGTGTAAAAGCGATGTTCTAGCATTAAAAGGTCTTCCGTTTATTGACTTGGCGGACGTTGGGCTATTCCACCACCAGTCCCACTAATTAGGAAGAGAAGAAAGTGATCAAAATCATAGCATTCTGGATTGACCTTCAATACTCTTTTAGGGGCAACACTACAAAGCATTTCCGTCTTCTCAGTGACCCCATTTGTGAATTCTTGTCAGTGCGCTTTAGCAAGCATCAATGGCAGCCGACAAAGTTAAAGATTCAACAGCTCCGATCCTAACAGGAAGATTTCCGAAGGCCAATGGGAAGATTTCTCTTGAGTTGTTGGCATTGATTCAGCCCGCATAATGTATATACCACACAAAAGCAAGCCTCGCACGGTCTTAGCAAACTGATTAATATTGCAGATGGCCTTGAAACGCTACTTCTTGATTCATCTTGCCAAACTTAACCTCCCTTGGGGCATGCCTACCTCCGGGAATGGTAACAAAGAGAGCACAGCATATGATCTGGTGCACCCATAAGATAAAACATTAACCAAGATAATACTTGTACTCGCTCAAATGATAGGCGATCTCATCTTTGAATGTCTTTTAACTTCAGCTTCAACTTCATGTTTCCAGCTTGAACAACAATTTCTTCTTTTGATGAATCTACTTTTAAAACTGTTACTTTCTTTCCAATGGACGAGACATGCACTGCTTCACCAACCTTGGGAAGCCTAGACTCCTCTGCATCATTAAGAGGTGAATGGCAATAGAGTGACAAGTCATCAAAAAATTTCTTCCTAATGCAAATGTATGTGCTATTACTAAGACAACAAAAACGAGATTTTCCCAACTGCAAGGAATTAAATTTGGCCAAAGAATACGGCACCGGAGTTCCAATTCCTCTTATCTATGTCTTATTTCTCAACGCATACCTGACAATGTTCGGTTCATCTTTTTCACAACAGCTGCATTCCCATCTGCAACTGCGGTAGTAGATTCTTTGTTATCTGTTGATGTGTGTTGGTAATTGGTAACTGATGATTGAAGGATCTTATCAGCTTTATTGGGCTGCAAAATTTGTCTTGGAGATGTACGTAGCTGCCGCACTCTCTTGTGAAGGATAGAACGTGCCATAGCTGCAGCCTCAGATACATTTTGCATCTTTCTAACTCGTAGATTAGTACTGTGTTCTGTGATCTTCCTATTGGAGTCCAACAAACTATCATAAAGATCTCTAGATTGCCTACAATTACAATCATAAAGAGGTTATGTAAGCCAAGAACTAACATTTTCTTGATAGCAATATGGTGATTTATGCTAATTGTTGTCTGCATGCATGAACTATCGGTTTACTATTAACTATCGCATAATCTTTCTCCAATGTTTGTAAGGTTTCAATCATTTGCCTACGTTCAGGTCAAAAAAAAAAAAAAATCATTTGCCTCCGTGAGTTCTTTGGTAATAACCTCTCTATAAATTGCACAAGAAATGAATGTAATTAGGCTAAAGAATACAATTTGATAAACATTTTAAGAGCAACTAGAGTCTTACATCAAATAGTTATGTGCCTCATCTAATAGCTCTCGATATTCTTGTTTAAACTTCTCCATATCAGTTATCACCTGCATAAAAAGAAATAGATTAATCCATTGAATCGAATAAGTCGTAATTATTGATGGCAGATAACTGGAGACAATGACAAAGTCATGTAATTACTAACTGCATCACCATAAACAAGCGTTACTATATATATATTTTAATCTTATCTACCCTTATTTTTGACACAGTCCTATTATCTAAACAACAGCACCCCCATTATTAAACCAACAGTTCATAGTTAGACTGAAAGCATACAAGTAAATAAGTTCAAGGGTTAAGGAGCGAATTAGCCAACAAACTATTACCCCAGGAGCACCCAACACAAACAACTTTTAACTAGACTTTAAATACCAACAAACTTTTCAAAAGGTGAAGTTAGCACAAAAACGTAAATAAACAACTAATCTCCGTTAGTACCCTGAAAATCACCATTGAAGAAATGCAACTGCCAATGAACCTCAGACTAAACCAACACCAATAATCAAGTCTACAGAAAGCCGGTAAGTCGTAGCAACCAAATGCTACGAGAAACATCAATAAATCCAGTTTTGATTTGAAGCCAAGTCAACCAGCGTAGCAAGCGACATATATAATTAAGAAACTCAAGGAATTTTTTTTTAAAAAAAAAAAACCACTCCCTGCTCTTCCCATTTCTTTGACGACACCATCAAAGCTCTCTGCTTTGTAATTTCGATCGCCGGCTCCATTGGTGCAGACGTTTGAAGCAGAATTACATTCCATGTGATAGCGAGAGTTATGGGTTTTGGAGCTCTTAAAAATATTGTTCTACCTCTCTCAAGAACCCTAATTTCACAACTCAGTACAACTCCTCTGATACCACTTCATCCCATTTTCATATCTTCGACATCCCTTCTACTCGGCATTAGAGGGAATCAGATGGGGTATGCTTCCTTTGCTTCTAGCTCTGATGTCGAGCCTAATTAATCGAGGGCTCAGAAGATCCTTTTTGGGTGGGGGATTGGGTGCTGATTTACGCCATGTGATCTACCCTTTTCCTTTTCCTTCTAGGTTTAAGTTACTGATTTTTGTTTTGATTACCGTGTTTCGAAGAGTGTAGAGGAGTAAAGTTGTAATTTCTAGGTTTTATTTAGGGAATTTATCATCAGGGCTTGACGGTTGACGCTTCTGTGCTGCTTTTTGTTCTGGGCGGGGGAATTGAAGGGAGTCGTGTTTGGTATTTGGAGGTTTCTAATAATATCTGAGATTAACGCCTCAGGGTTCTCAAGAGATGGGGTTGGGTGCTGATAATGGTAAGTTGGAGTCTTGGGATGTCAGCAAATCAAAGGGGAAGAAGAAGAATAAGAAAAATGATGGCGTTGTGGAAGAGGAAAAAACTGGGTGTTGTGTAGTCTGAGGTTCATTGGCAGTTGCATTTCTTCAATGGCGATTTTCAGGGCACTAACGGAGGTTAGTTGTTTATTAACGCTTTTGTGCTAACTTCACTTTTTAAAAAGTTCGTTGGTATTTAAGGTCCAATTAAAAGTTATTTGTGTTGGGTGCTCCTGGGGTAATAGTTTGTTGGCCAATTCGCTCCTTAGCTCCAAGTTCAAAATAGAACACTGGACTGGAAGCTGAAAACCGTATTCCTTTCATCAAAGTTCAAACAACATCCATACAATAAATCACCTTGTTATACAATATCAAGCATGTACCTCATCTATCTCTGCACTAGCAGCACCATACAATTTACGTGCAGCATCTACAACAATAGACGAAAGTCCCAACCTCTCAGCTATATTAATTGCATTTGAGCGCCCTGTAAAAAAAAGAAAAATTCTCTTTTTCATTAGTTGAATGCCAGCGCATATCATGTCAGCTATTATTCACAATAAATCCATAAACATCTGCATAGTAAGAAAAATGGACAATTCGGTTCAGTATTTAGAGATTACACATAAAGCAATCTCACCCTTCTCAATCATAAGAAAGAAAATAATATCCTTTCGTTTATGTAAGAACTAAAAGGAAACTTTTTTGTCTGTTTTTTCCCCTCCAGGTCAGAAGCTTTATTTGTTTTCTTTATGTTACTGCACCAACAGATAACTTTCACAAGGCTAAGACGCTACATTAACAAAGTCATCTCTTAGCCAAGGCCCTCTGTACTCGGCCTTTGTTGGAAATCAAAGCCACATCCACAAACGAAGAAAAGAAGGTGGATAAAGCAACAATATATAAACGAGAAAGGACAAACATAGATAATCCAGAAAGAATGCGTTCTTTAGTGAAATCGTATTTTTCATGATAGTATTCATGTATAAGAAGGTGCTGACCAGGTACTCCCCAGAGAATCTTGTAAGTTGGTTTCAGGTTCACTTCATCAAATTCCATACATGCATTCTCAAAAACCTCATTGCTGCTCATGAAATCAAGATTTGAGATAAGATGTACTCAAGTATCAGAAAGAAAGAATGGAAGTATAACTTTTTAATAATATCTGATGCTGAAGTTACTCATCAAAAGTGCAAAGACCAATACAAATATAAATGTACTACAATTGCATTTGTGTTTGCTCAAAAGTAACCTTAAAAATGTAGCCAATAGAAATAGAAACCTAACATATGACATAATCTTCACCAACCCTTCCATTGTGAGCATGACAGTTTGAAGTTTTCTCTACATCCTTTTTATGGAATACCTGTATTTCAGGGTTTTCAGTTCCCCATGGTGAGTTGTAGCCATTGTCAACAAAGAACCATCTATGGCAAACGATTCCAAAAACGCCATACCCAGTGCAGCTCCCTCAAGGGGGTTTGTTCCAGCACCAACCTATAAAAATGTGATTAAAGAACCATCCATCATGCGCATATATCACACATTTATTAAACTGATTTTCTAGCACATTTAACACATACCTCATCTAGTAGCACCAGTGACTGCTGTGTTGAATGTGATTTAATATTCTACAAATATAATGAAGATCATGCATAAGATTTTATGCACAATTCAAATTTAAGAAAATAAAATTGCATTTTAAACTACAATACGCATGACTGACATCTTGGAAACAGTCAGCGAGCCCCTGGTTTAGATTTAGAATTCTGACAAAAAAACTGAATTATCCGTATAGCATATAAAAAAATAATGACCTTGCTTTAAACTTCTGAAGTTGCAATTCTATTGGGCCGGACAACAAGACCATGCAAAAGCACAAGTTGACATTGGTAGCATAAACATACAAGGTGAAATGAACGAGAGGAAACATTGACCACACAGGCTTGTGCTGTAACAAGCCAAAGCCAAAACAATATCAGAGAAGTATGCAATAACCCTATCGAACTTCAGAATTAATAGGTTCTAATATGTCAAAACAACTCAATCTCCGAAGTAGTCTGCTGGTAGGTGATTCTATTCAGCACAAAAATATAACCATCAAAGAACAAAAGGCAATCAGATCCAACATTCAAATAATTGTGATTGATAAGAAACTCAAGACAAACAACGTCTCGATCATTTTTATCACAATCTTCTTGGAAGCAGTTTAATAACTTCAGGAAAGTGTAGGCAGGTCATAGCACTGACTGTCAAGTGTAGACAGTTATTAGCATAAGAAAATGTCAGGCAAGATATTTTAAAATAGAGGGGGAAATAGTTTGTAGAAAACATAATTTACTTACGCTTATCTGTTTCAAATGTCCAGAGAAGGTAGACAAGGACTGGGATAAGGACTGCTCATCACCAATGTCAGCAAAAACAGAATCAAACCAAGGGATTTGCGCAGATTCAGAAGCAAGAATATAAAGGCCTGCAATATCATGTATGCAGAGCATAAGAACCTATAATGAACATAATAAAAATTTATCCAGGAAAAACATTTGCAGCAAACCTTTGACTCCTTAAAGTCAATACTGCATTTTATTTGTCAGAGATGCTAGTACACAGAATCAATTGAAGATTTTATTATCTTTAGTAGATTATTGTATCAATAGAAATGCCTCAGGCTGCTTGTTAAGAAAGCTGGTTAGAATTTCTTAACAATTTTGAAAGTTTGTAAAACTCCAATGACAATTATGCACAAGAAAATCTTTGTGGGAATATCTACTCAAATCCATAATGAGTATTAAAACATCTGGCTTCTACATCCATAAGGGGTTATACTTCATTCACAAAAAAAAAAAAAAAAAGAAACACAAGTTTTCTGTGAGATAGCATTGAAGTTGAGCAAACCTGATTTTGCCATCATTGCAGCCAATCCTACAGTCTTCAAGCATATGGTTTTACCACCAGTATTAGGGCCAGTTATAATTAAAACACGAGTTTTCTGGGCTACAAAAAAATCAACTGGAACTGGGGAACAAGGGTCTTGTTCTAGTGTGGTGACCTGACAATCAAAGTGCATGTTTATGAAACAAAATCAAAAACTTGAAGATGCATGAAATAATTTAAGTAATGAAACTTATTGTCCATTACTACCTAACCTATCAATCAGACCTAAACCCTAAAATATCAGACATATATCCAAAAAAATCCTGTTGTACAATAATTTAAGCCTGAGAAGTGTAAAACCCCAAGCTACGTTTTGCTTCTCTAAAGATGTAATCCATGTGTTAATATTTCTTCATTTTCTAAGGTGTCCAATGATTTGAACCTAAGAAGTGTAAAACCTCCATCTATGTTTTGCTTCTCTAAGACGCAGTCCAAGTGTTGAGATTTCTTTATTTTCCAAGTTTAGAAAGGGATATGGAAAAAACAAAAACATACCATGGTTGCATCAATGAAAACAACTCAATAAACCTTTTTCCTAGAGGCGAGGTAACTTAAACTAATGAAGAATAAGTCATTTTTCACCCTTTGTGACTTACAGGGTCAGCATGGCTGACATCCCTTTTAGCCTTCCGCAAAATTTCCCTATGCTGCTGGAGCAACAAAGGATGATGAGCATTTGGCAGATATAATTTCCACTCTCTAATGTTGGGGTACTGCTCATCAAAATTGCTGTTCCCAACTATTTTTGTAGTAGAAGAGTCATTTCTATCTGGCAAAAATATCTCAGGACTAGTTCCTCCAAAAGAAAGACCATAAGTAGCTCTAGCATTGATCTGCGCAATAGGAACCAAACAAGCAAATGTGGGAATAATCTGATAATGCATCGCCAAAAAGGATATGCAGAATAATCAAAAAAGCATAGTGTTAGAAAAAATCTTCTATCATCTATGACTTCGCCATTGAAATGTCAGAAACAGTAAAACAAGCAAGAAAGCATAGAAGGTGAAGGAGATGGAGAAAACCGGAAAATGGAGATCCAATTCTCTTCAAAGGTTATATGAATTTACCACATCAAGTTGAACCATGCTATTCAATATCTTTTCAAGGTCATCAAGGTCCAGCTGAATCTGCAGATGAGCCGGATAATATAAGAGAAGAGATTAAACTGGAAAAGAATTTCTATCATATCACATATGCAACCTTTTCTGTTAATCTGAAAAGCACATCTGCCTCTGCTTTAGCCATTAAAGCTCTAGCTTGTTGCAACTCATCATTTAATGGAATAGCAGAAAGAGGCTCTACAATACTTCCTCCCCCTGAACCACTGTCAAAATATGCTATAATTCAGACGTAGAATTTTATGACCACCAACTATCTTTATTAAGCAAGCAGCAAAGAGATTATCATTTGACCAACTAAACCCATAGTTCCAAATTTCAAAATAATCTGACAAATGTTATGCACCTGGATAATAAGAGACCCCCAAAGCTTGTCTTCTGACCAGAATCCACTCGAATGCACCATCTGCCATCAATACTATTCACTTCCTGATCCATTATTACATGATTATTAGGGAAAGCATCATTCAGATGAAAAGAACACATGCAGTGTATTGCATCTTACAAGAATTGAAGTTTCACTTCTTTCATTTTTGACTAAGCTCTCCATCAACCGATGTATCTGATATAAAAGGATAATTCCAATTCAAACATCAAAGGATAACGTGTTGAACCAACACAATTCAAAGATCACGACAAAAAGATCAGTAAGACAATGCAAAGAGAGGGAGATACCAAAGTTGTAGTATCCAGGGCTTAGAAACTAGTTATTCATGACAACAATGAATAAAGCCATTAATTTGAATGAATGAAATTGGAATCCATATATATTATATTTTTCCACACTCATTAGATTGAAACATAATTGGTGACTCTACCAGTATTATTCTCAGTTAAAGTTAACTACAACTTCATCTCTGTTTTTTCTAGCGTTTATATTCCTGGTAGTTAACATTAATTTTAGTTTACTAAGTCTAGTTAACATTACTTCAATTTTCCCAAAACGTATAGATTCCACACCTCCTTAATTTACTAAATACAAGCAAAAGAAGAGTTCAATAAAAATTTCAAATAAGTTTTCCATTTATGGAAGAACAAACAAACACGGCAACCCCCAATCCCTCATGTAGTCAGATAAGCTGTCAGATAGTATTCGCTAACAAATTTTGTGATTGACCGCCGATCTGAACTCATGAAAATTTTTCAGCAGGTGATACAGGTATGCAACTTTGTGAGGCCTTCCCAACTGGCATTCATATTGACAGGTATGCCCAGCCTTTCAGCATACCCAAAACCCACAAAAAAAAAAAAAAAAACAATATGTTTGGCTGGATTTTGAATTCTAGTCTCTAGGAGTCAAAATAGAAATTTAATTCAAAATTCAATCCAGACACACTCATATTCACATCAGATGAGCATGATTATTTTTTAAACTAGAGTAATCATTTGAATAAAGACAAACATAGGAAAATTTTAGTAAAAAAATTATAGACAAAGCCATGCAAAAAACTCTAAATATTTAAGCAGTGTGCATTTCATAAACTAACTATATAAACTGAGGGAAAGAAGTGGCACCTTCCTCTCAAGTGACAACACTTGTTCTCGTGACTGTTTAAGGGCTGGACTCTAGAGGAAGAAAATAAGTTTAGCGTTACACGATAATTTTAAAACAAGGAACAATTGCTAGTATGGCAGCAGTAAAAGAGAGATCTATTTCTTAAAACATAAATTATGCAATGATGAAAGTAAAGAAAACTAAGGATACAATACAAGCCTTATTGTGTGAACTAAACTCAAAAGGCCACCATGATCAATGATCATTATATGCAAGTAGTCAGAAAAAGGAAAATTGTATGAGATCTAGAACAAACCGCAGAGTCCTTGACAGAACCATTTTCATCAATAACTTGCTCTATCATTCTAACCAATGATCGATTAATGACAAAGTCCATTATCTGAAAGATTATAGCAAAGAATGGTCAAGGAAACATGAAATTGCGCTCAAGTGAAACCCAATAATCAATACACTAAATCTCACTGAACTATTTACCACTTCAGTAAGAGGCATGAAACGACTATACCAATCTGTATCTTCCTTGATTGCAGCTTTCAAATTAACCAGCAAGGTTTCAGCAAGCTGAAGAAGAGCAACAATGGCCAATGCCTCAAAGCCATTTACTGGCCTATTTCTCCGGGCATTCTGAATAGCAGATTCCACCTGCAAGAATCTCAATCAAATGACATCTAGAAGGAAAGGCAACAATAAAGACCACAGTAAACAGCCTTCTGTATATTTGGCAGAGTAAAATAATAAGAGATCGCCCATTCAGTCAGAATTTGTGTTCAAGGAAAAAATAAGAGTTGCAACTTGGAGAAAAGGTATGGCATAGATTCAATTTGCAATCAACATGATATGCCGAATTTAGATTATTTTACCCGGATGAGTAAAACCAAAGACCGTGAATGAAACCCCATAAGTCATCATAACAGTGAAGTCCTTGGATTATGCAATACAGCTAACGACACCATGACATATATGAACAGCTAAGACAAACAATGATTAAATTTCCGCACTAACCAGGGGAGCGTCAATATGGCCAAAGTCCAGTCGACAACCTCCGTGCTTGTGCATTTCGACGGCCGCATTGGTTTCATTCAGAAGTCTCAGACTGTTGTCGTATGTCTGATTCAGAGACCATAGCTGGGCCTGCCCCATCAATAGCCATAACATCAAACAAGGAAGATAAGCAAGAAGCAAATAAAAAACGATCGCGTAAGGAGGCCGAGACGAACTTTGACGGCTTCGCGGCCCAGAGAGGTGGTGGCAAAGGAAGCGACCAAATCGCACAGCTTATCCCATTCCAGCACTCGTAGACTGTCATAGTGAATAGAAGAAGGGGAAGCAGCCAAAGGTTGCCTGAGTCTATGGTGGAATTTATTAAATTTAATGGCAAACGAGAAAGTGGATGAGGTGGAGGCTATGGAGATGGCTGTACAGGAAAACATATTACGAGGCTGTTATGTGTGTTGAACTTGAAGCTGAAGAACAATGGCTAGAGGCCCTGGTACTCAGTGGTATACACGTTCCAATACAATACACAGAAGCAAGATAGAGATGGATAAAACCAACATAAATGGCGCTTGCATTTGCGAATACCCTCGATTGTCTCTTGTTTTGTTGGTTCGTTAGCCGAAAACAATAAAATATACCGGTTTTCCCCCTGAATATACCTTTTTTTCTTTGAGTTTTGTTTTGACGCTTTAATTTGTAAATTGGATATTTCCTTCATTTAAATATACTTACTATTTTTTAGTTTTAAGTTTGCCTCTGAGTTTTTTTTTTTAGTGTGTGTTATATTAAGGTAAGATGTTTTTTGGCTTAGTTATATGTTACATGATACATATCATTTTCTAATTAGCATTCAAAAACATGTTTAAGTTAATCTTAAAATGCATATTCACATAAGACGAGATAAAATTCCCCCTCATATGCTTACCTAATACATAATAAATCAGTTGGAAAAGTAACTTTTATCACTAATCTAAATAGACATTAAATTTTGAGCCAAAAAAAAAATAGACATTAAATTATTATACTCCCTCGGGTTCTAATTAAAAAACATATTTAACCGATTTTAAGGAGATTAAATAAAGGGGTTAAATTAGTTAATTTTACATATTTTCCTAAAATACCTTTATATAATAAATTTCAAATGATATAAGTAAAAGTGAATCAACAAACATATCACATACCTCTCTGACCTAGAATTTTCTTTTCCACACACTTTTTAATTGAAATAATGGTTTTGTTATATATGCATATATATATATATGGGGGAAATGAATTGTGCAGTCACTGCACCTAAGGTTTTTTCCAGTGAATACAAAACGACACAGTTTAGTTTAATGAACATTGATTAAAAAAAAAAAAACTCATTCTCTCTCTCTCTGCTTCACCTCTCTCTCGGCCTCCCCGTTTTCAATTCGAAAAGCGACTTTCGCCGACCTCTGTTCGAAAATCGACCTCCGCGGATCTACTTCTCCCACTGGGAGCTCCTTCTTTGGCGATCCTGCAAATCCAAATCTGGACAATTTGGGTTTGACGGTGTTGAACTCGAACTCTTCGTTACCCAGAGAGAGGACTAAGAGATTGGAGATGCTGTTGAAGAACGAAAACTCGTGCTTATTCTTCAAAACGTGGGTGATGGCGGCAACGTGGGATTTGACTAACCTTAATTCCAAACTCATTCCAA
The DNA here is from genome assembly GCA_034222035.1 of Acacia crassicarpa. Taxonomy (NCBI): domain Eukaryota; kingdom Viridiplantae; phylum Streptophyta; class Magnoliopsida; order Fabales; family Fabaceae; genus Acacia; species Acacia crassicarpa. The sequence continues at coordinate 1,705,911 of JAWXYG010000004.1, forward strand.
ACAAGAGAGAGGTGAAGCCAAGAGAGAGAGAATGAATTTTTTTTTTCAATGTTCATTAAACTAAACTGCGTCGTTTTGTATTCACTGGAAAAAACCTTAGGTGCAGTGACTGCACAAATCATTTCCCCTATATATATATGTATGTACATATAGAGCTACACACACATCCATATATGGAAAAACATATATGCCACACACACACATATATCTATATATCTGTGTGTGTGTGTTTATATATGCGCAAGCGCGCTCACACACACATATACATATATATATATACACAGACACACATATATACTGACACACACAAACATATATACATACATATATACACAGATACACACATGCGCGCACGCACACACATATGTGTGTGTGTGTGTCTATATATATTTGTATGTAGACATACAATACATACATACATATATAAACACATACATATATATATGTATATAGATACACAAACTGTGTGTGCGCGCACGTGTGCATGCGTGTATTGAAAAATTAACGTCAGTTGATTAATAAATAAATTAAAATCCAACAATTTAAATGTTTTACTAACCGGAAGAGTTTACACACCCACATCCATATACTCACTAAAAACAAAACACATTTGAGAGAATAAAATACGGGTATTTTAGAAAGAAACTGACAAAAACTAAAAAGTTGTCTTATAATTAGGATTAAAATTAACCCCTAAATATTGTCTTATAATTAGGATCGGAGAGAATAGATCATACAAGGGTTGGTACCTTTTCCTTACACGAGATTCCTCAATTTAAATAAAAATATTACTCCCTCTTATCCTAAATACAAGACAAAAATGGCTTTTTAAAATGACATGGCCACTTGCTTATCATCAATTCAGTGCAAGTTATGTGTCACGCATCATTTTAAAATGGCATGTCCACTTGGAACCCCTAAAATTACTACACGATTGCTACGCCTTCTAAAAAAGTGTGCATGGTAACACTCCCAAAATGACCTTTTTCTTAATTTCTGTGCCCCGAAACAAAAATGGATGGGAATTGTGTTTGGCAAATCCGGTTTTTTTTTTAGCTCCTAGGATGAACCGGTTTATTTTTTGTGCTGGGGAGTAAAAAAAAGAAGCTAAAAATTTTGGCTTCTCCATTCCAGGGCAAAAAAATCAGAATTTATTTTTTTCTCAATCGAAACATAAATTTACCCTCGTTCACCACTACCACCGCCCCACCACCACCGCCACCACCCCACCACCCCACCGCCGCCACCACCACCGCCGCCGCCCCACCACCACCACCGCCATCGCCCCACCGCCACTGCCATCGCCTCACCACCATCGCCACCACCCCGCCACCGCCACCACCATCACCGCCGCCGCTGCCGCCCCACCACCGCCACCGCCACCACCATCGCCACCACCTCGCCACCGCCGCCACCACCCCACCACCACCACCTCTATCGCCGCCGCCACATAAATAATTTTTTGATTATAAAAATTACATAAATAATTTTTTTAGAAAATTTAAATTTAAGTTTATTTTTAAAGTATAATAATCATATTAATTATTTAAAAAAAGGACAAAATGGTAAAAATAACTCATTAATCTTTCATTTTCCTCCCTTACTATTTTTTTAACTCCCAAACAAGGGGAGGAAAAATGTGTTACAAAACGTAATTCTGATTCTCGGAGTAAAAATGAAATAGGTTAACAAACGTAATTCTGATTCTCAGAACTCTTCCAAAGCACAGAATCAGAAAAAACTATTTCATCTCAGAAACAGTGCTGGGCAACAAAATGGTTGCCATACACACCCTAAACTTAACATCGGTAATATTCTTGTAAATAAAACATAAGGACCATGGCCAGGCCAGACGCAGAGGAAAAAAATAATGCCGGGAATAAAAGTCAGTTGGGGCCTGTAAAGTTTAAATTCCAAGTCACATCAATTTTACTGTGCATTGGGGTGAGCAAAATCAAATTGAAACTGAAGACCCAACCGAAATCAACTCAATTTGGTTTTTCCGCTTTGATTAATTCAGTTTATTTAAGGATTTTTTCGGTTGTTGATTTTCGATTTGGTTAGTTTAAAAAAAAAAATATATATATATATATATATATCGGTTATAACCAAAAACTAAAAATTCCATTATATATGGGCCTCACTCATTCATTGCTATGTCTCATTTTCCCTACAAGCCCAAACCCCAAAGAAAAATGTCCATAACTTAACCTAAATAAACCTAAAAGGAATGAAGAAGGGAAAATCTCATATAAAGACAGTTGAAATAAAAAAATCTTATATTGAGTTGTTAAACTTAATAAATCTTAAATTGGGTCAATGACCTAATTTAAAATATTTAAATATTGGTTATTTTCTAATAATACCCCCCACACCCATCATCCCCAACAGTGGCGGACCCAGAAAATTGTTGGAGGGAGGGCACCATTAGTGGGGGGCAGCGCCCCCGAAAAATTTTTTTTTAAGCAAAATTTTTAATGCATTAAAAAACAAAAGAATATAAAGGTATAAAAAAAACAAAAGAATATAAAGGCAAAATAAACAGAGATCTTATCTTGATGATTATACGCTAATGTTTGAGGACTGAACACAAAAGCTACAAGATAAGAAGAAAACGTCACATTTAAACCACTATACAGTGTTTATATATACATTTAACCCCTCCTTTTTAGCAATGATCACAAAATGGTATAAAGAACTTGTTATTCTTATCATGTTATTGTAATTCTTTACCAAATAAGTGAGTGCACCATGATAAGATATAGTATCTTTAGCAGAAGCAATTATAAACAGTTACAAACCTCACAAGAGAAAACAGTGGGGGCTTTTTTTGAAAAAATAAAATAAAATTAAAAATTTAAATTTAAAAAAAAAAAGAAAGAGGAATTTCAGGGGGGCACGTGCCCCCCTTCTATTATACCTCGGTCCGCCATTCCCCAACCCATCGTCCAAAAGAAAGAGAAAGCCAGAAGTTGATGTCGTAGCCATCCAGATACCTTGCTCCAGTGTTCTTCTGCTTCCCTTGGAGGATCTTGTTGGAGCTTTCGTGTGATCCCTGACCTCGAAATCACAAGAACAAGGGTTTATTATACCATCCTAAATCTCGCTTCTTGGATATTTTCATTATCGTATCGTTAACCATCATCGTTGATTCTTGTTAGTCTTGATTAGTTTTTCCTTGTTTTGGAATCATGATAATCAAATATCGATTAGACGGTTCTGTCATCTGTTTCATGCTTATAACTATTTGTTTTGTGCTTTTGGATTCATGGTGTTTCTGAATTTTGGTTTCTTGGTATTTTGCTTGTTTTCCATTAAATCTCTGGAAATAATCTGCAATTTCTTATTTAAAAGCTTCACGCAATTTCTACCTATGTCCAAAACTGAATAAAGAAGAGTATAATCATGAGAACACATCACGAGGAAGCAAAAAGGGTGTGATAAATATATGGCAGGGTGATTGTTTGCAATAAAACCCATTATCAAATTAATTTTGCCGAGACCTATGATTTTCCATGAGTGAAATGATTTTATGCAGAACACACAACTGGAAGTTCAAACATGCATTCCCTTATTTAAACAAGTTTAGAGGAAAAGGTACTGGAACGTCTTGGTCTAATGTAAACAATTTATCTCCAAATTTTTTTGTTTTGTTTATTAATAACTAAGAGATATAGAAGTAATTTATCCCAAATTCTAAATCCCTAATTGTATCATAAAAACTAATTAATAATTTGTTAATTTTAGTAACTGAAATTAAAATTTGAGTATTTCAACCATCTTTATATGAGATTCTCTCAATAAGACATGTAGCTGACCATCACATTCTTCATCACCAACATCTTTCTTCTATCATCACCATCGACCCTCTCTTCCTTTATCTCCTCTTCCTCTTCCTCTTCTTCGTTTTCTTCATTTTCGCTATTCAACACAATCAATCTACACTTTTCATCATCAGTTTAAAACATCCACCAGATCTATATAACGCTTCTATCACAACCCAAACATCGGCCAACCATCGTGGTTTGCATTTGTCATCACCGACTTTCATATTTTTGTTCAAGATTTGAGCTTCAGATCTATATTGTTGTGTTCAATATTTGAGTTTCATATCTATGTAGTTGTGTGTGAAAATTACATGTAGGAGAGTGCCTAACATCAAGGGCTTTTTAATATCAATGGCTTTTTTAAAGTACAAACGTGTTTATAAATTAGGTGCAAAAATACCATTTAATTGATAAATTTGACTTTGACCATCAAGTTTTTTTTTTTTAGTGACCGAACGATAACATAACTTTAAAATGTGCAAAAATAGTGGTTTGGCAAAAAGAGCAACCAATATCAAGTTCTTTTTTTAAAAAATAATGATAATAATTTTATTTTAATTAAATAATAATAATAATTCTCTAGGTATAATTTTTGTAAGGCCAAATTTTTTATTTTCATAATTTATTTATTTTTATAAATCCTTATTAAATTTTTTAATTAATAAATAAGTATTTATGCATTTGAAATTACCAATATTATATCTAGTTAAAAATAATTTTAATTTTTTAATCTAACTAAACTTTATAGACTTTTTCAAAGTAAATGAATTATTATTTTTTGATAGAATAAATTTGCTTTGTTCTAAGAACACAGATCAGTTGAACTTGACTAGGTGTCAAGCTTAGAGCCTACGTACCCTTTGAGGGGATCAAAGTCCACATAGTTCGCAGTAAACTTTATGGCATGAGGCCAAAGGGGGTGGTTTGTGTGCTCTATGTGACAGAAAGTAAATAGAGCATGAGTTAGAACGTGTGCACCTGATTGACGTTCCTCTGCATTTATAAAGAGGTCCGGTGCGAGTATCCCGGCCTGGTGAGCAATATCCGGGGCCGAGATATCAGGGGCTGGTATCTCGGGATTATGGTTAGGATAGATCCTATATTGTTGGGATCTCATATCTTTGCCTATTATCCCGCCAATTATGCTCTCAGGCATAGTTGGGCCGTGGCCTGGATCTGGGCTGTTGGGCCGGTCCGTAACAGTTGCCCCCCAGCTTGGTCGTTCAGGCCTCTGGACGACCGAGATGTACATTGCCCCCGACCCTTGTTATGGCCAGGGCCTTCTACTTCAGTTGGACCGACTTGTGGTTACCGCGGCCCATCAGTCGGCTTTGAACCCGAGGCCGGCTTCTTGCGCCTCTGCCCCGGCGTCCTGCTGAGGACGCTGGGTTCAGTTTACCAAGATGGTTATTCGTTCCGTTCCGGCCCGTGACTCCTGCCAGTGACTTCGGATCCATGCTTTTTGTCCTTTGGCCTTCACCATGCGACTTGGCATTCCCCCTACGTGTGCCATTATTGCGTGTTCACACTTGGCACGCCCTGAATGGTGGTAATCTGCAACCGTCGCGCCTGTTCATGTCTCGATGTTCGTGCGCATTTAATGCGCTGATGTCACGTGGTTCCAATCCGTCGTGTCTATTTGGAAAGGACCTCTTTGCCCTCGTCGTTTCGCTACTCTGCCTCAGCGGTTTAAGTAGCTTTTCCTCTTTCTTCCTCTTTACTTTTCCCGCTCGTGAAGTTTTACTTAAGTTTTTCTCTGGTTTCTTTCTGAGTTCAGAGAATCGCCTTCTTCATCCAAAACTTTGCCGTTCTTCATTTCCAGCATCCAAGTTTCCCTCATTTCATTCATACAGATATTCCGTTCATTTCCTTTTACATTTGTTCGGTATTACTCTGTATTTATTTTTCAATAAGACTTGTCGCCTGTGTTACTGTTCTTTCCACCTTTCTGGGTTATTTGGCGAACTTTCTGGGTTTCTCCCTCAGTGTCCTACTTCCAAATTCTCATAGATTTTCGACTTCTATCCAAAACCCCTTAGTTCTTAGGCTCCTTGTTTCCTCATATGGATAGAGGTAGGAATTCTCCTAGGCCAAGAGCAGTACTGTTGCCGGAAGAAGAAACATTCCTCCGTACGCGCTTCCCCCGGGCCACCTACTGGGTTCTCGGGGGTGAACCTCCTGCAACAGGGACGTTGGCGTCTTTGCGCCGAGGCGGCGTTAGTCGTCCGAGGCAGGTTGGACCCCGCCCTGTTGCCGCTAGGGCTCCGATGCCTCCTCCCATTCGGCCCGCGGTAGGTGCTACTCCCTTCGCGCTGCCCGTCGGGGCCGGGGTCATCGCCTCAATCAGCTCCGAATCTCCAGCTTTGATGGCCCAACCTCTTAACTTCTACGAAGGTCCTCGGCCCAACGTCTCGGATCCTCTGCCAGAAGGGTACTACGGCCCTTGTTGGGATTGCCTGGCTGAGAGCTCTTATCTTATAGCTCGTGCTGACGATGCCGGGGCTTCTTCAATGCTTGGGTCCTGCCGGCACCGGCCTTCAGCGGGTCTTCCCTCTAGTGCCCCCATTCGTCCGAGTCCGTTGTCATTTTCTTCTGCGAGTGTTGTTGCACCAGGTATTCTCGCTCTTTACTGATATTGGTTTTTTATTTGTTTATAGGTTTAATGGCTCCCAAATCCCGATCTTCGAGGCAACGGTCCGAGGCCGAGGGTTCGAACTCTTCTAGTCCACCCGAAGCCTTGTGTCGGTGATACAACTGGGTGTCCCACAAAGTGCTCAAGACCCACTCTCTCATGTCGGACGTCGATATCGCTCGGTTGAACATTCCGGCCATGCCTGGGTGCGTGGTCCGTTGTCCGGGGGCCGATGAGCCCATTTGCGCGACACGGGAAGTCGGCAGTCCGAACTTCTTCTTCTTCTACCGGGATTGCATGTCCCAGATCAAAGTTTCGTTCCCATTCACCCCCTTTCAAATGGAGGCCCTGTTGCACCTGAGACTTTCCCCGTCCCAGCTTCATCCTAACGGGTGGGCTTATTTTGTTGCTTTTGAGCAACTATGTCGCTCCTTCCCCATCCCAATTCCATGCACCCCAAACCTCTTCTTTTACTATTTCGGCCCCTTTACTCCTAGTTCACCGAAGGAGAGTGAGAAGATGAAAGGGTTGGTGTCCCTTCGCATTAACTCGGATCGGAGGCTTATGACGCCATTCTCGGACTCCTTCAAGCGCTTCAAGGGGGCCTTTTTCAAGGTTTCCGTTGAGTTTTAGAAGGAATGCTGGTTCCTGGAGGGCCCTGAGGACTCTGACGTGGGCTAGCGCTTTCCTCTATACTGGATGGAGAGCCATTATAAGGCTAAGGCTACCTCTTTCCAAGTTCGGCACAAGGATCTGTGGCCGGACTCGCTTGCTGCCCTTCCTCGGTTAGAGGCCTACGTGGTGGAGTATGGCTTGAAGCCCGCCAGCTTCTTTATAACCGGGGAGGGTTCTGAGCCTCTTCCTTCTACTTGTAGGGTTTTTTGCTTTGCTTAGCACATTGTCTTGTTTCTTGATTTTGGATTTGTTTTACTGATTTGTTTCTTCTTTGGTCTTGCAGCCAAGGACATGAACGCCCTTCCGCTGTACCTTCGTATAGCGAATCCTGCCGCTGCCTCTCCAAGCCGGCAGACTAAGAAGCGAGATGCCCCTGAGGGCTCCGCCGTGCCCAAGGCTGATGCAGTGAAGAAATCTAAGGCCTCAATTGGCCAAGGATCTACTCCTGCCATCGTCGTCGAGCCTTCCCAGGCGGTAGAGTTCCGGGCCTTGAAGGGGAAAGAGGTCGTGGTTGCTATGGAGGATGTCGAGCCTGTGATCTCACCTGAGGCTTCATCAGGCTCGTTGCTTCCTTCGCCTCCGCCTCCGCCTCCTCCTTCTCCTCCTCCCCCTCCCCCACCTCTTTCTCCGCCGCTGTCCGGTCCGTCTTCGATGTTCCCACGCGGCTTCCTGTGGGATAAGGGGGTTGTCCCAGAAGTGGACGTTGCTTTCCTTCCTCCTCGGCATTTCATGGAGAACCGGCCTTTCTCTCCGCCGGCCATGGACGAACTACATGCGGCCCAAAGGTACCTGTATCGGTCCGTTGGGTATGTTCAAGCCCTGGTCCAAGTGCGGGAGAAATATGCCAATACCGATGGTGAATGCCGAAGGCTGAGGTCATCTGAGGAGGTTTTGAAGAAGGCCCTGGCCAAGGCGGAGGCCAAGGCCAAATCTGCAGAGGAGCTGGATAAGGCAGTCGCTGTGGCAGAGGCTAGGGCCAAGTCTGCTAAAGCAGTGTGAGACGCGGCTAGGGCTGAGCGGGATGCTGCCAAGGCCGCGGCTGTTAAGGCTGACCAAGAGCTCCAGCTTTCTCGGGACTCGGCCGAGAAGTTGACCGAGGAATGCTCCCGGGCTCAAAAGGGGTTGTCCGAGAGTCTTGCTGCCATTAAGGTTCTTCAGCAGCAGCAGGCTTCCCTGATTGATGAGCACGAGGCGACCAAGGCGGCCCTGTCTGCCGAGCAGGCGGCGCATAAGGAGGCGTCTGACGCATTGTTACAGACTGCCAGGGAGTGCTTCGAGTAGGCCCTGGCTCAAATCCGTCTTTTCAACCCCGGCGTGGAGCTTAACGTGGACGGTTATGACTACCGCGCCTTTGTACAGGACGGGAATTTGATCCCTTACCAATCTCCTGTCGCTGAGGGTTCTGCCAATGGAGCCGAGGAAGGAGGTCCTGAAGCCGGGTCGTCCAGCTAGCCTTGGACCTTTGTATTTTCTCTTTTTTGGCGTCTGTGCCTTTGTTATTTGTTGAACAATTCTGGCCTTTGGGCCATTCTGTATACACTAGACAATGAATGATTTATAGTTTTATCACCCTTTTGCCTATGTTTAAAGTTCTAAAGTTAGTTTAGATGTTTGTCGACTGTAATGAATACGAGCCGTTTTTCACTCTACCACACTTCGCATGTGGGAGGTTGGGGCAGGGTTGTCTTGTTTCAACCTCGTCAAGTGTAACTAGCCGCACTACCTCGGTCCAACTTTTGCTAGTCGGACTCCAACTTTCACTAGTCGGATTATTTTTAACCGACGTAAGGGCTAAACTACCACATGTTCAACCGAGGCTTCGTCTGCCTCTAATCAAACATTTTGACCTGATCAGGGTCGGCATGGTAGTCTGCTTGCTTAGTCAGGCGAGCGTTGACGCGTCAATTTCGCGAAAGGCCACGTATGGCGCCTTCGCCGAGCTCTAACCAATGCCTGTCGAAGTACAATGGTCAGTTTTCGTACATCTAGATGTTTTTAGTTTTCGGCCGGGTACACGACCTCGGAGCCGTTCATTCTTGTCGGGCTTGTTTGCCTCGGCTTCCGAATTTTTGACCGGGCTTTTATTGCCTCAGTTTGATGATTAAGCGAGTATTTGTGCACATTGAAGAAATTCCTCAGTGGGATCCTTTATTGCCCAGAATAGCCCTACAAGGCTTTACAAACAAACATAAGTAGGAAAGGAAATAACTTAAACTTTGAAGTTCAAAAGGAAAAACCAACTAGTTATGCCGAGCTGAGCGGGGGTCTAGCTATAGTAGATCTTTAACTTGTCGGCGTTCCAAGTTCTTTTGATCGGCTTTCTCGCCAGGGTCTCGAGAATGTAGGCCCCTCCGTTGAGCTTTTCTTTGATCCGATAGGGGCCTTCCCAGTTTACCGCAAGCTTTCCATCCCAGACATTCTTATTGCCTATATCGGCCCGTCGGAGTATGAGGTTCCCCCGGTTGAATGACCGTGGTCGGACCTTTCTATTGTACTTAGCCTCGAGTAGCTGCTTGGCGGCTAATTCCCGGCAGTGAGCCGTGACTCGGATCTCGTCTATGAGGTCTAAGTCGGTCTTCAAGGCGTCGTCATTCGACACCTACCCTTCTTGTCTGACTTTAACCTTTCTCCAAGATGGTTGCCCGATTTGGACCGGAATCATTGCTTCACATCCATAGGTCAGCTTGAACGGGGTTTCCTGAGTCGAAGACTGCACGCTTGTCCGGTATCCCCAAAGAACGATGTGTAGCTGCTCAGTCCAGTTGGTGTCGTCTTGTAGCATGCGCCTCTTTAGTCCATCCAGGATGATCTTGTTGGCGGACTTGGCCTGCCCGTTTGACTGTGGGTGTTCCACGGATGAGAAGTGCTGCTTAATGTCCAAGTTGGTCATTAACGCTTGGAACCTGTGGTCCATGAACTGGGTCCCATTGTCAGTGATGACCTCGGCAAGTATTCCGAAGCGGGAGATGATGTTATGGCGAAAAAACTTCATTACTCTGGCCGAGGTTATTGTGGCGAGTGGCTCTGCCTCGATCCATTTGGTGAAGTAGTCGACAGCGACGATGAGCCATCTGCATTGCCCTTGTGCCGGTCTGAATGGTCCTAGGATATCTATGCCTCATTTATAGAAGGGCTAGGGGGCTGTCATTCCTTTCAACTCTGTAGGCGGTGGCCATATGATCCTGGCGTGTTTCTGGCAACTATCACACTTCTTGGCTGTTTCCATGGCGTCATGCTTCATTGTAGGCTAATAGTAGCTGGCGTGTAGTGCCTTTCTAGTGAGAGCCTTGCCCCCCATGTGGTGGCCGTTGCTTCCTTCGTGGAGTTTGGCCAGCATGTACCTTGCTTCGGGTTCGCCTAGACATCTCATCATTGGGCAATGTAGTCCCTTTCTGTAGAGTTGATCATCGACCATGGCGTAGATAGCAGCCTCCCTGATCAACTTTTTGGCCTCGGTTGGGTCAGTAGGGATAATTCCCCTCTCCAGGTAGTCCTCTATCGGCTTCCTCCAGTCAAAGCCTGCCGAGATGGTCATGACGCAGCTTGGTTCGATCAGATTCTGCTGAATGACGGTCCTGTGATTGTCCGGTCCCTTTGTGCTTGCCAGCTTGGAGAGGATGTCGGCTCTTGTATTCTCCTCTCTTGGGATATGGGTGACGATCACTTCATCAAACTCGGCCATGAGCTCCTTGGCGCGGTTCAGGTATTTCACCATAAGAGGCCCCTTCGCTTGGTAGCTGCCGTCGATCTGTGCGGCGACGAGCTGCGAGTCGGTTAAAACCTTCACTCGATGTGCCCCATTATCTCTTGCTTGGAGCAGTCCAGCCAAAAGAGCTTCGTACTCGGCTTGGTTATTGGAGGTCAGGAACTTCAGTTGGAGGGAGTGCTCGGTGGCGACCCCCTGCGGGCTTTCAACGATGACTCCTGCACCGCTGCCCTTAGCGTTGGAGGATCCGTCTACGTAGACCTTCCAGGTTCCGTCACTTGTTATTGCCGGGGTCAATTCCCTGATGAAGTCCGCCAGCGCCTGGGACTTGATCGCCTGTCGGGCTTCGAATGTGATGTCAAACTCTGACAGCTCAATCGCCCAGTTGGTCATTCTTCCCGCTAAGTCCGGCTTGTGGAGGATTTGCTGGATCGGTTGGCTGGTGCGTACCACTATCCGATGTCCTTGAAAATATGGCCGGAGCCTTCTGGCCGCGGTGAGTAGGGCAAAGGCCACTTTTTCCAGCTTCTGGTACCGGAGTTCAGAGCTTTGTAAGGTCTTGCTTATGAAGTATATCGGCATTTGTCCAGTTTCGGCTTCTCTTACCAAGGCAGCGCTAACGGCTTCATCACCGATTGAAAGGTACAGGAACAAGGTCTCCCCCGGGTCCGGTTTAGTGAGTACCGGGGATTGCCAAACACCGCTTGATTTCTTCGAAGGCCGCGTCGCAGTCCGGATTCCAGCCGCCTTAGGTTTCCTTCTTTAACAACTTGAAGAAAGGCAAGGCTTTCTCGGCCGACTTCGATAGGAACCTTGATAGGGCGGCTAGGCGGCCGGTCAATTGCTGCACCTCCTTCTTGGTCCTCGGGGGTTGCATTTCTAAGACGGCCTTGCATTTGTCCAGGTTGGCCTCAATTCCTCGGTTGGTCAACATGAAGCCCAAGAATTTTCCAGCCGACACTCTAAAAGCACATTTGGCCAGGTTCAACCTGATTCGATGTCTTCTCAATTTTTCAAACGTCTGTTCCAGGTCACAGATGTGATCTTCTGGTAGCTTCGACTTTACGATCATGTCATCTATGTAGACTTCTATGTTACGGCCGATCTAGTCTTCGAAAATCCGGTTCATCATTCTCTGGTAGGTGGCCCCAGCATTTTTCAAGCCAAAAGGCATGACGTTGTAGCAGTAGTTTGCCTTGTCCATCATGAATGCGGTTTTTTCCTGGTCGTCCGGGTGCATGGCAATCTGGTTATACCCGGAGTAGGCGCCCATGAAGGAGAGGAGTTGGTACCCGGCCGAGTTGTCCACGAGCTGATCGATGCTCGGCATTAGATAAGAGTCCTTTGGGCAGGCCTTATTCAGGTTGGTGTAGTCGACGCACACTCTCCATTTGCCGCTGGGTTTGAGCACCATGACTACGTTTGAGAGCCAAGTGGTGTATTGTACTTCTCGAATGAACCCGGTAGCTAGGAGCTCTTCAACGTGGCTCTCGAGGGCCTTTCATCTGTTGTCGGCGATATTCCTCTTATTCTGTGCTACCGGTCGTGATCCCGGCCATATGCCGAATTTGTGGCAACAGAAGTGGGGGTCGATGCTGGGTATCTCAGCCGAGGTCCAGGCGAAAACGTCCTGATTGTGCCTCAGGAAATGGATCATTTGCTTTTTTAGGTCATCCTTCATATCTCTGCCAATTTTGGCGGTCTTGGATGGGTCCGTCTCTAGCGCTACTTCCTCTAGTTCTCCCTCTAGCTCGGGTCTTGGGTCCTCTGGCTCCCAGAGGTTGAGCTCTACCATGTTAATCGGCTGCCGGGGGTGCCTGCCGTCGTCTACCTCGGTCATCGTCTCCTTGGGTCCGAGCCGAGGTGGAGATGAGGGTCCTCCTTCCTCGACCCGGAGAGCTTCGAAGTAGCACTACTGTGACTCCTTTTGGTCTCCGGATACCATGACCAGCTGATTTTTGTCATTGACCATCTTCAACTTCTGGTGCTTGGTGGATACCAGTATGTCCCAGTTATGAATAGTTGGTCGGCCAAGAATGATGTTGTATGGGGAGTAGAAGTCGGCCACTATGAACTTGACGCGCTTTGACTTGAATGCTTCTTTCGTTCCGAGGGTTAACCGGAGATCAATATAACCCTTTGGGAAGGATTGCTCGCCGTTGAATCCGATCAGGGTGGTCTTGCACGGCTTGAGATCCTCTTTGTCGAGGTGCATCCTGTTATAGGCGTCCCAGCTTATGATGTCGGCCGAACTTCCTACATCCACGAAGATTCTCTTGACACGGCAATTCACTAAGGTTCCGGTGATCACCAGCCCATCCAAGTGGCCGGGGATGACGTCCTTTAATTCTTCCTTGGTGAATGTTAAGGGGGGAGGCTTCGGTTTGGCGGGATCGTCCTTGAATTTGGGGATATCTCTGACGGTTAGGACCTCGCGGAGATATTTCTTGCGTTGACTTACCGTGTCCCCGCCCCCTCCAAATCCCTCGCTGATGACATTGCACTGGAAGTCAACGTCGGGAAATTCGTCGTTAGAGGCGGTCTTCTGCTTCTTTCCCGGCTTTCGGGTGTCCTTAGGCGGACTTCTAGTGCGGCCGCGGTAATTGCATTTGCCGCTTGTCCTTCCCTGGGTCTTGATGACATATTCACGCAACTTTCCTTCCGTTACAAATTTTTCAATGGCGTCGCGGAGGTTGTAGCATTCATCGGTGGTATGTCCATGGCAGTCGTGGAACGTACAGAACTTTATACGGTCCGTATTAGAGCGGCCTCGGCTTGTCTACTTGCCGCATCTCGTTCTGGGCTACCTCTTTCCATACCTGCGACCGAGGGGCATTAAAGGGGCTGTAGCTGTCGTACTTGGCCTTGTGGTCGGCTCGGTCGGGCTTGGGCCGGCTTTCCCTGTCTGCCTTCTGGGTTCAATCTTCTGTTTGCTAGCCCGCTTTCCTGAGTCGGGAGAGGTATTTCTCGCCCGCTCGGGTTCCTCGGCATTGGCAGCTTCCATTTGCTCCACTTCCAGGTACTTCTTCGCCTGGGTGTAGAACTTGGTCAACGTGTAAATCGAGTTTTTGCATAAGTTCCGGGCTAGTCCTGATGATGGGTCTAGCTCGTTGACCAGGCAATGTATGTGGACGTCCTCGGACAGCGATCACACTTGCATTGCCACGTCACGGAACCGATCTAGATATTTCTGGAGCGCCTCACCCTTCTTCTGCCTCACTTTACTCAGCGTGAATTCGGATTTCGGTTGTTTTTTACTGGTGGCGAAATACAACTCAAACTTTCGTCCAAGGTCTTCGAAACTTTGGATGGAGTTGTCCGGGAGTGAACTCAGCTATTTGTGTGCCGGCCTGGTCAGAGTGGCCGCGAAGAGGCGCTGGATGACTGGGCCATCAATTTACCGCACCTACATGAGTTTTTCAAAAACTGCAAGATGGTTGCGAGGATCCTGAGTTCTGTCGTACTTCGGCAGGTCGGCGAGGTCAAAGTGTTTCGGGTAACGGGCCGTCGTCGCTGCCCTCGAGAACGGGGACCTACCGGACTCCGTTAGGTACTTCGTTCGATATTCCCGGGGTGATCCATGGCGAGGTGATCTATGGGTCCAGGGATTCCTGTCTTCCACACGGCGCTCTTCTTGGTCTTGGCCTCCTCTCCCGCCTTGGCCGTTGTGGTCCGCGTTACCATCTCGGCCTTCCGGGTTGTCACAATTTTCTTGAGGTAGTGGGTGCCCTCGTTCTGCGCTTGTTCTTCCATCCGGTCTGCTGGTGTTTCCCCGCCTCATTCTCGGTCGCAAGTTGCTCGACGAGTTGCTAATGTCCGCGTCGGCCCGGCCTCTTCCTGTACGGGGTTCTCTCCGGTTTTCTTGTTGGTGATGGCTTTGGAGCTCCTCCCTTATCATTTGTGCAAAGGTGCGGAAGTCCGCCTGTCGTTGCAGGTGGTCCCGCTTCTCCTTGTCCTCGAACCTTTGGAGCAATGACTCCTGCGTCCTCCGGAGGATGCGGATGTCGGCTTCTATCGCCAGAGCGTCCTGGGTCGGAACCTCCCTGTGTGTCTCCAACAGCGGCTGATCATCTGCGGGAGGGGAAGTTGCTGTGTCGGTAACATGTCCCTCCGGGGTGTTTTCTCGTCGTGGATGGACTTGCGGCTGGCTTGGCCCGGCTGGAGCTTGGTCTGGTTGGGGGCCTCCGTCAGCCTGCAGTGGTGGATTTCTGCTGTGGCTTCTGGTGTTCGCCATTGATGGTCATGGGGATGGAAATTTACCTTTCCCCACGGTCGGCGCCAATGTTCTGTTCTAAGAACACAGATCAATTGGACTTGACTAGGTGTCAAGCCTAGAGCCTACGTACCCTTTGAGGGGATCAAAGTCCACGTAGTTTGCAATAAACTTTATGACGTGAGGCCAGAGGGGGGTGGTGTGTGTGCTCTGTGTGACAGAAAGTAAATAGAGCATGAGTTAGAACGTGTGCACCTGATTGACGTTACTCTGTATTTATAGAGAGGTCCGGTGCGAGTATCCCGACCTAGTGAGCAATATCCGGGGCCGAGATATCAGGAGCTGGTATCTCGGGATTATGGTTAGGATAGATCCTATATTGTTGGGATCTCATATCTTTGCCTATTATCCCGCCAATTATGCTCTCAGGCATAGTTGGGCCGTGGCCTGGATCTGGGCTGTTGGGCCGATCCGTAACAAAATTAATTATTTCTTTAACTATTTATTTTTCAAAAAAATAAAATTATTTTTAAGTAAGTATATTATTTATAATATTAAATTTCATATACATAAATACACATTTATCAATTATTAATTATAAAATTTAATAAGTATTTTTTAAAAAAAAAAATTACCGTTTTTACCCATTGAATATATCCTCCTTCTCAAAATGATAAATAGGAAGAAAAAATTTAGCCTCACAAGAATTATATCTAGAGAAATAATAATTTCACTTTTATTAAAATAAATTATTAAATTAAAAAGAAACACTTGGTGTTAGGCATTCTTTTGACGAAATCACATATATATTTTTGTATATTTGAAAGTTACGTTATTATCCCGTCAGCAAAAAAAATTAAATTTAATGGTCAAATAGTATTTTTACATCTAATTTACAACCACGTGTGCACTTTTACACATAAAAAAAATATTTAGTGTTAAGTGCTCCTAAAAATAAAGTATATCTCCGTTTTTACACCTTAACCCAAATATAAAAAGAAAAAGGTTCGATGCCACTGCTTTTTCTCTGTAGAAAATATATAATCTCCCGTTTTGACTTTTGATACTGTTTATCAGATTCATTTGACTCAGCTTGGTGTCCGTTATATTTTACTCTCTTTGGTCTTAATTATAAGATCTAGTTGACTTTTTTAGAAAGATTAAGGAAGCTAATTAAATTACTTTAGAATATATTTTTTTCTTCAAACTAATTAATTTAACTAATAAACTAATATATAATATAAGGATATACAACATATGAAATGATTAAATAACTTATTTAACTTCCTTAATCTCTTTAATGAAAGTAATTAAGTTTTATAATTAGGACCAGAGATAATACTAACTATAGCATTTACCACTTATACTAATACACAGAATTCAGAAGGACTGTGTTTCGGTGCCTATCCAAGCGAATGGCGGATCTAGATGGTCCAAAATTTTGTTTAACTTCAGCTTTTTGGATAAAAAAAAAATATTTCTTTTAAAAAAATATTAGTTGAAATATGATCTTTATTTTAGATTCTCTATCTATTAAATTTTTTTTGGAAAAAATAAAAACTTAAAATAAATAAATTTAGACCATCCAAATCCTATCTAGACGGTGTTATCCTTTAAATAGGCAGGGAATCTGAATCCGAATTCAGAATCATCAGACTTAGGCAAAACTCCAAAAAGGTAAAGCATCAGTATTTTATATAATCCATCAAATGTATTTTATATCTGTATGTTCTAATTAAATCCAAAATGCAACTAGCACTACTAGTAGTGTAGTGGTATTGAGAGTAGTCTCCCCACTCCCTATCATGGGTTCGATCTCCCCTCCCCAGCTCCCCTATCACCTATGTATAAAAAAAAAAATCCAAAATGCAATATTCAAAAGTCACTCGTTACCGGAAAAGGGAAAGAAGGAAAAGAATGATGACTCAAATGAGAAAGAATCCGAGGAGTCCACATTTGGTCCTTATTTATGTGATTATACCTCTAATTAGAGGTATAAACAATTTTTTTATATATTGTATTTATTTAGATTTAAATCATATGCTACTTTCTGAGATGTTTTTTGCACCCAGTATCTTAAATTAATTAATTTTCATAAACTGGTGTCACAGACAAATGCAGAACTGAAAATTAATTAATTTGAGATACTGGATGTAAAAAACATATCAAAAAGCACCATATGATTTAAACCTAAATAAATACAATATATAAAAAAAAAATTTAAAAATTGCTTATACCTCTAATTAGAGGTATAAGTATATAAATAAGCACCTAACTATAAGTACCAAATGTGTACTCAAATCCGAGAACTGATGGTGCTCTG
This sequence comes from Acacia crassicarpa, assembly GCA_034222035.1. Taxonomy (NCBI): domain Eukaryota; kingdom Viridiplantae; phylum Streptophyta; class Magnoliopsida; order Fabales; family Fabaceae; genus Acacia; species Acacia crassicarpa. The sequence goes on from JAWXYG010000004.1 coordinate 1,723,287, forward strand.
ATTGTTATCCGAAAAGGAATTGAAGAATCTGTAGAGTCACAATAAGCAATTAATCACCAGTCCACATTAGGTGCCTAAAATTATTAGGAGTTCTGCATTTTTTTATATATTGTATTTATTTAAATTTAAGTTATATACTGCTTTCTTAATTTTTTTTTTACACCTAGTATCTCAAATTAATTAGTTTTCAGTCATGAATTTAAAATTATTTGTCTCTAATATCAATAGACTGAAAATTAATTAATATAAGATATTGATATAATTTTCTTTTAGAGGAAATAATATATAATTTAAATCTAAATAAATATAATATATATAAAATATTCAAGGGCACATAGGCCACCTAATTATTAGCCGCTGGTTGTGGACTCAATTAACGACATTTGTACTTGACAGTCCTATCGAAGAGGTAACTTCCCATCGTAGTTTAGAAAGTAATAAATCCAACCCAAGGAACCGGATCCTCTCCCTCCCTTTCATTTTTTCTGCCCATCTTTCACAGGTAGATCTGAGCCGTCCAAATCTTGATCCGACGGTCCAGATTAAAAAACAAAAAACAAAATTTTTGTTTTTTGTCTTTTTCAAAAAAGACAAAAAAAATATTTTTTTTAAAGATCTGGACCATTAGATCAGATTTGGACGGTTCAGATGCGATAGAGAGGGATGGGGAAGGATGCCGCTAAGGAGAGAAACCGGATCCTCCAACCTAATCCTGCACTTAATAGATTTTCCCCTTCTTCATTTTCCTCGTCTTCAACCCCCTTCCTTTGAGTTGATTTAGGGCTTGTTGGATGGGTTTTTATGTTAAAAAGGTACTTTTTTTTAATGTAAAAAAATGTTTTTTTATTACTTTATCTATTTAGATGATATTTTTTAAAAAAGTAAAAATCATTAAAAAAATTAAAATATTATTATTTTTTTTAAAGCTCTAATTTAAAGCCCAAAAAAAACCACCGCAACAAAGAAAAAACACCTTTTTAAAAAGTTCATCTAAACGGCCTTTACTGCCCCGTCCGGCCTTGACACGTTGATTCACATTAACGGAGACAAGCTCAAATCTCAACTAACTAAAACGCTACAGTCCTCGCTTTTCCGATGGGATTAACCAGGGATGAAGAATCAAACACCTATGTAACAGACAACAACAGTAAGCTTTCATTTCTAAGGTACAATTCTCCATTTGTCCAAATCATCCTCATTGGTCTGGTCTGTTTCTGCTGTCCTGGTATGTTCAATGCCCTCTCTGGAATGGGAGGTGGTGGCCAAGTCGACCCCACTGTCGCCAACAACTCTCTCACCGCCCTTTACACCGCCTTCGCTATTTTCGGCATCCTCGGCGGCGCCATTTACAATATCCTCGGACCCCACATAACCCTCATAGCAGGCTGTTCCACCTATGTCCTCTACTCTGGTTCGTTCCTCTACTATAACCATTACCACCATCAAGCCTTCGCCATAATTGCCGGTGGTCTTCTTGGTGTAGGTGCTGGTCTCCTGTGGGCTGCACAGGGTGCTATCATCACATCATATCCTCCGGCGAATAAAAAAGGTACCTATATATCCATCTTCTGGAGTATATTCAACATGGGTGGTGTGATTGGTGGGTTAATTCCTTTTATTTTGAATTATCATCGTACTGAGGCTAATTCTGTTAATGATGGGACCTACATAGGCTTTATGTGTTTCATGTCACTTGGGGTCCTTTTGTCATTGGCTATCTTGCCGCCTAGTAAGGTAGTTCGTGATGATGGGACAAAGTGTACACATATCCTGTATTCCAATGTGGGCGCTGAGGCTCTAGAGATTCTGAAGCTATTCTTTGATTGGAAAATGCTTCTGATAGTTCCAGCTGCTTGGAGCAGCAACTTTTTTTATACTTACCAGTTCAATCATGTTAATGGGTCGCTGTTCAATTTGAGGACTAGAGGGCTGAACAACGTGTTATATTGGGGAGCACAGATGGTGGGTTCAATTGGAATTGGGTACATAATGGATTACAGTTTTAAGAGCAGGAGGAAGAGAGGATTTCTGGGAATTTGTGTGGTCGCTGTTGTTTGGTCTTGTATATGGGGCGGTGGACTTGCTAATCAACTGAGGTATACCTCAAGTGATATTACTGAGAAATTGGATTTCAAGGCCTCAGGCTCAGACTATGCTGGACCATTTCTCTTGTATTTTGGTTTTGGATTGCTGGATGCCATGTTTCAGAGCATGGTTTACTGGGTTATTGGAGCCCTTGCTGATGATTCTGAGATCCTTAGCAGGTGATTATTATTCTCTTTCTTCTGGTTGGAAAAATTCTTTTTCACAGGGTAGTAACCTTTTGTCATATTCATAGTAATATATGATCTCTGTATGTGTACTTACTTGAAAATCATCTATTGGTATTCGAATTTATGCAGGTACAGTGGATTCTATAAAGGAATACAGAGTGCAGGAGCAGCAGTAGCTTGGCAAGTCGACACTCATAAGGTTGCTCCCATGTCACAGTTGATTGTGAATTGGGTGCTCACTACAGTGAGCTACCCATTACTTTTAATTCTGGTTTTGTTGGCTGTGAAGGAGGACAATAGGGCTGAAGAGGAACCTGCCTAACCGCCTTATATATTCTTCGTCTGCTCACAATGACTTCTCCCTGCCTAATGGTTTCTTCCAGCAAGCGATTAAAAAACAAATTCCTGAGTTGAAATTTTAAAGGATTGTATGTTATAGAACTCATTTTGTAGGAAACAAATTAAAGAACAAGAGTGGTAAACTGGTAGTGTGTGTGAGCCAATAAGAACTTAGTGGTAAACTGGTAGTGTGTGTGAGCCAATAAGAACTTAGCTGCAGAATGTACGTTTTTTTAAAAAAATAATAATAATAATAATAATAAAAGATGGCTTACAGCCAAAGAAATAGACAGAAACTAAAAATCAGGGGAAACAATTCCCGTACGCTCCTGGGCTACCCATGATCTCAACAACCCTGGACAGTCCTCCAAAACATCAGATTGGTCGATACCCTGTTTTGCCAATATATCAGCCACACTGTTTGCCTAACGCGAAATATGACTCACACAGACTTGCCAATCTCTTTTCAGCAGATCTTTTATTCTCACCAGCAGGAGGCTTGCACAGGAGGAGTTCTCTTCCACCAGCCATGTGACTAGCTCCAAGGCATCAGATTCTAGAATTAATTTTTTTGAAGCCTAGGTCCCAAGAAAGAGACAACCCTTCAAAGATGGCCCACTCTTCCGCCACATGCGCATTACAGACTCCTATCTGTTTCGTGAATCTGCACAGCCATAGACCCCCACTATCCCGTAAAAGACCCCACAGCCGGCTTTGGAAGACACTTGAGCCACAGCCCCATCCACGTTCAATTTATTGCAGCCATAAGGGGGTTTCTTCCAAACACCCAATGTCGCCACATTAGACAGGTCAGAAGCTAAAGGACTAACAGGGAGAGCATCAGGCCTCGATGAAAAGGACAAAAGGCTATAAATTGGACTTGGAGGAATGTAACCAGCAACCCACATTAAAGTCTCTTAAAAAATACAACTCTTTAACTTTGTGCTCACTTTGTCTTTACTCCCTTATTGCTTTGTTCCTCATCATTTTTTTAACCAAGTTCCAAATCAAGTCGTAGTCAATTTTTTAGCCTTTTGTTGCTAACATGTTATCAATAAATTGTTTATCACGATTCACAAGCAATCTGAAAGAACAAAGAAGCAGACTTTGTCTTTACTCCCTTGTTGCTTTGTTCCTCATCATTTTTTTTACCAAGTTCCAAATCAAGTCGTAGTCAATTTTTTAGCCTTTTGTTGCTAACATGTTATCAATAAATTGTTTATCATGATTCACGAGCAATCTGATAGAACAAAGAAGCAGGCGATTTGAGTCATGTCCAAGAACATTGTTCTATAGAATTATTCCACGATCACTAATAAAGGAAAAACGGTACTTCTCAAGATTAAATAGACCCTTCTTAAACAAGTTAAGGCAACAAAATTGGCAAAAGATAATAATAACAACAACAAGAGAAAAAAAAACTATGAAGAGGAGGTGCAAAATATTTTCACAAAAAGTGTCTATACCACGTATTTAATCGCTTGCAAGGAAAAATCGCCGGATTTTCATTGCATTTGCCTTTCGGTGACCCGTTGTTGTTTGCGGAGCTCACTACTCTTCTAAGCCTATTTATAAGCCCAATACAATATGATTATATATATAGGTTTATACTCTCTTATTTTCAAGCAATTTGAGACTAGTTTCTTTTAATGCACTTACACATTTATTCATATATTTACAACATAAATAACAATACAAAATTTAAAAGAAGAATTGGTCTACCAAAACATACAAAATGGACATTGGTGCCATGAGTAACTTGTACAAATTAAAGCGTCAAATTTCGAGATTGAGGCCTCAAAACTCTCTGCTTAATTTAGATATCATTTATGAAGAGCATCTTTAATTTTATTATCTCATTTATTACATTGTTTTTTTGAGACAACTGCCCTTTGTTATTTTGATCTGCCAATTACTTAACACGTCATTGGTGTTCAAATCATTCCCATTTCCTAATCAGGCATGCGAATGTAGTCAACCTTCATTTGGAACTCTAAATCCAAACGCGTACGTACAACAAACTTTCCATGAAAATCACCATTGAATTAATAAACTAATCATTTGTTTTCTCTGGCCTTCTGATATATACAGATTCACCTTCCAAATTCGTCAATATCAAGGCTTCAATTCTTGTCTCCTAACTCAGCCGCTTCAAGCTTATTTTCTATTAATAGTGCAATAGCTTGAAAACAAGAGCGCAAATTATGACATTGCTATACCCATCATCGGTATTAACGGCAATTCCTCGACTACTCAACTATATATGAAAGACTATTAAGATTCATATAACGCGGTTATGTGACCACCATTTTTCTAATTCAAAATTGTTTTATAAATTGTGTCTCCATCGAAAGCAATGAGCTAGCTAGCCTCACCTAAAGATCAATTATGCACCCAATCTCCCATACCACACACATTCTAAGCTTCTCATCGTCCTCATTATCATGGAGCGCCGCCGTTGTGATTGGCGCCGTCTTGGCGCTCAGCCTGTTTACCATGGTTGTGGCCAAACAAGAATCCTCACACATCCTGCAGCTGCCATTGGAAGCTGTAGACGAGAGGCAAAGCGTCTGCGGTGCAAAACCGACAGCGTTGTGGTGTCCGGTGAAGTGCTTCAACAAGAGTCCGGTGTGCGGGGTGGACGGCGTGACTTACTGGTGTGGTTGCGCAGAAGCGGAGTGCGCGGGAACAAAGGTGGCAAAGTTGGGGTTCTGTGAAGTGGGAAGTGTGGGGTCCACACCTTTACCACTTCAGGCGTTGCTGCTGGTGCATATAGTGTGGCACATTGTGATCGGTGTCTTTGTATTTTTTGGTTTCTTTTGAATTTGGGTTCCTGGGGGAGGATGAATCATGAATCATGGGGATTTAAATTAAATCACCATGAATATACAGGTACTTGGTGACCGTTGTACGTATAATTAATCTTGTACTTGGAGGCACTCTTGCTCATGCATGCAAAATTTCGTGCCACTAATAAAAATTTGGGTTTGACTACCATCTACTTCTTTTCTCATTCTTTTCTTCATCTCAACGGTTTAGATTTAATGTAATATTTTTATAAATCATTAAATCTGAACCGTTGAGATTTCAATCCAACAATTGAGATGATGATGAAGATGGGAAGAGAAGTGAATGGTAGCCAAACTGTAAAGGTTGTTGAATCTATGTTGCAATCTTTCTTAGCTTTCATGTGTTGGCGTGTTTGGATTAGTTTTTGGAAAATAATTTTCAAGAAAAAAAAGTAAAAACCAAAAAGGTGATTTTAGATAATAACCTCTGAAAAGATAAAAATAATAACTTCCAGAAAAAATATGGTTTACTTACTCGCAAAAAATTTGATTTTGGAGAAAAAGGTTGGCTTACAACAAAACTGAGTCCACATTAGGTGCCTAATTCTTAGGTGTCCCTTATGTAATCATACGTTTATTAGAGGAATGAGCATATTTTATATATATATATATATATATATATATATATATATTTAAATTATATTCGGCTTTGTGAAATTTTTGTGCACCTATTATCTCAAATTAATTAGTTTCCATGATATTAGTGTTACAAATAAATGTAGGATTGGAACTAATTAATTTGAGATATTGGATGTAAAAAAAATTCCAAAAAACAACATATAATTTAAATCCAAATAAATACAATATATATATATATATATATATATATATATATATATATATAATATACTCATCCCTCTAATAGAGATATGAGCACAAAAGGGACACCTAAGGATTGGGCACTCCAACAAAACCATAGGTTTGAAGAAAAAAGTGTTCCTCCCTTTTTTTCAAATGTTTGGATCATTTACTAACGGGGATTAACATGAGTGGTAAATGGCTTATATCGCTTAAATAAAGTTTTGAGTTTGAGCCTCGTGAATGCTGAAAAGCTCCATTAGGAGACTCACCCACCATAACCAGGTATGCGATGAGGATCGAATCCGGATTAGTCAGAATGAAACTCTAAATACCAGATAGACCAAAAAAAAAAAGTGTTTGGATCATTTTTAACCAAACCATGCTTATCTAAACACACTAAATTCCAACCATTAGCATCACATCTCATGCTTTTTTTTTTTTTGCTCAAATCACATCTCATGCTTTACTTATCAAATAATAACTTCAGTCTTCCAATATCATTGTAATTTTTCATATATTATAATAAAAAATATTTAAATTAAATTAAGTTTAAAAATTTTGATCTAATATGAGGAGTGGCTTTTGATGCTTCGTTGGACTTGTGATAGCAGTAGTGAAGAAGCTAATCTGAGATACATCGTCCCTTTTATACAATCTATAACTAATTAAGGTTTAAATATATTTTTTCTCCTTTAATTTTATACGAGATTTTATTTTAATCCTTTAACTTTAGAAAATGTATTTTTAATCTTTTTAAATTAACATCATTAACTTTACTAACAGAAAATACTGAATCAACAAATTTAAATGCTAACATATCTTTCTAGAAGATTGATTTTACAAATAATATATAAAAGCAATTATATTTTTTAAAAATAAAATTTGGACAAGTAAGCAATTTAAATTGCTTACTTGTTTTAGTATAACTACTCTTTTGTCTAGATGTTTGTTTCAAGAACAAAAAACAGACATTTAAAAGTTAAAAGACTAAAATGGAGCATGACTTAAATTTAAAGGATTGAAAGCATATTTTAAACTAACTTACCATGCAAATATTTGAAAACAAATCTAAAATAATCATTCAAGTGGTTATAAATATATCCACGAACATTTACAACAAATATGAAAAATCATTTTTATAATATCCTTTGGCATTCACGACATCAATCAAGGAAGACTGCTACAATAACAAATGTTGTATATATAGTTTTGCCCAACTGATGACTTCGAGTATGCCTGGCGGTTTGGGATAGCGTTTGGGCAAAAAAAAAAAAAACACAGATTACATTGTTTTGGGGGTGGGGCCCGCCCCAAAAAAGCATAACACAGTCCTCATATGTTTGCTGCTCTTGCATTATTCAAGAAAGGAAGGATAAAAGCCCAAATAAGGAAAGAAAGAAAGAAAAAATTAAGAAAAAAACCACGAGAATTACCGATAGTCCACGCATGTAGGCAGAATATCTTTATTTTTCTTCCCAGAATTTCTATCCCAGTGATTGAATGATCAATGCTACAACAACAAATAGCGGCAAAATTAAAATAAAGTCCAACGAAAACCTCAGACTTCCCTCTCTTCAAAATTTTCATGTTAACATACACGAGTTCAGAGAAATGAAAACTATTAAAATCAAAGATTATTCCCTTTTTTTGGGCTTTGGAGAGAAAACCCTGGTTCGTCATGATAAACGGGTACATCATCCTTTCCAGTACCCACTGTTGGGCGATCATCTTTGCCCTTGCTAGAGGTATCATCCCCCTCTATCTGTCCAGCTATTGTAGGGGAGATTGTCCCCTCAAGCTTATCATTAGAAACGTTAGCAACCAAACTTTTGTACATGGTAAGAGCCTGAGCCATCATGTGTGCAGGATTAGATGCAGAGCTAGGGAGTAGCATTGTTGTACCCTGAGGAAAAAATAACAGGCATCAAACAAACATTAAAGTTAATAATTCGTGCAATGCTTGGACTTTCATGTAAACCAGCTTGTAGGCTACCTCCTTGGCTATGTTACTAAAGGCATGAATATATTGCTCTGCGATCCTCAAACTAGCTGCCTGCAAACCAAATCTCAATATTAATTCCTTCAAAGGTTAATGAGAAGAATCTGTTTGTTCAAGGATAGCACAAACTCAAGCTTGATATTTGTGTATTTGAATGGTTCCATCCAAGAAAAACAAACATGAACAAGAAGGACCAAGCACCTCTTGCAATGTTACCGTGATTGTGACATAGGGTTTACAAGCACGAGTTTCAAAATTACATCAAATTCACAATCACACATCGAGCTAGAACGCCAGATAATTAACAAAATGCACATCAAGCATTGCTGACCAACAAAAAATAGAAACCAAAAGACAAGAGATTGACCATAGGCAACACAAGGTGTGATATGTGTTATATCAGCAGATTAAAGAGCCTCACCTCTTGTCCTCCATTTTCTTTCAGGGCCTGTGACACGAGGGTTAGACCTTCAGCTGTTGCTCTTGCTCTAGCGAGGATGGCTTCAGCCTCACCTGGGAAGAATTTGTTACTCATGAAAGTTCTAAAATACGAAAGAAAATATCACTAAAATATATGAAACTCATCAGTTGTTTTGTTTTCTTCAAAGATGGATCAAAGCAATTGAAGATAGCACGCACGCCCAATTGCCAATCCATAGTTTAACATCGCCCTATCAAGTTGAAAACTTTACTAAAAGTGAAAGCCTATCCATGATTGTTTTGATATAAAATACTAGAATGTAAAGTAAAAAAATGTGTTAGCACATTCATATTTAGCTTAGCATCAAACTGTATTCCAAATTAGGACCGGAGGTAGTAATTGATATTGTTTTCTCTTGGAATTGATCCATCAAAAAGTGACCAACCTAGGGCTCTGTTAACTTGGTCCATCTTTGCAGCTTCTGATGCTAAAATCACCGCACTCTTCTTACCATCAGCTCTATTTATGTTCGCCTGTCTTTCTCCTATATAGGTGATAACAATTAAGGGTGTAAGTATCAGCATATACAAGAGCCACAAAGTTCAATGAAATAGATATTAAAATTAATTCAGGAACAATATCGATGTAAATTATCATCCTTGAACTCTTGAGGAATTGAAAAGGGCAAATTGCTTACCTTCTGACTCAAGAATTTGAGCTCTCTTTCTCCGTTCTGCTTCAGCTTGCATTTCCATAGCTACTCTAACACCACGAGGAGGAGATATATCCCCTGAAAACAGCAAAGGGAAATTCACAGAAATTTACAAGATATCAAGGAAATTGTTTCATAGTTTATCCAGACTTGCTTATTTCATATCGAAGACACTCCAGGCCCCAACTTTTTGCAGCGACATTAATAGCCTCCTGCAATAATGTTGTCACACAACCAATTATTGTTTGTCTGTAGATCATAACATAGTCAAGACATAATTTGAATTCCGGATATTACAAGTTCCTATCTTTTACTCATGAATAGCAAAAAATTACGAAGCAGGTTTAGAGACCATAATCTGAAGTTTGACCATGTTCACAATGCTAAGCGTGTACAGGCACTGCTAATCATTTATAGCCTATTTAGAAGCAATATTCAATACAAGTAAGAAGCGGAAGACAGTGCAATATTTTAGTACATGGCCAAATGCCAGTAGATAAAGCATCGAAATAAAAACAAGAAAAAATTAATGCACAATAAACCCAAAAAACCTTGAAAATTCAATACATCAGTTTGATGTTAACATATAGCATATAAAATCATTAACTCAAAGCGTCACCTGATAATCGCTTATTTGATGATAGTATGTAATGCCCAAATGCCAAAGTAAGAATTGATCCCAGAGGAAAAAATACATCCCGGACAGATAACAGAAACAATATGTAAAATCTTTAATAGCAAGCATTGGAGGAGGCCTTTGAATTCAAATTCATGCAAGAAAGAGTACACCTCAAAATTCCTATAGCAGATATGATGGATATGTGTTCTGTAAAACAGAGATAACAAAATGCGGAGGCATGAGCGCTGGGGTTAAGAAATTGGGGGATGTTTGAATATTAGGATTCATTTGATACAATTGAAGTAAACAAACGATTTTACGCACGTCTTGACAAAGAATCAAAACTAATATCTGGTCCTTCTTTTCAAATATATCTATGTATGACTTAAAACGAGTGAAGTGGCATACAGGGACTAATTCATAAACTAAACTCACCACAATCTTTTCATTAAGCGTGTCCCTTTCCTCAAAGGTCTTGTCAAGAGTAATCTTACCAAGTTCACTTCGCATTGTCGTCTGAGCAAGCTGAATGACTGCATAAATGGGATTCTCAACACCATAAGAAGCCAGCTTAGGATCCACAATCTGTGCAAAGATATGTGTAAAAGGTGAAAAACCAAGCACCTCGTTAAACTCTAAAACTGGAGGTGTGAGAGAGAGAGAGAGAGAGAGGAAGCTGATGGAGGAAAAGGCAGCGCGGACCTTCACATAGAGCACCCCGTCAATTAAGATGTTGACATTATCCTTGGTGATAGCAGATTGGTCAGCAATATGAATGGCCTCTTCCTTGAGGGAATGCACGTAAGCAATCCGATCGACGAAGGGAATCAAAAAATGGATTCCTGAAGGAAGAGTCTTCACGTACTTGCCAAATCGCTCAATGACAAACGCCTTCTTCTCAGGCACAATCCGTATTCCCCAATTCAAAGGAGGAGTGATCTCATAACTTCTAAGATCAAATACCCCAATTTCATAATTTTGCACACAGCCACGGAATGAGAATGACGAAGAAATGGATATCAGCAATACATGTGCTTGTATGTGTATTTTTAATATTAAAAAGATGGAAATACCTCGGGGTAGAATCGCGAATGTTACGAAAACAGCGAATGGAGGAGAAGTGAGAGGGCAATCGAGGAGAAGAAGCGGCTGAGAGAGGATGATTGGAGAAGAGAAGGGCAGATTGCGTGGGAAGCAGAGGAGGCGAAGTAGATGCTATCGAACGGCAATTGCTGTAGTTGAAGGCTGCCGTCGCCTGACTCGATTGACTTAGAAAACGCAAGGCGTTGTTCATGGAATTGGGTTTCCAGATGCTCTTCATTTTGACTGGTTGGGATTTCTCAGCAACCTCTTCGTTTGCTGATCTACAAGTTTCTCTTTTCGTTGTTTCGAAGTTTCAGTGATGGCAAGAAGTTCGAAGATTTGCAAAAGCCCTTTTAAAACCCCTCCGTCCCTATCTTCTCTATCTTCTCTAAGCAGCAACTGTCATCATCTCTATTTTTTATGAAATAATATTTATTTTTGGTTGCTCCCTTCACTTCATGGTCATTGTCATCTCTCCATTAAGATGCTTTTTCTTCAACACTCACAAACTCCCTTTCTCCTCTATATTTTCTTATTTAGTTCATTTTCATGTCTCTATTTTCTTTCTCGTCACTTGCTTCTATTCATAGACTTCCTTTGTTCCTGGTGCCATAGTACATAGTGCGCAAGGGTGAGGATGATGAAGAATTCAAAATAGATGTGGTGGTTGAAAAAAGTGGGAGGTTGATTAACGAGTTTGGATACTTCCCACCCTTTCCTCACACAGTCACACTTTCCTCTCGAGTTCATCTTACCTGAAAAAGTTGTTGATTCTTTTTGTTTAACCTTTACAATGATTTTCAACTATATATCCCCCACATATGAATTATGGGAAGTAGCGATTAAGCTCAATATTTGACTTAACTTATTGACATTCTTTTACATGTTGGTTGTTCCGAAACTAAAGATGTTGGATATGGGTTTACACACTAATCTATGGAGGCATTATTGTATCTGTATGCTCCTGGTTTAATAATATATATATGCTTTTTATTGGAAACCCCTTATATACGATGCATGTTGATCTCATTTCATACAAAATTTATGTGGAAATTAGTGCTTGCACTGTAGTGTTAATCATCCAAGCTTCCACTACTATAAACTAAACTAATTTCTGTTTTTTGAGTAATTTTTTCGTTTGACTCACCATTTAAAATGACAATGAATCTTTTTGAAGTTGATTGATCTTCCCTTGATGTTACTCAATTTATTTCAAGATCTATGGCTTACAACATGATCAATACTTATATCAACATGAGAGGGAAAATTCAAAATGTTAAGAACAAGGTTATTTCTACTTCTAAAGATTCTGTAGGCTCAAAGACTTACTATAGAAAACATCATATACCGGGAACCTTCTCTGTTATCGATTCTTGCTTCATTCTTAAGTGAACCTGGCATGTAGAAGATGGGGTGTAATTTGCCAAGCTGAAAGTTCATGAATTTGGTGAAAAATATTTGGAAGATCTTGATTGTACCTGGGTACTTTGATGTTTTGATACGAATGACTTATTGAATTATGAGTACGAATTCTCTGTATACTTTAATTTTAAACAAATGTTATTTCCTTTATTTCAGCAAGTTTCTAACAGTACAATACACTACACTAATAAAGACCTTGTTGAGAATTTAAAAAATGATCCTACAATTAAAATTTCTCGATTTTACAAACATTCTGGTAATTGTGTTCTTAGTGATGTACAAAAACATCAAAGACCACAAAGTCACTAATTATATGACATCTAAACTGGATTAGTGGCTGACTTATGTAACCTAATAATATTTGTTTCTGACTTGCTATGCATCAGCTACTCTTTTATGTGTAAAAAATACTACACTTCAGGAGTTTCGACAATCTAATATTTGGGTCATTTTTCAACATGAAATCACTGTAGCAATATGCAATATATTATTAAATTGTTTAGAAAAGAGAAAATGCTAGCAAACTTGCACCGTAGTTGCCATGCTTAAGTAGTACTAGACTTTAAGCATGAGACTTACAACTTACTTTTAAAAAAGTTTGTTACACTTAAATTTACATAATAACCATCTTACTTTAAAAATAAGTATATTAACATTTTTTAAAAGTTACTTTTTAATATTTTATTGAATTATAACTTATTGTTATATAAATTATACTCCCTTCAATCTTAAATATATCACAAAGTTTGTAGTGTAAATTACACTATAAACTTTATCTTATACTAGTTTGTCGCATCTCGTGCATCCATCACATCACACTTGATCTATACGAGTTTGTTCAACTGACAAGCGAATCATCTTTTGAAAATAGGAACTAATGGATCTTGATTTTCTTTGATTTCATCTCATCCCGAATTCAAACAATCAGTTGCTCTACCGTTGTGCCCTCTATCTCAATTCGACAAATTAGTGATTCGGAAACTAAAATGAGGCAAACGGGAGAAAAGGAAGAATCACTCTTTCAAAATGCAAGAAGAATCGGATGAAACAAGAAGAATTAACTAGGATGATTAATTAGAATAGGTTAATATAATGTCTAGTTTTATAACTTGTGTACATTTCAGTTCCTAAAGTTTCAAATCATAGCTTTTGAACTCTCAAGTTTAACAGATTAATTATGATGACAGTAAATTATAAAAAACCAAACATTTAGAGTTTTGATCCACTTCTCAATAATTGAGATTGCTTGCAGTTTTTTATATACACAAGGACTAAGTCGGACCTTAAAGCTGCCCCGGAAGGTACTTATTTGACTAACATGCTTCCCTTGGCCTTCTAAAGAAGTTTATGAAACATAATTTACAACATCCATTCTAAACAATAAATCACCAAAACGATAAACACACACAAGGTAGCACCCCATCAATTACTATGTTTTCCTCTATTGATTAAGATTCCTACGGGTGTGCGCTTTCAGAACTCACAAATAATCATTCGTTGCATCTCAAATCCCCCCAAAAGTTTTAAAAATTCGATATAGGAAGATACTCTTTTCATAAACTACTCTTCAAGTCAAATTACACTGGTTGAACTGCATTTTTAAAAAGAAATTTTACCAAACCAAATCATTATAAATTATCAAACATAACAATAGTAAGCGGATCATGCAATAGAGAGGAAGAATTTTACTGCACGCAATCGCTTTGTTCTACGAAAGAAGCTGCAACCTGCATGCAGCCGCTGTGACCATACAACGCCAGGCTAAACATGAGATAAAAACAAAAAATTCTTGAAACTCAACAATTTCAGATAATATAAAAGACAATAACAAACCGAAATATGATCTTTCGAGCACAAAATTTCAGATCTAAATTCAGAATTGTCCCCAAATACTCTACTAAACAACAAACAGTCCAAGCAGGAGAGACCATCTACTCTTCAAGGAGGATTGTCCCCTTCTCGCTAACGTAAATGCCATCCAGAAACTTCCGAATATCCTTATTCTTGACATGGCATTTCTGTTTTAAGAAGATGATAGTTAGAATCAACCAGTGCACAATAGATGTACTACTTACAAACAAGAGATTTTAAGATGTACCACAACAAGAGAATTTAAGAGAGAGCTTGACCTGATTGATGAGGGCGGCAGATCGAGAAACCAATTCAATATCGTTTCCATCCAATACCAACTCGTCCTTAACCTTGTCAGATCGGATTATTGAAACCCCATCAAGCATATCCACTTTCCTCACCTACGATAGCGTAAAGAATACAACATTAAATCCAATAAGGTTATCCAATAATACACGAGCAGAAACTACACAACGTTTCTACCCACAATAGTAGGGAAAATTATGATGAACAATGAAGCGAAAAAGACTCTGTAAGATGACTAAAGAATTTGATTAATTATATGATCAAAGAGGATCACAAAAATCAAATAATACAATACGGAGTGAAGAACAACCACAATGAGGAACAATCTAAAGTCAATATTGGATTTGAAATGTTCAGGCAATAATTAAACGATCATGTTGACCACGGTATATTGCATAGGCTAAAATCACATTCGCTGATGGATACTTTTCTATGCTATAACACTTATGATTACATATTTAATTCGTTGTCTGATTTGCACATTTAATTCGTTGTCTAATTAAAGCTTAGAACAAGATTAGTCAAACTACAGCAGGTGCAAAAGAGGGCAAGGGAGGTGTGAGGAGTACCTTTTTCTCACCAAGAAAGTTTCTGATTTCAATGGACTTGTTGTTGTTGGTAATGCTGGCGTTGATAGGAAAATGGGCATAGACAAACCGCATCTTATAGCGGTAACCCTTTGTGACGCCGGTAATGAGATTCTCTACATGAGAGAGGGCCGTGCGAATGGAGGCAGAGGTCTTCCTGGATCCAAACCAGGCATCAACCTTGAGCTTTTTCTTGCCATCCTCGCCGGTGATAAGTTGAAAATCGAGATTCAAATGCTTGAAATCCCGAACAAGCTTACCACGAGGTCCCTCTACCTCAATGATCTTAGCCTTGACTTTGATGGACACCCCCTCCGGGATGTCCATAGTTTCGCTGGAGAGGATTGTTTTCATCTTCGGCGCTGGCGCTGTTTCTTCCTGCCTTCAACCTCTTGCTCTCTCACCAAAAACCCTAATGCTGGATAGACCATATAAATGGCATTAGGGTTATTGGGTGAGAGCGGCAGTACTGGGCTCGCGAGAAGCTTTACCAAATCGGCCCGTTAAGGTTTGAATTTATTTTCCTTTTTCCTTTTTTGCAAATAGAATATACTCCATATAATATCAAGAGAATTTTCTTAGAAAGAACTTTAAAAATGTAAGATAGGACCAGGGGCGGATCCAGAAATTTATCAGAGGGGCCACCATTGGGTGGGGGTGGGGGTGGGGGATGCGGGGGTTCGGGGCAGCGCCTCTAATTTTTTTTTAAAAGCAAAGTATTAAATGCATTAAAAAATTAAAAAAATATATATATAAAGGAAAAAGCAAGACTAAGTATTATTAGAAATAGCAAGGTTGGACACCATATATTTTAATAACAAAATTATATTACAATAAAAACAATTACAATGTCATCTTTTTAGACCTTATTTTTTAGAATTCCATCATAATTGTCTCGTTATCAATGCTATCAAAAAGAAAAAAGAGGAAGTAAGAGACAAGGGGGGAAAATAGTGAGGGGCAAAAAAAAAAGTGACTGATTGAAAAAAAAGTTGGGGGGCACGTGCCCCCCAACTTACTATGTGCATCCGCCCATGGATGACACTACCATTTTTTGTCATTATCATTTTTTCACCGTTAGAGATTCTGATCTAATAGTGAAAAAGTGGTAATGAGAAAAAATGGTAGTGATAATATCCTATCCCATGTAAGACAAACAAATGTTTCGAATATTCATGATATCTGAGAAGTGTAAGGCTTGGTTCATCATTTTTAAAATTAAAATGAAATGACAAAATTGTCCATTTTGGTTTAAAATTAAAAACAAAAAGGAACACAAGATTTCACATGTATCAGTAAAGGTTTTTACAAGTTTAGATGAAGTTTTCAAATGAATTTCACAGGTTGCAAACTTTGATTTACAATATTTAATTAGGGTTTCACAAGTTTTGATAAAGGTTTTATAAATTTGGATAAGGTTTTCACACGTTATCAACTTAATTTCACAAGTTGTAAATCAAAATTCACAAAATTTAATAAGGATTTCACAGGTTTTGATGAAAATTTTATAAGTTTGGATAAGGTTTTCACAATTAATTTTGTAAAAGTAAAAATTAATCTCCAAAGGACAATTCTATCATTTTTTTCAAAAAAAATTAGAAGACATATCAGACACTAACACCTTTTTTACTATTTAGTTATTAAATTAAATCTTTTAAAAGATCACATATTTACCATGCACATAAGTTTTGGGACTCGTAGTAACAATAGTAAAGGCATTTAAATGTATCTTAAAAAAATCGAATTTTTTCAATCTAATATAATCTGCTTGCATTTAGAATTATTTCATCAATCCAACTGGTAGCCTAAGAATAATCTAAATGATGGGCTAAGAGCCCAATTTTCATCCAGCTCTAATGTAGAAACAGCCTTCAATCCTAAATAGAAAATAAAATTTATAGTGTGATTTGTACTATAAATTTTATATCATATTTAGGATGAGAGGGGTATCTTCTAAAGTGAGTCTTGCCCTTCCATTATTATCTGAGGCAAACCTCGCTATCTATGCCCAACTAAGATCTGTATAGGGCCATGTAGCTATGTTAGAGTACTTGTTATTTTTAGGTTTATATATTTTATTCATAATTTAAAAATGACATTGAACAATATTTTGTTAGTGGTTTTTTCACGCATATATGTTTCTATTTATTTTAATTTTATTAAGACAACAGTTTAATAAAGTTTAATAATATTATTTCTAACTCTTTAACTTGTTGCGTAGCATCTTTAATGACTAATAAAAATAAATGGGTAACACCATGTAACTTTTCTCCTCTTTATTTGAGTAATCACATCTACCAAAGATCATAACCGTATGTGGGGAAGGTTTACCATGAAACTTTTGATGCTCAGTAAGCAAACTTCACATTACACCTTCATTTCTTTTATTTCCGCCAAACAATAATTAATTTTTTAATAAAAAATGACAACATATCTTTATTTTAATATTTTTGTAGCAATATTAAACCTGAAAAAACTTATAGGGTAATATTACTCTTCTGCGAAATCTTATTCTTTTATTAAATATATTGGGAAAACATCTAAAATTGCTTGAATGGAACCTGGAGCTAGTTATAATTAGAAACAAAAAGAATGGAGGGAAGGGAAGAAAGAAAGTCAAGAAAATCAGGAAGATGAATGAAAGTGGGATGGAGCTGTGAGCACATGAAAGCGAGAGCGACACCGAAAGCTTCATGGTGGTCATGTCTTGGACGGCCACTGGCCTCTTAAGTTATTACACTTTCGGTTAACACGATCACATATCCTTATTATATCCCAATCTTTATTCCTTTTTAATTAGCTTTTAATTTATTCGGGTGCATGTATTCCATGATTTGCACTGTAATATTCAAATTTTATAAAAGAATAAGAATATCAATGGTTGATGGGTCAAAAGAATCCAAAACCCATCACTTGAGCTTGAGTCGCTGCGCATCACTCTCCTGTCAAATTGGTTTCCAGGATCAGATCCTGCTCGTGTGGGGTCTGTGTGTACGACCTGTAAACCACACAACACAAAGCGTCACACATCTCACAAATTTACACCAACAAACAGAAACAGTCCACATCAATCACAGATCCACCTCTGAGTTTCGTTCCACTGTTTCTCCATATATTCAACTGTGATAACAATCAATTTTGCATGCCTTAGAACCACGCATTTGATTTTTTTCAATAATGGATTTATCGTGGTATCAAAAAAGGTTGGCATGTATTGAAAAATCATGGAAGCATTACTGTGGTTGGACTTGGGAGAGCCGGAGAGGAATCAAATACGTTCACACGAGAGAGTAGCTGGAATGGAATATAGACAAAGGAAGAAGGTAACACCTAACTCCAACAACGCAAGACCATACCACCTTGACGACACCAAAGTCTATAGTCTGGTTTGACCTCTCGTTAGAAAGGAGAATCTTCCCTGCCTTTGGATTTCAATTCTCAGAAAGTCATTTTTTGTATAAAATTACAGGACATTGATCAATGTACTTACTTTTAATGTCGTACCCGTGATGGCAACGTCTCCTTTCGTATAGAACAAGAGAACCAGAAACGATTCCCATCTTGTATAACTTTCGGCCTCGCCATACCTGTTGGCCGTCGATCGATTGCCTCCCACTCCAATGAGTTAGATAGATTTTCAAATTCATCAGATTCTCTTCCCACTGACTCTGGCCTTTGAAATTTTATTCTTTGATGTTGAAGTCAGGGTCGCTTTTTCTTTTTTCACCAATCCTGCTCGTGAAATAAATATTACTACCAAATTGTAAACAACTTTTCTATCCGCTGTAACGACTGACGACAAGATCAAGCATACATCAACTGTCTAATAAAAATATTGCCATAAACAGAAGGGAAGGGTCGTTAACTTGCCTGGCGCGAATTGCTATTATGTGAATATTTGTATAGAGTATAGAGCGGTGCAATGGCGTATATTTTGGGCATATAATTAATATGACCACGACGCGCTAAACCACATTCGAAAGATATTTATAGGACGAACAAGATGGTACGGGAAAAAACAAGAAAGCAGAAAACGTGAAAGGACAGGAGTTAGTTACGACGATTTTTTTTCTGTGTGTCTCCCTCTCTCTCTGGATTTAGAACCAGATCCAATGAGGTGGTAACAATAGTGGTGCTTCTGGTTTTAAGTTTTATATATCCCTTCATGCATCACCGTTCTTACCGGATGCTTCGTTTAATTAACAGATTATTCGTTCAGTGTCGTAGTGACCACCGTAGCTTGAGAAATTCCTCAAATCCTGGTTATTTGCTTCCCGCTTCGTCTCAAACCAGTACCTACCTTCAAAAATAACTGTCCCTTTCCCCCAGACGCTTAAGAGATAAGGAATAATTTTTTATAGGTACTCTTTTGTTTTCTTTTGGTTGTTCGCTTTCTCTCTCTCTCTCTCTCTCTCAAGTTGGCCGGTATGTGAGGAATCGGGCGCATATATAGAGAAGCATTTGTTGGTGAGACTTGACGTATGATAAGGCAGGGAAGGAGGAGTAAGAAGAAGATCATGGGAAAGGTTTCCAGGATTGGCAGTTATGCAATTGCTTCTTCAATCAAGGAAAACCAACAACAACCTTGTATTACCTGCACAACCTTCAACATTCTAGCTCCCATATACAAGCGTCTCAGCCATGAGGTTCTTTAATTTCCTCCTCCGACTACGTTGACGAATCCTCAAAGAGGTCATCAAATATTTTAATGATTTTTTGTTTTGTTTTGTTTCTGGTTTGGTGGGGAAAGCAGGACCAGAGCTGCCGCGAGAGCGACAACAGAGCGGACTGGTTGACCAGGAATCATAGGATATTGGATTGGCTGCTGTGTGAGAGATCTTCCATTATATGTCTTCAGGTTTGCAACTTCTTCAATCATTGTTTGTGCTGAATCTTGTTGGATTAATTCTTCATCGGGT
Organism: Acacia crassicarpa; assembly: GCA_034222035.1. Classification (NCBI taxonomy): domain Eukaryota; kingdom Viridiplantae; phylum Streptophyta; class Magnoliopsida; order Fabales; family Fabaceae; genus Acacia; species Acacia crassicarpa. Next base: position 1,743,468 of record JAWXYG010000004.1, read on the forward strand.
TTATTGGGAAAATATATTTGATTATGTTGGCCTGTCGCAGGAGTTTTGGGTTGGAAACCAGGAGCTTGTGAATTTGTACGAGAATAGACTCGGCGATGCTGGTTATATTAATTTCAAGCTTGGACGGACCAATAATCGCGGAGATGGTCAGCATTTTGTCCCTTAATTTCAAAAAACCATTTTGGATTTTCAGATATTAGTTTGTCCCGGGGTTTCTCTCTGTAAACGAAAAAGGCTAGATCGACAATATATAACATTTGAAAATTTTATACTTGATAACAACAGCGTATGAGTGACTTCTAATTTCTTCCATGGGATATTGACGTAAAGTGATTATTTGATGTTCCTTTTGGAATCTGCAGGTCTTTTGATGTCAGTTCAAAAAGAGTACTTCACTGTTATTAATTACAAGGAGTTGCTTTTCAATGATTGTGCTGATCGTGTAGCTCAGCTGTTACATGTGAAATTAGCTCTTCCAATTTCGCAATGCAGTAACAATGATGTTGGGCAGGAACTTCTTATTGTGAACACACACTTACTATTTCCTCATAATTCAAGTCTCTGCCTAGTTCGACTGCGTCAGGTGTCTCTGCAGTATTCTTTTTCGTAAGTATGCATGGCAAATCACCTGGAGAAAGAAAAATTAAATTAAATCACACTTTTCTGCAGGTCTACAAGATACTTCAATATGTGGAATCTTATCAGAGAGAGCATCAACTTAAGCCCATTCCAATCATTCTGTGCGGGTAAATTTCCAAATGTAGTGCTCCTTCTTTTGTTCCTTGAATGGAAGTAAACACTTGAATCATTGTTTCACCATTTTGATTTCTAGAGACTGGAATGGAAGTAAACGTGGGAATGTTTACCAGTTCCTGAGGTCACAAGGATTCGTATCATCATATGATACGGCACATCAGTACACTGATGCAGATGCCCACAAGGTGCGCCCCCTAATATTGCTCTCAGAATTGTTGTGTGGGAAATTATATGCTTCTCCACTTACATGTTTAAAAATCTTTTGTTGAAGCAGTGGGTTAGCCACCGAAACCATCGAGGCAATATATGTGCTGTTGATTTTATTTGGCTTCTAAATCCTGATAGATATCGCAAACTTTTGAAAGCAAGTTGGAGTGAAGCTGTATTTGGCATGTTGAAGGTAATCAGAAAGCCTTCAGACCTGTTCTCAGTTTCGAAATCATCCACTTATTTTCATATTGCGACAGAAATATAAGTAGAGTGACCAAGGAACATGAATGGGGTTAATATGTTATATTCTCTCTGGTCCTTAATATAAAACATATTTAAGGAGATGATTTTTGTCCTAATTATAAGACCGATTTTTCAGTATTTTCCTAATTAACCCCTATTGATGCTTTCTCAATAATAATAAAAAAGGAGACTAGGATGTGTTCCTTAATCTAATTAAATATGTCTTATATTAATGACCGAAGGAAGATGTAGTATAAAACTAGGTCTATATCATCAATCTTAGTGATTGTAGGACAGTGTTCTGTGGCTGATTTCAAATTTATATTTTCAGTATCTGTTGCTGAAGACTGCTCTGACAGAGACTGGGGCTTTTGCCTTTTTAAAGGCTGATAAAGAAGATAGCGTCACCTATTCCAGTTTTTGTGAAGCACTTCATCAGGTATGATACAGCATGAACTAAAAGGCAGGGTTCTTCTTAAATTTCAGATAACGTGTATGTTTGTCTATTTGAGAAAGAGAGACCTGTCAGGTGCATGTCTTAGAATCCCTCATGTGGATAAAAGTTTTCTTCATTCTCTGCAGCTTAATTTATTTGGTCATGGTCATGGGCTGAGCGACGAAGAGACAAAGGACTTGTGGTCCCAAGCAGATGTAGATGGAGATGGTGTTCTGGACCGTGAAGAATTTCTGGTAAGGCAGTTAGTTACCTGAAAATCAACCCTCAGCATAAAGTATTTGGAATACTTTTCCGTATAAAAGCAAAAATGTATCCAGACTTAAGTAACCTCTATCATATATGAACCTGATTCAATTTTCAGAACAAGGTGAATGTGGTAATTTAATCTGCATGGTCACAATGTTATGGGATTTGTAGGAGCAACTGTGGAAGCCAGTGTCAGAAGAAGGAAACGAGTACAGGAATGAAGAGCACAAGGATGTCTTGGATGGCCAAAGGGAGCAAACCATTGGTTTCACTGTGAAGAATGCAGTACTATTCCCTCATGAGGTGGAGAAAGGCAGATGGCCAGAAGACTACTCTCTTTCAGATCATGCTCGGCTCACCGTAGTTTTCTCTCCTATAAGAATGCCGTGTTCACACTTGACATCCTAACAAATGCTAGCTAGAGTCACTCCAGATTTAGGTCAAGGCATTTGGCATTGGGAATAAGACAACATAGCATTACAGGTGAATGGGTGAAGATATAAAAGGAGAATAGAAGCCATGGAACGCTCAAGGATGGAATTTGAAACTATAATCCTAGTGAAATACAAAAGGACAGTTAAAATCATCAGCCATCATCAGTTTGTTTGTTCCCCCCTTCATCACTTTTGTACACACCTATCCTTCACTTATTGAAGGGAATAGAAAGAAAACGAAGGAGAGTGATTTGTATAGTAGTTGCATAGGTCTCGAGCGTCAACTAGTTCCTAGCTTTGATTAGATAATAGATAGGCAACTTGTAGCAGATTTTGATATGAAACGACACATCAAAAAGAACAAAGCAAAATGTGCTTCTTCACAGCTTCTATATCCAAATTACTAACTCGAGCATTCCGTTTGGCTGTCATCTCAGCGCTTGATTATGTGTGGCAGACTTACAGTGCACTTGTTTGATCCAATTGAAACTTCCATGTGGTCGTGAGCTTATGGCTATCGGCAGTTCCTAACAAATGAATTGAACCTAGAAACGCTCCTTCCCCTATGAAATTGCAACTGCTTTTTTGTGTAATTATCATTAGTTGCAGCCTTGCATAAAACTAAACACGTTTTTTATGCATTTGAACAAAACTAATTATTGATCGGGTATGAATATTAGTGTTTCAAATTGTATATATAGTGATTATCAAAGGCAGTTCCGAGCAAAAAAAAAAAGATTATCAAAGGCAGTAAAATCATGATATTTGCCTCAAGCTTACTTCCTACCACCAATATGGTTTTCATTTACTAAACCATAAATGCAATACTTTGAAGGTGCCTCTCGTGTCATTGTTCATTCTTTCATGTCATGTTGGCAAACATCAACTCAAGCATGTGAAATACAGGTATATATTTCGGCGTTTTTGTTCTTTCTACGTTGTGTATTCTTGAATTGAATTTAGAGTCATGACTTGTGCCATGAAAGACAGCGTCTCTATATATAAAATAATGGGTATGAACATATGGGAAATGGAAACTAAAAGGATTGAAGAACTAGATCCAATACCGCACCACATAAATGACAAGCACAGACATTACAATTCGACTCTCAATTGCCCGAGGTAGAAATTCGCCTTTATAGTAATATAAAATACATTCCCTTTACAGAAAGATCCTCCTAGTGGAGCGCAAAAATCTTCACAGGTCGGGGAGAAATCTGGTTACTCTATTCATCATCCTCGTCGTCCTCACTGTCATCATAATCAGAAGCTGACTCGTCACTCCTTGGTTCCATCAGTGAATTCATGTCAAATGATGGTCCCATTTCCATTTCCTCTATGTCAATAGTGTCATAATCCATTCGTTGCTCAAACTTGTCATCTGAGCAATTAAGCATCCATGCAAGGGAACACTTCACTCCCTTCTTGGAAACCATCTTATGCCTGGGTTTTACAGTTGACTCCAGACCATATGTAAAGAAGGCTGGGAAAGCAACCAAGTCTCCTAAAGGCCTCCCCATCTCCTTTTGAAAGTAATCAAAGCTAAGTTTCATGATGTCAATGTTTAAAGCGAGAAGTTGAGGGCATCCAACAATCATCTTCTTCATTTGTTGCAAGGTAAACCCACAATCCTTGAGGAAATTAACATGCTTTAACATAGGCGCATTACTGAGGCTAATTACCTGTGGCATCTTCTCAACAACTCTACCAAAATCTTCAGAATCCAGATCAAGTAAAGATTTAAGTAAATTGCTTTGATTCTCAAGCCTAGGCTTCAAGTCCATTCCCATGATATCAGGATACTGCGCAATTACAGAGGGCAGACATGCTCTTCTAATATTGAACTCTTCAAGAGCTTCAACATTCGGCTTCACTTTCTCATCCAATCCAAAGCCAAGAATATATGGTCGTTTCTCTATTATTCTTGCAACAGCTAATCTTGGAATTCCCAAGCTTTCCAGATACTCCACAAAAGGCTTGATTACTCTACCAACTCTCATTCCCAAAATCTCAGGGTATCTTGTTAGAACCCTTCCAATTTCTCTTCTTCCAACACCAATACCAACTAAATAAGCAACTGATGTGCTCATGGTTCCCTCAAGCTTGAATCCTAGCACTTCTGGATATGTCTCGAGAACCCGAGGAATATCACTGAGCTTGATATCCATCCCTTGAAGATACTTGACGACTGGCTCAAGGTCAATGACAACACTAGCATGAAGAACTTGTGGATATCTCTGCAAGAATTGAGTGAATGTAGATTTCCGGACTCCCAATTTACCAAGGTAATCAAGTACAGGGACCATATTCTTTTTGACGCTGCAGCCAAGAACTAATGGATAATTGTTGATGTCTTCAATTGTAAGACCTAAATTGTGAAGAAAATCTACTCGTTCCCTCATAACTTCGACTGTCACAGGAAGTTCCAGGCCATCAAGCTCATCGGGAACAATACCAATCCCCCGCAAGAATGCATAAACTTTCTCACGGTTTGCCATCCTCTCTTTGTTCATTTCTGATAAACTGGGACGACTATATAATGAAGATGAACGCCCTTGTTTACGGTTCAAGCGGCGGGAGTGTGGTTTGGATGTGGGTGGAGCCACAGAGCTAGAAGTCAGTGTTCTGTTAACTACAGAACACTTAAATTGCGTAATCAAACCCATTCTTCTCATGCAGTTACAAGGTAGCTGTAGAGTTAACGAAGGACTCAACTTAGAATGACAAAGTGTTAGAATGGGCATTTTTGTCTGTGTCAGTAGGAAACTCGGTTTAGCTATGCCAGCAGGGAAGCTTTCTTGGCTCCATATTTTAAAGAGATAAATGTCATTGAATCTGCAAAAACAAGCAGGAGTAGCCCCGAGTAAAGGCATGGCTCTGCATATAATTGAAATTTGCGGAAAATTAACATGCATCTCATGAATTGCCGTGGAATGAATGTCAAATCAAAACAAAAAACCCGCAATTCGACTTAGAAGTGAGGATACATTGCAACACTCAGCATCTGACCGCAGGAAAAAATCCACAAAAGTTGGAAAAATATGAAGTCGATGTAAAATCAATGCAGATTCACTCCCCTGGATTGGGATTGAAACGCAGTTGAAGAAAGTGGGGTTTGTGGGGGGAGAGCGGGGGGAGATGGTCTTACTGTAAAAGGAACTGGCGCCGAAAGATGAGATGAGTAAATAGTGTTACGCGCCTTTCCCAGCAACAACTCAGTATCGCCAAGAGCGGCAATAACGGTACTACCACAATCGAGGGTTTCCGGCCCTTTCAAGTTCCTCCTGACAGAGCGGCAAGGGATAATCCCGCATGCGCGTGGCTTCTCTCCTCTGCCTCCTTTCATCCGCTGCCATCCTTTCCTGCAAACGGCATCGTTTTGCGTATGGGATGTCTGAACAGGTGGTCAGCAGGGTAACTAATAACCCACCTATTTAACTTGGGTTAAGGTGTAAAAATACACATGTTCTTTATCTTTAGAGCGCCCAGCACCATATACTTTTTTTGAGAGCAAAAATATACACGAGCTTTGTCAAATGGAACAAAAATATCATCTCTGTCAACTTTCCAAAACGTCCGTTACTTTAATTGTTGGTGGGCCCCACAATTCCACGTGTCATCTTTTTCTTTCCCATGAGTGTGACACCTTTCAAACTTCCTCTCTCTCTTTTTCAAACTTTTTCGTTTCTCTCTCTTCCTCTCTCTTTTCGATTCTCAACCTCTGCTGGAAGCAGATCGTGGCGAATTCGCTGCCGTTTATGAATTCAGGAAACTTTATACATGCGTGTCTATATATATTCATTGAAATCTTCATGTACACACCTCATCATCACCAAGAAAAAAAGGCTGGTGAACCCAACGTGTGTGCGTCTCACAATCAAGCACAATCGATGTCACTGTTAACGTTTGGTGCGGGGCATGAGTGCAAGAAGAATTTTTTTCCTTGGACCCTGCATTTTAAGAATACTTCATAAGAACACATTAAAAGCCATATAACCAAGATTGTACACAACATATTTCTATGCTCCACCTTATCCCCTCAGCACATTAACGTTTGTTTTATTGTGGCAATTTAGGATGAAATAAATAGGACAATTGCACTTCAGAATAACAACATCTCAAGACTCTACAATTTCTAATCTCAATCCAGTTAATAATTTCAGATGTTAAGTTGGGAAATATGCAAAATTTGGAACCATCTTTTACCCGAGCATTTTTATTCCTCTTTTTTTTTTTTGGATTTTGAGAATTCTAGAAACTTAAGTAGAAAGAATCGGCGTATGGATAACATGCATGAAGCTTTAAGAAAGAAGGCGTTTTATTTAGTTGGGATTTACGGACACGATTCTGTAAATGGCAAAGCTCCCAAAGAAGGTGGCAGGAGCATATGAAAAGTGGGTAGGTGGGTGCCCGAATGAGAAAGATAGACGTTGTAAAATTGACCAAGTTGTCATCAGGAGGCTAATATTATATTTTTGGTGAATTCGCTGCCGTTTATGGCGAATTCGCCACAATCTGCTTCCAACAGAGGTTGAGAATCGAAAAGAGGGAAGAAGAGAGAGAAACGAAAAGGTTTGAGAAAGAGAGAGAGAAAGTTGGAAAGGTGTCAGACTCATGGAAAAGAAAAAGATGACATGTGGAATTGTGGGGCCCACCAACAATTAAAGTAACGGACGTTTTGGAGAGTTAACAGAGATGGCATTTTTGTTTCATTTGACAAAGCTCGTGTGTATTTTTGCTCCTAAAAAAAGCATATGGTGCTGGGCGCTCCCAAGAATAAAGCACGAGTGTATTTTTACACCTTAACTCATTTAACTTTATACAGGTATAGGCTAATCTATAACTGTACCTCGACCCATCTAAACCTGTATAAACAGGCTAGCTATAAATAGACGAGCTAACAGGGAATTTAATATCCCATTTACATTTGACTTATATTTTTTTTTTAAAAAAAAAAAACATACATAAGCATTAATAAACACCCATCATTACTTCTAAATCCATCATTCTACATTGTGAAATCTAAATATTCAAAGTTCAATAATCACAATTCACACAAAATAACCTAAATTTAGACAAATATCATTATAACATAATTTTGATGTTGAAACTCTAACTTTTAAATTAAAATTCATAGCACAGAAAAAAGACAAAACAAAAGAGACTAAGGGTTAGACTATCAAGGAAACTAAGAGTTAGACTATCAAGGAAAAATGGGTATTAGACTATTACTTACTATCTCTAATATTTTGTCTTATGTCCATATATTTATTTTTTTAAAAAAAAACTAAATGGGCAGGTACGAACAACTCAAAGGTGTGTCTATAGTCCACCTATTTAAGTCTCAAATAGGAGATTTTAACCCAATCCGTTATGAACGTTTTTAGGCGGGTTCAAAATAACCTAATTACACTAAGTTATAGGTAAGCTCATCAGATTATAGGTTTCGTTGCTCAACCTCAATAATCACTATTTTTTCTATGGGCGAGGGCTTGCAGCTCGGGTATCAGTAATTAATATATTTCATAAAATGGGTATGGGACGGATTGAATATGTATTTCTATAAATAATGAAATAATTTCTGAAAAAAGAAATAAATAATTTAGTTCGTACTCTTCCCTCTATAAGATATATTTATTTAATTAAATTAAATTAAATAGTTAATTAAATTAATTAATATGAAATATAATTTCTAAGATATTGTAGTCATCTTCTTCCTTCCTTGATTGATCTAATTTGATTAATTTATGGTGAAAATTGCACCCCTGAATATTTTGAATTGCTAATCGCACTTTCAAAATTAATATTTGAAATTCTGGTTGTACAGTGCCTTTTTCAAAAAATAATTTAAAATGTTGGATAAAAAAAATTAAATGTTACTTGTTTTTGCCGGAAACCTAATAATAACGTATCGGCATGTACGTCACTGATATTTTAATGGTGGCTTACCGGCCTAGACATGTTTGATTTTTGGGCTATTCGTTCCTTCCTTATTGGACTTAAATTTTAAATAACCGAAACAGGTAGTCTGCATGAGAGGTGGGCCGTAAAATTTATTTTTTAGAGAGAAATTCGCATTTCAAAAAAAAAAATCATTTTCAAAAATCTGTGTTCTCTTATCAAAAAAAAAAAAAAATTTGTGTTCTAACTAACCATCATTAGACCCCTCGTTCTTGGGTTCAACTAGCGAAGGGGTCAGACTTTCTCACCTAAAGGGAGAAGATTCGATCCTGAAGTTGGTCAAGGCGCTAAAGGAGACATCATAGGGTCTACGAAGCAGTGGAAACGCTGAGAAGATGTGGAAGCATGTGTACTCTCTAACCCGATATATCCTACAGATTGGGCTCCAAGTGCCCTGTCTTGGACTGTGGGTGAGTTCAATCCCTTTCCTAAAATTTTTCATATATATATAAAAAAAAAACTAATAACCATTGGAAACAAATGGTAAGAGATTTGCTTTCTCATCACCATGTCCTCGGTTTGAGGTGTGAAAATGATGAAAATGGTGTTAGGAGTTCTTCCCCTACGACCGTGGGCCCGACGCGGGATGAAATCTAAATTAGTCGGAATCGAAGATTTCACTGAATTGAGTGAGATACCAAAAAAAAAAAAAAAAATCTGTGTCCTACCCTCGAATTCCCTTTCTCCTTTTTAATAAATCTATCCGTGATGGTGATAAGAACTTCAGCGAAAGAGTCTCCTCCTCTTATAAATAAAAAATAAATAAATAAATTAGCTGGATGAGAAAAATGGAGAAAAATCAATTCACAGAACATGCTCACTAGTGAACAATTTTTGTTTCCACAGAAGAACAAATTTAAATCAATAAAAAAAAAAAGGTGTGTTTAACAGCGTCACCAAGAGAATCACAAGAATGCCCACCAGTAATTACTTAGTCCCTATCATAATCCAATCTCACATATCATCATAATCATATATCTACTCTCGATTTTATTTAATGGAAAAGAAAAGCTGGGATCATCTTCTGGGTTCCATCGTTTTCTATTGTCAGGGACAAAGGAAAAAAGAACAAATATTTTAGAGAAAACTTACCCTGTTATGTCCCTAAATAACTGTTCTGTAGTATTAAAGCTTTATATTTTATTTCAATTGTTTTTTTTTTAAAAAAAAGGAATCAGAGCAGAATGAAACTAAAATGCTAAATCTAAAAAGGATGCCAAGACTTTTGTGGTATATGCTTAAATTATTTCCCATGCCGAATCCCATCCGTACGAGGTTCTCTGATTCCCTTGGCATTATTGTGTGATATGCATCAAACTTGGACCATAATCATTGGGCAGATCTTATTGATCTCTAGTCAAGCCTGCTGTCTTTTTATTTGGTTTTCCAAAACAGCTGCCTTCTCTGCATTTAAAATTTTAAATTGTTAAAAAAATCCAAAACATTAAAAGTGAGAAATGTATGGTCCAAGTTAATGGCTCCCATTAGCGTCAACATTGTTTTAAAATATTAAGCGTTTGTCATCAAATCCATTACACATCTAAGTATGTATTAAAAACCTATTTTTTTTCTTCTTCTTATGAATGTTTTAACTATTTCATTTTTAAAATCTCACATATAAAATTAAATCTATAAGTGTTGTTTGATTGTAACATGCTATACTTACTCACCTGTAAGGAATAAAAAAATTTAAAATGTTTGAAAAAAGAATCTTCAAGCGTGAAAACAACGGAAGTGTAACAAATTACTGGTTTTTACTTTTAGGTTTTTTTATTTAAAAAAAAAAATTGTAGTAAAGGATATTGGGGAAGAAATGGGAAAAAGAAGAGGAGGTGGGCCCTTCACGGCTCCTCCCCCTTCTCCCACTAATTACCATTTCCTTGCTCACCAAGGAAATGTGTAGGCGGGGTCATGCACTGTGCGACACTCGGCACTAAATGATTGGCCGAACAGTTCACTCACCCTATGGCGCCTTTACGGATTGACCTTCCCATTCTACCCCTGAATATCTGACTCATCCCTGTGGCGCGCTGCTTCTGTGCTTTAGCCTCGCGGACAACACGACACGTCAGCAACATGGCTCCAAATGAGACTGTCAATGTGCTGGTGAGGATACATTTCAAAGTTAAAATAAGCACACTAAACGCACATTAGAAGCATAAGTAAGAAATATTGCTGTTTGGGATAACTTTAAAACTTGATGAGCTTTAAGATTAAAAGTAACTTATTGGATGAAGCCACCTTTGAGAGCTTATTAAGAAAAAATCACTCCTATCACCACTATCCTAAACACAAATCACATTTAAAAAAATTAATAAAAAAATAAATCCATTAATAAAAATCCATTACACAGGATATTCTACGCCGTCTCCACGACGAATATAAACTCGGTTTCCCTCACACGTTGGGATTTAGATGCCACACTGCACCCACCACTCCGGCACCCCCCCCCCCCCTCGGGCTGACTTTCCCGGCAAGCTCTCCTCTCTCGTTCGCGCGCTGCTGAGATGGCGGTTTTGCCGCCGAATTCTCTCCCTCTAGGCTTTAGGTTTCGTTCTACGGATGAGGAGCTGGTCAATCACTATTTGCGACAGAAGATCAACGGAAATGGGGGTGACGTATGGGTTATTCGAGAAATTGATGTTTGCAAATGGGACCCTTGGGATTTGCCCGGTAAGTTCCTTTCTTTGCGATCCGATTCTGCTTCTTTCTAGGCCTGCTAGTGTTTTGCTGACTCCAATTTTTGTTGATTTGGGTTTGTCATAAGAATCAGCAAAGTTTTTTTACTCTCTGTTTTACTAATTTTTCTACAACCTACTTTTTAACTGTCGAACAAAGCATGTTGGCTGGTTATTCGATTCTTAAATCATGTCGGTAGATTGAATTTGTAATGCTTGCTAAAATGTGAAACTGATCTATCTATAAGAACTAACTAACAAACTAGCGACATGTATCAACGGTGACCAAGTTCTTCGATTAACTCTTTGCCTGCCCTTTCGGTTTGTTCTAGATTTATCGGTTGTACGGAGCAAGGATCCAGAGTGGTTCTTCTTTTGTCCGCAGGATCGCAAATATCCAAATTGGCATCGATTCAACCGAGCAACGGCTCATGGGTACTGGAAGGCAACGGGCAAAGATCGCCAAATTAAGTCTGGTTCAATCGTGATTGGAATGAAGAAGACTTTAGTGTTCTATACTGGTCGTGCACCCAGAGGGGAGAGGACCAATTGGGTTATGCATGAGTACCGTCCTACACTAAAGGAGCTCGATGGTACCAATCCTGGACAGGTTGGATCTCCTCTTCTATTGATTTTACATAGCATTTTTGTCAGCATGCATTTGTGGCATTGAAGTATTGAAACTTGTTAAAATTTCCCCCTTTTATGATTTAAATTCACTCCTCTTTCTGATTGGTTTGTGAAATATTTTCACTAACTCAATCGTACAAGTCGGATATGATTCAGTTTGGTCAGTAATTCAGCTATAAGATTACCTTTGGTGTTTATTTTGTTGGGGATTTGTTTCCTCTTTTTTTTTTGGGCATTCTTGTTCCAAGGTCATATGTTCTGAAGCTCTTGTTGGCTGAGTTTTGCGCAATCTCCGTGAACATGGCATCTGATGCGTCCTGCAAATAGTTCTCCTTACAGTGCTTGTTTGGCTATCCTTCGGATTTTTTTTTTTTAACAAAATAGAACCCCGCTTACATATTTACCACTTAAAATAATGCTATACCCCATATTGATTTGGATTCTGTTTGTTCTTCGTGATTTTTTAGTTTCATTTTTCTGGGAAAAAGATGTCTGTAGCTCTCTGTGTTGGACCCTTTATTTATTTTTTGTCAATAATCACCCTTTAAATAATCTTTACGTGTTATTGCTTACAAGTTGACATAGTTAGTTACTGCCATCCTATTAGTGGTTTATTGATGTATTGCTGATCTTTTTGTTTGTTCAATGTGAATTGCACCAGCGTGCATATGTCCTTTGTCGTTTATTTAAGAGGCAAGATAAGACTCTTGAAGGTTCAAACTGTGAGGCAAATGACCGGACTGAGTCAACTCCAACTACTGCTAATTACTCTCCAGAAGAAATACAATCAGGTGTTGTTCCGATGGCAGCTTCTTCGTCCTTAGTTACTGAAGATGATAAGAACAGAGCAGTTCCATTCTCTGCCCGAGAGAATTCTGAGGAAGCCACTGTAAGGGACCAGTCTCATATTAAGGTGGACTTGGATTATGAAGAGAGTGTTATTGGACTGATGACTTTGGGTTTAGGATAGGCAAAAATAAAAATATAAATAGACAAATAAAAGACTAGAAGGGTGTGGAATTGTATTTGGTATTTTCTGCTTCTTATAGTTTTCGCCATGTTTGGGTCTTTTTTTGGTTATCTTGTTCTACTCTTTTGAACTTCTCCGTTCAATCCGAGTGTTTTCTGGTTATCTTTTTCTTCGTAGGATTTTAATTATTTTGAGAAATTTTTTATATACACGTTCAGTTATCTGTTTTAGAAATGAAATATGCAATTGGTATTGTTGGATTCTTGCGCTTGATTATGTACATTCGTTTCTGTTTGATGTAGTCTGGGTACCTTTCCCTTTCTGTCTTTCTCCTGAAATTTCATTTAGTTAGATATTTAAAAAGGTGTATCCTTCTCATCTTTGGCCGTCGTTTTGATCGTCACAGATCCCAGCTCCTGTGATTTTCCTTCTCAACCAACACGGTCATGATGTGGGTGGGGCTTAACTTTTTGCTGGAAAATAACCTATTCTGCAATTGTTAAAAATTATATGAATAATTGAGCTAATGCTAATTCAATATTCATCTAAATTTTGGCATAAAAATGATTTGAATAGTAATTTATTTAAAAAAAATTATTAGTTAAATTAAAACCGAAATCGAAATAATTTTTTTCCAACGAAATTGAAATAATTTCTCCAACGTTGGCTGGTAAGAAAATGTAAAAATGTATTCTGAAATTTTAAACTTTATTTCGGGTATTAGTAATTGTTATATTTCATATAGTGGGTACGGCCGTACGGGACAGATTGCATATATATCATTTCTATAAGTAATGAAATAATTTAGTTCATATTTCTCCTATCCTTAAAATAAGACATATTTACCTAACTTAATTAAATTAAGAAAGTTAATTAGTATAACATATAATTTTTAAAATATCATAGTTAACTTCTTCAATTCATCATTTCCCTTCTTTGATTATTGGTGAGAAAGTATAGGTAAATTAGAAAAAGATTGACAAATATAAAAATTATGTTTTCATATTCTATATTAAGGACAATAAGGAGTAATAGAAATGAATATAAGATTTATTAAATAATCACCAAAAATAAAAAATTTAAACAATTGTTAAAAGGGATGTAACTTTTTTATTTTATTGTTTTTTTAATCTCATAACAGATTTGGATGTTACAGACATGTGTGTGTGTGATATGTCTATATATATAAGTGTGTGAACATATATATGTGTGATATGTCTATATATGTGTGTGTCTACATATATATATATATATGTATGTATGTATGTATATATAACAAAATCATTATTTCAATTAGAAAACATATGCAAAAGAAAATTCTAGATAGGAGAGTTATATGGTAGGAGTTATTGATTTACTTTTATTTATGTTGTTTTAAATTCATATAAGAGCATTTAAAAAAAATGAGTAAAATTAACTAATTTAATTTTTCTCTTTAATCTTCTCAAAATATGTTAAATATGTCTTATAATTATAACTGGAGGTGGAGGAAGTACAATTATATATATTTTTTTTTCAATTTTGCCCTTAAAAGGAATTTTAGCATCAAGGAGCACTCGAGACTTATGATATTAAGTGATGGTTAAGAAAAGTAAAGATGCAACCAGCATCTTAAATAATTTTAAAGGTGCAATTAATATCACAAAATATTTACAGGTGCAATTTTACTTACGGCAGCCTGCTTGTTGCCTCCGTCTCTTCCCCGAACGATTCAAACCCTATTATCCAGAAAGGGGTCTATGAAAATTGAAGTTTCTAATGCTTTAGAACAATCAAACCCTTGGGATATTCTCTGATCTAAAAAAAAAAAAAAATTGACATCATGGAATTGTCTTCCCCCCCCCCCCCCCCCTTTTTTTTTTCCAGAATTGTCTTTTCTTATTTGGAAACCCTACATTTTGCGTTCTTGATTCTGGTTGCGTTTTCTTTTTATCTTTTTTAATAACACAGGTGGCATTTTAAACAATGACATGTCAAACAAAAAAAATACTTATGTAGTAGTGCAGTAGTATTGGGATTAATTTCCCCTAGTCCTGGGTTCGATCCCCTTCCCCTATTGCCTTATATAAAAAAAAAAAAAAAAACTTTAGGATCAAAATTGCCCACCTAAATATTTTGGATTGCTAGTTGCACTTTCAAAATTTATTTATGGTGTTGGTTGCGCCTAAAAAAAATAAAATGTTGGATACACAAAAAAAAAAAAATCTAAATGTTACTTGTTTTTGCGAGGAACCTAATGGGTCTATTTGGGATATCATCTAATGGACTTATTATCTCATTAGATGGGGAAAAAAGTCCATCAAATGGGAAAGCTTAATTATTGGGTGTTTGGGTGGTTTAATTATTTGAAGTGTTTCAACCCACGAAGCTTGAAGCCCGAAATATTGGCTTATGATCCCATCAAAGGAAAATAGCTACCGATGCACGATATCATCCATTTTTCAAGGATTGTATAGGAGCAATTGATGAAACTCACATTAGGTGTGTGGTAAGCCAATCGAAGCAAGCCAAATATATTGGAATAAAGGGATATCCAATACAGAATCTTATTTGAACTTGGTTATTTTGGGAGATACGGCAAATCTCTGCCACCACCTAGTGCTAGAGAAAGTATGCTAATCTGGGCGATCAGGGATCTGATGTGTAGGAGATGGAGTATTAGGCTGGAATATATACCGAGAGCAGGAAATGAAGTAGCTGATACGCTGGCAAAGCAAGGGCTATCTTCATCATTGTTTCTTGACGTGCGTCCTAAGTCACTAAGGACTCTAGTGGCAAATGAGAGTATGGGATTGGATTCCCCCGGTAACCTGTTTTAATTTTATGTTTAGTTACTTCTCATGTATCAAAAATAAATAAAGATAGAAATAGACAAATAAAAGACTAGAAGGGTGTGGAATTGTATTTGGTATTTTTTGCTGGTTTATAGTTCCTGCGAAGTTTGTTTGTTTGTTTGTTTTTTTTGTGGTTACCTTGTTATACTCTTTTGAACTTCTCTGTTCCATCCAAGTGTCTTTTGGTTTTTTGGTTATTTTTTTCTTCGTAGGATTTTAACCATTTTGAGAAATTTTTCATATACATATTCAGTCATCTGTCTTGGAAATGAAATCTGCAATTGGTATTGTTGGATTGTTGCACTTGATTATGAACATTCGTTTCTGTTTGATGCAATCTGGGTTCCTTTCCCTTTCTCTTCTCCTATAATTTCATTTAGTTAGATTTTAAAAAGGGTTTAGGTGCAAAAATACCAATGAACTATTGGGCTAAGTACATCCAGCACAATAAACTTTTTTTTGGACCAAAAATACAAAAAAACTCTTGAATTGGTAAAATCATCACAATGCCATTATAACTGTGCCAACCTCCGTCTGCAACCGCTGGATTGAGTGAAATAAATTGACATGTAGGACAACACGTGGCTTGGTGAGGCGTGATTCAACTACAACGTGGAAGGGAAGGGAATAATCGATTGAAAGCAATCACCAGCCTCGGGTTCAATCGATTTGGGGGAAAAAAGAGACTGGAGATCACCCTGGGAAGTGGGAACAGAACATTGATATCCAAAATGTTTTATTAAATCTGTAGAGGGGAGGGGTTTCTCATATCTAAAGACAATGTGATGATAAGAAGGGAAAGGCTCGATCAAAATAACAAGAATCCTCTACCACTACTCTACTTTGATCAACTTGCTTCTTGTTCTTCATTATCGCCGGATATTTCCTCCAAGGATCTATCCCTTGTCTCCGGCACCAGGAAAGTACAGAAGAATCCCAACACGCTAACGACACCCAACGCAATAAGCGAATTCCTTGCTCCAATCCCCAAAGGGTACCCTGCATCTGTCTTGCTCGGCTCCTTGCTCTGTGCCAGATACAAGAAATGATTGAAGGATGTTGTAGCCGATATGTTATAACCTGAAATGACTGAAGGAGATCACCCTTAGCAGAGCAGAGAAGAAGAAAAAAACTCAAAGAAAACCCTAGCCGTCGATTTGAAACCCTAAACGAAATTATATCGTTTGAGAAATTTACCAAATTCCCGTCAGATTATCGAATGTTATCTGATTATCTGAGAAAACTTTGACAAATTTCCGTCAAATCATCTGATCCCTAGAGAGAAATCGAAGGTTACTTGCCAGTCCAGAAAACCCTAGCCGATCGTCGATCCCTCATTTGTGCGCCATTGTCGTCTGAGCTTCCTCAACCACAATCACCATCGTCAACGGGATTCCAGGTCCAACAATCTCTCAAACGTGACCAGCACCGGCGATCTCACCCCTTTCTCTCCAATCAGGTTCGATGGGTTTCGTAGAGGTCTTCGATGTCTCCTTCGTTGACTCTCCTTTTTTTTCAGATGGTAGAATGAGCCCTAAGCCATGTTTTGCATACCAAGCCACATGTTTTTTTTTGGGGGGGGGGGGGAAGCCACATGTTTTATAAGCTATTAATTCATTTCCTCAAGCTAATTCGATCAGACGGAGGTTAGCATAGTTATAACGGCATTGTTGTGATTTTACCAATTCAAGAGTTTTTTTGTATTCTTGGTCCAAAAAAAAGTTTATTGTGCTGGATGCACTTAACCCAACAGTTCATTGGTATTTTTGCACCTAAACCCTTTTTAAAAAGGTGTATCCTTCTCACCTTCGGCTGCCTTTCTGATCGTCACAGTCACAGATCCCAGCTCCTCTGATTTTCCTTCTCAGCCAACTTGGTCGGGATGTGGTTAGGGCCTATTTTCCGTTAACGAAAAAAAAAAATAGTCAATTCTTTTTCTCCCTTTTTTATGTCAGGAGTATTATATGTATTTTACTTCTCATTTCCATTTAACCAACAATATTTTCTTCTTATGAAACATTTTATTTTTCCTCAACTTAAGTTTTATTTCCATGTCTACCAAACAACTTAACTTTTTAAGTTCTATCTCAATGTTTCCTTTCCTTCCTTCCTTTCTCTTCTCTAACTTTTTTTCTTCTTAAATATTGCCTGTACCAAACGGGCTCTTAAGATTGGATGAAAATTTACCGCGTTAAATATTTTGCTGGAAAATAATGTATTCTGCAATTGGTAAAATTTATATGAATAATTATTTAGGGTGTTGGTTGCCCAAAAAAAAAAAATAATAATAAAATGTTTTTTTTAATTAACAAATTTTAGAAAAGGGATTGGTTTACCCATGATTTAAAGACAGGGCAAAATCTCTTTTCCTCCTAAGTCATACTGATGTTGGGTAGAACGATCTGTTTATTACTTTCAGACGTTTATCTAGGCATTTATGAGCTAAGATGATAAGCTGATAAGCTGCTTTCGTCAACATTAAACGACTGGGGACTGGCTTTGGCAACATCAGACACACTTAATCTTGTTTGGGGACAGATTTTTGGTGATCCCTTCGTAAGGCGACTTCTTTTAAGGTAAAAAAGTCCTTCCTTACGTGTCCTTTTATTCTTATTTGTTGGGAATATCACCATTTAATTGCATTATTTTTGACAAAATGTTTTTATCTTATTATTCTTTTGTCACTGTTCCTTGTACTTCACAAATTTATGTCAGTTGATTGATGGTTGATCATTGATTTGAGGTTTGGAGGGTGATTGAGCTCACTGTTATGCTTATTTCTTATCATTCTCATGCCTAGCTATGTTTATAGTCAACTGGAAACCTCTTCTAACTGAAAATCCTATTTCTGGATCTTTTTCCTTCTAATTTTTGGATATCATCGTTGATCACTTTTGAGGGGGAAAAGCTTAAAATCTTCAGTGGTTCTTCAAACCAGTCTCAGTAATGTTTTCCGCTTACTTGACTAAACAGTTTGTAGCTAAAAGAAAGTCATATCCTCCTAAAATTTTGATGTTATTTTTGATTTAGTACAGTTGATATTAAGGATTTCTAGATCCCTGGACAGCCTTGCTCATCTATATCTTGAAGCACTTCGCTTCAGAGCATGTCCAAAAGGTTTGATTTTCTCGTTCAAGATTTTTCACTTGTAATTCTTACGAAACACAGTTCCAATTAGTGTTATTCAATAGCAAAACCACCCCCCCACAGAATGTAGGTCTAATGGAGGAGGAACTACAAAGCAAAGAACAGTCACAGCTGCAATACACTGTAATTGAGAGACACAAGCTCTCCCAAGACTCCCCAAAATCATGCCTGCCCTCTCTAGGAACCGACTCACCCTTTTTGCACTATTCACTACTCTCTTTCCTCTAACTGTCATGCATAACATAGGTCAAGCTAAGTGAGGCCCACGTTCATCAAATTCAGAAAAGACACTCCTTAATCATGATTTATAATTTCAAATCCTATTTGCTTTTAAGCTGTATGTATCACTGGAGGAATCAGAACAGGAGGTGAACAGAATCACAGATACATTGCGGGAATCATGGGATACGTTCCATAAATAGCAAGCTGCATGATTTTCATGTTTTCTGCACTTGGTATCTATGTCTTCCCAAGTTTGCTCTTGAATAACCCAATGTTGTAGTTCTGACAAAACTTACTTTACTCCTTTTTAATCTGTTTTTTAATCCCAATACCAAAATGCTGTGTTCCGTAGTATGGACATCAGACCCTTCAAATCCGAATAGAAGATTAAAACAACGAACTTCCAGATAAACTCCACATCAATCCATTTTCAGGCCTCCCCAAGTCACCATCATTTGCGATAGGCCACTGCTACTTCAAGTGTAGTCAGATGGAAGGGTACAAGTTTAATGTGAGAATCATGGGATACATTGCGGGAATCACGGGATCCGTTCCATAAATAGCAAGCTGCATGATTTTCATATTTTCTGCACTTGGTATGTCTGTCTTCCCAAGTTTGCTCATGAATAACCCAATGTTGTAGTTCTGGCAAAGCTTATTTTACTCCTTTTTAATCCCAAGACCAAAATGCTGTGTTCCGTAGTATGGACAATAGACCCTTCAAATCCGAATAGAAGATTTAGTTTACATTTGAGGGAGATAATATGAATTTCTCTCAAGTGGTTTAGGCAATTTCATATTTCACTTTTCATTTGGTGCAGATTCCTCTTTTGCCAGGAAGTGCTAACACTATATAACTGTTCGGAACAAAGGGGGAAAAACAAATATTTTGGAGAAAATTTAGCCTCTCGTGTCCCTATATAACTGTTCTTTAGTATTTAAAGCTACATATTTTATTTCAAAAATTAAGGAATCAGAGCAGAATGAAAACTAAAATGATAAATCTAAAAAGGATGCCGAGACTTTTGTGGTATATGCTTAAATTATTTCCCATGCTAAATACTATCCGTACGAGGTTCTTTGATTCCCTTGGCATTTTTGTTTGATATGCATCAAACTTGGACCATAATCATTGTGCACATCCTACTGATCTCAAGTCAGGTTTACTGTTTTTTTTTTTTTTTTTGGGTTTTCGAAAACAGGTGCCTTCTCTGCGTTTAAAAATTTAAACTGTAAAAAAAATCCAAAACATTACAAGTAAGAAAATTAGAAAAAGTATGGTCCAAGTTAATGGCTCCCATTCTAAATTAGACCGGTCTTGAAGTATTTTAGGGTCAACATTGTTTTAAAATATTTAAGTAATATTTCATCTGATCCATAATACATAAAGTCAAGTAAATTTTATCAATTTAAGGTACCTCAATCGACCTATTTATTTTAACTTTGTATTAGTGATTTTATAGGGTGAGTAAGTACATGAGAGGTGAATTTACCGAAAACTTTTTTTTTTTTAATAATACTATCCAAATAAGAACTAAAGGATTAAATTTACTTTGTTCGTTGGTGTAAATTACTTAACAACATCTTATTGGCAGATGGAGCATGTAAATATAAAAATTAAAGGGAAAATTACACATAGGTCCCAAGGAAGGGATATATTTACGTTTAGGTCCCGTCAATTCATGAAATTACTCTGAAGTCCCAAGGGACTTCTATGTAATTATTTTATATGAGTAAAAGACCTTATTGCCCTTCTACTTGAATTTGTGATTTCTGAGTTCCAGAGGCGAATAACAACACAAAATGCATAAATTAACCACAACTTCTGAAAACCTTGAATTTGTGATTTCTGAGTTGCACAAGCGATTAACAACACAAAATGCATAAATTAACAACACAAAATGCATAAATTAACCACAACTTTTGAAAACCTTGAATATGTGATTTCTGAGTTGCAGAGGCGATTAACAACACAAAATGTATAAATTAACAACACAAAATGTATAAATTAATCACAACTTCTGAAAACCTTGAATCTGTGATTTCTGAGTTCTAGAGGCGAATAACAACACAAAACGCATAAATTAACAACACAAAATGCATAAATTAACCACAACTTCTGAAAAACCTTGAATTTGTGATTTATGAGTTCCAGAGGCGAATAACAACACAAAATGCATAAATTAACAACACAAAATACATAAATTAACCACAACTTCTGAAGGGCAATAAAGTTTTTTACTCATATGAAATATTTACAATGAAGTCCCTTGGGACTTCAGAGTAATTTCATGAATTGACGGGACCTAAACGTAAATATATCCCTTTCTTAGGACCTGTGTGTAATTTTTCCAAAATTAAAACAACGAACTTCTAGATAAACTCCACATCAATCCATTTTCAGGCCCCCCCAAGTCACCATCATTTGCGATGGGCCACTGCTACTTCAAGTGTAGTCAGATCTCAGATGGAAGGGTACACGTTTAATGTGAGAGAAAAGATCTAGACAATTTTTCAAAAACTTAAAACTAGGTTTTTTTCCTAAATTACCTCTTATTAAATAATTAATTATCGAAATGCTCCTGTTTCTAAGCTATTTTCTAATCTGTCCCTACTTAGTCGACTAACCCCAAGTTTAGTCGATTAAAACGTGGAGCGTTGAATTTTTTGACTTTTCCCACGATTTAGTCGACTAAGAACTGTAGCTTAATCGACTAAATCGCGACAGATGGGTATCTTTTAACTCTTATCACGTTAAATACCACAGATTTCCACTTTTATTCAGCCATATTAATTAACATATTGACAATATTATAGGAGAGATTAGAGGAGATTATAAATTATCAAATAAATTAGTATTTCCATTGATAAATTCTCCTTTCATTCTAATTAATTAAATTAGGGTTTTTCAAATATATAACATCCTACAATTTAGGACTCTGTACTATCCTTTTTAAATATAAAACCAATAAAATCTCTGGATGAATTTAAGGACACATTATCTTCCCTTTATTAATTTAATATTAATCAAATCCTCAATAAAATAAGGAGATATACTAGGAGATTTATTAACTACCATATCAATCAAATCTAATATATTTATTAACTAAAGATATTCAAAACTTCAATGAAAATAAATTGTGGAAGTAATCAATAATTAAATAAAATATTGATTTCTAAGCACATCAATACTGAGAAATCGGCACATTCAATGTTGAAAGCAATAATCGCATAATTGAATTTTTAATAAATGCCCACCAATATTCCAATTATTATTAAATTGAACGCATACCCGGAAAGAGCGAATAACAAATGGGTGTGAAGCCAGTAACTTTCCTTCTATACAGTTGTAAGCGTTATGGATGCGGTACAATGGAGATTTATCAATGGATATACTAATTTATTAATAAATGCCCACCAAGTCCTAAATTGTAGGATGTTATATATCTGAAAAACTCTAATTTAATTAATTAGAATGAAATGGGGATACTAATTTATTTGATAATTTATAATCTCCTATACTCTCTCCTATAATATTGTTAATATTTTAATTAATATGGCTGAAAAAAAGTGGAAATCTATGATGTTTAACATGATAAAAGTTTTTTAAAAAATCCCGCTGTCGCAATTTAGTTGACTAAGCCACGGTGCTTAGTCGACTAAATCGCAGGGAAAATCAAAAAAATCAACGCCCCACGTTTTAGTCGACTAAACAGAGGCAGATTGAGAAATAGTTTAGAAACAATAGTATTTTGGTAATTAGTTATTTAATAAGGGGTAATTTAGAAAAAAAAACCCTTAAAACTATTCAAATTACCATTTCAGATGCAAAAAAGCCACTCAAACAAACATATACACTCATTACACATCTAAGTATGTATTAAAACTCGATTTTTTTAAAATATATTTCTTATTAATGTTACAACTATTTCATTTCTAAAACCTAACATATATAATTAAATTTATAAGTGTTGTTTGATTGTAACATGCTATATTTACTCACCTGTGATGAATAAAAACATTTTAAAATCAAGTTTTTCTCATATAATATTTTTAAAAAAAGAATCTTCAAGAGTGAAAACAACGGAAGTGTAAAAATTACTGGTTTTTACTTTGGGTTAAGGTGCAAAAATACACATGTGTTTTTTTTCGAGGAGCGCCTAGTAGCAAATGCCTTTTTTTGGTGCAAAAGTGCATACGTGGTTACAAATTAGGTGCAAAAATACCGTTTGACCGTTAAGTTTGACTTTGACCGATGACGTGACATTTCAAAGGTGCAAAAATACACATGTGATTTGTCAAGAAGAGCGCTAAACAACAATTTTTTTTTTAATTTAATAATTTTATTTCAAAATCCTAAAATAATTTTTCAAGATTATAAATTATTTTTTCAGTATCAGTCAGTATCCTTTTAGTACCGGTTAATACTTGAAATATTTTTTCAAGATCCTAAAATAATTTTTCAAGATTATGAAGTATTTTTTCTGTACCAGTCAGTATCCTGAAAGTACTTTTTAGTACCAGTCAGTACCCTGAAATATTTTTTTCAGTATCAGTCAGAATCCTTTTAGTACCGGTCAATACTTGAAATATTTTTTCAAGATCCTAAAATATTTTTTCAAGATTTTGAAGTATTTTTTTTGTACTAGTCAATATCCTGAAAGTACTTTTTAGTACCAGTCAGTACCCTGAAATATTTTTTTTTCAGTATCAATCAATATCCTTTTAGTACCGGTCAATACTTGAAATAATTTTTCAAGATCCTAAAATAATTTTTCAAGATTTTGAAGTATTTTTTCTGTAGCAATCAGTATCCTGAAAGTACTTTTTAGTACCAGTCATTACCCTGAAATATTTTTTTCAGTATCAGTCAACATCCTTTTAGTACCAGTCAATACTTGAAATATTTTTTCAAGATCCTAAAATAATTTTTCATGATTATGAAGTATTTTTTCTGTACCAGTCAGTATCCTAAAAGTACTTTTTAGTACTAGTCAGTACTCTGAAATAATTTTTTTTTTCGGATACTGACTAGTACAGAAAAAATACTTCATAATCTTGAAAAATTATTTTAGGATCTTGAAAAAATATTTCAAGTATTGAACGGTACTAAAAGGATACTGACTGATACAGAAAAAATACTTCATAATCCTGAAAAATTATTTTAGGATCTTGAAAAAATAGTTCAAGTATTTACCGGTACTAAAAGGATACTGAAAAAATATTTTAGAGTACTGACTGGTACTAAAAAGTACTTTCAGGATACTGATTGGTACAGAAAAAATACTTCAAAGTATCTTTTTAGTACCAGTTACTACCCTGAAATATTTTTTTCAGATCTAAAAATAATGTTTCAAGATTATGAAGTATTTTTTCAGTACAGGTTAGTATTCTAAATATATTTTTAGCACCCAGTAGTAATTAAAATAAAATTATTAAATTAAAAAAAAATTTGTTGTTGGGCGCTTGATAAATCACATATGTATTTTTACATTTTTGAAATGCCACGTCATCGGTCAAAGTCAAACTTAACGGTCAAACAGTATTTTTGCACCTAATTTGTAACCACGTGTGCACTTTTACACAAAAAAAAAAAATTTGCTACTGGGCGCTTCTCGAAGAAAAGCACATGTGTATTTTTACACCTTAACCTTTTTACTTTTAGTTTTTTTTTAAAAAAAAAAATTGTAGTAAAGGATAACGGGGAAGAACTAGGAAACAGAGGAGGAGGTGGGCCCTTCACGGCGCAATTAGCATTTCCTTGCTCACCACGGAATTCTGTTGGCGGGGTCATGCACAGTGCGACACTCGGCACTAAATGATCGGCTGAACACCTCACTCACCCTATTTCGGATTGACCTTCCCATTCTACCCCTGTATTTCTGACTCATCTCTGTGGCCCGCTGCTTCAGCCTCCCGAACAACACGACACGTCAGCAATATGGATCCAAATGGGACTGGCAATGTCGTTATTTCGTAGGACGAATGAGGTTCAAATCGGAATATTCTACGCGGTGTCCACGACGAATATAAACGCGGTTTCCCTCACACGTTAGATTGTATTGGGATTTGGACACTACACTGCACCCACCACTCTCTCTCTCTCCCCCTCTGCTGACTTTCCCAGCAAGCTCCTCTCTCTCGTTCGCTTGTCTCGTCTCATGCTTCAAAAAGAGAGAAGGGGCCATTACGCCATAAAATCTAAATCTTCCGAATCTCTGGTTCTCAAATCTGGGTTCTGTGTATTTCTTTACAGTTATTAATTCAGAGCTTCTTCGAACACTCTTTTCTCCCTTTATCTCCTTGTTGGGACTCAAACCTGTGTCGTGATACTCTATGGGTGCGGCCGTCGAGTGTTGTCCGCCGCGCGCTGATGAGATGGCGGTTTTGCCGCTGAATTCGCTCCCTCTAGGCTTTAGGTTTCGTCCTACGGATGAGGAGCTGGTCGATTACTATTTGCGACAGAAGATCAACGGAAATGGGGGTGACGTATGGGTTATTCGAGAAATTGATGTTTGCAAATGGGAGCCTTGGGATTTGCCGGGTGAGTTCATTTATCCGCGATCCGGTTCTGCTTCTTTCTAGGCTTGGTAGTGTTTTGCTGAATTCTATTTATTTATTTTTTTTATTTGGGCTTGTCATAAGAATCAGGAAAGTTTTTTACTCTCTGTTTACCTAATTTTTCGACAACTTACTTTTTAATTGTCGAGCAAAGCATGCTGGCTGGTTTTTCGATTCTTAAGTCATGTTGGTAGATTGAATCTGTAATGCTTGGTAAAATGTGAATCTGATCTATCTATAAGAACTACCCAACAAATTAGCGACATGTCTCAACGGTGACCAAGTTCTTCGATTAACTCTTTGCCTGCCCTTTCGGTTTGTTCTAGATTTATCGGTTGTACGGAACAGGGATCCAGAGTGGTTCTTCTTCTGTCCGCAGGATCGCAAATATCCAAATGGGCATCGATTGAACCGAGCAACGGCTCATGGGTACTGGAAGGCAACGGGCAAAGATCGCAAAATTAAGTCTGGTTCAATCGTGATTGGAATGAAGAAGACTTTAGTCTTCTATACTGGTCGTGCACCCAGAGGGAAGAGGACCAATTGGGTTATGCATGAGTACCGTCCTACACTAAAGGAACTCGATGGTACCAATCCTGGACAGGTTGGATCTCCTCTCCTATTGATTTTACATAGCATTTTTTAATCATGCATTTGTGGCATTGAAGTATTGAAACTTGTTAAAATTTCCCCCTTTTATGATTTAAGTTCACCCCTCTTTCTGATTGGTTTGTGAAATATTTTCACTATCTCAATTGTACAAGTCGGATATGATTCAGTTTGGTCAGTAATTCAGCTGCAAAGTTACCTTTTGTGTTTATTTCGTTGGGGATTTGTTTCCTCTTTTTTTTTTTGGCATTCTTGTTCCAAGGTCATATGTTCTGAAGCTCTTGTTGGCTGAGTTTTGCGCAATCTCCATGAACATGGCATCTGATGCGTCCTGGAAATACTTCTCCTTACAGTGCTTGTTTGGCTATCCTTCAGAAAATAGCTTTTTTTAACAAGACAAAACTCCTCTCACATATTTACCACTTAAAATAATGCTATACCCCCATAGTGATTTGGATTTTGATTGTTCTTCATGATTTTTTAGTTTCATTTTTCTGGGAAAAGGATGTCTATAACTCTCTATATTGTATCCTTCGGAAAATACCTTTTTTTGACAAGACAAAACGCCACTCACATTTTTACCACTTAAAATAATGCTATACCCCCATAGTGATTTGGATTCTTACTGTTCTTCATGATTTTTTAGCTTCATTTTTCTGGGAAAAAGATGTCTGTAACTCTCTGTATTGTATCCTTTATTTTTTGTCAATAATCACCCTTTAAATAATCTTTACGTGTTATTGCTTACAAGTTGACATAGTTAGTTACTGCCATCCTATTAGTGTTTATTGATGTATTGCTGATCTTTTTGTTTGTTCAATGTGAATTGCACTAGAGTGCATATGTCCTTTGTCGTTTATTTAAGAAGCAAGATGAGACTCTTGAAGGTCCAAAATGTGAGGGAAATGACCGGACTGAGTCAACTCCAACTACTGCTAATTACTCTCCAGAAGAAATACAATCAGATGTTGTTCCGATGGCAGCTTCTTCGTCCTTAGTTACTGAAGATGATAAGAACAGAGCAGTTCCATTCTCTACCTCAGAGAATTCTGAGGAAGCCACATCCAACATTATAACACCGGTTGATTGTAACAGCGAAGAATGTGATACTTGTGATCTACAAAATAAGATTGTTATTCCAACAACTACAGAGGTGAGATGGGTTGAGGTTCAGTCTGTTATTTCTTCTCTTCTTTTTTAATGGCTTTTATGTCCTCATTTTGACTATTTGGAAAATGGAATTGTTGATTTTGCTCCTATATCCTATGCTCTCCATTTCAGGAAGATGAGCTTTTGAACCTTGACATATTTTATGATCCAACAACTGAACCATTGGATGACAAACTCTTCTCCCCTGTACACCAGCATATGCCACCAGAATTTTGTTTTCCTTCAAGCAATGAAGCGGATAATTGTGGTATGCAACTTCAGTACGGTACAAATGAGATTGATATGACTGAGTTTCTAAACTCAGTTGTCAAGTGGGATGAGTTGTCGTATGATTCCAGCTGTCAAATGCCCACTTCCACCTTGGTTGATGCTAAGGATAATGGATCAGGCAGTGATTCAGATGTGGAAATGCCAAATATACTGGTTAGTAGCATCTTTTTTTATTTTGGATGAACTAGTTAGTAGCATCTGGCATGCTGTATATTTTTATTTGGTTAAATTTTGAGATGCATTATGGTATAACTTGCAAATATTTATTGACTTTATCATTGAAAGACAGTTATAAGAATCTCTTGGTTGATCTCAATTATATTATAGGTCATGAAGAGGGAAAGCCATTGTTTTAGCTCTGATTCATGTACAAGGAAAAAGGCTAACTTGGTTGATCTCATTTTAAGAAATCACAATATATCTGGCTTTTGGATGAACTAATTAGTAGCATCTGTAATGCTGAATATTTTTATTTGGTTATTCAAGGTCATGTCACCTTTTTTTGTTTTTTTAATTTTGTAACCTCAAGTGGTTGGTCCTGTACTTTTTTCCTTTTAATTTCCCATCCCATCCATCCATAAAATTGATACACACCGTGTTGCATATTGTATTGTCTATGTGTGTGTACCTTGCATGGCGTTCTTGTGTCTCCCGTGTGATCTTTACAGTCTAGTTCTATGCTGCAGAGTCTGCAAGCATTACGTGCCATGAATCCTGGTGAGGCGATTGAGAAAACTTTGGGCTTCCACAGCACCGTCAACTCTGAACTTAGTGGTGATGAGAAGTGCCATATGGGATTATTACAAAACAATCTTCCAGGAGCTGATGCTGGTATGGGCCAAGTGCACAACGTGGACAATGGATCCAAAAATTATGGTACTGGAATCAGGATAAGGTCTCGCCAAGCACGGAATGACATGCCTAACAAAAGCCTCAATAGCCAAGGTGACGCACCCAGGAGAATCCGTCTGTTACGGAAACCTCAAGTGCACCCTCTTAGCTGCAATGAGGTCGGTGAAGGTGGGAGCTGCATAACAGAGGACCGTGATTCAAAGCCTATCATTGGGGGGGTAAGAAATCTATCTACTTTAACTTAGGTTTCTCAGCTGAGATTGTATTTGCATGTGTTGTGAGATCTGTGTTCTTCTTCCACAGGAGACAAAAGCTTCAGAAGATAACGCTGATGATGTGGATGCTGTGGATTCCCAAGTTGTAGACGAACCCCAGAAGACATCTCCGGAGTCAACTGACATTACAAAGGTTCCTGAGGAACATACTGCAACTGCGGGGTCCTTCTTGAAGTCAATAGACATCAAAAGCCTGTGCACGAGGACCCGTTACGCATCAAAAGCGTCCATCAAACTCGCAGTTTGGTCATCTGTTGTACTTTTTGTCATTGTATTGGTCCCAGTAGTAGTATTAGCTAAGGTATGGAGCCATTCTAGAAGTTGAACTGCTAGGGGATCGTTCATTTGCGCGTAATTATGCCCTCATTGCCTTTTTATTTTGGAGGGTAGGGTTACTTGGAGAGCATGTAGGGTTTTGTGAATATGCTGTACTCGATACATGAGATGCTCACCTAGCTATCTAGTATCTATGTTTATGTATAATAATTACTCACTCTCTCTTGGTTAAGTTTTCTTTTCTTTTACTATTTTTGTAAAAGAGAGGCATCTATATTCCAGTAGAATCTAAAAGGGGATATTTTAGATAAGCCTGATGAAGCTCATTTACAATATTGGCAACTTATGATCATGCCACATTAAATGATGCTAATTTGGGAAGCAAAGAAAGCGTTTTGTAGGTATTTTGAATGTTCTTGAGCAAAAAAAAGTATTTTGAATGTTGGAAACATACTTTTGAAAAGTTAAAACGGGGACGAGATAGTTTTGAACAATTCTCATGTTAAACAAGTTATGTGCCAAGTCCGAGCTTCCAAGTTGTGCTCGAGTTCAATTTCCCACCTAACAAAAGGTAGCAGTATCACGTATTACCTTTCAGTACTCAGTCCTCAACCCTGAAAATATTGGTGGCGGATGGAGGCAGCCAAAAAGAAAACATTTTTGTCAGGGAAAATATATATTATCCAAATAAAATTAATTTTGCAGCATAGTAATCGAATAAATTATGTTTCTAACCTTAACTATCGTTCGTCCCAGAGAAAAAAGATGCTATGGAATGAACGAACCCAAAGATTTTCTGATGACATTGAAAGAGGTTCTTCACCAATGAAATATGCCGCGATGCCAAAGGACGAAGATGCGATATCATATCAATGTACCTAACATTCAGGTAACGACTCAGATTTACCGGCACATGTGGAACGACGTTGTTCCGGCTGAGCAGAGCGGAGATTCTGGAGGAGGGCAACGCGGCAGGAAGAGCCCGCGCATACGCTTACACGGTGGGCCACCCCTTGCTAATGATATACTCGCTGCTAACGGTAGTTGGTATACGTTTATTTTAGCCCTGGGTCACCCGCTTCAGTACTCCCAATCCTATAGTGTCTCTCCGTCTCCGTTCCACTCTTCTCGTCGTTCCAGCCTCAATTCCCGATGGATACATCTTTGTTTGCTCACATTCATCTCCTTCTTCTGTTACTCTCGCTCACTCTATTTTGCGCTGTGTTAAGCTCCAGCAATCTTATTGATGATACCTATGCGAAAGAGATACTGAGCGCAGCCCAGCAGGACAAAGATTGGTTAATATCAGTGAGAAGGCGAATCCATGAGTACCCAGAACTCGCTTTCCAAGAACACAACACCAGTGCTCTCATCCGCAGGGAACTCGACAAACTTGGTATCCCTTACACATACCCGCTTGCCAGAACCGGCATTGTCGCGGAAATTGGTTCTGGCTCTCGCCCCGTCGTCGCTATTCGTGCTGACATGGATGCCCTTCCTTTGCAGGTAACTTCGGTTTTCTTTCTGTGTCGATTCTTTTAAGAATAGCTGTAAAATATGTCTTTGAATTTGGTGATATGTGATCAGGAGCTGGTCGAGTGGAACCACAAAAGCAAAATTGACGGCAGGATGCACGCGTGCGGGCACGATGCTCACACGACCATGCTACTTGGTGCTGCGAAATTGCTTCATCAACGGAAACATAGACTTCAGGTGCTTATCGAACCATCAATCCGCTGTTGACCTGGTTTACTTTTCAATTTCAGCACTTTTGTTTGATTCAATCACACTTGTTTCCGTCCTTAATGCCCAAATTTAATGGTTAAACGGAAAATCTCCCCCCCCCCCCCCCCCCCCCCCCCGCCCCCGCCCCCGGGGGGGGGAGGGGGATAATATACGTGGATGTTAAAATTAGATTCTAATTTCGAAATTTACCAGTTCAGTGTATTTGGTCCATTGGTTCATAAAATCCAAAAGTCAACTCCAGAAGCACATATACATAAACATGTTTGCCGTCATAAAGGTTGGTGTGATTCCAAGTGAATACGTGTTGACTCATTTAAGTAAATTTAGGGTGTGTGTGTGTGTGTCTCTGGTGCCTTTTAAGCACAGGAGATAATTGCTTGCTTTTAGACCACAAGAAGATAGTTTAATGATTAAGATAGCAGCTCTGCCTGTAAACACGGTCTTTCTCGTGGTATTGAAGCATAGGCCAACAGAGATTAAAGCAAATGCTCACTTGCTCAGTTCATTTTTTGTGTGTTTAAGGTTCTGAATCACACGAGATTTCTCAAAATCTGTTATCTGATGATTTTCCTCCTTTTCTTGTGGCATTGAAGGGAACTGTACGACTTCTCTTCCAACCTGCTGAGGAGGGAACTGCTGGTGCCCCTCAAATGATTAAAGATGGAGCTCTTAAAGATGCAGAAGCAATTTTCGCTGTGCATGTTGATTTTGAAACGCCTACAGGAGCCATAGCATCTATATCCGGGCCTTTCTTAGCTGCTGGATGTATCTTTGCAGCGAAAATGATAGGGCAAGGTGGGCATGCTGCACAACCCCACAAACATGTGGACCCAGTGCTGGCTACATCGTTTGCAATATTGGCATTGCAACAACTTGTCTCAAGGGAATCTGATCCTCTTCATAGTCAAGTATTTCCTATTCTCAATCCAATATTGTGATATTTCAGTTTCCATCTATTTGCTGGAAATCAGATGTAATGCTTGCAACATTTAATTGCCACAGGTACTATCAATTACTTATGTCAAAACCAATATTGCGTTAAATTTGATTCCATCATATGTTGAATTTGGTGGTTCACTAAGGAGTCAGACAACTGAAGGCATGTACCACTTGAGGCAGCGAATAAAGGAGGTATACTCAATAAACTCTAGACATAAATATTACCTTCAACGAGAAACCTTAGTGACTTAACTATCCTTGATGGTCTAGACTCTGGGTAATTCTAGCTGATTTATTGTTTGTATAAAATCTCTGCCTTCTTAAAAGTCAATTATGGCTTGGCCATTTAAGCACTTTCTTTTAACCTTGTGAAGTTGAAACTTTTTCGTTATATACGAGGAAAGAATATTTTATTGTTGTTGGGAAAAAATACTTGGAGAGGAAAAAAAACTGAACAGTTTGAAGCCACTTCACAGAGGGGTTAATCACTATGAATGAAACCTTTCTTTGGGCCATGAATGAGTCTGGTTGGTATGTTTCAATTGTGACCAAAAAAAAAAATTCTCTACTTGTGAAGATCATTTAAATTAGTTATTGTGCATCTCTAATTGCTCTTGAATTGTACTTCTCTGTTGTATTTATTATGTTGTTAAAAGAAGTAACAACGAAGTGAATGATTTGGTTTCATTAAATTGATTTAGCTTATTCAACGATGGGGTGGTTGCAGGTTATTGAAACCCAGGCAGCTGTGCACAGATGCAGTGCACATGTAGATATGAAAGAAGAAACCGTTACCCCATATCCTGCTGTTGTCAATGACAATAGGTTACACCTACATGTGAATAGGGTTGGTCAACTTTTGTTTGCTCCTGAAAATGTGAGGGAGGCCAAGAGGGTGATGGCAGGAGAAGACTTTGCATACTATCAACAAGTGATTCCCGGAGCGATGTTTCACATTGGGATTAGAAATGAGGAAGTGGGATCAGTTCACTCTCCACACTCTCCTTTCTTCTTTCTTGATGAGGAAGTCCTTCCAATAGGGGCTGCACTTCACACAGCGATCGCTGAGTTATACTTAGAGGATAACCAACATTCAACTGTGCAGTAAGATTTGTCTTATTTTTGGTGCTTCATGTGCTGATAAACTGTTAGATACAGCTCTTTCGCCTTGGACGAGGTGAAATAGACAGAGGAGGAAGGGGATATTCATTCCACAGAAAGGCCGAAAGGTCATGTACAGAGTATAAATCCTTGTGAAAGCTATCTTGTTTGTCGGAGTGTTGTCAAAGCATCCAATGGACGGAGTGAATCCTCTCCAATTACTGTGTATCGTACAATAATTGGCAGGACTCACATCCTATATAGCAATGGGAAATGATGTTAACCTATTTTGTAAGAATTAATACTCATTATCATTAATAATGACAATTTTTTTTTTTTTCCTTATCATATCAGTATTATATCCTTAGCTTCCCATTCCACTTTTTCATGACATTGGCACAACACAAAGGTGGCCAACTCTGAATATCGATCCGATGAAACTTTGATCTTTCAATAATGAATTCATGGTCCCTGAAATTCTTTGAAAATACAGTTCATAACAAAATATTGCTAAATTATTTCGAATTTTCTTCAATGCTTTAGGTGGTTGAGTCTGACATACAATCGTATAGAAAATAAAGATCCGTGCCACAAAAGCAATTCAAAGTTTCCTGCGTGATAACTTATAGCCGGAATAAAAAACATCATAACCAGAGGCAGCGAACCAGCAGAGATTATGGATGAACAGTGGGACCAATGAATCTCTCTTTATTTCATGCTACGCATGGAGGACACACCGACGGTCATGAAACAAGAATATTGCATCCTAATGGCTACAAATCAAATCAACGATGCCCATTATCACGCAAGGAAAACAATAAATTGCATCCTACTTTTTTTTTTTTAATAAAGGAAAAAGTTCTTTAATCATCATATGTTTGCCTTTTCAACCGAAAATAACAGACCAGTGGACAGGTGGAAATCTCCCGCTGTTGTAGTAGTTGCTCAAGAAAGTGAACAATCACACCGTTCAACAGATGAAAGGAAGCCAACTGTTACAATTATAGTACTACATCCGGTCATAAATATAATTGCTATTAATTAATTTTTGAGATGCATTATGGTAATACTATGCAAATATTTATTGACTTTATCATTAAAAGAAAGTAACCAAAATCTCTTGAAGGGACAGGTGAGAAAAAGAAGTGGGTGTGGTGTGGGTGGTTGAATTAATATGATTGCTTTTACAAATGAAGCTTAAAAGATATGGAAATCCTTATTAACCGGCCAAACTAACAAAGAAAGGCCACACCATGATTAGAATCTCTTAATCAGCCTTCCTTTCAATGTTTTAGGCAATTCCACAGCCCAAATGACCAAAATCTCCTATTTGGAAGGGGAAATTAATTAATCTTTGGAATTTTGTGGTTGAGATCTCTCATGAACCACAATATTAATCAATCAAATAGGGAATAAAGGGGCTCTATGATGAGTCACGTCCACATGTTCCCACATGAACATCGTAAGCTCAAGTTCTTCTTTCTGCATTGTTCCAAAAATCGCAGAGCCATCAAGTCAAAAAAGTTTTCCTCATGAGCTGTAAATTGGAGTTTCAAGTTTCCATCATAACTCATAGAATGCCTGTGTTAGCTTGACATTATGACTGAAGGAGAAATTTAACAACACATAGAATGCCAAAGTTTAATTCGGTTAGGTGATATGATAGCCTTTGTGTGTTTTATCTGAGTTTGTCCCCATTACATTTTCGTTTTTAGGATTTAGTCACTATATCCAATAAATAGGAAATTGATCCCTCTGGACAACTTAGACTGAAATAGCAAGATGATTTTCATAAGCGAGAGAAAGACAGTTAGAGAGAATAAAGAGGGGCAATTAAGAGGCCACGTGGATGTCAACTTTTGAGAATCAGTTTTCAGTCTCGAAAACCGAAGTGATTTCTCTGATCCTCACGTTTTATCCATCCCAGGTCATGAAAAGGGAAAGCCATTGCTTTAGCCCTGGTTCGTGAACAGGGAAAAAGGCTAACTTGGTTGATCTCATTTTAAGAAATCACAATATATCAGTGGCCAAAATCACTGACACCTGGTTTATTTAATTGGAAACCTTCTCTTTCATGAGCATACCTCATTTTAAGATCTAACCCACGCTTAGTCTCGTCTTCAAGCAATCAAACTCCTCAATGTTTTCAGTAATGATATGTTTGACTCACTCTATTAGACCCACTCTTTTCATAACAGAACAAACTGTGAAAGAGAAATGATTCTTCGGAGATAAAAAAGTTTGCCAGTAGTTTTGTTTAACAGTGTTAAATTAATTTCAGAATACGTGGCCACGCCTGAGGCCTACACGTAGGTAGCTGTCCTGTCCAGGTTGTCTCAAATGAGATCCTACACTTACACATAAGACATGCCATGCATATCTGACAAAGTGACACTTCACCACCTTGTTATGCAAATGAATGTAGTCGATTGGTGATGGAAGTATTATCATTATCAAAGGTTGGCTTTTTCCCTTACCATGGCATAAAGTCTCTTCTGCCTATAAATTGGCTGACCCTCTCTCTCACTTGAGCATTGAGAAACGAAAAGAATTCCCAAAAACAAATATTAAAACCCAAGAGGTTCCTTATAAAGTTAGTGCCTCTGCATGTGCTCAGGAATCACTCTGATTAGCTTTATATACTAATCAGTAATCGCCCACCGGCCATCTATAACTATTCTACTCCCACTTCCTTCCTTATAGTATCTCTCTGCCTCTCCAAATCCTTTTTGTGTTAACCAAAAACACTTACAATGGGTGAAGAAGCTAAACAGGTACGTTTTCATTCTTCTCACTGAAAAACTGGGTTCTCTTTGGCTAACTATATATCCACATTAGCTTCTGCCTTTAGAACTTATGTATTTTTTATGTGTTCTTTTTTGGTGGATAGGAAAAACCTAAGGCAGAGGACAAGAAAGAAGAGAAAACAGAGGAAAAACCAGGGGCAGAGAAGAAAGAAGAGGAAAAGCCACCGGAGGAGGAGAAAGAAAAGAAAGCAGAAGAAAAACCAGCAGAGGAGAAGAAGGAAGAGCCAAAACCACCATCACCATGCGTGATTTCTGTTGACTTACATTGTGTGGGATGTGCCAAGAAAATTGAGAGATGTATTATGAAAATGCGAGGTTCAGAACTGTCTCTTGTTTTCATTTTTGGTTCCTTGTGTGCATTTGCAGCCATTGTTAATTGTTGTTGATCTTGTTCAACAGGAGTTGAAGGGGTGGTCATTGATATGGCTAAAAATGAAATAACCATAAAAGGGATAGTGGAACCACAAGCAATCTGCGATAAGATTACCAAGAGAACAAGGAGAAGAGCCAAAGTCATTTCTCCATCGCCCGCAGCAGAAGGAGAACCTATCCCAGAAGTTGTTACTTCTCAGGTATCTATCTCAAGAAGTCATTCTTCAGATCAAAAAGTTCATTAATATTTAGACATTTAATCAATAATAATTGATAATAATTCGTCGCTCTTCAGGTTAGTGGACCAGTAACTGTGGAACTTAATGTGAACATGCACTGTGAGGCGTGTGCCGAGCAACTCAAGAAGAAAATTCTCAAAATGAGAGGTACCATTCTATATCTTTATTTCAATCTCTTGCTGAGTCCTTGGTTAGTTGTAGGGGTGAATAATAATAAAGTGTTAGAAAATGTAGAGGCTAATGGTGCCAATGCATTGGTATGGTATGGCAAGTGTCAGTTTTTGTGACTGTGACTGATCAATTTGACGAAATCATTGAAAAAGCAGTAAAAGAAAAGAATCTCATAAAGGACAAATCATCACTAATCAATTTAGTCATGTCCATCTTTTTTTAACCCTTTGCCCACCCAGATCGCCAAATCAGCATCAGACGTATCCTGTAATAATTCAAATTGGTCGGTCATGATTTGATTTGGTTTTTTGTTCCGTGTCCTACGCCCAATTTCACCTCCAAAAATTAAGAAGAAAAGGGTGGGGCCTGGGGGTTATTCTACATAGATGTTTCATGTATAATAATTTGGTTGGCTTGAGCTAAAATGAAGCAGACAAAGTATTTCTAATGAATGTGAACGTGTGTGTTACGTTGATGAATGAAGGAGTACAAACTGCAGAGACAGAACTGAGCACAGGGAAGGTTACTGTGACAGGAACAATGGATGCAAACAAGCTAGTGGACTATGTGTACAGACGCACCAAAAAGCAAGCGAAGATAGTTCCACAACCAGAGCCTGAACCAGAGAAGAAGGAAGAACCTAAAGAAGCGGAGAAAGCAGCAGAGAAGGCAAAAGCTGAAGAGAAGAAGGAAGAGAACAAAGAGAAGAAAGAGGAAGAGAAACCTGCAGCAGAGAAGCCCAAGAAGGAAGAAGAAGGTAACAAAGAAGTAGGTGAAGATAAGAGTGAGAATAAAGAAGAAAAAAGAGCTGAAGAAAGCAAGGAAGAGGCCAAGAAAGAAGGAGGAGATCAGAATAATAATAATAATGGGATGGTGGTGATTGATGATGAAGGAATAAAGAGGATGATGTATTATTATCAGCAGCCACTGTATATGATTGAACGAATCCCTCCTCCTCAGCTCTTCAGCGATGAAAACCCCAATGCATGCTGCATTTCATAAAACTCCAGAATAGTTTGTAACTATAAGCTTAGATGGGGAATGGTCTTAAATGGAATATAATCATGTTTTCAATAAGTATATAATATATCGTTTCACTCTTTTTACGCATGAATGATACATTATCACAATAATCCTGAGAATCTTGGTATTGTTGGTCAATTAACTATATATGAATGGATGATCAAATGCATATGATTATGTGAATAAGCCTATATTATTAATAGTAATTATGTTGGATACTCCTTGCGATATGTTTTGATGAAATCTCTTGGTCCACAACTTCTTTCATATGCAGCTTCAGACTGAGGACGTACTCAGCAAAGGGTCAACACTAGCTAGCAAGGAAATTTGTGTCCACTAATGAGTGCAGCATGCATGCACACACGTAGAGAGCATTTATTTAAAGTCACACGCACAGACATATTACTATTTGATTATTTATTATGAGACACTTGGATTCTTCAGTGTAGGTGATGTGGATTATATTATATTATATGCTATGATGAATGAATCCACGATTTCAAATACCACAGTTGAAATTTATAATCACGAGTATTGTTTTTCTTGCATAGAATATGTATACTTGATGTGAGAAAGGAGGAGATAGAGGAAAAGGAAGGAGATTATTGTAAGTAAGGCAGAGTAATGAAGCATGATAGATATGGATGGCACGTGAGGAA
Organism: Acacia crassicarpa; assembly: GCA_034222035.1. NCBI lineage: Eukaryota > Viridiplantae > Streptophyta > Magnoliopsida > Fabales > Fabaceae > Acacia > Acacia crassicarpa. Next base: position 1,781,326 of record JAWXYG010000004.1, read on the forward strand.
GGAAGAGGATAATGAGTGAATTGAAGATTGGGGATCGTACTTCATTTGTGTTTCACTTGGACACGAAAAAAGAAATGTACGCGAGAGATTCCTTCATATCACATGGAGGATGAAGGTCCCACTGCACATCTGAGCCCTGTGTCTCCATCTTCTGAATCCCACCTCATGAATATTCATTCACTGGGACCCATCCTCTTACGTGGCAATGGTCGGCCATGCCTCAGTGACTGGGCCCTCACAAGGGTCTCTCCACGACTCCACCCTAATCCATCTCCACCCGTCTCATAAATTGCACATCAGCACACTAGTCAATAATTGCAGAGAAGAAAAGAGCGACTTGTTTCATACCAAAAAAAAAAAAAAAAAGAAAGAAAGAAAGAAAGAAAAGAGCGACTTGAGTTGATGTAGAAACAGACCAAAATCACCCATCCATCTCAGGAAATAATGAAACTTCTATTATTAGGATAAGAACACAATAGGAGGGTTGAGATTTATCGCAAACCTGTTATTGACTGTTGAGATAGTTAAAGGGAAGCTTCAGCTTTAATTTCTTTTTTTAATGCTGCTTGATGTACGTGGAAATGTTTATATATTTTTACGACTGCCGGCACGAACAGAGAATAATTCAACAGTAACCGAAATGCTATGTATCACAGTTAGATCTAAAGGGCACATGACTACAAAGATGATTTCATGCACCAGACTGCAGTACAGTAATAAAGTTCCATGTATCTCGAGAAGACCCCACTTTCACTGAAAACTAGAACGTCAGAAAGTCACAGTCCTGCACTCTCATAAAACAATTTGTTTTCCTTTCACAAAGAGCTTCAACCCACAAGGATTTAAACAGAAAAAAGAAAGAACAGTTCTCTAAAAAATTCACAGGTCAGAATCAAGTTATACAAAACCGGGGTAGGTATAGCTGTACTTTAACTAGATACTACTATATTATAAACATGAGAACAATCTAACGTAATGCTTTGTTTGATAAAGTTGTTTGTGTTTACGTTTGAAACATAGGGTGTTTCGTTTCATTTGTTGTCTTGGTGGATTCCACCATGAAGCAGAGAAAAGGTCACATGCATGTGTATGGCGTTAGCATCGATGATTAGAGTGTAAAATGTCCTTTCTGCATAATAAAAACTTTGGAGAACACCGTCTCACTGGAAAGCAAGATGATCGTGTTCTTCTGCAATATATAATGCTACGGTTAATTATATATGCAAGTGTTAATATAATCAAAATGCTCAAGTTCCAAACACACTTTATATTCAGCTGTCTTCTTTGATAAGGAAAACAAGCCACATGGGAGCCAAACTCCAAAACTATCCCATTCCCAATGAAAAGTATAATGCATTGTATCTGCTTTTGGCCAACCAACAGAGACTTGCTGACACAGCTCTCCACTCATCCATGTCACCCACCCATATGCCCTTCGGGGGAAAAAAAGGAATAGATAGCGCAAGCACTCAAGTTTCCTTAATCAAAGGCAGTTTCTTTTGAGGGGTAATTATATTATTATTCCCTGTAATCTCTACCTATAGGTGCTTTGGATGGGAAAGCATGAAGAAAACGATGAATAAAAATATAAAGGAATAAAGGATAGAAAAAGAGACTGACGAGTGAGCTAGCTCGGCTTCTTTTTACAAGAATCTAATGGATTATGAGCATAAGATGATCCGTGTCCTGACTTGGGAACTATGACTTATATATATACGAAGGATGATCTTCATCCATAAGAACAAACGACTGAAAACGTTAATTGGGTATCATTAGTAACTGTATGGTGCGAGTTAGAGAGATTAAGAATGGCGAACATGCAAATTGTGCCAGCTTACAGGAATAATGTTGTGGAGGCACAGTACGTTGAAATGATGGTTCCTCTCTATTCTTATGGGTGCGAGAAGAAAGTAAAGAAGGCCTTATCCAGTCTCAAAGGTAAGTAACAAAACGATCTCAGTGAGTGTGAGTTTTCTGAATCTGGCTAATTTTCCATCATCATGCTCATAGGTTTCTCTCTGGTTCTGGTTAATGTATTATGATCAATACATACATGGTCGGGGTTAATGATACGTATGTCTAGGCTTGGATGGGCTTGCCAAGCTCACATGCTTATTATTTTGGGTTTATCGAAAGTTCGTTCGAAGCCCGTTTAATATTTGCGTGGGCTTGGTCTAAGGGACAATTTGTTTTAGAGAACCCTAAGACAACTAACCCCACTAGACCGGCACTACTAATAGTACAGTGGTATTAGGAGTAGTCTCCCCACCCTCATATACTGGGTTCGATCCCCCTATCCCTTATCGCCTATGTATCAAAAAAAACTAACCCCACTAGTTCGTTAAAGTATTTTTAGTGCCATTTAATACGCAGATTATTCCATCACAATAACTACAATAAAGAATCAATTAATCTTACGAATTCTGCCTTGCAAAGCCAAACGCAATTATCATCTGGGGCAGAATAATTCGCAGGTACTTGATACTTCTCAGGATTCTATCCCTTTCTGTTATATATGTTGCCGATATCATTGGGAAAAAACTTCCACTCTTGACCAGGGGCCGATTTGGGGGCTTAGATTTTTTTTCCCCCTTAACTTTTAAGTTTGAAATTGTGGTACCTTAACAAAATATAAGGAGATATAGTATATACAAGCTTAACAAACTAAGATTGTTTGATTATATTGTATTTCATCATTTGTATTTTAAAAATCTAGTCTTTGATTCTAAATATAAGATATATTTACCTAATTTAGATAGATTAAGGAAGTTGGTTGAGTAAGCTAATTTAACATGTATTTTCTAAAACACCTTAATCATCATCTTCCCTAACTTTTTTATTCACTATTTTTCTTGATTATTGTTAATGAATATAAAAACTATATCTTATATTTGGGATAAAAATAAACTCCCTAAATATGTTTCATAATTAATTTTCGGAGGGAGTAATTTCTTAGAATATACCTAGTCTATTCTTGGTGGATTAGGGCTGTCTAAGCCCAATACAAATGGGGTTACTATGTAATAAATTTCTTTCGATTTTTTGTATATTAGGTTTGTATTATATTTAAAGTTCTTTTATTTATGGTATACTACCTCCAATTTTAAATATAAGACATAATTTATAATATAAATAAGACAAGAGGAGAGTAATATTTTTTATTTTCGCCCGTTAAAATTCCTTACTCTACTGCTCTTAACATTTCTACACGGGCCATAAAATATAAATGCCGGTGTATCGATAACAAAATTTCATGTGATGATAGGAATTTACTCAGTAAACGTGGATTACAGTCAACAGAAGGTGACTGTATGGGGGATTTGCAATAAATATGATGTGCTGGCAACCATTAGAAGCAAGAGAAAAGAAGCTCGTTTTTGGAACCCAGAAGACAATGCTGCGTTAGAGGTCTCATCAGTACTGTCACCACCACCACCACCACCACCACCAACCCTTCCTCACAGGCACTTTAGATCATCTATAGCTTTAACTAAGGTTCGGTCTCTGAGTTTGAAAGCCTGGAAGAAGGTGTTCACAAGATCTTATTCTTTCTAGAGAAGAAAAGTGATCCATGGAAGCCAAGGAACATTAGTTCCTTGTGTCAGAATGAGTGTAAATCTGGGAATAACTGTGTTCCCTGTGCACCTTGTACATAATTTCTGTTTTGAGCAGATGGGCTAATCCATGATAATTACAAATTTACAATTCAACCCTGATTAAGCTTATCCGAATAAACAGTGTGTGACTATAAGATCTATGCATAGATTAATGTTTTAAATGAACTGTTGTAATAAGTAACATTATTACAACTTGCGGGGCAGTGATTGGAGGAATATTTTTCATAGCCAATTAGTTAGATCCTTTTATATATTCAGTTCTCTCTCACATGTTTTCAAATCTCTTAAATTCTTTTTAACTGGACCCTTTCATATATTCAATTATTGTGATAGTAGCTGCATGATATTGAAACTGAATAATTTGGTAACATACATTAAAGTTATTTCATTAGGTGAGTTAATGCTTATTCCATAAAACTATAAGGATGGAAATAAGGTTGTCAAACTCGTGAATTTAAACAATTTATTTGTGACTTTAAGATAAATTCAAATCTTAAACTAGTAAGAGTTTACTTTTACCATTAAATAGATATTAATAGTGTATAATTAAATAATTAAAATATAAAAACAACAACAACAAATTAATTTTTTAAATTCAAATAATTGAAATTAAATCTATTAACATTCATAATTTATTATATTTAATAAAGAAATTTCTATAAAATTTACATTTAAATTCGCCGAGCATGATCAAATATTTTGTAAGTTGGAAACGTAAAAGCAATAAACTTAGTATACAAACTCGTAAATTTAACCGAGTTTACAACGATCACGAGTTTAATAATGATTCAACTCACTTTCGTAAGCTAAAAACATAAAAAGCACTAAATTTAGATAGTCAACTTGCAAGTTTGACAATAATAGATATGAGGGTAGTTAATATATTTTCTTCAAATATTTTTTGGAAATTATTACAACCTTAAAGAATTTGATTGGGGTAGTCGAGGAATTTGCTTGGGAAGATTAATTTAATATAAAATGGTCAATTTTATCCGGGGCAACCCACGGCGAAGTAAATGCTTGTTTTGATTATATCTTACCGCATCATTGAAACATTTTATAAAATTAAAATTTAATATTTGTAAACCACAGATATTATCATTATCATTTTTTTGTTATCATCAATATCACCACCACTTTTTTACTGTTATTTTAAAATATGAAATGATAAAAATAAATAAAATTATGATCTAACGGTGAAAAAATGATAATGACATTAGTAGTAAAAAAAATAGTAATGACAATATCTTATTCCTATTTGTAGATAAACTGTAATACCAATTATTGTGTGTGTATTAAAATTTGCAGATTAAGTTTTTATATTTTTCTGTGACACAAATACATTATGCTTTAATTATTAGGGATAGGATACTATTATCATCATTTTTTGTCACTACCAATGTCACTGTCACTTTTTCACCGTTAGATCAGAATTGGTTGATCTCATATATTATGAGATTCTTATCTAACGGTGAAAAAGTAGTAGTGACAAAAAAGTAGTGATAATATTCTATCCCTAATTATTATCTATCATTTTTTTTCCCAGTCTATTTAGTAGCCTCGTTTTGCCTACCCTAACTAGGTGAGTGGTGATAATATCATATTCCTAATTATTACCACACTGGTCCTACTCCCTTCGGTTCTTATTATAAGGCACCAACTAACAAGTTTATTTGGTCTTTTTTATAAGGCACTTGCTTATTCCCAATGAGCATTAATTATTTGTTTCCATGTCTGCCCTTAATTAATGAGGGTAGTGGGTGAGAGTAACAATTAATATAATATTAGAATTTAGTGTAATTAGTAGGGGTAATATTGGAAGTTACTTAAATTGTAGGACAACTTTATTGACTTTAACTACTTTTATTGGTTTGTGAGAAAAGTTAGTTGGTGCCTTATAATAACGACCAGGTGGAGTATTTATAAGTTTCATTTTGACCCAATCACACATATCAAGGAGAGGTAGTTAGCTCAATAATTATGAGGTGAATTTTCAACTTTACCCTCATTTATGATTGGGTGCCTTTAACTTTTTCTTCTCTCTTTATTTTCATTGGTACAATTAATATAGACAAAATTGTCACACTCTCATTTATTTGGTCAAAAGGGACTTATAAATAAAACCAACAGTTTTTGGTCAAAAGGAACTTATAAATAGGACCAGAGTGGTATCTGTCAATTTTTTTTTTAAAGTCTAATTAGTAGCCTCGTTTTGCCTACCCTAATTATCGCCTACTAAGGTCCATTTGCATAGGCTTTTTTGAAAAAAAGTATTTTTTAATGCAAAAAATACTTTTAAAATTAATTTGTGTGTTTAGATGATATTTTTTTAAAAAAACAAAAATCACAAAAAAAAAAGTCAAAATGCTCTTTTTTTTTTAAAGCTTGAATTCGAAACTTAAAAAATAAGCACTTAAAAAAACACTCTTAGAGTAATATTCGCAAGCGGATATCAGGAGGATCGAAACTGTAAAACTGAATATCTTTTTCTTGTTGAAGATAAAAATAAACAGTTTCACATTTAAACTGATTCAACTAGTTCTTCCCTTGGAAGGCGGGGCTGGAGACGGCCGTCACGTAACTGTTCTCCTCCATGAGCTAGCCTTCTTCTGAATTCACGTTAATTTCCAGGATGATCTTCTGCTTGCAAATTTCTCCACCGTCTACATTCATTACTCTCTCATTCTGATTTTAGATTTCTTTCAAATTCAAATGCTGGCACGACATATTGTAGCTAGTGAGATGATTTGATTGGAGCCGTAAATTTTATTTCAATCGATCATCTCAGGATCATGCCCGCTATGGATGGAATTCGGTCTTGTAAGGCCTTGCCTTATTATATGCCGGCGCCGTATTATTTACCATCTTCCCCAAAGCCATCCGCTTTAGCGCCGGCATTTTCTGCCAACAGCGTTTCAATCCCGCCGTTTGTGAATTCAGCCGATTTTGAAGACTCGAATTACTCCCGTTACGGATATGGTTCCTTTTTGAAGCCGTTCGGAGAATCGTATACAGACCCTTTCTCCAAGCTTCTGTGTGGGTTTAGTCAAGGATACTCTGGCTTTCAGTCTATGGACCCTCTAAGCTCTCAATTGACTCGTGATACTTCTCCAGGTAATTTGGCTTCAATAAGAATGCGTTTGCTTATCGTAATGATTACTGCCGCGATAACATTTAGTTATGTGCTGTGATCTTGAACTAATGACAGCATTTTCTTTTCCCGATTTCCTCCCTTAGATTGGCTCTCTCTTGATAATCTCAATACGAAGCCACGCAAGATAGAGAATCCGTGTCAGAGTCCTAGACTGTGGAATCAGATTTTGGAGTTCAACATAAGTAACCAAGGTGCATTTACTTCTATATCTTCTGTTTAATTTATCAGTGCCTCTGTTTCTTTTCATTCATTCCTTCCTTTCTTTTTTTCTTTCTTTGTGTTTTCGAATAAAACAAAAGCTGCGGCGGTTTCTTTTTTTTTTTTTTTTTTCCCCTCTTTAATTTGTCCTTTTGCCAATCGCGGGTTTTTAATCACTAATCACTGCTGCGGCTGCTTTTAGCCGGTTTCAATTATATATATATATATGCATATATCATTATGAATTTGCAAGAGTAATGTTCAAAGATGCACCGCCAGGAACTTTTGAAGTTACTTCGATTTTAATCATCGCTATAATGAGCATATCTCTTTTAATTAGAAAATCTGTTAATATTCTTCCGTTTCTTTTATTCTCCCAAGACGGCCTCTTAACATGGCTCCAAACTAAAGGTAATGATGGAATTTTACGATCCTAGAAGTAAAGATAAATAAAATTACATTACTTGATGATTGTTTCAACTATTAATCTTTTCAAGACAAAACTAAGTTTAACCCCTGCAACAAAATTACAAACACCTAAGATATATTGAGCTGCCACTGTGGCTTAGCTATTGTTTTGATATGTACTGGTGTGAATGATGGGTGCATGCATGCAGGACATGTTGAAGGCCCAGATGGTGATGGTGCTTACTTTCTCTCTAAAATAAACGAGGCTTGGAAAAATATAGACGAATGCAATCCCGCCGTTTACCCACCCTGCTGCAATGGAGCTCCCGCAGCTCATTATCCTGTTTTTGGAGCTTACGAGCCTTTTCATCCTGAGCTTATCGATAAAATTGAGGAGTTTCTAATTGCTTCTTATCTTGAAGGGCCTAAAGATTTCCACGTTGAATTAGCAAAATATTCGGAAGAGTCTTGTGAGATTTCGACCAAAAATAAAGCGCAGAATGAAATTGGCAGTCAGGAGAAGGGTTTCACAGGTCTTGCTACAAAGTTTCCAGTATCAAACTCTGTGTCTCAAGAATGCAACTCATATGGTATAGTGAATGATGGACGTTCTGGTGGTGGGAAACAAGTAATAGAAGACAACCAATTTATGTCTTGGAACCAGAATTCATTATGCTGTTGCAGATATGTTGGTGTTAATGTGAGTGGATGTTTGGAATGCAGTTTGTCTCAGGAGGCAGCAAATGGTCTGTCTTCACCGCCTTTTATGGCAGGTGCACCTGAAAAAGCACCAGCTAGAGCACCGGCTCCAAAACTGGACATCCAATTGCTGGTTCAAGCAATACATTATATGTCGGAGTTGCTTCTTGATCAATGTTCGACTGATGAGATTGAACTGAATGAACAAGATTGCAATATGCTTGAAAATGTGATTGGTAAACTTCGGGCTTGTACTCTTATAAAGGATGGTGAACAGATTCCTGCACAAAAACGTCTTTTTCCTGAGTTAGGCACTGTAAATCTTGGTGGACAATCTCCTCAGCTTCAACAGGTATGATGTGATTTCTTAAATTCAATAATAATGCTCAGATAACTTGATATGAAAGAACAGGAAATGTCAACAGTGTCAACTATATACCATAGTACATAACACGAGTACTCCTTAAAATAAATAGGCTTGTTAACTTTTGTGATTTTGGTTCATATTGTATAATGTTATTTGCTTGTACTTATGCTGGATAGTCTTACACCTCAATGTCTGTATGTCTTCATGACGATGGTTTTCACAGAATTCGCGTGTTAAGGAGCCCCACATAAGCAAGGTAGGAGCAGAGCTCGCTAATGTTGAGCATTTGTATATATTATTTTGTGTTTTCTGTTATAAAGTACAAATAACAATAACAATTATTCTTCTTTGATAAACACCCTCATATATTTCATTGTGCTAGGCTATGAAGAGTGTTTTTAGCGAGTATTTCCGTGAGGAAGAGAAATCAGCATCGCATGCTATGCCATACGGTATTATGGTTGATGTGGAGGCTGATGAACTATGTTCCCTCATTTATGGAGCTCCCTTCAACCAAATGATGGAAGTGGAGAAATATTCATCCAAGCAAGGAGGTTATCTTATTTGGTTCCATTCGTTAAATATTCGAACAAACAAATTATCTACAGACTTAATTGGTTCTTATAAAGCTAACATCTATCTGCTTTAATTTCTCTTCCATAGAGAATGCTTTATTGAAGGGAGTACAATCAAAGACAGAGGCTGATTTTAAGTTGAGCCCGGATCAGAATTCTGCAGAAGAAGTAAACAGTTCTCATTCTGCTGAGCATACATCTGCCATGCATGCTGCTGCCAATTTACCCGAACCATGTGGCTTAGAGTTGTCTGCTACTCCAAACGAGCCGATTGCATCAGAAAACGAAGGGAAGGATACTCAAAGGGCAGATGATTATGCTGTTTTTGGCATCAACAAGGAGGCTGAACAGGACGAGGCAAATGAGGAGGATGTATCAAATTCTGGGGATTATCGTGGTAGTGACATGGCATTTGAAGGGACAGACGACAGTCTAAATGCTGAGGTGCAGGACAACTCCGACGCTGATGTAGAGGAGTATGATTTTGATTCTACTGAGACGCTGGAAAGCTCTGCCGACGCTGATGACGAGGAGTCTGATTTAGATTCTGAGGATAATGAAGAAATGCAACCTAGTTATGGCCCCTGGTTTGGCGTTGAGCATGTTTCATCAGATGATTCGTCATCAGATTGGGAAGTTGTTTGAAGGATTAATGAATGACTAGATGAATAATTCTCATGGGTTAGACATTTTAGTATGGTTTCTAGTAGAAGTAGTGGTGGTGGACATATGCATTTTCAGAATTTTGGCGCTTTTAATATGATTTTGGATTTGGATTTCGCATTCGTTCGTTCGAGGTTATTCCAGTCTTTGATATCTATCTTATATGCATGCGCGGTAGCGGATATAATATCACAACTCACAAGTAGCTCATAATGTGAGTCGTTAAAACGAAGCAGAAGATGCCGAGTGCGAACCCTTTTACCATTGGATACAGGTTCCGATAGGTGGTTAGGGACTTGATGGTTAGTTGGACACTTAACCATAAAAGGATTCAGCTTAATCGAAGCACATTCCTTTAATTATGAATTTGAGTTTCACTCTAGTTCAGATAAGATTACATTTACAAGTGCGCTCTACTGCACTCAACTCAGTCATCTCAATAAACTAGATGAAGCCTGGGTTTTCTGTATTACATTGTTAATTGTTTAAACATAAGTATAATATTTGTAAAATTATCCAATCTCTTTCCAAATATATATACTTGATTTTTTAAAAAAAGCATCTCACATAAAAAATATGTATAAAGACCAATATTTTATTCACATCACTTAGAATTTTATCCCAGTGTAACATAATTTTTTGATCAATCCAATGTACACGTATAAATAAAATTGAAGACAAATTCGTACGATTCATTCTAAAATTAAAGTAGTAAATGCTTAAATAAATATATATTCTGATAAAAATTATTTGAATAGTTATATATATAGTTAGCTTAATCTGCCTGATTGTTTCAAAATATACTCGCACAAGCTTCGCCCCTTTGAAAGGGGTTGAGTTTTTCTCGTTATCTTTTTCTCATCATCCCTCATAATCTCTAAATCACATCCAATCAATACAATACTACTTTGACTTTTCTCTCACTTTTCCAATCAAAGACCCAAATGAGAAAAAATGAGAAACAAGATAAGGAGAGAATCTCCTCCCCTTTGAAAGGCAATCCATAACCCCACAAATTAGGTTTGATGCGGTTGACATTTTGTTATTTACCAAGTAAAGTAGATTGCTAAATGTTGTCCTATTAATACGGCTATGTACATTTTATAACTTTCTTAAAACAGGTCAAATTACATAAAAATTCCTCTTTACGACCCCAAAACAAAACAAACAATAAAAAAGCTCCAATAACAGAATATTTTTTTTTTTTGGTCGAAATAGGAACATATATTGATACTAATAAAAAGATTACATCGAACACATACACTGATAATACCATCCTAAACGAAGAACAAAACAAAATACGAAGACTAACAAATAGACAACACCAAACCAACAATAAGAAGAGCTAGTCACCACAAAACACATAGAACTAAAAGTAACTTCAAGGACCTCATCTGCTTCCTGGCCATCCAAGGTTAGAAAGGACATGAAAGAAGGTGTTGGCTGCAAAACCCACCCGATCGGGCACACCTCCTTATAAGCAACAGCTGCACATAGGTCAGCTACATAAACACCCTTACTAAGGGTACAGGACCGAAAACACCCAACCTTAGATACAAAGAGACCACTGAGGTCCTGAAGAATACTCTTAGTCATCCATTGAAGAAAACCTAGTGACATTAGCCATCCACCAAACAGATTCCGGTTAACATAGGCGACATGGATTTGCCCCCCTCGAACAATCCTAGCAATAGTCTTCACATAAATCAAGCACAAACTAGCAGCAACCATCGATAAAACCCTTCCCCCAAAATCACAAATCCAGTCCACCACAAATAACATCACCAAAATAATGCAAAACCCCAACATCAGACAACAAACACAGCCACCAGAGGAACAAATCCACAATAACAGAAGGCAACTAGAACTAAAAAACGAAAATAACAAACAGAAAAGGACAGAAGAGCCACGCCCACTGCCGGAAGCCACCCACACGCCGGACGCCACCGTCGAGCAAGCAACGACCGGCGAGCCAGAGACCACCCACAGAGCAGACGAGGGAGACGAAACAAAAACACCCACCGCCGAAGACGAGGGAGAGCCACCGATGCGACCAGAGAACTGAGCGACGCCGGAGCTGGGAAGGCACTGAAGACGGAGACCAGAGGAGAACCGGCGCCGACGACGGAGGACAGCCACCGCTCTATGTCCCTGTTCCGCCCTAAATCTGACCTTCACCTGACCCTCCGAGGGCCGATCTGCACTTTGGCCGCGATTGTGGACCAAAAGGAGGCTCGCCGGCGGCTTAGACGCCGCCGGCGAGGCAAAATCACGCGCAGAGGAGGAGAAACGGTTTATGGCGAGAGAGAGCCGCGGGGAGAGACGTCCGGACAGCTCCAATAACAGAATAACTAGAACTTCGTAAAAAGTTATGGTGAATTGCATCCTCCCCAACGAAATTATAGATCCTCTTGACAGGAAGGGTAGACCTTTTTTTACTTTTTCAATTTTCACAATTAAAATGTGACAGGATCCAAATTATAATGGACTTGAATGATATATTTTAGATGAGACAAAATAAATTGATTTTAACGGATATCTAATTGTAAATAAAATTGTCCCACAACTATTTTGAGCGCTCAACAAAATGATACAAAATTCTAAAACCAACCATCTCAATCGTTAACATAGTAGTCGCCCAGGTAACTTGGAGTTGGAACAAAGTACCAAAAAGGTCCGAAAGAAACAAATAGAGCATAAGCCCCCCATCAAGTAGTGAGTTCCATGATAGCACCAACAATGTCTCCGCTGTGAGTCTTGAGAGCCTTGACGGCCTTGCTTCTGGACACTCCGGCCTGCGTCATCACCAATTCGATGTCACGAGGCTCCACTCCTGTTTCATCAACCTCCTCTTCTTCCTCATCAGGCGGTGCTCCCGCAGCTGCTGCCGCAGCAGCATCTGGTTTTGCCATCACTGATCCCATATCTGGCATCCTGAACTGCTGAGCAGCTTGTGTCTGCAACTGTGAGCTCAAGTCCTCTATTTTGGCTTCCCCAAATATTACATAGGTCTCTGAGTTTGGACTCTTGAACACATCAGGCTTTGAGATGAAAAAGAGAACCTGAGGCACCAAATAAATTAATTTGTAAGATTCCATCCGTTAGACCAGATGCATCATCACCCACATAGCAAATTAGATATTAGATAATGACTTACATTTTTCGTTCTCTTGATTGTGACCCTGCTAACACCAGTAACAGGCTTCAGTCCCAGCTTCAACATGGCTTTACGACTCTTCTTCTCACTTCTGCTTTGCTTCGACCCCTCTGTAGCACCTGCATCTCAAAGTCCAATAAAATATTCAACGAGAACAAAGACAAATATAACAAATAGTAGCTCAAGAACGAATTCCCAAGTACAAAAATCATTTTTTTGCTCCGCAGTTTAAAACACAGCATGTCACTTTCTTCAACGCCAATATTAATTTAGAACAGCATCAAAATCATGAGGACAAAATAGTAGCAGATGAATATCATCAATTCATAAATTAAATGATCAATGTACCCAAAGTTAAGGTTAAGCATCCTCTGGAGCTAATTGAACGACATTCCAGATCATTTTAGCACCGAATATAAGCATACGCAACATTGATCAACCAGGTGCCTTAAACTAAATATTTGTGTCAAAATCATCGATGGCTTTTCTTGCATCCTACAGGATTCAGAAAACCAATGGATTTTAAGTTTGTGCCTAATCATCAATTATAACACAATTGGAGGCGTTTCGACCGAAATGAAAACAAGCCTGCGCTCAAAAGTACAGATTTAAAGGAAAACACGTTTAATCCCAATAGTACAAGAAAATGCAGTGCAGGAGGAACTAAAAATGAACCCTGGGGCTGAATGATGACCACCAGAAACGTTTAGTCGCCAACAGTTATCCAAAATTAGCTATTAGATAACTGGAGGAGCAGAATCTATCAGTACATGTGTATGAAAGTTGCAATTGTTCTTAACAATCTAATCACAAAACGAAGAAACAGCTCGATTACAATTCCGATATGAATTCAAAGTTTCACACAGAAGACGAGGAACTCGAAAAAAAATTCCAGAATTCACTTCTTGTTGCTGTTAAAAGGATGTATTCACCATTCAGGTTAAAAAACACAGAGCAGCAATGGATAATCATAAATCAGTTTAATTGCTACAGGAGCATGAAACGACAGCGCTAAATAGGCAGTAAGCATCTATGAAATAAAAATCCAAGAACAGTTTTAAAGGGATGAGGCACCGAAAAATAGAAATAAGTGTAATAAGTGAAGACCTTGAGCACCATCTTCCTTGTCATCCTCGTCGTCGTCGTCGTCCTCATCATCGTCTTCATCTTTGTCGTCGTCCTTCACATCCTCAACGACAGGAGCATCGTCCTCCTGGGGTAATAGATCACGCACGGGAATGAGAAACTACAAAGAGAAATGAACACAAACAAAAAGGATAAAGAAAAACCGAAACGAAGCTGAAAAGGACCTTGGGTTCATGGTTCTTGTTCTGAGTCTCCTCGGCCGATGGAAGTTGCTCATCGGCAGCGGCCTCAACAACGGGACCTGGCGACATAGTGTCTTCGAAACGGCGGTCGATAGGAATAGCACCCTCTCTGAGTTCTCCCCAGTCCCCAGGATTTTGGGTTTTATCTTACGACGTCAAGAGGTTTTGTGGCTTATCAGAGGCAAATTTGGGCCCGCCTTAGCCCAATAAAGAAAAGCCGGTGACTCTAGGCTTCGTTGTAGTCCAGGTATTTTAGATTTGTTGGGTCAAAACAAGGATTTTCGGCTCATTCCTGGAGGCACTTGTCATGTGTGGCCCAACAACCACGGAAAAAAAAAAAATTCAATACATGGATTTAAGCCTTTAATATTAAAATTTAAATCAGCCTTGTACCAAAAAAAATAAAAAATTTAAACCTTAAATACTATTCTACCAAAAAAAAAATCTTTAATATTATCACCAGACGTGTATAATTAAATGGGCTAGTCTCTCAAATCTCCCCTAGGACTGGTAGAAGAACTGCTCATACCTCCCCTAAGAGGATAGTGTGCTTTATCACTTTTGAGTTATTCGAGCTCTCATTTATTTTATTTTTGGGTTAAGTGTCAATTTTGCTTCGGAAGTATCTCGCCAGGAACAATTTTACCCTGAAAGTTTTTTTTAGAGCAATATTACCCCGGAAGTTTTTTTTTGGAGCAATATTGCCCCTCCGTCAACGGTCAACGTTAGTTGACCATTGACCGAGGGGCAACATTGCTCCAAAAAAGAACTTTCGGGGTAAAATTGCTCCCAAAAAGAACTTTAGGGGCAAAACTGCTACTTAACCCAAAAAAAATGTTAAAAATGTTATTTATGATATCATATATTTTTAATTCTTATTTATATAATATCTAGGGGTAGAAACAGGCTAGACCAGCCTAGGCTTCACCCTCAAATTCAAATTTTAAATATAAAAATTAAATAACTAATTTATAGAATTAAAGAATTTTACTTTTATAAAGAATTATATAAGATTATATATTTATAAAGAATTAAAAGGAAATTTTTATGTAAAATATTTTACTTTTTTTAAAAAAATAAATAAAAGGGCACTTTCAATTTTTAACATGTTTTTTAAAAAATGTTAAAAGAAAGGAATTGAATTAAAACTTAAGAGAATAATTTTTGTATTTCTCTTTTTTTAAAAAAATTAAATTTGATCTTTCTGTTAAAAACATTATGTGAATCTTATAATTCTTCTATACATTTATTATCTTTCTATTTAATTATTTTTCCTGTGACTTGTAAGTCGTTTTCTTTTTCCTTTGAACTTCTTTTTTTATATATAAGAAATGTATTGTAATGGATATAAATTTTAATTTTCTTGAAACATGTTTAACCCATGGAGATATTTTGGTGGAAATATTGACATTTATTTGTTCAGTATTAATATTGTATTATATTTTAAATATATTTTATTCTCATGGAAGGATTCAGTCATGCACACACACAGCCATTTTATTATAGGGATCAAAATTTCAGTAAAGTCCCACTGTATAAATGATTAAAAAGAATATTTCAAAAAAATAAATTTTTTTAATAAAAGATACTTTAATCAAGTTTTTAATTCCATAAATTAGTTATTTAATTTTTATATTTATAATTTAAATTGGAGGGTGAAGCCTAGGCTAGTCTAGCCTACTTCCACCCCTAGATATTATATAAATAAGAATTAAAAATATATGATATCATAAATAACATTTTTAACATTTTTTTTGTTAAGTAGCAATTTTGCCCCGGAAGTTTTATTTTGGAGCAATTTTGCCCCGGAAGTTTTTCTTGGGAGCAATGTTGCCCCGGAAATTTTTATTTAGGAGCAATTTTGCCCCTCCGTTAACAACCCTAATAGTCAACGGTTAGTTGACCGTTGACCGTTAGTTGACCGTTGACGGAGGGACAACATTGCTGCAAAAGAAAACTTCCGGGGCAAAATTACTCCTGGTAAGATACTTCTAGGACAAAATTAGTATTTAACCCTCTATTTTTTTGCTCAAAGAGCTCTCATTTATTGATTAGTACGTATCAAACTTCATTTATTGTCTGTTTTCCCAACCTACGAAACCGATTTTCAACTCAAAAATAATCTCTTAAAAACGCATTTCTCCCTTTCAACCTTCTTTTTCATCTTCCCCCCCCCCCCCCCAAAAAAAAAAAAAGGCTCATTCTTACGTACTAAACATGGAACTCAAGGCATGTCCCTCCTTCCATAAATATTTGAACCGCCCTTCATTTAGAAATCCAGGGCAGCACGTACAAAGTAAAAAGATTCAAGGGTAAAAATAATAATGGTGAAAAACAATAGAGAAATGACACTAAAGTTGTGTTTCTTGTGGGAGCAAGAAGCAAGTGAGGAAGGCAGGAAATGAGCAACGTATTGGGATATACTACCTCCGATTCTAATTATAAGAGCTAGTTGATTTTTTTTGGATAGATTAAGGAAGCTAAATAAATTACTTAATCACTTCATATGTTGTATATCTTTGGATTAGATATTATTTTATTAGTTAAATTAATTAGTTTGAAGAAAAAAATAAAAATACTCTAAAATAGTTTAGTTAGCTTCCTTAATCTCTCCAAAAAAGTCAACTAGCCCTTATAATGTAATATATTTCCAATACGTTGTTCGTCAGGTTGAATTCTTCCTCGTCCTTCACTCACTTTTCCTATAAAACACACACACAGCCTAAATCATGCATGATGGCTCTGGAGTTCTATGTTTACATGGAAATTAAGGGAATTGAATGCGGGGACACAGTCATCAGTGGTTCTTGAAGAGTTCCAAGCAGTGTTCTTGATCCAAGTTCCTGCTCCAGAACTTGTTATAATACTCGGCATAAGTGAAGCCCCTGTATATGGGTTCTGATCCATTTTCTGTGATCTGCTTGGCCGGACTGATCAATGCGTCATCGGACGGGCAAAGAAACGAAGCCACGGAAAGCCTGGGCTTCTCCGCATTCACAACAGCCCGATGCCAAACGCTCTTATAAACTCCATTGCTCACTGCCTGCAACCACTACCAATAAGCACAAGAGCATGAACATGAGAAGGAAATGAAAAGAAGATATACCTGAATCTGATCGCCGATGTTGACGACGAAGGCATGAGGTTGGGGACTAACGGCGAGCCAGTGGTGGTCTTTGAGGACCTGGAGGCCGGAGACTTGAAGGTCTTGGAGGAGGATGGTGAGAGCATTAGGGTCGGTGTGACCCGGTAACCCGTATGTGAGTTGGGGTTGTGGGCAGGGGGGATAGTAGTTGACGGCCATGTGCTGCCCCTGATCTCCCAGCACCTCCTTCATGTAATCTGCGTGCAGGCCCAAGCTTTCCCCTATGTACTCTTCTATTCTCATCCCCAACGCCCTCACTTCTTCGCAGTATTTTCTCACTCTTTCCCTGCTCATGCCACGTCACATTCCTCTTACTCAGTCTTTTTTTGGGATTTTAACTCAAATCAAAAGTTGAACATGTTGTAGTTTGTGTGTGGGTGAGTCATATCGTGATGAGTAAACTAACAATATTCAAAAGGAAGCTCAAAATGGCATACTAGAGTTTCGCGCACTGGTAGACTTTTCTGCATTAGGATTTTAGTGCTGTTACTGGGCCTGGAGTCTTTGTATATGTGGTTTCTTTCGATTTGGGCTTCTACCCAAAAAAGAAAATCAAAGGATGATTATTTTATTAATACTTAGCTTGGAGAAATACTCCCCATGACAATAGAACAAAATCAAAGACAAAGTAGAGCATAACGTGAGTAATATAATGCAGCCAAAGATCAGCGGTTGGATTGAAGACGACGAAAACAGAACTTGAAATTGCGTGGGGATCAGAGGATTTGGTGGTGCTTGACGTTAATTAATTTGAACTGCCTTTTACCGAACCCCTCGTTTCGTTGTCTATCTCAGCTAACTGACAATTCCTGCTTCAGGATCTCAGATGTGCACATGGTAAAGGATCCTAAGCAGGGTGGGAAAGTCAATGACTGGTTTTTTTTAATGGTGTTCTTATTGTTTAAAACATATATTTCCAGCTGCTTACCCTTAACCAGCAAGGAACTAGAATAATTAAGAATCGTCCTACCGGAATCATGAAGCAAATTAAAATACCTGAAATGCCCTGCATACCATAAACTGTTCCCAGGTCCCCTTAAAACATAACCCAGCACTATTTACCACTCCAGTTCCCTGCTCATACTCTTCTTCTTTCTTAAGGCCCTACTAAGGCATATATATCCAAATTGAATGTGCTAGCTAAAGTCTCGGAGTAACATTTTCCCACTTTTGCATTGACACAATGTTTGACAGTAATCCTCCTTTGCACTATGCCATGATGAAGCAAAACTGAATTTTCTATTAGGACCATGTACTCAGGCAATAACTAAACATCTAATAGGCCAGGTAAGTTTTATAGGCCTATTCAAAAGAAATAAAATAAGAAATTTTGACTATAACCATATCTTAAGCAATTTCCGTACAATACACAGATCCCATTCATATATAGTTATATGGAATCTTAGAAATGAGTTTGTATTAGTAAGATCCGTACTTTATCTTTAAAATATATATATATATACATATATTTCTGAACAGAGAATTTATGAATGTCAGAGAACGTACTAAAATACTAGATCAGACGAATAATTTTATAACTACATGCAAGATCTTCATAGTGGTCCCAATTATCAATGTAACATCATTAATTTCAATCAATTAGGTTGCTACTTTAATATCAAGAAAGATTCCCATCTAGGGTTATTTTTTTAGTCTCACAGTTAACATATCAATAATAAGATTCAGAACACAACAAGTATCTCTATCACTGCAAAGAGTGATGCATCTTGATAAAAAAGCATAATCAAACGTCATGATTCAATATGCCACACATGGCACAGTCACACATGCTCATTGTTGAGAGGAGACTGGAGAGGCAGAGTTTAAGGTGACAAGACTTGGTTGAAAGAGGGCTATTAGAAGTGTGGCACATACATGCTTGATTTGATTGGTTAAGAGATAAAAGAGGATAACAGACCAGACTTACTTGAAGGAAGGAGGGTTAGAAGGCCACTCAGGCAAATACTTGTCCAAAGGATGACAGTGGAGCCTGAGGTAGTCTCTCCAGTTACGAATCGTTTCCTTCTTCACATTAAAACTTGTTGACAGTCTCATTGTTTTTGAAGGATCATCTGAGTACAACTTCATCTTCTCCTCCACCGGCAGCTTGAAGAACTCACATGCCACCTCTAACATGTTTTTCACTACTTCTTCAGGCACCCCATGATTAATCACCTGCATAATATTTACACACACCATATAATTCAGTGGTGAGATCAGAAAACACAACCAACAAGATCTGTGTATTGCACTAATCGAAGACCTGGAAAAAGCCATAGGATTTGCAGGCCTCTCGAAGTTGAACAAGAAGATGGGTTCTGTCGGGACAAGCAAGGTCAATGATGGGAACATCCTGGCAGGTGGATACAACAGAGAGGCGAGGTCGGTCGGATTCTGGTCGGACATAGCTGGCCGGCAAGGTGGAGAAGGTGACGCCAGTGGACAGGAGCTTGGTCTCCATTAAAGGTATAGGGAGTGAAATATAAAATTTGAATATTTGGGGCCTGAGTTGGGAAAAGTGAAGGAGAGCGGGGACCAGGGAAAAAAAAGAAGAAAAGTAAGAGATAATAGCCTTGCTGCTCTGCTGAGAAGTAGGAGGTGGCAGCTGCTTGGGCGGAGATGAGCTCCCTGCATTGTCAACAAAGACGGATCTTTTTAATTTTTATGACATCCCCCCCCCCCCCCCCCCCCCCCCCCAAAAAAAAAATGTTTAAAATTTTCAATGGAAATTTTTTTTTTAGAGTAATAATACAACTTTGCCCCCCTAAAGTAGTGAATATAACTTTGGCCCCCAACTTCTTCTTCTTCTTTTTTTCTTTTTTCTTTTTTCTTTTTTACATTTTTCCCTCTTTTTATATTTTAGGCTTATAATTCAATCTTTGTTCTATATGGGGTTTTATACGATTTATGTTAATCTTGTCATTCTTTTCTATATTTCATTCTAATTACCTAAAATTTTTAGCTTATCAGTGAAATTTACTTTTGTGGTCTATCCCTTACTATGCTTTTACCCATTCTACACTACACTTGTAGATGAAGTTAATTAACTTGATGTTATGAATTTTTTTTCATTCTTTTCATTTTTAATGAATTTAAAACTTTCCTTTAAAAAAATTTTCGGGAGCGCTGCCCCCGAATCCCTCCACTACTGATTTTTCTTCCAAGTCCCGCCACTGATTGTCAATGACATGTAGGGGTGGAAATAAGCTAGGCTTTAACTAAATAGGCCTGGGCCTGCGACGAAAATTCAGGGCCTGAGCCTGTGTGTAGGCTTTTTTTTTAGGCCTGGTAAGGCCTGAAGCCTATTTAAAGGCCTACTTAAAATGTAGGTCTTTATGTAGTTTTAAAGCATATGCATTTGCCCTTGCGCATCATGCACCCCTGGTTCCTAAGACTATCTTAGGAACCTCCTGGCACCCCTATGTAGCGGGATCGATCCCGCACCCCCCCTCCCCTCACGAATATCCAAAAAAAAAATAAAGCATATGCATCTTAGTTCATATATAATTCATTAAGTCCTCCTATTTGGATCATTTTCATTTGGGCATTATTAAAATAAACTTACTGCAATTTTTATGTTACATCAAATGGCATAAATCAATGGAGGAGTAATGAGCTAGCATTGCCACCTCGAGCGATAAAAAAGAAGCAAAGTATATGTGATCAATTGATGAATGAGAAGGTTAAGCTCATTGATAAATGGAGAAATGTGAAATTTAAGGTTAATAATAAGTTCTTAATTTTATAAATAATATAAAAATTAATTTAGATTAAATTGTATATAATTATGCATAATAATTTTTTTTAAAAAAAAAACTAAATAGGCTAGGCCTGTAGGCTTGAAGGCTAGGCCTTATGAAAATAGGCCTGGCCTGTTTACCTAAATAGGCCAGACAATAGGCCTAAGTTTGAGCCTGACCTATTTACTAAATAGGCTAGGCTAGGCTTAAAGTAGGTTAGGCCGTAGGCCCCTGATAGGGGCCTAGCCTATTTCCACCCCTAATGACATGACATGCACTTATAAAAAAAACGATTTCTTCTCCATTAGCGCCAGAGGCGGAACCAGGAATCCAAATTAGGAGGGGCGAAAATTATGAAATAAACCCAAGTATTTATAAAATTACATTTAAGCACTATAAACATTTTAATATGTTCATTTTAGTCCCTTCACAAAGCTTTCAGTAGGGACCAGATTGAAAATATTGAAATGTTTATAAGGTAGAAATAAAATTTCTTAAAATTTTGGGTACTATTCTATAATTTTAGGAGGGGCGGGGGCCACCCCTAGCCCCTCCCTAGCTCCGCCCCTGATTAGCGCCCTTTGGGTCAAGCTTCATTTTTCCCATTGACCTTCTACGATCATGACACCTGTTTGCTTTTTATTGGGCGTGTGTAACGTGTAAGCGGTGCCACGCTCATCCTGAACAATACTAATTAAATTATATATAGTTATAATTAAAATGATGCCTGGGACTGTCATTTAAAATACAGAAAAAAGCAGTTATTTTCACATTTTCGACAAATCATCTTATGTTCGAAATTTCTCAAATGTATCTTTATTATTTACACAAATTTAAATTCACCATTTATTAATGTCGATTCGTATCTCGAATAAATGCAATATATTCTCTATCACTATCCGTCTTTCGGCTTAAAGAAACGAGCATACGTTGAGGATGAAAAACGTGGGAAAAGCACCAAAATACTGATTTTTTAAAAATAATATACCTAATTAAAGTAAATTGGAAACATTTTACCAATTAAAGTAATGCAGTTAGTGGTGTAAGAGGGGTTCACACCACTAACACAAAAGTATACTTTTTGTCAGTAGCGTGAACCTTCTTCATGCCACTGACACAATTGTGATGTTTGATTTACACCTAGTGGCGTAAACCTTTTTCATGCCAATATATAGTGGCGTAAACATTCTTTACGCCACTGACACAAAAGTATGGCGTGAACTGTTTTTACACCACTAGTGGTGTGAATCCCTTTTACGCCACTAACTGCATTATTTTAGTAAAATGTTTTCAATCTGCTTTAGTTAAATATTTTTTTAAAAAAACAAGTATTTTGGTGCTTTTCCTTGGAAAACGTTGTCAAATGTCACTGAAAGTAACTTTACACCAAACAGTGGATTCAAACATTTTTGGCATCCAGTTGTGTTCATCGCCTGTATTTTAAATATTTTATCGACGACCGTGAATATGCAAAGAAGTAGTTAATAATTATAGTATAAATTAATTCCCAGTGAACGGGCCCTTGCTGTTTTCCTGCAGCGAACATGCGGAGTGCGGGCCTACGAGCAGCCACATTCACAAGTCATGCAGGCGCAGATAATTTATTTCTCTAAAAAAGTATCATTTTATTATAAATTATATAATTAAACAGCATGGTTCATAACACAACAACGAAAAATATCTTGCCAGTAAAAATCAGCCCGTTGCACTTTTCTCTTTTCAAAGGGACACAATATTCCTTCCTGTTCACGGAGTGCACTTCAATCTATATGATACAAATTCACTCAAAAGCAATTTCTATAATACAAAAATGAAAATGAAAAGAAAGATGCGTCTGAATTTTAAATGCAGAATCGTACGTACATTCATTGTATTCTGGCAATATTGGAGCTGTGACCTCCAACATAAAATAAGTTGACTACAAAAGCTAGTCGTTGGCCCGTTTTATATGTTTATGTTGACTCAGGGTCGCTCTACAGAATAGCCTACTTGTATATTATGACAGTAAACAATAATAATAATCATCGATGATCGAACCACATAGTACGAGCATCTTTCTTTGAAAGTTTCATGTGACTATGTTTTATTTCAAAACAAAAAAAGAAAGAAGACAGATATATATTTATGGCTAGGCTGCGCCTGAACCCCGGAACGCAACTGCGGCAGAATTATATTAATTTTCTGAAGTTACAGAAGGTAACCAGTGATTGATTGTCAGGCATGTCTACTTTGAGTTTGAGGGTCTGTTGGAAAAATTGATTATTAATAATGAGTTTAGTATAAGCTAGCTATAAACCACTGATAAAAGAAAACGCCGTTAATTGATCGATTGCCTTGGACTTGTGCTACCGTTATTAATTTAACGTGCGAGTTTAGCTGCTACATTATTTTCTTAATCCATCATCATATCAGCGACCCAGACGAAGTAGTACGTTACTTTATGAATTGAATGAAGTCATTTTCTAAATATGATCAGTAAATTAAAGGAGGAGGAAATTAAAGTGTGCAGTGGGAGATAGATCAAGGCTGGCTATAAAACAGGAGAGACAGCGAACAGGATAAGATTTGATGAAATGAGTGGCATTAACTAACTGATAGATGCATAAAGAGAAAGGGAGGTGTTTTTTGTTTGAATGAAGGCATTTTCAGTTCATTGCGCTAGCTGTACGTGGTTCATATTCATTTGACGGTGGATACATCACAAATCAAAGCATTGGTCATCATCACACAAAAGCATTGGTCCTTGATTGTAATGAAAACAAATTATACGTTTTCGATCTCGAGCACGTGATCATCATCACACAAAAATTTGATTCAGGTCTTCACCTTCGATCGCCCACAATTATTTAATTTCTGGCCTGGATCTAAGTTTAAACAATAATATAATGCGAGGATTTAATATAAATTAATAAATGTACCAAGAAAATCAAGAGTTTGCCTTTGTTATAAGTGTAATACCTTTGTCTCGATCTGAAATTTATATATTATTCTCCAAAGCATTCTTATTTTAGAAAATCAACATCATATCGATTTATTATAAATAATTAATTTAAGTAACTTTCCATCTTTACAGATTTTTTATGCAACCTGTACTCTATATATATATTTAGAGTTGGAAGAGTAATATAATTTACACAAATCAAACTGAGCCGGCTGTAGGCTGTTGTACGTGTTGTCATTATAGTAGCTGATGCATATTGTAGACACACACAGCATATATAAATTTGGGAAAATTTCTTTAAGGTCTCCAAAAATTAAAAAGATATTAAAAAAGTTCTACAAATTACAATGTAGAAATAATCTTAAAGATTTCTGAAAACTGAACGATAGGGTTGTTAATCTGGAGATGATCTTCTCATAGTCTTTTTTCTCTTTTTCTCTCATTAGCTCATCTAGGCCATTGATTGAGAAAAAGAGAGAGATGTTAAAATAGTATTATGATTGATTGGATGAATATGATTTAAGAATGATGAGAGATAATAAAAAAAAAATTATGAGAGAAACTCAACCTATTATTAACCACCTATTAAAAGAGTTGTCAATAAAACTATTTTGATACCATAATTTTTGTGGGATTTTTTAACATTTTTTCAGTCTCTTATGTACTTCAAATTAATTTCCCTTTAAATTAACGGGTTGGGCGTTGGTTTACAATTATTCACTTATATGGGTGGGGTCCTGAATCCTGATGATGTTGAACTGACATCATCAAATGACGAAGTGTGACGTTTTATATGAGGACAGCGCCAGTTAAATAAGCCCAAAGTGAAATGACTGGCAGACTGGCTAATAGGTCTATATTGATTTTAATGGGTCGTTATATCAAATCAAGCATATATCAGTCGGGTCTTATTTATAAGTTCGATGTAATTAAAAAGATTTGGTTATAATTATAAGTCTGATTTTATATAATAAATAAGACTGTGATAATTTTATCCATATTAATTATATTTATAAAGATAAAGAGAGAAAAAACAGCTAAAAAATACTCAATCACAAATGGAGGTAAAGTTGAAAATTTACTCACATAATCATTGTGTCAACTACCTCTCCTTGATTTGTGAGATTTGATCAAAATAGATTTATAAATAAAACCAAAATGATATGATACTTGTTTTTGTTTTTTTTCCTCAAATATGATACTTGTTTTACATGACCCTGTAATGACCAAATTGAATCAATTTTTTTACATAGAGTATTAGAGAGTTAGGTAGGATTATTGGTGACCCAACCAGCTCGAATTACCCTACGCTTCATCCCACACTTCTGAATTACAAGGTGGCAAGCACTAATTGGCTTGGATTACAACGAGCGGGATTAAACCCGTGACCTCTCACTAATTGAGGAGTATCAATACCATTAGGTTACAAGGCCTTTGGTGTTTCATCCCACACTTCGATGCACTTATTTTCCCCACTTTCATATACGAGTACTTTCGTGCCCTTTTTTTTAATGGGTTAAGTTTGAAATTTACCTCAGAAGTATATCCCGATGAGCAATTTTACCTTTAAAGTTTTTTTAGAGCAATATAATGTTGTCCTGAAAGTTTTTTTAAGAGCAATTTTACCCTTCCGTTAATAACTCCAACGGTCAACTAACAATCAGACCGTTAACGAAAGGGCAAAATTGCTCAAACAAAAACTTCTGGGGTAACATTACTAAAAAAAAAAAAACTTCCAAAGCAAAATTGCTCCTCGGGATATACTTCCGGAACAAATTTGCTATTTAACCCTAAAAAAATGTATATAACTCATAAAAAATTTCGAATAAAATGATAATATATTTTTTTGTCAGCTGTCCAAAATAATCTAACTTAGCTACAGCAGCAGGGCTAATAAAAATTTACATTTACATGCTACTTATAACTAGATTTATTTCGAATCTAATATAAATATTTCTGGAAGAGTGACATATACTTTTCTTACACAAATAAATGATTTAATCAATTTCCTTACTTTTTGTAAATTGATTAATTAGGCCTTCTTTATCTCTGCCTTCGTTGATTTATGTGATTCGGCTTGTTTAAAGTAGGCCTGTTTTTATCTTACTTGAAGTAGACCTATTTTGAAGTGAGGCATGTTAGTCTAATTATAAAATTTTTAAAAATATAGGTCGTCTTAACAGGGCACAGGCCAGGCTCAGGCTAAAAAATGGCCTTTAACAGGCCACAAACCAGGCTCAGGCCACTTCGTTGCCGAACAGGCTTGACCTGTTAAGGGTGAAGTCTGGGTTTGCCTGGTCTGTTTCCACCGCTAGATATTATATAAATAATAATTAAA
Organism: Acacia crassicarpa; assembly: GCA_034222035.1. Lineage (NCBI taxonomy): Eukaryota > Viridiplantae > Streptophyta > Magnoliopsida > Fabales > Fabaceae > Acacia > Acacia crassicarpa. The sequence continues at coordinate 1,807,656 of JAWXYG010000004.1, forward strand.
AATACATGATATTATAGATAAAAGTTTTAACATTTTTTGGTTAAGTAACAATTATGTCCCGAAAGTTTTTTTTTTTTGCAATTTTGCCCCGGAAGTTTTTTTTTGGTGCAATTTTGCCCCAGAAGTTTTTTTTGGAACAATTTTGCCCCTCCGTTAATTGCTCCAAAACAAAACTTATGGGGCAACATTGCTCTAAAAAAAACCTCCAGAAAAAAATTGCTCTTCGGAATATACTTCCGGAGCAAATTTGTTACTTAACCCTTTTTAAATTTCTAGGGTACCTACCTACTATAGTGGCAGGCCCAAAAAATTATTGAGGGACGCACTATTTATGGGGGGATTCGGAAGTTTAGGAATAGTGTCTCCGAAATTTTCTTTTAAGGAAAGTTTTAAATGCATTAAAAATAAAAATCAAAAATCAAAAATCAAAAAAATATTCATGAAAACAAGTTAATACTGATGATGTAATAAGAGAGGCAATTATTTTATAAATCTATCATTTAAAAAAGTAAGGCTAAGTGGCCAGCGCCTTAGGAGTGCAGTGGCATGGGAGCTAGTATTAACTGGCTCCCTCCACCATGTCCAGGGTTCGAGCCCTGCCCCCTCCCTTACCATTTTGTATCAAAAATAAAAATAAAAATAAGGCTAAGTGCTGTTAGAAATTCAACAATGAAAGGTGGGCACTCAATAAGTTTAAGTACATATATTTTAATAAAAAAGTATATTACAATAAAAATAACTACAATGTCATCATTCGAGACCTTATTTTTTTGGAATTCCATCATAATTGCCTTATTTTCAATGCTATCAAATACATATTTTTGAATATAAGACTTGACTCTAAATAATCATCCAACTAGTCATCCCCCTATCCGATTATAAAATACAGTCTTGATATATTAAAGATAGACACTTAATTTAAGGGTAAACAATTATTTAAACATGTATAATTTTTTTTTAAAAAAAAAATCTCAAATTCAAGGTGCACATGCCCCACTAGTCTACAACGTGTATCCGCCATTCCCTGCCTACATACACGGGTTGTGATGCTTCAACTTTCATTCAACAAGTTTCGTAATTTACTCATATTAAATATTCCTCCAATTGTTTTTATAATCGACTTTTATTAACAGATAAAATTAATTAAAACCAATAAAAATATTAAAAATATCATGTTTATTCTAAATATGTCCCTATTCATAAAAAGAACATAGTAGAGAGAATACCTAATAAATATGATAAAGCATGAGTATAAAATATGCAATAAATGAGTAAATAAAAGAAAATTAGTATTATGGGAGGATAATTAATATAAATATATGCATTTGATAGGGTATAAAAAGTGGTTTAAATTTTGAGATATAAGAAGAAATTTACTTATAAAAACGATCAACTTCAAAAAAGAAAAAATTATTTATAAACGAGACTGAAAGGAGTATGTCATGGAACCAGTTTCCTTTTTTTTTTTTTTTTTTATCCACACCATCATCAAATTAAAATAAAAAGATAAAACTATAATAAATAATGAATGTGATGACCTGTATAGCTGAATTCCGCAGATATCTATATATATATATATAATTATTATCATCGTCAAGCGAAAAGAAACGCTCGCCACGAGAAAAACACTGGTTGAAAGCATCCATGACATGAGCAATAGTGGAATCGTGCAAGCAAGAACTTGTCTATTCTCTGTTATAACAGTGGTGATTGGAACTTTAAAAGTCTTTTAAAAATAATTTTTAATAGTAAATGAAATAGGTATAAGAGAAATTTTATTTTGATTTACTTAAATAAGTATTTTTAAAGTTTCAAACATAATCCTAAACAAGCACTATTAATTAGACCAATTATTATTCCCACAATCAATTGTGGCATTCATCAATATTCTCAAGCATAAAACTAAAAATACTACTTTGATCCTATTTATAAATTTATTTTGACAAAATAATTTGATCCTATTTATCAATCTTCTTTCAGGATAATAAACGAGAATGTGATAATTCTACCCATATTAATTGTACTAATGTAAATAGAAAGAGAATAAAAAGTTGAAAGATACTCATATAAAGGCAAAGTTGAAAGAGTACCCCATAAGATCATAATCATTGAGTTAACAACCTCTCATTAATATGTGTGATTTAGTTAAATAAAGTTATAAATAAGACCAGAGTGGAATGAGTCCTTTTTTACCAAAAAATTAAGTCAAATTTATAAGTCACTTTTAGGTAATAGAGGAGATTATGGTAATTTTGGTCATATTAATTATACATCATGGTAGAGAGAAAAAAGAGTTGAAAGATATCCAATCATACAGAAGGGCAAAGTTAAAAATTTACTTCATAATTATTAAATTAACTACCTCTCATTTGATATATGTATTTTGACCAAAAAAAAAAACTTATAAATACGGTCAAAATAGTAGGATACAAACAGTTGTGCTCATGCGTAGAGTCTGACACGTAATGCATGATGTCATTCTCCGCGACCTGCACGATCCTCATCCTCCTTAATTGGCCCTTGGTCCCTTGCCATGTTGACTTTTATTTGTTTGCAATTCACACAAACACATATTTGTAATTGAATTCAACGTCGCACCTTATAACATATCAATATCACGATTACCATTCTTCTCTAAACGATCACGCCTGCCTGGTGCCTGCTCATTTGCTGCTCCTATGCACTCGTCAACAGAAAACCACGAGACAAACATACCCTACTTTCATGTGATGTGCAGTAACTCGCTTGTTCAGTTAGAAATACGGCACAGGCCCAATATGAGGCCATGTTGGCCCGTTTTATCACGAGCCTAAATTATTTCACTGGGCTTCAGAGTATTGTAATGATTCCAAACCCTTTAGATTTCTCTCATACCTTAGAGCCAACAAGCCCTCTGAAATCGTTTTTTTTTTTAAAAAAAAAACTTTCGTGAGTACAATTTAAATCATTAAGGTTTTATCAATGAACAAAAAACTCTGCTAATGTGAATAAAGCGGGGATCTCTACTGTCGTTTCCACTATATGTTGGAATTCGATTGGGAAATTAAGATAATCCCAGGCGTACAACACTTTATTTGGCGTCTTTTGAGTAATGACACTGCCACTAATCCAACATTCCAACCTTATTTTGGAGAAGGAAAAACCCAAATAGCCAGTGTCTAGTTTATGCAACAGCGAAGGAGACTATTGAGTATTTATTTTTTCATTGTCCTTAGACTCGATGCATTTGGGTTGGCTACTCGTTGAGTGCTAGAGTTAATCCCTCCAGAATTTTAAATGTCAATGGCAGGTGGATTTTGACGATAGGTACGCTCTCCCTGAGTAAGCAGGACCTATCTCTGGTATGTCGGGTTCTGTGGTTTATATGGAAAAATAAAAATAAAATGGTTTTTGATCATAGACAGCCGAATCTTGTTGATGTTATTGAATTGATTGGGAAAAACGAATTTGAATTTTGGGCTAATTATGACATAGTGCATAGGGGTTTGGTTGTGTTGAGGGGCTGTGATAGTCCTAGCGTTAATTGGTTCTCTCCTATATTAGGTAACCTTAAAATTAACTGTGATGGGGCTTTTTTGCCTATTGGGAATGAAGTTTCTATTGGGATAATCCACCGTGATCATTTTGGTTCCTTTAGACAGGGTTATGTGGACAAAATTAAACCAATTTTTACTTTCATGACTGAAATCTTGGCTCTGAAAAGGGCTCTACTTCTAACGGTGGTTCTAGGTTAATATAAAATGGTTTTTGAAACTGATTATCTCCCTTTGCGTACCTGTGTTGATGAAATGTCATCAGATTTTTTTGACTGGAGGAGTAAAAGTATTATTCAAGATATTGTTGGTCCTTTGTTGTCTAAAGTTGGGTTCTCCATCTCCTTTGCTCCTTGACAGGGAAACCGTGTTGCAAATCTTCATGCAGTTAATACTTATAAAGGGGTATGTTGTAGGGGGTGGGTTTTACAATTGACACCCGTTTTATTATTACTTCTAACTTTTGAGGCTTAGAAGACTAGTGTAGATGCTGATGATTTTTTATCCTCTAAGTCTTCAATGGATGGTAGCTAGTTGTTTTCCTTTCGTATTTCTTATTCATAGGATATTTTGTTTCGTTTTGTAATTGTTGCTTTCAGTCACGTTATCTCTATTGTTTCTCTTGTTATGTTATGTTTGTCTCCATGTATTTGCTACACTTTCTGAAGTTATTAATGCAAGTATCCTTTTCCAAAAAAAAAAAAAAGAACAAAAATAGCCGAATTGGACTAGCGGTCTGACCAAAAAACTGATGAACCGGACCCTAATCTTGTCTATTTTGTTGTATGAATCGAGGTAAGAGTCAACTCGGTGAAATTTGAGTTGACGCAGCCAACTCAGCCTCGACTTGGGAAACCTAACAGGTGGGCTGGTTTCTGTGAGTTGATTTTTTTTTTTTTTTTGGGGGTCAAAATGTTCCAAAACGGAATTGTTTTGGAGGATTTAAAAGAAAAATAAACTAAAAAAATCTGTGATTACCTTTTCAAAAATGGAGAAACCAAATCAAAGAAGAGGTTGAAGATGTTAGAAGAAAGAGAGATGAGACTGAGAGAAACCCTATCTAAAGAAGGTGGGATGGAGATGAGGTTGACGATGGCCAGAGATAAACTTGTCAGATCTGGGGTTGGGTGTATAGATCGAATTCCTTCTTTGGTTAGAGACTTGTGGGTTGCCGGTGAGTGAACGAGTAGAATCCCTTCTTCAAGGAAAAAGTGAGTCCATAGGGTTCTTCTTTGCTCATATGAGGTCTTTGCTCTAGAGGCTATGACTGAAGTTCAGAGGTTGAATAAGAGGGATGAAAATTTTTTTGAAACAAAAGCCGTATGTAGGGAGAGTGGGGAATGAAAAGTGAGGGAGTAAATGGGGATTTGACAATACATTAGGTTGATTTTGATTGGGCATCAAAGGGAAGGGATAAACAAAGCATTGGAGGGAGCGCATGTGAATGGAAGAGGATGGAGGGAAATGCATTTTTTAACCAATGATGTTTGATTGAAATTGTTTGAAAGGAGATAGTAATGTTACGAAGAGGTGGAAATAGGCTAAGCTAAGTTTTATATAAGTAAACCTAAATTTGTGATTGAGATCCAAAGTCTAAACCTGTATGTAGTTTTTTTTTAGGCCTGAGCCTAAGCCTTTGAAAGGCCTAAAACCTATTTAAAGGCATACTTAAAATATAAGCCTTTAAATAGGTTTAAAATCTATGTATCTAAATTCATATATAATTTATCAAGTCTGTTTAAAAGTTTACGTTGTGTCTTAAAAGTTGTGTGATTCGTTCTCAGATGAAATACAAGAGTTATAAAGAGAAAGAAAAGAACACCTAATGTCAGCAATTGTATGAGCAAGTAAGAATTGCATAACAAAAATCAATCATCTATTGATTAAGGAGATATATGTTTTAAAATCAATCAAGTACGACAAGTGAAACTAGAGTTTACCTCTTGTTTTCCTTACAGAAAATGAGACAACCTCCTCCTATTGGAATCATTTTCATCTGGCATCATTAAAATAAGGGATAAGATACAAAAATACGCATGTGATTTTCTCAAAAGTGCATATAACACCAAGTACCTTTTTTTAGGGTGCAAAAGTATCTATGTGGTTACAAAAGTGGAGCAAAAATACCCATTAGTTTGACTTTTTTGTATTTTTAAGGCTAACATGGACAATTACTTAGCTAAATTTCATCCCAGTTGGCAGTGGAGAATTAGAGAAAATTACATAAAAAGAGCGTAGATAGTTTTGAAAATTATAGAAGGCGGTAATGATGTCGAGGAGGCGGAGATAGGCGGCCCAATGGGTAAGATTAGGATTGGGAGAGAGAAGCGGAATTGGAGGGAGAAGGGTTAAGTTGTAATTGCCAAAATATCTATGTCATTTTCTATAATTTTCTCCAGTTCTTTGTTGCCAGCTGAGATAAAATTTTACTGAGTAATCGTCTATGTCATCCTTAAAAATACAAAAAAGTCAAACTAACGGTCAATTAGTATTTTTTGTCTACTTTTGTAAACACATAGTCACTTTTGAAAACAAAAAATGTTGGTGTTGGGTGCATTATTGGAAAAAACACATATTTTTGCACTCTACCTTTAAAATAAACTTCCTGCAATTATTATGTTACATTAAATGACATAAATCAAAAGATAGATAGTGAGCTAGCATTTCCATCTCAAGCAATAAAGAAGAAGAGAAGTAGATTTGAATATTTGATCAATTGATGAGTAAAAATTGTTAGGCTCATGGATAAATGATAAAATGTGAAACTTAAAGATTAAGACTAAGCTATTAATTTTACAAATAACTAACAAAATTAATTTAGAGTAAATTATATATAAATATGCATAATAATACATTTTTAAAAAATAAAATAGGCTATGCCTATAAAAACAGGTCTGACCCGTTTACCTAAATAAGTCTGACAATAGGCCTAAGCTTAAACCTGACCTATTTACTGAATAGGTTAGGTTAAACTTAAAGAAGGCTATGTCATAGATCTCTGATAAGGACCGGACCTATTTATGATGATTTGAGTAATGAAGCAAACCTGTAAACCAAGGGAAGAGGGAAAAAAGAAAAAAGAGAGAAGTATTTAAAATTGAGGTTCACATTAGCTTTTAAAAAATCAAGTAAATATATTAAAGAAGATTAAATATTATGTTTTACAACAACATTAGGAATATTTTTGCATATTTAAATTAAATTAAATTATTTTAATCATTATCAGTCTGTACTCGAGTTCACCTTTTTGGTGTGTTTGATTGGGGGAAGGGGAGGGGAGGGGAAGGGAAGGAAAATAAAGGGAAAATGTTAAAAGGAGAGAAAACTTTTGTGGGCCCCACCACAAACCCCTTTTCTCTCTCTCCATTTCCCCTCCCCTCCCCTCCCCTGCAAAACTAGTTTCAGAGCTCGTCCTACGGACGAGTAGGACGAGCTCTAGACGGTCCAAATCTGATCTTTTTTTATTTTTATTTTTATTTTTTTTCTATATAAAAAAATTATTTTTTCAAAAAATGTTAGTTAAGAGATTATCTTTATTTTAAATTCTCTACCCATTAAAATTATTTTTGATAAAAAATACGAAAGTAAAAAAAATCAGATCTAGACCGTCCAGATTTACATCTGGACGGTCCAGAGCTCGTCCGTACGGACGAGCAGGGAGAGCTCGTCCGTAGGACAAGCTCTGAATCTGTTTCCCCTCCCCTACCCCCAAACCAAACATACCTAACCACAGCCACAAGCCCACAACCGGTTGGTTGCCTGATCCGGCTTTTCGTTCCCTGGGTTTTATAATTTTTCCTCAGGCGTCTGGGAGATCTTTTCTTCATTCATATTTCTAATTTATAATTTTCCACAATTATTAGAGTTGGGAAAAATCAAATCAAGTTCCATCGTCAACCTATGCGTGCTACAGCCTTCAGCGAACGTCCTCGTGCCTCTTGTGCTGCAGCACCAATTCAAGTAACGGAAGCTCTCTAATTTTCTTGTGCTATAACTCTCTCCCCTGCCTCCGGGGATCGTAGTTTGAAGCCCCAGCTAACTTTTCCGTTCGACGCTTCCCTATATTTATAGTTCATTTTTCTATCACTTTCCCCTTAAGAGCCAGGAAATGGATAACTCCACTCAAGAATCTCGCCTGCGATCCGAACACTCCGTTACCTATGATTCTCCTCATCCAATCTACGCCATGGCCTTCTCTTCCACCCCTTCTCTTGCTTCTCCACTCCAACGAATCGCAGTTGGTAGCTTCATTGAAGATTACAATAACCGCGTCGATATTATCTCCTTCAACGCTGACTCTTCCTCCGTTCGACACCAACCTTCCCTCTCTTTCGACCACCCCTACCCGCCCACTAAACTTATGTTCCAGCCTAACGCCCACTCTTCTCTTCGAAAGTCCTCCTCCGACCTCCTCGCCACCTCCGGTGACTATCTTCGCCTCTGGGAGGTTCGGGAGAATTCCGTTGACGCAATTTCACTTCTTAACAATAGCAAGACCAGTGAGTTCTGTGCCCCTTTGACCTCCTTCGATTGGAACGACATCGAACCCAAGAGAATCGGGACTTCCAGCATCGACACTACTTGTACGATTTGGGATATCGAAAAGGGGGTTGTCGAAACGCAGTTAATTGCGCACGATAAGGAGGTTTATGACATTGCTTGGGGCGAGGCTCGAGTATTTGCGTCTGTTTCGGCGGATGGTTCTGTTAGAATCTTCGATCTGAGGGACAAGGAGCACTCCACGATTATATACGAGAGTCCGCAGCCAGATACGCCTCTGCTCAGGTTGGCTTGGAATAAGCAGGACCTAAGGTACATGGCCACTATACTGATGGATAGCAATAAGATTGTGATATTGGATATTAGATCACCGACCATGCCGGTGGCGGAGTTGGAGAGGCATCGTGCTTGCGTGAATGCCATTGCTTGGGCTCCCCAAAGTAGTAGGCATATTTGTTCGGCGGGGGATGATTCGCAGGCCCTTATTTGGGAATTGCCTACTGTGGCTGGACCCAATGGAATTGATCCTATCTCTATGTATTCTGCTGGCTCTGAAATTAATCAACTGCAATGGTCTGCTGCTCAGCCTGACTGGATTGCTATTGCTTTTGCGAACAAGATGCAGCTTTTGAAGGTTTGAGGTGAGAGGACAACTTCCGATTGAAAAGCATCTTCAAATGTACTGAAGCATGAACCTGTGCATCTTATAATATCATCTTCTTTTGCTCTTAGATAATTCCTTGTGCTTCCAGACTATGCCATTCTCCTCAGTTCATTTTAGTGATTTATTTTTTGGTATGTGTTTCTCCATCTTTATGGAGAAGATATCAAACTTACCAGTAAATTTGGTGTTTATTAAAAGAATGATAGCAAGATTTTGCTCCAAGCATTCAAATACAACTTGGAGACCTTTGTAATTTCGTATTATTTATTACCCTCCCAAAGTTGATTCTCCCTTGGATATACTTATCAATCATCATAAATAGCGACTCCGGTTTTCTCTCTGCACTTCCTACTGCGTGCGCTTTTACCTTCTGGTCTATTAAAGATCTTTTCTTTAAACCATGCCCGTTAGAAACTACTTTACCATAAGTCTCACAAATCACAATCACTCACCTCATGGTAGTAAGTAGAAAGAAATAACTCAAGTAATCCGAGAATAAGGTGAGGATGAGAAGTTTCTTGATGGCAAAATTTTTCCAGTGGAAGAGCAATGTAAAATGGCACTCGCTGTTCTTGCTAAGTGGGACTTCTTAATGTGATGAAGGGATTCAAAGCCTAGCTGCAAAGGTTTAATGAAAATTGTGTCCCAGCGGGGTGTTCTGGGCTTTCCAGAAAGGAGGAAAAAGGCCATCTGTTTTTTCAGACTTGGGCCAAAATATCCCAACTTTGTGCTGACAAAACCCATGGGAACTTGTTGGAAACTGAATCAAGTTGGTCAATAATGATCCAACTTTATGTGACTTGACAAGAATGCGGGAACTTGATTGGAACTAAACCAGATGAATTGCTAAGACACTTGATTTTTGTTCTCTGGCTCGAATCACAGGATTCCAGTAAATAAAGGCATTGTTATTTAACTTGGGTTTACTCATTGTTGTTGCATCTGGTTTCATGTTTATTAATTTAATGTTATATTTTTCTCATATTATCTGTATGCTAGGTCTCCATCCCTGTCGTTTGCTTTTAATCTCTATTTCCTTGCAATCTAGAATGTTTTGATGATTTTCTTTTAGCTACATTTTGCATACGTCTTGATTGAAAAATCTCCTTTGTTTATTACATTGTCAATCTTGTTTCTGATCTATTTACTATAGTTGATTGTTTCCTTATGCTGCAGATGTCCTCATGATGAGTTGGGAGATATCAACTCGCATGACAGAGGGCTTCCTATTGTTTCACTAAGATTAGAGCTTGCTTAATAGAAATTGACCTTGATTGGGAAGGTATGTTTTGGTTCTGAAACGATGGCATTTTTATGTGTTAACTTATGGTTATTGGGCTAGTAATAGGACTCTGGACTATTGAATTTTTCTTAGATTCTGTTGTAGCATATAGTAGCTGCATTGTTCCCTTACCTATTTGTAATCTACGTACCTCTTTCTTGAGATTCAATAATGTTTAATTGAGATGATACAAGTAATGTAACCTAGTGGGATTTCAATTCTACAATTATCAATGCATATTTGGATATCTGCAGTTTTACTTATTTCTTGCAAGATAACGTACTCTAGATGCTAGAAGTGAAGAAGTCAAGGGTATTTGATTAAATAACTATCCAGTATCAATGTTAACAGTTGGGAGTACTAGAATATCTTTCCTTAATTGACAAGAACAGCTCTTGTGGATACGAATAGAAGCCATTAGTTTAGGGTTTTGCTTAGTATAGTGAAAAGTGAAATGTCAAAATATGAAGTAATTGAGGATTGTGATTGGTGTGCAGAGTGCCTCATGCTTGAATAGTGCAAGCATAAAGTCAGCTGAAAAGACGTATCTTTTTCCTGGTACACCACACGTCCTAACAATTACAACTACCATTAAATTACCTGTTAGAAGTTGTTATTTAGCCCCATTAAAACAGTCTTGAGTTCTCCTGGATGTTCACTTAATGCAACTCCGATGATCCGTGACATTTATCTTAAAAAAATATACAATAGACACGGTCAACTTTAGATTTAAAGCCTTTAGCAAGTGCTTTGGAGGAGCCGCCTAAAAATCAGATTAGGAAGTCAAGAACTGCGAAGAGGAAAGTGGTCAAGTGTTGATTTGTTCGACATTTTGTGTGCACTTCGTAGGTCTAAGTTATTAAAAGCAAACCATGTACACAAGTTGATCTAATTTTTGAGTGAGATATAATATACGAGGGAAGAAAAATGAGAACTCGCTGAGTTGCAGCGAACGGGAGGCTATTCTATAGCCTAGATAGATAATGAGAGGGCCATTTACTGAACTCTGAAATTGTTACAGGTAAAGGTTAGCCGTTGTAGAAGATAGGTTTGCTAAAACATTAAAAGATGAATCAGCCCAGAGGACGTGAGATAAATGCAGTACAAGTCTTTGGAATCATTCTGTATCGTTTCTGCAATAGCAGGTCACTCTGATGATTGGATGGATTTACAGTGTAGATTTAGATTGCGGCGACTATTTATCCAATGCTAATCGATCAGTTCAAGGAATTTTGGTAATATCCATAATATAGAATAGTTGGTCCCTAATTGCGATGTATGCTGAATAGCAGCAAAATGGATTCTGAATTACCAAACTAAATCTTTGACCTAAAAAAAACACGCGACGTGAAAAGATGATTCCCAATATGATCATTTTGTGGCATGAATACTCAAGGAAACAAGAAACATCACTATCAGTCTTCTTTGGACCAAGAGTAGACGAGTCGGAGTTTTCTGAGCTACGGAGTAATTGGATTCTTTTATTTCAGAGAGGATAAGGATGTAAAGACTCACAAGTCATCGTATTAATTATTATGTGCTTATTATTATTATTATTTTTTGCTCATCATTTTGTAGTATCTTTTATTTAAACGGACACTGAGGTGAGAGTGTTCATATTCCTGGGGAGGGTGGTGATGGAATCCACTACTCAACCTGCCTCAGCGGCGTCATGAATAGCAGCATCAGCACTATCGCCATTTCCCCACCAACATCTTCTTCTGCTGCTAACCAAAACCCCAGATCTCCACAGGAGCCACAAGATGAACGAGTCGACGGCTGTTTTGAACCGGAGTTGCAGACTGTGCTGTGCCTATGCCTTATACGTGTGAAATAGATGGTTGTGTACTTAGTCTGCTACTTGTTTGGATGGATTAGTGGTGAAAACTGCTTTTTCGATATAATTTATAGTATGCGAGATTAACATATTTTATAAACCTAAACTTCAATATGCCTTCATTTTCAAGCTTCCTCTGTTCACTCTTGCCAGAGCTAGTGTCAGATCCATGGCCAGTAGTCCAGTGCCAGCTCCCACTCCTACTTCTATTCCAATCCCAACAGAAGGGTCCCACTGTTTCCAATGCGAAAAGACTCTATCTGTCCAGCTTTATTCCCACAAGCACCGGCTTCGAGATTGCCCCTTTGCTTTTCTTCCCATGTCGCCTCTTCTTTCTGCAAATGCAAGACACTCATTTACTTAACAGAAACCACCACACGCTGAAGCAGATGACACCGGTCCACACTCCACACCCAAGCCAATTAACCTCTCCCACCTGCCACGTAAAGCGGTCAAAACAAGCAGCAGACTCCAACCGGACAAAACAGCGGGATACACGTCTGCAACTACTTTTAACGGAAATACTACCTCCGGTCTTAATTATAAGAGCTAGTTAACTTTCTTTGGAGCGATTAAGGAAGCTAAAGTAAGTTACTTAATCATGTTATATGTTAAATATTCTTACATTATATATTAGTTTATTAGTGAAACTAATAAATTTGAAGAAAAAAATAAAAATATTTTAAAGTAATTTAGTTAGCTTCCTTAATCTCTCCAAAAAAGTCAACTAGCTCTTATAATTAGGACCGGAAGGAGTAGCATTTATGAACCATTTTTCAGTTTTCAAAACATCGCACTCAAGATTTTGCTATGGTGTCTTTTTTTTTTTTTACAGAAGATACTTGCATTAATAAAAACACAAAATATATAGCAGATGCATAGGGGAACCAACATTACAATGAAAAATAAATGGAAAAACATGACAAAAAGCAACAAATACAAACTGAGGCAACAAACCTACAAGGAAATAAATAAAAGGAAAACAACTGGCCACCATCCATTGAAGGTCTAGAGGTGAAGAATTGTCGACCTAATCTCTTGAGTTTCCAAAGTTAGAAGTGATAACAAAGCGGTTGTTGGTTGTGAAACCCATTCAATAGGATATATCCCTTTATAAACATTAGTGGTAAGCAGATCTATAGCATAATTGCCCGTCTTGAGGTAAAGGATATAGAAAACCTAACTTTATAAGACAGAAGACTGATGATATTCTGAATAATACTTCTACACCTCAAGTCAAACAAGTCTGATGACTTTTCATCAACATAGGAACGAAAGGGAGGTAATCAGTTTCAGAAATTACTTTATCATGTCTTAGATCTACAGCTAGAAAGCAAAGCCTTTTTCAAAGCCAAGGCTTTAATCATGAAGGCAAAAATTGATTTAATTTTATCCTCAAATCCCCCTATAAAGAAACTAAAGTGATCACGGCAGATTATATCAATAACAACATCATTTTCAATAGGTGAACTAGATGCAATAGTAAAAAAAAAAAAAAAAAACATCATTTTCAATAGGTGAAAATGCCTCATCACAATTAATTTTAAGGTTCCTTATAGAGGGAAACTATTTAATGCTAGGACTATTCCAACCACTCAACAAAATAGAACACCTATACATTATGTTATAATTAGCCTAAAATTGAGAGTTACTTTTCCTAAGTAATTCGATAACATCAACATGATTCCGTTGTCTTTAATCAAGAACCCTCTCATCCCTATTTTTCCATATAATTATAGTGTCAGTGTCACAAGCATATTTGAGATATTATAATGAGTATTTTTGCATATTCGCTTATTTTTTTTATTTATTATGTGGAAGGGCTTCAACAAGCTATTTTGTATCTATTTTACATTTTAGTTTTTAAATATTTTTTTTTTGGTCAGAATAGTAACATATATTGATACTAGTAATAAGAGTTACATACAACGATTACACGGTGACAACAATATAAACGATTACACTAAGACAAACACTGAGACAACAAACTGAAAGAAAAACAAATCAATTTAAGAAGGCTAACAACTACAACAACACCAAACCAATTAAAAGGAAATCTAGTCACCACAAAACAAATAGGAATAAGAGCAGCTTCAAAGACTTCATAGGCTTCCTTGCCATCCGAGGTTAGAAAGGATATGGAAGAAAGTGCTGGTTCCAAAACCCGCCCGATCGGGCACACCTCCTTATAAGAAACAGCTGCACATCTGTCAGCTACACAAACACCCCAACTTGGGGAACAGAACAGGGAACACCCAACCTCAGACGAAACAAGACTAGTGAAATCCTGAGGAGAACTCTTGCTCAACCAATGAAGGAACCTTGGTGACATCAACCACCCACCCAACAGATAATGGCTAACATAAGTGATATGGATTCGCCCCCATTTACCAATCCTATCAATGATTTTCTCTCAGATAAAGCACAAAATAATAGCAACCATCAATAAAACCCTCACCCCAAAAACACGAATCCAATCTTCAAACAAGAACACCACCATAATAACCCATAACCACACCAACAGGGGACAAACATAGACAACAATTAACTAAATCCACAACATCAGGAAATATAAATAAATATAAAGCAATAAAAGCAAGAGAAACAGGAAAAAGGCGTGCAAAGAGAAAACTGAGGTACACCCCCCATCGGAAACCACCGGCAAGCCAGGGACCGCCGGCGCGTAGGCAACCTCTGCCAAGGAAGAAGCCACCGTCGAACAAGAAGCCATGGACGAGCCAGGAACCACCGTCGGAGAGGGCATCGGAGCAAAAACTCCTACCGCCGAAGACGAGGGAGGACCATCAAAGCAACCCCAGAACAGAGGACCACCGGATCTAGGAAGGTGTTGAAGCCGGAGACCGGAGGAGAACCGGCGCTGAACAAGAAGAACGGCTACCCCTCTATATCTCCGTTCCGGCCTAAAACCCGCCAGCACCTGACTCCAAGGAGGCCGATCTGTGCTTCGGCTGCTACTGAGGCCCAGGAGGAGGCTCGCCGGCGGCATAGACGCCGCCGGCGAGGCAGAAGCGCAGGGAAGAAGACCTAGGGTTTTGGTCGGGCGAGAGAGAAAACGAAGGGGTCGGGCTCTTCCTTTTTTGGACTCTAGTTTTTAAATATTGATTGAATAATATTCATCAACTGCAAAATTAATTTTCTCCAATATTATAATTGAGTTAAATTTGATCTTGACCAGGATGAGAAAACGAGAGCATATCCGATTCCAATCAAACTCAAATTCCCACCTCTCATTCTTTTTCCTACCCACAAATCGATAGCATCCCTCTCCTGCGTTCTTCTCCTTCCTCTTCCTTACCTCTCACCTGCTATGGACCTCACCATCGACAATCCCCTGCAACAAAATCTCAACTTTCACTCTGGAAACCCCCGTTGTTGACATGTCGCCGCCGCCGCCACTGGCCAACATCAACGACAACCTTCTCCCCCTTCCCCACAAACTCCCCACCTTAACGGATCTCTTCCTCACAGCTCTCTCTGTTTGCTTTCTCTTCACGTCCTCCGCTAAGTCCACCGTCTCCCCCAGATGCCCTTTCCTCTCTTTTCCCCTGAACCATCGTCGCTTTCTTAAAATCCCCGCCATGTCCCACTCCGCATCGGACCATAAGATTAATCTGCTCCCTCGTCGCCACAACTTCGCATCTCCGCAGTCTCTTTCCGAGTGGCTCAAGAGCCGTTTGCCGTCTGATTCCTTCGCCTCCTGGGGTGTGAAGCCCGGCACCAAGAACGTTCACAACCTCTGGCTCGAGCTCTCGGAAGGCGAAACCTCTCTCGCTGATTCCACTCCTCCGGTTCGCACGGTTCAGGTTGCCACGGTTCGAATCCTCGGCAAAGACGGGAAAATCTTGGTTGAGTCGCACCAGGAGTTATCGGACGGTAATGTCAGAAAACGGGGCCGACCCTTGTCGGAGAAGATGAAGCCCAGTGAGGACCCGGAATCGGCGGCCATGAGGGCGATCAAAGAAGAGCTTGGCTCTGTGGTTTTTGGGTCTGAGGCCGATTTGGACGTCTGTGAAATTGTGACGATTGATCCGAATTCGTATGAAATGAAGGTGGAGGAACGGAACTCGGATTCGTATCCGGGTTTGCCTGGTTGCTACGTTTTGCATACCTTGAATGCAACGGTGGAAAGGTTGCCGGAGGGAGATTTTTGTACGTTTGAGGTTGATGAGTATGAACATCTTGACGGAAAAAGTGTTGCTGACAAGGCGGTCTCTGTGAAGAAGCATTACTGGACCTGGGTTAGTGCTGATTCAATGGAATCTTGATTTGAAGTTATGAGTTGAAGCTAACATTTTCAACTTAAATTTTTTATACGGCGTGACAGGAATAATTTTCATCTTGTATAGTGATATGAGGCTTTGGTAAATAAGTTCAGACCATAATTATCATTCTCCACTATAGATTTTGATGGAGTTAAACTGCAACAGCGATTATATCTTTGTGGCCAACTTAGTTTTCAACACGTATAGGATTTTTGCTTGTTCCCTGAGTAATTATGCGGCACTAACAACGTTGGTTGTAAAACCGGATAATTGAAGTATGATTTTCGCGATATGATCTTCCAATATCTCTTTCATGACATGCGTGATGCTTGCGATATCGATTATATGATGGATAGTTTCTGCGATATGAACTCTGTTTAATAAGGGAATATTTTCAAGGCAACTTATGGTGAAGGTTCCTTTTCTTGATGCGTGCCATCACTTGTCAGCAAAAAAAAAAAAAAATAGACACGGCGATATAAGTAATACTAACTTGTTTCACTTAACGGAAATTTTGTATTAGTCCAGTGATTGTGTACTGATGATGCATGACCATGATGTGTTTAAATGTTCTGGTAGGCTATTGATCTTTATATACACCCTATATTAGGAGTTTGGTTTATCATTGGGTTATTACTTGCTAGATCCATTTTCAAAAATCTTGTAGACATGCTTTGGATTCTATAACTGAATTCTCCAAGGGCGTTTAAAAAAAAAAAAAAAAAAATCAGCTCTTGTCAGGGATTTTAGAATCTAGACGTGAGATATAGTTGACTTAGTCATAGGCTAAGTTTTGAATTTTTTTTTTTTTAATAAGTAGAGTCAATGATCTAATATGTTCACGGTAGTTTTGGATGGCAATGGAAGTCAAGCAATTTCTTGCAGCTCGAAACTGGGCTTAATGTGGTGCTGTTAAGCTGGTACTGGTTTAGGCTGTTTTTTGTGGTTCTGCCTTCATTTGAGAGGACTTTGATGTGTTTTATCGTCCTGTCATGCTCTATGATCGAGTGGAATTTTGATTAAAAGGCGGTTAAAATATGGGGTTTAGTGAGTATTGTGTGAGCAGTTCTTTTGAAGAGTGGATTTATACAAGAAAACTGATCGTATCAATTTTGCAACACTCTGATGGCACCTGGGAAGATGGTATAAATGGTGCAATGGTGAGGTAGTTCAGAGTTATAGAAGATATAACTAACAAAACCTGCAACTCAAGTTTTGCTGATTGGATATTTAAGAGTGGCGATATTGGTCATATCATAGCTTGATGATTGGAATCTTTGAGGAATTAGAGCTGCGTAAAATTCCTCAAGCGACCAGCAATTGTTCCGATAGTGTAATTGATGGAAGGGAAGTCATCCCAAGGACAGGGATTAGTAATGTAAGATAGGGTTATTGCATCTAGCATCTAGGGAAGCAGCATACTTGGCTGCAAACAAACAGTCAGGTGGCAAGACAAGACCTAATGGGGTGTGACTTGGATAGCAGATTGATTCCCCACAAAGATGTAGCCTCACCTGCACATTGCTGCAGACTAGCTGCGCACCACTTGTCCACCATGTAACAATAATCACCCTTTGCCAATTGCCCCATCACCTTTTCTTCTTTCTTTTTTCTCTTTCAAACCAGTATATTTCATGAGTCGAGAAAAATTCTTCTCACATACTTATTTTATACATGATAAATCATGATTGAAAAGTTATTCTAAAAGTTTCAATCACAATTTCAAAATAGGCCTCACATAGTAGTGAGGGTTGTATATAATGGTAGAAACATTATTCTGGGGGTGGGTGATATAACAAGTGAGAGAGAACATGTTATTGAGGATGCATTCATGGCCAGGCATGGCTCAGTGCTGTATGTGCAATATTCCTCATTCACCTAATGAAGATGGCTTATGCTCTCTACCGTACATCCTTGTTGCTTGGTGCTTGGTGCTTGGTGCTTGAGTGGGAGAAGACAGAAGATAGGCAGGTCCTAAATTCATAACAAGTTTGGTTGACGCCGTCCCTCATGTCAATCTCCAATGTTGAAAAGCTTATTTGATTATTTCCAACTTACCTCTCTACACGCTTCTATTTGATGGAAGTCATGGATTAAATAACTACTTTTACTTGTTACAAGAAGACGGACAGATTACAAGTTGCTTTCTATAAAGATTTTCTTTAAAGCAAGGTTGGTGATTTTAATTTTTAACTAAAATTGTGCGTAGGACAAGTGTTCGACTTGCCCGCCCTTCTGCATTCAAGGCAACTCTTCCGATGGACCACATAAAATTATAGTAGATTCTTTAATTCTTTATTATAAAGCATTAATTAACAATTCTCATAAATTAATAAAAACAGTTAAAGTTAATAAAATTGTCATACAATTTAAATTATTTTCAATATTACCCTCTATTAATTGCACTAAATTCTAATATTGTATTATTCTTATTCTCACCCACTATCCTTATTAATTATGTTTATACATAGGAAAAAAAATTAATACTCCTTTGAAATAAATAAATACCTTATAAAAATGTTCAAATACACTCATTAGTTAGTGTCTTATAATAAAGACGGAGTACTTGACAATCACAGAAATTAGACAGGGTCTCTTCACTTGAATCCACAAAAACCACTAATAACTAATAATTATTTTAATCAAGCGGTAGCCACTTTCTTGTTCCTTTTTCAGCCCCTAGCTCCCCATAGCCCCGGGGGGGACCAGTTCTAGCTTTTTAAAAATCCTCAAAAAGCCATGCAACTTTATAATTTTGCGGTGCAGGGTTTTTCTTTTTCTTCGAAAAAAGTAAGGGTGGTGGAGTTATTTTTGTCCGCTTCATAGTTATATATTTTATTTTAACAGGTTAGAAATAGAAAACAATCTGATAATGCTTGTTTAAAATCATTTTTGGACACTCCAAAAAAAATGTTTGTTCATACAAATCGATGCTAATTTTCTATTACATACTTACTGTAAATCACGGTTGAAAAATTACTTTTAAAGACTTCAATCACCATTCCAAATAAGTATTACAGACGTTAGTGTGTTTATTTTGTCGGTGGTATCACTTCTACAGTTGATTAAACATGGATTAATCAATCACAAGCCCTTGAGAAATTATTAGAGAATAATTTAATCTCCAATAGCTTGTTTGAAGGTTTATTAGTTAGAGGCATGTTGTACTTGAAAAAATGGTTCACTTCAAAACCAAGTGTTGAAATTATGCTTAAGCATCATCGAGTATATTCATTTCAGACATGCCTGTACAATTTCATCTCGTGGATATCTACTGTCTATGATTCTTACAGCTAAAGAACTGAGATGAATTCTGCAGAATCTTGGCGAGAAACCTACCAATTTCGGTCTTCTTTGTTTGTCTTGGAATCTCCGTTACATATTCTTCAAGTGAAACCCTTTTCTTCCTAACATCTTAATACTTGTGAATCCACTTCTCGATAAAGTCATTGCACATAAGTGATCACGACAGGGAAGAAATTTTCAAACACTTCCCTCCCAAGCGGCGCAAAACAAGCCCAGAGGGATGGAAGGGGGAATAAAAAAAGAATGAAGACTTACCTCTAATATGCTTATCAGCTTATGTCTATATGTGTTTGATGATCGACTTATTCTAGTTCTCTTTCAGATCATGCTAATAATGAACCTCTCTGAAGGAATATCAAGAACAAGTTTTTTATTTTAATCAATTCACACTCGTCCAATTCCAACTGCCAGTCCTATCATTCACACACACATTCATATTTTTTCACAAACCTCTTGGTTGCTTAAGTAAATAATTGACACCAACCAGAAGCAGAAACTAGATCACTCGAGAAGGATATCACAAATGATAGTAGTAGATTCATATACTAATGGAAATCAGTTTAAACAGAGGTAGAACACTGAGTACCCTGGTTTGAAGTGAGAGGAGCAGGAGACATGGAGGGTCCGAACGCCATGACTGAAACACAATTAACCTCGAAACCATAATGCCCAGTGACCCACGTCGCCACTCTCCACCGAAGCCTTCCACTTACTTTCAGATTCAAAACCAGCCTTCCAACTGTTTGATCACGACCCATTTCATAGCCAAGTGAAGGAGCCACAGGGACTAGATCTCCCACCAGAGAAGCTGTCAAGAGATTGCTCTCTTCATGGTCTTGATAAAACGGTGGCAGATAGGTATGTGAAGTTATCCGCTGGTCCTTGTAGGTTGCATATACTTGGAAGTCGTCATAGTAAATGGCCACTTTCTGGTTTGGGTTCTTCGACAGCAGAGTGAGCTGAATGGAAGAGTTTATGTGGGTTCCTGAGAGACTGAGCTCATAGATGTCAACTTGTTGGAGTGAGAATTGAGGTTTGGCTGGACGGAGGATGACCCATATCGCTAATGATAACAGAATAATTGCAGTGATGAATGAAAAGAGAGCCAAGAACAGCTTCTTGTAGTTCCTTTCAATCTTGAAGCCTTGCTTGTACTCTGCACAGTGTTTTGGAGATTTTATTGTGATTTGAGACATTGACTAGACAGAAGGAGAGGTATTACTGCGAGGAAGATGAGAAGGGAGAGGAAAAGAGAAGCAGCAGCATATACAATGATTTTTGATGATTCAAGGGGTGGGATAGGTTATAAATAGAGGGGAAACCTGAATTGATTTATTCTATGCCATGGTTTTTTGGGTATTAAGCCGCTGTTAACAAAATCAGAAAAACACGTGTGTGTGTGTCATACATATATAGGTGTACTAGAAGTTTGGGCGTGTATATTGAACCATTAGATAACAGAGATCAGACTATGAAAATTCATCCTTAAAGTTTTTGGGCTTATATATACACTGTTGAATATAGCACAAAAAGTGATCTACAATTTCTTGCAGGGAAAAAGTTGAGGGAAATTTAGTGTTTTGAAGCATACAAAAACCTATTTCATACTGTTAAAATAGGTTATTATGTGTAATCACATCCATGTGAAGCTGTTGATCCATGCATCATTGTCCACCATTTTCTGAAGCAAATGCTTGTTGCTAATTGCAAGCAATTTTATGGATCGAGGTTTGGGTGAGACAATCAATTCCTTTAGGCCACAACTACCTTGAGATACCAAGTACATAGCCCAACAACAGGCAAAAAAAAATCACACCTGAACTCTGTAGAAAGAGCAGAAAAGTTAACTTTGCCGGTAAATACATAGAATAAGTGCTTTTTTGTACCAGAAAACGCTTTGGTCACTTTCTTACTTTTCATAATGAAATGAATGAGACCACCATGACCCGCTACAATCCAAATTTGTGGCTATAACTGTCCCCAATCCACCATGCTCTCTCGTTGGTGCTATTTAGTGCGCAATCCTTTCCTGAAACTTCTACTCCCATAGTCTATATTGCAGACAAAACCTGAAAAAGCATTTTCCATCACTTTATTTTACTTGAAAATTAAATCAAACCCATGAGCTTCTCATGAGCCATGAGTGAAAGGAGCTTGGTGCTTAATTAATAATTTTCACAATGGAACTGTTTCAGCTCTGTGTGATAAATAATTCACAGAAAGATTTAGTTAAAGGCCGTTGCTCCATCACTAGGAAGGTGATCAAATTTTGCTACTCCCATTTGTTAAACTTTGGAGGGATCTCTATCCATCAGAATTACTATATTCTGACACACAAGAGTTTTAGACAAATGAAAGGGAAAATGATTGTATTGGGAAAAGATGAAGCCAATTAGCCGCATGATGCGCATGTCTCTGGTGATGATTGCTTTCTGTAATCACAGAAGGGGTACACATGGCATGGGTTCAAAAGATAACGCCCATTAAAATGTAGGAGGGTCCCACATATTCTTAAGTACTCTTTTTTATGTTTTAAACATTGTGAACTTTGTATTGTATGGGGGAAATCTAATTATAAATGCAGGTGCAGCTATAATGGACGTGAGTGCTAATGAAAGAAAAATTTAGACATGCTTAAACTTGTATACATGATTAGATTGATTTGTTAGTCTTTCATTTTCCAAGTTTGTGGCCTCCTTCCTTTCATCCTTTCAGGTTATTGCCGGAGATTAGAATGAAAAGTAACAATGGCCTCGAGCTTTGGCCATGAAGCCTTTGTTCATGTGCAAGCGGCCTAGTGGCATGTCCTCCTTCCACGTGCCTACCGTAATTACTGACCTCTAAAGTTTCATTAATGATACTTAGGGGGAAAAACTCTCAAGTTTTCATTAATAACTTTTGAGACTTGTAAGTTTCTATAGTTTGATTGGGTAATTAATTTGACTTCACAAGGCAACAACAGGGCGGGCAGAAAGTGAAGGAAATCTGCAGAATTTAAGAAATGACTTCTTTAATAGATTTTGCTTTTGAAGTTGAAAAGGACTGACTTGAGTGATTGTTTTTAATTACTAGTATTATTTGAGGGCCCTAGCCCCAGCTTTTGACGTTTGGGCTAAATAGTCAATTAGCCATTCATGTGATTTGGCAATATGGGGGGAGCCTGCCCTACTAACTAGTGAATCAGTGCATGGTAATTTGGTAAACCCTACTGTTCTACTACTCAGGAGTCTAAAAGGCATGCAGAGACGTCTGAAACTAAAAGTTAGTCTTCCTTTTGAAGCTTCTTTCTTTTTCTTTTTTCCTTTTTTTTTTTGCAGTTATTATTATTGGGACCTTTCAATCAACCCTGTTAACTTGGTGGCTTCTCATCTTCTCAACTCTTTTTCTTGCCCCAGTTCTTTAGTGCCGATTTCTTTCCTTCTGGGACCATGAGGACCCCCTATTTCTTCATGACAAATAAAAAGGACGTATATTTTGCTTTCTTTTCCTAAGAAATACAATATACTTTTGGCATTATTACTTGCATAATAGTGGCTACTCGCACTTGTTCGATTATCTGTCTTTGCCCACAATTCATCTGAAAACTTAGGCTTCTCTTGCCTATTTCCTTAACCATCTGATAAAACTTGAAACCGACCCAGGATGATGGCTGTGAAAATGAGCAGTTTTTAAGCTTCTGGAATCAATCTATGCTCAAATGCTTGCTTCCCTTTACTCTCTAAATCAAGAGCGTATAGTTTATCGTCCTCACCGCCAAGTTCAAAACGGCACGGCAAAGCCACAAGAGGACGGGTGGCATTCTGATATGATGACTTGATAAGGCATACTGTGTGAAGCTAACTGGGAAAAGTCCATTATTCCTTACTTTACCTTCTTTTATTTTCCTTTTCTTTTTCTTTTTCTCCTTTTGGAAAATATGGTGGTAGAAAAGTAATCATTTTGAAACACTTCCAAATGCATTCTTGAATATTTAGAAAAGGTTGCTTGAGAAACTGTCATCATGAAACAGTTAAAAAAAGACGATTATCAAATTAATGGTATTGAAAAAACAAAAAACACCACAAAGTTAATTGATTTTAAGAGTATCGAGAAACTTCTCCCTCTCTCTCTCTCATGAATAAAAGATAGAGAAACTTCTCTTTCAATTGTATGAGAAGCTCCTACGTGATTAATCAGCTGGTCCTTGCAAGCAAACAAATACTTACAAAAACAATAAAGAATGAGCCAGGCAGATCCCTCTAAAGCTGAATATAATAACCGACATATATTACATGAGGTACATTATATATAAAAATCTAGAAGAAGGGTCAACCAGGAAATGACTTTAGACAGCATATACAGATCATGTGGTCCTGGTATTCAAGGACTCGAGAGAAGGAAAAAAAAATTGCAGCTACTTGTACCAACAGAAAAGCGCTTATTCTCAGCCGTCTTTATCTGCAGCCTGGGGTTCAGGGTGCACTTGACGAACAAATTGTCCTTTCACCCTAGGACGCTGCTCTGCAAGTTTCTTTCTGCTTTCATACCGAACCTGTTACAAGTACAAGATAAAGTTATGATATAAAGAAGGGGAGGTCTTAGCAAAAATATGATGGCACTGTAATATAAGGCGATGATAATAGTAGAGGACCTTCTTCTCATAACATCTCTCTTTCCTTTTCAAACGAAACTTGTTTAGAGCTGCTTCTCTTAGAATGGATCGGTGAGAATATGCAATGTTCGAGTGGTCTTCGCAATTCTTCACCTCTGAAGCAGTCCTGACTATGACAGCCTGATCAACATTGCTATTACTTCCACAGTGGCTTCCGTAGCCAATGCTGTTCATTCGACTCAAATTTCCATTGCAGAAACTACTGCTTCCACTCTGATCAGTTGCAGGGGAAATATGTTCTCGATCTTCCACATGTTCCAGCTTGTGATCCTGCACATAAACAATGTGGCTTCCAAGGTTGTTTCCACTTTGACCTCGATCTTCATAAAGCTGCTCCGAACCATTCTCTTTGACATTAGACAGAGAATACGCATTCGCTTGAACAGTAGATTCCAGGTGCACAGCAGATCTTGGACTTGGCATTAATGGGGGATCAGACTGTGCACCCAACATTGGGGGAGGGACAGAACCATAGGTTCTACACAGATCATTGAACCGTATTCCTCTTACTGGAATCGGGAGAGAATGCGGCTGCTGGGAGAATGAAGATGCGAGTTCAGATTCTCTAGATTGGGGTGTTGTGGGTGACACGATACTTCTTTGCATACTCGGTGTTGAACTATCTGAGTTACAGCCGGTAGCAACATAAGAGTTATTTTTCTCACAATTTGTTCTCTGTTCTCTTTCTAGATCACAAAAGTTAATGAGACCTGCTGGTGGTGCTTGAAATTGTCTGCTGGTATACCTGCATGAGAGCTCATTTCAATTGATAAGAAAAGAGATCCACATGGAAAAGTGAGTTTATAGAGGCAACCTGACAAAATCCAAGAACTCAGAAAAATACTTCAATAAAGCTAATTTTTATATGATCCTTCAAGCTATAAAGTAAAAAGAATCCTTGGAATTCCTTTGCTACAATTTACATGACAAAAGATATGCAGCCATTTCCAAGCAAACAAACTGGTTTTTATTAGTTTATGATTTCTTAAAGTGAGTTTTAAAACCTCATTGAGAAAAAGAAAATAAGATTGGATATGAGTCCTCACCGTTTGAAAGCTGAGGCATTGGAATGCGTGAGGGTTTGCCTGTCTTTGGAGACTTCATTCTCAAAGCTGCTGGGATGTTCTCTTCTTAAGGAAAGATCTAACAGTGGAGAGAAGTCAAACATGCCCACACAATTGATAGTGGAACTTTTGGGACTGCATTTTGAATTTGCATGAAATGCTCCAATCAAGTCAATAGCTTCCTTGGAAGAGCTAATTTGAACATAGTGATTATCATGAGCTTCAACACTGATACTAGCACTCCTATTCTCTGGACAGCCATCCGTGCCATGAATTGTGCTTGTCTTACCGTTTGCGCAGAAACCCAGAGTTGATCCTAAGGAATAAGAGTTGCAGCGATTTAGATTCTTCCTTGTAATGCAGAACAATATACAACACCAAGGCATTTGGTCTCTAGAAAGTTACCTCCAGCGTGAATATCATGCATAATTGATGTGTGGCCTAAATGAATACTAGCTTCAACCTCCTGAATCTTTTCATCACTTGGATACGAGTCACCACATCTTAGATGAGAAAATTCCTCAACATTTTCCATAGGGGCACTTTCAGCTTCCAAATCAGGCTTCGTACAGGAGCTCTGCATGAGACAACAACATGCAATCTCTATATGAAACTTCATAGAGCCAACGAGTGTCTTGTAAAGATTAAAAAGAATACATATTGCCCTGTCCTCTTCCATTTAATTTGTAACAAAATTTCTAAAAAATGACTCGCAAAATTTTAGACATTTTTATGTAGGCTTGCTGCCATGATGGATAGCAGTAAGAATGGAAAAGCGTCAGTACAGAAGACTCAATCATGCCTTAAAGATGTCATTGCTGCTTTAGGAAAGACTTCTCATTCATAACAAGCAACCAATGAATTTAATGGAGAAGGCACGGAGGCGATAGCACATGATGTGTCCAAAGGCTTGGTGTTAACATGCTATAACCCAGAACAATCAACTTGAACTGAGATTATCTTTTTACTTGAATGCCTTTTTATTTTTTTTCCACTGCACAATAGAAATAATGAAGAAAGCATTCTTCACAATTAAAAACAGCAAAGAATTAGGAATTTTTCATCTAATTTCTGAGATGAGCAAAACTAACCTGAGCATCACTTCCTTTCTCAATTAATTCCTTATTTTTTTGAATGCATGCGGCATCCCCACTTAAAGGACTAGCAGCATTATTTTCAGCAGTGGCTTCAACCTTCTGTTGGCCAACACTCTCATCTTGAAGACCATTTGAATCGATTATTGACTGAAACAAAAATGATTCATCAATGATAACATTCAAGTATTTAAAAGAAGGAACTGAACTGAGAAAAGTGAGTGCACAAATCATACCGATCGCTTTCGCCAAACATGCTGCCACAAATTCCTTAGCTCATTTTTTCTAATGGGCTTAACAAGATAATCAGCAGCACCTTTCAACATGCACTTGTATACTGTGCTAATTGAATCTTGTGAGGACATCACTGGAGTGCAGGAAAAAGCAATGATGGTTAAATTTTTGTGTGGACATAGTGGAAAAGAAGCCAATAATTATAACAGCCAGATTCTATTCTTTGTTTCATACTTATAACAGGAATGCTTTTGCAAATCTCATGCTCCATGATTAAGGTGAGAAGCGCATAGCCAGATATGGAAGGCAAATCTACTTCTGTCAGTATTAGATCGATATTGTGTGATCTTCCCTTCAGTATTTCCCAAGCTTTCAGGCCATCAGCAACAGCAGCCACTGCTCAAAACAGATGGATAAATTAATTAAAGTTCAAATATCATGAAAATAGATTTGAACTACTTAGATTTTCCACATCACAAGCTTCAGTAAAGCAGAAAATGTGGGTTATTAGTATATTCTTAAAAGAAATATTTAAGTAGATAAAAATCTATCTTGGCATAATTCCTTAAGCCTATAGATTTCATATCGTCAAGGTTCTTACTTAATGCTGAAAGTTGGAAGGTGTTATTAGTTCTTTTATGAACCCAAATTCCCTCGTCGCAGTACCTCACTCTTTGCTTAGGAATTTGGGCCAGACAGACCTGGAACAATATTGGTAGACTTCGTTCTTTTATATTTTCCCACGCAACTATGGATTACATTACACTAAAAAGAACATTCTGTGTAGATATATATTATTTTAATCTGCTCTGACTGCTTGGTCATTTCGTACGACATTAAACCAGACCCTTAAAGGCTAAAACCTCGGAATTCACAGAGGATAACCCAAGCACATGGTCAAAGAAGGTTGAGAAACAACAACTTCAGCTCCAAAAAGTTGGAACCGAGAAAGACCGAAAAGTATCAGACCTAGATGCTTATAGGCCTGCTAACTGGAAAAGAGAAAGAAGAGCAGACGCTGAACTAGTTTGTAGAACAAGTCAATTAACTGAGTCCAAGCTCCAGAAAAACCGAAGAGCAAGAAAGGTTTGAAATTTAAATCGTGGCTATGGGAGAAGCAAGTCCATCCAAACTAGCTCAAGCCGAATCAAGAAAGCCATAGAAATCTTCCCCCACCATTTCATATTGAACATTCACTACAACACCCATTATCAATCAAAAAGATACAGAGAGGAAGGGAAAAAACAGAGGCAAATGAAAAACACATCAAAACCATGAAATTGGAGGAAGAACACAATTTGAGAAAGAGAAAAGTGTCAGACCTTTGTAACTGCATTTCCTAAGAAGCGCAGCGATAATCTGGCGGGTGGAATCATCAGCTTCAACCAAGAGAACCCTCAATATCATCTTGGGCAAGAATTTCTCCCACCTCATCAGACCATTCAATTCTACCCCTTTACTCTCTGTTCCACTTTCGTCCTCTTCCCCCGTTTTCTCCTTCTCCTTCTCCTTCTCCTTCTCGCTCTCGTTCGCTTCCACTGCTCTCAAATCACCCATTTCTCTCTTTCAGGCTTTGGCTTTCAGAATTGGAATCAAATGCGGGAGCAGAGACTCAAGCGTGCATTCCCAGGACTATCAGACAAAGACGAAAATGGGAGGGTAAAAAGGAAACCTCAGAGGCAAAGATTAAATTCATTAAAAAGTGAAAATCCGATGGCGTCGAATGAGGATTCCACGGGGAAGCGCCTCAAATCCAACGGCCTGGCAAATATCTTCCACAACAAAATATCTGTGTTCCCTGAATGGAATGGCCCGCAAGATCCAGGTCAGCAGGCAGATCTATCTCTTGGCCGAAGATCGAAATGAAAATAGCCATTGGCTTCCACGTGCTGCCTGTTTGGTGGTGGATATTTTTCCTTCAAAACGGAAGGGAAAAAAAGGCGGAGGCTTCGAGCGTCAACAACCACCCCATCGTCTTTGCTTTACTTTTTCGGCTTCGATATTTCTCGCGAGAGGGCCGAGTTGCCTATTGTGGGTCCCGCCGCACAAAAGATATTTGCGAGATTTTTAAAATCTATCCTCCCAAGATATTTTTTCGAGAGTTCCAAGTTTGCCAATCAATCTTATGGACACCTATTCGCCACGTGGTGCTGTTGTTTTAGGATGTCTCGTTTGTGGTTTTGAGAGGTGTCAAACGTATCAACAAAAATATTTCGAGTGCCAGGTCATCACTCGCCTCCAATGCTACACTTGCTCTACTCGCTTAACCATTGGGCAGGTGGGCAAAGTGGGGGTTCGAAATGACGAGAATATCCCTGACATCGATTCGTGGTGAGTATTGAGCGTGAGGAATATAAGATCAATTAAGAAAACGAGAGGGACACTTTTCGTTATTCCATTTGTTCCCCGCCATGGGTGGGGGACTTCATGATGTTGTGGTCACCTTATTTTATTCCTAAATCCCAATCGAATGATATTTAGGATTGTCCTAACCTGAGGTTGAGGTTAAAACTACAGTTAAGTGTCATTCATGCATTCCTCTTTTTGCTAACCCAAGATCAATACAATTTCAGATAGCTTTATCATTACGTTTTCCTTTAATCATTCAGTTCAGTGAAATACCATTTGAAATTTTTATACTCCAAAAATCTGTTAATATTTCAAAAGGATATAAAGGTTAAAAAAAATCAAATTAAAATTTTAAAATGCAGGTAAATTTACTATTTTACTTTCAATATTTAAATAAATAAATAATGACAATCATTAGAGCACCACTACGGCCAGTTGCCGGAACTCCGACAATGGTAGCTCATATATACCAAAAGAGTTTTGGCGGCCCAATGGCCACTTAGCTCCTCCAATATGAGGAAGGAGACCTTCATTCAACTTTTTTCTAAAAACAAAAATCCAACCCAATTGCCACCTCCAAAGCTCTAGCAGTTGCAAGCTGGTGAGTGTCAGAGTTGTGCTTTAGTGAGGCTCTTTTTTTTATTATTTAAAAATTGAGGGTAAAATGATAAATTTATCAACATTTTAAAATTTCAATTTCATCCCTATTATTTTTATGTCCTTTCAAAATATTAATACACTTTTTAAAGTTTAGAAAGTTCAAATGGCGTTCTATGGTGATTCTTCCTTTAGGTAATTAGGTTTGGAAGCAGGAAGATACATATGGAAAAACTGTGTAATTGACTCGCTACTATTCATTGCTATCGTACGCTTGTGTCTCCTCGGCCCCAAAACACAACAGGGACTGAACCAAAAAAATATTAAATATGCAGCCGGAGAAGTTGAACATTTCAACGGAACAGACTAGTAAATTATTTACATATGACATGCGCGTACCACCTATGCAGATAGATGAGAAGAATGATAAAAGTAAGACTTAAATATATATATATATATCAAGTATTCTTACGCTAAACGAGTCATACCAATCATGATTTTTAAATTTCTCTATCATCAATCTCACCAATTTCTGGCGTCAGGACTTATAAGACATTCTATGTTTATTCACGTCCCATCTATTAAATTGTCTGTGCTTTGCTAGGAAAGCAACAACTTTTGGTAAGAAGGTCACGTATTACGTATATATTCTGTAATTAAAACATCTAAAATGGGAATGAGAGTTACTAAATAGGATTTCCTTCCTCTGTTCCCAACGTCAAAAAACCAAACGACTATAGCTTACTGGATATGGCCATTAGCACATTAACGGCAACAAAAATATCTGCAGTGACTCGAGTGGGGGACGTGGATGAAATCTTTTTCCACTTTTCGGGTGAAATATAATTAATGTGACAACTGGGAGCAGGCTTGCAGTGTCTGATACTTCGCCATTATGCAGAGATATTATGGAAATATCTTGAGCCTCCAAAAGTTCATAAAGGAGCCAAAGTCGGCAGTGAAAATGGGAAATAAGGACCACACAGACCTTTGTTTTGGATAAAATCCGAGGCAGCATGGCCACGTAACTAGGACACTGTCCCACTGCATCTTTATCCAAAACTGAAAACTGCATATTCACTGCTCTGTTCCGTCGTTTTCCCACCTCACTTTCTTTCTCTGTTCTCTTCTTCCAGACAAACCCACCCTCACCTTCACGTCACGTTTACCTCCATGGCCACTACGCTCTCTTCCGCCTTTCACGCCTCTTATCTCACATTCCTCTTCTTCTACTTCTTCCTCCACTCCCTGTTTGCCTATCACATCTCATTTTCTGGGCAATCCACAAAGTCCATCGCTTTCTTTACTCCGTCTGAGATACTCAAAATGCGCTGCTTTTGCACCCAGAACCAGAAGAAATTGTGCAGGTTCACTCATTGTTCGTATGTCCTGGGACGGACGCCTCGCTTCCGTCAAATTGATCACGCAGGCCAAAAATATCGAGGTTTGTCATCCTCCCCTCCCTCCAACATGTTTATCCTCAGATTATTTTTTCCAGATTCTTGAGTCCTTAAGATATGGCATTGAATGTTTTCACATTTGAGAACAAATAGATTTGTTGTTGTTGTGAGTGGAGGAATTTTAAAAGTGAGAAGATAATGGGGAATTGTGTACAGTTGACGCATGCGGAGAAGCAGTACGTGGAGGAGAAGGTCCGAAAGGCAGTTCAAAATCATAGTAACCTGGTTAGGGAGGTGGATGTGAGGTTATCTGTCCGAGGAGGAGGAGAATTTGGGAACACCAAAAGCTGTGAGGTAACACCACTCACTGCTACGATAAAATTCAAGAACTAAGGAATTGAGAAATGAAATCTTATTAGTGCTTGTTTGGATTTGAACTGCTTCTCTAACATGATTTATGGTCATATGAAAAAGTTGTCTCGACTTACTTTTTTTTTGGTTCCCCACCCAGTTTACCGGGGCTTCACCCCGACTAGTCCGGATCCGGCCCGCGTCACGCACCTAGTTATGGTGGGAGAATCTCCCAGCAGAGTTTTTTTGCAGTCACAAGGCTCGAACCCGAGACCTTACTTAAGGGACACAAGCCACTTATTACTTGAGCCAATCCTCATTGGTTTGTCTTGACTTATATAAACGTGCTTTTCTAACATTAATCTAAACGGGCCATTAAAAGAAAGTGAAAGAGAATGATGAAAAGGTTGAGCGATATGCGGCTCATGCCTTTGCTCTTTATATAACACATCCCTAATAGAATTCATTACAAATCAGTATGCATTCTACACCTGCTAAGTGAGATGATATACAAAGATATTCTACAGTTGTATCCAATATACTAGTCACACTAATTACTTATTTACACTAACATTCCCCTTTAAACAAGAGGGTATAGGACACAAACCGAGGTTGTTTTGTAACTGTGTGAATCTTGTGCGAGTTAATGCTTTTGTCAAGCAGTTTGCAATTTGATGAGAGGATGGAACACAATAATTGAAGAGAATTAATGGTTTAATGTGTAAACCATAATGGTATGTGCCTTTGAGATATCGTAATATCCTTTTAACCCCCTGATAATGAACCATAGTAAGTTTAGACAAAAATTGACCCAGCTTGTTAACAAAATAGGCTATATATGGTCTAGTTGTGATAAGATATTGCAAGGAGCCTGTTGCCTTTTTATACACAGAGAATCAGACAACACTTCCCCATTGAACGCAAAAAATTGTCGTCCAGTTACCATGAGTGGTAATGGAGCACAATCTAACATATGAAATCTTTTCAGCAAATCTAATGTATATTTTCCTTGGTTGACGTAAATACAAAAGGCATCACAATGAAATTCCAAGCCAAGAAAATAGTATAGGGGACCCAAGTCTTTAAGAAAAAAGACATCATTTCCAATGATTAAGATGTCATCAACATAAAAAGGCATTGCTTTCTTGTGTGTTTGATAAAGTTCAAACTTATATATCATAACTTGAGACTTAGACACAGCACAAGTGAGTGCTTGAGCTCCATTCAATAAATCTAAAGCAATTAGCGGGAATGAAGCAATTGAGCTCCGACATTTTGCATCATCGTGTTACGAAGTCAGCCGACGAGCATTATGTCCACAACTTACCACTCCTAAAACTC
Organism: Acacia crassicarpa; assembly: GCA_034222035.1. NCBI lineage: Eukaryota > Viridiplantae > Streptophyta > Magnoliopsida > Fabales > Fabaceae > Acacia > Acacia crassicarpa. The sequence goes on from JAWXYG010000004.1 coordinate 1,840,142, forward strand.
AGGATTTAAAGTTGGTTTACTTGCTCCAGGCAACAGAACAGATGTAGCAGGGATAGAACCGATGCTGTCAATGTGCGACTAAAACTTGTTCCCTTAAATGAGAGGTAGCACAATAGATTTCCAAACTAAGAAGTTCATCGTATCCAACTTGATGGACTTGGTCTGGCTAGAAGAGGAAAATAGTGAATAAGTTTTGGTCATGGCTAAATTAAAGAAGTAGTCTCGATGGAGTTTTGGGAAGAGATCGACATGGCGAAAGTGATTGGAAAGGTTTGTGCTCTGATACCAAGCAAGAAAGAGGAAGAGAATAATAATAATAAAAAGGGTGAGCAATATATGGCTTGTGCCTCTGATCTTTATATAAGACAAATCCATAACAGAATTTCAATACAAATCAATATGCACCATACACGTGGCAAGTGAGAAGATACACAAAGATATTCTACAGCTTCATACAATATACTAATCACACTAATTACTTATTTACACTAAATTTGTTGATTTTCAAAATTAGGGTTTTAAGTGGAAAGTCTGCTTGATTGGGTAACTTTGTTCACGAAGAGGCACAGAGTGCTGCAGGTTAAGGAAGAAGCATAGACTGTATATGGGAGTGTAGATTTGGTATCATCAAGAAGTTGAGGAAGATAAAGGAAAAGGGGTCAAATCGTGGTTGCCATATGAAGGGCTTTAGTAGGTTAAAGTAAGGGAGCCTATAACTCCTTTGCCCCTCCATGACACTAAGACAGACATGCCTCCCTAGCAGGATGAACAATTCATGGATGGGGTCAGTTCATGGCTGTCATTTGTTATTTCTGTCCGTTGGTAGATAAGTTACAATTGTTTAGTTGGACTGGTTTTGCAGGTTGTCCGCACAAAATACTTTGAGATGCCAACATTGATTGTAAGCGAAGTAATTGAGCAGCTGGAAAATGTTGATCATGACTTTTATGATTTTCGAAATGAAGACACCAATGAACATAGTGTGGCTCATTTTCTTCAATTCCCTATGCATCAAATGATGTGTAATTTGATATTGTAACTGCCTCAGAGGAGATAAATATATTGTACAGAAGGAAAGAAGGAGGCTATGGACTCATAATACCCAAAGGAGACTGCAAAGCGAAGAAATTGGAGCCTCAGGTGGTTGAAACTGCAAGAGAATGCATTGCATGCTTGGGAAAACTCCTTAAAACAACTCTAGAGCATGTATATGATTTGTGGATACTAATGGCTATGTCTTTGATCTCAGCAAAGCCAACTTTAATTTAGGGAGTTCAAATGGAAATAGAGTAGTTTGTGTGGAAAGTACAGTAAATAGAGCCCGTTTGGAAGTTACTTTTTGGAGAATAGTTTTTGAGATTTACGAGATAAAAATAACTTTTGTAGAATAGTTTTTGGAAAAAAAAATGATAGTGTTTAGATGTTTTTATCAGAATAGCTTTTAGAGGGTCAAATTTACCAAAAAGGACATTAGTTTCTTATATAGTTACATTCAAAGAATAAAGTTGTATTTTAAATATTATAAACATTATATTTCATAATAAATACCAAAAATTACATAAAATTGTTAAGGGAAAAAAAAATCTCCCATGGCTTTATTTTAAATTGTTAGAGAAAGATGAACAATGTATTCGCTACTGCTCCTCTGTTTCCAGCCTCCTTTGGTTCAGTCAACGGTGGAACTGAAGCTTCACCATGGTGAAGACCGTCTCCCTCCCAGCTGGCTTCGTCGAACTCGGCTCCAAAAGAAAGAACAGTAACGTCATCTACCTCTGGTCCGATCTGGTTCTCACTCCTCTTTAACCACCAAACGCTCTCATCGTCAGTCGCCCTTATCCCGGGTTTGCACAGTGCTTGGAGGTTGCCCCCTCGTTTAGCTCAATTCTTTAATTCAGAACAATGATCTATCAAGTTGGCTCTTACGGTTCTACACAACGAGAGTCGAGATTGCTCAGAACAGCCACCCTCTGCTTCGCTTCCGTTCTTTCATTAAGAAGGCCATTGATGATGATGAATAGTGGCTTTCTTGTGGGCGCTCTCTCACTCAGCCACCACGATGATAAACACGAACCCCAAAGAAAAGCCACTTCTCTGTTTTCAGCCTTTTTCGGTTTGGAATGGAAACTCGTCGGAGAGGATGGAAATGACGATTGAAATGGTGGAAGGTGAAAATGGAAGAAGGGGACAACGGTGGAAGGTGGGGATGCGTTCGAGAGATGAAGAAGATGAAGGAAAGCGAAAGGAATAGAGGGTATTTTGGGGTTTCTCCAATTATGGGGGCCCACAACCTTGCAGAGGGAGTTTGGAAAAGTGGGAAAAAAAAGGAAATATTTTGGAAAACCTAGGTTTTGGGTACAGAATAATTTTAAAGAAAGGGTTAAGATGCAAAAATACACATGTGCTTTGATCAGAGGAGCGCCCAGTAGCAAGTGCTTTTTTAGGTGCAAAAGTGACTATATGGTTACAAAAGTAGAGCAAAATTACCATTGACCGTTAGTTGACCGTTATCTGATGTTGATGTGACAGTGGGGTCTGACTTCACCATTAAAATACCGCCACCTGTTGCTCCTTCCCTCTCTTCTATTCTCAACTTCTTCTTCCCTTCTTTCTCGCCACATCATCCCTCCCTACTTCACACCATCTTCACGCAAGGCCAACTTCTCTACTACAGAGACCAGTTCGGTGACTCAGGAGACCATCTTCACGCAGCGTCAACAAGATCATTCTGATGAAGAAGGCGGAAATAGATACGAGAGACCCATTCTGTTTCGTCAAAGAGGCTGTTTCATTGTTCGGTGAGAAAGTCCTAGCACAAGAGCTCTACGCAACTCAACTCAAAGAGGTTCTCTCTTTCCCATCCGTCCTCCATTATCTCTCACACACACATTTTAATTTATTGCTTCCTTTGAATGTTTTTACCGCACGGTTTTTGTTTTTCTCTTCTTCTGTCACCAGGCTTCAAGTTTACCCTGCATGCTACATTGCCCAAGTTCTTTTTATCAACCAAGTGACCAAATTACCTTTGTTGGTTCTCATTCTAATTCATTCTCTATACATGACTTCATATGAATTACTTCCCACAATTAATCTCTCTCTTTTCTCTAGAGCTACATTTTCAACTTTCGATATAGCCCTTCCTGCGTGAATCTGCTGGTGCATCCCACCAATTTTTTTTTTTGGCTAACAGGCGTCCTGATTCAAAAACAAAGAAATTACTTTGAGTGTAAAGAGACAAGTCTGACTTACTGAGAGTTAACGTTGGTTATTATTTCCATTTATTTTTCCGTAAAATTCGTATGCAGGAAAAATTCTCCAGTGTTATGCTTGCTTGCAGGGTGGTGCAATCTTCAAGTGGTTAAAGCTGTTAATAGTCTTAGTACACGCTTGCTTGTATTAGAGTTTGTTGCTTCCATCTGTCATGTCGTGTGATGGAATAAAGACAGGGACAGTGAACAAATAATAAATTAAAGCTTAGGAATTTTTATTTTCTTCTTTTAAAACAAAACATACCATATCTCAATTATCTAGCTTTAATGAATATAAAAATTTAGCATTCTGATTCTGTCTTTTAATATATCAGTTGGTTTTTTGTTATGCTTGGTATTGAAAATAGAATGAATACAAGAGGGTGCCGATGATGCACACACACACACACACACACACACACACACACACACATATATATATGTGCAGATACAGAGATGAAGGAATGAGAATGGGATGGAAGAGTCATCGAGGCTGAGAAGAGTAGCGATGGAGTTGGAGGAGACGAGGCAGAATCTGAAGAGGGCGAGAGAGTAAAGCATGTTTTTTCACACCCCCATTGCTGGCAACCTGAAAATGAGAGAAACAGAGCAGCACATTGAAGACCATAGGAGGGGCATCATTTTCCAGCTAGAGAGAGAGGGAGAACGAAAGCATTGTGTGTTTAATAGAGAATGGAAGAGAGGCAAGGAAGAACACGTGGAAGTATGTTTAATGGAGAAATCAGACCGAGCTGGTCTCTTTGGTCCGCCTCTCGGGTCTGTCTCTCGAGGAAGAAGAAGGTCCTGGTCAAAATGCAAGTTTTGACCAGGGACTAAAATGAAAATTTGAAAATTTTATAGAGGGACTAAATTAAAATTTTTTGAAATGTATCCAGGGCTGAACTGTAATTTATAAAACATTAACATCCACATCATTATCCATATCATCATTTTCAGTATAAAAAAAGTCAACTAACGGTCAATGTGTAATTTTACTCCACTTTTGTAACCACATAGTCACTTTTGCACCTAAAAAAAGCATTTGCTACTGGGTGCTCTTCTGACCAAAGCACATATGTATTTTTGCACCTTAACCCTTAAAGAAATTAGGGATGTTTGGCAGAGTTTTGACAAAACCTAGGTTTTGTTTCCAAAACTTAGGCTCATAATAAAAGTTGATGAATTAACCAGCTAGTTAGTTGGTTGATATGCTTAAGAGTCCCCCCCCCAGCTGGCTTCGTCGAACTCGGCTCCAAAAGAAAGAACAGTAGCGTCATCTACCTCTGGTCCGATCTGGTTCTCACTCCTCTTTAACCACCAAATGCTCTCACCGTCGGTCGCCCTTATCCCGGGTTTGCACAGTGCTTGGAGGTTGCCCCCTCGTTTCGCTCAATTCTCCAATTTAGAACAATGATCTATCAAGTTGGCTCTTACGGTTCTACACAATGAGAGTCGAGATCGCTCAGAACAGTCGCCCTCTGCTTCGCTTCCGTTCTCTCATTAAGAAGGCCATTGATGATGATGAACAGTGTCTTTCTTGTGGGCGCTCTCTCGCTCAGCCACCACGATGATAAACATGAACCCCAAAGAAAAGCCGCTTCTCTGTTTTCAGCCTTCTTCGATTTGGAGTGGAAACTCGTCGGAGAGGATGCGTTCGAGAGATGAAGAAGATGAAGGAGGGCGAAAGGAATAGAGGATATTTTGGGGTTTCTCCAATTATGGGGCCCACAACCTTGCAGAGGGAGTTTGGAAAAGTGAGAAGAAAAAAAAAAGGAAAGACTTCTGAAAATCTAGGTTTTGGGTACAGAATAATTTTAAAGAAATTAGGGATGTTCGGCAGAGTTTTGACAAAACCTAGGTTTTGTTTCCAAAACTTAGGCTCATAATAAAAGTTGATGAATTAACCAGCTGGTTGATTGATATGCTTAAGAGTCCCCCCCCCCCCCCCTTTTTTTTTTATAACAAAAAGTTTAGTTGATTGATATGCTTAAGAGTTCCTATTGCCTTCACATACCATGGGTTAAATTAAGTAACCCATGATTATAAAACATTGCTCCTTCCAGCCCGAAATATAAGATAAAGTTAATTTTTTTAAAAAAAATAAGAAAACTAATTAAATTACTTTAAAATATTTATATTTTTCTTCAAACTAATTAGTTTGATTAATAAACTAATATATAATATAAAGATACACGATACAGGATTTTTTTTTTTTTGGTCAAAACACAATATGTTATATGACTAACCAACTTACTTAACTATCTTAGTCTCTCCAAAAAAGTTAACTATATCCTTATTATATTTAGGATCGGAGGGAGTATTATAGAGTAAGCAATAATTATCACGGGAAGGAAAGAATGACGTGTGTCACGAGATTAAATGGACGCGTTAAAGTATGAGGCAATGGGGGGCGTTTCTTCGAGCAAAAAAAAAAAAATGGGGGGCGTTTGGAGCCTCACATATCACTTCAACTCAAGCTTTAGTCTCCAATACATGCCAGCCAATCAAGAATTACAAAATAAAATGTCTATCACGACTATTGAAAATTTTCTTCTTCCTCCTTGGCTCTTCTTGTGTAGGAATGCCTTTTAAAAAGATCTTCTGTTGAAGTTTCGGGGGTTCCTGGAAAATAGAAAACATGTAACGTATCGTTTTCCAGTCAGTAGGCTAAGATAAAAAGGGTTTGAGCAAATGTGTTTACGTATCAAAGTAAAAGGAAAGGATCATAAATAACTCCACTAGCAGCTTGCCAGTGCGCTTACCTTGGATCATCTTGTTTGTCATCGCAGACTTCTCCCCTCGTGCTGGGTATTTTGTCCCCCCATATGAAAGCAGAAGAAAACCGACCATCCTTAGACCTGAAAAAGAAAAATACCAAACTAACTTGAAACAATAAATTAAATGCTAACGTTTCAACAGTGTGGTACTGTGGTTTCCTCTAAATGATACCAGTATATTGCAATTTATTGTAACGGTGGTATTAATGGCAAAACCCCTCCTAATCCACACACATATAGCAACATCTCAGCATAATATACAGTTACTCAAGCCAACTATATATAGCTGATCAGGGAATGAAAAGCATAAATGAAGAGTGTAATTGCTTATCAATTACCAATAAAAAAGTATAGGGCTTCGTATTGTTCATAAACCATATAAAAACAATATGATTTATCTTCAACTCTATGCAAATACAAGAAATCCACTCTTGTTCGTCATCATAAGAACAAAACTAACAAATAAAGAACAATGTGACTACATCAGGCAACATAAAGCCATCCTACAAAAAAACTCACTTAATTAGAAGAACAAAAACAATTCTGCAGCAAAATGACTAATTTCTTTGCCTCTTTAGATTAAATAGCCCAAGGAAGGGCAACCAAGCCTAAACAACACTCAGAAAAGTTATCAGTGCCAGCATCAATGACAAAGATAAAATTAACTATGGACAATGAAAAAGTAGAAGAAAACGGAACCTTTGACAATTTCATCTCCGAATCACAGTGAGTGTAAGAAGACTAGATATTAGTATATTTCCGATCCCCTAACAGGGAAGCTAACAATCACGATCAGCCCATATTTCTACTCCCTTTTTCTCTTTTACTTCTGACCGTCAAGTTGTGTTTATTTGACCAAGCAAAAATTATACAAACCATCACAATCACATCTTAAAGAGATGAAGGCAGAAGTTCTTTTTATCAGAACTTCAAGCCCCAAGTTGAAATAGGAACCTCGTAAACCTTTATTCAATATTTCATGGTCCAACTTGTAGAAATTGCTCTTAAAATTAAAAATTGTACCTATAAGCTTGATGGGCCCATTAACCGTAAAAGCACTTTTACCTAAGTATTGTAGTGGGCACTGTTATCCATGTTGACACCGACTAATAACGTTGAATAAAATTGAGCTGACATTTCAGTTATTTGCAGCATCAGTAATAATAATCGAAATGGAATATCAGAGTCCAACAAAAGCACTTAAATTATAATTGGACATGCAACCTTTTCCAAGATAAATACACAATCTATTGGCCTTTTTAGCCTAGATATTGGATCAAAGCAACATTGTAAAGTGATTATGGGTAAGCTTCTAAATCAGCCATTTTACAGCTGGAGAGGGCCAGAGGAATAAAAGGAACCAAGGGAAGAATGTAAAACATATATATAGCATTGCCACGGTGATACTTAGAGGATGGTGTTTAATTGTTTAGGATTGTTCCTAGATGATTTATGGAATTGCCCTTAGCCGTATTTTTGCTATTTAGGAGGCGATCTAGAAGTTTTTCTAGTCTCTTGTTTTTATTTTTCTCAAGCTTCGGATTGCCTTTGTAATCCAAAAAAAGAGCATGGTGTCTGATCCATGAAAAAGGTGCCAGGTATGGATTATCATTCTTGTTGTTATTATAGCAGCACTATTTCCTTCCCACAAATTGTAGCACTAACTTATTTAAGGGCTTAAAGTGACAACCAGACTTATCAAGCCTAAAATGATAATTAAGAACATGAAAAGTGGAAACATGTGAAACAAGCCCAAAGAAAACATGAGATCTGAACCCCCAATCGAGAAGTACTTCACATTTGAGTTTTGACACTCCATGCGATTACCACAACAACGAAGGGAAGCTTCTTCCATATTGGCGTATTACCACTAGGTATTGGTCAATTACACTTGACTGCTATCTCACCCTAACCAAATTAAGCGGTTCCTCAAATCCTGAAGTCATCAAACACAAACCGAAGTGTATATCTAAACTCACTAACATAACCCCAGAATAACAAAGCGACCAAACTGCTGAAAGTAACATAAAATATAAAGGCGGCTTCATTTTCCAAGCATGCAATAATACAAAGCGTCGATAACGCTAAACATCTTACAAACCACATTAGATATACAGAAACACAAACACACGTAATGGAAGCGCTCATCAGTTAAATAACTGAAATAAAGCATGCATTAGCGCAGGCATATACTATATTTTACAGAGGCTCATAACAGCCGCAAATAACTTTCCCAGTTTAGAACACCAAATCAGCTCGATTAATTGAAGCAAAATATAGAAACATTTATAAGCTCTTACTTAGGTGGACGGAGTTATAAACTTTCCTCCTTATTCGATCCAAATTGATACTCCACAAACTTGGGTTCCTTCTTCACACCAGCGCTATTATGATTAACAAACCCAAGAGTCCCTTTGTTCTTCTTCTTAGTAAAAGACTTCGATTTCCCTTTCCTCTCTCTGACTTTCCACACATTATTTTTTCTAAGGACAAATTTCTCAACCTTCCACCCCGGGCAACTCGTATCGATCACAGTCACCTCAGACTTGGAAAAACCTCTCAACTCGTTGCCATCATTCTCCTTCTCCTCCTCCACATCGCAACAATCCACACGTTCTTCTTGCAGCTTCGCCGTATCGTTACTGAATGAATTCGTAGCAGGGACATTGTCGTCTTTTTGCGCACAGTCGACGATACCAGCGTTACTGTTACTCAACGAAGAAGCGACGAAGAATTTGGGGTTTGTCTGCTTCCTGGGACACTTCTTCCCGGAGCTAAGGCGACCGCCCATGTTTAAGAGGTCAGCAAGGACGCTGCTCAACCGGGGGCGGGCATCGGCGGCGGAGATCTCGGAGCTCAGAGTTCGAATCTTTGACGGGCGCGTGGGTTCGGAGATGGAATGGGATGAATCGGAGGATGTAGGGTTTGGATGGTTGGCGAGAAAAGAGTCGAGGTCCAGATCGTCGCCTGTGGGGATGCCCTTGTTAAACCGGAGGCGGTCGAGCCAGTTTAAACCGGACTTTTGTGCCGGGGCCGAACAGAGCATTTTCAGAATTGGAAGAAGAATCGGGAGTAACCAGGGCGTCCCAAAAGAATCAGTAGGAGGAAAAGGATGTCGAAAGTTGACGGCGGGCGGGGGAAAGGAAGGGAAATTCACATTACAGTGAAGAGACAGGGCGAGTGAAGGACACGAGGGTACGTGGTGCGCGTCGTTAATGAGTGAGGTATTTCCAAAAGTGAGAGACACCGAATGTTTGAGTAACTGTGAAATTATAATTTTAGTTCTTAGAAATTTTTTTTCCAGAAATCGAAATAAAATTCTTTTTAGGAAAAATCTAAGACGATTAAAATAGAAAAATTTTAGATTAGGTTGATAAATTTAACAAATTTTAAATTGGGTCAATGACTCAATTTAGAATATTTAAATGTTAAAATTTTTCTAATAATATCCTTTATCTATCATTCAAAGAGATTTTAAATCCTAACAGCAAAATCTGAAAAGGGGTTTACATTCAGTATTTGAAGATTTTAAATCCTTATTACCCTGGACAAACAATGATATTATAAATTCCGAAATTTAAATTTTAGCCTGGAGTAAAAGTTTTATTTGCAAAATAAACATCCTACAATCAAAGCGCCAAAGAATTTACAACGCACCAAAAATTGTTTTTGAGAGAATCATGCAAGATAAAACTGGATGAAAGGATTAATTCTTTGGCGCATCGAATTATATTGATCACAAAAATTTAAAACCGAATGAAACCTCGCAAGGATGAAAGGATTAATTCTATGAGATCATCTAATTATATTGATCACAAAAATATTTTACTGATATGCTATACTACATCCACCGGTACATAAATTGACTAAAAAAGATTGTGGAATGCATATTTAACATTACAACCAACTTACCTAAATGTCTTTGCCGATATTCTAATAGTATTAAGGCCTCCAATGAATTATTTACTGTTAGGGTTCTTACGTAGCGCGTAAATAGTCTATCTTCAATTTTGCTTTTTTGTTTAATAATTAAGGAATATAGAGGTAATTTTTCTCAAATTCTAAATCCCTAATTGTGTCACATAACCTTTTTAATAATTTGTTAAATCTAGTAACTCAAATTAGAATTTGATTATTTCAACTGTCTTTATATAGGATTCTCCCTTCTTTTTACATATTTAGTTTTTAAATTGGTTTCTAAAAACTAATAATTGCAACACATACTAATCCCCGCACAAACTAAATACAGTACTTTTTTCGGTCCTAATTATAAGAATACTTTCGTAGTATAGTACAAAAGTGTTTTTATAATTAGGACCGGATGTAGAGCTGGGAATTAGAGCCAGCCCGGCCCTCCAGGGCCGACCCGTGAAGGGTCAGGGCCAAACAGGAGGGCCGGCTCTCCAGGATCCGGAGTAAGAAAAACACCTGTTTTTCAAAGTCCAGCCCGAGAGCACCAAGGCCAGGGCCGGCTCGCAGGACCCGGAAATTACTATTCCAAATTTTAACTATTTTTCCTCCGTGTTTTTCAAAGAAATATAATTAGTAAACTACAACAATTAAAGTTCTAATTTATCAAATAAATGTTGTCAACATTTATATCCAAAAAACACAATCATCCAACAAATAAGCAGTCACTAGTTCATAATAAAAAGCAAATTATGTTCACAAATAACTTACATAAAATATTAAAAAAACATACCACTCAGCGACATTAGAAGGATGACTATCATTGTTGTCATCTTTGCCACTATCATCAATTTCACGAAGACATTAGACTGCATCAAAGATCAACAATAATAATATAGTATACTCAAATCAAACTTTCACACAACCTTAACAAGAGTGACATAATGATAAAAATGTGACAAATCACCAATCCAAATACAAAATAAAATCACAAATTGGGCATTTTGCATATAAAAATTCGTGTGTCACTTAATTATTCTCTAAAAATGTATTCTAGTTTATATTTAAAAGGCACAAAGGAGACTGATAAACTTTTAAAAAACGTGACACCAATCTAGACATGAGATAAATTATAGAGCTATATCCAAATTCTAACTTTTCCTCCACCAAGCATATCTGATCAATTACCAATCCAAATGATATGTTGAAGCCTCAGTGTGACATTTTGCTATTCAACTTGGCTTTTTAATTTCTCACCATTTTCTCAAACAGGCAGATAAAAACAAGGCTGGATTTAAGAAAAACTGAAACAATGCTAAGCCTAAAAGAACCTGAGAACGATATGGATTTGCAGTTCGTTGGAGTAGATCGAAAGGCCAGAAGGGAAGTGATCCTCGGCACCTTGGGTAAGAGTGGTGGAGACTGAGGTAGATTCAACGACGGAGTAGCGGGGACTGAGGTTGCTACTTGCTTCGACGGCGGATGGCAGATGATACAAACTTCAAGTTTGTTTGAATCGCGAGTGGCCGGAGTGGGTGATAGTGAGTGAGAGATCGAGATAGAGAGCTGAGAGTTGAGATCGAAATTTGAGGAGAGTTGAGAACTTGAGATTGAGTGATGCCGACGGTGGACAGTGGTCGAAGAGACGCGAGAGCCGAGAGGCTGAGAGCTGTGAGTGCGGCTGTGTTAAGAACTTGAAAGTTGAGATCAAGGAATGGAGTGACGAGTTGAGACTTGAGATCAAGGAGGAGACGAGGAGTACGGGGTGCGGTTATGGTCCTGTGAGACGCAAACGGCAGACGCTGGTCAAGAAAGGAATGGAGGATTGTGGAAAAGGGAGATTGGTTTTTTTTTTTTTTTTTAGGGTTACCAATACCACCGACCCCACCCCACTCCAATCACCTTCAACGTTGAAAAAAAAAAGACGGGCTTAACGAGTTGGCCCTTAGTCATGCAGGAGTGGCCCATAAAAGCCCTTGGCCCTGCAAACTTCACATCTCTCCACCATTTTTTAGGTCTGGCCCTTAAAGGGTCAGAGTTTAAACGGACCTAGCCCGTTTTACTGGCTCGAAAGTAGTAAATCATTCGTAGTTCGTACTACAATGTTAATAGTGCAAAGGCATGAAACATCCTTGGTGAAAAAAAAAAAAACATGAAACATCCTGGTGGGAAAAAAAAAACGTGAAACATGCATTAAAAGGTACTCCTATTATTTGATTTTCTATTCTAAACTCTTCCACAGGTAGTACAAGTTGTCATTTCATCCCGCGCAATCGCACAAAACATACTTAAAACAATGTTCTTGTGCCATTTTTGCCCTCCTTGTTGACTGAATCTAATTTTCTTTGACGAATTTGATCCGGAAGTCCTGAGAATCCGTAAAGTTTGAAAATTTAGAACTTTCCCATGGAGGGTACTTTTGATTCTGATTCATATCATGATTACAATGAAGGACACGTTTAACCAAAACTTATACCTTTACGTCAAGAGTTCACATTAGATGCTTATAATTACATGCTTATTAGGTGCTTATATCTCTAATTAGAGGTATAAACAAATTTTTTAAATTTTTTTATATATTATATTTACTTAAATTTAAATTATATGCTGCTTTTTGATATATTTTTTGCACCCAGTTTCTCAAATTAATTAATTTTCATAATACTAGTGCTACAGACAAATACAGAACTAGAAATTAATTAATTTAAGAAACTGGGTGCAAAAAAATCTCAGAAAATAGCATATAATTTAAATCTAAATAAATACAATACATAAAAAATTTTAAAAAAATTAAAAAAAATATGCTTATACATCTAATTAGATGTATAAGCACCTAATAAGCATCTAATTATAAACATGTAATGTGGATTCGTCATGTCAAAGATTGTGGAGGGATGACAGAATACGCGCCACAAAAATAGACTACTCTTTTGGCCTTGGCAATATTATTTTAACATTATTTTGGTTTTGGCAACACGCGGCACAGATAATAGCAGCTTGTCCAAGTAGTCTTGTAATGATTAATTTTAAGATCAAACTCATAATCCCACCTCTAAAAGCAAACAGTGAGGAGGCGCCAATAATTAGGGGGAGTAGGGTTTGAAGTCAAAAACGCGCGTATTAAGTTGAATTAGTGGTACGAATAATACTAATTACTGTCGTGTTTGGGGAAGCAAGCCGTTTAATTGACTAGAGCGTCATGGGCACGTCTCTGTGTGTGAAACTCCGCGTTCCTCTCTGACTTCCCACAACTTTCAGCTGCATTTATTTATTAATTAAATGCTCGTACTACTCGCTGGCCAAAAAAAAAAAAAAAAAGAGTGAACAAACTCTGCAGTGCTAATCTTGTAAGCGATGTGGTAGGGCTAGGCACTGTTTTAATTTCAATCAGTTGGCCTGTCAAGCTTCGCTCATGAATAAGACCCACGAACAACAGAGAACAATCACAGGCCATTTATATTCAGAAGCACCACGCGACTTCAATCCATCCAGCCACCCACCAACTTGATGCTCTTAGGATGAGAAGGGATGAATATTTATTATCCTTTCTTTTTTCAAGGGACGAGGAGGCTTTAATGAATCGTGCTCATTGACTCGCCCATTGTGGGTTTTTTTATTGGCGGTATTCTGCTGCCATAACCAGCTACCTGTATATAAGAAGACCACAGAGATTTGTATTATTTTATATCCTAAATATAAAATCTGATTGTTAATTTAGGAGGGATTAAAACAATTAAATAAGTTATTTAATTATATTTTATATTACCAAAAGGGATGGGCATGGGCTGTGACGGAGCCACATAGGGGCAAGAGCCCGCACGTGCAGATGTAAACATTTTGATTTTTTTTTTAATGAAAAAAGGCAACGGTGTTCTCATCTCTCTCCTGTCTGCACTATGTTTCGTCTAACACTCCAGCTGTCTTCCTTCCTCCAAGGTTCCAACTCTGGTTCTTCATCCATGGTCCACCTCTGTTCCTTCTCAACTCCGGCGATTTCGAACCAGATCGAGCGACAAGCGATTGCGGTTTGCCTCTTCTTTTCTACACCGATTTTCGTAGATCTGTCTCTCCTTTCTTGTAAATGTAATGTATAGCCTCGACTTGTTCCTTTTCATCCCAAATCAGAATCAAATTCCCTCTTGCCATCGCCCCAATTCCATTTTTTGCTGTGTTAGAGCATGATATATTTTAAAATATGACAACCCAGAAATTTGGTTCCATATGAATCTGACAGTTCTGCCGAAGGGTGGAATGGATTTGTTCCATTAATCTTGTACGCTAGCTCATACATTTCAAAACAAAGTAAGTCAAAACATTGAGTTTGGTGAGGAAAATTGTGACTCGTCATCACTGAGTGCAAGCGTGGAAGGGATAAACATTGATGAAAAGAAAAACTCTCACCTTGCCTCCACCTAATGGTTCTTGGATAGTGATCAGCAAATAAAGCTCACCCTTTTTTTTGGTCTGTTATGTTGTGGACACAGTACAATTCACTTGTATTCTGGGGAGAATATGAGTGTAAACTTTCATTCTTCATCCAAAATGATCATTAATCATCCAAACTAACATGATCCTTTGCAATTTTGTAATCTGGAAAATGAGTGATGAGTCCTGACATTAACTCATAAGCCAGAGTTTTTAAGGAATTTGTTTGAGGATGTGAGATCGTTTACATGGCTCTAAAATGATTTAGATTGGGTACTGAATATTTTATGGTAGGTTTATACCCAATTTTCTCTCTTTCACTAGTGCAAAAAAGGGCTTTAAGACCGGACGAAATAGGTATGTAAGACCAGATTTGCGACCGGTTTTGTTCCAGGTGGTCTTAAAAGTTACACTTTTAAGACCGGATGAACCGAACTTTTGAAATATCCGGTCTTAAAAGTGTTTCAAAATAATAAAAAGAAAAAGAAAAAACCCAAACGAAACAATCGGTCCCAAATCACTAGATCTGGTAACATTTTGAATATTCCTCCATCATCAGTGACAGAGATCCAAGAGAAGGTTGGAAGCAACACCAATAAGAAAAACAAAAAAGAAGAGAAGATTGAAAGCAACACCAACAAGAAAAACAAAAAAGATGAATACAAAGTCCAGAAATAAGAAAATATAACAAGAAATAGAAATTATTTACCATGGAAATCGAATTTGAATCAATATAAAATCAGAAGTGAAATTGAAGTCCAGATCTACAAAAAAATCACAAATTTAAAGCAACCAAATCTGAACAGGATCCTCTTGTCGATGCTGGCAAAGCTTCAAGTAACCAAAATCAAAGTCCAGATCTGAGCAGGAGCAGTCAAGGTAGGAGGAAACAAACTTAAGCAAGAAGAGATCTGGGTTTGGTTTTAAGCCAGATCTGTGCAAAGATGGTGTGGGAGGAGCCATAGATCGAAGAGGAAGGAGCCGCCGTCATCCAGAATCCTCGAAGCCTTGCGTCGTTGCTGAGGATTGGAGTTGATGCCATCGCTAAACCCTCGAAGCATCTCACTGCCAACGTTGCCAAGGATTTGATTGTGTGGCTCTTAGGATGACTTACGAAGATTGTGAGTAGATTAGAGGAAGAGGATGTCATTTTTGCTGAGGATTTGACTCGTTAGGCTCTTGGTACACTTGTTGAATCTATAACTAAGCAAATGTTATATCACCAAGAAGACAAGCACGCTCACGGACTTAACGAGTTTAGTGAATTTAGTTTTTTTTTAAAAAAAAAAAACACTTTTAAGATCGGATGTTTGTAAAATAGGTCTTAAAAGTATATTTTTAACTCTTAAAAATATACTTTTAAGACCTATTTTTACAAATATCCAGTCTTAAAAGTGTTTTATATATTTGTTGGAAATTCAAATTTAATTAATTAGCATATATGATTATATTGTGCAATTATCTTAATTCAGTTGTGAGAGAGATTTTAGGAATTAAATAAGCAGATCATGGTTTTTTGAATTTTGTAATTATATTCCTGATTGTAATCATCTTAATTAAGTTGTTAGAGAGATTTTAGGAATTAAGCTAGCAAATCATGATTTTTTGAATTTCATAATTATATTCCTGATTGTAATCCCTAAATTATAGGAACTGCCTAGGTCAGAAGATTATTTATTTATTAGCATCTGTATATAATTCCAATTAAGTGAATGAATAAATCATCGCATTCTTGGACTCATCGGCGTCTTCTCACAATATTTACGAAATTGCCACCGGTCATACTTTTAAGACCGCATATTTTATAGTCCGGTCTTAAAAGTGTTTTATATATTTACGAAATTACCACCGGTTATACTTTTAAGACCGCATATTTTATAGTCCGGTCTTAAAAGTGTTCTATATATTTATGAAAGTGCCACCGGTCATATCAAAAAGTTCTTTATATTTACGAAACTGCCACTGGTCATACTTTTAAGACCTGATTCTCTATAGTCCAGTCTAAATGAGGCGGTCTTAAAGCTCTTTTTTGCATTAGTGCTTGTATAAAGATTCTATATTTTGCAAGATCATTTGTTTACTTGGAGGAGTCCATGAAATTGAAAAGCCTGTTATTATCTATACCTAGTGGTTTCTCCATTTTTATTGAACAAAATATAAGCTGGTTAGTTGCTCAGTTTCACTGTTGCATCCTCTTCCTTCCTCTTACCATGTTATGCTGGCTTCCCACTACCCTTTAAAATAGAACCTTAAACTGAGATTTCAGCTTAAGCAGGTGGGACTGTGTCAAGATTGGCATTTTTTGTGTAATGTTTTTTTGTTCATTTTATGCAGATACATTTTCAAAGCCTGTATCTGGTTCTGAGGAAGCACAGCAAAGCAGTTGGTTTCGGATTTTCACTATTGCTGCTTACAAACCATACTTTGATGTTGACACTGTGGATGTTCTAGAGAGGATTAAAGACTCACTCTTTCCATTCAGAGGAACTTTCACCGAAAAAAATGAGCAGCCCTGACTTGTATGTGGATTGTTTCCATCTCATTTAACTTATTGATAAAAAGTACCCGGTGCTAATAATTTTGCCCCTCTTCATTGACTGCTTTTCTAGACATTTATATGTTATTTAAGTCTCTGTTTTTTGCTGCGAACATAAATATGATAATATCATGGAATCGAAAGTCACATATAAGTTTCCTTCAATGGTTGTGTCTATTGCAATTTGTGGGCCTGTATCTTGTTCTTGTGTTCTTTTGTTGTTCTGATATAAATGTTGCTAATGTGTAACATCTTGGTATCTATATGCTATGGGATTAGAGTATATTGTTCTGTTTAAATTGATTTCCTTAGAAATAATTTTCAATTGAATTCCATTTCTGGTCCTAAATTTTACAAATAAGTGGGTTGCCTTTCTTTTTCCTTAAAAAAAAAAATTCGGGGACGTTGCCCCCGAACCTCCAAATCCCAACATTAATTGTGCACCCATAAACTTTAAATCCTGGCATCGCCACTGGGCATGGGCATGGGCATAGGCAGAATTTGGTAGGGCGAGACCCTTACCCGATGCCCAGCCCGAAAAATGAATGGGCTGCATTTTACAGTCCGATACCCAGCCCTGCTCGATAAAAGCCCTGATTATTTTTGGACTGGGCAAGGGTGGGCTGGGTAGGGCAGACCTCCTTTGCCCAAATAGTGACACCTTGCCCTACTCTTTGAAGATTTTAATTCATAGTTTATAGAATTTTAAAGTTTTGGAGATAGTTGAAGGGCTTTTTTCCCTATTTGCCACTTTTTAAATAAATAATTACCATTTTGCCACTTTTTTCAAAATATTTCCCAATGTGCTACATTTAGTCGACTAAAACGTGATTTAGTCGACTAAAAAGCGGGGAACTTTTTTTTTTAATGTCCCTGACATTTAGTCGACTAACCCAAGTGTTTAGTCGACTAACCCACTTGGGTTAGTCGACTAAATGTCGGCAGAGGGGTTTTTTAAAATCTCCAACGGCGGTTTAATGGAACCCTAATCGACTAAATTGCTCCTCAAACCTCTCTCCCTCTGTTTTTCTGACTATATTGCTGCTGAATCCGTTAGTGGGTTGCGGAGGAAACTTCAATCTAGTGGCATTTGCGTCGTAATCGGTATATTTTCATCTCCATTTTGTGATTTCCACCATAGTTTTTGCATCTCTCTAAATTTCACTCTAGGGTTTTCTCGCGGCTTTTTCAGAATACGCTCGACTAAAAAAAAGCCGGTAAGTTTTCTAAACCCGATCAACGTATTTAATGCAAAATTAATCGTCATTAATTTTTTAAATTCAAATTAAATTATATTAATTAAATCTATTGGATAGATTTTATCTAATCTATTTATTTAATCCAAATTTAAAAGCCTTCTGATTTAATTTATCTTTATAAATTAAATCCGAGAAACGATATCTATCTATTTAATTAAATCTGATATCATTTAAATCTGAGATAGATATCAGATTTAATTAAATAGATAGATATCATTTCTCGGATTTAATTTATAAAGATAAATTAAATCAGAAGGCTTTTAAATTTGGATTAAATAAATAGATTAGATAAAATTTATCAGATGGATTTAATTAATATAATTTTTAATCTAGATTCAAAATTCGAATTTCAGATCGGCTTTTAATACAGATTAAATAAATATTATTAGTTTAGATCTATCATATAGATATAATTAATATATTTTAATCCAGATCTAAAATTTGAATTTCAAAAATTAATGACGATTAATTTTACATTAAATACGCTGATCAGGTTTAGAAAACCTAAGGGTTTTTTTTAGTCGAGCGTATTCTGAAAAAGCCGCGAGAAAACCCTAGAGTGAAATTTAAAGAGACGCAAAAACTATGGTGGAAATCACAAAATGGAGATGAAAACATATCGATCACGACACAAATGCCACTAGATTGAAGTTTCCTCTGCAAATCACTAACGGATTTAGCAGCGATTTAGTCAAAAAAACAGAGGGAGAGAGGTTTGAGGAGCAATTTAATCGATTAGGGTTCCATTAAGCCGCCGTTGGGGGGTTTTAAAAAACCCCTCTGCCGACATTTAGTCGACTAATCCAAGTGGGTTAATCGACTAAACATGTTTAGTCGACTAATCCAAGTGGGTTAGTCGACTAAATGACAGGGATATTTTTTTAAAAAAAAATCCGCGATTTTTAGTTGACTAAACCACGGTTTAGTCGACTAAATGTGGCACATTGGAAAATATTTTGAAAAGAGTGGCAAAATGATAATTATTTATTTAAAAAGTGGCAAATAGGGAAAAAAAATCCCATTTTCTCTTCTCTTTTCTCCCCATCCCTATCCAAACACAAGTAACAATATAATTATCTCCTCACCTTTCTCTATCCATTTTCTCCCCCTAATAAACACAATGTAATAGTTATCCGATAGGATTCTCTCCATTTTGGCACCACAGTGATCACATAAAGGGCCTCTAAATTGATTTTATACTGATTGATTTTCTCTAAACTAATTTATTTAATTTACAAATTGATGTATAACCTAGTAATTGGTATTATAAGAGTGAACATGGTACCCATATGCCCAATACGTCTGCCCAAGCCTAGCAAAAAATTGCCCAGTCCTGCCCTAAAAAAGTGGCCCGAAAAAATTTTAGGTAGTTTGGGCTGGGCTAGTAACTGGACAGGACTGGACATCAGGTAGGGGTCCTGCCTTGCCCATTTAGCCTGCCTGGAAAATTAAATATATTTAAATAAATATTGTTCTGCATATATTATTTTATTTAAAATATAAAATATATTATATTATACTTCAACTATGGCTTTTTTTCCCTATTTGCCACTTTTTAAATAATTAATTACCATTTTGCCACTCTTTTCAAAATATTTCCCAATGTGCCACATTTAGTCGACTAAACCTTGGTTTAGTCGACTAAAAATCGGGGAACTTTTTAGTTTTTGAATTTCCCAGACATTTAGTCGACTAACCCAAGTGAGTTAGTCGACTAAATGTCGACCAGGTTTTTTTTTTTAAAAAAATCCTAACATTTAGTTGACTAACCGGTAGAGAGGTTTTTTAAAAACCTCCCAATGACGGCTTAATGGAACCCTAATCGACTAAATTGCTCCCCAAACCTCTACCGATATCCACACGAATAATTCCCGAAAGAAAATATCCATTATAATATTAATACAAAACAAATATATATATCGGATTAATATTAAATATAATATTTGTTTTGGGGATAGGATATTGTTACAACCTTTTTTTGTTACAACCAATGTTACTACCACTTTTCCTCAGAATCTTAATAGGAGAGAGAAATTATATAGGTAAATGAGATTCTGATCTAACGGAGGAAAAGTGGTAGTAACATTGGTTGTAACAAAAAAAAGTTGTAACAATATCCTATCCCTTTGTTTTGTATTTAATTTATTTGATAAATTAAATATCTAAAACAAATAGAGATATTGTATCTCATTTAATTTTTGAATAAAGATATCGGATATCTATTTAATTTAAATTGAGATATAGTATCTCATATTTAATTAAATAGATAGATATCATTTTTCAAATTTAATTTATAGAGATAAATTAAATCTGAAGGCTTTTAATTTGGATTAAATAAATATATCAGATTAAATCTATTAGATAGATTTAATTAATATATTTTAATTCAAATTCAAAATTCGAATTTTAGATCTGACTTTTAATACAGTTAAATAAATATATCAGATTAAATCTATTGGATAGATTTGATTAATATGTTTTAATCCAGGTCTAAAATTTGAATTTCAAAAATTAATGATGATTAATTTTATATAATACGCTGAAGGAGTTTAGAAAAACCTACGAGACTTTAGTCGAGCGTATTACAGAAAGCCGCTAGAAAAGCCTAGAGTGAAATTGAGAGAGACGCAATATTCAGAATGCTCTAGCACGCTGCCGCAATCGGGTTTGGGAATTATTCGTGTGGATACCGGTAGAGGAAGCCGATTCTAAGAGTCAACTTCGATTGATCAAGAATGTAGTCCACCAATTCATAGAAAATGAGACGCTCAGTGCCGGAGGTAAAATTCGGTTCCTTAACTTTGATTTAAACGCACCTGAGTGATCCTTGGAACGAGATTTGTAAGAAATTTTAATCCGCTGTGTGTACGGATCCCAACACGATTTAGTCGGAAAAACAGAGGGGGAGAGGTTTGGGGAGCAATTTAGTCGATTAGGGTTCAATTAAGCCGCCATTGGGGGGTTTTTAAAAAACCCATCTACCGTTTAGTCGACTAAATGTCAGGGTTTTAATTTAAAACCCTGATCGATATTTAGTCGACTAACTCACATGGGTTAGTCGACTAAATATCGGAGGCATTTAAAAAAAAATCAACCTCCCGTTATTTAGTCGACTAAATATTGGTTTAGTCAACTAAATGTGACATATTGAGAAATATTTTGAAAATAGTGGTAAAATAGTAATTAATTATTTAAAAAGTGGCAAACAGAGAAAAAAGCCATATGAATCAGATATATACCATTCTTGTGCTGTCAAGCGAATAAAGCAGTCGTATATAGCAGTCAGTCCATTAGATACTCACCGTCCGGTCAAGTTTAAATTTTTGTATGGTTGCGTGCTTGCCGACCATGCGCATACGCAATTTTTGAGATTTTTTAGGGGAATTATTATGGGATCCGGAATTAATTACTAAAAAGTCTTAATAATAAATAAAGTATTTGCTTTCTTACTTTAAAGCCTGTGTGTCATTTTATGCTTCTTAGTAATTACTGGTATTTCTTAATAATTAAATTAATTCATTGAGACTGAATCATCCACCATTTTTCTGATTATCATCATCAAGCGTGTGTGTTTTATAGCTCAAAAGCTTTTAGGCCTCATAGGCACACAATCCAGTAGTATTTTGATCGCACAATTTTGATGAATAGGAGGAAGGGAATATGAGTTATACTAGTATAATACAATACTCCCTTCGGTCCTAATTATAAGACATAGTTGACTTTTTTGGAGAAATTAAGGAAGCTAATTAAATTACTTTAGACTATTTTTATTTTCATTTTTTTCTTCAAACTAATTAGTTTAACTAATAAACTAATATATCATCTAAATATGCCAAACATATGAAATGATTAAGTAACTTATTTAGCTTCCTTAATATCTCTAGAAAAAGTCAACTATGTCTTATAATTAGGACCGGAGGTATTAGTATTTTTCATAATTCATAATTAAGCATGAGATAAAATTTATGCAAACAAAACAGTGGCATATAGTGGAGAAAGCCGCGTGTTGAATGATGACTTCCGCTCTTACTCGGTGGGGTGGGCATTCAAATGTCAGAACCCCACCTAACACTGAATTATATGATTCCCTTTTCCTATTGCCACTCACATTCCATCATCTTCCATTCTACTGTATCGCACAACCTCTCTCTTCAACATCCCTCATTCCTATAACATCTTTTAACTCAGCTCCAATTATTTTCTTTATAGATGATCATAAATCCACCGTTCTCACTACTGTCACAATATGAGAATTATTCATGAAATCCCCTGTACGTTCTTGTTGTGGGAATTCCTGCTGTGATCCAATTGACCAGATCACAATCAAAATTAAAATGTCAAACGTTGACTATTCAACTCAATACAGAAACCTTCAATTCCAAATCTGTAGCCCGGTACGTATGACAATCAAAGCTTTAAAATCTAAAATAACCCAATATATTTCAAATTATCATATTTTTATATTTCATGGAGTACCAATCATATTAATATTGGTATTTCCTGAGAAAAATTAGTACAGTACTATATAAGGTAAAAACTTGGAATTAGTAAAAAGGTTACGTTTGACTTGTCGATATTAAACTCTTGACTTATAATCTTCGTCAAATGGATATCACGCGGGCATACTAGGTCAGTATAAAATATTTCCCATCTCATTTAAAACGTTTTCTCATTCACCGACCTCGCTCCACGGCTCAAATCAATAGTGTATATAAATCAATCTTCCCATCGAACCATACCGATAATCTCTCCGACTTTGGTAATTCAAGTAGACAAAGGATCCGCCCTAAAGTTTCGTTTCGCCGGAGAAGTCGAATACAACTTGACTGGAAAAACTCAAGCTAAAGTGGTCGGTGGTGCCGTCGAAGCTCAGTCCTGTTGGGTTTGGTAAAGCGACACAAACAGGTATTGGGGATAACGATAGACACATTATTATTTTGTGGTTTGAGAGAGACCACACATGTTGCTGTTGCTTCCATTAGGCTTTGTTTCCCAATTACAGGAAAAAACAAAAACGAGCCCAGAATATTTTAGATAACGTGAAACACAAGGCCCAAGCGAACCATTACAAAACCAAGGCGCTCTACTCACGATTCTCTTGTTCGGCTTTATTAGCTTTACTGGAGAACGATTTAGAACCGTCAATTGATATCTGTGGACTTCCCTTTTGTCGTCGCTTTCAATCTCCCCCCACGCCTCTCTAGTATGCTTCTCCACCGGTCTTTATATTAGCCTTCTGATTCCTCTTCCCTTTCATTGGTAGCCAAAAGAATAATAATTAAAAAAAATTTAAAATTCATTGGTTCCTCAGAGAACTTGCAATTTGCATTTCTTACCCATCCAATTGCCATACAACCACCGCCGTCTATTGCTTATGATGATGCTTCGCCCCACCACGGCGTCGTTGTGAGATAATATCGAAGCCAGCCTGATTTCATTATCCTTCTTATCCCTTATCTCTTAGCCAACAAACTTCTCCCTCTGATTTTTCACCAAATTCGTCCGCTTCTTTTCTTCTTCGAATTCTCTTGAGGTTCCTTATCGCAACGCCCTCCGATGCCCCCCCCCCCTCCTCGATTTATTCTCAAGATATAATATCATAGGAGTGAATTTTCGTTGAAGGGGCGGGTTTGCTTTTGGGTTTTATTGTTGTTTTTTCCCCCTCTCTTTTTAATTCCTTTTCGTCTGCTTGAATTTCGACATTCTGTTTTCCTGTCATGTCTTTGGTTCAACATTTTTACGCCATCTTGGAAAACCCCTCAATATCGGGAATATGTACAGGGATGATTATGTTTCTCAGTCCTATCTGGGTCGCATTTTTTGTTGGTGTTGTTGTCGGATGGGTTTGGAAACCGAAATGGGCTAGTCTGGGGAGAGAAGAATTAAACAATTATCTGGCCAAATCCTTGGAATGGTGCTCGCGCTCCCTTTCTTCGTCGCCCTCCAAGCAAGTATTTTCGTCTCTCAATGGTTCTGAATTGCAGGCGCCAAATCCACAATCTTTGGTCGTGATGGATAAAGGCTTGAGTAAATCGCCATTAACTTCGCCGCCTCCAGAATATGATACTTGCAGCAGGTACCTGCCTCTTACTTTTTTATCGATTATTCTTGTAATTATGTGAAACTAAATACAACTTAGGTCGTGGATAGAGTTGTTGCATTTTTGTCATATTCGTTTGCTTGTTTATATTTTTAGCTAGCTTGGAATTGTGATACTGAGCCCACTCGCAAATATGATAACTGAAAGCAAACTCTGTATTTTCTAGTAATTATCTTCTTTGAAAGAAAGATCGAGTAAAAACCAAAATCCGGATGCATGTCATCTGTTTGAACCTCAAAGGTTCAAGCTTTTGGAATGAAATGAATGATTGCTTTGCACAATGTCATGACTACTTCCTTTAAGATTTGCTATAACGTTTGCCATAAATATGCTGTCCAGCACATAGTTAGTGTGAGTTGTTACACCTGATGCCCTTTTGTGCTTTATGTGTGTCACTGTGCGTTTCCAAATGACTTTGTGAAGGGCAGATAGCTGACTTTGTTGTACTTTGCAGTGCGTCCACCATTAATGAAGACACATCTAATACTGTGATAATGGAGGATTTACAGCATCTATGGCAGCTTGTAGAGGTTAAAGATGGAGGCCTTCCTTGGATACAGATGATGGATCGTTCCACCCCTAACATGAGCTACCAAGCCTGGAAAAGAGAACCCAAGGTAACATCTATTGTTTTATTGGGTGATTTGAACATTTTTCTTTTTTCCAAAGCAATACAAGACCACTGTCTTCTGGTTTTAATATTTTGTCCACAAAACCATTGAGTTTCCTGTACTTAACCCAATTTCTCCTTTGATTGGTCTTCATCATTTGTAGGAGGGCCCTCCTCAATATCGAAGCAGAACTGTGTTTGAAGATGCCACCCCTGAGGTAGTGAGGGACTTCTTCTTGGATGATGAGTTTCGTCCCAGGTGGGATGACATGCTTGCAAGTGCAACTACCTTAGAAGAGTGCCCCACTACAGGAACCACAAAAGTTCAATGGATCCGGAAGGTGACTAACTCTTACTGTCATCTTGTTCTGCTTTATGTTTAATTCTTTCATGGTTTGGTTCCATATTCTCATGATTGTCAATTCCTGTGTTGCAGTTTCCGTTTTTCTGTAAAGACAGAGAATACATAATTGCTCGACGAGTATGGGAATCCGGAAGATCATATTATTGCGTGACAAAGGTATGAGAAGGAGGTTGACTATGTAAACTTGTATATTGTGTTGGCTGAGGTTATATTTAGAACACAAAAAATACTTTAGAGTAATTCATACTACAAAATAGATGATTGCTTCAGCTGGCTTCACTTAAATATCACTTTTTGTGCTGGAATAGTCCGTTTTGATTTCTTTGAGGCAAATTATTGTTAAATAAAAGATGGGTAAAAGAGATTACTGAAGATTAAGTAAAACTTTTAGAACTTCTGTTCTACGTTTGTAAAGATTAAGCATTTGGGACAAATGAATTGATTTAGAGATTGTCTTGCTCTTACACGTTGGTGGTCTTGCAATAATTGGGACAAATGAGTAGCAGCAAGGGATTGGTATCTTTCCTCTTGGTGTCTGTCTCAAGTCTCAGACTAGTTCTTATAGAATACTTTTCAATAATTCAGAAATGGTTAGGATTCATTTAAATTGCAGAATCATGCTGCTATACCACCTTCGTGAGCTCTACATTGATTCCTAAAGTGTTTGAAGTTCATTGAAGAAATAGTAAGTAAGTAAGTAACCACTTCATTTATTTCCATTGATTTAGGGAGTAGATTGTCCCTCTGTCCCAAAACGAGACAAACCGAGGCGCGTCGATGTATATTACTCAAGCTGGTGCATTCGCGCAGGTATGTACTTTCTTTGTGGTCAATTAGTCAATCGAGATGATTTTTGAATTTGAATTTCAAGTTGCTTGTTAAGTCATAAAACGGAGCGTTCCAATTTCTGTGCTTGAAACTGGCAGTACTCACTGTAGTAGACGAGTTAGAACTAATGATACCTTTTTTCTTGACAGTCGAATCTCAAAGGTCTCAGAACCAGTTGACCGCCTGCGAAGTTATGCTTTTCCATCATGAAGAGATGGGCATCCCATGGGAAATTGCAAAGCTTGGAGTTCGCAAAGGGATGTGGACATTAGTCCAGAAGATTGAACCTGGCTTGCGTGCCTACCAACAAGCAAGAGCCGCTGGTGAGCCGATTTCTCGATCAGCCTTTATGGCTCAGATCAACACTAAGATTATTCCATCAGACCTGCAATCCTTGGGAGCGGCGGATGATCAATCCGAAACTGTGAGTTTGACCGCATCTGAGAAACCACAAGGCGTGAACATACCGAAGATGCTCATAATAGGCGGAGCAATTGCGCTTGCCTGTAGTCTTGATAAGGGACTGGTGACCAAGACACTTATATTTGGCGTGGCAAGAAGATTTGGTAATCTAGGAAGGGGGCCAAAAGTCTAGCACTAGAATTAGTCTCTGGAATCCTGTTTTTTGGGATGACTGATGATCTCTCTAGTTATCCCTTGAACAGGTATTCTTAGAAAAACTGGGAGGTTCTATATACGGACAAAACTATTATGGAACCCCTTGTTTTTCTAGTTGGATCGTGAAAGTCTTGATTGGTCCAGTACAGGAAAGGCAACATATGGTGTATATAATCGGTAGTAGGTAGCAAAATGAGGGTCCATTTTTTATTAGTTTCTTATGTTATGTCTAACGGCAGCAAACATATTGCAATAAGTCCGTGAAGTTCACTTTGTTAATAGGTTTTCGTGTCTCGTTGATATTTTCACTGCTTTTCTCTTGTACTGTGGAACTGGGTTGAGAATATTGGCAAACACGATGGTTTCCACACACACACGGCAGTAAAAAATTACAATGATATTTATTTGAAAAAAAAAAAAAATCCGTGGCCTCTGTGATAAGTTAAGTTTCTATTTCATGATTCATGCTCAATACAGAAAGAATCAAGAACTAAGCAGATGGGCGGAAAGCAAAATATCAACGAACAAATATCATCACAAAATCATATTACATGATTTAATTCTGCGTGGGCCTAAAAAAGCCTGGGGCAAGTGGGCCCACCATTGTATAATTTACCGCTCTAGTTTCTTTTGGATCAGCAAAACCTCCTAGGCTTGTGACTTGCAATTGAATCGTGGTGTGCTGAAATGGCTGCCGTGTCTTGGCTTGTACCTACGCTACTTTGCTACTACACGACGACGGAATCCCAATCACCGTAAGACCGATTCTTCTTTTTATTTAAAAATGCCTTCGTTTATATCTCGGTGTAAAAGCAGAAGACAAAATTGTAAAGATTAAAGACGATGATCCTAAATTGAACTAATTTCAAGTGTTAAAGTTTATCAAAAATCGAAATAACCTTGACAAAGAAGCTTACTAAGCATCTATTTTGTGATATATATCCATCTGAACCAATGTTGCTGAGTTTGTGCTTGAAGGAAGAACCAAAGGAAGAGAGTGATGATGACATGGGTTTCAGCTTGTTTGATCGATTAGAGTCTGTTCTTGAGTGTCGCTCCTATTTAGAGTTTTTATTGGTTTATAGATTTACTTTTTCAGGCCAAATCAGGCCTAGCAACCAATTGAATTGATCATCCTGTTAGACGTTTAGTCAATTGTCAAATCTTGGGGGTCTTCAACCTTTTTTTTTTTTGGAAATTTCTTATGGTTTGTCAATCTTATAGGTATTAGTGGCAGTAGAAATGACTTTTTCCCGATATGAATTTTATAAATTTAATATAGGATAAAAGTTATATTGTAAATGTGATTTATATTTGGATTGATAGTAGTAGAAACTCATCTGTATTTCTTCTTAAAACTAGCTTTTAACTTAAAAGCTCATTTTAAAAAAATGTATATTTTAACACCTTATTTTTACCCCATCATGTTTTTTTAGCCTCCACCCCTTACTCCTATATACCACTTTGATCTTATTTATTAGGGGTGGGCATGAAGCTCAGGAGCCCAGTGTGCCCGCCCAAGCCCAGCAAAAAATCGCCCTGCTCAACCCAGAAAAAAGAAGCCCAAAAAAATTGGGCACAATTAGGCTGGGCATTTTTGTGGGCAGGGCCGGGCATCAGGCTGGGTATCCCGCCTTGTCCATTTGGCCCTGCACAGTAAGTATATATATATACTTATATTTGATATAAATATTTTTTATATAATAGTTAATAGACTTATATTATATATTTACTAAAATTCTAATATATCAATTGATTATTTGACCATTAGTTCATTATATTATAATAATGCTTTGTATTTAATAGACTATGGATGTTATTTAATTTTTCACGTATATATATTTGACTATTTGTTGAGACATATGATACTCTTTATAATTTTAAGATTCAAGTTGTAGACTTATTTTGGAATATTTTAAAGTGTATAATGTATAATTATAAATTACATTTGAAGTTTACAATATTATTTATTATTATTAAAACAATTTTTTTCACATAAGATGTGGCAAAATATCACCATTTGGGCAGGGGAAGCCCGCCCTACCCAACCCATTATTGCCCAGCCCAAAAATGCTAGGGTTTCTATCGGGCTGGGCTAGGCTGGGCATCGGGCTGCATTTTACTGCCCAATGATCCTTTGGGCAGGCATCGGGCAAGGATCTTGCCCTGCCCATGCCCACCCCTAATAAGTCCATTTTGACCAAAAAATTTAGTCCTATTTATAAGTCCAGTTTCATGTAATAAATGAGATTATGACAATTTTATCCATATTAATTATTCTCATAAAGTCAGAGAGAGAAGAAACAATTGAAAAACACTCAATAAAAAAATTAGGGCAAAGTTGAAAATTTTACTCCTATAATTATTGAGTCAGCTAACTTTCTTTTGTATATGAGATTTGGTCAAACTGGACTTATAAATAGAGCTAAAGTGATAGCTGGTGTGTTTAAGCTACTTTTAATCCAACAAAAAAGCAAATTATGGTGTATCTTTTCATAAAATAATATATTGAGTTTAATGTTTTTGTTTTTGTTGTAGAAATATTTTTTCTACCAAACTTACATAAAAAGTGAGTGGGTGGATCCCATTCTCTCCCTCTCTCTCTCTCTCTCTTTTTTTAATTAAAATAATGGGATCTAGGGGTGAGCATGGGCAGGGCTGGGTAGGGCGAGACCCTTGCCCAATGCCTTGCCCGAAGAATGAACGGGCTGCATTTTGCAGTCCAATACCTAGTCCTACCCGATGAAAGCCCTAATTATTCTTGGGCTGGGCATGGGCGGGTTGGGCAGGGCGGGTCTCCCTTGCCCAAATAGTAACGCCTTGCCCTGTTCCTTGAAGATTTTAGTTCACAATTCATAGAATTTCAAAGCTTTGGAAATAGCTGAAGTATAATATAATATATTTAGACATAATAATATAATATATTTTAAATAAAATAATATATGTAGAATAATATTTATCTAAATATATTTAATTTTCCGGGCAGGGCCAAATGGGCGAGGCAGGGTTACTAGCCTAGCCCAAAATTGCCCAAATTTTTTTCGAACCATTTTTTTAAGGTAGGGCTGGGCAATTTTTTGCTGGGCTTGGGCGGGCGTACTGGGCATTTGGACACCATGCTTACCTCTAATAGGATCTACCCACTTTTATATGAGCTTGGCAAAAAAAAAAAAAAATCTAGAGCAAAAACATAAATACCAAACCTTAATATATTACATGGCAGTAGACAATTACTTAATTTAACTTTCAGATTGAATATAATAAAATTTAATAAACATATTATTTAAAATTCAATTAAACAAGTCATAATTAAAATTATTAGCAAAAAATATTACTAAATAGTAAATAACTAAATATGGAAAAAAAATATTAACTGACAAATAATTGATACATCTGCATATTAAAAATTATTGGAAAGTCGAAATTTTCCAAACTCTGCGTAAATGACAACCATGGGTAAAAGCTGGTGGGGTGGGCACATGCTTTGATAAGATATCCACAAGGGGAATCGAACCTAGGGTTTCTTACTTCAATGATTATAGTTGTCGGCTACTGAGCATTCTTCCTAATTTCTATCCTCTCCCCCTCACCAGGGTTCGATCCCTGATCCTGCGCTTCCCCTTTCCTCTTGTTTTTGATTTTCTTTTGCTTCATAAATTTCCCTCCAACTCCCACTTCCCGCTTACCTCTTCAACTGACAGTCTGACAACAATCATCCCAATCGTTACAATGGCCTCTCCCTTACAGCCCGCAATGCTGCTCGGTTCGCCTTCATTCCCTAATGCTATTGCCTGGTCTGAGGAGAATTTGATTGCTGTTGCTTCCGGTCACATCATCACTATTCTGGTGCGAAATCTATTTCTCTCTCTCTCTCTCGTTTATCTGCTGCATTTTGTTCCGGTTCCATCGGTTCGTGCTTCCTGTGTATTGTGTGTTTTTAGTTTACTAATGCTTTAATATATGTCTATTTGGCCACCCCTCGACTCCTTCTCTCTCTCTCTTCCTTCAATATTACTTACTCCAAGCCATTGAATTAGTTTGCCGAAGCCAAGAAGCATGAGCTTCTTCTCGATGACCTCTTGACGTTGACGATGAGACGACCGTGGAGAGCTGAGTCTCCAAAATCAAAGCTTGAAGGGTCCTACTTCCGTGACTGAATTGAAGGGTTTTGCACCCCCTTCATCTCCTCCTTCACTGTCAATCATGGGGAGTTATAGACTCGCTGCTGATATGAAAATCTGCAAAACATTATGTCCAATCTCAGAGAGTCCTTTTGACATCTCTGAATCAATGGCTTTGTTGTTGTGAATTAGTCTGCATGTTAATAGAAACAGGGAAACATGGTACGATGGAATGGATTGACATACAATAAAGGACGCACCCTGGTCTGGTTCACACTCAATGCCCTACTTTCAAGATGCGGTATCTGGTAATACAGACAAGCTCCACATTGCGTGTGTGAGTACAAATATAGAAACAAGGACACATGCCCTGTTCGCGTTCAGAGCCTCACTTTCATGCAACAAACCCCTCGGTTGTGATATTGGAAGATACGGATAGGAGGAAAGTTTAGATGCAATAGTTTCTGAATCCCAATGATGGCTTGCCGCTAATGACCTGCTAATTATGTAATCTTGAAAATAATCCCAAATCTTTTGAAGTAGCTAAACAAGCTAAACTTTTTAGACACTAATACTAAGAATGAGGAAGAGGATAATGTGGAAGGTGAGAGGATGAGAAAGTGTACGTGAGAGAATGTCTCCAAAAGATGGAATAAAGGCTAACCTCCACGCACTGTTTCAATTAACTTACTCTCCCTTCCATAGGATCAACCTAAGGGTGGATATTGACGCACTCGGGAGGCAATTGAGGTGATCTAGATCCCTGGTTAATATGCTCTACTTCCAAGATTAAACATGAGAATTTGCCATTTCTTGGGAAATCCTATGAGAAACAAATTTACTTGGTTCACAGTACGTATAGTATGTACTTTTGAGTTAAAGAACGTTTTGCTCCCCATTTTTTCAGAGACCAGAGTCGCCTCACGGACCACATGGCGTGATAACAGTCCCAACCAATGAACCTCTTCCTATTGGAGTGATAGAAAGAAAAGGTACATGCTTGTTGCCTGGTTGTTTGTTTGTGCTACAATTGTTGTGGACTTGATAATTTGAAATAATGGCTGGCCGTATTGATGCAATTGCATTGAATGGGGAAATTTGTCTGGCACAATTGTCGTGAAGAACTTCCTTTTTCGCTCTGATATGCTCCTTTCAATTTGTAGATGTTAATTGTGTGAACCAACGTGATCCTTTTGCCCATAGAAAGTGCATCTAAAATTCATGGAATATATTTTATATTTTGAAATTTTTACAACATTTTCCTCGAGCAGGAATGTATATGTGTGTGTGTGTGTCAAAAGGAGTATAGAACTAGACTTCTTAAAGATGGAACCAGGCTGATCGATTCCCACGCATATCTGATAGAGCACTCCTTAAGAAAGCCTGAATTTGGCCATAAAAGACTCCTTGTCCCATAATAAAACTAAAGGCCAATCACGCCCTAAATGTACGAGAATTTATTCTAACGATATGCACCAAGACCCATAAAGGCTGCAAACTGCCAGAGAGCTTTGACATCTTTTTCCCATCCAAAATGTTTAAACACAATTGAAGGGAATTGCGCTAGATTTTCAGGTCTCGCCCAAAGCTCACCAATGATAACAAACAGCCATAATGAAAATGAAGTATTATTAGAAAGCGAGTGATCATCTGTTTTAGAGCTATTCCCCCCACTAAACAAATATTATTAGGGGAAAGAAACAAATGTAGCTTGCATGCTTGCATCATGTAATTAGTATTATTTCTATTGATTATTGCTGCCCATAGTCCACAATATTTCCAAAACTGGATTTTCAAGAATAAAACGATCCCCGTTGGATTTGGCAATTAAGGGAGAACTAAAATAGGATTTGTAAAAATACCACTGTCGAAGGATCCATAGCGCAAAAACTTATTTATATGTATTAGGTAGGCCGAATTGAATCAAGGAGAACCTAAACATATTCTAACCTTGGAAGACTTGCCACATAACTGTGTGATCTACAAAGAATTAACTCGCCATTTAAACTGAATTTTGTGCAGACTTACTCTCTGGATGCCTCCTGCCAATATGTTTGGCCCGAGAGGATAAGCCCGTTGTTCGATCATTATCATGGTCTCCACTTGGCATGGCTGCAAATGCAGGGTATGTACTTTATATTCAACTTTTTAATGATTTTAAGTTTTGACTTAACCTGATCTTAGAAGGAAGAAGAGTGACAACTTGTTCATTTACGAATCAATAATATTTTTTTGCATGTACTCAGTATTTATATTTAACTTGCCATAGGTGCTTGATGGCTGTTTGTACTACAGAAGGAAATGTGAAGGTTTATCGCCCACCTTTCTGTGATTTCTGTGCTGAATGGGTTGAGGTGCGTGCTGCAGTAATGGTTTGTCATGTGAAATTCAAAACGATGGTTGATGTTATTTCTGCTAGAAGCTTCTTTGGGTTTCAAACAAATTGTGGTTTATAACTCGAGCATCTTTTGATACATTTAGGTGATGTAAGAAACATGCACAAGTTAGCTGTAAAGTACTTTGTGTCAACCTCCATTGTCAATTATGGGGAAATTCATTGCAAACAAATAAAATGTTCTAATCTGATTGAGCTGCTGAGTTAATAGAACTATAGCATAAAATCAAGGAAGGAAAAGGGGACTATATTGCTGGTTCAGAGGATTATTGTCCTGGTTGTAAGAAAAAGTAATTGACCGGTTAGCCGTGTGTTAGAGTCTGTCTAGGGGTATTTTCAGTCTTTTGTAACTTTTTGGGTCTTTAAAATCTCCCCATTTTGTCTAGAGAGAGGCAAGTTTTATGTGTTGGATTGACAGTGGTGAGGAGAGTTCTAGCCTCTTGAATGCCAAGTTAGGGGTGGAGGAAGATCGTCTTGCTTCATCATTTCTTTTGTTTCTGTTTTTGTGTGTCCCCTTTTGTATCCTCTGTGAGTTTTGTTATATTGCAACTCCCTTTTCATTGAGGGGAAGAATATTTTGATATTCTATATAAGTTCAGTGTTGGATATCTACTTTTCTGTTTGGGCTTTATCAAAATTACTGCTGCGTCTATGTATGATCGTATAATGATCCATTCTTTTTATTCACTCTAGGTTTTGGACTTAACAGAAAGGCTGTTTGAATATCTCCGTGGTACTGGTTTTGGCGATCTGAGTATAGTAAGTTGTCTTAATCATTCGTTTCTACTATCAATTTTCCCCTTGTTACTCTTCTTCTGGAGTCTTAGTTATTGATCATATTTATAATCTATTTCTTCCAGACTCCTTTACCAACTTTTTGACATCCTCAGTTGGATACAGGTAGCAAAGCAAAAATCAGCAGCTGACATGCCAGACACTGTTTCAAGGAGGGGACGTAAGAAAAGAAAAGTGTAAGAAATTAATGCGCTATATTTAATATATTAATATACTATATATATAGTAAGTCACACTATTTAAAAGTCATAAATATTGTTGCTTATTTCTCAAACTTCATGTAATACATGGTAAAAAGTGTCTAGTCTATTATTCTATGAAACATTACATTCAAAAATTAACTTTTAACTCTGTTTTAATACTTGTGTGGCAGCGATTATGTCTCAATGGATTCTGGGAATCAATTGCTATTGCCAGCAATTAGTAAGGATGGAAACTCTTGTTCTAGCCCCTGTAATGATATGGAAGGACGGAGATCCAATGCAGTATGGGGCCTTTTTTTTTATAAAAACTAAGAATGAATCTTCTTGTGCGTTTTTCTGTTGTATGAACAAAAATTAAATTTCATCCCTCCTATGCTGGATGATATAGAGT
Source organism: Acacia crassicarpa (assembly GCA_034222035.1). NCBI lineage: Eukaryota > Viridiplantae > Streptophyta > Magnoliopsida > Fabales > Fabaceae > Acacia > Acacia crassicarpa. The sequence continues at coordinate 1,874,718 of JAWXYG010000004.1, forward strand.
ACGAATTATGCTTGTCAATAGTTGTTCTTTCATCCTTACAGCATTGAATTATTTTAATTCATGGTTAAACTCTATCAGAAACACTCATGTTGTTTGTGGTTTCTTGATTTCAGGTGTCTGAGATTTTAGGGTCAGACCTCCAGATAACTGCATCAGATCAGATGGAATCTATGTCTGAATCTGATGGGAAGTCCTTGAAAAAAACATCTGAGAACCACATGTTACCACTGATTACTGCTGATCAATATGCTTCTCGAAGCGCAATGCTATCTGCACTTGTTGTTTCTTGGTCACCTTTGCTGCATGAGACATCTGAATTTCATCCAGTTTCTAATACCAATGCATCTGTCAGTCTACTCGCTGTTGGAGGGAAGAGTGGTAAAATTTCTTTCTGGAGTTTTCACACACCAGATTGCTATACTATTCAGGACAGCAACATTCGGACTGCTGTGAAGTTGGTTGGATTTTTACAGGCACACGATTCATGGGTTACTTCAATAAGTTGGGTGTTATTTCCTTCTGATTTTTCAAATTCTCAAATTTTATTGGCTACTGGAAGCTCTGATGGGAGGTGCGTCAGGCATGCTCTTTAAAATGTTATATTTACGTTCTTTGTTGCCTGCTTTTGCTAAGCAACAAACAAACTGCTGGAGTTACATGCTGTGATTAATCGATGGTGCTTAACTGCATCATCTTAAGGAAAATTGAAATGCTTCTAATGCTTTTAAAATAAATTTATCTGTTCAAAATTCATCCATTTTCCTTATTTTGTCCTGTTAATCATCTCTACTTGGTTTTCTGAAATTATTAACAGCCTAACTTGGAACTTGGGATAGTAAACCTTCATTTTCTTGTGAAGCTGAGACAATATCATTGGTATTCTTGACATGGGATCATCGCATTCTTGTCTATGTGATCAGGGGTTCAAACTTCACCCCCCTCATTCTCCTAATGGAATTAACCCTTTAGTTCATGGCTTAAGTAGGTTTGATTTTGGCTGATGCTTCAAGCCAAAAACAAAGCCTGTTGTGTGAGCAGGCTTGACAGATAAAAGCCATTATTAGGCCTACAGCTTCAGCCTCTAAATAAGAATCCAAGGTCTAATAACTCAAATCCAGCTAATAATCCTGGTACTGCAAACATTGCTAAATTTGCCCTGTGACTGCAAATATTGACCTTCTCCTTCTAAAGTACCATATATTATTGACTAAACACAGTTGTTTTTCTCCCTAACAAGTTAAATTTAGTACTACCATCTATATAATGTTACGTTTACTCCTATGATAAAGCTAAACTAAAAAGTTAAGATGCTTGGGTCTTTAAACTTCTTGACGCTCTGGCATTTGTGTCATCTTGTACAGTTGTACCCAATCTTAGATTGTTTTTCCACTCATTTCATTTACCCTACGGCTTGGTAGTGTGAAGGTTTGGCTGGGTGACAATGACAAATTACTGAAATCATCAGAAGCAAATCGATGTCTATTTTCTCTATTGAAGGAGGTACATCCCTACTTATTCCTGCATCTCTTGATTTTTCTTCTTTATGGATAGTGCCCATAGTCCTAATTCAATGCTCGTTTCCTTAATAGGTCATAACAGTCAATGTTGTCCCAGTTTCTGTACTTTCAGCAACCATGCAAATTCAATCTTCTGAGATGCTTTTAGCCATTGGCAAAGGTTCTGGTTCCTTTGAAATATGGCTGTGTGGCTTATCTTGTAATGAATTTCATACGCTTGGGTCATATGATGCACATGATCATATTGTAAGTATTTTTTCCTCGAGTTCATGAGGTTGCATTCCCTTGTGGATTTCTACATTTTAAAATTTTCTTCAGGTTACCAGTTTGGCCTGGGCATTTAATGGAAGGTTCTTGTGCAGCTGTAGCCAGGTAATAGTAGTTAAGGCTATGTCTTCTTCCATAGTTGATTTGCAGGTTCATTTCCATTAAACTATGCTGAGTTTTCTTAATCTGTTTCATTGTATGCCTTCCACATTTGTATTTGTTCAAACTTGATTTATTTACAGTCTCGCTTCATTTTGAAATTACACTTGAGGGGGGCGTCTTAGTGCAGGGCTACTTTTCTGGAAATTCGAGTAAATAACTGCAGCTCAAAGGAAATATCAAATAAATGATATGAAATTGATAGATGCTTGTTTGAAATGATTGTAGGACAATTTAGTGCGCAGCTGGATTCTTCATGGGAGACAACTCAATGAAGTTATCATCTGTTCTGACATCCTCAATAGTAGCAATCCGACTTGTGTAATCACTAGCGTCATCTATACCTCTTATCTCTGATTGGGTATAAATTTGTTTTACCTTTAATATGTCTTTTGTCTTGTTGCAGCCTTCAACAGATGTGTATGCTTCATGTTTTGGTGCAGCAGTGTCTCCTGGAAATCTTGTCATCGCTACGGTACGATGTGCTACATCCAAAATATATATTTTTTTTAAAAGAAAATCGATGGGGAAAATGTTGTGATTTCCTTTTCTATTACTCTTTTGATACTTATGCATGCTATTATTACTAGTTCATCTGAGTAATCATTGTTTTTGTTAGAGAACCAATGATTATGGGCCTTCATCATTTAATACCTTAAGCTTATTGGTTGAAATGGACAGAGAATATTGTTTCTTCTGTTTAAGTCTGGTTAATTTGTTTTAGAAGTTTCTGACACGTCCATATCCACGTCTGTGCTACATAATTGTTACAGCAAACCATAAATAAGTTGTTTTCTTTGACATTTGTTTATGTGGCTTACTTGCATCAGTTATGAGCTGATTAGTGGTCTTGGCTTTCTGTGAACAACATCATACAGCTCTTTTTCTTGAGGCTGCCTCTATCCTCATATACTCAAAACTTGTCAAGGCTACCTTAAGACCTAAAAACGTCCTTTGAATCAGTGTTATGTACTCTCTTGGATCCCAAACGGTCCTTCAACTTCCAGCAAGTGTGTGTATTATACCATATGGCATCACGTTTACTATACTAGTTACTTGTATACATCCATTGTTTTCTCGAAATTGACCTTACTGACAAGAGCCTTATTATGCAAAGTTTCACTGGCTAATTTTGTTACATCATTGCAGGTTCGTTGCTTTGATATTGAGAAACTGAACCGAATGTATGAAGCAAGGTGAAATCATATTTTCCTGGTTTTATCTTTTTCAAAATTTAAGTAGAGCCTTGATGAAAAATCTATTAATAAGAAAATTAACATTTTCTTATGAATATGGGCAGGGTTTTGAGGGCAGCTATTGAATACTTTTGGATTGGTGGGCAGCAAATGGATGTTCTGTCAAGATTACCCTTTTCATATGCGGCTGAAGAATGTTCCAATTTGCCAAAGAAACAATTAACTTACTGGGGATCCAACATCGTTTGCTTCCTTGAGCAATATCATCGCCTTGATAAGCCCCTGGTTCTTTGGGATGTAATTGCGGCAATATCGGCTTTGAAGGAGAACGATTCAGTATATGTAGAACATATACTGATTAAGTGGCTCTCGATGTCCTTTCTGGGATCTCATACGGACCTTCCTGCTGATAAGGTTTTGTCAAAAGTGTCTTCAAATTTGTCAGATATTCCTTCTCGCCTGCTTCACCTGCTCAACATACTCTGTAGACGTGTGGTGTTATCAGAACTGGATGCTGATCAAATAAATACAATAAACAACAACCTTCTAAACTCAGGAGAGTCAACTCTTTCCAAGGAGAAGCAAATAACTAAGTGGGTGGAGATTCTGCTGAGCAGTGAAAGAGAACTCCGTGAAAGGTTAACGGGTATTAGTTTTTCTGCGTTCCTAGCCAACCTATCCCATGCAAAAGCAACTCCTTCCCACCCTGGACATTGGTATTTTTTTGGAATAACACAGATGAAACAATGGGTGGAATTAGATCGGGATAATGCACGTGACCAGTTGAAAGTCCTTGCATCCAAAGTTACAAATGAGAAAAGGTGCAGATTACTAGTTCTGACTTGGTGTTTTAAATAGTGCAGATCCATTTTTTTGCCGTAGGGCTTTAATTCCTTTGTTTATACATGTGGACTTGTTGAACCTCAAAGCTAACCAGATATGTTAATTGACTAATATGTTTCATTTTGCTTCCAAGGAGGATGCTGAAACGCAGCACAGTTTAAACAGATATTATAATTCATTGCAAGCTTTCTACTTGATGAAAAATTATTCTTAGAATATGAGCATATTTAGTGGATCATTGCCTCAATTTTTTCTATATCCATGGTGAACTTCAGAAGTTTGACTGTAGAGAATCCTGCATTCCTTTATTTCCTCCCCTAGTCATGATGGGCCAACTGGTTTTAAGTTTGAATGAATGTTTTTCATTGAAGAGGAATTTTAAAACTTCAAATATGCTAATTACACTTTTGTACATCTGCTCTAAGTAACAGGCTTCTGTCCGATGAACATTCAGCAGTAGAGCGTTGCAGTTTTTGCTCAGCATGTGTTCCATTTGAATCCCCTGAGGTTGGTTTTTGCTCAGGTGAGGATGACAGTAGTGGCAAAGGTCAGCGTCACAGGTTATTGAGATGTGCCACCAGTATGCAGGTTTGCCCCATTGCTCCACTATGGTTCTGTATATGTTGCCATAGGTCGGCTTTTAGACTGCCGCCAGATGCACTCTTCAGAATGTCTGCATACCCTGCAGATTTTAAATCTTCCACCAACACATCTACCCTATCAGTGTCCGCAAAACCCTTGTGTCCCTTTTGTGGGATACTTTTACAGAGACCGCAACCTGACTTTCTACTTTCACCAACTTATGTATAAAAATGATTAGATGCGTTTGCGATATAATTTATGTTATTATATTTATCCTGCCTATCATGCTTGCTTTTGATTTGGCGTTCTGAAAATGAATTGTACTCTCTGCACTATCGATACATTATACACAATTTCTCTCTACACACTCGCACACAACCTTTTTGGCTTTCTGGCTTTGGCCGGGAATGAAGGGGGGTGCTAATTATATTATTACATCTTTACTGGACCATTGGGTTGGATGAATCAATGTGCTGAGCTGCGTATATAATTCATTTGAAAACCTCTAACCATGGGTAAAATCTGGTTGAGAGAGAACAAGTCAAGAACTTGAATGTGTTTCAGTCGCCTCCAAAATAAATAGTCAGACTCTTGCACTCCTTGGAAATTGCAGCGTATCATCGTTTGAAACGGTAAGAGTAGGTGTTGCAGGGAAAAGCAGGATGGGAAAACCATAAATATTAGTAATAGTATTATACTGCATGTTGTTGATGAGCAGATTCATTGAATTGACGGACTAGTGGAAGGCATTTGAGGCGGTCAATTTCAAACATTCTTGGTCAAAGGTATCATCATCTGCCCTTTGATTACAACATTGCTTGTCAGACTATTTGGGCTTAAGGGCCTCTTTTGAATTTCCTCACCCTTCTTATCCTCTTCATCTCAACCCTACGTTTTCATTTGACTTTTTTAAAGGAAAACAAAAACTTTTCTCCAATCACAGTGACGGGAGATGATAATACTGACAAGTAGCAACTGTTTTCTCGTACTGAAAAAAATGACAAGGTGCTCTTGCCGCCCTCAGGTGTATTGAAGTATTGATGTTCTATCAAAAGTCTACTACTACTGAGGGCGATGGGAACAGAACAGCGATACAGAGGACAGAGCCACCACCTCCTCCTCTATCTCCAGGGAGAACAGCAAAAATACAATTTTTGCCAGATTATTCGATTTTAAAATGCAAAAATATGAGAGTATATTTTTGGCCCAGTAATTTGATTTTAAAGTATTTTGGGTAGAAACTCCCATTCCCAACTTGATTCGATTATTTTCAAGAAGTTTTTTTTTTTTTTAAAAAAAAAAGGTTGTGGGCTCATCTAATTCTCATTGACGATGCAAAAGGAAAGATTCTGGTTTATCAGTCGAAGCAAGTCAATTGTGCGGGCATCCAGGACGATGATGCTGTTTAACAACGGAAGCTTCACGTTTCTGAATGCAACAGAGCGACACGTGGATGCGTTAGGAAGCGAGTAATTATATTTTTGTTTGGCAGGACATGATGATCGTGTGCTATTCCGAATTTGAGATGGTCCTTGGCGTCGCCCCATGATAACGACAAAACCTCATGCCACGTGGCACCACCGTGGCACGTGTAGATCCGTGCACGATAGATACTCACCCTCCCACGCCCATTTGCCTCGTAAACGCAAAACCATTTCATTGTCTTTTATTATTTTGATCGATATCATTTTTCTTCCCATTTCCTCTGGTTTTGTTTTTCCTTTCTTTGCCGTGACTCAGTCATCACCTCTATCTCCGGATTATCAAATTTAATCTCAGCATCAAACATCTTAGTAAGTCAAAATATTTATATTAATCTAGGATATAATATACACTTAGTCGTTTAAGTCTACATTAAATTCATTGTGGTCAGTATATTATTAGTCCTATAATTCTAATTCTTACACCGTCAGTTTTATTAACAAAAAATGCTAAAAAATTCTGAGTTAACGAATTAAAATTATGATGGTGTAATTAAATACTGATATATTAATTTAACTAATTTTAAATATGTTTGATTGGGAAAAAAAAGTTAAAATAAAAACTAATGATAATTATGAAGTTGCCGCCTTCGGTAGAAAGAAGATGCTGCCGTTGTTTCAAAATTGGAAGCGCTGCCGGAGATTGAAAGACTGGAGATCAAGCAAGTGATGGGGTGGGAGCGGGAGATCGGAATTGGGAACTGAATCTCATGATTGTTGATGAAAACTTTCAGATGTAGTGTGACATCCACGAAGAAAACAGATGATTTTCCCCGTACATCGATTTTTTGCGATCTCGTCGGAGCCGGAGATTGGAACTTTAGCATATATCTTCAATGGTAAAGCCCATCTCATAGCAAATTTACTTTGAAGAGACGGCGCGTGTTTCTTTCTGGCTATGGTGTTTATTTTTATTTAAAAATATAAAAATATTATCTTATGAAATTAAAATGAAAATGTGTGCTTGATTGCACATTCATCACTTGACTACATTTTAAATTAACACACTTTAGTACATGTCAAATTACTAATAGGAGTTACTTTTCTAACGTAATTTATAATATATAAGATAAATTTGTGAAAAAGTTTTGTATCAATTTTACGTGTTTTTTCACAACCTGGCTTACATCTACTTCTCTTTCGGTCCGCTCCCATCCGCTGCGGTAATAATACGCCGTTTTGGCGCAAAAGCTGGTCCCTCTTTTTTTTTAAAAAAAAAAATTTTAGGGTATTTCTGGATACTGAAAAAATACTTCAGAATACTAACTGGTACTGAAAAATTATTTCATGATCTTAAAAAAATACTTCAGAATCTTCAAAAATTATTTCAGAGTACTAACGGTTACTAAATTGATACTGAAAAAATATTTGATGATCTTGACAAATTATTTTATGATCTTGAAAAAATATCCGAAGTATATTTTTAGTACCGGACACTATCCAAAATATTTTTTCAAGATCCTAATATAATTTTTTAAGATCATGAAGTATTTTTTTACTGCCAGTCAGTATCCTGAAATATCATTTTAGTACCATTCATTATCCTGAAATATTTTTTTCAAAATCATGAAATAATTTTTCAAAATCCTGAAGTATTTTTTTTAAGATTATGAAGTAATTTTTTAGTACCAGTTAGTATCCTGGAGTATCTTTTTAGTATCCAGAACTACCCTAAAAAAACAAAAAGAGGGACCAGCTTTTGCGCCAAAACGGCGCAGTATTACCGCAGTGGATGGGAGCGGACCGTAAGAGCAGCGGATGTAAGTCAGTTCCGTTTTTTCAAGGTCAACTCAAATAAACTCTCAATTTGCTAAAAGCCTTTTGGATGAAAACAAAACTTAGGTTTGACTAAAATTTTGCCCAACATCAATTAAAAACCTAGAAAGAATTCTGGATAAAAGACCTAGGTTTTTGAAGGGGGAAAAAACTTTTTTTTTTTCCGTATTTTTCTCTTTTTTCTGCCATCATCAGTATTTTTTTACACCACTAAATATCGTTAAGTATTTTTTAGTATCCGTCACTAATCTTGAAATTTTTTTCAAGATTAGTCAATATCTTAAAACATTTTTTTTCAATATCTTAAAATAAATTTTCAAAATCATACAATATTTTTTCAATACCAGTCTTTACCCTTAAATATCATTTTAGTTCCCTTCAGTACTTTGAAATATTTTTTCAAGATCCTAAATTAAATTTTCAAGATCATGAAGTATTTTTTCAGTATCAGTCTTTACCCTAAACTACTTTAATTTTGTACACACATTTATGAAATTTTTTGTAATTATTTAACATACAATATTATCTTTTTATGCAATTATACAAAAAACTAATGTCATTTTTTGTATATTTGACGTTGAAGAGGCTTTTTTTTTTTAAAAAAAAAAATACACATAGTAAGAGGATAGGGGCAGGGTTCGAACCCTAGACATAGGGGAGGGGAGCCAAGCTCCCATGCCATTGCGCTACTAAGGCGCTGGCGTTAAAGAGGCTATTCTGATAACAAAATTCAAATACTATCATTTTATCAAAATCACTTTTTTCAATAAATCTATTCTGCAAAAAGCTACACTCTGGTCATATTTATAAGTATCTTTTGATCAAAAAATTTGATCATATTTATAAGTCTCTTTTAATTAAGTAAATGAAATTGGGACAATTTTGTCCATATTAATTGTACCCATAAAGAGAGAGAGAAGAAAGAGTTGAAAAATACCTATTCATAAATAGGATAAAGTTGAAAATTTACTCCATAATTATTAAGATACCTATATCTCCTTGATATGTAAAATTTGGTTAAATAGAACTTATAAATAAGATCGAGTGGTATACTCAAAATGTCATTTCACCTCATAAATCCCGAAAATTATTCTCTTAAAGCTAGATCCTAACCTGCCCTAAGTCAGCTTTTTTCACTTGATGATACTAATAAGGTCAAGGTTAAGGGAGTAAATTGTATTTTTCAAACATAAAAGACTAAACTAAAATACGATGCAAACTTAAAAATGTATATATATACTTTATGCTATTAATCTAGGAAAAATTATAATAAAAGACCTAAGAAAAATAATATTTATTAAAAAGGACCATAAAAATGATAATTATTTAGAAGGACCAGAAATTAAAACATTAAAATAAAAAAAAAAACTAAATTGCTCTTTTTCTGATTTTTTATATTCTCTAATTAAATCAGAATCTGGAGCAATTAATGGATAATTATACATAGAGACAAAATTAGAATCGGCTAATTAAATCAGAATTTGGTCTCTATGTGTGATTATTATCAATCATTAGATTCTAATTTACTTATAGAGAATATAGGAAATTTGCTAAAGGCAATTTAATGTTTTTATTTTAATGTTTTAATTTATGATTCTTCAAAATAATTACCATTTTTATGGTCCTTTTTAATAAATATTATTTTTCTTAAGTCCTTTATTATAATTTTTCCATTAATCTATTAGCGGGGCACTTAATTCAGCGGTCAAACAGTACTTACATTCTGATATATTTTGAGTCCACGTAAACTGGTTCTTATGTTTAGCGGTGTTGATGAATTTAAGGGCGAAAAAAAAGGAGGTATTGTCGGCGTCATATCTCATATCAGAGATATATATTCTATGACATTTATTCTTAATTGTTTTTGAAAGAGGCATTTGGTATCGGCCAATAGCCTGATGTACCCGCCCCAACCCCCAATATTCCTCCCATTCATTGTATCAATCTGGTTTCAATATTAACAATTATTTAAAATTTTAAATATTGATATGCAATAAATAAATAAATAAATAAAAGTTGCAAGCCCTTCTAAAATTACGTATGGTAACCTGCGTCAAAACTTAGGAGCACCGGCCACAAGCCCCCAACAACCAACATCATTCCTGGCTGCACTATTAATTAATTAAACCTTCTCGTTGGAAGACCTGCCTCTTAATCAAACTTAACCATGCTTGAATTTTACTTACTCAGGTATATATATATATATATATATATAATAACATAAAAATAAAGAAAATAAAAAACTCATCTCATTTTGTTTTATGGCCTTTTAATTTTTTGCCGACCCCGGCATTTGCTCTTAAAGTATAACATTGTAATTAAAACTCATATTACTTGGCTCTTAAGCACACATCAAAATCAAATTCCCGTGAGCACTCATTGGGGCCAAAAACTAGCTTCAGTCAGCTAAAAATGATTTAAAATTGGTACAATAATAATTAGGAATGCTTTACCAGTAATTTATTTCATCATATGATGTTTCTCTATTAGCATTATATATATTATGTGTCTTTTCTTTCTCCTTGTAAATAAATAACTTGAATTCCACTCTTGCTCAAGTTGAAACATTTTTGTGTGCGTGTGTAAATTTTCAAGTACATTTAGTTCTTAAATGTATTATTTTGCCAGGTTTTTTGTTTTTGGTATATATTCAGTGCATGATTAATATCAGATTTAATAATTATTTAGCCTAAATAGGACAAGATTGTATAATGAAATATAGGGTTAATTGACTTTAACTTGGGCATGAGTTTTCTCGTGGATGATGATATTTAAGGTATCATGACCAAGGTTCTTAAAAACGAGTGAGGAAGGAGAATAAAAAATTGTAAAATGTAAAATCGTAACGTAGTAAAATCATTAAAAAATCGTAAAAACTTAAAAGCTTTTGGAAAATTAGTAAAATCATTTTAATGAAAAAAATCATTAAAACATAAAATCGCAGTGATAAAACGAGTTTTTAAGAACCATGATCATATGCAAATGGGTGCATTCATTGGGAAAGGAAATGCATTATTATTAATTATTAATATTTGGGTACAAGGGTATTATTCGAGCAAAAAAAAAAAAAGGTAAAAGGGTATTATTCACATCATCATTTTGGGACGTTCTCAGTAAGGTCCAAAAGGCCACGGCAGCTAAAACGGACGATCCGAAGAAGGCCCTTTTCCATTTCCATTTCCATTTCCATTTCTCTCTCTACGTCCCTATATACAATAATCTCTCTTTGCTTCAGTGAATTCAGTGAGACGCCAGGCTTGCTCTCTAATATTCACAGGCTCTTCATAATTTATGCTACTATTTATCCACAATAGTCGTTTCTTTCGGGATTTTAAACTACTGGAATTAGACGATCATCAAGATCGGTTTGATCTTGCGTGAATGTGATTTTGTTAGATAAAGCCAGGTATGCCTTCTTTGTTCAAATACGACTTTCCTGGTCGTTTCTGTATTTCATTTCCCTGTAATCTCTCGATGCTTATCTTCTGATCAATTTTATATACGATAAAACTCAGACAATTTTAAAGAGGCCAAAAAGATCAGCTCTTTTCCGTTTGGTATTTATTATGGCGGTAGCTGAGAATGCCGGAGCCACAATCGGGTCATCCAGTGAAAATTTAGACAACGGTGTAGTATCATCGGACTCAACTGTGACAAATGAACTGGAGAAATCGAAACCCAGAACTGGGGCCTTTGTAAATGGTTTAGAAACTGATGTTCAACACGTCAACGGCGATCAGAGTCTGAATGATGTGTTCGACCATCAGGATAGAGCTCCCTCGGTCCCTAATGGCAACTACAAGTCTCAAATCACTCAGATGCGAAATGGGTTCGAGGCAAATGGGGTTCAGAACCAGCAGATGGCGCTTAATAATAGCGGTTACGGAATTAAGCAAATGTCTAACGGTGTAAGGAATGGTGACGATGGTGGTGAGAGTTTCAAGCGTGATATGAGGGATTTGGAAGAGTTGTTGTCGAAGTTGAATCCCATGGCCGAGGAATTTGTACCACCATCACTCACCAATCATCACGGATTCTTCGGTGACTCTGGGTTTAGCTACCCTAACAACTTTATACCCCACCTTAATTATGGCAATGCAAATGGACATACTAACAGAAGGGTAAGACTAAATATTTGAGGGTCGAAGTTGCATTTCTTCTTTCTATTGAGAGCAAATTTTAATTTTATACCCATTTGTTAGCTTCCCCTCTGGATGTGAGCTCAGTATAATACTCTCTGAATTTACCCAAGAGTCGTAGTTCGTAGTATGGTCTTAGTTTTAACAAATACCAAGTTATCAGCATATGAATACCTTCTTCAGCTTCTTATGACAATGCATTGCAGAGGAAGAATGGATACAATCAAGGAAAGCGAAGAGCTAATAATAAAATGGATGTGGAGAAGAGAGAAGAGATGATTAAGAAGACTGTTTATGTGTCTGACATTGATCAACAGGTATAATTTATATCTGGTTTATAGATTCTCTCATTTTAGCTGGCTAGAGTGTTTCTTGTTTTGTTTTTCTTAATTTTTGTGCTTCATTGAAAGATCGTATTTTCTGTTGGCATCTAGGTCACTGAAGAGCAGCTGGCAGCTCTCTTTCTTAACTGCGGACAGGTAGAAAAGGTTCTGTTTTCGTTGTTTTCCCCCCCTTGATAATGCTGGACCATGTCACTGAAACCACTCCTTTTTCTGGGCGCTAGGTTGTTGATTGCCGCGTATGCGGGGATACTAATTCCATACTTCGTTTTGCCTTCATCGAGTTTACAGATGAAGGCAAGTTCACAAACTTATTTCTGTTATAAAGCATGGAAATGTACTTTTCTCTCTATTAATTAATAGTGCTATGCTCGCAGAAGGTGCGAGGGCTGCTTTGAACCTGTCTGGTACTATGCTTGGATATTACCCAGTGAGAGTGCTGCCTTCAAAAACTGCTATCGCACCAGTTAACCCCTCATTTTTGCCCAGGGTAATGATATTTTTTTGGCTAGTCCTGTTCCATGTTTTTTTTTTTGCATGGGAATTACAGCTCAGATATATAACTTAGAGGCTAACCGATCCGATCATATGGAGCTAAAATATCTTATTTCTCTGACTTGGCTTTATAATGGTGTAATGTTTTGTAGTCTGAAGATGAACGGGAGATGTGCTCAAGAACAATTTATTGCACAAATATTGACAAGAAGGTAGTGTTGAATTATACTTTATTTGAGAATGATTCTATACTTTGTTTTGTCCACTTCTGTTTTTCCCACTAATGGGTGGCTCAAATTTTCAACCTTCTTCCTTGTCAACAATGCAGGTTACACAGGCAGATGTTAAACTCTTCTTTGAATCTCTTTGTGGAGAGGTTTGTAGCGTTTCTTGTTAATGAGTTTATATGGATTAGCTATTGGCTGAATTTAAGCATCTTATGAGAATTTTCTCCCATTATTTTGGTGAATTCTTGTAGGTTCTACGATTGAGGCTTCTTGGAGATTACCATCACTCAACTCGAATTGCATTTGTTGAGTTCACTATGGTAACTTCTCACTCTTGGACTATTTCATCTGAATCAGCTTGGTTTACTGTGATACTTATACATGTCTATCACATTGTTATTTTTTTATGCTACCACAGGCTTTTCATTTCTTTCTGTGGTTGCTTGAATGATTGATTTCATTTCCACCCTCCCCATAGCAGGCAACAATACTTGTACCTTCTTAAAGAATAATAAATAAGTAAAACAGATACTAATCTTAATAGTGTATTGTTTGGATTATAGAGCCTCTTCTGCCATGACTTTATATGTGTACACGGTTCATTAGAGGGTGAGTTTTGACATATCACAAATGTTGATACTTTATTTATGACATAGCCAAATGTAGTCATGCTTAATTGGTTTGTTGTTTTTTTTCCCTTTGGGTTCTAAATCATACTACCTCCGGTCCTAAATATAGGACATAGTTTGTAGTGATATATTTAGGACCGGAGAAGTACTAATTATGGAGCATGCTGGACAGAGAATATTGTTTGTCAGTTGCAGTGGAACTAAAATGTGAACATGTGGTGGTAATAATTATTTTGGTTTTACAAATTATCTCTATTTTCAATTAGTTTCTTATCTGGTGATGTGGATCTAACTTAAGGTGACCTCTCCCTTGGGAATATTCAACTTCATCTGCGATGGAGGAGAGATGATTGCATACCCAAAATAATTCATTTACGGTTTGTGAGTTTAGGTCTTATAAGGTTAATTAATTAGTGGCTTGCCTATAAATATCTGTACCATTAGGTGCAGGTGGAAAGCTAGCTCTATAAACGTGTCATATGTTCTGGACTATGGACATAAGTGTGCAGTAAGGTTGCCTGTAGCTAGGGCAACTTAAGGGAGTAAGGAAAGGATAAATGTTACATTACTATCCTGTGGGTAAGGTCCTAAGTAACAAAAGGTGGTTGATGGTTATCCCAAAGAGTCATACAGTTGTTTGTGCTTAATCGTTACTGTTAGCTCAAAATGTGTTTCATTATGATGCTTTGTTAATGCAGTTGCCAGGAAACTCTTGTCCATTTGCAATATGTATTCTTTTGACTTAAGGGAGGAAGGAAAGGGACAGTGTAGAAACTAAACCCAAATATGTTAGGAGCCCCTGGCATTTTTGTCTAGGGGAGGTACCACTTGATGCAGGCCTCTTGGGGCTCAATTTTCTTTATTTTGTTGAATGAACATGCCATTACCTTTTTTTTTTTTTTTTCGGGGGGGGGGGGGGGGGGGTGGTTCTGGATTTATTGTATTGGCAGTGGTTTTATATTCTGTTTCCTCTTATGAAATGTTGATACAAGTACATCTGTGGATTGAGCCCTGGTATTTCCGTTAATGAAATGTTTGAGTGGTGGAAAGATTAAATTGGTTTGTCGAATATATCTTTAAAATGAAGTCTTGTGTTTTTTATTCTCACTCTGTCACTATTTTTGGATTACTATATGTTTGTCAATTGTGCTTAATTTGTCTGGCTGTCTCAAGATTTTACGTGCCCAACGTTGCAGGCTGAAAGTGCTATTGCTGCACTGAACTGCAGTGGTGTGGTTTTGGGTTCGCTGCCTATCAGGTTAGGCTGATAGATCCCTCTGAATTCATTCATCGATATTATGATTATGCTATAGTTCATGGGGGTCAAATGTGTTTGTTCCCTTTTGCTAATGACTAAGCTTCCAGCATCTTTGTTGATCTTTCTTCAAACATTATGTTTTGTGCAGGGTGAGTCCATCGAAGACACCTGTCCGGTCTCGTGTGCCACGTGGGTCAATGCAATGAATCATGCTTCCATGCTTTTTGCGTTGGTTGCATTTTTCAGATGCGTTTACATACATACATAGATACAAATATTGCCTAAGGTATCTGTGGCCTTTTGTCCATACTATTGTCGTTGAGTCTGGCTGGGTCTGTGGTCTCCGTTTCCCCTAGAGGTTATGGATTTACTTGTTTAGCTTGTAGAGTTGTTGGATCTGGGATGGCACTTCGAGGATCTTTGTATGGATTCATCGTGAGACGAGAGAATTTTATGGTTGGATGTCTCTTAACATGTGGAATTTTCTTGCAGAAAACATGATAGAAAACCTTTGTTGTTTCTCATGTCATGAGCTGTTTCCCAGGTGTTTTTGGATATTGCCTTAAATCTATATATACTCCTCCAGCCCACAATACAAGTCCTTTTCACCCAACTTGAGGTAGTCCAAAATATAAATTCAGGTAGATAATATCTAGCACATTTAATATTTGTTTTCCTATTTTGCCCTTGCATACAATCAAACGTTACAAGTGAATCCATTATAATTAATGGGTGCTTAAACCAATTCCAGGAAAATAAAATGGCATGATATACAACAATCCATGTACGGTTAATGATATCCAAACTATCACCATGTTTAAATGTGATGTGAAATGGGGCTTTACAGATTTTCAAAGCGTAACTACATAGTCTTCCAATTTTATTACTCTCTTTGGTCGTAATTATAGGGTAAAGTTTGTAGTGGAAAACTAACTTTGTCCTATTATAAGGCCCAGTTGGGTTGAGTCCGATTTTGCTTTTCATTCCAATTACAAATGGGGGTTGGGGCTAGTCCCCGGCGAACAACTTTCGAATATATGCTAGGAAAGGTGCTTATGTTTAATATCTAACAATGCTTCGAATATTATTAGCTCTAGTAGAAAGACATATGTGCCTAGCCAAAAATACATTTTTTTTTAAAAAAAAAAACAGAATCATTCCAATTCAGGTGTATTTTAGTTGGCTTTTTATTTGGACAACTCTAATTTTTGACAATCATCATACGAGTAGAGAATACCAAGAAAGAAAATTACGATTAAATCAATAATTTTACTTCGTTAATGAATGAGTAGTTTTCACCAAAAAAAAAAAAGCGTCACCATTTTTACTTTTGGGGTACTATGGTTTATAAAGAAATCAGGACTGTTAAAGTAAATTGTCAACTAAGCGCACTTTTACTGAGAATGGAATTATAATTAGAGTTACCGTCTCAAGGAGTATGGAATTGAATCAAGGTTATAAAGCTTACCAAAGGTTTTATTTTATTTTGGACTGATAAGCTTTATAAGAATCTAGACTAGCATGGCCGTATAATTATTTTTTAAGTTATATAGAGGCAGTGTGATAATCACTGGTGGCTTCTTTCCTGTGTTCTGAAACATAGATAAACCAAGCCGCCAAGGAAAAAATTATTACCTCTAGTCCTAAATGTTAAATTTAATTTGTAGTGTAAATTATAAGTATTATATACAGGAGCAGAAGAGTGCTATCAATTAATGTGTCTTATTTTTCAAATTTCACATATCATGTCTTATTGATATCAATTATATTTAAACAAGACATCACATAAAATCTAAATTTGTAGATACAAAAATAGTTTTTTTTTTTAATACACATAGTAGGAGGGGGTGCAGGGTTTGAACCCTAGATATGGGGGAGGGGAGCCAAGCTCCCATGCCACTGCGCTACTAAGGCACTGGCGATACAAAAATAGTTCTGTCTATATTAAAAAGGGTTAAATACATATTGATTAACAAAATTTTACTTCAAAAGCGCCCAACACAAAAAAGGTTTAAATGGTCCGAAAATATTTTTTTAAAAAAAACTTTATAAAATGTAAAGTTAGCACAACGCGGTTTAAAAAAAATCAACGCCCATTGAAATCACAAACTTTAAACTTTTAAGGGTTAAAGTGCAGATTGGTCAACAAAGTTTTAATCCATATTAGGTCAAATTACCTTGGTGATTAAAACAGGGAAACAAGTATAACCTAGGCCTAATTTCAAGTTACCAAAAGTAAAAAAGGAAATAAGAAAAATGAAGAATGACTGATATTTGCGTCCAGAGCCTTAATGCTGAAAGGGAAAAAGTACAAGACAATGAATCCATGCATGACCATTTTATGAACGAGTTGGCTCTACAAGTGAGATCCCCTGTTCCACGAATAAAATCTCCTTGCCTGTTTAGTCTGGCAGCTGGACCACCTTCAAGATTTCTGCTCAGGGAAGGCTCCGACCATTCCTGCAGCGCCCCCTGCTCCTATAAAGGAAGAAGTGAGAGAGCATGAAGAAGATAATGTATTGAGTATATTCTTATGTAGCACTGGTTGATGGTGAACCTGTGGTGGGTATTGTGGGAGAAGTTGAGATAAGTTGTGATGAGCCCCCGACTGTGAACAACTTCTGAGATGAAGGCTCCGGGAATTGTGCCTTTTTCAAATATGCTGGCGCAACCAACTGTCCAACCCCATTATACGGCTGGTAATATACTGAAGGCCAACGAATCGGAATTTGATGTCCCCCAAAGACATTATAATAGTTCTGTACAAAACAGCATTATCATTTCAAACAAGTTTCCAAAGTGCAATGTACTTGTTTCCTTTTCCAACTTTGCTCCCAACTATACCTCCTTCTAACCAATCTCGAGAGAAATACAAGTATACAACCCAACCCATATTGATAATAGTCCTGTAACTAAAGGTGATGATATGTTTGTGCAAACTTGACTAGTTAGAACTAGCTAGGAAGCACATGTTCGCTTAAATTTGGGTATTCAAAACTTGTACGAAGCATCTACTTTATTAGAAAAACTAACCATTGCGTAAATTTCTTGTGTGGGATATCCAGGGTACCTGAATGTTGAAAAGAGAAGCTCATTAAGAATCTAAGTAATTTGCGGGGAACCAAAATTTACTTTGAAACGTCTTGATCGTTTACCAGAATAGTGGATAAGGAAACGCATACTGGGGTATGTGTTGATTGTAATAAGAGGGGATTCCTTGACTTGGAACTAAAACCATAGGCCAAGAACTTGTACTAAATTTCTCCTTTCCTGCAACTGCAAATTTAGAGCGCATCTTTTCATGTAACGAATTGAATATCTGGTAATATATATAGTTATGAAGAAGTTTTTAGGATTAGAGCAAAGCCACAAACCTTTTGGGTATGGGTTGAGTCTTTGTGAACCAAAAGCTGCGAGATTACAATTAGCGCTCCTCCCATCAATCACAGGATAGGGATTCTGGCAGGCTCTTGTTGCAGAATCTGGGCTCTTGAACGTCACCTAAAACAAAACAATAAAAGCATGATTGAACTAAAAGAGACAAGTATGACTGAGACTTGATGCCAAAGAAAGGGGGGAAGAGGAAGAATACAAAGCCATAGCCTTTTGATCTTTCACTGTTTCTGTCGTGTATGACAACAGCCTCTAAGATCTCTCCAAACTGCTCAAAAAAGTGTCTGAGTGTGTCTCTTTTTGTCTCCCAGGCCAGTCCCCCAACGAAGATCTTGGTGTAGGTCGTGTCACCAACTTGTTTAGCGTTGTTTGGACTCGCCATCTTATCTGGGCTTTGCTGTGACATGCCGACGGCCCTGAGCCACTAAAACCACTGTTACTATAGGATCAATAAAACACGGTAGAAAGAGGAAGGAGATGAAGACGTAAGGAGCGGTTTGGTGGGTTGTAGCTATGATTAAGGAAACACTTTGTCCAATCAACCTCAGGAAAAAATCATCCACCACCATGTGCTATACTGTTTTCTGGTTCTTTGACTTTTCCTCAGATTCTACAATTAAAATTCCCCTGACGAGAAACTTCGATGGTTAGTGGGGAGGGGGAGGAGGGGTGAGAAACGTAAGAATGAAAATGAATGAAAACCCAAATATTTATATTGCATGCCAATCGGAGCAGGTAAGTTTACAAGAAGGCAAAAAAGACAATCGGAGCAGGTAAAATGAAAAGAATTATTTATGAATAATGTTATATAGATGTGAGTGAGTATTGTTTACAGTATAATATAATTTTTCTGGTAAGTCTATAATCTTTCTGGTAAGTTTCTGGTCTGTATAATATAATTTTACAGTATAATATAATTTTGATCATTGTTACTTCCTTACATAAGTTGGGCCATATCAGAGCTTCCCAGACTCTTAATGGGTCGGAAGATACGTGCCTCGGTGGATTGAATTCAACATTGTGGCGTCTTTCGCGTTTGCCCATCATTGATTTAATAAATCTCGATTCGTTTTCCATATCATTAAATATATAATGAATTATAATAACAAAAACGCGGGAATAATGCCTTGGCGCCATTTGGAGCGTCAGGACCACGCAGAGAAATTACGGCCAAGCAAAGAAACAAAAAAGAGCTTGACTCGAGTCCTTGTGGATGCAGAAAATTCTCCTAGGAGAGGTCCCCGCATATGTACCCGACAGAACCTCGATCCGGATTAGGCAGGACAAAACTCTGGTGAACCGGGTGCAGTAGAAAAAAAAAAAAAAAAAAGAGCTTGACTGTCTGCTTCTTGAAGAAACAAATTAAAGACACCGTGTTGTTGTGTAAACTCCACAAAATGAAGGCAATCCAAGTGAATAGAATAGCCTTTGGGCATAGAGAGCCTGGCATGGGATTCAGCATTATTTGAATCCCTCGAGCTGTTGATTGGTTTGTGTATTTGTGTTTATCCTTATCCTCCTTGGATTCCGCTTTCCGATCGAGCGTTAAAATCTCTTCTTTGGATAAGGAGCCTCAAATATGATCAACGAATTATGACCCCCTTTCCTTCTTGGAAAGCGGGGGGTTTTTTTTTTTTTAAAAAAAAAATAAATTATACTTTTAGCATTGACATGCTAATAATTGACGACGTGTTTGCCGAGCCTTAGATCGGATTAAAAGATAATGTTAGAATTATAGGGTAATTAATTGAATAATTGGTTAAAGCTTTATTATATAAAGGGTTTAGATATTGTGTTTTAGTGAGTGTTGGATGTGGAGTCATTGTTGAGATTTGAACAGGCAAAGAAGAAATTTATCAAAATAAATTTCAAATTCCAATGAAGGATCTATCAATGACGTTTAAATTAGAGTAGTCAGAATTGTACCTTTCTTCCGTATGCGTCTTGATTGATTACTAGGAGCCAACTAAATAAACCAGCTCCCTCTACCGGTATTCACACGAACAGGACCTCAACACAGGCAGCATGCTGTCCAACGTCTTTCTCCGTATCCTTTAGGGTTTTCTCTTTTCAAGAAGATGCTGATTTCTTAGGATTAGGTTAAAGATATAAGGACTGGAAGAGCAATATTATTAGAACCTTGCCTTTCTATGGATAATATATTTTCCTCTCTAAACCTTTGGTAAAGACCGAAACTTGAAGAGCATAAGGATCTTGTTTTTCTCTTAGAAAAACGAGCAGGAAAAATACACACAAAAAATCAGTACTTTATAAGAGTCTAATTCTAATTTAAGTATTTACAAGAAAGACCCAATACAAGCTTGAATTGGAAAATCCAAATAACATTGAATTAAATTCATATCTTGATTGATTGAATTTAAGATGATAAATCACATTCATATCTTGATTGATTGATTAAATCAATCTTTTAAGATGATGGATCACATTAATTGCTTGATTGATTGATTGAGTCAACCATTTATAATGATGGATCTCATTTATATCTTAATTGAATAATAATTTAATATAATAAATCACATTCATATCTTAAACTAAAATTTAAAATTATTTTTAATTCAATCGTCATTTATTATTCTTCCTATCTTCATCCAATCATATATATATATATAACATAAATTCAAAAGATTGAGTTGTAAAAGATAATTCTGAATTTATGTTATATATATATGAGTAAATACCCTATTTGGTCCCTAGAAAAAACACGGACCCCTTTTTTCGTTCACAGGGACTAAAATGAGACATTTTTATAGATTAAAAAGGGGTTTTTGGAAATTTTCAAGGGACCAAAATGGGGTTTTTTTTTTGGAAATTCATCCTTTTCAGGGACTAAAAAGGGGTTTCGTTGTTTGAGGGACCAAAATGGGCTCCATGTTTTTTTTTTCAAAGACCAAATAGGATATTTACTCTATATATATATCCTCCTTAGATTAAACATTGTATTCATTAAATCTTAGACATATCTTAGATTCAATAAATCTAGACATTAGCTCGTGTTGGGCTATTCTTGTATGTGACCCTGTAGGCCCACATGAAATTGGCAGCGGGCCAACACTGTATCGGCCCATAAGTCGCAAGCGGCCTTTAGCAAGACATTACGACTACCTAATTCATATGAGGATTGATGATACAATGCAGCCTATCATACAACCATGCTACGTCCCTTTTGTCACACGATAATTTGGTTAAGGATGACGTATAGATAATGTCATCTTCCTGTTGTTGACCATTACTTTCTTGATTTTTGAGCAGTCTAACAATTGAAATGGAAATTCTTTTCCATCGTAGTATGACCATACATTTCTCAGACTAACTCATTGAGAGGCTCAATAATATCTCTCTACAAATGTGAGGAACAAATCTCATCTTGACCATTAACATTCCTCTACATGAAAACCACTAATCTTGATCAAAGCATTTATCATCACCCGGTCAAAGATGACTTTTGACTAGGTCAAAGATTAGCGACTCTCATGTAGGAATCCATGATGATCTTAGGTCAAAGGGCATTGTGATGTGGTTATACATGAGATAAGCTTATGACTTAATCCATGTAGCTTTTCTCATAGTGGATCGGTCCAGCACCTTATTCTCTTACAAGTACCTAAGACTTTGATTTGTATCTCCATACCTTATCAAAGTCATACTAGTCTTATTTCATCTTTATTTTCGCATAGATGACCAACCAAAGACATTTATGACAATCTCTATGACATATCTAAGGATACAGTCATCATAATAATATGCAAATGATATGATAATAAAATAGAGAAATACTTTAAATAACAATAATATTTAAAGTATAATGATTAGCCCTTAAGCCATAATTTCCAACAGTCATTATCATGTTTAGAGAGGGAGTTAACTTAGTCTCCTTTCAAGAGAGAGTTAACTTAGTCTCTCTCTAAAAAAGAGTTAATATGATCTCCTTATAGATTTTAAAATCCAAGTGATTGCTTATTGAATGAGCATGTTATTCTTTATAGTTAATGGAATAAAATTCTTCATCATCTTTCTCCATTTTATTTCGACAATTACTTTTGTTAGCAACAGATCCCAAGAAGAAGAAGGAGCGATATGACATTCCTTGAATCTAAAAACAACATCTGTTGTAGTCAATTTGTTTTACGGCCAGAGCATTCTAGCAGACCTGTTTGGAAGCAGTGACTAAAAAACACGGTTGGAAGAAAAAAATTACGGTGACAGTAGAATAAGGTGTTTTGGGTTAACATTTTTTTAATAGGCATCTAGATCAAGAACTACTTTTAAAAATAAGACTTGATTTTCACGGTATAAATGTGCTTCTACCACTATCAATCTATACATAAATTATATTCACAATAGGCCTTTTGTCCTATTTTAAATTTGTAAAAGTCAGATTGAAAAAAATTACTTAAATCACAGCTAATCTAACCCCCCCTAGGTGGGTCAGCTTCTGCGTTCTAAAAGCATTTTTCTGTTTTGAGAAAACATATGAACAGTGATTTTAAGACCTATATTTTAAAATATTAGGTTTAATGTTTCTGTATTTACTTTAGAAAATTTTTTTTCTCACACTTATGTAAAAGTATTTGGGTCTCATTGAGAGAGAGAGAGAGAGAGGAAATATTAGTGAAACTCACTTTTACATGAGTATGACAAAAAAAAATCTACAGCAAAAGCAGAAACATTAAGTGCCTGTTTGACCTAGCTTATTTTTTGTTTATAATCTACTTATAAGTATAAGTTAGGCCAAACAGAATTTAAAATAAGCTCTTATAATATAAGAGTTTATTTTATAATGAAGAAAAAATAGCTTAAAAATAAGCTCCTCATAGGAGCTTATAAAGCTCTTTTCTTATAAGCTCTTTTTTAAAAAGAAAAAAGAAAAGATAAAAGAGAATCCGTAATTTTTTGATTGAACACGACCGCCACGGCCACGGCCGCCGCCGCCGCCGCCGCCCCGTCACCACCACCGCCGCCACCACCGCCGTCACCCCTACCACCATCGCCACCACCCTTTTATAATATACCTTTTATACTAATTTTTATTTTAAAAAAAAGTGCTTATGAGTTATGACAAAAATCTTATCAAACAACTTATTTTTAATTTCAGCTTTTAAGTAACTTTTAAGCTCTAAAATTTATATAATCTCCAAACGACTTTTAGCTTATTTTTAGAAGCTCTTTTTTTTAGCTTTAGCTTAAAAGTAACTTTTAAGCTAAAAATAAGAGGATCCAAACGGGCTCAAATCCATAAAAAATATCCCTAAAAGTGCAACAACAACAAAAAAATGTATAGATTATTCTTCCTGATCCTATCACAGACTCATTTATCGTGTATCACTAGGGGGGGGGGGGGGGTGTTTGATTCTACAGCCTTTCCCTATTAAGGAAACAGTACATTACCAAGTTGAATCAAAAGCCTTCGGTACAGTAGTTTTGAAATATAGAGTAATAAGTAAGAACATGAATATTCAATCCCCAGGGAAGAAGGAACCGGGGCAAGATATCTAGAATTTGCAATTTGGCATGCATTATTGTAGATTAATCTTATGAGTTTGTATGCTTTTTTTTTTCTCTCCCAAGAATCCATGTGTATTCCTAGCCGATAGTTAAGGACTAATCTTTCTGAAGCGCAGAGATTACTAAAGAGGATTTTGCCTCTCTCAACAAAACTTTTTTCATACACATAGCCTGATTTGAGCCTAGGAAATCATATTTAAAGAACCTAGTCATCTCCCAACTATAGTTCTATGCTTTTTTCATAAATTATTGATTCTATTTGTTGTATGGGCCGCCCATTTCAATTATTCCCTGCGAGTAACCGGACCTTAGCATACTTGAAGACATCCAATAGGTTGGTGGGTATAATTGTTTGAAAAGAAAAACTTAGTAATGTGAGTTATAGGGCCCAGTCCATTCTTTATTGACCCGTAAGTATATTATTAATAGCAAGAGGCACCCCTTATTCTTGACTTAACTGATAAAGGGGTCGGACATTCTCACTAAAGATATGGAGTTTGATCCTGGAGTTGATCAAGGCGATGAGGGAGGCATCCTAACTCCTAAGTGTTTAGGTTAATGCCTGAGGGTAATAGACGACTCGCTCTACCTAACATTAGTATCATCTAGGAAGAAGGGAGATTTCACTTTGCCCTTAGATCATGGGTGAATCCAACCCCCTTTATCTAAAATTTTGTTATATATATATAAAGCAAGCAGCTAGAGTGAGCACTTAATTGTTGCACCGCCAGTTAAATGTATACTTATACTCTGACGGCAACAACAAAAAGTATACTTGTACTGCCTCCAATCTAAAACATGAGATCTAGTTACCAAATTGATGGAGATTAAGAAGATTAGTTGAATTTTTTATTTGCTCTTATTACATCCAGACTGTGTCCCCCCCCCCCCCCCCCCCGGGTTAAAATACTCATCTTCTTCTAGTGAAGGTGTTAAATGTGGGTGAAGAAATGACAATAAGATCTATGATGATAATGTAAGAAAAAAATGTCGAAAGAGACAAATCGCAACAAAATATTATATTTAGGGTCAAACTAGGTTCAATAATTAAGATGAAACAAGGGGCAGCGATTTAGAATAATCTTTAGTTGCCTCGGATTAAATTTAAATAAACCAGAGAATGGCACAACCCAGATCATATTCTTGAGGGGCCTTTATTTAATTCATACGTTAAATAAAGTGACAAAATTGATTTTCTTCTTTTAAATAATGGAAAAGAACCTAAACTATATATTTTTTGGGGTTTTTGAGAAATGTTTGAGATAAGTGATGAAATTTGATTTGAACATGTTTGATGAGGAACGGTACGTGGAAAATGGAATATAGGTTATCCTTACTCAAAATGATTTGTGAGTTAAATTACAAACTAAGTTAAAAATCAAACCTTAGCAATTCACTAAGTGTAGTGATATTAATTAGTGATTATGCCTAGAACTTTAGTTAGATAATTACTCCCTCTGATCTTTATTACAATGTATCAATTAACAAGTATATTTAGTCTTTTTTATAAGACATTTATTGATTCTTAATAAGTATTAATTATTTTTTTCCATGTCTGCCCATAATTAATAAGGGTAATTGGTGAGAGTAATAATTAATATGATATTAGAGTTTAGAGTAATTAATAAGGGTAATATTGGAAATTACTTAGATCTTAGGACAACTTTATTGACTTTAACTATTTTTATTAGTTTGTGAGAAAAGTTAGTTAATGCCTTGTATATAATAAGGACCAGAGGGAGTACTTCTTAATATACTATTAAATACGACTTAGTGTGCAATTTACGATCAGATTTAAACAATTTGTTCATCTATGTAATGAACACTCAACTAAGATATTCAAACAAAAAATCAAATCGATCATAATAAGATATTCAAAAACTCAAACCATGGTTTCAGAAACCATTTTGTTACAAGTCGAGATAAAATTCTTCTCACATGCTTATAATCTTGTAAATTGTAAAAACTATTCTCTAAAAGTTAGTTCAAACACACACTTAAATCTCAAACCCCATAATTCAATCTAAATCACAAGTATTCAATCTAAACTATGATAAATAACTCGCAATCTCACTCAATTAACAACATAACATGAATCATAACTCAGAAAATCCATTTCATAGCCAAAATCAAAGGGTTTTTCTTTTCTTTTTTTCCCCCCTAGCAAAATCAAAGGATTAAAACAAATAATTCCTCTATATGTATATCTAAAGCTCAAACCAATCTCTCATCCCTAAGAAGCACAAAAGAATTTAGCTTGTTATGGAGTTTCTCATAGCCACAACTCCTTCAAAGCACAAAGAATCCATGGAATGAGATAATAGAAGGAGAAGAAGAAAATGAAGCTTGATGGTGAAGGCCGTCTCCATTCTCTCCCTCCAATCAAAGTCGCTCGTCACTTCGTGAATTTCTTTTTTGTCACTATAGGTTTGTGACTCTCATCTACGGTTTTTTTTTTCCTATTTGTCACTTTTTAAATAAATAATTACTATTTTGTCACTCTTTTCAAAATATTTCCCAATGTGCCACATTTAATTGACTAAACCGTGGTTTAGCCGACTAAAAATCGGGAAACTTTTTTTTTTTTGAATGTCCCAGACATTTAGTCGACTAACCCAACTGAGTTAGTCGACTAAATATAACCCACTAAATATGTTTAGTCGACTAACCCACTTGGGTTAGTCGACTAAATGTCGGCAGAGGGGTTTTTTAAAAACTCCAACGGCAGTTTAATGGAACCCTAATTGACTAAATTGTTCCCAAAACCTCTCTCCCTCTATTTTTCTGACTAAATCGCTGTTGAATCCGTTAGTGGGTTGCAGATGAAACTTCAATCTAGTGGCATTTGCGTCGTAATCGGTATGTTTTCATCTCCATTTTGTGATTTCCACCATAGTTTTTGCATCTCTCTAAATTTCACTCTAGGGTTTTCTCGCGACTTTTTCAGGATACGCTCGACTAAAAAAAAGCCGTAGGTTTTCTAAACCCGATCGGCGTATTTAATGCAAAATTAATCGTCATTAATTTTTGAAATTCAAATTTTATATCTGGATTAAAATTAATCGTCATTAATTAATCAGAAGGCTTTTAATATGGATTAAATAAATATTATTAGTTTAGATCTATCATATAGATATAATTAATATATTTTAATATGGATTAAATAAATATTATTAATTTAGATCTATCATATAGATATAATTAATATATTTTAATCCAGATATAAAATTTGAATTTCAAAAATTAATGACGATTAATTTTGCATTAAATACGCCGATCGGGTTTAGAAAACCTACGGCTTTTTTTTAGTCGAGCGTATCCTGAAAAAGTCGCGAGAAAACCCTAGAGTGAAATTTAGAGAGATGCAAAAACTATGGTGGAAATCACAAAATGGAGATGAAAACATACCGATTACGACGCAAATGCCACTAGATTGAAGTTTCATCCGCAACCCACTAACGGATTCAACAGCGATTTAGTCAGAAAAATAGAGGGAGAGAGGTTTGGGGAGCAATTTAGTCGATTAGAGTTTCATTAAGCCGCCGTTGAGGGGTTTTTAAAAAATCCCTCTGCCGACATTTAGTCGACTAAACATGTTTAGTCGACTAATCCAAGTGGGTTAGTCGACTAAATGACTGGGATATTCAAAAAAAAAAAATTCGCAATTTTTAGTCGACTAAACCACGGTTTAGTGACTAAATGTGGCAGAAATATTTTGAAAAGAGTAGCAAAATGGTAATTATTTATTTAAAAAGTGGCAAATAGGGAAAAAAGTCCTCATCTACCTCCTCCCTTCTTTTATATATTGTCGGTCAATATCCTCTAAAATATTCTTCCCCTCTATATTTTTGTCCGAGGTGTGGGCTTTAAGAAAATCTAAGTAAATCAACCTTAAAATCAGATTCAGCGAATGAAGAAGCTAATTTTCGGAAACTTGGACTAAGTTGGTATTTTGAAAATTTGAGTATTAAATTGACAATATCTCTAGGTACAAAAAATGTCATTTTTGAAATTAGGGGTCTTTCTATAATTTTCTCTGATGTTTCTCCGTTCTAAAAGTGACACTAATATTACAGAAATTATGTCAGAATTCCCCTCTAGCCACACGCAAAATTTCGTTTTCCCTTTTAGTCCTTGTGCATATTTACTTTTTGGTCCTTCAGCTCCAACTTTCCCAAATTGACGTCAATTCAAATCAATATATCTTGTAATAATCATCTGGTCATAAAATGCAGTGTAAAGTTTTGTAATGCAATTTATACTACTCCCTCCGGTCCTAATTATAAGAGCTAGTTGACTTTTTTGGAGAGATTAAGGAAGCTAACTAAATAACTTTAGAGTATTTTTAGTTTTATTTTTTTCTTCAAACTAATTAATTTAACTAATAAACTAATATATAATTCAATGATATACAACATATAAAATGATTAAGTAACTTATTTAGCTTCCTTAATCTCTCCAAAGAAAGTCAACTAGCTCTTATAATTAGGACCGGAGGTAGTATAAATTATATCCTATGTTTAGATAACTGCATTACAAACTATATCCTATATTTATAACTGGAAGCAATATCTTTATTCAAAATTCAAATTAAAGAGCAATCGCAATATTATAACAAATATAATATATCCTTGTAAGTTTTATTTTCACACAATCATCTTTAATTCAATTTTATTTCACACAATCATCTTTAAATATATATTATGATAAAATCGGGGATATATCAAGCAGCAAGTTGAATAAGTGTTGAAAATGAATTTTGATACGGGAGTGAAGAAGAGTAGTTTGAGTTTTTGTTGAATCAATTTACATCATCCGTGCCAGTAATGAACGAGCAGTGAATGTAAAGGGGCGAGCATGGTGGATTTTATTATAATAATAATAAAATAAATAAAAGGTGTAAACATGTCTAACCATAACAACCCACTCATCACCTCAAAAGAGCATCATCAGCATAACCTACCCTTCCTTGTAGTTTTATCGGATTTGGCTATCATCATTTTCCCTTCCCAATCTCTTCCATCCTCTTTCTCATCTGGGCCGTCAGATGAAGATCTGAACGGTTCAGATTTTTTTTAATAATTTACCGCATGTGGTACAGATTTAATTATTAAAAAAAATTTAGACCATTCAGATCTTCATTCGACGGCCCAGATGAGGAAGAGGATGGAAAAGTAAAAGGATGGTAGCCGGATCCGATTTCATCATCCTTTTCTTTTGATTCTAATTTCATGACATCACGTGCAGTACGCTAATGTTGAATGGAATCTCATACATTCATTCAATACCTACCTGAAATATTATCTCATGTTTTAAGACACACTTTGATCTACCCCCAATTTTTTTTTATTAAATAAAATAAAATAAAGAAGATGGATATGAGAGGATAATATTTTATTTTATTTTATTTTTTAAAAAAGGTGGCTAGCCTCACATTCACATCCCGACAAGAGAAGCGGTTGGACGTTGACCCCTTCCTCCCAACACACAGACTTTATTTTCCTTTATTTAGTACTCCCTCCGGTCCTAATTATAAGGCATAGTTGACTTTGTTTGGAGAGATTAAGGAAGCTAAATAAGTTACTTAATCACTTTATATGTTGTATATCTTTAGATTATATATTAGTTTATTAGTCAAACTAATTACTTTGAAGAAAAAAATAAAAATAAAAATACTCTAAAGTAATTTAATTAGCTTCCTTAATTTTTCCAAAAAAGTCAACTATGCCTTATAATTAGGACCGGAGGGAGTAATATTTTCTCCTTTTCAATATGGACTCCCCTCGCCTTTTCATTTTGTTAATTATTATTTTTTGGTTGCCACATCATACTCTAATCTCACGACAGAACATCTCTCTCTCATTCCTAAAAATACTCCATATTGAAGTATATATAGAAGAGAGTCCATTTAACCACTTAATGGTTTCGTTTTTGTTTGCAATAGGGAATAAAATTTTTAAAAAGTACTTTTTTAATTGTGATTTGCGTCGTAACAAGTAAGTTTGTGAGAAAAATTTCATCTCAACTCATATAAATAAATATTTTTAAAACCCACAAAAGTGATGAGGAAACAAGCTTGAATTCATATAATCACTATTGGAGCGAAAAGGCCACGCATGGGTTATCTTTGCATGTAGTAGTACATAGAGTTGCATGTAATGGGATCATACACACGTGTGTTTTTTCATATTGATGCTCGATTTTCAATCTAATAATTATAATTCAGACTGGGAAGCAGAGGGGGTCAACAAAGGGGAGCAATTTTATTGATGATGAAAAGGGTCTTTTTTGTGGATTTAGGTGATCTTTGTCTGCTCTCTTTTCCAAAGGCTGACAACTACATCCTCCACGTGGGGCCCACTGCCACCTCCAAAGCACTGTCAACCAAACAAAATGTCTCTTTACTTCGATCTTTATCATAAAATGGGGCATGATGCATTTCACATCATTTTCACCCTGAAATTTAATTTAATTTTTTCCTGAGTCCACATTCCATATTTATATTTATATACTTCTTATGTATTTATATGTGTAAGCACCATTTTCAAGAAAAAGAGAAGTATTTCCAAAAAATAGAGAAGTCTTGAATAATAAGGAGTTTGTAAGTATAAGCATGTAAGAAATATGTAAATATAAGTATGGAATGTAGATTTATTTTCACCCAAGGGAAGGGACGAAATGAAATTTCAAAAAATTTTGAAGGTTGGCTGAAATTATATTTTGTGGCCAACTGAAATTCTCCCTATTTTTAATGTAGAGATTTTATGGACATGCTGACGAGGAAGCTGACCCCTGGCTGAAGTGTTTGGATGAGAGCTTTGATCCGGACGAATGGGTGATTATGTGATTTGGTGGTTCCCCCGTAAAGCCAAACAACTCAATCATATCCCTTGTTGGATGCCACTGCCCCTTCCGTGGGATGCTTCAAGAGACCGACGGGTATATGTTTGGATTAATTTTTAGAGAATCACTTTTACAATTTAAAAGATAAGTATGTGAGAAAAATTATATCTTATCTTACGGAAAAATGCATCAGAAACCACACTTCTTTTATGGTTTTACAAACACTCTCTTGAAACAATGTTACAGGTGAGAGGACGTTTTCATTCTAGTTTGGCCGTAGTTGTTATATTCAATCTCACCCCACACAGCAGCATTTAAAAACTGGACTCTGCAAAATTTTGATTTTGCTTCCATCACCTTCAGCTCCACTCTTCCATCATGCCACATTCTTTAATTATAATATGTCGTCCCAGAAACCATCCTAAGCCGTAACCCCATGTAGTTTGTACTCGACACTAACAGACAAGTAGCAGTTAGCCGCCTCGAGAGCTTAACTTGTTTGTAAGCCTCAGACAAAAGAATATATGAAAAATTACCAATCAAACAACAACTATCTATCTGAGCTTGTGGTTATCCATTCCCCGCACCACGTCTTGTAAAATGCTAGTACTACATAGGATTATCTTAATTGAGATGATCAAGGAAACTGAACACTATCCTTGACATCACCAAACCCATAGCGCTGATGCAACCTGAGGGGGCAAATTAAACATATGAGGGCAGAGGGCTTGAAAGTGATATATTTCCTTTTAAAAAAAAACAACAACACAGCATGGGCACAAAAATATCAGGATGCTTTTTTGGTAGTGGCTGCCCAGCGCACGGTTGCATGACACTTGTGCCATTGAGATGGTTATGGGCGGCCTAAATATCTATGCATATTCTCATTAGAGTTTTATGTTAACCAGTATATATATGGATGAAAAAGAGAGTGTAAACATAGAGGTCCGGGCTTTAACAATGGAATAGGAATGCCATGGCGCCACGTTCTACTAACCGACCTCAGTGCGCGCAGTAGTATATGCGTGTTGCCAAAGCCAAACCTTTTCATTTTCCATTCACAAAGACAAAATCTATTTCTCTCTTTCACTGCTCACCCCATTTCACCTTTTTAGTTTTTACTCCACTCCACACGCAACAAACAAAGCGACACTATATGTTAATGTGTGTGTGTGTGTCTCGTCTGTACACCCCATGACTTAACTTCCTCTGCCTTTTCTCCTCCCACATGTTTTTATAGCCATCTCACAACGTACATTTCCATCTCCATCTCCGTCTTCATCTTTACTCTTGCTTTTCTTCATATCAAAATGGGAAATTGCGTTGCCCCTTTTGATCCCAGCCATGGCTCTGCTTTGGCCAAGCAGGGTAGAATTGTGAGGGTGGCGAAACCCGATGGGAATATACTTGAGTTCAGAACACCCATTGCTGCGAAGCAGATACTGCAAGATTTTCCAGCTTTCTTCATTTGTGTGTCGAAGGAAACCTCGCAGCCTCTCTCCCCAGATCACAGATTGAAGGCTGGAACGTTGTATTACCTGCTTCCGCATGTTTCTCTTGGAATCTCAGACGAAGATAGTGGCACCAAAAGGGTCAAAATTGTTATCACAAAGCAGCAGCTTGAGCAGTTAGTAGCAAAACAGATTTCCTTAGAGGATGTACTTTCCAACGTCCAATCTAGGACTGTTGATTCGCCAAACAGTTGGAGGCCGCAACTGGATTCCATCCCTGAAGGAAATGAGTAACATATTAAAAACTCTTCTTCTTTTTTTTTTTCCTTTTTTCTTTTTCGTTTTTGGTTTCCTTTTATGGCTC
Organism: Acacia crassicarpa; assembly: GCA_034222035.1. Lineage (NCBI taxonomy): Eukaryota > Viridiplantae > Streptophyta > Magnoliopsida > Fabales > Fabaceae > Acacia > Acacia crassicarpa. Next base: position 1,907,202 of record JAWXYG010000004.1, read on the forward strand.
TTCAGGATTGAACCTTATAAAAAAAGGGTCTTCTGCTTCCTTTCTTTGTTTCTGTTCTTTCTCCCTTCTGACCATTGATGTAATGCTTCGGGTTGTTTGGTGGGATTGAAAGGGAAGAGTGAAGAAAGGAAGGCAAAGAAAAACGCGGGACCTTGTGTATGTGTGTTTGTTGCGTGTGTGTATATATGGATGAATCAATTATGAAGCGATGCTTTTAACCTCCCTACAGCTGTTAGGTCTGTGATTCATAACTAACAGGAAAAATTAACAGCACAAGATTTCCAATATACAACTCTTCAACCAATGGAAATTCATCTTGCTTTCTAAACATAAATAGTCATACAAGACCCTCTTTTTATAAGTAAAGTTCCAACACCTATATGGCAATTGGCAGTACTGAGATTCCTATAATTGGCGGCATAATCATTGTGGTTCGGTTTTACATGGAAGACGAGATTGAAAATAATACTCCTCGTAATATATTTAGGACAGAAGGTATTACTAGTTTCCGATCAATTACATAACTTATATTACTTATCCGCGACATACAAAACTAGAAAACAGGGTACAGATGCAGAGTTCCCAGTGGAAAGTGTACAATTAAAGACGAGTTTTTCCACTTAAAATCTTTGTGTTCACTTTAACAGCAGGGTCTCAATGTGACTCTATATGAGATGATGATAATAAAGCCGAGCAGTATGTATCCAAAAGGAATAAACACAGACATTTTTGAAATGCTCAAAAGTACTTATATACACAAATCCAAATAAAACTCATCTAACATACTTTTCTTATATACTGTAAATCAAATCAAAATTGAAAAGTTATCTTCAAAGACTCCAATCGTTATTTTAAATAAGCACAATCTATTGTTTTGTTACTAAGAAACAAATAGATGTACCATAATTTTCAAAGGAGCAGTTAGGAGTGAGACTTTTCTACACTGGTTGTGGAAGACCATCGGCTAGACGCTAAAGGTTGATCCCGACACTCTCTCTCAGGACCAAAACAAGATGTAAGGGTTCGATTAGCTCAAATAAGTGTTGAGATTGATCTTCAGAAGCTCCGCTCTCGGATTGTAGGTCACAAGTCAGTCTTTCTGGTGGAATACGAGGGAGTTATTATTACCTCTCCAGTCTTAAATATAGAACATAGTTTATAATGTAAATTGCACTACAAATTATGTTTTATATTTTAGAACTGGAGGTAGTATCTGTTTCTCCTGTGGCATTATGGACATAGAAAAGAAGATTGTCCAAGGAATGCTCAAGCCCCCCTCCACGGACGAGCAAGCCCAGTCAACCTCACGGCAGCCTCACTCACTGGTTTTGTGCATTGTTGGTGGGGCGACTGTGGAATCAGTAACAATGACAACCACTACAGTATTATTGTTTATTGATGTCTTGGGAAGAACAATTGCAATATTGTTTTGATTAAAGGATGACAAAAGAAACAATCACTTTAACAAGTTACAGATTCCAATTGCTGGCAAAGTTTAAGTTTTTGAACACTCTACATCAAGGCTGGAGAATAGTCCAAATTGTTGTACTGACTTTCTTATTCCCAGCGTAGATAATGGAAAATAAAAAACCAAAATTGACTTGGCTAGTTATGAAATAATGATGCAGATGCTAGAGTTCATTGGTATAGCAACATCATAAATGTGTTTTTCTGAACTTGGTACATAGAATGAATATTTGCCACACAAAGTTGTCAACACTTTGGACTATCAATTAGCTCATGACTGTGACATACCAAACACCCTTTGTGCTTAAAGCTTGGTACTACACTTCTTTCATACCAACATAGTATCAGTATTGATTAGCAATAAAAGTTATTTTTATAACGGCTTATAAGATAAGTATATGAAAAGAGTTTTATCTTAATTTGCGTAAACTATTTTTCAAATACCAACTCAAATTGGCACATATGTGGTTTCAACTTTCAACCTTCCATTTGAAGGTTTATGCTATTCCACCACATGCTCATCTGTAGCTTACAAAGTCAAATTAAAACGATTCAGTGTCTACGATTGAAGAATTAAGTATTATTGGGTCAATTACATTAGAGTTACTTCTTTAATTTGGTGGGGCTATTCAATTTGGTATGGATGATAACATGATTTGGCATAATTAAAGGCATTCGTTTAATTATATTTATATCACAAGCAGGTTGTTATTGACCCTTGACTCACCATTCATGCAAGTGTGTGGGGGGCATTAAGAACTCCATTATTATTAATGCTTTTTGGGGGTTATGCGTTCTCCATCATCTATGATTATGTCATGCATTATAGCATCGTTGAACAGTGACAAGACAAAAAAGTTGAATTACATGAATTAAGAATATATGTCCTCTTGTGCTAATTATAAGAACACTTTTGTAGTGTAATTGCACTACAAAAGTGTTCTTATAATTAGCACGAGAGGACATATATTCTTGATTCATGTAATTCAACTGTAATTGCACTACAAAAGTGTTCTTATAATCACTACAAAAAAATTCAAATTTTGCTACGGAAAAAATCCGTAGCAAATTCATTTTGCTACAGATTTTTTCCATAGCAAAATTCCTCGTAGCAAATTGCGACGGAAATGGAAAATCCGTCGCAATTTGCGACGGAAATTCCCTTCCGTTGCAATTTGCTACGGAAAAAATTCCGTAGCAAATTTGAATTTTGCTACGGAATTTTTTTCCATAGCAAATTTTCCCAGATTTGAGAATTTGCTACGGAAACAAATTCCGTAGCAAAACTAATAATTTTTTTTAAAAAAATATTCTATAGTTTTTTTTTATAAAAAAAGTGAATACAAAAAGTAGTGTGGCATGGATATTTAAATTTTTTTTGAGAAAATTGAATATATAATAATAATCATAAAGAGTTTAGATAGAGAAAACAAAATATAAATAATAATGTTGTGAACAATATGTAATAAAAAAATTCTAAACAGCAGTAGTATGGTCACCCTTGTCCTTTATTAGGGACTGAAGTAGAATCTGCATATGCTTCATCATCTCCTGTGTTTGATGCACCAGTATGGCCATTCGATTCCTAAAAAGAATATATAAATTACGAAATTAAAAAGAAATGTACAAAATTCTGAGTTTTTTATTTTTATTATTCATAAGCCTTCACGATTTTAATACAGGTAGATACTCTAGTTTAGGCCAATCCTAATATCTAGGAATTATAAAAACAGAAAAGCAATTACAAAATTCAAATTCTATAATCTATTGATTGATTTAGGCCGATCCTAATATCTAGAATTATAAAAGGCATATTCTAATATCTAAAAATTATAAAAGGTAGATCATAATATATAAGAATTATAAAAGGAAGATCCTAATATCTAGGAATTATAAAACAAAAAAGCAATTGCAAAATTCAAATTCCATAATTCGATCAGATCCTAAAATCTCTAAATAATCTTCCCACTTAATTCTATAGATGATGCAGTCAAAATTATCTCTAAATAATCTTCCCACATAATAATCATTAACCAAGATCCCTTATTATTTCAGTAATTATGGGGAAAAAAACCTTGACACAACTTTACATTTCATGCTATGGGATATTTCAAAAAAAAATTCCTGTAAATACCACATTCCTGGCCCTCTATGAAGTGTGTGTGCCAGATATACACAACATAAAATTTGACACAGACACATGAAGATGTCTTTCTTCATGAAGATAATATGTGAAAAAAATAACTTAATTGATATTTTGATACAAAACACAACCGTATTAAATAAAATTGAAGAATATTTAAAATTAAAAGCATAACCCATTACCTTAACAGCAGAAGACCACTTATATTGCTGTCGAAGTGATTTGTACAATGCATCTAGCCCTTCTATCTCATCAAGAGAATAATGGCCGTTATCAGAATATAATCCAAGACATTTTTGAAGGCCTTCATAGTATCTGAATAATAATATGAAGCAAAAAGAAGCAGATTTAGCTTCCGCAAGTCCACAATGTTATAAAAAATGCAATGATAGGGGAACAATCAGAATGAGCTACACAAATATTACATATTATTAGTTAACTATTAAAAATCACCAAAACAGCTAATTACAGAACATATAATAGTAGGCCTTCGATGATATCATAACAACAAAACCAAGCATGAAAAAAAATGACAAAATCAAATATAAAAACAGACTAGTTAGTATTGAGTTATACAATCAAATGATACAGACAAGAGACATGAACCAAAATCATGTCCCTACCCTTTTTGTTAAATGTACTTACTACAAATAACTTCTTGAAAAAACTTACTAGTAAGTGAGCTCTGAAGATATAACAATATTAGGAGGTTAGTCTACCAAACTTCAAAGAATAGTTTAACTATAATACTGTGTCATATAAAACCAAATCACAGTTGTATAACCCTAAACAGAAAATATTCAGCTTCCTTTTTTCAATTATTGATCAAAACTGGTTCAAGGGTAGCTACAACTTACCCTGCTTTCAGATATAAAAGTCAATAAAAATTTTACATGAAGCAAATACTCTAAAGTCTAAACCAGGGTAAATGGTAGGTGAACACATCCATAAAAAGATTGTCCACCATGAGTAAAAAGAAAATTACAAAAAATAACACCCCTGAAATGGTCTGATTAAATCACCTATAGAAGTATTTTAACATGATTATTCTATATAAGACAAACGGGTTTCTATAAAACAAATTATCTTCTATTGATAAAATCTAGACAAAATATTGTAACAAAAAAAGAATAGTGGAGAAGATGAAGGCAGGCATGTGATGCCTAAGTCCAACATTGAGTTAGTATGAGATGCTATGAGGTATTCAAGAGGATTGGTTCTTCCATCTCAATAGCCACCTTTTGGGGAAGAGTTACCCATCCCACTTGAGTGCCATCAAACAGATAATAATTCAGATCAAGCACAAAGTAATCTCTAACTTTAAACTAATTCAAAGCATAACTTGAACAATAGAAAATGAATCATATTTCAACCTTTTACACATAATGTGAGCAAGAGCGTTCCTACAATCATACCAATTGACGCACTTTACAATTAATGAGGAATAGCAACATTCCCTAACTTAAATTAGTTTTCCAATTAACAAAGCAAGGCCTCATCTGTCGAAGGGAACATATTATAATAGTGAAGACAATTTCTCAACAAATCAAAACATCAGTAAGGAATTATAACCCATAAACCAGCTGACCAGATATTTTTCTTTTGGATGAATGTAGGTACTACGAGAGAGGAAAGAAAAAAAAAGAACAACATAAAGGAACCCAATTAAAGGTGAGAGAGACTTCCCAAATCCAAACCCCAAAATCCAATTCTCAAAATGTTTCCACAACATTCCATATTTTGGTCCCCAGCACAAAGCACATCATTAAGCCACAACAAAAACAAAATGTGCAACACCAATTCATACACACAAATATATAAAAGACAGCCACCACAAGCGCACACACGGATCAAATGAAGTAATTGCATTAAAAAGGTTCATGAATTCAGCTGCTCACCCTAAACCAACGACAAAGAAAAAAACAGAAAGCTTAAAGGAATACGGACAGCAGATCAGCAACGGCTCACACAAAAACAACCCTAGAAGTTCTGCCTCCCCAAACTCTTCCCATCGTGAGTAGCCTCCAGCCTAAACGATTCCTAACACCATCAAGCAGGAAAGAAATAATTCTTCAACCCTAGAATACACAAATTCACAGCAGCAGTCAGACCTTGCGACACAGAGAGCCAAAACGAACCAGACGAGAATCTAAAAAAAAACGACAGCAACAGCTCGAATCGGAAAGGAGTTTTCGGCGGCGAACAGCCGTGCTCCAACGGCGGTTTAGACGGAACAGAAGGAGGAAACGAGTTGAACGCCGAACCTGAGATTGAGCTTCCAAAATCGCGAACCTTCCGATCCCCCCTGATTCTGTCGTTACGTCCGCGAGGTAAAAGAAAAAAATCTGACCCCTTTATCCTCTTCTTTTTTAAAAAAAAAAACATGGGGAGGGTTAATCTGGCACTAAAAGAAACTAATATTTTTTTATTTTTTGCTACGGAATCCAGATCTGTCGCAATTTGCTACGGATTTGGATTCCGTAGCAAATTTTGCTACGGAATTTGGATTCCGTAGCAAATTTGCGGACTTTTTCCCTCCACAAAATCGGATTTTTTTTCTTTCTTTTTTAGTTTTGCTACGGAATTGAAAATCCGTAGCAAAATTTTGCTACGGAATTCAAAATCCGTTGCAATTTGCTACAGATTTTGATTCCGTAGCAAAATTTTGCTATGGATTTTCAATTCCGTAGCAAATTTGCTGACTTTTTCCTCCAGAAAATTGGATTTTTTTTTGGTTTTGCGACGAATTTGTTTTTCTGTAGCAAAAGTTTGCTACAGATTTGGATTCCATAGCAAATTTTGCTACGGAATTTGGATTCCATAGCAAAATTTTGCTACGAATTTCCAAATCCATCGCAATTTGCTACGGATTTTCATTTCCGTAGCAAAATTTTGCTATGGATTTTAAAATCCGTAGCAAATTGCTACGGATTTGAATTCCGTAGCAAATTGCGACGGATTGTTTTCCGTAGCAAAATTTGATTTTTCTTGTAGTGAATTAGAATCGGATGTAGTATTTAAATTTATATATTATATAATTTTTTTATTTTTACCCTCTGTTTAATGTTACAATATTTTTTTTGGTCAACAATGTTACAATATTTTAAGCCCTACATAGAAACATTTATTAATCTTATCTAAACAAGGTATTTTTTAAAACAACTATTATTAATTACTAAAGGGTTAAGTAGTATTTTTACCCCGGAAGTATACGGCCAGGAGTAATTTTGCCCTGAAAGTTTTTTCTTTTTAGAGCAATGTTGCTCTGGAAGTTTTTGTTTGGAGCAATTTTGCCTTTCCGTTAACAACCCTAACGGTTACAACCCTAACGGTCAAAAATGCTACTTAACCTTTTTTTTATATTTAATATTTAATTTTGCAATAATGACTTGTCAATGAAAATGCAACTTTTTTTTTAATCTCTGTCTTCGCTGATTTTTGTAATTCGGTCTATTTAAAGTAGGCCTATTTTTGGCCTATTTGAAGTAGACCTGTTTTGTAGTGAGGCCTATGGCCTGTTAGCCTAATTATAAAATTTTTACAAATATAGGCTTCCTTAATAGGGTACAGGCCAAGCTCAAACTGAAAAAATGGTCTCTAACAGGCACAGGCCAGGCTCAGGCCACTTTGTTGCCGAACAGGTCTGGCCTGTTAAGGGTGAAGCTTGGGCTGGTCTGGCCTGTTTCCACCTTCTAGATATAATATAAATAAGAATTAAAAATATATGATATCATAAATAGCATTTTTAACATTTTTTTTGATTAAGTAGCAATTTTGCCCTGGAAGTGTTTTTGGGTTCAAGTTTGCCCCATAAGTTATTGTTTGGAGCAATTTTGCCCCTCATGGGGGTGTACTTCTGAGATAAAATTGTTATTTAACCCATTACTAAATGGACTACCTCGTGCAATGCACATACCCTTCTACTAGAAAGGAGAGTGTGAATGATTGATAAACTTAGAAAATAATTTTAGTCAAAGATTACAAATGATTGAAGATATAAAAGTAAAGAAAATATAGCACAAGTTAATAGAAGCCATGTATCTTATATATGAGCACCTATAATTCATATTGGAGATGAAAATAAATCAGTTGGAAGCTTGAAAGTGTTAGACATTATAAGACAGATTACCCCGTACAATCCACAGGCTCTTCCATTGAAAAGGAGAATGTAAATGATTTTTATAAATTTGAAAAATAACTTTAGTCAATTTTTTTGGGGTCAAAAATAACTTTAGTCAATGATTACAAATGATTGAAAATATGAAAGAATGGGAAATGTGGCATAAGTTAATTGAAGCCGTGTATATTATTTATCAACACTTGTAAGCCATAGTGAAAAATGAGTTGGAAGGTTGAAAGTGTTAGCTAGGCATTGTAAGACAAATTACCTCATACGATAGACATGCCCATTAGAAAGGAGAATGTGAATGATTTTTATAACTCTAAAAAATAATTTTAGTCCTTGGTTACAAATGATTGAAAATATGAAAGTAAAATAAATATGACACAAGTTAATTAAAACCATGTATGTTATTTATTAGCATATCTAATTTATATTGGAAATAAAAATAAATGAGCTAGAAACTTGAAAGTGTTAGGCATTGTAAATGGATTTTAGGTCGATCATATTCTTAAAGACATGTAACACTAGATAAAAAAGATGTTTGGACAACTGAAAAAATACGCATGAAAAGTATTTTTCTTAATTATAGTATTATGTATGTGGTTAAGTGAACATTTAATTAAACGCATAATTTTGTATCAGGTCTTATAATTTTAAAACAACTGCTGGTAAATTTAGAGACAGAAGAGGGAGAAATTAATTAGTATTCCGGGTTTTATTTTGCAGGCTCCCACTCCCAAAATGGGCTTCTATCTCCCCGTGGCATGCTCAATCTGTAAGGCCCTGTTTGTTACACGGAATATTTGAGGAAGGAAAGGAAAGGAATAGAAAGGAAAGGAAAGGAAGATTAAGAGGGAACTTTAAAAATGTGAGCTGTTTGGTATACAAGGGAATGAAAGTTAGTTGAGGGAAGATGAAATGTTTGGTATGAAGAATTGGATGTTGGTTAAGTGGGAAGATTAGTGATGGAGACCTTTTGTCATTAGCCTTGGGGTCCACAATCAACAATTAACCAAGGATTGCGTATAGGCAAACCTAGGATCGTTCTCTCTTTTCGAGGAGCTTTTTATTGAATCCTAAGTAATCTAAATGTCATGCAAATGCAATGAAAACAAGGGGGGATTGGGTTTTGGATTTTTAAATTAATAAACTAAAATAAAAATGCAATTTAAATGAAGCAAAGATAAAATAGAATATAAGAAAACGAGAAGAAACAGATTAAAATCGATCAACCCAACATTCAGATTCCAGAGACTTCCATCATTGAACGAAATATAAATAACCCACGTTTGGCTCTGGACGAACCGAGATCTCTGCATTCGCCCAGAAAATCCCTCGACTAGACGATCGCCTAGAATATGTCCGAACAGCGGCGTCCCACTGTGCGATCGCACAGCAAAACTTAAAACCTAGTTCGAACTCAGTCCTTGGGATGAACCAAACCGAATATTAAATCTAATATTTGAACTATTTTCAGAAATCGGATCCGATAAGATGAAAATAGAAACGAGTTAAATTACCGATAAAGCACAAGTTCTCTAGACGAATCATGGAATCCTCAACGTTGAGTCAATCAAAGAAGCTTAACCAAGAATGGCTAGGAAAAACGCAGAAGAAAAGATGAAGAACAACTAAGAGAAAATAAAAAGCTTATAATTTAATCTGAAAAACCCATAAAGGGTAATTGAGAATATGTTTGTAGCCACCATCTAATTTTCCTTATATAGGAAAGATGACTAAAAATAGGAAACCTCTAATAAATAGAAAATCTCTAAAAAAATAGGAAACCTCTAATCAATAGGAAATCCCTATAAAAAAGGAAACCTCTAAAAATTGGTCTTTTATTACAAAATTCGAGCAAAATAAAAATCCAAAAAAATGCATCTGTCTTTAGCTCCAATTTCGTCCATCTTCTTGTCTGAATCAGCCTTCAGAGTCTTCATAACAATTGTAGCTCTCTGAATCATCTAAAAAAGGAAAGAAGAATCAGGCTAATCGGATATCTAGATCAAAAGTTATGGCGAAAATACTAAATCACTGTAAATATGGAATTTAACCATAAAAATGAATTAAGTCCCATTAAAAGCTCAAAGCTCCATTAAGTAATAAAATCCATTATTTATTAACTAAACAATCCTAAATTTATTCACCAAGAGATACAAATAAGTGTAATAATATTCAATTATCAAATTCCCCCACACTTATCTTTTTGCACTCCTGAGCAAAATTCAAAGAAAAAGACTAAAATGAAAAATTCTTCCTTTCTAACAATTGCTAACAATGGAAAAATTTAACAAATGACACCAAGCTTTAAAAGACCAATCAATCAAGACCAAAATCCTTTCATCTCAAATTACAAATCCTAGCAATCTCAATCAATGATGCTAATCACACAAGATAGTTTCTCAAAGGATGCCCTCAATCAATCTCTCAAGTGTATAGGATAAATAAGTGTATCGCTCAAATTCTGCTCAAGAAAATAGTCCTACCATAGGCTTGCTCAATTTCTACTTCTCCACCACTTATGACACATGCATGCAAAAATCAAGAGAGCTTGTTATTGAAGGCTGTAATGAGGCTAGGGTATAGGTGTGAATAAGTATGGATATGATAGGCTAAGCACCTAAGAAATTCAAAGAATATCAGTTAGTAATAGCAAATCACATTAATAACATTTCTTTGTATTTCTCCTTCTTTACATTGCTTCCTCTCTCTCTCTTTCTTTCTTTCTGTTTATTCTAAGAACACAGAGATTGGACTTGACTAGGTTGTCAAGCCTAGAGCCTACGTACCCTCTGAAGGGATCAAAGTCCACGTAGTTCGTGATAAACTGGAAGGCACGTAGCCAGGGGAGTGGGGTGTGTGCTCTGTGTGACGGAATGTAAATAGAGCATAAGATAGAACGTGTACACCTGTTTAGGGTTTCCCTCTATTTATAGAGGAGTCTGGCGCGTGTATCCCATATTGATGGGCGATATCCCTGATTGATAGATCATGGGCTGATTTGTTGGGATTATGACTGAAGGAGAATCCTTATTGATGAGATCCTAAATCCGTGGGATCTCGGATCCTTTCCTCATATAATGTAGATCCTGCCGTGGGCGTAGTTGGGCCGAGGTCTGGACCTAGGCCTATTGGGCCGGTCCGTAACAGTTGCCCCCCAGCTCGGTTGTTCAGGCTTCTGGACGGCCGAGATGCATATTGCCCCCAGTCCTGGGTGTGGCCGAGGCCTTCTCCCTAGGCTGAGGCTGCCCTGACCATCAGTCCGGTCAGGATCTGTGGTCGGCTTGTCTTGCCTCCGTCCCGGCGTCCTGCCTAAAGTGTCGGGTTTACCCTGTCAGGGTGGCTTGCTGTTTTATCCCGGTTCTTAATGCCCGCTGATGACCCCGGACTCGAACCTTCCGCCTTTTGGAATTCGCAAAGCGCTTTGGGTCTCCCCTCGCGCATGTCATTATTGCGGCTTTACAGCTGTCAGGTTCTTAGTGGATGAAACCTACAATCGCCGCGTCTTCTCGCTTCTCGAGGCTAGTGCTTATTTATAGCGCTTACGTCGGGCTGCGCCAATCCCGTTGTCTTTGTACGGGAATAGACCGTTGTATCCCTTTTGCTTTGGGATTTCGGCTTAAATATCGCGCTTCGTGCCTCTCTTTCACTTTTCCTACTGCTCATACTCCCCTCAGGCATTTCTGGTTTTCTTCTAGGGTCCACAGAGAGATTTTCTTCTTGTGTGGAGCTTTCACCGTTTTCCAGTGATCCAGCTCCCTTCATCTACTAAACACAGGTATTCCATCTCCCTTCTGACATTTTGTTCGGTATTTTCTCGCGTTTTGCCGTTTTATTCTTGGGATTGCTGCGTGTGCTGTCGCTTATCCGCGTTTCTGGGTTTTTCTGGGCTTCTGTTAGTTTCATAGTACCCGAAATTCATCCCAAAATTCCAAAATTTCTTAAAACACTGGCCCTTGGTTCCATAGGCTTCTAATCATGGTGAGAGGTAGAGGTGTCCCTAGACCAAGGGCATTGTTAACGCCAGAGGAAGAAATGTTCCTCCATGCGCGTCTTCCGCGGGCCACCTATTGGGTTTTCGGGGGTGAGCCGTCGGCTACAGGAGTTTTAGATCCCCTGCGTCGAGGTGGTGAAGTTCGTCCGGGACGGACTGGAGCTTGTTCTTCTTCAGCCAGGGTTTTGGTCTCAATCCCTCGCCATCCTTCCCGACTGTCTGCACGCGCTCTTCCTCTCGGGTTGCCCGGTGGTGCCAGCTGTAACATCCTGAATTTCGAATCTAATATCTTGAACATAAACCTATTTTGGGAAGACTAGTAGGCTCTATTTTTGGAAAGTGATAAATTTGAAATCAGTATTTTGTGGGCCCCGTGAATAGTATTTACTATTCACGTATACGTTTTTACTATTTACAAATACGTATTTAAAAATATATATATATATATATGTTATTCGCAAATACGTATTTAATACTTGAAATTTGTGAAATATGAATAGTATTCACTATTCACAAATACGTATTTACTATTCAAAAAATACGGTATTTACTATTCCTAAATACGTATTTACTATTCATGTGGGACCCACGACCAAAATAATTCTTCCTCCCGACAGAAACTCTCGTGAGTTTTGAAAATATTTCACGCGGGACCCACGTAATAGTAATTTACTATTTGATTTATAATATTATATTATTTAAAATATTAAAATATTATTAAAATTTTTTAAAATTGTTCACGAGGCGGCTGGAATGTCACGGGTTCTTCTTTTTATATTTTTGTTAAAATTACGTAAAACGACCCAGAGACAAAAATTACACTTAAAGACCCATTTTCCAACTATAAATAGACCTTCCATTTCATTTCATTCTTCACAACTTCTAAGAGCCATAGAGAGAGGTAGAGAGAGAGAGAGAGAGTAGAGAGATATTTGCTTAAGAGTTATAATAGCTGGTTGGTGATTCGGGTATTAGCAAGTAACAGGTAACTCTGAATATTCTTCCTTATACTTGTGAATTATGTATGATTATAAATTTGTTTGTTTACTATTTTGGCAAGAATATTTAGAAAATATTTATGGTTTTAAGATCTGGTGTGGGAACTTTGATTTGCAAATCTGCAGAGGTACTATTTATACGTACGTTACTATTCACGTATACCGTATTTACTATTCATTTTTACTATTCATGTTACTATTCACGTATACTGTATTTACTATTCACGTATACCATATTTACTATTCACACCGTATTTACTATTCATTTTACTATTCACGTATACCGTATTTACTATTCATTTTACTATTCACGTATACCGTATTTACTATTCATAATACTATTCACGTATACATACCGTATTTACTATTCACGTATACATACCGTATGTACTCTTCATTTTTACTATTCATGTATATATATCGTATTTTACTATTCACATATACGCATAGTATTCACTATTCATAAATACGCATATTGATGTATAAAACTTTATGGTATAATAATGCATTATTTTGAGTGAACATATTCATCATGGCGGTTGTATTATGATGGGTGGAGTAAGGAGGGATTTGAATGATAAGAATGATTTATGCCACCACTCGGTGCACAGTGGATGGTACTTGTTTCAGGGCCCCATCTTCCATGTTTTCCTCTGGCCGGGATTTCATTGGAGTTGTGGGACATGTGACACCTCCTTAGTTATTTTAAAGGAGGGGAGCCATAGTCCAGATTTAAGCTATATACCTTTGGCCGGGTGTATCTTAAGTTTTGGTGAGCTTGGAACAATTCAGTCAAATGAATAAGTTACTATTGGACTATGTGTTAGCCTATGGCTCCAGTCTGCGGTATAAGGGAGGTGGTGATATAAGGGAGGCTGCATACTGCATAGTGCATTTCTGAACAGTTCAAGAATTTGATATGATGATGAATATTCTGTAAAGACATGAGATGAGAACTTTTGAGATATATATGTTTTAATACCTTCTATATTGATGACTATTAGTATAAATTATTTTGTATGATAAATTATGGAATCTATATATATATTTGAAATCAGCTCATATCTTTTTGTCATATATTATTTGCTCGTGTACGGTAGAAATATTTAGTAGTTACTGAGATGTGTAATCTCACCCCATATTAACATTTTTCAGGTGAATAACTTAGTAGAGATCAAGGGAATGCACCCATGGAGTGAGCTTTGTAGGCTCTTCTGTACTCCTTTAGTTTATGTTGTGTTATTTTATTTGCCATGAACCTAAAAGACTTCCGCATTTTAAAATAACTCTTATTTATTGGATTTATTTTGGCCCTGTATAAATGGATTTCTACCTTTGGCCATATTGTAAATATGTGTTTGAGTGTTGAATATCCTATATTTGGAGGTGTTACTATTATTTTGGCCAAGATTTTGGTATTGAAAATGAGGCGTTACATTTTTGGTATCAGAGCAAAGGTTCTGGCCAATCTGTAAATTTCCTATCAGTTTTCTAAATAAAAATTTTGAGGTCATGGCAAATTAAATATCATAACATGTGCATTTTCCTTTATAGCTTTGGATTCCTTTTACCAATTTTCTTGTGACATTCATGATAGGAGAAGAATGGGTTAATCAAAATATTCAAGTGATTGATAATGAGGATTTATGATTTGAGGATGTGATTGAGATTAAATTTCAGAGCTGCGTAGCGGAAGTTGGTAAGTAGAAAATTTATTGAATATTGGATTCTGTAGGCCCAAAATTACTTTCTAGGATGAATATTTTTATTGGTGTCTAGGAAAGTGATTGAAAGACTAAGCCCCTATTTGATGTTTATTCAATTAGTTGCCGTTGTAAAAAAGTATGAAGAGATTTTCGCTAGATTTTCACTTACCTAGCTAATTTATATGAGTAACAGATGACAATACCATAACAGAATACGGGCATAGTCTTGATTATACAGAATAACTGGCTTAAGTTTGAATTTAATAAGATAAAGTTGAGTTTGGCAGGAAAACTCGAAAATCCTTATGAATCCTAGAATAGAGATTACAAACATTAGCAAGAAGGCTAAGAAGAGTAGACTATATTAATTCAAGCATCAAGAACAACAGTTGGTACAATCCCACCGCAAGCTTCGACTATCTCAAGTTTAAGTCTATTAATTTCTTCCTGAGCGGCTGCTCTTGAGAGAGGACCATCAGGAGACATTGTTCTTCTCAATCTAGCTATTTGCTTCATAGTGCTTCGAATTTTTACATAAGGCCAATGCTTTATTCCTCCCCTATGGCATATTTTCATTAGAACATTTTTGCATAGACGAACTTGTTGAGCCGCTTCTTGTTGAGGTAAATGGAATAAGTCTCTAAGATCATTTATTGACATTGATGCAGCTCTAATATTTTGTTCAGCTCTTGATCGGTATGGATTACTAGGTATGGGGACTGAAGGATTATTATTTACAACCATGAGCTCTTTTCCTTTATTGGATATATTTTCTGTATTGGTTGGAAATGAACTATTAGGGAGTTCATTTTGATTTTTAGTCCATTCCAAACCAACACAAAGGGCCTCATAGTAGGCTGATAGGGGATCTGACACCAGGACATACCCTAAAGAATTTTGATTCAAACAATAATTTTCTAGAAAATGTTTGACATCTTCTAAATTTTTCTTACCAAAGTCAAATACTTGAGGACTGGAAGAACCTCCTTGTACGTCCTGGTGAAAGACAGCGTGGCATATCATACCAATCCTCCCATGAACTTCAAGTTTATGGTATTGAAGTCCATTGGTATGAATAATCTCTCGTAGAACATGGCAGCAACCACATGAAAATGGATTAGTAGTCTCAGTCAAGGTAGAAGCAGGATTCCTTGGTTGAGAAGGTACCGTAGACTCCATAAGTTCTGCCACATTACGACACCTTTGGACAGGTCGCCTTGATGGACCTGCTTCAGATTCCTTTCTGTTAGTAGTGGTAAAAATAGAATCTTGTATCCTTGGAGGAGGAGTAGGAATGTTAATCGTTGAGGCAGATGAATGAACGTTCATACTTACGGGATTTTGGGGAAGTAAAGAAGAATAAGGGTATGATGCATTGTTTGACAAATCAGACAACATGTTAGTCTGATAGTCATGAAGTAAGGCTTCAAGAAAGAAAGGGTTGAATGAATCGGAGACTGGAATAGAGTTACTTGAACCGGCCATGTTTAAGGATAATGTGGAAGGTTATAGTGAAGGTTACGATCGGAGAGGAAATGAATATGTGGAGGTTTTGTGAAGTTTGAGAGAACGTGAAACATTTACTCTTTCTTTACTCTATTTATAGCTGGGCTAGCAACGTCTATATTTTGTTAAGCAGCATCGGATTCTCATCTGTCGTTAGCTCAGAATCATGTAGATTTTTGTTGTTATGCGGAAAATTTTATGGCACCGCACCCTAGTGCACCCTAGCCACCGTTAGGGGTCGCAGTTTCCTAGACCTTTGCAGACAGAAATCGCTATGGCATTTATTGCTAGCTGTGTTTTCAAGAAATTAAGTTTGGACGTTTATACGCGCATTTATTTAAGAAATCTGTCTTGGATGTGCAGCTGACTCAAGATGTCGGAATTGACATTTGAAAATAGGATTTTAAGCGTAAGCGTGCTAAGGTGATAGTAATCTTGGGAAGGGTGACTTCCTAATAATATTAGATGAACCGGAGAGAATCCGAAGATTTGAAATGATGATGAGTTGTGCCAATTAACCCGAGAGCATTCTTCACTCTCCGAGTATCCGAAGAACTCTATGAATTTGTCAAAGATAATTCAAAGACTAAGGTTTTTGGATAAACATGTTGGAAGATCGATGGAAAGGTATGAAATGGTGATCCTTAGGAATGCCAGTAAGATGTTAGAATGAATATAGTAAATATTGAGGATAGGCTTTAATTTAATCTAAGCTGAAATAGAACTCAAGAACGAAATGAGCCTTTGTGATATTGCAGGTTGAGGTAGAATTAGAACCTTGTGAATACTGCTGAGGTTGTAGATAGTCTTCATATAATCCAAGAATTAGATTAGGAATTGTGAATCATGATCTTAGTATGATGGGTATTTTTGGGGAAACACGAATTATCAGTTGATGTTGAGGTTATAAGAATCAAATTGTAAACTTGACTATTAATGTCTGGGAATATTTGAAAATAGACTTGAATTCAATCTGAGTTAAGATAGTGTGTCTAATTAAGAAAGTATGAAATCCGGTGATTTATGTTATAATATTAGTATGTTATTTGGGTGTGATTAATAGATAACTATGAGAGGAACAGATGATATTTAGTATATGTCTTTGAGATACTAAGGATTGAATTCGAATCATGTGAACAATGCTGAGATTGTGAGAATAATATTTGAATGTTTTAGATCTTAGTCTAGGAATTGTGAAACATGAATGTTCTATGGATATTATTGAGGACACATGATATCTCTGTCTTGCTGATATTGAAGTTCTAAGAGTTGATTTGTAATTTGACAATTATCATTTTTGGGGAAAGTTTGAGGATAGTTCTTAAATGATATAAGCTATGGAGTATGATGAATCTAGTATGAATAATCGGGGTTTTAGAAATAGGATGATGAATCTGAAAGTTGGTAGGGGATCTAGAGGGTTGCTACTAGTAGAAATGTAATATAACAGTTCAACTTAACAGTTGTATTGATTCTTTAGGAGACTGAATTGATTGAATAAATTGAGATATTAGAATACGGTATTAATTGATTTGAGAGAAATAGGGAACAAAATGTGATACCAACATGTATAAGGTGTTCAGAGATTGCCAACTGTTTAACTAGCATAGGAAATGATCTTGATAATAGAATCTTTCTTTAGAAATAATGAATTGAGTGTTTCATGGATGAGTTGAGTAGAATAAGTTGGAACCTGGAATGTATTCGGAGTTGGTGACTATTTAAAATAGTTGCTAGGTCCCTGAGTATTTGAATTTTGAACTTACCAATGCACTTGCTGTGTTTGGAAATTTTTACGCAATATTTACAACAGGATTTAAGACCAGTTTGTAATCGACATTTATAAACTATGATGTCTCATGGAATGAATCCTTGCGAAATTCGAACAAGAATTGACTTTTACATTATGATTGTGGTGGAAGGTGTACAAGCTAGAAGAGGTTGGAAACTGTTGTGGATATACTTAGTTTGCGGAATCTTGCCAAATGTACTTGTTTTTGAATTACTTGCCATTGGTGAAAGCTAGATTTAGTAAGTAAGTGTTTTCTTAAACTTGAATTGAGGAAGCACGGGTATAGGATAGACGAGCAGAGGCTTGAAGCGGTAAGACCCGTTGAGCTAGTTTGCATATGGTGGTATCTCTAGGCTATAAGACTTATGTGCCCAGTATTGTGTTTGTTGCCTATCATGGTAACATTAGACCTGTATGTCTAAAGTTTATCTTAAGGTTGGCAGAATAATCAGATTATATCATGTTGTGGTTATTATGGCCTGAGGGTAACTTCTTAAGCTGTAAGATCAGAATATCCAGTGTCGTGGTAATACAATGAAATAAGCAGAAAGGAAGAATGAACTGGCCTGTGAGGCCAGTGTAACCAAGCGCTCAAATAAGGAACTAGTGGATCCTGTGTCTGAATATTACTTTGGGTACAGGATGAACGAAAATTGTGTTGTGTGCTTGGTGAGCATGTTTGGGAAAGAGATAGGACTTAGGGATAATATGATATATAAAGCTGAGTCGGAGCGGATTGTTGATGCGGGGGATAAGCAATTGAGGAACAAGGCTATTAGCTTGTAAAGGTTGTGTGTAAAGGAATGGCTCCCGGAGATGCTACTTGGGAAACGGAGGAGAGCATGCGACAAACCTATCCTCATTTATTTAAATAGGTTAGAATTCTTATTATAGCGAAATTTTGAGGACAAAATTTTCTTTTAGGAGGGGAGAAATGTAACATCCTGAATTTCGAATCTAATATCTTGAACATAAACCTATTTTGGGAAGACTAGTAGGCTCTATTTTTGGAAAGTGATAAATTTGAAATCAGTATTTTGTGGGCCCCGTGAATAGTATTTACTATTCACGTATACGTTTTTACTATTTACAAATACGTATTTAAAAATATATATATATATATATGTTATTCGCAAATACGTATTTAATACTTGAAATTTGTGAAATATGAATAGTATTCACTATTCACAAATACGTATTTACTATTCAAAAAATACGGTATTTACTATTCCTAAATACGTATTTACTATTCATGTGGGACCCACGACCAAAATAATTCTTCCTCCCGACAGAAACTCTCGTGAGTTTTGAAAATATTTCACGCGGGACCCACGTAATAGTAATTTACTATTTGATTTATAATATTATATTATTTAAAATATTAAAATATTATTAAAATTTTTTAAAATTGTTCACGAGGCGGCTGGAATGTCACGGGTTCTTCTTTTTATATTTTTGTTAAAATTACGTAAAACGACCCAGAGACAAAAATTACACTTAAAGACCCATTTTCCAACTATAAATAGACCTTCCATTTCATTTCATTCTTCACAACTTCTAAGAGCCATAGAGAGAGGTAGAGAGAGAGAGAGAGAGTAGAGAGATATTTGCTTAAGAGTTATAATAGCTGGTTGGTGATTCGGGTATTAGCAAGTAACAGGTAACTCTGAATATTCTTCCTTATACTTGTGAATTATGTATGATTATAAATTTGTTTGTTTACTATTTTGGCAAGAATATTTAGAAAATATTTATGGTTTTAAGATCTGGTGTGGGAACTTTGATTTGCAAATCTGCAGAGGTACTATTTATACGTACGTTACTATTCACGTATACCGTATTTACTATTCATTTTTACTATTCATGTTACTATTCACGTATACTGTATTTACTATTCACGTATACCATATTTACTATTCACACCGTATTTACTATTCATTTTACTATTCACGTATACCGTATTTACTATTCATTTTACTATTCACGTATACCGTATTTACTATTCATAATACTATTCACGTATACATACCGTATTTACTATTCACGTATACATACCGTATGTACTCTTCATTTTTACTATTCATGTATATATATCGTATTTTACTATTCACATATACGCATAGTATTCACTATTCATAAATACGCATATTGATGTATAAAACTTTATGGTATAATAATGCATTATTTTGAGTGAACATATTCATCATGGCGGTTGTATTATGATGGGTGGAGTAAGGAGGGATTTGAATGATAAGAATGATTTATGCCACCACTCGGTGCACAGTGGATGGTACTTGTTTCAGGGCCCCATCTTCCATGTTTTCCTCTGGCCGGGATTTCATTGGAGTTGTGGGACATGTGACACCTCCTTAGTTATTTTAAAGGAGGGGAGCCATAGTCCAGATTTAAGCTATATACCTTTGGCCGGGTGTATCTTAAGTTTTGGTGAGCTTGGAACAATTCAGTCAAATGAATAAGTTACTATTGGACTATGTGTTAGCCTATGGCTCCAGTCTGCGGTATAAGGGAGGTGGTGATATAAGGGAGGCTGCATACTGCATAGTGCATTTCTGAACAGTTCAAGAATTTGATATGATGATGAATATTCTGTAAAGACATGAGATGAGAACTTTTGAGATATATATGTTTTAATACCTTCTATATTGATGACTATTAGTATAAATTATTTTGTATGATAAATTATGGAATCTATATATATATTTGAAATCAGCTCATATCTTTTTGTCATATATTATTTGCTCGTGTACGGTAGAAATATTTAGTAGTTACTGAGATGTGTAATCTCACCCCATATTAACATTTTTCAGGTGAATAACTTAGTAGAGATCAAGGGAATGCACCCATGGAGTGAGCTTTGTAGGCTCTTCTGTACTCCTTTAGTTTATGTTGTGTTATTTTATTTGCCATGAACCTAAAAGACTTCCGCATTTTAAAATAACTCTTATTTATTGGATTTATTTTGGCCCTGTATAAATGGATTTCTACCTTTGGCCATATTGTAAATATGTGTTTGAGTGTTGAATATCCTATATTTGGAGGTGTTACTATTATTTTGGCCAAGATTTTGGTATTGAAAATGAGGCGTTACACCAGCGTCGGCTCCTCTTCCGGGACCGGAGCCCCGGTGGTGGTGGCCCAGCCTCTTAGCTTTTACGAGGGATCTTCCGCCGTCCGCCCAGCGTCTGCCCCGGAAGGATATCTCGGGCCTTGCTGGGATTGCCTGGCGGAGGCTTCTGCGCTGATGGCTCGTGGTGGAGATGCTGAGGCTTCTACCGTACTCGGCTCGTGCCGGCATTGGTCCGCCCCGGTTGTTCCTTCTCGTACCCCCGTTCGTCCGCGTCCGCAGTCTTTTTTGCCTGCTACTGTGTGTGTGCCAGGTGTTTTCGTCTTCCGCTAATATCAACTTTGTTTATCTTCGTATAGGTTTATTTATGGCTCCCAAGTCACGGCCTTCTAAGTCCCGTTCTGAGCCGGAGGGTTCGGACTCCTCTAGCCCGCCTGAAGCCTTATGTCGGGAGTACAATTGGGTGTCGCACGAAGTGCTGAAGACCCATTCACTGATGTCGGATGCGGACATTACCAGACTGAAGGTCCCGGACATGCCGGGGTGTGTTCTGAGGTGTCCGGCGGCGGACGAGCCTATCTCTGTGGCTCGGCCAGAGGGTTGAAAGAATGGACCTTGATACCCAAGAGGGGGGGTGAATTGGGTATCTATAAAATTTTAGAGACTTGGCTCTGTTTTGGGCAAGTTAAAGCAGAGGATAAATGAAGAGAGGAGTAGAGAAGCTTTGCACGGATCAATTTATACTGGTTCGGCCTTTTCTCTGACCTACATCCAGTCCCCAAGCCTCACTTGGGATTTTCAATCCACTAACTTCACAAGACTTGATTACAATCTCTATATTCAGAGTAGTTCTCTCACTAGAACTCACTCCCCCTTACAAGATGCAATCAATACTCCCAACCACCAAGTCCCCTGACTTGTGGTTATCTCAATCAATGAATGATTACAAGAAAGACTCTCTCAAAGAGTAGATAAGATAAATACTGAAGTACAATGTATCAAAGATACAGCCTAATGAAAAGAACAACTCAGGATGATTATTTTCGAGTAGAGTAGTTGTTCATCAGATGATGTGTGTCTCTTTGGCTTCAGTTCCTCAGTCATTTATAATTGTTTGAACCATTTGAACGTTAATAATCCACTGAAGCTTGTTCCCATTCGAAAATGTGACTGTTGTGAGTGTTCTTCCATGTGTAAAGGTACTGCAGAAGCTGATGGGTAATATTCTGTTGCTACTTTCCAGATTTGGGTGTTTGTAGCTTTTGCATTTGAATATTGGTGGCCCATGACATTCTGTTTTTAGAATAATCACGTTTGGCTTTCTTCAGAGGTGATTGTACTGTCTGTAATGCCAACCTGTCATGCATTTAATCTTGTCTTGAAGGATAAGATAAAATAATCCAAGTTGCATAAAGTGTTGCTCCAATTGAATCTCTGTCTAATTCAAATTCTTTCTGTTATCTCATAAATAAACTTGTTAGAACAGATCACTTACATATATAAGAGATAGATATAATGATTAGATTCAATGGGTAATTTGAAACATGAAGAAAGAATCAAATTTGACATATCAGAGTTTAAATGCGTTTTTCTGTTCTGGAGGTCTGAACTCGAGTTCATAATGTTAGGCTCGAGTTCGGCCTTTATTCATTTTGAGAATTCGGTTCTGTCAAAATCAAACTGGAGGTTTGTGTGTAAACCTGAGGTTTGTAAGAACACGAACTCGAGTTCATTAATGATGAACTCGAGTTCTCTTTACTTAGAGAACTTCAAAAAGGGTTAACATAAAACAAACTGGAGGTTTAAGACAAGTGGGCTCGAGTTTGAAACTTTTGAAAATGGCTAATTACTCTCTGGAACTTTTGAACTGGAGTTTGAGAAGCTT
The DNA here is from genome assembly GCA_034222035.1 of Acacia crassicarpa. Taxonomy (NCBI): domain Eukaryota; kingdom Viridiplantae; phylum Streptophyta; class Magnoliopsida; order Fabales; family Fabaceae; genus Acacia; species Acacia crassicarpa. The sequence goes on from JAWXYG010000004.1 coordinate 1,929,904, forward strand.
GGGCTCGAGTTTAGTTCTCTCTAAAATATTCTGAAGGCTTTCGGTCAAAACTAGGCTCGAGTCTGAAGAGTTTAGGCTCCAGTTTATAGACAATGTTCTGTTTTCAAGTTTAAACAAACTTGTCCTGCCAAGGATGAACTCGAGTTCATCATGACAGGCTCGAGTTCTTTTACTTAATATCTTCTTTGAACTTTTTCAAACTTGAGGTTTGAGTAGAGGTTTAGAGTTTGTAATAGGTTTTCAAAAGTTAAAAAAAAACTTTGTCAATGGCGAACTCGAGTTCATCAAATGGTAGGCTCGAGTTCACTCAAACTTTCAAGGATTTAATTTTGAACTTCAGGTTCAGTCTCAAGTTTGATCTTTGGTTTGACAAGTTTATGCTTTCTGTTAAACATAGGCTCGAGTTCAACAGTTATAGGCTCGAGTTCATGCGAACTTTCAAAGGTTTAATTATAAACTTCAGGTTTAGTCTCAAGTTTGAACTTTGGTTTTGCAAGTTCATGCTTTCTGTTAAATACAGGCTCGAGTTCATCACTCATAGGCTCGAGTTCTATTTTGACAGATAGAAAAATCATGAGTTTTAAACATCCTTGACTTGTCAAATCTTTCCACTATTGTTTACAATTGTCAGTGATCATCAAAACACTCTGAGAACTAACATTCTCCCCCTTTTTGATGATGACAACACTTGTAAACAATTGATTGGGAAACTTAGTTTGAAATTTATTTTGAAATTCAGCTTGTGATCAAATTGACAGAAAACATATATCAGAAGCAGAATATCAAGGATTTGTTTTGTGAAACAAAAATTTTGCAGATTATCAGAGACTTAAAAAAAATATAACTGAAACTTCAAATTGATAACTTCAAACTGAAAAAAAAAATTCACATAATTCCAAAATGACTACAAAAGTTACAAAACAATCAATATTCACTCCACACTTTCTCCCCCTTTGGCATCATCAAAAGGAGGGGAAGAAGAGATAGGTTCAATTTGGACATAGGGTACTATGGCTAGTGGCTCAGCATAGGATGTGAAGGTCGAAGGTGTAGGAGCAGAAGGAGGTGTCTGTGCAGGCTGAGCGTGAGCAGGTTCTGAGTCTGGGGCAGGTACAGAGGTAGAAGCATCCGGAGACTGAGACTTTAAGATCTTGTCCATCTTATCGCTTAGGTTCATCATTGTAACCAATAAGGTGGACATAGTAGAGGTCTGTTCATTGACTTGAGTCTTCAGTGCTTCTTGTTCAACTCTGAAGGCTTCTTGAGCATCCATCAGGTTATTGTGACCCTTGTTCACTTCAGCAACTAGCTTCCCTACAGCTAGTTCAATTCCTTCTATTAGATCAGATACGGCCTTGTCCACAATTTCTTGAACTCTGACATTAAAATCAGAAGGAGGTGGAGGAGCACTCTGAGCTTCTTCAGCTCTGGACTGTGTGGCTCTGGATGTAGCTGGCTTGGACCTCTTTGGGGCTCTGGACTGATCTGAGTACTCAGGCCTGTGAGTTTGCATCAAGTTCATGATGTGCTGTCCAAATTCAGTTGGAAATTGAGGAGAGTCATTCTCAGCCAAGTGCCAAATCTTCTCATGAAATAGAATTACTGAAACCAGGCTGGCAAAGGGAATCTGGGATGACTGGCGTGAGTGAAAAGCAAATTTTGCTATTTCTTGAAAGAGCCAGTAACCTACATTCTGAGGTTGTTGGTCTAGAATGGAGGCGAAGATGTTAAAATCTTTCTTGGCAAAGTGTGTAAAGTTGCCTCCCTTCTGAAGAAGATTCCTGGAATAAATGTACCAGATGGCTCGGTTTCTCAGAGGCATGGCAGCTGGGGTGAAATTCAGTATCTCAAGGGTATTAGGAATAGGTTCATCAGGTCTGAGTAAACTAAATATAGCCTGTTGCTTATATCTGTGAGTTTCAGGCTTAGGAGGGTTTGAGATTTGTAGGATAGAGTTCAGATAGTTAGGAGTAATTGTGATTTTCTGACCTCTAACCTTTGTGACAATTCTTTCTTCTACTAAATCACCATCTGAATTTAGCACATTATCAGATTTCATGTGAAAGTAAAAGACTTTCACAAGTTTGGGACTATAGGCAGCCTTGATTGAAATTAAGGACTCAAATTGATTCATCCAGGGGCTCAAATCCAAATTACATTCTTCTTTTAGCTTAGCTAAATCTACAAAGACTATAGGACAGAATTTCTTCTTTTCATCATATTTTTTCTTGAATAAAACACCCTCTTCTGCTGTCATTCTACATGGTTCTATGTTGAAACCTTCTGGGCACCTCTTATGCTTGTAAATTTCTAAAATTGCAGGTAAGGGCTGAGATACCTGAGGAGTCCCTTGTTCCTGAGATTGAGGTTCAGCTTGACCACTACCTTGACCGGGAGTGGGAACAGAGTGGATACCCGCGGTTTTCTTTCTCTTGAAGGGTTGTTTTTCCCTCAGAGGAGCAGCTGGCTGAGGGGCTTTACCTCTTCCTTGGACAGGAGGCTCGGGATCATGCCTCTTCTTCGTTCTCTCTTCTCCAATTACAACTCCTTTCGGTCTGGAAGGAGGAGTTTGAGTATTTTCGCCGTCAACTCCTCTAACGAATTTGTCAATTCCATCTTGTAGGCGGGAAGAGCGCTTTTTTGTGCGGACAGGGCGTTCAGATTGAGTTTGAGAAACAGATTGAGAAGGGTTAGGGTTTGTGTCTTTGGGATTTGTGGATTGAGAGGCCATTTTCGCAGAAAACAGAGGAAGAAGATGATGAGAAAGACGCAGAGGACTAGGGCAAACCGGAGGTGTGTGAAGAGTGAAGTGAAAAGTTTGTAACTGTAGTATATATAGAGTTCGTGATGAACTCGAGTTCACACCTTTCAGGCTCGAGTTCGTCATTAAAATTTGCTTACCTGGACTTCAAGAGTGTGTTGAGAACTCTTGAACTTCCTCGTGAACCTGAGGTTCTCACTTACGAGCTCGAGTTCAGGATGACTTTCCTCCAAGGTTGCTCTCTGTGATTTACGAACTCGAGTTCGTCACTTATGGGCTCGAGTTCGTCATGCCTGAGATCCAGCCTTGCTCTCTGCCAAAAATGAACTTGAGGTTCATTCACTAATGAACTCGAGTTCATTCTTGTTTTTGCCTTTCACTACTTCCAGTCTCTCTCGAGCTCGAGTTCTTTCTTGTCAGGCTCGAGTTCGGTCATAACTTCAGCAAATTTGAGATAAGAGCATCCTGCATAAGACACTTCTAGATACTCCGATGCTTAAGTCAGTAATCAATCATTATCAAAACCATAACTAACATTAAAATGAGTGAGAAATACTTACAGTTCATTGGGGTTTACCATTCCCAATTCTCTTCTTATGAAATTAAATTGTTCTTTTGCAAGAGGTTTTGTGAAAATGTCTGCAAGTTGGAGATGTGTTGGGATAAACATGACTTTGACATCCTTCTTCTGAACATGATCCCTGATGAAATGATGTCTCACATCAATGTGTTTGGTTCTTGTATGTTGCACAGGATTCTTGGCCAAGCTTATTGTGCTTGTGTTGTCACATAGTATTGGAATTTCTTTCAAGTACACTCCCAAATCAGCGAGTTGTTGTTTTAACCATAACACTTGAGCACAGCAACTTGAGGCAGCCACATACTCAGCTTCAGTAGATGATACAGCAACAGTGGTTTGTTTCTTGCTGAACCATGACACAAGTGAGCCACCAAAGAATTCACATTGTCCACTTGTGCTCTTCCTATCTGTCTTGTATCCAGCATGATCTGAATCTGAATATGCTACTAAGTGTTCTGGTTGTCCTTTGGGAAACCATAAGCCAAGAGTCTTAGTATCAGCAAGATATCTAAAGATTCTTTTCACATGTTCAGCATGTGTCTCTTTTGGAGCAGATTGGAATCTTGCACACATCCCCACACTGAATTGAATGTCGGGGCGGCTTGCTGTAAGATAGAGTAATGACCCAATCATTCCTCTATACTTTGTTATGTTAAAGTCCTTGCCTTCTTCATCAGCATCCAAAGAAGTAGTTGCACTCATGGGAGTATCAGCACCATTGCATTGATCCATTCCAAACTTCTTTAAGAGATCATTCAGATACTTGGTTTGGGATATGAAAATTCCATCCTTCCTTTGCTTGATTTGCAATCCAAGAAAATAATTTAGTTCTCCCATCATTGACATTTCAAATTCTCCCTGCATTTTCTTTGCAAATTCTTCACACAGAGTATCATTAGAAGCTCCAAATATGATATCATCCACATAAATTTGAACAACTAAAATTTCATTTAGCTTATTAGTTTTAATAAAAAGAGTTGTATCAGCTTTCCCTCTAACGAAATCTTGATCAAGAAGAAATTTGCTTAATCGCTCATACCAAGCTCTAGGAGCTTGCTTAAGACCATATAAAGCTTTCTTGAGACGAAAAACATGATCTGGATAATTTTCATTTCGAAAACCAGGAGGTTGCTCAACATAAACTTCCTCTTGAATAAAACCATTTAAAAAGGCACTTTTAACATCCATTTGAAAGAGTTTTATTCCTTTAACACAAGCAAAGGCTAGAAGAACCCTTATGGCTTCCAATCTTGCCACTGGAGCATAAGTTTCTTCATAATCAATTCCTTCTTCTTGATTGTAGCCTTTGGCAACTAGTCTTGCCTTATTTCTGACTATGATTGCAGATTCATCACGTTTGTTTTTGAATACCCATTTGGTGCCAATGACCGGATGGTCTTTAGGCCTAGGTACCAAGTCCCAAACTTGATTTCTGTCAAATTGATGTAATTCCTCTTGCATAGCTATCACCCAATCATTGTCTGAAAGGGCTTCTTCTATTTTAGAGGGTTCAATGTGTGAAATAAATGCAGAGAAGGTTACTTCATTTAACGTGCTTCTTCTGGTTCTTACTCCTTGATTAATATCACCTATAACTTGGTCTATAGGATGATTCCTTATATATTTCCAAGCTCTAGGCTGAGTCTGATCAGGATTTTCTAAACTGTTTTCAGGATCAGCTTCAAAAATATTTTCATAATTTTCAGAGGAAGGGGTAGTTTTTGAAAAGAATTGATTTTTGCAAATGTTTTCTTCTTCATCATCCAAAGATCTGTTAGAATCATTTTCACAAAACACAACATGTATTGATTCTTCTACAACTTTAGTTCTAGCGTTAAAAACTCTATATGCTTTGCTTCTATTAGAATAACCAATAAATATCGCTAAGTCAGCCTTAGAATCAAATTTACCAAGATTCTCTTTACCATTATGGTGCACATAGCACTTGCAACCAAAAATGTGAAGGTGGCTGAGATTTGGCTTTCTCCCTTTGTAGAGCTCATAAGGAGTCTTGTTCAACTTCTTCCTTAAGTAAGCTCTATTGGAGATATAGCATGCAGTGCTCATGGCGTCAGCCCAAAATACTTGTGATGTGTTGTTTTCACTCAACATTGCTCTTGCCATCTCAGTGAGTATTCTGTTCTTTCTCTCCACAACACCATTCTGTTGTGGTGTCCTTGGTGCTGAAAAGTTGTGATCAATCCCCGTGTTGTCACAGAACTCAGCAAAGGCGTTGTTCTCAAATTCTCCACCATGGTCGGTTCGTATACCTGAAATTGAAAAACCTTTCTCGTTCTGGACCTTCTTGGCAAATACAACAAATTGATCAAATGTTTCATCTTTAGATGATAAGAAAATTGTCCATGTGAATCTAGAATAATCATCAACTATGACCAAAGTGTATAAATTTCCACCAAGACTTCTAACTCTAGCTGGTCCAACTAAGTCCATATGAAGTAATTGAAGGGGTCTGGTAGTAGAAATCTCATTCTTCGTTTTAAAGGATGATTTGGTTTGTTTTCCTTTTTGGCAAGCATCACATATCTTATCATTTTTGAAATTCAATTTTGGAATACCAATAACCAAATCCTTTTTCAGCAACTTGTCAAGTTGAGACATGTTCACATGAGCTAATCTTTTGTGCCATAACCAACTTTCATCCAAGTTACTTACAAAACATTTTTCTGACACGGAGGTATTACTAGAGAGGTTAAGTGTATAACAATTGCCATCTCTAGGTGCTCTAAACAAGGCTTTAGTTTTCAAATTTTCTATGGGAATCAAATCCTTTTTGACAATAAAGCATTCATCAGAATCAAAGATAACTAAGTTACCCTTATCAGTGCTTTGGCTCACATTAGGAGATTGTGACACAATCCTTCTACTAGATAGACATCCTTGATGAGTGGACCATCACTACTTCCAATCTCACCAATGCCAGCAATCTTTCCTGATTGGTCTCCTCCAAAGGTGACTCTACCACCATCTTTTGGTTTAATTGTAAGGAATTTGGTTTTATCACCAGTCATGTGTCTTGAGCATCCACTATCAATATACCATTTGTTGGGTCTTGATGCTCTAAGACAAACCTGCAAATCACAATGGGATCAAGTTTTAGGTACCCAACTTTTCTTGGGTCCTTTTGGGTTAGCTTGCACCTTGAGAACATAAGTTCCTTTTGGTACCCATTTATAGTTTCCTATAGGTTTAATTTTTCCTTCCCTCTTATGAAAACAAGATGAAGTTGAATGGCCCTTCCTATTGCAATAATCACAATGTGCAAAGGGATTTGAGGAGTGAACTGTTTTTGTAAAGTAGTTCATGTAAGATTTTTGACCACTCTTCTTTTTACCTTTCTTCTTATCAGAATTTGGTTTGTAACCGATACCTGACCTATCATTTACAAATCTTTGTTGTTTCAAAATTACATTAAGCATTTCACTCCCCTTAGTAAATGTTTCAAGTGCTTTCGTAAGATGTACATTCTTCTGTTTTAATTCAGGGCATTCCTGACAAATCAGAATTTTAGAAGAAGATAGTTTTTCAATTTGTAGTTCAAGAGTGATATTTTTCCTTTTCAAAGCTAAGTATTTTTCTGCGAGTTTCTCAAATTCCTTTTGCACAAGATAATATTCATCAACAAGTTCATCATAGGAAGGTTTTGAGTCATATACCTCATCATCATCTTGTTGTTCTTGAGCTACTAGGCATATGTTTGCCTTTTCATCTTCAACCTCTTCATCCTCATCTGAAGAGCTATCACCCCATATGCTTGAAATGTATGCTTTCTTTTTATACTTGCTGAAGCTCTTTTTGTCCTTCTCTTTGTTGGTGTTGTTCAGCAAAGGACATTCAGACTTGATGTGTCCAGGCTTTTGGCACTCATAACAGATGATTGGTTTCTTTGTTTCATGACTTGAGCTTCCTTTCTGAAACCTTTTGAATCCTTGGTCTCTCTTGAAGTATTTCTTGAAGCGCCTGACCAACATACCGATTTCTTCATCTTCATCTTCCTCATCTTCTTCATTATCAGAATCTCTTGCTTCCTTGGCTGTTTTAAGAGCCAATCCCTTGCTTTTCCCATGTACCTCGTCAAGTCCTTTCTTGAACTTGATTTTTGCTTCATATTCTGAGAGGCTACCAAATAGAGCAGCCACAGAAGTCATTGATTCTCCTCTAGCTTCTTCTATTGCTGTGACTTTGGCCTCCCATTCCTTGTTGAGAACATTGAGAATTTTTCTTACTTGGACTGACTGATCATAGTCTTTACCAAGTGCAGCAAGTTGATTTATGAGATGAGTGAAACGAAGTTGAAATTCACCAATGGATTCGCCGGACTTCATTCTAAGGAGATCATATTCTGTCATGAGGGTGTTTACACGATTTTGCTTTACACCTGCTGTCCCTTCATGAGCAATTTCTAGTGCATCCCACATATGCTTTGCAGATGGAAGTGTGCAAATTCGGAAGTATTCTTGTTGACTTAATGCACTTTGGAGAAGTAGAACTGCCTTACTGTTGAGTGTGATGTTCCTTCGATCATTGTCATCATATTCCTCTTCAAGTTTTGGAATTCTCACACCATCTTCCATAGTTGTAGGAGTGTAATCTCCTCTTTCAAATACTCTCCATAGTCCATATTCAGTAGCCATGACAAAAACTTTGAACTTGGCTTTCCAGAATGAGTAGTGTTCTCCATTGAAACCAGGTGGTCTGTTGATAGAGGCTCCATCGGGAAGAATTCCTTCCATATTGATCCTTCTCGAGCTGTTAGACTCTCTTGAGAAGACCTGGCTCTGATACCAAATGAAAGAATGGACCTTGATACCCAAGAGGGGGGGTGAATTGGGTATCTATAAAATTTTAGAGACTTGGCTCTGTTTTGGGCAAGTTAAAGCAGAGGATAAATGAAGAGAGGAGTAGAGAAGCTTTGCACGGATCAATTTATACTGGTTCGGCCTTTTCTCTGACCTACATCCAGTCCCCAAGCCTCACTTGGGATTTTCAATCCACTAACTTCACAAGACTTGATTACAATCTCTATATTCAGAGTAGTTCTCTCACTAGAACTCACTCCCCCTTACAAGATGCAATCAATACTCCCAACCACCAAGTCCCCTGACTTGTGGTTATCTCAATCAATGAATGATTACAAGAAAGACTCTCTCAAAGAGTAGATAAGATAAATACTGAAGTACAATGTATCAAAGATACAGCCTAATGAAAAGAACAACTCAGGATGATTATTTTCGAGTAGAGTAGTTGTTCATCAGATGATGTGTGTCTCTTTGGCTTCAGTTCCTCAGTCATTTATAATTGTTTGAACCATTTGAACGTTAATAATCCACTGAAGCTTGTTCCCATTCGAAAATGTGACTGTTGTGAGTGTTCTTCCATGTGTAAAGGTACTGCAGAAGCTGATGGGTAATATTCTGTTGCTACTTTCCAGATTTGGGTGTTTGTAGCTTTTGCATTTGAATATTGGTGGCCCATGACATTCTGTTTTTAGAATAATCACGTTTGGCTTTCTTCAGAGGTGATTGTACTGTCTGTAATGCCAACCTGTCATGCATTTAATCTTGTCTTGAAGGATAAGATAAAATAATCCAAGTTGCATAAAGTGTTGCTCCAATTGAATCTCTGTCTAATTCAAATTCTTTCTGTTATCTCATAAATAAACTTGTTAGAACAGATCACTTACATATATAAGAGATAGATATAATGATTAGATTCAATGGGTAATTTGAAACATGAAGAAAGAATCAAATTTGACATATCAGAGTTTAAATGCGTTTTTCTGTTCTGGAGGTCTGAACTCGAGTTCATAATGTTAGGCTCGAGTTCGGCCTTTATTCATTTTGAGAATTCGGTTCTGTCAAAATCAAACTGGAGGTTTGTGTGTAAACCTGAGGTTTGTAAGAACACGAACTCGAGTTCATTAATGATGAACTCGAGTTCTCTTTACTTAGAGAACTTCAAAAAGGGTTAACATAAAACAAACTGGAGGTTTAAGACAAGTGGGCTCGAGTTTGAAACTTTTGAAAATGGCTAATTACTCTCTGGAACTTTTGAACTGGAGTTTGAGAAGCTTGGGCTCGAGTTTAGTTCTCTCTAAAATATTCTGAAGGCTTTCGGTCAAAACTAGGCTCGAGTCTGAAGAGTTTAGGCTCCAGTTTATAGACAATGTTCTGTTTTCAAGTTTAAACAAACTTGTCCTGCCAAGGATGAACTCGAGTTCATCATGACAGGCTCGAGTTCTTTTACTTAATATCTTCTTTGAACTTTTTCAAACTTGAGGTTTGAGTAGAGGTTTAGAGTTTGTAATAGGTTTTCAAAAGTTAAAAAAAAACTTTGTCAATGGCGAACTCGAGTTCATCAAATGGTAGGCTCGAGTTCACTCAAACTTTCAAGGATTTAATTTTGAACTTCAGGTTCAGTCTCAAGTTTGATCTTTGGTTTGACAAGTTTATGCTTTCTGTTAAACATAGGCTCGAGTTCAACAGTTATAGGCTCGAGTTCATGCGAACTTTCAAAGGTTTAATTATAAACTTCAGGTTTAGTCTCAAGTTTGAACTTTGGTTTTGCAAGTTCATGCTTTCTGTTAAATACAGGCTCGAGTTCATCACTCATAGGCTCGAGTTCTATTTTGACAGATAGAAAAATCATGAGTTTTAAACATCCTTGACTTGTCAAATCTTTCCACTATTGTTTACAATTGTCAGTGATCATCAAAACACTCTGAGAACTAACATTCTCCCCCTTTTTGATGATGACAACACTTGTAAACAATTGATTGGGAAACTTAGTTTGAAATTTATTTTGAAATTCAGCTTGTGATCAAATTGACAGAAAACATATATCAGAAGCAGAATATCAAGGATTTGTTTTGTGAAACAAAAATTTTGCAGATTATCAGAGACTTAAAAAAAATATAACTGAAACTTCAAATTGATAACTTCAAACTGAAAAAAAAAATTCACATAATTCCAAAATGACTACAAAAGTTACAAAACAATCAATATTCACTCCACACTTTCTCCCCCTTTGGCATCATCAAAAGGAGGGGAAGAAGAGATAGGTTCAATTTGGACATAGGGTACTATGGCTAGTGGCTCAGCATAGGATGTGAAGGTCGAAGGTGTAGGAGCAGAAGGAGGTGTCTGTGCAGGCTGAGCGTGAGCAGGTTCTGAGTCTGGGGCAGGTACAGAGGTAGAAGCATCCGGAGACTGAGACTTTAAGATCTTGTCCATCTTATCGCTTAGGTTCATCATTGTAACCAATAAGGTGGACATAGTAGAGGTCTGTTCATTGACTTGAGTCTTCAGTGCTTCTTGTTCAACTCTGAAGGCTTCTTGAGCATCCATCAGGTTATTGTGACCCTTGTTCACTTCAGCAACTAGCTTCCCTACAGCTAGTTCAATTCCTTCTATTAGATCAGATACGGCCTTGTCCACAATTTCTTGAACTCTGACATTAAAATCAGAAGGAGGTGGAGGAGCACTCTGAGCTTCTTCAGCTCTGGACTGTGTGGCTCTGGATGTAGCTGGCTTGGACCTCTTTGGGGCTCTGGACTGATCTGAGTACTCAGGCCTGTGAGTTTGCATCAAGTTCATGATGTGCTGTCCAAATTCAGTTGGAAATTGAGGAGAGTCATTCTCAGCCAAGTGCCAAATCTTCTCATGAAATAGAATTACTGAAACCAGGCTGGCAAAGGGAATCTGGGATGACTGGCGTGAGTGAAAAGCAAATTTTGCTATTTCTTGAAAGAGCCAGTAACCTACATTCTGAGGTTGTTGGTCTAGAATGGAGGCGAAGATGTTAAAATCTTTCTTGGCAAAGTGTGTAAAGTTGCCTCCCTTCTGAAGAAGATTCCTGGAATAAATGTACCAGATGGCTCGGTTTCTCAGAGGCATGGCAGCTGGGGTGAAATTCAGTATCTCAAGGGTATTAGGAATAGGTTCATCAGGTCTGAGTAAACTAAATATAGCCTGTTGCTTATATCTGTGAGTTTCAGGCTTAGGAGGGTTTGAGATTTGTAGGATAGAGTTCAGATAGTTAGGAGTAATTGTGATTTTCTGACCTCTAACCTTTGTGACAATTCTTTCTTCTACTAAATCACCATCTGAATTTAGCACATTATCAGATTTCATGTGAAAGTAAAAGACTTTCACAAGTTTGGGACTATAGGCAGCCTTGATTGAAATTAAGGACTCAAATTGATTCATCCAGGGGCTCAAATCCAAATTACATTCTTCTTTTAGCTTAGCTAAATCTACAAAGACTATAGGACAGAATTTCTTCTTTTCATCATATTTTTTCTTGAATAAAACACCCTCTTCTGCTGTCATTCTACATGGTTCTATGTTGAAACCTTCTGGGCACCTCTTATGCTTGTAAATTTCTAAAATTGCAGGTAAGGGCTGAGATACCTGAGGAGTCCCTTGTTCCTGAGATTGAGGTTCAGCTTGACCACTACCTTGACCGGGAGTGGGAACAGAGTGGATACCCGCGGTTTTCTTTCTCTTGAAGGGTTGTTTTTCCCTCAGAGGAGCAGCTGGCTGAGGGGCTTTACCTCTTCCTTGGACAGGAGGCTCGGGATCATGCCTCTTCTTCGTTCTCTCTTCTCCAATTACAACTCCTTTCGGTCTGGAAGGAGGAGTTTGAGTATTTTCGCCGTCAACTCCTCTAACGAATTTGTCAATTCCATCTTGTAGGCGGGAAGAGCGCTTTTTTGTGCGGACAGGGCGTTCAGATTGAGTTTGAGAAACAGATTGAGAAGGGTTAGGGTTTGTGTCTTTGGGATTTGTGGATTGAGAGGCCATTTTCGCAGAAAACAGAGGAAGAAGATGATGAGAAAGACGCAGAGGACTAGGGCAAACCGGAGGTGTGTGAAGAGTGAAGTGAAAAGTTTGTAACTGTAGTATATATAGAGTTCGTGATGAACTCGAGTTCACACCTTTCAGGCTCGAGTTCGTCATTAAAATTTGCTTACCTGGACTTCAAGAGTGTGTTGAGAACTCTTGAACTTCCTCGTGAACCTGAGGTTCTCACTTACGAGCTCGAGTTCAGGATGACTTTCCTCCAAGGTTGCTCTCTGTGATTTACGAACTCGAGTTCGTCACTTATGGGCTCGAGTTCGTCATGCCTGAGATCCAGCCTTGCTCTCTGCCAAAAATGAACTTGAGGTTCATTCACTAATGAACTCGAGTTCATTCTTGTTTTTGCCTTTCACTACTTCCAGTCTCTCTCGAGCTCGAGTTCTTTCTTGTCAGGCTCGAGTTCGGTCATAACTTCAGCAAATTTGAGATAAGAGCATCCTGCATAAGACACTTCTAGATACTCCGATGCTTAAGTCAGTAATCAATCATTATCAAAACCATAACTAACATTAAAATGAGTGAGAAATACTTACAGTTCATTGGGGTTTACCATTCCCAATTCTCTTCTTATGAAATTAAATTGTTCTTTTGCAAGAGGTTTTGTGAAAATGTCTGCAAGTTGGAGATGTGTTGGGATAAACATGACTTTGACATCCTTCTTCTGAACATGATCCCTGATGAAATGATGTCTCACATCAATGTGTTTGGTTCTTGTATGTTGCACAGGATTCTTGGCCAAGCTTATTGTGCTTGTGTTGTCACATAGTATTGGAATTTCTTTCAAGTACACTCCCAAATCAGCGAGTTGTTGTTTTAACCATAACACTTGAGCACAGCAACTTGAGGCAGCCACATACTCAGCTTCAGTAGATGATACAGCAACAGTGGTTTGTTTCTTGCTGAACCATGACACAAGTGAGCCACCAAAGAATTCACATTGTCCACTTGTGCTCTTCCTATCTGTCTTGTATCCAGCATGATCTGAATCTGAATATGCTACTAAGTGTTCTGGTTGTCCTTTGGGAAACCATAAGCCAAGAGTCTTAGTATCAGCAAGATATCTAAAGATTCTTTTCACATGTTCAGCATGTGTCTCTTTTGGAGCAGATTGGAATCTTGCACACATCCCCACACTGAATTGAATGTCGGGGCGGCTTGCTGTAAGATAGAGTAATGACCCAATCATTCCTCTATACTTTGTTATGTTAAAGTCCTTGCCTTCTTCATCAGCATCCAAAGAAGTAGTTGCACTCATGGGAGTATCAGCACCATTGCATTGATCCATTCCAAACTTCTTTAAGAGATCATTCAGATACTTGGTTTGGGATATGAAAATTCCATCCTTCCTTTGCTTGATTTGCAATCCAAGAAAATAATTTAGTTCTCCCATCATTGACATTTCAAATTCTCCCTGCATTTTCTTTGCAAATTCTTCACACAGAGTATCATTAGAAGCTCCAAATATGATATCATCCACATAAATTTGAACAACTAAAATTTCATTTAGCTTATTAGTTTTAATAAAAAGAGTTGTATCAGCTTTCCCTCTAACGAAATCTTGATCAAGAAGAAATTTGCTTAATCGCTCATACCAAGCTCTAGGAGCTTGCTTAAGACCATATAAAGCTTTCTTGAGACGAAAAACATGATCTGGATAATTTTCATTTCGAAAACCAGGAGGTTGCTCAACATAAACTTCCTCTTGAATAAAACCATTTAAAAAGGCACTTTTAACATCCATTTGAAAGAGTTTTATTCCTTTAACACAAGCAAAGGCTAGAAGAACCCTTATGGCTTCCAATCTTGCCACTGGAGCATAAGTTTCTTCATAATCAATTCCTTCTTCTTGATTGTAGCCTTTGGCAACTAGTCTTGCCTTATTTCTGACTATGATTGCAGATTCATCACGTTTGTTTTTGAATACCCATTTGGTGCCAATGACCGGATGGTCTTTAGGCCTAGGTACCAAGTCCCAAACTTGATTTCTGTCAAATTGATGTAATTCCTCTTGCATAGCTATCACCCAATCATTGTCTGAAAGGGCTTCTTCTATTTTAGAGGGTTCAATGTGTGAAATAAATGCAGAGAAGGTTACTTCATTTAACGTGCTTCTTCTGGTTCTTACTCCTTGATTAATATCACCTATAACTTGGTCTATAGGATGATTCCTTATATATTTCCAAGCTCTAGGCTGAGTCTGATCAGGATTTTCTAAACTGTTTTCAGGATCAGCTTCAAAAATATTTTCATAATTTTCAGAGGAAGGGGTAGTTTTTGAAAAGAATTGATTTTTGCAAATGTTTTCTTCTTCATCATCCAAAGATCTGTTAGAATCATTTTCACAAAACACAACATGTATTGATTCTTCTACAACTTTAGTTCTAGCGTTAAAAACTCTATATGCTTTGCTTCTATTAGAATAACCAATAAATATCGCTAAGTCAGCCTTAGAATCAAATTTACCAAGATTCTCTTTACCATTATGGTGCACATAGCACTTGCAACCAAAAATGTGAAGGTGGCTGAGATTTGGCTTTCTCCCTTTGTAGAGCTCATAAGGAGTCTTGTTCAACTTCTTCCTTAAGTAAGCTCTATTGGAGATATAGCATGCAGTGCTCATGGCGTCAGCCCAAAATACTTGTGATGTGTTGTTTTCACTCAACATTGCTCTTGCCATCTCAGTGAGTATTCTGTTCTTTCTCTCCACAACACCATTCTGTTGTGGTGTCCTTGGTGCTGAAAAGTTGTGATCAATCCCCGTGTTGTCACAGAACTCAGCAAAGGCGTTGTTCTCAAATTCTCCACCATGGTCGGTTCGTATACCTGAAATTGAAAAACCTTTCTCGTTCTGGACCTTCTTGGCAAATACAACAAATTGATCAAATGTTTCATCTTTAGATGATAAGAAAATTGTCCATGTGAATCTAGAATAATCATCAACTATGACCAAAGTGTATAAATTTCCACCAAGACTTCTAACTCTAGCTGGTCCAACTAAGTCCATATGAAGTAATTGAAGGGGTCTGGTAGTAGAAATCTCATTCTTCGTTTTAAAGGATGATTTGGTTTGTTTTCCTTTTTGGCAAGCATCACATATCTTATCATTTTTGAAATTCAATTTTGGAATACCAATAACCAAATCCTTTTTCAGCAACTTGTCAAGTTGAGACATGTTCACATGAGCTAATCTTTTGTGCCATAACCAACTTTCATCCAAGTTACTTACAAAACATTTTTCTGACACGGAGGTATTACTAGAGAGGTTAAGTGTATAACAATTGCCATCTCTAGGTGCTCTAAACAAGGCTTTAGTTTTCAAATTTTCTATGGGAATCAAATCCTTTTTGACAATAAAGCATTCATCAGAATCAAAGATAACTAAGTTACCCTTATCAGTGCTTTGGCTCACATTAGGAGATTGTGACACAATCCTTCTACTAGATAGACATCCTTGATGAGTGGACCATCACTACTTCCAATCTCACCAATGCCAGCAATCTTTCCTGATTGGTCTCCTCCAAAGGTGACTCTACCACCATCTTTTGGTTTAATTGTAAGGAATTTGGTTTTATCACCAGTCATGTGTCTTGAGCATCCACTATCAATATACCATTTGTTGGGTCTTGATGCTCTAAGACAAACCTGCAAATCACAATGGGATCAAGTTTTAGGTACCCAACTTTTCTTGGGTCCTTTTGGGTTAGCTTGCACCTTGAGAACATAAGTTCCTTTTGGTACCCATTTATAGTTTCCTATAGGTTTAATTTTTCCTTCCCTCTTATGAAAACAAGATGAAGTTGAATGGCCCTTCCTATTGCAATAATCACAATGTGCAAAGGGATTTGAGGAGTGAACTGTTTTTGTAAAGTAGTTCATGTAAGATTTTTGACCACTCTTCTTTTTACCTTTCTTCTTATCAGAATTTGGTTTGTAACCGATACCTGACCTATCATTTACAAATCTTTGTTGTTTCAAAATTACATTAAGCATTTCACTCCCCTTAGTAAATGTTTCAAGTGCTTTCGTAAGATGTACATTCTTCTGTTTTAATTCAGGGCATTCCTGACAAATCAGAATTTTAGAAGAAGATAGTTTTTCAATTTGTAGTTCAAGAGTGATATTTTTCCTTTTCAAAGCTAAGTATTTTTCTGCGAGTTTCTCAAATTCCTTTTGCACAAGATAATATTCATCAACAAGTTCATCATAGGAAGGTTTTGAGTCATATACCTCATCATCATCTTGTTGTTCTTGAGCTACTAGGCATATGTTTGCCTTTTCATCTTCAACCTCTTCATCCTCATCTGAAGAGCTATCACCCCATATGCTTGAAATGTATGCTTTCTTTTTATACTTGCTGAAGCTCTTTTTGTCCTTCTCTTTGTTGGTGTTGTTCAGCAAAGGACATTCAGACTTGATGTGTCCAGGCTTTTGGCACTCATAACAGATGATTGGTTTCTTTGTTTCATGACTTGAGCTTCCTTTCTGAAACCTTTTGAATCCTTGGTCTCTCTTGAAGTATTTCTTGAAGCGCCTGACCAACATACCGATTTCTTCATCTTCATCTTCC
Organism: Acacia crassicarpa; assembly: GCA_034222035.1. NCBI lineage: Eukaryota > Viridiplantae > Streptophyta > Magnoliopsida > Fabales > Fabaceae > Acacia > Acacia crassicarpa. The sequence continues at coordinate 1,946,691 of JAWXYG010000004.1, forward strand.
TCATCTTCTTCATTATCAGAATCTCTTGCTTCCTTGGCTGTTTTAAGAGCCAATCCCTTGCTTTTCCCATGTACCTCGTCAAGTCCTTTCTTGAACTTGATTTTTGCTTCATATTCTGAGAGGCTACCAAATAGAGCAGCCACAGAAGTCATTGATTCTCCTCTAGCTTCTTCTATTGCTGTGACTTTGGCCTCCCATTCCTTGTTGAGAACATTGAGAATTTTTCTTACTTGGACTGACTGATCATAGTCTTTACCAAGTGCAGCAAGTTGATTTATGAGATGAGTGAAACGAAGTTGAAATTCACCAATGGATTCGCCGGACTTCATTCTAAGGAGATCATATTCTGTCATGAGGGTGTTTACACGATTTTGCTTTACACCTGCTGTCCCTTCATGAGCAATTTCTAGTGCATCCCACATATGCTTTGCAGATGGAAGTGTGCAAATTCGGAAGTATTCTTGTTGACTTAATGCACTTTGGAGAAGTAGAACTGCCTTACTGTTGAGTGTGATGTTCCTTCGATCATTGTCATCATATTCCTCTTCAAGTTTTGGAATTCTCACACCATCTTCCATAGTTGTAGGAGTGTAATCTCCTCTTTCAAATACTCTCCATAGTCCATATTCAGTAGCCATGACAAAAACTTTGAACTTGGCTTTCCAGAATGAGTAGTGTTCTCCATTGAAACCAGGTGGTCTGTTGATAGAGGCTCCATCGGGAAGAATTCCTTCCATATTGATCCTTCTCGAGCTGTTAGACTCTCTTGAGAAGACCTGGCTCTGATACCAAATGAAAGAATGGACCTTGATACCCAAGAGGGGGGGTGAATTGGGTATCTATAAAATTTTAGAGACTTGGCTCTGTTTTGGGCAAGTTAAAGCAGAGGATAAATGAAGAGAGGAGTAGAGAAGCTTTGCACGGATCAATTTATACTGGTTCGGCCTTTTCTCTGACCTACATCCAGTCCCCAAGCCTCACTTGGGATTTTCAATCCACTAACTTCACAAGACTTGATTACAATCTCTATATTCAGAGTAGTTCTCTCACTAGAACTCACTCCCCCTTACAAGATGCAATCAATACTCCCAACCACCAAGTCCCCTGACTTGTGGTTATCTCAATCAATGAATGATTACAAGAAAGACTCTCTCAAAGAGTAGATAAGATAAATACTGAAGTACAATGTATCAAAGATACAGCCTAATGAAAAGAACAACTCAGGATGATTATTTTCGAGTAGAGTAGTTGTTCATCAGATGATGTGTGTCTCTTTGGCTTCAGTTCCTCAGTCATTTATAATTGTTTGAACCATTTGAACGTTAATAATCCACTGAAGCTTGTTCCCATTCGAAAATGTGACTGTTGTGAGTGTTCTTCCATGTGTAAAGGTACTGCAGAAGCTGATGGGTAATATTCTGTTGCTACTTTCCAGATTTGGGTGTTTGTAGCTTTTGCATTTGAATATTGGTGGCCCATGACATTCTGTTTTTAGAATAATCACGTTTGGCTTTCTTCAGAGGTGATTGTACTGTCTGTAATGCCAACCTGTCATGCATTTAATCTTGTCTTGAAGGATAAGATAAAATAATCCAAGTTGCATAAAGTGTTGCTCCAATTGAATCTCTGTCTAATTCAAATTCTTTCTGTTATCTCATAAATAAACTTGTTAGAACAGATCACTTACATATATAAGAGATAGATATAATGATTAGATTCAATGGGTAATTTGAAACATGAAGAAAGAATCAAATTTGACATATCAGAGTTTAAATGCGTTTTTCTGTTCTGGAGGTCTGAACTCGAGTTCATAATGTTAGGCTCGAGTTCGGCCTTTATTCATTTTGAGAATTCGGTTCTGTCAAAATCAAACTGGAGGTTTGTGTGTAAACCTGAGGTTTGTAAGAACACGAACTCGAGTTCATTAATGATGAACTCGAGTTCTCTTTACTTAGAGAACTTCAAAAAGGGTTAACATAAAACAAACTGGAGGTTTAAGACAAGTGGGCTCGAGTTTGAAACTTTTGAAAATGGCTAATTACTCTCTGGAACTTTTGAACTGGAGTTTGAGAAGCTTGGGCTCGAGTTTAGTTCTCTCTAAAATATTCTGAAGGCTTTCGGTCAAAACTAGGCTCGAGTCTGAAGAGTTTAGGCTCCAGTTTATAGACAATGTTCTGTTTTCAAGTTTAAACAAACTTGTCCTGCCAAGGATGAACTCGAGTTCATCATGACAGGCTCGAGTTCTTTTACTTAATATCTTCTTTGAACTTTTTCAAACTTGAGGTTTGAGTAGAGGTTTAGAGTTTGTAATAGGTTTTCAAAAGTTAAAAAAAAACTTTGTCAATGGCGAACTCGAGTTCATCAAATGGTAGGCTCGAGTTCACTCAAACTTTCAAGGATTTAATTTTGAACTTCAGGTTCAGTCTCAAGTTTGATCTTTGGTTTGACAAGTTTATGCTTTCTGTTAAACATAGGCTCGAGTTCAACAGTTATAGGCTCGAGTTCATGCGAACTTTCAAAGGTTTAATTATAAACTTCAGGTTTAGTCTCAAGTTTGAACTTTGGTTTTGCAAGTTCATGCTTTCTGTTAAATACAGGCTCGAGTTCATCACTCATAGGCTCGAGTTCTATTTTGACAGATAGAAAAATCATGAGTTTTAAACATCCTTGACTTGTCAAATCTTTCCACTATTGTTTACAATTGTCAGTGATCATCAAAACACTCTGAGAACTAACAAGGGTTGCCCTGAGTTTTTCTTTTTCTACCGTGATTGTCTGACACGGGTTCAAGTCTCATTTCCTTTCACCCCCTTCCAGATGGAGGCTTTGTGGTATCTTCGCCTGGCCCCGTCCCAGCTCCATCCAAATGGATGGGCGTACCTTGTTGCTTTTGAGAGGCTGTGCTCCCATTTTTCGCCTCCCATTGCGTGCACGGCCAACCTTTTCTTCTATTTCTTCGGACCCTTCACACCTAGCCCGCCGAAGGGAAGTGATAAGCTAAGAGGGTTGGTGTCGCTTCGGATTAATGCGGAGCGCAAACTGATGACGCCCTTCTTCGACTCCTTCAAGCGTTTCAAGAACGCATTCTTCAAGGTGGTGGCCGAGCCCGACCAGTTGTCTTGGTTTCTGGACGGGGCCGAGGGTGCAGGCGTAGGGGTGAGGTTCCCCCTTTATTGGGATGAGAGGCATTATGACAAGCCGCCGACGTCTTATATGGTAGGTGTCGACGACCTCCTGCCCGAGACCGTCCCTTCTGTCGCGAGGTTGGCCGCCTTTGAGGAGAAGTACGGGGCCCAAAGCGCGGCCTTCTGGATTTCGGGGTTGGGTTTGAAGCCGTTGCCCCCCACCTGTAGGTCTTTGAGTTTTTGAATTTGTCTTCGAATTCTTCTTTTTACCTGTCTGACTTATTTCGTCTTTGTTGCTTGCAGCTAGGACCATGGACGCTTTGCCCCTGTATGCTCGTCTGTCGAGGGCTGCTATGGCGCCGCCCAGTCGTCCGAAGAAGCGGGCGGCTTCTGCCAATGCCGGTGCCTCTACTACCTCGGCTTCAAAGAAGGCGAAGGGTCCTGCTGCCGAGGGTCCTTCTTCTGCCACGGCTTCCAAGCCTGCTCCTGTGGTGGAAACCCTGGCCCTGGAGGGTCAGGAGGAAGTTGTTGCTGCTGGCCCTTTCTCAGGCATTGAGTCCCAGGTTCCTGAGACTTCGAGGGGGACGGACGTCATCATTTCTGATGATGACGTCGAAGGGGCGGTCTCTCCTACTGGCTCGCCATCGACTTCAACTTCTCCAGTGCCACTTCCCCCTCTGCCCCCTCCGCCGACGGGTCCCTCTTCAGTTTTTCCCCGTAGCTTCTTGTGGGATAACGGGGTGGCCCCTGAGGTGGACGTGGCGTTCCTCCCGCCCCGACATTTCCTGGAGGGTAGTCGTCCCCTGTCTCCTTCGGCCGAAGACCGTCTGCAAGTGGACCAGAAGGAGCTGATCAAGTCGGTGGGGTACCTTCAACCGCTCAGAATGGTCTGGAACCTTTATGCCCGGGCGGATGCTGAGTGTGTGCGGCTGAGGAAGGTGGAAGCCGAGCTGAGGCCCGAGGCTGCTGCTGCCGGGCAGCTGAGAAAGGAGCTGGCCGAGGTCAGGGAGAGGGCCAGTTCCTCAGAGGACGAGCTCATCGCGGCTTGGGCTGAGCGGGATGAGGCTAAGGCCGCACTGGGGGCGGTGAAGACAGAGTTGGGGGAGGCCCAGGCGGAGTGGGATGCGGCCAAGGTGGAGTGGGACGCCGCCAAGGCTGCAGCGGTAAAAGCTGATCAGGAGCTCCAGCTGTCTTATCAGCATGCTGATAAGGCGGTCGAGGAGTATGCTCGGGCCCAAAAGGAGATGTCCGAGAGCCTGGCTGCGACCAAGGCTTTGCAAGTGGAGCAGGCTGCTCTGGCTGCTGCAGAGAAGGAGGCGCTCGAGAAGGCCCTCTCCACCGAGAAGGTGGCTTCCCAAGAGCTCACTGATGCCCTGGTCCAGACTGCCGAGACATGTTTCAAGCAGGCCTTGCTCCAGATCCGGCACTTCAACCCTGGGACCGAGCTCAACGTGGAAGGGTACGATCATCGTGCCTTTGTTCGGGAGGATGGGTCCTTCCTCCCTTACGAGGCTCCAGCGGCCGAGGGTCCTGCCGAGGACGTGGAGGAGGAGTTGGGGGGGGATGGAGCCGACGTCGGAGATCCCAGGGTGGGGAATCTCGACGTGGCGCCCGGCTCCCAGTCCTAGCTTTGTTTTGCTTTTTATAAGTTTTGAGGCGTTGGTGCCCTTGTAATCTTGTTTGAACAATTCTGGCCTTGTGCCATTGTAAATAATTTTTGTAGTAATGAATGATTTGAATTGTTATCATCCTTATACCCTTTTCGTGCGACTCCGAGCTTGTTTATCTACCTTAGGCAATGAATGATTTATTTTCCGTCGTCATCCTTTTGCCTCGGTTTATGTATGTGTCTGTTATGTGAGTATGAACCGTTTAGATGCTCTAGACTATGGATGGCTTACAACTCTGTCATCCTTTGGTCTAAGCTTATGCATAGGTCGGCCGCATGAGTACGTGCCGTTATGCATAACTTAGGCAATGTGTGATTTCGCTCTTTTGCCTAAGTTTTGGTGTCTACCGGCTGCATGTGAGCAGGCCTTAGGTACTCTACCACATTTAGCGTGTGGGAGGTTGGGGCAAGGTTGTCTCGTTTCAGCCTCGTCAGGCATAACTAACCGTACTGCCTCGGCCCGGCTTTCGAATAACCGGACTCCAACTTTTCTCATAGTCGGATCACGTTTAACCGACGTAAGGGCTAGACTACCACGTGTCTAACCGAGGCTTCAGTTGCCTCCAGTCGGACATTTTGACCTGATCAGGGTTGGCATGATAGTCCGCTTACTTAGTCGGGCGAGCGTTGACGCGTCAATTTTCACGAGGGGCCCTGGGTGGCGCCCTCGCCGAGCTTTAACCAGTGCCTGTCGGAGTACAACAGCCGGTTTTCATACATCTAGATGTTTTTTGTTTGTGGCCGGGTTCGTGGCCTTGGAGCCTTCTGCCGGTGCTGGGCTTAATGGCCTCGGCTTTTGGTTTCTTGGCCGGGCTTCTTTGCCTCGGTCTTTTTTTTGTTGTGGGCCGAGCTTCATGGCTTCGGCTTCATGCATAAGCGAATTTTGTAGACATTAAAACTTCTCCTCTGTGGGATCCTTTATTGATAAAAAGAAATAGCCCTAAGGGGATTGCCGAAAGGGGGTCTAGCTATAGTAGATCTTCAGCTTGTCGGCATTCCAAGTTCTTTTGATTGGCTTTCGTGCCAAAGTCTCGAGGGTATATGCTCCTCCGTCGAGATTTTCCTTGATCCGGTATCGCCCTTCCCAGTTCGCCGCCAGCTTCCCGTCCTTGGCATTCTTATTGCCTATGTCGGCCCGTTAGAGTACTAGGTTGCCTCGGTTAAAAGCCCGGGGTCGGACCTTTCTATTGTACTTAGCCGCGAGTAGCTGCTTAGCGGCTAGTTCCCGGCAGTGTGCCGTGACCTGGATTTCGTCAATGAGGTCCAAGTCTGTCTTTAAGGCGTCGTCGTTCGACTCCTGCCCTTCCTGTCTGGCTTTGACCTTTCTCCAGGATGGCTGTCCGATTTCGACCGGGATCATTGCCTCGCATCCATAGGTTAGCCTGTAGGGGGTTTCCTGGGTCGAAGATTGTACGCTTGTCTGGTATCCCCATAGGACGCTGTGGAGCTGCTCAGTCCAGCTGGTGTCGGCTTGCAACATTCGTCTCTTGAGCCCGTCCAGGACGACTTTGTTGGCGACTTCGGCCTGGCCATTTGTCTGGGGATGTTCCACGGATGAGAAGTGCTGCTTGATGTCCAGGTTGGACATTAGCTCTTGGAATCGATGGTCCATGAACTGGGTGCCATTGTTCGTGACGACCTCGGCTGGTATTCCGAAACGGGAGACGATGTTGTGCCGGAAGAACCTTATCACTCTGGCCAAGGTTATGGTGGCGAGGGGCTCTGCTTCGATCCATTTGGTGAAGTAGTCTACCGCGACCATGAGCCATCGGCATTGCCCCTGCGCTGGCCGAAACGGTCCGAGGATGTCCATGCCCCACTTGTAGAAGGGCCAGGGGGCTGGCATCCCCTTCAATTCTGAGGGTGGCGGCCATATGATCCTGGCATGTTTCTGGCAACTGTCGCACGTCTTAGCCTTTTCCATGGCGTCGTGCTTCATAGTGGGCCAGTAGTAGCCGGCACGTAGCGCCTTCCGGGCGAGTGCCTTGCCCCCCATGTGGTGGCCGTTGCTGCCTTCGTGGAGTTCGGCCAATACATATTTTGCTTCAGAATCGCCGAGACACCTCATCATCGGGCAATGGAGCCCCTTTCTGTATAGTTGGTCATCAACCATGGCGTAGAGGGCGGCCTCTTTGATCAGCTTCTTGGCCTCGGTGGTGTCGGTAGGGATGATTCCCCTTTCGAGGTAGTCTTCTATCGGCTTCCTCCAGTCGAGGCCTGCTGAGATGGCCATGATGCAGCTCGGCTCGGTCAGATTTTGCTGGATCACGGTCCTGTGGTTATCCGGCCCCTTTGTACTTGCCAGCTTAGAGAGGATGTCGGCCCGGGCGTTCTCCTCTCTTGGGATGTGGGAAACCGTCACCTTGTCGAATTCGGCCATGAGTTCTTTGGCCCGGTTCAGGTATTTGGCCATGAGTGGGCCTTTTGCCTGATAGGTGCCGTCAATCTGAGCTGCGACGAGCTACGAGTCGGTTAAAACCTTTATCCGTTGGGCGCCATTGTCCTTTGCCTGAAGCAGTTCGGCCAGTAGGGCCTCGTACTCGGCCTGATTATTGGAGGTCTGAAACTTTAACTGAGGAGAGTGCTCGGTGGCTACCCCTTGCGGGCTTTCCACGATGACTCCTGCACCGCTGCCCTTTGCGTTGGACGAACCATCCACGTAGACCTTCCAAATCCCATCATTGGAGGTGGCCGGGGTGAGTTCCCTGATGAAATCCGCGAGTGCCTGGGACTTAATCGCCTGTCGGGCTTCGAATATGATGTCGAACTCGGACAGTTCTATGGCCCAATTGGTCATTCTTCCGGCCAAATCGGGCTTGTGGAGAATCTGTCGGATCGGCTGGCTAGTTCGTACCACGATCCGATGCCCCTGGAAATAAGGCCGGAGTCTTCGTGCCGCGGTGAGTAAGGCAAAAGCTACTTTTTCCAGTTTCTGGTACCGGAGTTCAGAGCTTTGTAAGGCCTTGCTGATGAAGTATATGGGTGTCTGCCCAGCTTCGGACTCCTTCATTAGGGCGGCGCTTACGGCTTCGTTGCCAATTGACAGGTAGAGGAATAAGGTCTCCCCGTTATCCGGCTTGGTAAGAACCGGCGGGGTTGCCAAACATCTCTTGATTTCTGAGAAGGTGGTGTCACAGTCTGGGTTCCAGCCGCCTCGGGTTTCCTTCTTCAGCAACTTGAAGAGAGGTAGGGCTTTCTCCGCCGACTTTGGTAGAAAACGTGTCAGGGTGGCTAGTCGGCCTGTTAGCTGTGTTGGAAATTATGCCCTAGGGGCAATTCATTGTACTTTGGATATTTAAGTTATTTAAAGTATTCTCTTTTGTTATCATTTTCGTTTGCATGTTCGTATTGATAACTGCATCCCTGGATAATCTTATAGATTATCCTAAAAGTCCCTGGTCGGTCATCTACACGGGAGTGAAGATGAAATAAGATCGGTATGACTTTGATGAGGTATGGAGATACGAATCAAAGTCATGGGCACTTGTAAGAGTACAAGGTGCTGGACCGACCCACTATGAGAAAGCTGCATGGATTAAGTCATAAGCTTATCTCATGTATAACCGCGTCACGACGCCCTATGACCTGAGACCATCATAGATTCCTACATGATGAGTACTGGTCTTTGACCTAGTCAAAAGTCACCTTTGACCGGGTGATGATAAAGGCTAGGACCAGGATCAGTGGTTTTCATGCGGAGGAATGTGAGTGGTCAAGATGGGATTTGTCCCTCACATATGTAGAGAGATAATGCTGGGCCCCTCGATGAGTGAGTCTAAGAAATGTATGGCCATACTATGATGGAAAGGAGTTTCTGTAACGCCTCATTTTCAATACCAAAATCTTGGCCACAATATTAGTAACCTCCAAATATAGGATATTCAACACTCAAACACATATTTACAATATGGCCAAAGGTAGAAATCCATTTATACAGGGCCAAAATAAATCCAATAAATAAGAGTTATTTTAAAATGCGGAAGTCTTTTAGGTTCATGGCAAATAAAATAACACAACATAAACTAAAGGAGTACAGAAGAGCCTACAAAGCTCACTCCATGGGTGCATTCCCTTGATCTCTACTAAGTTATTCACCTGAAAAATGATAATATGGGGTGAGATTACACATCTCAGTAACTACTAAATATTTCCACCGCATACAAGTAAATAATGTATGATAAAAAGGCATAAACTTATTTCATAAATATAAATATATACCATACTTTCTCTTACAAAGATTATTTGTAAAAGTAGTTATCAATATAAAATATGACTTTATATATATAAATATATTATTTCAGAAGTTCTCATCATATGTCTTTACAAATCATTCATCAGTCTATCAAATCCTTGATCTGTTCAGAAATGCATTATGCAGTATGCAGCCTCCCTTATACCACCTCCATCCGTATACCGCTGACTGGAGCCATAGGCTAACACATAGTCCAATAGAAACTTATTCATTTGACTGAATTGTTCCAAGCTCACCAAATCTTAAGATACACCCGGCCAAAGGTATAGAGCTTAAATCTGGACTATGGCTCCCCTCCTTTAAGATAACAACTAAGGAGGTGTCACATGTCCCACATCTCCAATGAAATCCCGGCCAGAGGAAAACATGGAAGATGGGGCCCTGAAATAAGTACCATCCACTGTGCACCGAGTGGTGGCATAAACAATTCTTATCATTCAAATCCCTCCTTACTCCACCCATCACAATACAACCGCCATGATGAATGTGTTTAATCAAAAGTAATGCATTATTATACCATTATATACATCGATATGCGTATTTATGAATAGTAAAATACTATGCGTATATGTGAATAGTAAAATACTATGCGTATATGTGAATAGTAAAATACGGTATATATACATGAATAGTAAAAATAAATAGTACATACGGTATGTCTACGTGAATAGTAAAAATGAATAGAAAATACAGTATGTATACGTGAATAGTAAATACGGTATACGTGAATAGTAAATACGGTATTCGTGAATAGTAACGTACGCATAAATAGTACCTCTGCAGATTTGCAAATCAAAGTTCCCACACCAGATCTTAAAACCATAAATATTTTCTAAATATTCTTGTCAGAATAGTAAACAAACAAATTTATATTCATACATAATTCACAAGTATAAGGAGGAATATTCAGAGTTACCTGTTACTTGCTAATACCCGAATCACCAACCAGCTATTATAAGACTCTCAAGCAAATGTCTCTCTACTCTCTCTCTCTCTCTACCTCTCTCTATGGCTTTTAGAAGTTGTGAAGAATGAAATGAAATGGAAGGTCTATTTATAGTTGGAAAATGGGTCTTTAAGTGTAATTTTCGTCTCTGGGTCGTTTTACGTAATTTTAACAAAAATATAAAAAGAAGAACCCGTGAACCTCTCAGCCGCCTCGTGAAAAATTTTGAAAATTTTTAATAATATTTTAATATTTTAATAATATAATATATATTATTATTTAAATAATAAATTATTATTGAGTGGGTCCCGCGGCCAAAATTTTCAAAACTCACGAGAGTTTCTGTCGGCAGAGGAGAAATAATTTGACGTGGGTCCCACATGAATAGTAAATACGTATTTTGGAATAGTAAATACCGTATTTTTAAATAGTAAATACGTATTTGTGAATAGTGAACACTATTCATATTTCACAAATTTCAAGTATTAAATACGTATTTGCGAATAACATATATATATATATATATATTTTTTTTTAAATACGTATTTGTAAATAGTAAAAACGTATACGTGAATAGTAAATACTATTCACGGGGCCCACAAAATACTGATTTCAAATTTATTACTTTCCAAAAATAGAGCCTACTAGTCTTCCCAAAATAGGTTTATGTTCAAGATATTAGATTCAAAATTCAGGATGTTACATTTCTCCCCTCCTAAAAGAAAATTTTGTCCTCAAAATTTCGCTATAATAAGAATTCTAACCTATTTAAATAAATGAGGATAGGTTTGTCGCATGCTCTCCTCCGTTTCCCAAGTAGCATCTCCGGGAGCCATTCCTTTACACACAACCTTTACAAGCTAATAGCCTTGTTCCTCAATTGCTTATCCCCCGCATCAACAATCCGCTCCGACTCAGCTTTATATATCATATTATCCCTAAGTCCTATCTCTTTCCCAAACATGCTCACCAAGCACACAACACAATTTTCGTTCATCCTGTACCCAAAGTAATATTCAGACACAGGATCCACTAGTTCCTTATTTGAGCGCTTGGTTACACTGGCCTCACAGGCCAGTTCATTCTTCCTTTCTGCTTATTTCATTGTATTACCACGACACTGGATATTCAGATCTTACAGCTTAAGAAGTTACCCTCAGGCCATAATAACCACAACATGATATAATCTGATTATTCTGCCAACCTTAAGATAAACTTTAGACATACAGGTCTAATGTTACCATGATAGGCAACAAACACAATACTAGGCACATAAGTCTTATAGCCTAGAGATACCACCATATGCAAACTAGCTCAACGGGTCTTACCGCTTCAAGCCTCTGCTCGTCTATCCTATACCCGTGCTTCCTCAATTCAAGTTTAAGAAAACACTTACTTACTAAATCTAGCTTTCACCAATGGCAAGTAATTCAAAAACAAGTACATTTGGCAAGATTCCGCAAACTAAGTATATCCACAACAGTTTCCAACCTCTTCTAACTTGTACACCTTCCACCACAATCATAATGTAAAAGTCAATTCTTGTTCGAATTTCGCAAGGATTCATTCCATGAGACATCATAGTTTATAAATGTCGATTACAAACTGGTCTTAAATCCTGTTGTAAATATTGCGTAAAAATTTCCAAACACAGCAAGTGCATTGGTAAGTTCAAAATTCAAATACTCAGGGACCTAGCAACTATTTTAAATAGTCACCAACTCCGAATACATTCCAGGTTCCAACTTATTCTACTCAACTCATCCATGAAACACTCAATTCATTATTTCTAAAGAAAGATTCTATTATCAAGATCATTTTCTATGCTAGATAAACAGTTGGCAATTCTCTGAACACCTTACACATGTTGGTATCACATTTTGTTCCCTATTTCTCTCAAATCAATTAATACCATATTCTAATATCTCAATTTATTCAATCAATTCAGTCTCCTAAAGAATCAATACAACTGTTAAGTTAAACTGTTATATTACATTTCTTCTAGTAGCAACCCTCTAGATCCCCTACCAACTTTCAAATTCATCATCCTATTTCTAAAACCCCGATTATTCATACTAGATTCATCATACTCCATAGCTTATATCATTTAAGAACTATCCTCAAACTTTCCCCAAAAATGATAATTGTCAAATTACAAATCAACTCTTAGAACTTCAATATCAGCAAGACAGAGATATCATGTGTCCTCAATAATATCCATAGAACATTCATGTTTCACAATTCCTAGACTAAGATTTAAAACATTCAAATATTATTCTCACAACCTCAGCATTGTTCACATGATTCGAATTCAATCCTTAGTATCTCAAAGACATATACTAAATATCATCTGTTCCTCTCATAGTTATCTATTAATCACACCCAAATAACATACTAATATTGTAACATAAATCACCGGATTTCATACTTTCTTAATTAGACACACTATCTTAACTCAGATTGAATTCAAGTCTATTTTCAAATATTCCCAGACATTAATAGTCAAGTTTACAATTTGATTCTTATAACCTCAACATCAACTGATAATTCGTGTTTCCCCAAAAATACCCATTATACATACTAAGATCATGATTCACAATTCCTAATCTAATTCTTGGATTATATGAAGACTATCTACAACCTCAGCAGTATTCACAAGGTTCTAATTCTACCTCAACCTGCAATATCACAAAGGCTCATTTCGTTCTTAAGTTCTATTTCAGCTTAGATTAAATTAAAGCCTATCCTCAACATTTACTATATTCATTCTAACATCTTACTGGCATTCCTAAGGATCACCATTTCATACCTTTCCATCGATCTTCCAACATGTTTATCCAAAAACCTTAGTCTTTGAATTATCTGTGACAAATTCATAGAGTTCTTCGGATACTCGGAGAGTGAAGAATGCTCTCGGGTTAATTGGCACAACTCATCATCATTTCAAATCTTCGGATTCTCTCCGGTTCATCTAATATTATTAGGAAGTCACCCTTCCCAAGATTACTATCACCTTAGCACGCTTACACTTAAAATCCTATTTTCAAATGTCAATTCCGACATCTTGAGTCAGCTGCACATCCAAGACAGATTTCTTAGATAAATGCGCGCATAAACGTCCAAACTTAATTTCTTGAAAACACAGCTAGCAATAAATGCCATAGCGATTTCTGTCTGCAAAGGTCTAGGAAACTGCGACCCCTAACGGTGGCTAGGGTGCACTAGGGTGCGGTGCCATAAAATTTCCACATAACAACAAAGTCTGCATAATTATGAGCCAGCGACAGATGAGAATCCAATGCTGCTTAACAAAATCTAGACGTTACTAGCCCAGCTATAAACCGAGTAAAGAAAGAGTAAATGTTTCACGTTCTTTCAAACTTCACAAAACCTCCACATATTCATTTCCTCTCCGATCGTAACCTTCACTATAACCTTCCACTTTATCCTTAAACATGGCCGGTTCAAGTAACTCTATTCCAGTCTCCGATTCATTCAACCCTTTCTTTCTTGAAGCTTTACTTCATGACTATCAGACTAACATGTTGTCTGATTTGTCAAACAATGCATCATACCCTTATTCTTCTTTACTTCCCCAAAATCCCGTAAGTATGAACGTTCATTCATCTGCCTCAACGATTAACATTCCTACTCCTCCTCCAAGGATACAAGATTCTATTTTTACCACTACTAACAGAAAGGAATCTGAAGCAGGTCCATCAAGGCGACCTGTCCAAAGGTGTCGTAATGTGGCAGAACTTATGGAGTCTACGGTACCTTCTCAACCAAGGAATCCTGCTTCTACCTTGACTGAGACTACTAATCCATTTTCATGTGGTTGCTGCCATGTTCTACGAGAGATCATTCATACCAATGGACTTCAATACCATAAACTTGAAGTTCATGGGAGGATTGGTATGATATGCCACGCTGTCTTTCACCAGGACGTACAAGGAGGTTCTTCCAATCCTCAAGTATTTGACTTTGGTAAGAAAAATTTAGAAGATGTCAAACATTTTCTAGAAAATTATTGTTTGAATCAAAATTCTTTAGGGTATGTCCTGGTGTCAGATCCCCTATCAGCCTACTATGAGGCCCTCTGTGTTGGTTTGGAATGGACTAAAAATCAAAATGAACTCCCTAATAGTTCATTTCCAACCAATACAGAAAATATATCCAATAAAGGAAAAGAGCTCATGGTTGTAAATAATAATCCTTCAGTCCCCATACCTAGTAATCCATACCGATCAAGAGCTGAACAAAATATTAGAGCTGCATCAATGTCAATTAATGATCTTAGAGACTTATTCCATTTACCTCAACAAGAAGCGGCTCAACAAGTTCGTCTATGCAAAAATGTTCTAATGAAAATATGCCATAGGGGAGGAATAAAGCATTGGCCTTATGTAAAAATTCGAAGCACTATGAGGCAAATAGCTAGATTGAGAAAAACAATGTCTTCTGATGGTCCTCTCTCAAGAGCAGCCGCTCAGGAAGAAATTAATAGACTTAAACTTGAGATAGTCGAAGCTTGCGGTGGGATTGTACCAACTGTTGTTCTTGATGCTTGAATTAATATAGTCTACTCTTCTTAGCCTTCTTGCTAATGTTTGTAATCTCTTATTCTAGGATTCATAAGGATTTTCGAGTTTTCCTGCCAAACTCAACTTTATCATATTAAATTCAAACTTAAGCCAGTTATTCTGTATAATCAAGACTATGCCCGTATTCTGTTATGGTATTGACATCTGTTACTCATATAAATTAGCTAGGTAAGTGAAAATCTAGCGAAAATCTCTTCATACTTTTTACAACGGCAACTAATTGAATAAACATCAAATAGGGGCTTAGTCTTTCAATCACTTTCCTAGACACCAATAAAAATATTCATCCTAGAAAGTAATTTTGGGCCTACAGAATCCAATATTCAATAAATTTTCTACTTACCAACTTCCGCTACGCAGCTCTGAAATTTAATCTCAATCACATCCTCAAATCATAAATCCTCATTATCAATCACTTGAATATTTTGATTAACCCATTCTTCTCCTATCATGAATGTCACAAGAAAATTGGTAAAAAGAATCCAAAGCTATAAAGGTAAATGCACATGTTATGATATTTAATTTGCCATGACCTCAAAATTTTTATTTAGAAAACTGATAGGAAATTTACAGATTGGCCAGAACCTTTGCTCTGATACCAAAATTGTAACGCCTCATTTTCAATACCAAAATCTTGGCCACAATATTAGTAACCTCCAAATATAGGATATTCAACACTCAAACACATATTTACAATATGGCCAAAGGTAGAAATCCATTTATACAGGGCCAAAATAAATCCAATAAATAAGAGTTATTTTAAAATGCGGAAGTCTTTTAGGTTCATGGCAAATAAAATAACACAACATAAACTAAAGGAGTACAGAAGAGCCTACAAAGCTCACTCCATGGGTGCATTCCCTTGATCTCTACTAAGTTATTCACCTGAAAAATGATAATATGGGGTGAGATTACACATCTCAGTAACTACTAAATATTTCCACCGCATACAAGTAAATAATGTATGATAAAAAGGCATAAACTTATTTCATAAATATAAATATATACCATACTTTCTCTTACAAAGATTATTTGTAAAAGTAGTTATCAATATAAAATATGACTTTATATATATAAATATATTATTTCAGAAGTTCTCATCATATGTCTTTACAAATCATTCATCAGTCTATCAAATCCTTGATCTGTTCAGAAATGCATTATGCAGTATGCAGCCTCCCTTATACCACCTCCATCCGTATACCGCTGACTGGAGCCATAGGCTAACACATAGTCCAATAGAAACTTATTCATTTGACTGAATTGTTCCAAGCTCACCAAATCTTAAGATACACCCGGCCAAAGGTATAGAGCTTAAATCTGGACTATGGCTCCCCTCCTTTAAGATAACAACTAAGGAGGTGTCACATGTCCCACATCTCCAATGAAATCCCGGCCAGAGGAAAACATGGAAGATGGGGCCCTGAAATAAGTACCATCCACTGTGCACCGAGTGGTGGCATAAACAATTCTTATCATTCAAATCCCTCCTTACTCCACCCATCACAATACAACCGCCATGATGAATGTGTTTAATCAAAAGTAATGCATTATTATACCATTATATACATCGATATGCGTATTTATGAATAGTAAAATACTATGCGTATATGTGAATAGTAAAATACTATGCGTATATGTGAATAGTAAAATACGGTATATATACATGAATAGTAAAAATAAATAGTACATACGGTATGTCTACGTGAATAGTAAAAATGAATAGAAAATACAGTATGTATACGTGAATAGTAAATACGGTATACGTGAATAGTAAATACGGTATTCGTGAATAGTAACGTACGCATAAATAGTACCTCTGCAGATTTGCAAATCAAAGTTCCCACACCAGATCTTAAAACCATAAATATTTTCTAAATATTCTTGTCAGAATAGTAAACAAACAAATTTATATTCATACATAATTCACAAGTATAAGGAGGAATATTCAGAGTTACCTGTTACTTGCTAATACCCGAATCACCAACCAGCTATTATAAGACTCTCAAGCAAATGTCTCTCTACTCTCTCTCTCTCTCTACCTCTCTCTATGGCTTTTAGAAGTTGTGAAGAATGAAATGAAATGGAAGGTCTATTTATAGTTGGAAAATGGGTCTTTAAGTGTAATTTTCGTCTCTGGGTCGTTTTACGTAATTTTAACAAAAATATAAAAAGAAGAACCCGTGAACCTCTCAGCCGCCTCGTGAAAAATTTTGAAAATTTTTAATAATATTTTAATATTTTAATAATATAATATATATTATTATTTAAATAATAAATTATTATTGAGTGGGTCCCGCGGCCAAAATTTTCAAAACTCACGAGAGTTTCTGTCGGCAGAGGAGAAATAATTTGACGTGGGTCCCACATGAATAGTAAATACGTATTTTGGAATAGTAAATACCGTATTTTTAAATAGTAAATACGTATTTGTGAATAGTGAACACTATTCATATTTCACAAATTTCAAGTATTAAATACGTATTTGCGAATAACATATATATATATATATATATTTTTTTAAATACGTATTTGTAAATAGTAAAAACGTATACGTGAATAGTAAATACTATTCACGGGGCCCACAAAATACTGATTTCAAATTTATTACTTTCCAAAAATAGAGCCTACTAGTCTTCCCAAAATAGGTTTATGTTCAAGATATTAGATTCAAAATTCAGGATGTTACAGTTTCCATTTCACTTATTAGACTACTCGAGAATCGAGAAAGCATTGGTCAAGAAAAGGAAGTTGACATTATCCATGCCTCATCCTTGACCGAATTATCGCGTGACAAAAGGGACGTGACATGGTTGTACGATAGGTAGTATCGTGTCATCGATCCCCATGTGAATTGGGTAGTTGCAATGTCTTGCTAGAGGCCGCTTGCGACTTGTGGGCTGATACAGTGTTGGCCCACTGCCAATCTCATATGGGCCTGCAGGGTCGCACACAAGAATAATCCAACACGGGTGAAGGTGTCCAGGTTCATTGAATCTCAGATTAATCTGAGATTAAATGAATACTAAATTTGATCTAGGATTTATATTTATATATATATATATATATATATATATATATATATATATATAATTCGAAATTAATATATATATTATAAATTGAGATTATAATATTATATATGATATTTGTTTAGTATTTAATTTATTTGATAAATTAAATATCTGAAACAAATAGAGATATTGTATCTCATTTAATTTCGAATAAAGATATCGTATATCTGTTTAATATTAAATTGAGATATGGTATCTCAGATTTAATTAAATAGATAGATATCATATCTCGGATTTAATTTATGATGATAAATTAAATCAAAAGGCTTTAAATTTAGATTTGATTTAAATTTAAAAATTCGAATTTCCAAATCTGGCTTTTAGTATATTCAATTACATTTATGAGATAGATGTGATTGATATGCTGACCAGATTCAAAATCCGAATTTCCAAAATTAATAAAGGATTAATTTTGGTTATATAATACGCCTATCGGGTTTAGAAAAACCTACGGGATTTTCAGTCGAGCGTATTGAGAAAAGCCGCGAGAAACCCTAGAGCAATTTGAGAGAGAGAGACGCACAAGAAGCGCTAGCACGCTGCCGCAACCGTTTAGGGGATTGTTCGTGTGGATACCAGTAGAGGAAGCCGATCCAAGAGTCGACTTCTGCTGATCGAAAGAACGAGACGCGGACGTGTTGTTCGAGAAGGTAGCCCACCTGATCAAAGGAACGGAACGCAGACTAGTTCAACAAAGGTATGATTCGGTTTCCTTAACTCTGATTTAAACGTCGTTGAGTGATCCTTCGGAAGGATTCGTAAGAAATTTTTAATCCGCTGCGTGTACGAATCCCAACAAGCTGCTGTACCTCCTTCTTGATCCTTGGGCGCTGCATGTCGAGCACGGCCTTGCACTTGTCCGGGTTGGCTTCGATCCCTCTGTTGGTCAGCATGAAGCCTAAGAATTTCCCAGCCGGAACTCCGAAGGCACATTTGGCCGGGTTCAACCTGATTCGATGTCTTCTTAACTTTTCAAACGTTTGTTCTAGGTCCCGGATGTGGTCTTCTGGCAGTTTCGACTTGACGATCATGTCGTCTATGTAGACCTCTATGTTGTGCCCGATCTGATCCTCGAAAACCCGGTTCATCATCCTTTGGTAGGTGGCCCCGGCATTCTTCAGTCCGAAAGGCATGACGTTGTAGCAGTAATTCGCCTTATCAGTCATAAAGGCGGTCTTTTCTTGGTCGTCCGGATGCATGGCGATCTGGTTATAACCAGAGTAGGCATCCATGAAGGAGAGGAGTTGGTACCCGGCCGAGTTGTCGACAAGCTTATCGATGTTAGGCATCGGGTAGGAGTCCTTTGGGCAGGCCTTGTTGAGATTGGTGTAGTCGACGCAGACCCTCCATTTGCCGCTGGGTTTGAGGACCATCACTACGTTGGAGAGCCAGGTGGTGTACTGCACCTCTCGGATGAAGCCGGCCGCTAGGAGCTCCTCTAAGTGGTCCTCCAGGGCCTTCTGCCTGTTGTCCGCAATGTTCCTCTTCTTCTGTGCCACTAGTCTTGATCCCGGCCATATGCCGAGCTTGTGGCAGCAGAAGTGGGGGTCGATGCCGGGTACTTCGGCCGAGGTCCATGCGAAGACGTCTTGGTTCTGCCTTAGGAAGCGAATCATAAGAGCCTTTAGGCCGTCCTCCATGTCTCGGCCAATTTTGGCGGTCTTGGACGGGTCTTCGCCTAGCACTATCTCCTCCAACTCTCCTTCTGGCTCAGGCCTCGGATTATCCTGTTCTCGGAGGTCGAGCTCTACCATGTTAACTTGCTGCCGCGGGCGTTCGTCCGGGCCAGCTTCGGCTACTTGCTCATTGGATCCGAGCCGAGGTGGAGACGAGGGTCCTCCTTCCTCGACCCGGAGAGCTTCGAAGTAGCATTGCCTCAACTCTTTCTGGTCTCCGAATACCACGACTATCTGGTTCTTACCATTGACCATCTTGAGCTTCTGATGCTTGGTGGATACTAGTATATCCCCGTTGTAGATCGTTGGTCGACCCAGGATGATGTTGTAGGGGGACCGGAAGTCGGCGACTACGAATCGTACCCGTTCCGACTTGAAGGCTTCTTTGGTGCCGAGAGTCAACTGGAGGTCGACATATCCTTTGGGAAAAGATTGTTCGCCATTGAACCCGACCAAGGTGGTCTTGCATGGCTTGAGGTCCTCTTTATCGAGGTGCATCCTTTTGTAGGCATCCCAGCTTATAATGTCGACCGAGCTCCCTGCATCCACAAAAATTCTTTTAACTCGGCAATTAACCAAGGTTCCAGTAATTACCAGTCCATCCAGGTGGCCGGGTATGACGTCTTTCAGCTCCTCGTCGGTGAAGGTCAAGGTAGGCGGCTTCGGCCTTTTGGGGTCCTCCTTGAACTTGGGGAGGTCTCGGACGGTGAGTACCTCGCGGAGGTATTTCTTCCGCTGGCTTACAGTGTCTCCTCCTCCTCCGAATCCTCCGCTGACGACGTTGCACTAGAAATCGACATCAAAAAATTCGTCGTCTGAGGCCGTCCTCTGCTTCTTCCCCTGCTTCCGAGTTTCCTTGGGTGGACTTCTAATGCGACCGCAGTCAGTGCATCGGCCACTCGTCCTTCCCTGAGTCTTGATCACATACTGACGCAGCTTCCCATCTCTCACGAACTTCTCGATAGCATCGCGGAGGTCATAGCACTCGTCGGTCGTATGGCCGTGGCAGTCGTGGAAGTTGCAGAACTTGGAGCGGTCCATGCTGGAGCGCCCTCGGATCGGCCTCGGCTTGTCCACCCGTTTCATCTCGGTCTGGGCTACGTCTTTCCATACTTGAGACCGAGGGACATTCAGCGGGGTATAGCTTTCGTACTTGGCCTTTTGATCGGCTCGGTCAGGCTTGGCCCGGCCTTCTCGGTTTCGTCTTATGGGGCCAGCCTTCGTCCCTCCTGGCCGTTCCTCGTCACTGGGCGGGCTCTTCCTAGTCCGTTCGGGTTCGTCGGCATTGGCCGCCTCCATCTGCTCCATTTCCAGGTATTTCTTTGCCTCTGTATAGAATTCAGTCAAGGTGTACACCGGGTTCTTGCATAGGTGTCGGGCCAGCCGGGATGAAGGATCTAGTCCATTGACTAGGCAGTGTACGTGGACGTCTTCGGGCAGCGATCTCACCTGCATGGCTACATCGCGGAACCGATCCAGGTACTTCTGTAGGGCCTCCCCTTTCCTCTGTCGTACCTTGCTCAGCGTGAGTGTGGTCTTCGGCTGTTTCTTACTAGTGGCGAAATGCAATTCGAACTTGCGTCCGAGGTCTTCATAGCTCCGGATCGAGTTGTCCGGGAGAGAGGTCAGCCATCTGTGTGCGGGCCCGTACAGGGTGGCCGCGAAAAGACGCTGGATGACTGGGCCGCTAATTTGCTGTACCCACATCAGCTTTTCGAACACATCAAGGTGGTTGCGTGGATCTTGGGTTCCGTCGTACTTCGGAAGGTCGGCCAAATCGAAGTGCTTCGGATAACGGGCCGTGGCCGCCTCCCTTGAAAACGGGGATCTTCCAGAGTCCGACAAGAACGTGACTCGATATTCACGGGGGGATCCATGGCGAGGTGATCTGCGAGTCCGGGGAGTTCTATCCTCCACACGGGGCTTTTCTTGGTCTCGGTCCTCTCTTGCAGGCCGATCAGTGCGGTTAAGACCGACACCGTGGTTCTCTCTGTTTTCCGGGGACCGTGGTCTGCCTCGTTCTTCACTCGTCCTCCGACCCGGTTCGCGGTTGCCGCGGCGCGTGCTTCTCGGCTCTGAGTTTCTCGAGGAACTGTTATCATCCACGGGGGCTCTCCTTCCACGCCTATGTTTCCTCCGGCGGTTTCCCTGCCGGCGATCTTTTTCGAGCGCTTCCTGGATCATTCGGCTAATGGCTTCAAAGTCGGCCAGCCTCTGCAGGTCGTATCGTTTCTCCTTGTTTTCTAGCCGCTGGAGGAACGACTCCTGCGTCCTTCGAATGATGCGGAAGTCGGCTTCAACTGCCTGGACGTCTCTCGTTGGAGCCACGGTGAGTGCTCCTAATCGCTGCTGATCCTCTGCCGAAGGGGTGGTTGCCGTGTCAGTGACATGCCCTTCGGGGGTGTTTTGTCGCCGTGGTTGCTCCGGTGGCTGATCCGGTGGTGGCTGGCTTGGCTGGGGGTCTCCTCCCACCGGCTGGGGGTTTCTGGTGTGGCTTCTAGTGCTCACCATCAGTGGTCACGGGGATTGAAGTTTATAGATCCCCACGGTCGGCGCCAATGTTCTGTTCTAAGAACACAGAGATTGGACTTGACTAGGTTGTCAAGCCTAGAGCCTACGTACCCTCTGAAGGGATCAAAGTCCACGTAGTTCGTGATAAACTGGAAGGCACATAGCCAGGGGAGTGGGGTGTGTGCTCTGTTTGACGGAATGCAAATAGAGCATAAGATAGAACGTGTGCACCTGTTTAGGGTTTCCCTCTATTTATAGAGGAGTCTGGCGCGTGTATCCCCATATTGATGGGCGATATCCCTAATTGATAGATCATGGGCTGATTTGTTGGGATTATGACTGAAGGAGAATTCTTATTGATGAGATCCTAAATCCGTGGGATCTCGGATCCTTTCCTAATATAATGTAGATCCCGCCGTGGGCGTAGTTGGGCCGAGGTCTGGACCTGGGCCTATTGGGCCGGTCCGTAACACTTTCTTTCTTTTCTTTTCTTTTTCTCTTTCTTTTGTTTTTTTCTTTTTTTCTTTTTTTTTGGGTACTTTTTTTTTTGTTTTTTTTTAAAGAATAACAATGACCAAAATCAATGTCAAATGATGAATGATACACAATCAAATACTTCCCCCACACTTAAAATGTTGCACACCTGGGCAACCCCCACACTTTAGCACAAAACTAAGGTGAAACCAATGCTCAATAAATTTCCAAGGTGTGGAATAAAATGGTTTTACGCTTAGGCTTGTAATGTGGCTTAGAAAAGAATGAGTCAAGAAGGCACAAAGGGGCTAGCAAAGGAAATATAATATAAGGGAAAGGCTATTTGGCCAAAGTAGGAAAATGAAAGAAAGAAAACAAGCTTCCATCATACTTATGCACGTAAGTGAAAAATTAGCTTCAAAAAGAAAAGGAGCGAGTTCTAGAGAACACAAATCATGAGTAGATGCACACATGAAAGAAAGAATGGTAAAAGATGAATTCCATTCATGCAGGCCCAAAATCTCACAAAGGTTAATACCAAATCATGCAACCAGCATCCCAAAATTAACTACCATGAAATATAATCCAAGAGTCCAGAAATTCAGCCTCAAAAAGAAGGATCCATCAAAACCAAGATGTCAAGGTTCACAAGAGGTAGAGCAATCGTAGAAAGAGAGCGTGTTATTCATAAAAACTTTTTTTTTAACCTACTAAACTACATTATTTCTACTTTTCTACTGAATTATGTCTCTCCCCCACACTTATCTTCCTCATACAACAATTAAGCCCAAGTAATCATATGAATTAGGAAGAAAATAAGTAAGGAAAGAGACAACCTTTGTTAGAGTATCTTGAGTCGCTTGAAGGAGAAGTTCTCATCTTTGATGAGAATCATGAATTTTTCCCTTGAAACATCTTTTCCCGCATTGAATTTCCTTGGTGGAGGTGGCTCAGGATCTGTTGGAAGAGGTTCAAGAATGTACGGTGGATGTTGGTTCCATCGACAACCTTTCCAAGAATGTGCCAGCAAATAAGATAGGCAAATAGCAGTATCCCATCCAAAAATAGAGACATGGAGAGATTTCAAGTGAATTAAGATCATGTTAAGTTCCAAACTCTCCAAGTAACTATCACATCCAAGGAAATCAATGATACTCCCATCAATAGGAGTCAAGCAACCAGTCATATTGTGAAAATTCTCTTGTGCTTGTAAAATGGAAGGTGTGGAATCCAACTTAGTGTTGAAGTACACCACAACATCGTTGCAATCACAAGAGATGGAAGGGAAAAGAGTGGAAGAATGAAGCGAAGTTTTCAAATCATCACCACCTGGAATGTGTAAAGATTCAAAACAATTATCTTGTTTTTCTAAATCAGGTGGCAAATCAGAAGAAAGTACTTGTTGGAAAGATTGATCAACATGCAGGATTTTATCAATCAAAATTTCAGAATCTTTGTCACCAACAAGACTACAAGGGGGTAATCCAATGGGAATTTTATGCATTTGGTATTCTAGGCTATGATCTTTCTCACTCACATCAACAACAGAATCCACAAGTAATGTAGAATCACTGAGCAAGTCAGAATCACCAAATAATGCAGCATTAATCTCAGTACAAATAGGGCACCATTCATTATTAGAACATGCACAATTGGCAGAATTACTCGTCCATGCAAAATCAGGATAATCAACATACCATTGAGCAAGAACATCATCAAAAACATTGTCATCCATGCTTAATTCAACCTTTTCAAAATTGACATGCTTACTATCATCAATAGTACAAGAGGGTGCATTTTGATCAATGGGAGAATCAACCACTTCACTAAATGCTTTCTTTTGAAGCTCAACAAGTAAATGACATTTTTCATGATAACAATCTACACATATTTGATATTCTTCACAACAGCATGAAAATATGTCATTCAAGTTATTGCAATTATCACTAGTACTATGAAGAGAAGCATTTTCATCAGTTAAAGCATCACATGAAGAAATAGGAACACACTCATCAACAAGTACAATTGAATCACTACTACTAAAGCCAATTGGTTGAGCAATTACATTTCCAAACAATTGAGGGGATTCAACAATGATTTCCTCGTCCACCTCATTATCACTCAAATCATCAATTGCTTCATTGGTCAAAGTAGTAGGAGAGTCTACTTCTATAAGGATATGACCATTACCAAATGGGAGAGAGGACTCTTCATTGCGCTTTTGTAATTGTCTCACTTCTTGTGCATGTGTACCCATGATAGAAGGAAACTTCATTTTCAACACTTGTGCCTCCTACTCAATTTCCTTTGCTAATCTCTCAGACCATTTCACTTGTTGTTCCATTATTCTACAAAGAGATTCCATTTGTTGATGAAGGTTCTCCTTATGTGACCACTCTTCATTTACAGCCAAGCCGTTTGATTTTGGTAATCTCCAATGACTTCACAAAATGAAGGATCTTGGTTGGGTACACATGGTTGAAAATGAGGTTCATAAGGTGGCTCAAATGGGTATTGGGATTCATGAGATGGATGGCATGGTCCTGAAGTGGGATGGAATGAAGGATGGTGTGGTAAGTGAGAGGGTTGATGATATTGTTGAAATGGAGGTTGGTGGTATGGTTCATGTAATGGATGGTGGAAAGGATCATGACATTCTTGATTGCCTACAAAAGAGTGAGAATTGAAAGGTAGATTATGATTGCCATAAAACCAAGCCATGAAATTTCAAAACAATTAATTTCCAAAGAATTACAAGAAAACTATCTAACTATCTAACTATAAACTATAAAAACTAAGAAAAGGAATCTAATAAAATACAAATGCAAGTGAAAAAGAAAATATATATTTTTTTTTTGAAAATGATTAAAGATGCAAGTATGCTATGAATTAACTTGGAGACATGGTGAATTCAAACAAATACGCCCAAAATCATATCGAATTTGATACAAACACACCACACAGAAGCTACCAAGTTAAGACAATGCAATGAATTATATACAAGCTACCTAAATGCAAAAATCCTAAACTATATGCAATAAAAAATCAAAAATGCAAATCTAACAAGCTTCACAAGAGAAACCCCTTGTCAAAAGTGAATTTGACAATTAAATCACCTAGGGAGTCAATTACTTAGCTCCCCGGTAACGGCGCCATTTGATGGAGACCTTTTGTCATTAGCCTTGGGGTCCACAATCAACAATTAACCAAGGATTGCGTATAGGCAAACCTAGGATCGTTCTCTCTTTTCGAGGAGCTTTTTATTGAATCCTATGTAATCTAAATGTCATGCAAATGCAATGAAAACAAGGGGGGATTAGGTTTTGGATTTTTAAATTAATAAACTAAAATAAAAATACAATTTAAATGAAGCAAAGATAAAATAGAATAAAAGAAAACGAGAAGAAACAGATTAAAATCGATCAACCCAACATTCAGATTCCAGAGACTTCCATCATTGAACGAAATATAAATAACTCACGTTTGGCTCTGGACGAACCGAGATCTCTGCATTCGCCCAGAAAATCCCTCGACTAGACGATCGCCTAGAATATGTCCGAACAGCGGCGTCCCACTGTGCGATCGCACAGCAAAACTTAAAACCTAGTTCGAACTCAGTCCTTGGGAAGAACCAAACCGAATATTAAATCTAATATTCGAACTATTTTCAGAAATCGGATCCGATAAGATGAAAATAGAAACGAGTTAAATTACCGATAAAGCACAAGTTCTCTAGACGAATCATGGAATCCTCAACGTTGAGTCAATCAAAGAAGCTTAACCAAGAATGGCTAGGAAAAACGCAGAAGAAAAGATGAAGAACAACATGAAGAACAACTAAGAGAAAATAAAAAGCTTATAATTTAATCTGAAAAACCCATAAAGGGTAATTGAGAATATGTTTGTAGCCACCATCTAATTTTCCTTATATAGGAAAGATGACTAAAAATAGGAAACCTCTAAAAAATAGAAAATCTCTAAAAAATAGGAAACCTCTAATAAATAGGAAACCCCTAATCAATAGGAAATCCCTATAAAAAAGGAAACCTCTAAAAATTGGTCTTTTATTACAAAATTCGAGCAAAATAAAAATCCAAAAAAATGCATCTGTCTTTAGCTCCAATTTCGTCCATCTTCTTGTCCGAATCAGCCTTCAGAGTCTTCATAACAATTGTAGCTCTCTGAATCACCTAAAAAAGGAAAGAAGAATCAGGCTAATCGGATATCTAGATCAAAAGTTATGGCGAAAATACTAAATCACTGTAAATCTGGAATTTAACCATAAAAATGAATTAAGTCCCATTAAAAGCTCAAAGCTCGATTAAGTAATAAAATCCATTATTTATTAACTAAACAATCCTAAATTTATTCACCAAGAGATACAAATAAGTGTAATAATATTCAATTATCAATTAGGTGAAATTCCCAGATTGCCCTTAAATAATTTTTTTTTTTTAAAAGACCGAACCTAGGTTATCACATGACAGAAAAACACAAAAGTTGAAGTTCAAACCAAACAACAAAGTTCGAACTCCCATCACAGTATGTGAACCATATCAGCAACAGTGAATCAACAGTCATAAACAACAAAAACCATAGACGATATTGTACTTGCTCATTACATCTAACTCAAAACATACAAGATAAACAACTTTCTGCTTAGTTCTTCTTCTTCTTTACAACTGCAATTTTGACAGAGACTAAAGACAATCGAAGGCGAAGACGATATTGACTGAAGCAGCTTTGTTTTTAAGGGGCCTTAGCGACGAGAAATACTCACCGGAAGTATGACCAACTTCGATTATTCTCTCCGTCAATATCGTCTCCGCCTTTCTTCGTCAAAATTGCAGTTGTGAAGACAATCGAAGGCAGAGGCTGAAGCAGTAGTGTTTTTAAGGGGGATTTTTTGTCCGACTTTTCACTCTCCCGGGAACATTTCAATCTTCCCGCCTATTTCGGATGGAAAGCACTTTCCAATGGATCATGGAAGATTCGCAGACATGGGAATGTTAGACGATGGAAGATGGGCCAAGCAAACAGGTTTTTTGCAAGGGAACTCTCTGATCTTCCCTTTCCATCCCGCGCTTTCGCTGTAACAAACGAGTCCTAATTTGTGGTGTGGGACTCTAGAATGATGATTATCACTAAAATTAAGACACTCTCACCAAAGAAAAGGGGCTTGATCCTGGAATTAGTTAAGGCGTTGGAGCTATCCTAACTTCTAGGTGCCTAAATTAACGCCTGAGGGTAATAGATAACTCGCTCTGCCCAACATCGATATCACCTATGAGAAAGAGAAATTTTACCCTGCCCTTAGATTGTGGGTGAATCTAACCTGTTTCCTAAAATTTTATACCCAAAAAGGGGGGGAAAAAAAAAAACACACACACACACACACACACATTGATTTTGGTACTTCTACTGTAGGCACATATGTGAAATCTGCAACTCTCTTGTCTTTAATATCTTTAATAAGGTAGGATATTGTCACAACCTCTATTTTTCACTACCATTTCACTACCTTTTTCTCACCATTAGATCTACTTTTCATCCAACGGCCCAGATTTAACCTACTTAAATCAGTTCCTTCTCCCCTTTCGTTCTCATTCTCTTGCCCGACGCAGCCACCATCCCTCTCCCTCCACATTTCTCCCTCTTTCTCCCACCGAGTTACAGAAAGAAATTAGGGAACGATGAGGCTGCGGATTCCCTATTTTTTCCGATAGCCCTCTTTCTCCCACCGAGTTAAGAAAGAAATTAGGGAACATCATGAATTCAATTAAAATCCATCATTCCCCCCATCCCGAGAAACATCATGAATTAGAAGAGCAATCTAATTTCCATGGTCAATCTAATTTAAATAAAATGGGGATAGCAATTCAAACATCATTAAATAAATGCCTGATTTAAGAAACCAGCATACCCGAGAATGGAACACCTGAATTGTTCGAAGGAAAAAAATTAAATCAGAAGAATATTTATCTGAACGCCGCAAGGATCAGCGGGGAGAAGCAGGGAGACGCCGATTGAGAACGTCAATTGAGAACTCGGCGAGAGAGGGAGAAACACGAAGGGAGGCGGCCGATTGATTGAGAGAACACGAGAGCGAGAGAGGGAGAAACGTGAGAGAAAGACGGAGAAATTGATTTAAGTACCTCTAAATCTGGACCGTTGGATGAAATAGTGATCTGACTGTTAGAAGAAGGTAGTGAAAAGGTAGTGAACAAAAAAGGTTGTGACAATATCTTACCTCATCTTTAATATGGTAAGACATATTTAAGGAGTTGATCTTAGTATTAAATATAAGATATAGTTTATATATTTGTTTGTCTTTGATTTTCTAACCCACCCTTATTGATGCTCTTTTAACAATGATTGAGGAGGAGGGACAAGGATGAATTATAAAAGATGACAATAGTGTTTTAAAAAATCCATGTTATATCAACTAACCTAACTAACTTTTATTAATCTACGAAAAATCAGGTAAATATTTCTTATATTAAAAACCAAGAGTATATTCATATAGTATTGTACTATACTAAAGTAGGCCATAATTAATTCTTATGCCGAAAGTGACATTTAGTTTTTTAAAAAAAAAAAATAAAAAAAGCTGTCCTATAGTTTAACGTCCATTATATGCTGCTCTACATTACTGTTGTCATGGTTAGGTTGACTTTATTAACATACATTAATGGCCGCATGCATATAATTATTCTCAATCGACCTAACACTGCTTTCTTTAATTGCTTTTAGAATTAATCAAATCCACAAGTTAGAAGTTTATTATTGGACCTGATCAGTTTTTTTTTTTTGGGGGGGGGGGGGGGGGGGGGGGGTTGAATTTGACCTTATAGGTTTTGGACTTTTGGAATTTAAAAATGGCTAAACGTCTAGTTGGATAATAACAACCGGAGACATCTGATTAGATTTATCAGAGTTTGGCCCACTCTGTGGGTGATCATGTTTCCTAATAATCATTTATGTAAACTGGAAGTATATGATCAATACCTTAATTATCCACGATTGGCGAGCAACGATAAGATCATTCTTTTTAAAGTGGAATCTTTTCCATCATAATTTGACACAGTAATAGATTCAGTTTCAAGTGAAGGGAAAAACACAGAGCAAGAACGAGTGAAATCAGCTGGATTGACGCATTCACTTGGATAAAAGTTGAAGGCAGCTCCAATCCACACAGTTCCAATTCCCATGAAAGTAGTCCCCACCAAAAAGAGGACGATACTTCACTGGAACAATTGAAGGGTGGAGACTCATTTCGGTTTTTTTTCCTAAGATGATTTTTTTAAGGCTGCACGCTTGGCAGTTTAGATTTCATTCAGGTTATGCTTAAAAGAAGCTGGACCGTGCAGCCACATCGCTGTAAAGCTCACAAGTGCAGTTAAAGTGACGAGCTTTATACACTAGAAAATATGTGAAGATAAATATAGGTGACTGTGAGAGAGAATAACGTTGGAGGCATTATTTTAGGTTTTTGTGTGGGTTGTAACTTTCATAGCTGTCTCTGTATCTGTCATACTTGCCTCTGAGACTCTCACGCTTTTGTGCAGCAGGACATGAGGACTGACGCCGCGATTCACAATTCTCCTTAAAAGCGACTCAGAATCATTAAAAACACCGGTCCTATCATCAATAAAGGATGAGAGATTATATAAGCTACTACCCACAAACAGACGACAGAATCCAATGAACTTTGAACCTCCACTTTCCCACATTCCTTCATCAATGACTTCCATGCATCCTATTTCTCAAGTCACTTGATTCAATAAATAAAATTCCTTCTCAACCAATATCATGCCGATGGAGCAGGGAATCGGTTTCACTACTTATCTTTGGAAAAAAATTTAATTTTTCTTAATTTTATTAAAAAATATTTTAATAGGTAAAAAATCTAACATAAAAATAATCTCTCAACTAATAATATAGTTTTAAAAAATAATTTTTTTATTTAAAAATTGATAGTTTAAAAAAACTAAATCTGGATGGAGGAAGAGCTCTCCCAAACAACTGATTCCTGCCCAGTAGGCAATAGAGTGTAGCATCAAATTGGACCAATTGTCTCATTACATAATTAAAAATCCCCTCAACTTGTCCCTGTAGAAAGTATTGTTTCATACTTGGACATGTATATATATATTTTTTTTTTTTAAAAAAAAAAGAAAAGCCAAAGCTCTGAGATTTTTTGTTTTGTCTTCCTTTACAGCTTATATATATATATATAAAGCCAAAGCTCTGAGATTTTTTGTTTTGTCTTCCTTTGCAGCTTTCCGCAGCATCGAGGGTATTTCTTCTTTATGCTGCCCTCCAAGTGGGGAGGAGATAGTCTTATTATCTCAATTTTTCATAATCTTTTATATATATATAGACTTTTGATTGAGAAGAGCACCGTTAATTGAGAAGATGAGAGAAAAATCAAAGGAGTGATAAATTGATGATATGACTCATTTTTAATCTTTCAAATTTAATTTAATGAATATGACTTATAGATTAGAAAATAAACAATGAACCACCAAACCATGAACCAGTATTTTTCTGCACACTCCTTAACCTTTTGTGGCTATGTAATGCAGGGCTGTTCCTAAAATTATGCATGGACTAGCCATATTTCATTATCCCTTGCTTCCACAACTCAGACCAGCACGATTTTTCTTAAAATGACAACTCGGCCACCATGAACCTGTTTCCCCCTCTTCATTTATTTCTCCGTGCATCTTGCATTTATAGATGCCACCTACTCATATACAACACTCCCATCTTAACTTGACATGCTGCAGAAGTATTCTTGGTATGTAGTGCATATTTTCATTCAGGTTCATGGGGAAGGCAGGAGGAAGCTCTTGGTTGGCAACTGTCAGAAGGGCTTTCAGGTCTTCCACCAAAGAAAAGGGCAAGAAAAGCAGCAGGACTAGAGAAGAGCACGAACAAGAGGAGGAGGAAAACGTATGATACCCTCTCAAACACTTAATTCATTTTGAACTTAATTTCTACACCCTACTACTTGAGTTCATATATATATATTTTTTATCATTAAGGTAGAAGAAGGTGTGTTTTTCTTTCATGTGCAGAAGAGGGGAAAACGAAGATGGATCTTCAGAAGCCCCTTTGGCCAAGAGACAACAAGCCTGCATTGCGAAGAAAGAACCATAACAAGTGTAGCTGACGTAACGACAAGAAGTTACGATGTAGAGCAACAAAGGCATGCGATTGCAATAGCCATGGCAACCACAGCGGCTGCTGAGGCGGCGTTAGCCACCGCTCAAGCAGCTGTGGAGGTTGTTCGCCTTTCTAAGCCTTCCTTCTTAGTCAGAGAGCATAACGCAGCCATTGTAGTCCAAACAGCTTTCCGAGGCTATCTGGTAATTACACGAGAAAGCCGTTTAATTTGCTACTATCTCCGGGAAAATAAATTTATTTGATATGAATAAAATGTTCATGTACCTGTGGCTATGAATGAATGATTAGGCGAGGAGAGCTCTTGGGGCACTTAAAGGATTAGTGAAGCTGCAAGCATTAGTGAGAGGTCATAATGTACGAAAACGAGCTAAACTAACACTGGAGTGCATGCAAGCTCTCATTCGAGTTCAAACTCGAGTGTGCGAACAGCGAGCCAAGAGGCTCTCACAACATGAAAGAGCCACAGATTCTACAGACGAGCGTGGAACAGATCAGCAAGTGTGGATGCGCTGGGATGACCACCCACGAACGGTTGATAACATTCGAGCTCTTCTAAAGAGAACAGAGGAAGTTTCCTCAAGAAGTGAAATGTCCCTGGCTGATGCCTTCTCTCATCAGGTTCGGTTCTGCTTCTTGCTCTTATTTCTTCAGTTTTTATTTTCAAAATTTAGCCAGCTTGTTCCCATGATTTTTACTTGCAGATATGGACAACTGGTAGAGAAGCATGCACCAGCGAGGAAGAGGTAGAAGAGAGAGACGGCTCCACGTGGAGGAGAAGATGCAGAGAGAACAGAGTCAGAGCTTCGTGTGGTCCAAGAGACGCCATCAAAATAGTTGAAATCGATACATACAGTCATTGCTCTAACCATGGTTTTGCTGATAAGGAGAGATCATATGGTGGGTATAAACCTCAGTTCATTAAACCACCAAGACTTTCATTTTCTTCGCCTAATAAAGCCCACTACGAGATCTCAACGGCAACGACACCCCCACCAATGAGGATGAAGCATGTTGAGATGATTTCAGCCGAAAAGTCCAATGCTTCGATGACAAATTATATGGCAGCCACTGCATCTGCGAAGGCTCGTTCTCGCCCTCAAAGCACCCTCGGACACAGGATTTCAACCCACGAGAAGGATAAAATGGGATCCATTACGAAACGCTTTTCATTCCCAGCTCCTAATTCTTGTGATGGTGTCGACACTTGACAATGGAGGCGCTACCCAGTTCAAAGTGTATCGTAGTTTGCTCAAAAATCCCAAGATGAAATATTGTGTTATGGTTATGGGGTTTCATTAAAGTCTAGAGACCTACATTTCCTGGGACATATATTGGGATCAGAATTAAAGCATAGCTAAATCCAAAGCTTAGCAAATTTCGTTTTTTTTCACGACTATGTACTTGTCCGTCTTCTTTTTTTATAAGCTTTCTCATCGAGTCATGTGCAACTGCAATCACAAAAGTAAAACGTGATTTGGATCTAGTTTCTTAGTTTCTCTTATCATCTTTTTTTATTATTATTATTTTCATGATTTTTAAATCATATTTATTTAATTAATCTGAAAAATTAAAATATTATTTTAATTTTTCTCTCTTTTTCCTAATTAACAGTCTAGATTGACTCAATAGAAATAATGAGAAAAGAAGATAATAACGAGAGGATATGCCTTCATCACGAGTGTATATAATAACACAGGGATGTAATGATATTTTATTTCAGCTGTGTGCTTAGTGCCTCACAGACTCAGTTTTGAGCTCAGGGACGCTGAACACAGAAAATTAGGGAAACATATCCTCTCATTATCCATCGTGAGAGCTTATCTTACTATGGGCCTGTTTGGGAACACTCAAAATGGATTTATTATCCTATTAGATGGGATAATAAGTCCATCAGGTACAAAAGGCTGGAAACACTTAAAAATTGATGGACTTCAAATTGCAATGGAATTTTTTTTCTTGAAGCTCTCATTGAGTTGCTTATTATCTCATTAGAAGTCCATTGAGCTAGCCTCTTTTTTTTTTTAGACCATTTTGCCTAAAAAAAAAAAGGCAATGTGTGCCTACTCTCTCCCTCCTCTCATCTGCAGATTCTCTCTCTCCCATCCTCTCCTCTTCAATAATTCCTTCGCCTGAGTCTCTCAATCTCTGGTTGGAAAGTGTTTCCATTCAATTCTTCATTTGATTCATCTGTAGCCCCAGATTTAATTTATGCCGATATCGTACTCCTGCCAAAAAAAAAAATCATTTTTGTGATGGCTAAATGGCATCGAGAACACACATCTAGAACTAGGGACAGGGTTAGAATTTTTTAAACTCCCATTTATAGCTTCTAATCTCATTAGTGGAAGCTCATTTATTTTTTTATGTGGGATCCATTTGTTAAATTACCGTTTGCCCCCCTCCCTCATCAATTTTTTTATGTGGGGTCCATTTGTTAAATTTTTTATGTGGAAGCACATCAATTTTTTAATGGAATTTTACTATTTTATTTGGCAAATTTATATTTATTTTTAATTTTTATCCCAAATTATTACATTTTATACAACACATATGTGTGTGTGTGTGTGTGTGAATTTGATTCATACCCTTTTCAGTCATTTTCTATCTCGTTTATTTTTTTAAAAGCTGTGCCAAACAAGTTCCCATCATAAACAAAAGTCACTTCTGCTACTGCTATCCCAAACATAAATCACATCAGAAAAAAGTCCATTAAGAAAATCCATTAGAAACAAAAGACACTTCTCTCACAGTAATCCAAAACGGGCCCTATGTTTCATCCGGCACGTAAGTAGAATTGCGCCTGTATTAAAGGTTCACGATACCAAGTGTTCAAGTAGCACAGTGGTATGACTCTGGTCTATCCAACCTTTGTATCAGGGTTCGACCCTGTCTGGGACCTTTAAGTCCTCAATTCCCAAAAAAAAAAAAAAAAAGTCACGATAGCTATGTGGCTCCTAACCTCTTTTGCAAAAACAGGGTGAATCACATTTTGGTAGGCCTCTTGGCAAGGCGTTGATGCAATTTTGTTTTCGTTTTTACTATTTTTAAAATACATGCTATATATAAAGACTTTGCCTTTTTCAAGTTTTCCACTTTTCCCCAATAAAGAATTGGAGTATTCGGTACATAATGAGCAACAATTTCGTAACACTGAGAGATCAAAAGTAAAAAAATATACTCCCTCCGGTCCTAATTATAAGAGCTAGTTGACTTTTTTGAAAAGATTAAGGAAACTAATTAAATTACTTTAAACTATTTTTATTTTTAGTTTTTTCTTTAAACTTATTAGTTTGACGAATAAATTAATATATAATCTAAAAATATTTAACATAAAATGATTAAGTAACTTATTTAACTTCCTTAATCTTTCTAAAAAAAGTCAACTAGTTCTTATAATTAAGACTGGAAGTAGTACTTTATAAAAAGGCTAGAATGGGGATAAACAGAATGTCATTGGTCAAAAATATAAAAAGCCCGAAAGGAGAAAAGAGAAAATGCTGCAAAAACAAGTACTCTACTATTTCCGTAGAACAGAGACACAGGTTGTTCTGATATTTATGATGTACTGACCACCTTGGAAAACAACCCTACACGTATCCGAAATCAAAATCCAGAGTAAGTTTAAACCGAAACAAGGCTCTCTCAGGAGGAACTAAGAAGGTAGTTTGTTATAATTAAAGCAGAGCAAGGCCATATCAGAAGTGACCCTGGAAGTCCCACCCCTCGGCCTCGGGCTGCTACTGCAACTACCATCAGAAAATGAAGCAAGCGTCTTCTGCAGCACCCCAGATGGAGATGATCCCATTGTTGCCCTAGCGCTCTCACTGGTGCTGGTCACCACCTTGCTGGGCCTCAACATTTCCGCTAGTGGGCCCCCAGGAGTTGAACATGAGGCCCAATTCCCTTGGGGATCCATTTGGCCCAAGCCCAATTGAAAAGAACCTATGCCTTCCTCCACAGCACGACCCACTGACAAATCAAGAGAAGGAAGTGACAACTCGTTATTCGATGCAGCAACAGAGCTCCATTTGTTGGCATTGATTTCTGCACTCGACCAAGCATCAATGGAAGCTCTTGGTTTTACAGACCGAGGATTTTCTATAGGAACTGCAAGAGAATTGAGGTATAAAGGAGACCGCTTGTTGTGTTGGTCTCGTTCAGAACTGAAAACATCATACGAATGCGTATAAAGAAGGCCTTTCGAATAAGTCATTGAAATTGAGGCGTCCTTGTTACCCGAACTTCCCGTGTTCAATCCGAGTTTGTTCTGTATCAGATGATGCCATTGAGGATCCATGGGATTAGGGTCTCCTTTCAGAAGCCAGTCCCCGCCGCTTCATTATGCACATTTTCAGATTCACCAAATTAGGAAGAGAAAGGATCAAATCTATTGGAACTGAACAATATCAAACCAGCTATTCATGTGACTGTCAGCAAAGACTCCATAGAAACATGGTTAGTGGCCTAAGACCACATCACCAAAGGATGGATTAGAGAAAAGGAAAATGACTTTATCAGATATTCACAGTTTTCGTAAAAATCTTATGCTTCTGATTTAAAACCACAGTTAATGTGGTGTCCGACCAACCCAACAGAAATCATTGTTGGGAAACCCCCAGGGGAGGTTGGGAGACATGCATTAACAAGCCAACAATAAAGACAGACATAGTAAAGTCCAAAATTCTATTCACCTGGGAACGGAAGCAGGGGAATTAAAATTTGCAGCTTTGATGCCG
This sequence comes from Acacia crassicarpa, assembly GCA_034222035.1. Lineage (NCBI taxonomy): Eukaryota > Viridiplantae > Streptophyta > Magnoliopsida > Fabales > Fabaceae > Acacia > Acacia crassicarpa. The sequence continues at coordinate 1,982,947 of JAWXYG010000004.1, forward strand.
AGCTTATCAATAGAAAGGGAAGATTTAAAGTATGGCTGACAGGTGGTGGCAGACGCAAGAAACGGAGATGAAGATCCGTTCTTACGGATTGTGGAGTTAGAGATAGTCATAGTAGGAGTAGATAAAGAAGGATAATCTTGGCTAGTTCTATTGATTTGCTGATTATTGTTGGTGGTGGCTTGAATTTCCACATGCTTTCTTGAACGGGGACGACCTCTGTGCATATGACGCTCGCAATACTTGTGGTTAGGGGCTACGTCTCTTGAACATCTCCATTTTTTCCCATCTGTTCTTCTGCACCTCCCTGGCTCTGCGTCACTACTGCTTGAAAACATTAGATTCAAACCGGCATCCGCTGCTAGCAAAAACAAGCCACAAATATTACATTGCAATTACAAATTTTAGGAAAAGGGATGAATAGAGAAAGTGCAAACTCAACCCATACCATTTGCTTCAAGAGAGAAAGCAGCACATCATAAGAAAAAAGTTCAAGAGAGCTTGTTTCAGACATATATGCAAAGACTACTTTTTTTTGGGGGGCGGGGTTTAGCTAAAGACATGATCTTTTGATGAGAGATTGCAGAGATTAAACTTGAAAAGGCATAAAAGGCAATGGCGAGATATGTAGCCTCTGGCTCTGTGTGAGAGTGAAGTGGAGTAAATAACCATAAGAACAGATGAAAAAGGGAAAAGCACATAATGAAAGGTGAGAAGGAGACATACAGGGAGAGCGAGACGAAGGCACAGGGATAAGCAGATAAGGAGGAACAGGAATAGAAGCCATCATGTACTTGTATATCATAGCTTGTCTTTCAAGCTCCTTCCACTGTGCTTTTGTGAAAGGAAATCCCAGTGAAGCTGCCATCAACCCTCCTGCTATATATGAAAACAACCATCACCCAGATATTATATTTTCAGTCTCCTCTCTCTCTCTCCCTCCCCCTCTTCTAACCCTCTCTTTATATATTCTGCAATCTGACTACAATTAAGGCCGCAAAATCTACTATATATTAACAAGAAACCCCGAATCATAAGTTGTGTAGGGCATTGACTTGAAAGGCAAAATGCAAAAAAACCTGAGGATTGGAAGGCGGTAGAGGCAGAAACGTGAAGAGGCTGCAACTGCAAGGGTCTAACATGGGCAGCACCAGAAGCAGAAGCAGCATGAACAAAATGGTTTGTATAATTAGTGAGGGACTTACAAGTTGTAAAGACATCACCATTACCAGGAGCAGCAAAGGAGGGACCATATAGTGGAGGATCGTGATGATTATGAGGAGGGGGAACCATCATCATCATGTTCTTACTAGGGAATGCTTCAAGCTTCTGCTTCTGCACCTTCATACCCAATCCAACAGCAGCATTGCTGCTATTTTTTGCGGCTTCCTTGTCCCAAACGCCAAATTCACCCATTTCTCATAAAAGGAAAAACTACAAAGAAATAAAAGTAAAAAGAAAAAACTAATGAAACCACTTTGCCATCCAAAGGAATCTCTCTCACTCTCACAAACACACACACACACACACAGACTCAGCTCTTAGCTAGACCCAGCTTTTCAGGTAATAAGCAAGATGTCCCCTGTTTTGTGACCTTTGGAATTGGATGTCTATCTAACAGTTGTTATGGGGGTATTACATACACCATATCAGACATACTGTATCTCTCTCTCTATCTCCTAGAAGCAGTTGTTATAATGATAATGGAGAAAGGTGGGGTGAGGTTGCTGTGAGATTTATGATTGAGTAATGGGTTGCCGCCATTCTCGGCCTTTGATTTGCTTCCATACTTCCAACATTCGCACCACCCACTAGCAGACAAATTAGTAAAAAGTTACCCCTCCCTCTCTCATCATCATTGTGGTATCTATCACTTTCTGCATGTAAGGCTGATCCTCACTCCTCTATCTTGTTTGTATTTTTATATGGAAGATAGCAATGAAGTGGGAGGGGAGAGAGAGAGAGGACTTGGATTTCTCCACTACTTTCCCTTGCCACCGTTTTCGATGTGTAACGTTACAGCAGCTGGTAGTACGAGTACTAACGCAAAAAGGCTTTGATAACTGCCATCATTATGGGGGCATTATTTTATGCGCGTATATAAATGTGAAAGTCATTCATTGAGTTCATTTATTTATATTTATTTAAAGAAAAAGGGAATTCACCCTTATGAGAGAAGAGAAGACCAGCACTTTATTTCCATTGATTTATTTTCATTCCTGGAAAGGATAACCTTTGCAGCTTGCAGTTACACACTGTCTCCGTCTCTGGGAATGGCCAAAAAATATGATACACAAAGGAAATATTGGTGCAGCCTTCTAATGCTGTTGCAACCTCCAAAAGCTGTCTCCAAACTTCTCAGGAAAGTTCACCTTTTTTGCCGTCCTAAATCCCTCTACCTTCAAATTTTTAGTAATCCTATACTGTTACTACTAAATAAAAAACTTAAATCATTATGAATGCATATGGAATGAAATATTTCGACCAAAAAAAAAAATATATGGAATGAAATAAAAGAATTGAAATGAATTTGGGTGCAGCTAGCAGGGCGTCGTTATCATGTTCCAATATTATTAATGTACTTGTTAGCTTTGGGTCTCGTTCCCACTTCGTAATTATGTGTCCTGACTCTTGATACATACGTCCACTCTCACCCATCACAGGTGAAGTAATAAGAGCATATATAAACAGACAAAAGGAGCTTCATGCATTTTTATTTTAAGCTTTATGTTACAGTATTACTACAAGAGATTGAGTTTAAATAAGATTGAACTATAGAAACAAACATGTTGATTGAGGAAGATAAGATATACACTATGTAAGATTGTAGGTATTTTGGTGTAAAGAAAGAGAAATAATGTGAGGCCTAATGTGTTGGTGGATTCAAAGGCAGATGCCTGATGTGTTGGTGGATTCAAAGGCAGATGCCTGATGTGTTGGTGGATTCAAAGGCAGAGGCCTACCACCGCCAAGGAAACATGCAATTGTCAACACTATTGATTGCATTTCATTTCGCTGCTTTCCATCTGTGTTTGTGTTAGTTCATGATCTAACACAAAAGGCCCACCTTACCCTTCAATCACCCCCAACAGATATAGATCACCATTGTTATCTTCTTCCCTTAGCTTCATCCCTACCAACTTTTCGTTCCTCACTTTTCTTATTCCTATTTAAATGCATTTAATCCTTCCCATTTCAATCTATGCACCGTTTCACATATTCCCATTTCCCATTCATGGTATTTTTCCTACATTCAATTTATTCCTCATCTATATTTTAATTATTTAAAAGACGATTCCCATGCCGTGAGCTAGGTTTGTATTTTGTTCAATTACCTTGGACATTATAAGTTCTCCTATCCATCCATAAAACCAGTCCATCATTACAACATGTAAAACGACTTGCTATTACCGTTTTCCTTTTTTAAGAAAATCCTTTTTATTAGGATACGACAGGCAAAAAAGACTAAAGATATATCACAATCAGACAAGAGTATATTTCCAGCAATCCTCAATTATCCGTTTTTGTACTGATTTTACCGATCTGCTTTTACTAGACTAACTACCCTCATATCGTGTAATGTTAGGATAAATAAAAATATTTCTCAGAAATTAAACATAATTAGAAAGATAAAGTAAGTGACTGCACTATCATTTATTTTTCTTTATACAAGAAAAGTTTAAGTGAGTTGGATCCTGACACTCATCAGGACCAAGGCATTGAGGGCTTACAGAATCATTTATTTTAATTATAGGGTTGAGTAGTAAATCCATCCTAAAAGTATAAATCTAGAAGCAATGTAGCCCTAGAAGTTTTTCTTATCTCAATATTGTCTGGCAGGTTTCAAAACGTAGCAAAGTTGCCTTATTTAGTTAAATAACTAACATTGATCGTCCAAAAATTAACATTGACCGTTAATTTTTTAGTAGAAATAAGCAACATTGCTATGTTTTGAAATTTCTAAGCAACATTGAGACAATAATATTACTCATCTACGTTAGTACTTAACCCTTAATTATACAATACAATCATTATTATATAAGCTAGAAAGTGTTATGGACTTCCGAATTGGACTCTGAAGTTTTCCGGCCCATGTTTGAATTCAGCGTCGCGACGTTAAAGCAACCCCTCCCACCCACCCTTCTAACAACCCCAAAAAAAAAAAAAGTCTATCAATCAGAGCATCTCTTTCACTAACCTGAAATTTTTTAGAATCAATTTTAACATCTAAATGAAATATTTTACTGGAATCAATTCAATAAATCAGCGATCAATCACAATCGTTGTTATACGACAGTCATGCTTAGAGAGTGCTACAAATTAACATGCTTGTTGAAAACAAACCTCCCAACATTACAGAGATATCAAAACACGTTCTCACAAGAAGAAAACACGTAACTACCCGGTCAAAACACAACACTAAAAATCGTTCCAAATTTTAAGTGGATACAGAATGAATCCTTACTCTTTCCGTTAAGGATGAATCATCTCGAGCACCATAACAAAGAGGTACATTGTAATTATTCCGGACGAGAGGAAAACAGTAAGAGACCAGCTTGCATAATGAGTCTATCCAGTGTAGTTTTCATAACAATCAAATACATTAAAGACTTTGGCTCTGTTAACACAGCTATTCCGATGCTTCCACGTGTGTCGTAGCTTCAGTGTGTTTCAAATTTTCAAGAGAAGAAATCCGTTGGTCTAATGAGTCGTGGACACCTTTCATCTAGAAATACAAAGAAGGAAGTTACTATCTGAAGCTGCAATGCCAGTGGATAAAAGATCCAAACAAGTATGATGCTAAATCAAAACATACCCAATACCTTCATCGCAGGAATAAAACTAAGGAGGGAGACAATGGATCAAGTTAAATAAATATACGTCATCAATATCCAGGAATTAGTAACGGATAGACATAAATAAGGGTATTTGGACCGAATACTACTACAAGCCAAATTCACATCAAATGCAGAAGAGGTAAAATTAAGCTCCCCACCATCCTGAATGTAAACCCTTTAAGCTCCACTAGACATTATTGTGAGGAGTCTTTACAATAGAGAATCATACTCCTCTCTCCCAAGAGAAGCTCAAATTACACAGCTCTACTCTATTTCTGAGATTTATGGGTTCTCTTCACTGAGAACTTCTTCAATTGCCAAGCTTCAATCAACTTACCTTTTGATCTCAATGCACTCTTTATTAAAACCCCGCCTATATGTGTAAGGATATACGGCATTATATGAAAGGAACTGTCCATATTTCTGTATTTCTGCCATTGCAATGTGAGCTAGTGCAAATGCAATATAATAATCTGCATCAGCTACTAGCTCTGAAGCCTGAATGTTCCCTAAGAAATGATAAGAAAAAGTATGACAACAGAACGAATTTCGAGAATATACGTTCAGATAGGACTTACAACAAATGATAGTTCAATATGGAGGCAGCTAAGTAGTTTTGCCTAATGATATGAAAAGAAAATCTCAAATATCTAGGACCGAAGCTTGTTTTACTTTCAAAATTATAAAGCAACTGCATCTTTATATTAGGTAATGGAAAACGAGACAATTTGAGCCATCGGGAAGAACATTCCACAATAACAAAATGCATGGTTTTCAAGATCTCAATCTTCGATCCCAGTCTTACCCATAAAAATTGATCCCAATCTTAAACAAAAATGAAATCAACTTAGTTAAAAGTGAGAAGAACCCATAAACTACACAAATTGAAGATATTACAAAGATACAACAAACAAAATTCCACAATCTTTACAGTCCACCAGAATAGTTCAAACAATTATCACAAAAACAAGTAAGAACATGTAGAGAAGGTAATCAAACTTTATGGTGTCGTCAATCAAACAGGCAAAAATTTCCATGCAGCGTCTCAATTTGGGGTTCTCAATCTATAGATCAACATGTACAGGCCAAGAATTACCAGGAAATAAAGTATGGAGATGTAAAATAATTTCTTTAAAAAAAGGTATTCGGGCTTATGGCATCATCGATCAAAATGAAAACAATTCTACCAACAAGTGGTTGTCAATTTCAAGAAAAAAAAAGCCAGCCTTCCATTTACTAGGGCTGGAAGATTTTTAAGATGGGTCTAAAACGGCGGGCATTCTACCAACAAATGGTTGTCAGCTATCACATTTGTGCAGCCATAGCCACCACATAAATATCCCAAGCCAATCGCAATAAATTAACAGATATCACCATCTCAACAGCTTGATTCCTCGCATACAAATCAAAGCTATACAATCAAATATAATCAACGCCGGCAATAGAAATGGACATTGCGAATGATATGACACATCTTAAATGCAACATAAACAACGTATTATTTCAAAGAGACGTGCAACACCAAAGGAAAACAAGGGGATACCCTAAAGCAAAGGGCAAATAATTGATTAGGATATTGAGGAAGGAGGGGAGAGAAGGAGGTGAAGGCACCTGTTGTGTAAAGGATTCCTGCGCAATCTTGTAATCCCGGTGAAGGATGTAGAGACCGGCAAATGACGCCGATGCTGCGCCGGTGAAGAAGGACGCCAATCTCACCCTCAGAACATACCCCATTGCTCGCCCCGTCCTTTCTCTATCTTGTGTTCCTGCTTCTATTTCGCAAAGCGATTCCGCACAGTATCAAACGACGCCGTTTCCGTATGCCCAAAAAAAAAAAAACCCCACGCGTGTCGACATGCCCAGGAGAATGCAGCAAGTTAATTGGCATGTCCGATTCAGGCATGCTATTTTTTTTTTTTGTCAAAGAAGATTCCATTTAACTAAACCACAAAGGGAGAACCCTTACAACAGAAGAACTGAAAAACAAGAACATTACACCGAAAGCTACAAATACAACAAAAAAACACACAATAACAGAGCAAACTAACAGCTCAGAATAAAAAAACACTGTGAAGCATAAAACAAAACAAAACGGACACACATTAGCCACCATCGACAACCCGATGAAACACCGAAGGAATAACAGCATCATCATAAGTCCTTCGCGCCTCCAGAGCTAGAAGATTACACAAAGCAGGTGTTGGTTGTGAAACTCACCCTATAGGGTACACCCCTTTATAAGCCTCAACTGCAAGGAGATCCGCAGCACCATTGCCCCCTCTCGGGGTAAAAAACAAAGAAAACCCAACTCTAGAGGATAGAAGACGAATGATATCCGTAATAACACCTCTGCATTTCCACTCAAAGAAGATTCAGGCATGCTACAAAAACCCTGGTTTGGCAAATTCCAAAATTTTAAGTTGCTCATTGCGTAATTTCATGAAATTAATAATTGTAATTAAAAAATTTATATTTGATTAACTGTTATAAAAATAAAGATATAAAAGAAGTAGAAAATAGAAGACAAGAGCAAGAGAGATTCAAGAGAGAGAGATTCTCATTCAGTTTGTTCGGTATACATTTGTGAGGGGGTAGGGGTCTATTTATAGTGGTTGGAGAGAGGGGAAGTTTTATGTAGCTTCAACCCACTCACCACCATAAAGGTAGTGGGTGACTATCCACTCCCCACCATACCAGTAGTGGGGGCCTTTATGCCTATAATGGGTCATCCATATACTATATTGATAACACTCCCCCTTGGAAGTCCATTATGAATGTGCCTCATTAAAAACTTTAACTAGGAAAAACCCAGTGGGATAAAAACCTAGCCAAAGAAAAGAGTACATCATCCACTAATACACTTTCTAATGCTGCCTCATTAAAAACCTTTCCAGGAAAACCCAGTGGGACAAAACCTAGATAAGGAAAAAAGAGCATAGCGTGTATTGACTCCCCCTTTTGACAACATCAGTTGAGATCTTTAAGTCTTCGAAGACCGATTCCATTGACAAGCTTTTCAAAGGTTGCTTCTGGAAGTGATTTGGTAAATAAATCTGCTAAATTTTCACTTGAACTGATTTGCTGGATATTTATTTCACCATCCTTTAGAAGATCACGAGTGAAGAAGAATTTTGGTGAAATATGCTTCGTTCTATCACCTTTGATATAACCTTCTTTAAGTTGAGTAATACATGCAGTATTATCTTCATGTAGAACTGTTGGGACCAATTTACCTGAAGATAAATGACAAGTTGTTCGTATGTAATGTATTACTGATCTCAACCATACACATTCTCGACTTACTTCATGCATTGCTAGAATTTCTGCATGGTTAGATGATGTGGCTGATATAGTTTGTTTCATAGATCGCCATGAAATAGCTGTACCTCCACATGTAAACAAATAGCCTGTTTGTGATTTACCATCGTGAGGATCAGACAAAAATCCAGCATCTGCATAACCAACCAGTTCATGCTTTGATACATTTGAGTAATATAACCCCATGTCCATAGTGCCTCTGAGGTAACGAATAATGTGTTTTATTCCATTCCAATGCCTTCGTGTTGGTGAAGAACTATATCTTGCTAATAAATTAACATCAAATGATATATCAGGCCGTGTGTGATTGGCAAGATACATTAATGCTCCAATAGCACTGAGGTATGGTACTTCTGGACCAAGTAGTTCTTCTTTACCTTTGTCATTAATTACTCTAGGTCGAAATGGATCTTTATCCACTTGTAAAGACCTTACAATCATTGGAGTACATAATGGATGTGACTTATCCATATAAAATCGCTCCAGGACCTTCTTTGTATAAGTTTCTTGATATACAAAGATCCTATCCTTCAGGTACTCGATCTGTAGTCCAAGACAAAATTTCGTTCTACCCAAGTCTTTCATTTCAAATTCCTTCTTCAAACAATTAATTGTCTTTTGAAGCTCTTCAGGAGTTCCAATGATGTTAATATCATCAACATAAACAGCAATTATAGCAAATTCGTTTCTAGATCTTTTAATAAAAATGCATGGGCATATTGGGTCATTTTTGTACCCTTCTTTCAACAAATATTCTTTAAGACAATTATACCACATGCGCCTTGATTGCTTCAAGCCATACAGAGACTTATTTAACTTAATTGAGTATTGTTCTCGAGAATTTGAATTAGATGCTTTTGGCACCTTGAGTCCTTCAGGGACTTTCATATAAATATCGTTGTCAAGTGAGCCATACAAATAGGCAGTCACAACGTTCATTAAACGCAAATCAAGTCCTTTATTTACTGTCAAGCTAATCAAATAACGAAAAGTAGTTGCATCAACTACTGGTGAATACGTTTCTTCAAAATCAATGCCAGGTCTTTGTGTAAAGCCTTGGGCTACAAGACGTGCCTTATATCTTGTAATTTCACCCTTTTCATTTCTTTTTCTTACAAAGACCCATTTGTATCCAACTGGCTTTACATCTTCAAGTGTATGGACTACAGATCCAAATACTTTCCGTTTTTCTAGTGATTTCAATTCTGCATTAATAGCATCTTTCCATAAAGGCCAATCCTTTCGTTGTTGGCACTCGCTAATGGATATTGGCTTTTGATCCTCATTATCATTCATTACATCATATGCTATATGATAAGCAAAGATGTCGTCAACGTTGACTTCATTTCGATCCCATCGGATACCATTCATAACATAGTTTATTGAGATTTCATTGTTTTCACATATTTCAGGTACCTGTGTCTCTTCTGGGACTATAACATTCTCTTCTGGAGACATCCCTACTAGAGATAGTAACTCTTCAGGAGAGGCTCTTCTAGAGCTACTAACTTTTCTCGATTACCCTCGACTTGACCATCTATATTTTTAGCTCCTTTTCTCATTCGAGGATTTTTATCTTTGGAACCGATGGGCCTGCCACGCTTCAGGCGTGCTTTAGATTCATTTATAATATATTGTCCTTCAGGGACATCAATTCGAATAGGAGCATTGGCAGCTGGGACATGTGACTTTGTCACTTTCTTTGGGTCAGTAAATGCTTTTGGCATTTGATTAGCTAAATTCTGTAAATGAATTATCTTTTGAACTTCTTGTTCACATTGCTTTGTACGAGGATCAAAATGAGCCAATGATAATTCATTCCAACTAATCTCTTTATCCAACTGCTTATTTTCTCCTCCTAATGTTGGGAAAACTGATTCATCAAAATGACAATCGGCAAATCGTGCCGTAAATAAATCTCCTGTAGATGGCTCTAAATATTGTATAATTGAAGGAGATTCATACCCAACATATATTCCCCTTCTTCTTTGTGGACCCATTTTAGTACGTTGAAGTGGTGCTATTGGCACATATACTGCACACCCAAAAATTCTTATATGGGAAATATTAGGTTCTTGACCAAAAACCATCTGTAAGGGGGAAACCTTTAAGTAACAAGTTGGCCTGATACGAATTAAAATTGTTGCATGCAAAATGTCATGACCCCAAGCAGAAATTGGGAGATTAGATCTCATAAGTAAAGATCTTGCGATGAGTTGCAATTGTTTAATTAATGATTCTGCTAGTCCATTTTGCATATGAACATGAGCTACAAGATGTTCAACATCAATTCCAAAGGACATACAATATTCATTAAAAGCTTGTGAAGTAAATTCACCAGCATTATCAAGACATATTTTCTTGATAGGATAATCAGGGTGATGTGCTCTTAATCTAATCAATTGAGCAAGTAATCTCGCAAACGCCAGATTGCGAGAAGATAATAAGCAAACATGCGACCATTTGGTTGATGCATCAATCAAAACCATATAGTATCTAAATGGTCCGCATGGTGGATGTATTGGCCCACAAATATCTCCCTGTATTCGTTCTAGAAATGTGAGGGACTCACTTTCCACTTTACTTGGTGAGGGCCGAATAATTAACTTTCCCTTGGAACATGCAGCACATGAGAAATCATGGGATTGTGGTATTTGTTTACACTTCAGGGTATGTCCAGATGAATTCTCAATTATTTGTCGCATCATAGTTGACCCTGGATGGCCTAACCGGTCATGCCAAACATTAAATTCATTAGTAAACTTCTGGTTTACATTGGCGAACTTCTGGTCTGTATTAGTAAACTTCTGGTTTACAATAGCATGCGTTTCAATTGTGCTTATAAATGTATAATACAAACCAAAAGAAAAGGCAGGAAAACTTTCTAATATGCATTTTCTACCAGAAACTATATTTGTGATACCAAGACATTCCTGATTCCTTTTAGTTGTTGTTTCTATATGGTATCCATTTCTACGGATATCTTTGAAACTCAATAAGTTTCTCTTAGATTTGGTAGAATAAAATGCATTACCAATACATAATTTTGTTCCTCCAGGTAACAAAATATTAGCTCTTCCGGAGCCTTCAATCAAATTTATATTGCCAGATATAGTTTGAACATTGGCTTCTTGCATTACCAAAAAAGAAAAATATTTATCACTTTTTAGTATGGTGTGGGTTGTTGCGCTATCAACAAGACACAAATCTTCAGGATTGATAAGATTCATTCTTCATTAAAGGATACATGAAAATAAATAAAACATAATTAAAAGGAATACATATGATGGAAGAAAGCTTAAACATACTGAAACATAACAATTTCAAATGGAAAAAGATAATCTATGCTAAGAAATATGCAACATCCAAATGAGTAAAATCAATATCATCAAACTCAGAATTCTCAGCCTTATCAATATTCAAATGAGTAAAATCAACATCTTCAAACTTGGAATTCTCAACATGATTTACTTCAATCTTTGACCCTTTGCCCTTACTTTTTAGTGATTCTTGGTAAAGTTCAACTAAGTGTCTTGGCGTACGACAGGTACGAGACCAATGACCTTTGCCACCACAACGATAGCATGCATTTTCAGTATGTTTGTTATGCCCACTAGTTCCACTAGTTTCCCTTTTGTGGTGCTTATCAGTCTTTCCCCACTTTGGGTTTCAGAAATTTGATCCACCACGATTTGGACCACGCCCACGGTTGTAGCCACCTTTACGTCCACGTCCTCGCTTATTAAAGGATTCATTAGTTACTGCATTCGCTTCTGGGAATGGAATTGAGCCTGTTGGACGGGATTCATGATTTTTCAATAAAAAAGCTCATTGTTTTGTTCAGCCACAAGGAGACAAGAAATTAATTCAACATATTTCCTGAAACCCTTTTCACGATATTGCTGCTGCAGGAGCAAATTAGATGCATGAAATGTGGAGAATGTTTTTTCTAACATATCTTCATCAGTAACATTCTCTCCACACAATTTTAACTGAGAAGTAATTCTGAACATGGCTGAGTTGTACTCGCTCACAGTTTTAAAATCTTGCAAACGCAAATGAATCCATTCATAACGAGCTTTTGGGAGGATGACCATCTTCTGGTGGTCATATCTATCTTTTAAATTGTTCCAAAGAACAAGTGGGTCTTTCACTGTCAAATATTCAATTTTCAGACCTTCATGCAAATGACGGCGTAGAAAAATCATGGATTTGGCTTTATCTTGATTAGATGCCTCATTCCCTACTTTAATTGTGTCTTCCAGACCATGGGCATTCAGATGGATTTCTGCATCCAACATCCAAGATAAATAGTTCTTCCCGGTAATATCAAGAGCCACAAATTCAAGTTTTGCAAGGTTTGACATGTTTGACATGGTTCAGACTAATTAAAGAAATAAATGGAAATTATTAGAATATTGAATATAAAAATCACTAATGATAATAATAGGAAACTCACAAAAAATAATTCATAAAGTATTGCAACAAAATTAAAATTTTATGGCTTCAGGCCATTTATCTTCAAGATAAATAAAAGTTGAATATTATGGCTTCCGGCCATTCAATAAGAAATAAGATAAAAGTTATATGACTTCTGGCCATATAATGTCAAAATCAGAATCAAGGAAATATGACTTCTGATCATATAATAAGATGGCTTCTGGCCATACTATCATCACAATACTAATAATATAAAAGAACTCATAAAGGGATTCAAAGTAACATATAAAAGTAATAATCTCAAATTTTAGTCATTTATCTTCGGGATAAATATTATGGCTTCCAGCCATAAGATATAAGTTGAAATCTATATGGCTTCTGGCTATATAGTATCAAAATTTTATGACTTTTGACCATTTATCTTCAGGATAAATAAAAGTTAAATACTATGGCTTCCAGCCATAAAATAATAAGATGAAAGTTATATAACTTCGGATCATATAATTTCATAATTAAAAAAAAAATCAAAGGATATGGCTTCTGGCCATATAATATTAAAATAAGAATTAAAGAAATATGACTTCTGGTCATATAATTTCATAATAAGAAATCAAGAGACGTATGACTTCTGGCCATACTATAATAACAAAATAAATAATAGAAAAGAACTCAGATAAATAAATGTATATTGTTAAAGAAAGTAGATGAAATCATCATACCTTCGTTAGAGCTCTCGTGCTGATAACGTGTTATAAAAATAAAGATATAAAAGAAGTAGAAAATAGAAGACAAGAGTAAGAGAGATTCAAGAGAGAGAGATTCTCATTCAGTTTATTCGGTGTACATTTGTGAGGGAGTAGGGATCTATTTATAGTGGTTGGAGAGAGGGGAAGTTTTATGTAGCTTCAACCTACTCACCACCATAAAGGTAGTGGGTGACTATCCACTCTCCACCATACCAGTAGTGGGGGCCTTCATGTCCATAATGGGTCATCTACATACTATATTCATAACATTAACAATAAAATTTAATACTCAATTTATTTAATTGACTAAATTTCTTATTATACTATTCATAATTGTTAATTAAAAATGTAGAATTTATTATAAATTTTATCATATATATATATATATATATATATATACATAGAGAGGAGCATTCATACACTATTTTAACTTCAGAACATAAATGATTTAAATTAACTCACAAATTACTTATTTATATGAGATACAGTAAATTAAGTTTGTTTTGATCATTTATTTGCAATTTGGATTAACATGAAGCATGTACAGCTTGGAAGGTTCACTATAACAAACATAGAGCCCAAAATGAGCTTTATTGGACTTAGTCCCTTTTTGTTATGAGAAAAAACCCTTCTATGATGCGAATTGAAAAGTTGTTTGCTATGACATATGACGATATGAGCGTGACTGACTGAATATCCCCCCCCCCCCCTTTTTTTTTCCTTTCATTGAATATATTAATGCCTACTGTTTTAAATATACGTACAAACTCTGTTTTATATTTAAAATTGGAGGAAGTATCATATTTCGGTCAACTCGTATAACACATTTTTTGGTCACCCGCAATGGGGTATCAGGTGGATACTTTTCTCCTTAAAATATATTTATCTGTATGCTTCTTAAGACCAACCCGACACTATGATATCTTGAAAAATAACCAAATATCAACTTGAAAATACAGCATTAAAGTATTTAATACAATATTAGAGACTATAAATGAAAGCAATGACTAGTAGCAGCACGACAACGAATTACTTGATAGCAGTAAACACGAGCGCAGTGTTTGAATAGTGTAGATGAATAGTCATCCGCAACAAAGTATGTTACATCATCTTCATCCCCAATATATTATATTCGTGACACAATCAAGCACCATGTTATACGAGACATACATGTGATCCAATTAATTACGTAATATTATTCTATCAAATTATCTATTTCAACATTACCAAATTTTTCAATACACAACTTTTACCTAATATTAAGTTTGCATAAATCAGACTATAAATAATCCTTTTTTTTTTTTTGGTAAGAAAATTTTAGGAAAAGGGTTGGACTCACCCACAGTCCAAAGGCAGGGCGCTTGGAACTCAGTCCACAGGAAATACTGGCCAGAGAGTACATAAGCCTCCACCTCTACCAGCATTGCCACTGTTTCCTAGACCCTAGGATGCCTCCCCCAGCGCCTTAACTAACGCAAGGATCGAACCCTCCCTTGAGGTGAGAAAGTCCGACCCCCACGCCAGTTAAATAAACCATTTTTAATATTGCGCTCCTGCACATTTTAGCCACTCTTGGGATGGCCTTCACACACAAGATTATTTAGGAATTTTGATTTATGATATAGGCCCTTTTTGAATTTTTAGAAATAGCAGTATAATTACGATGTACGGAGAAAAAAGAGCTTGCAAACGGAAGACATTTACTATGTTTTAACTTTTGATCCTTTTAAGCAGTCACAAACCAAATAGCCACGAACTATCAGACGCAAACGCACAGAAAGGGATTGCAAATGAGGCCCACATATTGATGAAAGTTGAACTATTCGAAACAGCAGGGGGTGATAAATTAACCCAAAAAATTGAGCAAAGCAATGACAATTTATATCATAATTGCTCGGGACGCAGAAGATTGCATGCCAATTCTTCAGAAACAATCTCCCACGAAACCCACAATCATCATCACTCCTATACGCAACCCCCTTTGCTATCAAAAGCATCACTTGCCACTGTTTCCTGTCAACGTATAAATAATCAGAATTCTGAATGCAAGAGGAAAAAGATGACCTGACAATTTTAAGAATACCAGGACACTGAATTTGCAAGCACCATTTTCAAGCAAAATAAACTTACAATTTAGCAGCATTCAAGTAAGGCAACTTGCTATCTTTGGGAAGCGTGCCCAGCAAGAGACCTAAAAATAAATTAATAGATTGAGCAAGCTTCCCATTTGAAAGTACAGATATCATGTAGATGTATTATAATGTTGGAAAATAAGGCACAAAAGAATAATGACAGATCATCACACAGACTGTAGAAGTATTACCTGGTCTTCTGTTTCCCAGCATAGGTTGAGGTTGCCCTCCCATTTGTAGGGCCTGAAATTTGGGCACTGCTCACACTTGATCTGTCAAGGCTTCCCCTATTGCCCCCAGTTGAAAGTACAGAAGACTGGACAGGCCGATTTTCAGGGCCATCCATATTCTGAGAATCCTTAGATTTACTCAAAACTTTAAGATTTGCAAGCCCACCAGTAACACTGAAACTTACACCATTCGTTTGCCGATGCTTTAGGGTTTCATCAGTCACATTTGGAGGAATTACAGCAAAATCGTCCACAGACTTGTCAGTTTTAACATTCTTGGTATCAATTGAATGAACTTTCTTCAGGCGATGAGACTGAGCCATTGGTGTAACTGCTACAGTAGGCAAATATGAAGAATAAGGAGAAGATGATAACGACGATGCAGCTGCAGCAGCAACTTTGGCAGCAGCTGCAGTTGCCACTACCATTTTCTGTGCTCCTTCACGAAGCTGAATAGAGTCGCCCTCAATCACAAATAACTGGGGAGAAAAACAAAAATACAATCAGCTTATAAAGCAGTTATATTAATTGAACGCAGATGCTTCTATACATACAAACTCTAACTTGACACTCACCTCAGGATGGCTGGCCACAAAATCATCAAGCTTTCCATACTTTTTCTTGTAATCATGCCAGTGTAGAGGTGCAAGCATCTTGCCCAATCTGTTAGGAAGCTGTGTTTCAAAGGACATACCAACTATATCAGCTTCAAAATCCAAAACAGTCATACCATAAAGAAGCCTACGAATATTGTTAGTGCTTACTAACCGTTGAACTAATTCGAATTCGTCCACCAGCAGGAATAGTGCGCACAATACAAGCTAATAACGTCCTTTCATCAAGAAGAGAAACATCAGAAGTCCTTATAATTTCTGTCAAATTTGCCTGCCCAGTTGGGACATATGCTTCAGGCAAGACTGAATCAGCAGAAACATTTGTTGCCCCTTCACCGTGTTTAACTAATTGGATTATGTGGGATGATGCAGTTGCGGCAGAGTTTGTTTGATCTGCGACTAAAATTTGGTCCCCTGGTCCGCAATTTGTGGAAGCCACAGCATTCTGGTCCTGCACATAGAAAATGGTTGGTTTCGACATTGTAAACTGTAATAGTACACAGATTGAAGCTGAATGCAGCATTGTTTTTGTTAGTCACTTCTACCTAAATGTCAGTACAGGATTAAAAATATTTTAAGCACCCAGTAAGTTTTAAAGCTCCCAAATATATGCTGGAAAACCATTCTAAAAGATGCATTTAGGATCTGTGTACTTTTATTTTGCATGCATCATACAACAATGATACCTAGATGATTCCTCAAAATTGCAGAAGTATGATGTTGAAATATTTACTTTCCCGTAAGATAAAAATAAATAAATAAACAAACAAAAAAGCTTCTATACAAGGCTTCTGAAAAGGACAATATAAGAAAGTTTATCAAAATAAGTAGTTGACTGATCCAAATAAGGAGTTTCATATGGGACGAAGGAATAAACCTTGATTTCACTGTTCTGTTCAAAAGAATTCAATCTTAAGGCATTATGGAAATGAGAAGAAATCTGTTGAAGGCTCTGATCTGGTTGGGAAGCTACAGGCTGATCTTTGTCAGCTAACTGAAAAACCAAGGAAAAATCAAGTTATCTTCAGCATCACACATTAATCAAGGGCAGTAACATACTCAATAAGAATCCATATAAAGTTTCAAAACCTGTGTCTCCCCAGTAGATGATGTAATCATAGTTTGTGGTTCCTCTCCTTGGCGGATATGAACATCCAAATAGTTTCCAAGAACTTGTCCGTTGATAGAATTCTCATAATTATACTTTGCATCCAAACTCAAGGAATTTTGATCAGCTTGAGATGAGGAAGAATCATCCTGTATGGATACTTGAGAACCCTCTGATGCATCCTGAAGAAACAAGCAGTGTTCTAACACCAAATAATGTATCACCAATACGTGGTACATATTTAACTATTTCAATACCTGTTGGTTCTGCCACTGTTGCATAGGTGATAGTGCCTGTACTGAGTGAAAATGTCCAACCTGTGGTGCAACTGAGTGGGACACTCCTTGTTGATGCATGACAAATGGATGCAATGCAGCCACTTGACCAGGTGGGAGGTAGGAGGGCATCCCATGAAGAGATGATGGAGCAATAGGGACGCCGGGAACATGGTCAGTCTAAAAATCACAAAAAAAAAAAAAAAAAGTAGTCAATTTTTCATTACGTATACATGTTCAACCTAAAGCAAAAAATAAGCTGCTGATCAGAATATAATAGGCATACAACCAAGCCATCAAGCATAAAGCAATAGGGACGCCAGGAACATGGTCACTCTAAAAATCACAAAAAATAGTAGTCAATTTTTCATTACGTATACATGTTCAACCTAAAGCAAAAAATAAGCTGCTGATCAGAATATAATAGGCATACAACCAAGTCATCAAGCATAACAACCTGATCATCACAAAAATTCTATAATAAACGTATATGTACACTCTTTTTATCACTTAGCATCACAATATTGACTCCTTAAAATAAGTTTCTCCCCATGCTACCATTCTATTGGAGATCTTGATAGCAAATACCTAAACTGCACCCAAGTTTTCTACCTATAATACAACATGCTTCCTTATCAATGACAGACATTCTATATCAACACCTTAATAACTTCATCTACAGACCATGCATCTGCAGTTCTACGTTACTACTTCCTCAACGACAAGATCTCAGGCAACCAAAACAAAAAACATTTATGCTCAACACCTATAGTCAAACATTTAATTATGGCTTTCACAACCACATTTATAAATATTCTATTAATTTTAAGTGCTTCCTTATTGCGTTGTTACAAAATCAATCCATCGATATCAGGCAGAACCTCCATTAACTAAGAGACTCCCTCTCACCCCAAGTATTCCAAGTTGGTTAAGTAACGCACAATCACATCAACAAGTCTTAACCTCATTCAGTGCAAGGGAGGTAAATACCCTGTTCCAAAACTGGTCTTTCCAAATGAATAACTATCCCAATCAGCTATACTTTACTACAAAATTTAAAAAAGAAAAAATCCAAATGCCTGTATATTGTTAATTATATTCCATAAAACTATGGGACACGGGTACAAACCTAAAGAAATTAACCATATCCCATAAGTGTAGAGTAAATGCATAGTAGAATCAGAACAATATGTAATGTAATTGCATCCGCAAACCATGCAGATTAATTAAATAGAATTTAACCGTATAATGCCACTGCCAGGTATTCAATGCCTACTGACAATGTGCTACCGACGCTATATTACAGTCACTAAAAAGCTACAACAATCACTTAGAGCTTTATCCGGATCCCCCTAACAAATGGTAAGAATTATAAAACTCCTTAAACATACAATATTAAAAAATCATTTTCAGAAATTGTCGAAAAAAATTTCAGTGAGAATTTTAACCATCGAACTATTAATTAAAGCACCCCACCTGAATTGCTGCATTTCCATTGGATGCAAAAGGTTGAGCACTATCTGAATTCTCATTTGGAAGAAGGCCGTTATTTCCATTAGAGGTATTGCCCCTATTTACATCGAAGTGGGTTCCATTGTCTTGTCCAAACTGAGATGAATCCTTATGATTGTAAGTTACACTCCTCTCTCTTGCCTCAGCCAGCTCAAGTTGAAGCTGCTGTATGGCATGCAAATGAAGTCTCTCCATCTCCGCAAACTAACAACACCAACCCATCCAAAAAATAGGGAAAATCAAGAGAAACCCACTGTTAATCAAGTATAGAAAAATATTACAGTACTAACAATACTAAGAAGGGCCAACAAAAGGTTTACAATGGTTGAATTAAAAATCATGATCTTATAACACCAAAAATTTAAATCAGGCTGAGGATAATATAGATCAAGCAATGAATCTTCAAAACTGAAGCACAAAGATGAAAAATAGATTAGCACACATAAAAATATAGCTGCAACACAAACATGTGCAAAACAATATACATTGCTGTTTAAAGGACAAACAAAAGTTGAATCCCTGCATAAGAGAAATGATGGCAAAGCAACCTGTCTTTGATAACCCATCCAGAGTTGGTTATATTGCTCAGTCCGTTCTCGCAATTCAGCCTGTAATGTCTGGTTTGTTGTTGTTTGATACGCATCCACCTCACGAACACGAGCAATCCAAGCATGAGCCTCTCTCAATTGCTCATCTTTGTACACATTGGTCTCCTGAGCAACCCTGTGCTGAAAGATAAGACCATTATCAGCCCAAGTAAACCCTAAAAGCCATCATATTTTCAAATGAAATTCTAAAATAAAATCAGTCACTATTGAAAGGTGTAAGGCTGACACTACCAAAAGGGAAATACTTTACAGTATTCAAACTTGGAAGAATACCAAGACGTCACAGAAAGATTAACATGCAAAATTCAAGCATACATACTTGTTCCTGCAATTCCATCAGCTGCCTTTCTTTTTCTTGAATATGTTCCTGAAGCTCATGTATTTGTTGTAAATGCTGTGCTCGTTCAGCTTCTGATTGATCACGCTCCATTCTGCAAAAGTGCTTACTCATAGAATCATGTTGAAAACAAAAAGACTCATGCCCTATCGACATGTCATTGATGCAATTTGAGGGAAAGGAAAATATTTGGGAAACAATGTAATACGGCAGAGATAAGTGTTTTAGTTCAGAGATGAAGTAAATTCATTCACATATGTGATACGTGGCATACGCCCCCATCATACTTGCCTATATTAGAAATGCTTATGCAGTATGTGCATAATAAAGAAAAACCTGAAAGTTGCAAGTTCTTTGTTTTGCTCCCGGATAAGGTCCTGTTTTGCCCAGGCCTGACAAAATAATAAATAACAATATCAAATAAATGAACTATTAGGGTTAACATTAGCATTTCAAAAACATTTTTCAATAATAAAGGGCCATTCAACAAACCGCTTCATTGTCTAATTTAATAGCATGCAATTCTCTGTCTTTCTCTTCCATTTTCCTTTCCAGCTCATGCACTGCATGATCCCTTTCACGGAGTTGTTCCTGCAAAGCCAAATTTTGAAGCTAAGAATAATACAACAAACAGCATCATAAGAAGTTTAAAACAGGTAGCCTTAGAGAAAAAGATTATCAGCACAAAATTCTTTCTTTTCTTCACAATCGCAGAAACAAATATCTACTTATGTAGTATCAATAAACAAGCAACAGAAATGACAATTTGATACTACCAAAAAGGGTACAAATAGACAATTTTAAAAAATACTCTAATCATAAAACAAGGAGAATAATAGATTGTGACATAAATTAAATAGAGTAAACTAAACTTTGGAGCAGATATCAATATTTAATCTACACCTGAAGCTTGCTGGCAGCATTAGAATGTTCCGTGAGTTGAGCATCAAAGCTATTCTGCATTTCAATTATCTCAGTTCTTGCAATCATTTGAGCTCTCAGCTCAATCTCAATGTGCTCTAGCTCCTCTCTTTGTCTAGCAACATCCTGGATCCTTTGCTGCAATATATCATTGTCCAATGTCCCATCCACTGTCACCAAACAGAAATCAACATCAAGAGGCTCTCTTCCTTGCTGCACCTTGAAAAAGAAAAAATCAACTTCAGCTCCTAAATCCCTAAAACTGAAAAGAAGCTTCTGTTATCATCAACATCAACCTTACCTCGTATATGGTTCTTTCATCTGATTGCCCTAATTTTGTCTGTTCTAACTCCTGCAAAATAGTAGATGTTCATTTAACAACAAAATTGCTCCCTCCGCCAAAACTGTAATGCTAGCACTCCTTAAAATAATGAGTGAACAATGCAGCTTTGACATTGAACTCAAAAGCCTCGATCAAACTGCTTTCACTGCTCTCATTCGTAAAAGACAATGCTCAATTCCTAATTTATGCACAATTTATAGGTGGGGGTAGCCAGCAGCAACAGCAAATGAGACTCCAAAACTTGAGCGGTTGAGACGTACGGACAATATAAGGTTTCACCGAGTCAAATATCGAAACTAGAGAGAACCATGCACTATCCAAAAGATAGAACGTTTAAGAAATAAAATCTAGAAACTGAATCACATTACGCATTTCATTTCAATCCCGATATGCGAAAATAAAATACAATTAAATCTTAGGTAGACTTAATAATCTGAGACGAGATACTTGCTTCACAAAGAGAAGCGCGAGGGCTACATAAGGACCACATTGTGCACCTATACGCTGCTCATGATATCTATTAGCCTCAGGCTTTGTGCCCAGAAAACCCAAAGACCACCTAAACTTCTAAAAAGCGATACTAACGGAACACAGATTGGCGCGAGCTGAGATACTAAACCCAAACCCCAATTTAGACAGTGAGAAATTCGTTAAACTTTAGAGAAAAGCATTGAGAGGGGGATCGAATGATTTCGTTTTCTCCATCTCTAACAATGAGTAAGCAACAGATTCCACAAATTTGGGTTCTTTTCATCATTCCCCATATAAGACTACCCGCCCAATCAGTACCTTGTCGTCTGGGTTTCGAGCTAAATGATGCTCCGCAACAGCGCGCCACTCCTGCCGGGATGACGGCATCTGGAGAGAAGAACCACGAGTGGTGGTGGCAGTGGAAACACTGGCCATGCCCTCCATTGAGTGAAAAATCGAAGACACTGATCCGCGTCTTCACTCAATCCTTATCGCTCAAAAGTAAAATCCCTAAACTTTCAAGGGAAATAAATTAGCAAAACCCTAAAATTGGGAACTTTCGAAAGTACGGCACTGGCAACGCAGAGTGGAGTGGGGAGGGCCGGAGGGGGACAAGAAAAAAGGCGGGGGACTTCGGAGGATAAAAGGGTATTGGAGGGATTGATGTGTAATTAATTCTCTTGTCGCAGGATGACATGTTTTTTTTTTTTTTTTTTTGTCGAAAGGATGACATGGTTTTTTCAACCGATGAACACCTGACCTTTTTTTCCTACATTAATTTTTGTTCATTGAAAAAATTATAAATAAATATCGTTTAAACTTATAAAACTCTAAAAAGAAGTTGTTAACCAAAAGATAAATAGGTCTTAAGGTGGGAGAGGAATTTGGAATTTTGAAACTGTTTGTTCTTACCAAAATATCCCTCGAGCTTTCTTTTTCAAAAAAAGAAATCTGTTGGTGGAACTCTAGTTGTGAGTTTCCAGAGTTTCAGTGACAACATGAGTAATAAAATTAACTACTTGAACTTTTTAAACCCTATCCTGCGTCTTTAACAAATTTAATAAAAGCAATGGTAGTTTGGGTATAGCTATTGAGAAACGATATTTAATAAGGCTAAAGAAATTCAAGTGATCGATCTCATTAGCAAGTAGTCAATTCCATTACTCAAGTTGTCGCTGGAGCTCCAACAGTAGCGGCGAATGTTCTTTCCTTTTTAAAAAATAATTTAAGGCGTTTTGGTAAAAGTATAACATTTCAAAATTACAGATTCCTCCCTAAAAACCTATTCATCATTTTTATTTCTTAACTAATTTTTTACGTTTTGCCAGGTTTAAATGGTGTTACGGACCGGCCCAACAGGCTCAGGTCCGGACCTCGGCCCAATCACGCTAGGGATAGAATCCACGCCAGGAACGGAATATTATCGGAGATCCCACAAATATAGGATCACATTAATAGCGATTCCCCTACAATCATGGCACCAGCCAATCAACCCTTGACGGCTCAATCTAAGATATTGCTCATTAAGGCAGAGATACGCGCACCAGACTCCTCTATAAATAGAAGGAAACCCTACACAGGTGCACACGTTCTATCTTATGCTCTTATTACTTTCTGCCACACAGAGCATACATCCCACTCCCCTGGCTACGTGCCTTCCAACTTTGATCCTTTCGAGGGTACGTAAACTCTAGGCCTGACAACCTAGTCAAGTCCAATCTCTGTGTTCTTCATACAGAACAAATGGTAATATTATAATTTTTCCTTTTCTTTTATGGATACATTAATTTGTATGTTGCTCTAGAATAAATCACATCATTCTTGCGATTGATCTGAGGTATAAATGTTCAAATTACTTGCTAAAATAGGTATATTTTCGTAAAAATTATCAGTGTTATATGGGTTTTCAATTTCTTTCAGTAGAGCATCTCATGTTGGTGATGTTAGGCATGCTTTTTTCCATACTTTTTGACTTATATATTTGGATCATAACCTTATAAGCGATTGATCTTGAAGTATAAATGCTTAAATTAATTGACAAAATCAACAAACTATTAAGTAATAAACTCATCTTCACCGAGCCAAAAAAAAAAAAAAAAACTTATCTTCATAAAGATGACAATATAAGTTCGAATCATGAAAAACAAAAACCTTTAATCAAATTACCAAAAAAATTGGGAGATTTTTTTGTGGACAATAAGGCAAAGCCCCAAAACAGTTATATTTTTTCAATATCAAACATTAAGAATTGGGAAAATCTCATATGAAGTTGATTGAAATAGGAAAATTCAACATTAGGTTGGTAAATTTAATAAATCCTAAATTAAGTTATATACCCAATTTAGAATTTCGAAATTTAGATGAAATGATGTTAATGCCCTCTCATAGTCTCCTCTCTCATCTTAAAAGTGTTTCAATGCTTTTTAACTTATTTTTATAATAAGTGTAAATATATACACAAACATTAATATATAATAAAATAAAATATGATTAATTTAGATCAAAGAAATTTTATGCTTTGTGGAAAATTGATCAGGAATAATTCCCAAAAAAAAAAAGTATCAACCCGACTATTAATTAAATGATTTCAAGTTAAACATTGAGAATAAAAAAAATAATTTTTACTTGATTTTTTGTTCAATGAGAAAAAAATGTTAATATAAAAAATAACTTTTTTGATAAAACAAACTTCATATCAAAGATTTTCACTAATGATTTTTTAAAAGAAAAGATATTTATTAACATTTAAAAAAAAAAAGAACAACAACAACAACCTAGATATCACCTAAGTAAAATTGAATGATTAATGAAGATTCATATTTCTTATTGACAAAAAACTAATTTGTGTTCTTTCAAAAAAAATATTCAAAATATTTAATAAAAACATTTAATTGACAAGAATGTTATGCGTTTTATTTAACTCAAAACATTCTTAATCATTATTCATGAATACAAAAACTCTTTTGATTTAAATAAATCATATTGTATTATATTATAATTAATGATTTAATGTTAATATATATGCACACTTATTTTTTAAAAAAGTTAAATAGGAATTATATAAAACTGCTTAAAATAAAGAAATTGAAAATTAGGTTGTTAAACCCAAAAAATCTCTAATTAAGTTATAGAATCAATTTGATATTTTAAAATATAGATAAATTGACTCAATTTGGGAATTAAATTCCTCTTTAACTTACTTTTTTTTAATAAGTGTGCATATATATTAACATTAATATATGATAAATTACAATGTGATTCATTTAAATCAAGAGTTTTTGTGTTCAGGAAGAATGATTAAGAATGTTTTGAGTTAAAAAAAAATGCATAACACCGTTATCAATTAAATTTTTTAATTAAATATTTTGAATAATTTTTTTTGAAAGAACACAAATTAGTTTTTTGTCAATAAGAAATATGAATCTTTATTAATTACACAATTTTACTTAGGTGATATCTAAGTTCTTGTTGTTGTTGTTTTTTTAATGTTAATAAATATATTTTATTTTAAAAAATCATTAATGAAAATCTTTGATATGAAGTTTGCTATATTAAACAAGTTATTTTTATATTAACATTTTATTCTCATTGAACAAAAAATCAAGTAAAATTAATTTTTTTTTATTCTCAATGTTTGTTTAGAAATCATTTAATTAATATTGGAGCTGATACTTTTCTTTTTGAATTATTTCCGATCATTTTTCCACAAAACATAAAATTTCTTTGATCTAAGTTAATCATATTTTATTTAATTATATATTAATTTTTGTATATATTTGCACTTATGGTAAAAATAAGTTAAAAAGCATTAAAACCCTTTTAAGTTGAGAGATGAGACTATAAAAGGGCATTAATGTCATTTCATCTAAATTTTGAAATTCTAAATTGGGTCGATAACTTAATTAAGGATTTATTGAATTTACCAACTTAATTTAGGATTTCTCTATTTCAAGCAGCTTTATTTGGGATTTTCCCTTAAGAATTTTCACATTTCTTTCATTTTTTTTAAAAAAATATGCATAGACACAATTTGATCAAGACTATCTAATACAGACGGTTGAAATCCTATTTTCGTCATCATCCTCATCATCTCACAATAGTATTTGTAGAAAATAATGTATAATTATAGTGTTAGTCATGAGCCTTAATTCTTTTTAAAGCCCAAAAGAGTAGAAGGCTGATCATATATATGAAAACAATGTATTCATTTTTCAATAATAATAAGAATTCAGTTTTCCTACATGGCATCAGAGCCCACTCGTTCATTCTCTTTCACCAAAAAAAAAAAGTTCATTCTCTAGGAGGATTTTCAAGATTCACGTTTTCCATCCCTGTGCGTCTTCCTTCCACAGACCCACGCACGCCCAGCTCGCTTCGACCAGTCGGCCGCCGATGAGTGCTCAGTGTCTACGAGAACGGCACATCCCTGCAGATTGACGGCTGTCGGAAGAGGAACAAGCCAAGATCGACTGGATTAGTAGACGACGGCGACGGCAAGGAGTGGGTGATGGTGAGGAATGATCGATTCGCACGTTCTTGGTACTCACTCGCTTGTTTTGCGAATTCAAGATTCCAAGATTGATGCAGATCAGTGGAGCTAAAGCCTGAATCGCATCTGCCTGAGAAGTATTGTTGCTATATTCTTTATGGCCTGTCCTCAACTGTTTTCAGGAAAGATTATACCAAATCATTATCAATCAACTCTCACTTTTGCTTGATTAACATAGTCAACAATTGCCAATTCTTCCTACACTACTCACGACGCGAGACGGACGGCACCCCAACAAAACTCTCTTGGTTTGCAGAACTTTGGAGCTTCACCACGCACAAAACACGACAGCCCTTTCTTGATTTGCACAAAAAAAAAAAAAAAACTTGTGATTCACCCACTCTCACCACTGCTTTTCATCGCCAACCATGGCAGATCCAAAGGATAGCACAACCTCGCCGGTGACTCCCATAGACTTTACTCATCCTCTATATCTCCACCCATCCGACACTCAAGGTACCTCAATCATTCCTATTATTCTTACTGGAAATGATAATTACTCTGTTTGGAGTAAAGCTATGAGGATTGCTCTTCTGGGGAAACAAAAACTTGGATTTGTTGATGGTTCCTATCCGAAACAGAAATTTGGCGTTGACTTGGGAGGTGAGTGGGAACGGTGTAACGCTGTTGTATTATCTTGGCTTCTGAATTCATTGTCCCAGGAACTGGCAAATGGTATGGTATATCTCAGTGATGCACATATGGTGTGGATGGACCTCAAAGAAAGATTCGACAAAGTTAGAGCGTCTCGAATTTTTTCTATCCACCGTGAGATTAATTCACTGCAACTAGGGGACTGGTAAGCTGATTGAAGGACTGTACATTCTACAATGTAACCAATATGATATAGTGAATGTGGCTAATGTTAGTCCTAAAGAAAATAAACATGTTGATTTTGATGTATTTTGTTACATAAAAGACTTGGTCATGCCCCTATTTCTGTAATGAGGCATTTGTACTTGATGGATGACAAGACTGTTACACTCAATAAAAGTTGTAATGTTTGCTTTCAATCAAAACAAACAAAGCTTCCATTTGTCCCTAGTTGCATCAAAACAAAAAGGATTTTTGAACTTCTACATATGGATGTGTGGGGACCATATCGAACCCCTACGCATTCTGGTTTTCAATACTTTCTTACGATAGTCGATGATTTTTCTCGTGCGACGTGGTTATTCTTAATGAAACGAAAATCTGAGACTGCTGGACATATTCAAAATTTTATTGCATATGTGGAAAATCAATTCTCTATTAGTGTTAGAAAGGTTCGTAGTGACAATGGTTTGGAGTTTGTCAACCATACATTGAGAGATTTTTTCTTAAGGAAGGGAATTCATCATGAAACATCATGTGCATACACACCTGAGCAAAATGGTATAGTTGAAAGGAAACACATAACCTTAATGCAAGTTTCTCATAGTTTACTAATTCAATCCCAAGTACCAATTAGATGTTGAGGAGAGTGTGTAAAAACTGCAGCTTATATAATTAACAGAATTCCTTCTAAAGTTTTAGGATTTAAGACACCATATAAACTTATTTATGGAACTTTGGCTGATTATTCACACCTTAAAGTCTTTGGTTGTCTTGTATACGCAACCAATCTGAATAATACTGACAAATTGCAATCAAGGTCTATTGCTTGTGTTTTTCTAGGTTACCCAAGTAATCAAAAGGGTTTTGTGCTTTGTAATATCAAAACTAAGGAAATATTTGTGAGTAGGCATGTCAGATTTATTGAGAATAGGTTTCCCTTTATAGAAGAAAGAGGCTCTCGGCAAGGGGGAGCATGTGATGGTACTGCAGGTGACATATTCTTGTTTGATGCAGTATAGAGGGAACACCAGGATGAGTGTTCTGATGGTAATACAACACAAGAGAACCAACCAGAAAATGATCCTGCAGCACATGACAACCTACCAGAGAATCAAATTGATCATCATAGTGAATCGAGCTCTGAATCTGAACCTGAGACAGGTCCAGTGAGGCCGGTAAGAGAAAGAAGACCACCTATTTGGTCTCAAGATTATGTATGCAATTTGATTTCACAAGGTGAAACGGGTAGATCTGCACCTCAATTAAATAAAGGGTCCAAAGGTCATTGTAAGTATCCTATTGAAGATTACATGTCTTATGAAACTATTTCTCCATCCCATTTATGTTTTCTATGTTCAATAGATTCCAGTGTAGAACCTACTTCTTATAATGAAGCTATTAAGGACAGTAGGTGAATCAAGGCCATTAAATTAGAGATAGGTGCTTTAGAGGCCAATAACACATGGGATATTGTGCATCTTCTGAAGGGAAAGAAGGCAATAGTATGTAAATGGATTTATAAGATTAAATATAATTTAGATGGATCCGTTGATAAGTACAAAGCTAGGCTAGTAGCAAAAGGATATACACAACAACAAGGCATAGACTTTCATGAAACATTTTCTCCTGTGATCAAGATGATTACTGTTCGAATTGTTCTTAAGATGGCTGCTGTGTTTGGATGGAATTTATATCAAATGGATGTACATAATGCTTTCTTGCAGGGAGATTTAGACGAGGAAGTATATATGTATGTACCACAGGGATTTGAAAAGGGAGAAAAGGACATGGTATGCAAGCTTAAGAAATCCTTGTATGGACTTAAGCAAGCTTCTCGCCAATGGAATTATAAACTAACTAGTGCTTTACTAACTGGTGGATTTCAACAAAGTAAACATGACTATTCGTTGTTCATTAAAAAGTATGATGATGGTTGTGTGCTAATACTTGTCTATGTAGATGATTTGATCATCACAGGTAGTTCGGAGAGCAGAATTGATGAAGTGAAGGAGTTTCTCCACAAGCAGTTTAAAATTAAAGATTTGAGTGAGATGAAGTACTTCTTGGGAATAGAAGTAGCTCGTTCTCATAAGGGGATTATTCTTTCACAGCGTAAATATGTTTTGGATTTGCTCTCTGGCATGGGAATGAGTGGGTGCAAACCATTATCGATACCAATGAAACCCGGTTTAAAGCTTTTGGCTTATGAAGAAGGGCGAGATCGAAAAGAAGACTTATTAAGCAATCCCGAACGTTACAGAAGGTTGGTTGGGAGGCTAATTTATCTCACCAACACTCGTCCCGATATTTCTTTTCCTGTGCAGGTTGTGAGCCAATTTATGGAAACTCCTACCAAAGCCCATATGGCAGCGGCACGGAGCATCGTTAGATATCTGAAACAAAGTGTTGGCGTTGGCGTGTTGCTGAGTTCAAACCAGGATCTCAATCTATCTGTTTCAGCGATGCAGATTGGGGAGCTTGTGGGACCACAAGGCGATTAGTCACAGGTTACTTGCTCAAGCTTGGAGACTCTCTTATCAAATGGAAAAGTAAGAAGCAAGAGACTGTGTCACGATCGTCGGCCGAAGCGGAATATCGTGCTTTAGGTTCGGGAGTTGCAGAAGTGGTTTGGGCCACTGGAATGATTAAGCACTTGTCAATTCCAGCTACAGGTCTAGTTAGTGTATATTGTGATAGTAAGGCAGCAATTCATATTGCCTCAAATTCTGTATTTTATGAACGGACTAAACACATCGAGATAGATCTTCATTTTGTTAGAGAAAAACTTCGAGGAGGTCTGATTGAATTACAACATGTTAGTTCGGAAAATCAAGAAGCTGATATATTTACTAAAGCCTTGGGGAAGGAGGCTCACAGTAGATTGTTTAGCAAATTAGGTACAGTAAATGTATTTCCTGCCCCTAATTTGAGGGGGAGTGTAGAAAATAATGTATGAATATAGTGTATAAGTATAGTGTTAGTCATGGGCCTTAATTCTTTTTAAAGCCCAAAAGAGTAGAAGGCTGATCATATAGAATTAAGGGCCATCAGATGATCAGCCTTCTATCTTCGTCCTGGATCCCATAAATTCTGGCCATCAGATGATCAGCCTTCTGAAAGCTAGAGAAAAGAATAGGGCAGAAGAGAAGCTCTCTCGAGTTTCAGTGGATTTGGAAGTCGTCGAAAAAGGTGATTATTCATCTCCTAGGACGAAGATCGGTCCGACAACTGACCAGGGTGGAGACACTGAAGCTATGGAAACAGAAGAGTGTGAGGGGGCAATGCTCTGCTTCGTTCAAAGACATGCAGGCTTCTAGGAAAGACAAACGTCGGGGGTTATTCTAATGGAGAATCTTCATTTCATATTGGCGACTTATTCTACAGGACCATTTCCATGCTGACTTAGATCTTTTTTCAAAACTAACCCAAATGCGCGTTCTTTCGCTAGCTAGCTGACCATACACTGAGAAAGCTCTTGACTTTCATAATAGACCGAACAACAACAACATCACTTGATATATTTCGTAATTTCTTGATCCTTTCTTTGCATATATATATATATATATATGCTGGCATAGTGGCATTGATTTGTAAAGTTGAGAAATATCATTTCCTTCTTAATCACACAAATAAAAAAGGTGAAGGTTGATATAAATTAAAGCGTTAGCACAAAGGCACAGAAGCAGCGAGAGAGTGAGGAAGGAGGAGAAGAATTTGTGAAGGGAGAGTAGTGGTCCAGGTGCTTAAGGTCTACTGCTCTATATAATGGTGTTGTCAAGCCCATCAACAATAACACAACAATTGTTATATCATATTTATTTGTGGGTAAGACTAACTCCTTTCTTAAAATTTTTATATATAAAAAAATTGTTATAAGAGCATGATACAAATAAGACAAAACATCACCCGTGAAGCCGATCATGGCGGCAATACTGAAGCGGCAGGGGAAGGCCCAGCCTAAGGAGGGGTCCATACCGGAGGAGCAAGGAAAAAGCACACCTGGCGAGAGGCCTTTGGATAAGTGCTTTGGGTTTGCCAAGAATATTGGCGCCAAATATGAGCTGGGGAAACAAGTAGGAAGAGGACACTTTGGTCATATTCAATTGACCAAGGCAAAAAAGGGTGCTTAAGGGGCAGTCTGCAGCTGTGAAAATAAGTTCCAAAGCAAAGGTGAGATTGTGTTGGATCGTCATAAACCTGCATAAGCTATGAAGATTAAGCCAAAATTTTTTAGCAACAGCTGGTATTTTAGTTGACTCTAAAGCGTAAAATTTCTGGTTGTTTGGCCAATTTATGATAATAACATTTTCCAAGCTAAGAATGGTGTGAGAACAGACAATGGAGAGATCATGCATCTCCAACCTAATTATCTTTGCTTGTTGAAGTTATCTGTAATTATTGACTTTCGGATTTCCAAATGACAGATGACAACGGCCATAGCAATTGAAGATGTAAGGAGGCAGATGACAACGGTCATAAAAATGTAGTCAAGTTTCACGACGCATTTGAGGATGCCAATAACGTCTACATAGTGATGGAGTATGTGCAAATACAAAATCTCTGGAAAGTTGCTTTCAATGCTGATAAGATTTTAGTCACATATTTGTTTTCTTGCCGGTTTAACGTATTCTTGTTCTCACCAGACTGTGTGATGGAGAAGAACTACTTGATAGAATTATCTCGAGGTAAAATTGAAGGATATGCTTCATTTGCATTAACTGCACCTTTCTTTCCCATTGATAATTTCCTGGCAGAATTTTACTTTTAAATGTATGTCATGAGTCTAATTGGACTCGTTTGATTTTGATATGTTCTTCAGGAGGGGGAAGATATGCAGAAAAAGATGCAAAAGCTATCTCCGGTTCACTTTCAGAGTGCAAATTGCACTTACAAAGTGTTCTTATAATTAGAACGGGAGGGAGTATTATACAAGCTCTAAACGTAATGGAGAGTTGTTCATCATGATCTAAAACCAGAGTTGTGATGTTTTGAACAAAATGGAATCAGTCAGTCAAGCCTTTAGATGGATAAATTACATTTTCCTTCTTGTATAATTGTCTATTGGCTATCAAATATCTATACTATAAGTTGTCACCCTACACAATTTTCCCGTTCTGCAGAATTGTTGATGCTCTGATGAAGGTTACTGACTTTGGTCTATCTGATTTCGTGAGACCAGGTAACAATTAATCGACCTATTGTGAAGCCATGGAAACACTATAACATGCATATGCAAGTTGTGTATAGTAATCGAATTCCTCATAGTGGTTGAAGAATAGCATGATACTAAATAATCTTCAAGCTTGATTGCTTTGTTAGTATTGATTTTTGAAGAGGCAACTCATTTCTTGTCAAAAGTTCTGTTATTGATTATATAAGTTTGCATTTAGAACCCTTTTAATGAGATGCTTCTAAGAGCGTGGTGCTTATTAATTCTTGTTTTAGTATTGTCTCCCTTTTTCAAAATGTTTACAGTCTTGACAATCTTCTTGTCATAATGAACTATCCAGATCAAGTGATCAACGGCTGAGTGATGTTGTTGGGAGAGCCTACTATGTTGCACCTGTGGTTCTCCATAGATCTTACAGTATGGAGGCACATTTTTGGAGCATTGGGGTTATAACATACATATTATTATGTGGAAGCAGACTATTCTGGGCGCGCTTTGAATCAGGAATCTTTCGATCTGTGCTAAAAGCTGCTCCTAACTTCAATGATTCGCCTTGGCCGTCTGTATCACCAGAGGCTAAAGACTTTGTGAAGAGACTTTTGAACAAGGATCTCAGAAAAGGATGACTGCTGCCCAAGCATTGAGTATGTTCCATGAGAATGTCCTGCTTGTTCAGGCCTTGCTTAAATTTAAGAAATGATTTGTCAAGTTGGGAATCCCCCCCCCCCCCCACAAAAAAAAAAAAAAAACTGTTGTGAGTGATTTTTTATGATCAAGAGTCACCTCCCTATTTGCAGTTCACTCGTGGTTGAGAAAAGAAAACCAAGCCATTCCATTAGACATTTTAATCTACAAGCAAGTTAAGTCATATTTGCATGCCACGCCTTTGAGATGTGCAGCACTCAAGGTACTGCCTTTCAATGCTAATGCATTTCACATTCATTCTTCCATTTCCACATGCCACAAAATTATAGGAAATGGGGGGAAGATTAAATAACAGCAGTGATGGTTTTTTCCCCCTCGGTACATTGATCCAGGCCCTCTCTATGGGATTGACAGAAGATAAGCTTATCTACCTTCGAGCACAGTTTAGCCTCTTGGAACCAAAAAATGGCTGCGTTTCCCTTGACAATTTTAGAGCGGTCAGTGCATGCGCATTGCAGTTTTATCCTTTCCACTGTGTTTCTTGATGTTCAATTCAATATTGTTTTTTTGTTAACCTAATAGTGTATATATTTTATTCTCATCCGCAAGCTGCGTTTAACCAATGTGGTTTAATTAGCCCAGTTGTTTCATGCTGTCTAAACTTTATAGATGATGAGTTTATCTGTAACGTTCCTACAAATTATCATTTGAAATCAAGGAAAATTGCAGGCTTTAATGAAAAATGCAACTGATATCATGAAGGAAGCCAAGGTCCCCGACATTTTAAACTTGTTGAGACATCTTTGCTCTGTAATTTAGACGCAATCATTATTTCTAATGAAATAAAGATGCACTGTACTTTCATCATAGCATACTGTAATAGTGGAATACAGTACTGAACAGCATACCTTTTGAATTAATATGGATTCACTTGCCTCCATAAAATGGACTTGGAAGAGTTTTGTGCTGCTGCCTGCTGCAATAAGTGTATACCAGCTTGAGGTTCATGAAGAGTGGGACAAAATCTCAAAAACGGCATATTCGAGTGTTTCGAACAAGCAGGAAACCTAGTCATTTCAGCTGAGGAGTTGAAAAAGGTTTAATTCGCACATCCACTTGAAAGAGACAGATCACCTATAGATAGTTATGTTTTGTTATCAAGTTTTCAACCCGCTGACCTTTTGAATAATGTTTCAGGAGATGAATCTGGGTGCTTCATCTTACTCTTTACCGGCCAATTGGACCCGAAAATCCGATGGGAAACTCAGCTTTGTTGGATATATATGCAAAGTTTTTACACGGCATCACTTTCGCAGTTCAAACACAAGACAAGGACAGAATGGTTCGTGATTTCTAAGTATATAAACATTTCTTTGGGGCCAAGTAGCTTTGTTCTAGCACGAGATTTGCGGGGCCAAGTAAGATTGTCCTCGAATTTTACATGTGAGAGCACATGCAGTTCTTATCTTAGTTCTTACGCACATGTTTGTCAAAATTTGTGTAATGATTTAAAAACGTGTCTACACTGGTCAAAACCAGCCTAGCTTATGGTTCAAATGGTTGCGCCTTACCAAAGAAGTGAGGTTGAGGTAGAGAAATGCCGTGTTGTAAAATTAGTCAAGAGAAGACACTATTCGCTCTTAAGGGCCCGTTTGGTACGGAGAATATTTAAGGAAGGAAATGAATTTAAAGAAGGGAAAGGAAGGGAATATTAAGAGGGAACTTTAAAAAGTTGAGCTGTTTGGTAGACATGAGAATTTAAGTAAGTTGAGGGAAGATAAACTGTTTGGTAAGAAGAATTGGGTATTGGTTAAATGGGAAGATTAGGTAAAATTCTTACAATGCCCCCCAAAAAAAGGCAAAAAACATACATTTTTTGTTTTGTTTTGTGAATTGTACAGAAACAAAAGCAAAAAAGGCAAATCAAATCGTGTCTCGGTGGAGAAAGAAAATTGTTGGAGACCTTGAAGGGATCTGGACCATAAAACAGACATAAGATTACGAAAATAGCTCATAAATAATTTACAAAACTAGTTACACACTAAAGTTGCAAAATAACACATTCAAGTTCGAACCAAACATTCAAATTCAAACTTACAACACAAAATGTCAACCAATTTAATAAAATTAAGGGGGTAAGTGAAAAATAAATATGTATACAATCTCTCAAATTTCTGCAAAAACCTTGCTCCATGAGTCTCCCCTATAACCTGTTGCAGAGTCTCAAAGCACCGACAACAAGTTACACTGAAAAGCCATCTACCACCACACCCGCCCACATATATTAAGCCAAGGAGCAAAAGTAAATGAAAAATGCTCCTAAATCACACACAGCAGCGAAATAGGGGAAGGAAAACGCAGCTCTACATACCCACAACATCTAACAGAAATGATGAAGAAGAAAGACAAAACTAGCCAAAACCCATGCCACAATCACGCACACAGATGCGACTAGAAGGAAGAGGAAACACAAAGAACTGCTCGATCTCTCATACCTATAAGACAGCGTCGATTGTGGTGGCCGAAGGAAGAAAAGAAGAATGGTGACGCTGAATTTGGGAAAGAAGGTGTGAAGCATGTGGTTTATAATTTCAGAGAGGCTTTTTTGTCTCAAAATTTAGTTTCCGGGAACGTTTTCAAGATCCCGCCTTTTTTAAGGGATTTCAATTTCCCACGTTTGTGGGAAGATTGGTCGAGACTGGAACTCAGTCTCACCGGAACCTATGATGTCAAACAGTTTTGGGGGTGGAAACTGTATTATGTTCCCTGGAACTGGCATAAATTCCGTAAACTAAACGGTACCTCTAAGTGTATGCAAATGCCATTAAGATTATCGATGGATGGATGGAGTTTTAGTTTTCCGCGTCCCCATTTCTTATACCCACCGGCCTCCAATTGAACTTTGGGACTGTTGGGTCTCAAAGGTCGATGCAACCTGCAAAGTCTTCCCAATCATGCATGTTTACTTGATTTATACTGCCTCTCTCTTGTTTTAATTATAAGATCAAATAGACTTTTTATTTAATAGAGAAATTAAGGAAGTTAATTAAATTATTTTTGAGTGTTTTTATTTTTATTTTTTTCTTCAAATTAATAAATTTGACTAATAAACTAATACATAATTTTTGCTCAACATACACAATATATAATATATGATATAATTAAGTAACTTATTTAGCTTCTTTAAATTTTTCTAAAAAAAGGTCAACTCAGTCTTATAATAATTAGGATGGAGTGGTAGTTAATTTCATTCATCTGTCCATCAACATGAATGATATATTAATAATAACAAAATGGAATGCAAGCGTGGCGCAAGAGCTGAAGATCGATCGTGCCCATAACTTTGTACTATCATATTCTCGTTAATGCGTGTCATCCACAAATAAAACATGGACAGAATCATCAAATTAAATTCCGAGTTTTATGAGTGATGGCTTCTTTCTGTCGCGGAAAGAGCTCCAGTGCCAAAAGGAATGCGCGTGTATCCCCGCCCTGCCAACCTTGTCTAATCAACTGCCTCTTTTTTTTTTTTTTTTTAAGGTGCAATTTTACCAATGAACTATTGGTCTAGGAGCGTCCAACACAATTAACTATTAAGTTGATCAAAAATACCAAAAAAAGTTTTATTCAGGAGCGTCTAGCACAACACCGTTAGACAAAAGTTAACGTCCGTTATCTAATATACAAATTAGCCAGCGAACTTTCACTTTAGGAGCGCCAGACACAAAATTCTAAATTTTACTAAATTAAATAAGTTTTTTCTCAATTGTTATTATTCAAAACTACTTGTATAGATATCTATAGTCTATGGACAAAAATTACCCATTCTTCAATTTTGTCAAAATTATAATTTGCTAAAATAAACAAAATTTTTAATTAAAAAATTTAATTATATAATTTAAATAAAACTCAAAGTGTTTTAAAGTTTAATTTATATGTTAAACAATATATATATATATATATATATATATATATATATATATATATATGATTTATTTTTTATGGATATCAATATTGATACTCAATAATATAAATCCGACAACTTGATAATATATTTGTTAATTAAATGATCTATTGATTATTTGTGACTTGTTGAAAGAAAAAAAGATAACTTAAGAGGCTTGATGAAGGACAATTTAATAATAAGTTAAGGAGTAATTTTAATGGGTTAAAGAGCAATTTGACCTACGAAAATTGTATTGACATTAAATCACATAAATTTCTTCTAAAATAAAAATAAATAATATAATTTTTTGTTTAACATATATAATAAACTATAAAACACCTTGAATTTTATTTAAATCATATAATTGTATTTTTAATTAAAAATTTTGTTTATTTTAGAAAATTATAATTTTGACAAAATTGAAGAATAAGTAATTTTTGTCCATAGACCATAGATATTTATACAAGTAGTTTTGAATAATGACAATTGAGAAAAAAAAACTTATTTAATTTAGTAAAATTTAGAATTTTGTGTCAGACGCTCTTGAGGTAAAAGTTCGTTGGTCAATTTGCACCTTAGATAATGGACGTTAACTTTTGTCTAACGGCGTTGTGCTGGATGAATAAAACTTTTTTTGGCATTTTTTATCCACTTAATAATTAATTGGGTTGGACGCTCGTGGACCAATAGTTCATTAACTTAACCCTAAATTAAATATCATTTCATTAGCAGAACACACCACATAATGAAATTGTAACTCACTAATCCGGAAGAAGAAAATATTCTACAAGGTGCAGTCCAATTCTTTTCGTCGTTATCAGGAGCAAGCAAGCTGGCAGCGAACATAATTATACGAGTGCCAAAAGCAGAACTTTCTTCTAGCAAAATCATATTGTTCATACAGAAAGAATCAAGCTTTAAAGCACCAAGCATGGTTATGGCGGTGCTGTTCCTGATGAATCAAGTCCTGAACGGTACGAAAGTCGTCGACGGGGCAGGGAATGGTAAGGAGGCCCTTCTGCTGAAACCCATATTCCTGCTCAGCTTCCTGCAACAGGTGAATGAAGAGAGGGTGATTGAAGAACACGAGAGGGATCACAAATCTCTGTTGCTGGCTTCCTTGACCCACGAGTACGGCCAAGCATCCTTTTGGTGGGGCGTGTTTGGCGTGCTTCTTGTCGTCGTGGTGATGAAAATGGAGGAGGTGAGGCATGTGCAAGTGAAAGTGAAAGTTGATGATCTTCATATCTCCACCCATAGGAAGGTGCTGGTTTTAAGAGAAGAAGAGGGAAGAAAAAGGCCAGGGATCGGAGGCAGAGATGGCCAGAATGAAGAGGGCGAGACAAGAGTCTGTAAGAGACGTTGGTACGTTACTCATCATATACCGATTTCAGTAACAGTACATGGAGGAGGCTCAGTTTCGCTTATTTATATATATATACTCCATCCTACCAATCCTAGGGTTTTCTTAATAGTGGAGCTTCCTCAACACGTTAATATACGGATTCGCAATTTTGAATGTGTAAGCGCTTTTTCTCATACAGCTGTAATTTTACGACACGCTTCTTCCCAATTGTATTGACTTGAACAGGTTTCATGGGAGAGAATGTGAATACCGCGAGAAGCTGCCGCGGGCCCGTTTTCAGTCCCGCGGCGTAACTGGGGCCATATCTTGTTGCGTAATTGTCGTCAAATTAATGATACCTGATATTCGGACTTCCTCGCAACTCAACTCCTAGTCGGATCGGGTCATAGACACAATATTATTGAACAAGTGTTACTAAGCATACACATAAAAGGAAGTTTATATGTAGGCATTTTAAGATTCTTGAAGCTTCTGCAAGAATAGAAGAATATTTTATGGTTCTAAAACATTGTTTTATAATGTGTGTAATATTTATTATATAATTTAGTCTCCAAGATTGGACAATTTTTTATTTTATATGCATAATAAACAATATTATTTATGTGTAATCATGATTAATTCTGAAATTATTTTAATTTATAATAATCTATTTTAACTTTTAAATAACTCGTATGTATACTGAAAGTCTCAAATGTATTGCTTATCCAAAAGACAAATACTTATAGGAGTATAGCCTCTTATAAGATGAAAACACTGAACACAATTAAAAGTAAATAGACTTGAAACTTAGATTGTATTCGAAAATTCAAAACAACACATGAGAACTCATTTTTCTATATTTATGTTCTTGATGATTGATTTGTTAGCCCTGAAAATAGATGTAGACATAGCAGAAATTAATCTCATATCCTTATTATCAGCTAATGAAATGTCGTATCTCTTCTTTCTCTTTGAAGGAAGGGTGAAGGGGCATTTTTGCCAACGTACTATTATGGTAGGAGCAGCCAGCATAATTATTAATTTAGGGTATCTTAAATGCAAAAAAACAATTAAAAGGGGATAAACTTCACAATGTCGTCAGCCTTGTTAAGTAACCCACGTTTTCTGCTGATATGGCCAAGAATAAACCAATACGTGGCATGGTGAGTCAGCATGATTCACAACTAAAAGACGAGATCAAGGGCGAAAGCATCAGAACAAGAAGGAAGCCCGATACTTTGAGTGACCATTAGAGCAGAGGAAAGGAAGAACGGCGAAACCCTATCGGAGGCTCAATCGACGTCGTGGAAGCCGACAATGTGAGTGATTCTCCGACATTGGCTTCTTGCGAGAGTGTTTGACCGAAATCCTAAACCAATCGCACATGAAAGTTGATCATCGGCAGTCGAGCTAGGGTTCAGGCACCTGCAATTTCTTCACAGGTAACAGTCGTTTTTTGGGAATAAGTAGGCTTAACAGAGGGTCAAGTTGGTGTTTCGTAATTTAGCGTGTTATATGACTCATTCATTACAAAGACAAGGACGCTTTTTACGTGGATTCATAGCTACCTCTTTCATCATAGATATACTCTTTAAGACTCGAACTCAAGATGTAAAAGGATTTAGCGGCCTTACACGCGCTAGACCCACTTAGCAACTAAGCTTTCTAAAAATCTTGACTTTTTCCAAGATATAAACATGCTTGAATGCTTACAAGCCTAAAGAACTGTGTTCACCCTTTCAAAGCTATCGCTATTTACTTTTGCGGATACACGCTATATATTCCTAAACTTCCCCATTGGGGGAGGGGAAAAAAAGTGCATATGTGTGTGGAATTTTGAATGGGGGTTGATTATTTAATTAGCAATTTGAAGATGTGAGAACGTGTCCACTTGTGCAATTATATTTGGCGAAAGTTTAGTGCTTAATGATATATATGAATGTTTGATATAGATGCATATACAACGTCCAAGTGCAGTTTTTGTTTATGGATTTGAATGAGTTTTGATGTATTTGTCGGGCACATGTGACTAATTAATTGTGTAGCTCAATTATTAAGGATGGGCAGGTCCACGTACACCTTGGCTGGTGATTTAGAGGGTCAAGCATTATACTCTCTCCCTGAAAAATATCCCCATAGTTAGTTAATCTTTTTTTTTTTTGCTCAAAGTTAGTTAATCTTATTCGAAACCACTCTTTTACGTGGATTTTCAAGGAAACTAATTTAGTAGCCGAATGGGTTGCTAAAACTTCGTTGAAGGGTCATGTCCTTTAGATTGCTGCCCCTATTTCCTCCTTACTTGAGCAAAATATGCATCTTAATTCAAATTCTTTGTGGTTTATGGTGTGTTACCTGCAATGCAACTAAATTATTGACTGCTTACCTTGCTGCAGAGATAATGACGGATAAAGGCAAAGGTCCAGC
Organism: Acacia crassicarpa; assembly: GCA_034222035.1. Taxonomy (NCBI): domain Eukaryota; kingdom Viridiplantae; phylum Streptophyta; class Magnoliopsida; order Fabales; family Fabaceae; genus Acacia; species Acacia crassicarpa. The sequence goes on from JAWXYG010000004.1 coordinate 2,023,732, forward strand.
TGATTTAGGAGAGTCGACGAAACATGTGGTAAGAGAAAATGATGAGGTACTGGAATTTGACAATTTGACTAAGCTGAGGAAGGTAAGTGAAGTTGTTTCTGTTGAGGAACAAATTGTTAGAACCTTTTACGTAAGGTCATCGGGTGAGAGGGAATTTGAGCTTCATGGTGATGAAATAGAAGAATTAGGGGAGGTAGATGATGATACAGGGTACTTAGAAGACCTAGGCCGGGTAGAAGACATTCCATTAAATCAAAATGATAGAGAGACAGGGGAAGATGGCTTGGACAGTGATGATGATAGCTTTATGTCACAGTTAGAGTCAGAAACTTCTGAGAGTGAAGAGAGTTTAGAGGATGATTATGAAATACCTGAACACACTGAGGTTAGTGATGAAGAAGAGGAAAATTTAGACTATGGGCATCCTATACAAGAGAGGCTTAGTTTAAGGCAGTTGGATGGGTCTGAAAGAAGGCCCTATTTCACGTTGGGTATGACATTCTTGGATAGAGGTGAGTTGAGGAAGGCAATTGACAAGTATGCGATTGAGAATGGGGTTAATGTGAAAATAGTTAAAAGTGAGAAGAAGATGGTAATTGCAACTTGTCAACGGGGCTGCCCATTTAGGTTGTACGCTTCTGGAGATAGGGATGGAGTTGGGTACATGTTGAAAACACTTGTTCATGAACATATGTGTGTTAGGGTTTATAAGAATCGAAGAGCAAGTGTGACATGGCTAGCTGAACATTTCAAGGATAAAGTTCAAGACAACCCGCAATATAGCACGAGCGAGATGAAGAAGGAGGTTGAGCGTGACTTCAAACTCTTTGTAAGCAAATATAAGTGCAAGAGGGCAAAAAGGAGAATAATGCAAGACATGGCTGGGGGTTTTTTAGATGAATTTCACAAGTTAGAAGCTTACTACAATGAGCTCAAAGTGTCAAATCCAGGATCCGATGTAAGTGTTGAGTTAAGTCCTAAAGCGTTAGATCAAGGCAGGAGGGTGTTTAGAAGAATGTATGTGTGTTTTAATTCATCGAAGGTATGACTTTCACTTTTTTATCCCCCTTTGCAGACTTGAATTTTGCTCTGATTGTAGTCAAACAGTATTTTTTTAGACAACTATAGTCTATTTATGTTGGTTTTATTGTCTTTGTATTAGGTTGGTTGGAAAGTTGGTTGTAGGCCATTTATTGGGCTTGATGGCACTTTCTTGAAGGGGAAAGCAAGGGGAATTTTGTTGACTGCAGTAGGTTTAGATGCAAATGATAGTATGTTTCCAATTGCTTTTGGGTTGACCGATAAAGAAACAACTGTCAATTGGACTTGGTTCATAGAGTGGCTTAGATTGTCTCTTCAACTTGAGGAAGGTGGTAAAGTAACAATTATGTCTGATATGCAACAGGTCAAGTACTAATCATGTGTAACAATTATGTTCAATTCAGTTAGTGAAACATAATGTAAGTAGCTGACTTTTTTGAATATGCAGGGGTTGCAGCAAGCTGTCATAGATGTCCTTCCAGCGGCTGAGCATAGGCTTTGTGCAAGGCATATTTACGCCAATTGGAGCAAAAAATAGAGAGGGCATGAGCTGAAGAAGAAATTTTTCTCTTGCGCCTGGAGCACTTACAAGGAGCAATTTAATAACAATTTAAAGTCAATGGAGAAGGTTAACAAGGCAGCAGCTGTTAGAGCAGTAAGTTATTGTGTCAATGGATGGGTAAGAGCATATTTTAGTAATAGATGACTCTCTATGGTTGTAGACAATAATGTTAGTGAGAGTTTTAATGCATGGATTTGTGAGTGTTGGTATTTCCCAGTAATTAAGATGTTTGATGGCATTAGGCTTAAATTGATGGAAAAATGGGCTGCTAGTGATCACATTGTTAGAAATTAGAAAGGAAACTACAGCCCTAAATGTCTTGAATTGTTTGAGACAAATAAGTTCTTGGCAACAAATTGTAGGGTTTTCTTTAACGGTGATGATGGGTATGAAGTGGTTGAGGGTAAGGATAGGCATTCAGTTCAGCTAGATAGGAAAGTTTGCACGTGTAGAGCATGGGATTTAACCGGAATCCCTTGCCAACATGCTATATGTGCAATGTACCATTCCAACATTAATCCCATAACCCAAATTTCACGGTATTACCATAAGGAAACATTTTTAGCCAGCTATAGAACAAAATTTCAATCGGTGAGGGGGCAAAATTTTTGGGAAACTCACAAGTACCCACCAATGCTAACCCCACCTGTATGTAAATTGCCTGGCCGACCTCCAATCAAAAGAAAAAGGTTTGAAGAAGCACAAAGAAGACGCTATACCGCCACTGGAGAGACAATTCAAGAACCAGCTGATAATGATTTTGCACCTCGTTCGAAGAAATTAAGCAAAAAAGGGACAGTTATGAAGTGCAGCTTCTGTAGGAACGAGGGTCACAATCAAAGCATGTGCAAAGAGGTCAATTAACTTTTTATTTTTCCTGACAATTGGTTTGTGCTTGCTGATCCATAGTTTCTGTATGTGCATATCTCTGTTTGTACACTTGTATACATGATTTCTGTTATGGTTTGGTTCAGTTTTCCTCTTCCTTTACTTGCTGATTTTGCTAGTGTCTGATCCATAATTGTTGATTTAGCTGCACTCTGGTTGTCTGATATTGGTTCAGTTTTGGTTTGGTTTCAACAATTGGATTTTAGTGGTCTTTGTTTGTGCGTCTTTCTGTTTTCGGTTAAGTTTTGGTCTGGTTTTGGTTTGGTTTGGTTTGCTGTTCTATCGCTGGTCTATTTGTGTCTGATATTGGTTCAGTTTTGGTTTGGTTGTGTTATTGCATTGCTATTATTTCTGGTTTCAGGCCCCACCTTCGAACAAGCCTCGGCCTGGACAGAAGAGAAAAACACCCAACACATGTGATATTACACAAGAATCTTCATGCTCACCTTCTCAACAAACCTCACAACGGCCCACTCCTCAATCTAGGAACCAGTCACGGACAAGGAATCCTCTTTACAGACCATCTGGCTTCGGAGTAATGGTGGATGAAGACACCGGTCGATGTGTTTACAATGTTAGATTTATTTACACATTTCATAGTTGGTTCATTGCATTGCTATGTTTTTCCAGATTTCACAATATATGTATGAATGTAATCCTTTCCTCATGACTTTAACAGATTGACCTTTTTCCTTTTTCTTTCTTTCCTCAGCCTGGCTTAACTTCTGAAATAGTGATAGAGGAGGGTACACCAACAGAGTTGCATCGCAATGCCACCCCTCAAACAAGATTTCCAATACCAAATGAGAGAGAACTACGAAGATCAGCATGTTCAACATTGTCCTCCCATGAAGGTTCCAGGAAGATTGACTTCGCATCTAATACAGATTGGACACTACCAGTGCAACCACCTGGATTGTAGTGGAACGGCATACCAAGTATTAGTGGCTCACAACTTAGAATGCAAAGCCAACAGATTTTGAGTAGACAAAGATCGCAACTACAACAACAAAGCGATGACATTATGATTAGGAGCATGGCTAGCTCCAGCAAATAGTCTTTTTGGATGAACCTTTTTTTTGGGTGATTTCTTTTGAGATAACAATTTAATCACCACAGTTGTATGTATCCTGAAAGCAAGCGACACTGTAGTTGTTTTGTGCTTGGTCATTGCACCAACTTTTTGTTATTTTGCTTGGTCATTGTACCAACTTTATGGTTGTGCAATCAGTGCATGTAGGCTTGCTACATTATTTTGCCAGGCGTAAATGAAATATGTCATCTTCATCAAGTTTTTGCACATTATTTAACATAATTATTTTATTTAGTTTAGCCATAAGCGAAGCATATTGTTTATGCTATATTTACATTGCACAAACTAGGTGTTTTGCCAAGTGAACATGATGCTTGAGTTCCAATTCACATGAATGTACAAAATGTGTGAGATAACTGTTTCAGCTATATTCCACAATACCCTCTAAATTAATTTTAGTTAGACAAGTGCATTAAAAATTACAAATATAATTTAGTATTCTTTTTAACTCAATCGCTCACCTTCAGAAGTAAAATTAGCACAGAAAAGCAACATATTCCAACTTTTAATTAAAGAATTCATTCAGTACTTGTTTTTGGAACCTTACTTGTTCATTCAATGGAGTTGACACCAACTGATTTTTACGAAATAAAAGACTAATATATAACAAAACACATTCATTCTGCTATAATACACTTGCCTTCCTCTAGAGGTAAGGTGAGTTGCATAACACAAGTACCTAATATACATTACAAAGTTCGTAATTATACCTATTTTTTCGTATACAACACATACAACCAAACACAAGTTACAAACAATAATGACATTGCTACTTTAAACTTCTTCTCCCCCTTCCTAAGTTCCCCATCATATAGCTCATGTGTGCGTTTAAGCCTTCTCAACTCGTTGTGTATTGCATCAAGCTCATCACTCACTCTTTGCCCATGATCTGCTCTTCGAAGGACGGAGTTTTCATCATATAGCTTGTCAATGTCGTCTAACAGCTCCTTAATCACAGTATTTGCCCTCTCACCAAATTCCTCATCATGCCAAGCAAAGAATCCGCACCCCCCATCCTGGATTAGCATACGTCAGATAATATTTCACACAAGTTCATATGAAAAAGAAAATAAATTGACTTAAATTGCAACTCACCACTTGCATGTAGTTTTTAACTAGAATTCTTCAAGGTAGTTTTTAACTAGAATTCTACAAGTACACATATGTTTCATTTAACAAGGCAAGAATCATCTATGTCATTATCTGTTTCCAGAGATCAAATAAGCTGCAACTATCATACTAAAATCTTGAGATAAAATCCTAAACAACCTATTCAGCGAGGAATAGCTAAAAATCATACAGGCCCTTGGTAGGGCAAAACTTTAAGCCTAAAAACTCCGCAAGTGCACGGGCCGTATCAAGTAATAGAGTGATGAGAAAAGTATCGTTCCCACGAGGACTCAATCTAACTAGCGTTTAGATATTAAATCTCCTTGTTTCGTTTAAGTTGAGCAAGCCAGAATTGTTTTCAAAGAGAAAAAGAATAAGAACTAATAGTAGAAAAAGACTTTTCACAAAAGAGCAAATTCCAATATCAAAAAGTACAACCTAGAGTCACTAATCCCTTGTTTGGTATTTTTAGATTTTATCCCCACTAAATTAATTTTGACTTAACCTAAACAGCTAATCTAGAGTATTAGTGTCTATAAATGCCTTCCGGTCCATTTATCTACCTATCTTAATCAATTATGTGATGCCTCACAAAACTAAATAAGATGCTTTTTAAATCGGTTTCATTCTAATTTGATTATGAGAAGCTTCTAGGTATATTCCTATCCTAGACGCAAATTAGATTAAAACCTAACTTCACGTTAAATCAAAACCTAATTCCCCATTATTTATTCCCAAGGTCAATTTAGGATTCCCTCTTCCAAGTCCAACCCTAAATCCCCAAAACATGCCCAATGGTGGCCACTCACTAAGCAATAGCAATAAACACAGGATTAAATAAACTGAATAAGATTAATCAAAACTAAAAAGTGGGAATAAACTCTAAAACCCAAACAAGTTCATAGGTTCTCTAGGTTGAAAAGAAAAATTAGCCACACATGGCTATAAGAAAATCCATAACAAAAATAAGAAATTCAGATCCCAGCATGAAGAGAAGAAGAAGAAGAAGAAACAAAAACAAGATCACAAAATTGTGGAGCCTTCTCCTTAGCGTCCTCGCTTTTCTTCTTGTACTGTGCGTCTTGTTCTCTGCCTCCAATTCTCTGCCTCTGCGTTCTTTCTTTTCTTCTTTTTTGATGCGTTTTTTTCTCCTCTGATTCCCAGCGTCCTTATGCGTGCTTTGCTCCTTTCCTCCTCCTTTCATCAGATGCATGAGACGTATATATTGTCAAAAGTGGGGTCCACGTTTTTAATGTCATTCAATTGCTTCCTCTGATTCATCCATTCCCTTCAATTGCCGTGAATGCCTTAGGAATCAATTTGATTCAATTGATTTCAAATTGATTCCAATTGATTTCAGCCCAAAAGTTCTCCTGATGCTCTGCTTATTCTGATTGTCAAAAAAGGAAGGAGATCATATAATAATAGCCATGACACAATAAAATCTGAACCTTTATTTATTATAATAATTTTATTATTATTATTTTTTCTAAAAACTTCCTTTTATTATTATTTGTTTCCTAAACTCAAAAGCTTCTATTTTAAATTGAAATCCCATAAATGATGTATCCAAATTGATTTCTCTTAAAATCTCAATAAAATCCCTTTAAATTAGTGATAATGACTTCTCAATATATCAAATTATATCTAAAATCTATTAAAATTGAGAAGTCATCAGCCCTGAAAAACTTGAGGACTTCAAAAATACACCCTAGCCCTAATATTAAATATCTGAGCTTTGGAGCAAATATGCTCATCATGCCTTTACCATTACTGGGCATACTGGAGATAGATATAAAACATGGTGTTTAAAATCTCAGACAAGCAATCAACAAGCAAAACATAAACCGAGCCCAAGGCTATATTGACATTCTCAATCAAAATAAATGTATTGCCGAAGGTGGAGAGGGTAAATTTCAGTCAAGAAAAGTTTCCACTGATTGTCTGCATATCTCAACATGTATATATCTAGAAAAACAGAAAAACAAGAATAAGGGGACTCAAATGCCACAATAAGAAAAGAAAAGAGACAACAACAAAAAAAGGAAGAGAGAGTGTTTCGAAAATTTGAATATCACTGTCAATGACTATTGCCGGCTTACTTTACACACAACCAAAACAAACAAATTTTGAATGAATCCAAGATCAGATTTTACCTCCAAATGATAAGTGACAAACATAATGTTAGAGGGTAAAAATGCAGACATACTTGGGCACATAGATGGCATATCTAAGACCCACCGTATGGCTACCTGCCACTTGTACTAAATCGAGGATGCAAAAAAACAATTTGGTTTATATAAGCAAGTAACAAAGGCTAAGTTTCCAGACTGATAAAAGTTTAAGGGAAAAGCTGAATCTTTTTCATACGGCAAAGATAGATTAACTCTCTAATTGATGTATACCCCTACCTTACATGTGTGTGTGTATAAATTTGTGTATGCCCCTACTTTACACAGCTTTGACACAGATCACCATCATCATCTGATGCCTTATTTCAAAAAATAAGTTCCCTTACTGTTTGCTTTAATCTTCATATATGTTCCAACTTTGCAAATTATATTGGGTTGAATAAAATGCTTGTGTATTGTATTTGAGTTGATGCTTGTGGATGCCCTTACTGTTTTCTTGATATTGGAAAAGGGAAGTGTAACTCTAACGTTATTGGAGATTCATGAGACTATATTTGAGTTGATTTGATGCGGAAACTGTTGCCATTTAGATGAAGTAGATATTTGATCTACATAATCCTACTAACCCACCTACGTATGAGAGACGACGACTTTGGGTATATCAGAGACTTTTTTCGACTACTAGTATATAATTTGAAGCTTTTTTCCCACACACACACACACAATTTGGTTGGATTGGTTCTAACGGTTGGAGAATAGTTTTTAAAACCATTAACGAAATTAGCCATATATCAAATATTTCGTTGCAACTGGAAAAATTAATAGAAACCAAAATACAAAACATGTTCGTGTCCATGCATGCGTTGAAAAAGTTTCACAGGCATGCTTCATCTCTGTGACTAAACCATTAATAGTCTCGCAATTGCACAGAACACCGATGCACAGAACACCAACGTATTAAATTGATTAACCTTGCTTACCTGGTAGTAGTATGGGCATTCGTAGAACCTCCGACCTGGGTTTCCCTCAGTCCACGATGTCCACCTCGAAGCCACCATTCTGTGATAACAGTACCTCCTCGGAGGTTCGTAATCATCCTCACGGCTGCGTTGTCGAAGAAGCACAACCCTCCGCCTACACCTTGCCGTCGACGATGAAGAAGATGATGCCATTCAACCAGATCGCCGTCGCCTTTTCTCCCAGATCGCGTTTCCCTTTTAGCCTCCTGCGGGTTTCACTGTTCTCTCTTTTTCCCTGCTCTGCTTTTCTCCAGCAATGCGATTCCCTTTTCTCCAGAATTCCAGATTTCTCCAGCAATGTGATTTCCTTTTCCTCTTCGATTTCGTTCGCAAGGTCTCCTTTTCCTCTTCGATTTAGTTTTGTCCAGGAACCCTAAACTAATGCACACTGTGATGCTAACTCACCATGCCACGTATTGGTTTATTCTTGGCCATATCAGCAGAAAACGTGGGTTACTTAACAGGGCTGACGACATTGTGAAGTTTATCCCCTTTTGATTGTTTTTTTGCATTTAAGATACCCTAAATTAATAATTGTGCTGGCTGCTCCTACCATAATAGTACGTTGGCAAAAATGCCCCTTCACCCTTGAAGGAATGGTTGAAGGTCTTGATTGTTATTAAGGAGCTTGAAGCATGTGTTTCTATTTCGGAAATATTTAGTTATTGAGATCTGATTATGAGTTACTAAACAGTAAAAAGTGAATAAAACTTTGCAACTTGAAGGGCTATTCCTAAAGGGCCTAACAAATTCCTAATTGGAATGATGGCTGGATACAAGAACCTCAGAAATAAATGAAACAACAAACAAATGAATATATAATCAAGCATTCAACTATAATATGTGTCACTATCATCTAAATCCTTCACAATACGTGTTACTACCAACAACTACATCATTTTCTTAATTATTACTCTGAGTATGTAAATTGTTGCAAAATATCTCTCTCCTCAAACAATTGCAAAACTCCCAAATTGTTGGATAGGTATTTGATGTCGCCCTGCTCAACTCTAAGTCTAACAATAATTTAATTTATCTTGCAACACAATTATTCTCTAATTGTTTTGGGAAAGTTCCAAGCTCTCTCCTTTCTATAGTTAAGGAAGAGTTTTTAATAAAGTCAAGTACGGAGGAATATAGAAAATAAATTAGATTCAAAAATTAATATGCTACATGGTAAAAAAGATCAAACAAAGGAGAAAAAGAAATGTTATTGAGGTAAGTGCAACACCTAACTTTTCATCAAAATGTGACATTTTTTTAGTCATTGTCCACTTCTTGATAACCCGAGCAATAATAACTTAGGTATTCTAAGTATCCTTGTGGTCAACAATATCCCTAATGAGTTCATAAGGCCGACTTGTCATGACATTGGGGATATGATGAAGAATTGAACTCACTAACAATGAAGAACAAAGAACACAAAACGGAACACATTGATAATGTTAATATATATAAGTGTTACTATAATCATGGCCAGCTATATTTCTTGAAAATCAAGCTTCTTGCAAATTTAGTTTGAATTATAATTATGATAACTTCTTGATTTATGGACTATATTATTATTATTATTATTATTATTATAGGGAAAAATACTTCTCATGTTGCATGAGAAATGTTTTCTCATGTCACATACACACAAAATGGTAGGACCCACATATACATATAATTAGCATTATATATATGTGAGTCCCATCACTATTTCATGTGTGTGTAGGAATATTTTTCTTCTCATGCAACATGAGAAGTTTAAACCCCATTATTATAACTCCTTGATCATGGGATCAACTAATAATTTAAGTATATAAAATAAAAAAATATTGATATTGATATTGAATTATAAAAGAGAGCAATACATATTTATAATAAAATAATTATGACAGCCCCACCAACGACGTTAATAAAAACACAATTACTTTCTTAAAAAACGGTTGCTCACGGATTGATTTTTAACGGCGTTAAGTAATATAGAAGATATAAATATGTATGTGTATGGGCAAACAAATTAAAGTGGTATTATACAATATTATTGAACGTGATTTGTGGTCACATGAAATGGTGGAACATTATTCATTGACCACGGCTAAAATTAACAAGGAAAGGAGAAAAAAGTTGGAAGGACGCGAGCATGAGGGGCTCAGGCTTGAAGGCATGCATGAATATTCATGTTTGTTATGAATCATTTTGAGAGGTCTCAAAAGTGATTATATATGTAAATCGAGATAAAATTCCTTTTATATATATATATATAAAAGGATTAGGGGGCGTGAGCTGTGTGATTGAGGATTGTACAGGCCATGCCAGTTCATACTCGCATAGATGATGGCGCGTCTTTTTCAAATGTTTGGTGAGTCTCGTATCTGCTTTTAAATCAAAGCACGTTCTACTTCTTGCTTTTCCACACAGCAAGCGCTAAAGATGATAATTACAACAAATCGTGTCCCACTAATTAGAGACCCATACAAAAATTGTAAGATGTCATTTTGCTCTAAACAAAATATTTGTACCTTTTTTTTTTTTTGGGAGGGGGAAATGCAACCCTTTAACAAAATATTTGGTAAATTGACTTTTACTTTTATACACATGTAAATGTGTGCGAGCTAGAGTGACAGGAGTTGAAGCGAATGCTTTTATTTATCACTTAAACATGATGCGAATCCATTTTAAGAGGAGTGGTATTGCAATTCAATGTGAGGCATTGAATTGGTGGTCAGGCTTAGACAAAATGGAGTAGAAATACATCAAATAGTATCAACCTAGCCATTAGCGATCACGACAAAAGCAAACACCTTGATTCGTTCGCCCAAAAAGTAAAAAATGACCTTCCATCTCATCACACAAAAACCCCTCCTGTTGAAGTGAAATTACCGCACTACCCTCCCCTGACTCCATGTTGATATCTCCGTCTCTTCCCTACACAGGAGTCCTTGCCGCCTCCGCCCACGACCTCCCTGAATGGCCGCCATCACGGGGAATGGGGCCGCATTTCCCTCCGGCATCCAATGCTTCCGCAATCGGCCTGATCACCAAAATTCCCTCCCCCGCCATCGCAGAGCAAAGCGCACACAGGAACACCGCCAGTGTCGCCACCGAGTACGAATCATCGTCGGCGTTCAACAGCGCCATCAGACCGAGAAACACAATCTGCAGCGTCAACGACCCCAAGATGACGAACGCCAACCCGTAAATGCGAATCCTGAGGCCCTTATTAATCACCAGGGACAGCACCTTCCAAGTGGAGCACAAGAACCAGAACCCGTACGAAACCCCGAAAGCCGCAAACACGATGCTATTCAACAGTGGGTAAGCACAGACCACCGTCTGGGTGCCGGAATCGTCGATTGTCCGAAGGACGGAAGTCTGATGGAAAGAGAGGGGTAAACGGAGCTCGTAGGGCTGGAGAAGGATAGAGAGGAGGTGGAGGAGTGCGATGGGAATGCAAATAAGGAGGACAAAGGAGATGGCCCAGGTGTCGGTAGGGTTATTATTGCGGAGGGAGGCGTTGAGGAGGGTGAGGAGGGTGATGAGGAAGGCGGGTTGGAAGAAGCCGAGGGAGAAGACGATGTGGATGCGGCAGAGGGTGGCGTGTTGGGCGGGGAGAGGAAGGGAGAAGAAATGGTGGCGAGGGAGGAGCTGGGAGAGGGCCCAGAGGAAGATGAAGAAGACGAGGAGGAAACGGACGGTCCAGAGGGAATTGAAGTGGTGGAGGTGGGGGAGGGACTTGGACTTGAAACGGAGGTGGAAGATGAAGGAGAGGGAGAGGAGGGAGAGGAGGATGAGGGCGGAGACGAAGGCGAGGACGGAGAGGTCGAGGAGTGCGGCTAAGTGCATGGATCAAGGAAGGGTGGAGATGAAGGAGAGCAACGCCAGAAAAGCACCAATTGAGAGGGAGGCGCTTTTCTGTTGTAATCGCGGGGATCCTTCATTCTCGGCCTCCCCTTCTCCATCTTCTTCCTTATTAATTAGTAGTGTAATGACAGTGGATTATTTAAAGTTACGAGGGCTGAGTTGTTATTATTAGGACATGCTTCATCAATATTGCCTTTTTTATTCGTTGGATGTTGGCTACTTGATGAAAGGTGGAGAGCCAGCTGCCTTCTTTCCTGTCACACGACATCGTTTACGGGCGGCCGGCAAATTAAATACTACTACTACATATAAGACATTGAATTACAACCAATCGTCCATTTCAATTCTCCCTCCCTCGTATAGTTGTATATATTCATCACTCATTACCTACTTCATTGCTTTTTCAATTCGTTCGGCTTAATTTTCATAAATGCAACACAATCCGGCCTTTTTTCATATATATATATTGAGGACTTGATAATCAAGTTTGATTTAAATTAATTCTATATACGCGATCCGGCCATCACGTGCATTCTTTCTTGTATATATACAAGTAGTTTATATACCTGATATTTTTTGGTTGAATCAGCAAATATTTTTTTTTTGGAAGGCATTCACTCTCATTTAGAAGGCTTGCATGCACGCAGTTATTAAGTTTTGGATATGAAATTCTGGTTGGCATTGCTTAATTAATTAGTGTGTGTGGGACGGCAAAACACTACAAAAAAAATGTCATTTTGTAATGGTTGAAATTACGTATTTGTAGCGGTTTTAACTGCTAAAAACTGTTACAAATGACATTAGTAGCGATTTAAAAAACCGCTACAAAATACATCGAAACAAGATGTTTTGTAGCGGTTTTTAAAACCGCTACTCATGTAATAAAACCGCTGCTAAATTAGTAGTGGTTTTGAGTTACCGCTACAAGATTATGAATTTCAAAAAAATGGCGACAAAATTTTGTAGCAGTTGTAAAACCGCTACAAATATTGAATAAAATTTCATAAATTGCGCCAAATATTTAAGCTAAATTTGAATTAAAATTTAAAACCGCTACAAAATATTACAAAATTAAAAAAAAATCATCATAATTTGAGTCCATTATTATAATATTTTGTTGAATATTTTTATTATTTAAGTGACAAATTAAATGACAATAGTTAATATTTAAAAAAATGATTAACTCAAGTTAGATAAGTATAAATATTATGTAGGTATAATACTGAGAATGTGTAAATAATAAGGGTTTATTGTGTCGTCCACTTCTGAGCAAAAAAATTATGTTGTCTATTAGATGATATTTGATTATGGAAAGAATGTTGATGGTGATAGAAGGAATATTGAGGAAATATTCTTAAAGTTCTGGATAAGGAAAAAAATAGTATTAATATTATAACAAGGAAAAAATAAAACATTAAAAATAAAGAATTTGTAAGGAGTGGGAAGAAATGAGAGAAAACGAGAGAGAAGGAGTGGAAAGAAATGATTGAGAGTGTGTGAAATAAGATGTGGTGGGGGTATTTATAGGGATATGCGTAACAACATTTGTAGCGGTTGATGCGACGGTTTTTGTAGCGGTTTAACGTTTGTAGCAGTTTTTTCCCGTTTTGTAGCGGTTACAAAACCTCTACAAAAATTTATTGGTATTTTTTAAAAAAATAAATAAATTTTAAAATATCACATTTTGTAGCGGTTATTCTAAAAATTGCTACAAATTAATGAACGTTGGCGGCATTCGAAATATTCAAATTTCAATATTACACACTTTGTAGCGGTTGATGCGACGGTTTTTGTAGTGGTTTTTTTACGTTTTGTAGCGGTTACAAAACTGCTACAAAATTCATTGGTATTTTTTAAAAAATAAAAATAAAAATAAAAAATATCACATTTTGTAGCTGTTATACTAAAAACCGTTACAAATTAATGAACGTTGGCGAGATTCGAAATATTCAAATTTCAATATTATACACTTTGTAGTGGTTGATGCGACGGTTTTTGTAGCGGTTACAAAACCGCTACAAAATTCATTGGTATTTTTAAAAAAATAAAAAATTTTAAAAATATCACATTTTGTAGCGGTTATAGTAAAAACCGATACAAATTAATGAACGTTGGCGGGATTCGAAATATTTAAATTTCACTATTATACACTTTGTAGTAGTTGATGCGACGGTTTTTGTAGCGGTTTTTTTTTACGTTTTGTAGTGGTTACAAAACCACTACAAAATTCATTGATATTTTTAAAAAATTAAAAAAAATTTAAAAATATCACATTTTGTAGCGGTTATACTAAAAACCACTACAAATTCAAACTCTTGGCATTCTGTAGCGGATTTTTGATATAAACCGCGACAAATAAACCGTTACTAAATGGCGCGCCACAAGGCGCCAAACTGGCGCCATATTTGTGGCGGTTTGTATAACTAAACCACTACAAAATAACCGCCACAAATTTGGCGCCATATTTTGTAGCGGTTAGTTTATGATAACTGCTACAAATGTCATTCATGAATTAGCGCGCGAGATATACCGCCACAAATTTGTAGTGGTTTCGGTATAAACCGCTACAAATGTGTATATTTGTAGCGATTTATTTTAACCGCTACTAATAAACCACTACAAATTGACCTTTTTTTTTTTTAGTGAAAGATTATTTAAATTAAGACTTTTCCCCAAAAAATTAAATTACCTATTTGACGTGTGTAAGTGTAACGGCGTTGGATGTTCTGGTTTCGCCTGTGGCCTTCTGGTGATATATAACTGTTTGACTAATTAAATCAGTTTTTTTGAGATCCACGTGTGGGGTTTGAATTAAGTATATATGTTTTCTGCACTCTGTAGTGTGTGGTCCAACACGTTACATAAGTCAAAACCATGTACTTATCTTTAGCCTATCCCGACTCTCTCACGTGCCACAGGCTCCATGACATACACATATGCAAGTAAAATGCACTTGTTCTGAGATGTGTCGTCAGTTAAGATGGAAAAGAAAAATGGCATTTATGATTTATCATAAGGAACAGATCAAACGGAAAAAAAAAAAAACAAAGATATGCAGCAGTGTTGCTGATAACAAAAATATCATCTGATATAGCTTCATTAATTACTCTTCACATTTCTCACCTAATTTCTCAAATATAATTATATGCAGCAGTGTTGCTGAAAGATTGATTAAGCGATATGTCCTATATATATTCTAAAATTGGATATGTATATAATTAAAAAAAGAAAAGAAAAAAAGAACCAAAGTAATGATCTTTCTTTATATTTTTGACGGGGGGATCGAATATATATAATGGTACAGAGACAAGACAAGCATAGAAAGCTAGAAGGATGGAATCAAAAGATATGCGCTTTCAATAAAGGGAAAAGATTGCAATAAAAGTGGAATCTCATTCTACAGAACTTTTGTCACCCTCCGTCCAATTAATGCTTCAGTGACGATCGACCCATACCATTCTCCATCCTTCCATGCCTTCCCCTTGAAAGGCTCATTTCGAGAAAACAATTAAGAAAACACTTAAATATTGGTAAAGCTGAGACAGACTGATAAATCTTGTTGGCTTTATAGGAGAGGCAGTGCGAGAAGTGCTTTTGATTATTAGATGTAGCTAGGTTTCAGCACTCAGAAAATGTCGTTTTTATAAAAACGCTAACTGTAAAAAGACAACAGATCCTCGGCAGCTCAATACTCAAATGCTACAGAGAAGAAGACCTCAAAATCATGATGAGAAATATTCTGAAGGGTGCGTGCAGGATAGAAATTAAATAGGACATAAAGCAAGTTATCATAATAATTAAATAGACCGAACAGACATCAAAGAATCATGATTAAGTAGCAGCCAGCAGCGATAAATTGAGAGTGTAAAGTAGCAGAAACAAAAAAGCAAATGAGATAGCCGTCTTTTTCTCATCCGTTGAATACATACAGCATATATATATATAGCAGAAAATTCATGATTAAGCTGATATTAAATTAGCGAGGAAGTTAAGGGATGGTAGTTAGTAGCTGAAACTCACCTGGGGATATGATGAAGTAAGAGTGTGGAAGCAGTGATTGAGGGGAATGAAGCCTGGTCCGAGGAGACAGTGTGAGACAGATCTGCTTGGACCAGACAACGTTCCCCTCAAAACTTGAAAGCTTCCCTGTGGAGTATGGAGATGTTCGTGAAAAGAGGGTCTGATTAATGATGAGCATAATCATTTGAGAAAAAGAGACGACCCTATGCCCATTTCTGGGTTGGGGGGGCTGAGCCTTAAAGCCTAAAGCTGCGCCTCTCACTACGTGTGTCTCTCCTTTCATTATGACATATGAATGTTGGTGAGAGATAAAGAGAGTGTGTGTCTGTGTAATTAATAATGTGGTCAACCTCTCTACCGTTAGATATTCGATGGCGACGAGGAGTTACTATGATTCATTGATTCGTGACTTGATGAGCTCGGCTCTAAATAATGTGTTTGTGGAGAATCCGGATCATCTTCATCTTTGTTTTTTTAACTTTTTTTACCAGACCTTGTGATATGGTGATTTATCATAGTTATAAGATACTTTTAATGTGTACTTTTTAGAGACGATTTAGATTTACAACCTAACATGTAAGAAAGGTTTAAAGGAGGTGTTTGATGTGTTAATATATGGGGAAAATTATTATTGAGGCACATATAATTTCCTTCGGCGTTTAATTTTGGTACCTGCATCTTTTTTTCTCCTGATTTGATCCTTTAATTTTACTTTTGCCCTACTGACATTGTTAGCCTCAATACAAAAGTTAATTGTGCTTTTCGGGGAGTAGAGTAGTGTTTATATATATGAGTTGAACTTGACACTTTTTTCCCGTACAATAGAGGGCTAAGCCCTAGGAAATTTTTTTTTTTTTTTTTTAAAAAAAGCCTCACGGTGAATTCAATCTCAAACTATCCTTTTAAAAAAAAAAAAAAATTAAAGTTCTTAAATCCATAGGACACATATTCAGGAAGGTGATGCCAAAGAAGCCCTTTTTAGTTAAGCTTTGAAATATAAACTATTTGAACATCTCAATTGAATTTTGTCATACTTTGCATTTCAAGAAACACCTACACATTTTATCCGAAGAGTCATCGTTGAGGAGATCAATCAAATTGTTAGGATCGGATTCAAGAATTACCCGGGTGAAACCAAATAACTGGCCACTTTTTTCTTTCTTTTTTTAGTAAAAAATAACCGGCCACTTTTTTTTTTATACGTATAACTGGCCACTTGATTCAACCTTGACGGGCAGACAAGAGTATAAATAAGCCCATGAAGAAGATGAAAGCCCAATGTTTGGCGGACACATATAGTAGCGTTGGAGCCCATAAATGAGGCCATTCATCTTTGATATAGAGGGATTCTAATATAAACACATTTGTACAATGAAAGGGCAACTAACAATTTCCATAATAGTAGATTTTCATAATAGACACAGTTGGCTAAGGCATCGACCTTCATTCTAAAAGGGACGAGGTTTGATACCCACTGGTTAATGTGAGGGTTTCGTTGGTGGACAATCTGTAAGTACCACTCTGGTCCTATTTATAAGTCCAGTTTGACCAAATCTCACATACCAAAAAAAGTTAGTTGACACAATGATTATGGTGTAAATTTTCAACTTTGCCCTCATTTATGATTGGGTACTTTTTTACTATTTCTTCTCTCTCTATCTTTATGGGTGCAATTAATATGGGTAAAATTGTCACAATCTCATTTATTTCCGAAACTGGACTTATAAATAGGATCAAATTTTTTTGGTCAAACTGGACTTATAAATAGGACCAGAGTGATACCTCTATAAGCGCTCTTTAAGTCTAGAAGCATACCCTAGCCCTGATGAGATACCAGTATCTATCTCACCTGAAACCTTTTTTATATAAAAATAATAATAAAAGTGAGGAAACACGCAATAATGATTGATGGGGGAGAAGAATCAAGGTGAGGTCACATTGGTACGACTCTGAGGCACCCAACTCCCTAGTCCCTAACTTGGCTTCCTTTCCAATTAGTATCGTGGCTTGTGGGACTCCCCTTGTCTCTCTCTCCATGTGAATATCCTGTGGTTTCATGAATTCTATTTTTTTTTTTTGGTCAATGGTTTCATGAATTCTAGATAGAACTCTCTCCTTTATTTTTCTGTTCTATAAAATCAGCTATAGTAATTCAGTTATACCCACCATCCCTCTTCATTCCTCTCACGCAAAGTTGTTATGTACTACTAGTTGAGAGCCTTTATTTTATTTTTTTTGATATAAAAAAGTTTTGAAAGGGTTCGACATCAGTCCCCCACCAATGACAGGGTAAAGAACACTTAATGGGAACTTACAAGATCGCCTACCAAAGAAGTTCCAGCGATGGGAACGAA
The DNA here is from genome assembly GCA_034222035.1 of Acacia crassicarpa. NCBI lineage: Eukaryota > Viridiplantae > Streptophyta > Magnoliopsida > Fabales > Fabaceae > Acacia > Acacia crassicarpa. The sequence goes on from JAWXYG010000004.1 coordinate 2,041,800, forward strand.
GATCGAACATACATCCCTTTAGGACTTAAACAAATCTCATACCATCTATGCCAACATTCTTCAGAGTCTTTATTTCATTTGATGGAGAGGCTTTAAATCAAATCAATAAACAGTTTGGGGGACGTGGACACGAACTAGCCAATGCCCGTGAACACCCTGACCCACCACCTCTTCCTTTAGTTCCTCACCTTGCAGCTCTCCCATGGACACTGCGGCTCTTTCCTCAATTATGAGCAATCAATAATAATACTTTTAGAAAGGCTTCCTCTGGCGTGCAGATTTTGGCCTCCCCGCTCTCTCATTCTTGTTAGCTCCTTTCTTAATCGTCCCTGCAACAGAGCTTGACATAAAGCTAACACCTCCACCACACTCATCAAAGCCTAATCTGATAACTGATCAGTGATCACCACCTCTTCCCATATCCTTGCCCCTCCCACAAAACAAAACTTTGCAGTTTATTATTGCCTTTATCCTTTAATCCTGTACGTACGTGAATCCTCGCTTTCTGTCATTTTACCCCACAACCCGACACTTCTTTTGTCCCTGTTAGGCCACTTCAATTGACCACCACTTTTTCCTTGTCTCTCGTGGAACCTCTCCTCTTCATTATTACTCCTTTTGTCTTGAGATTTTTAAAAAATAATTAAAATTAGTTAAATATAATAATCATGGAGGATTTTTTTTTTTTTTTGAATGGAGGTAAAAGAGAGTAATAATAAAAAAAACGATGAAATATAATGTGTGTAACATAACAATTAATTAAGAGTAAAATGAGAAAAAATGTATTTATTATTGAAGAGTTGTTATATATAAGTAGCAGCGGAGGGAATATTATATCATTCTTCTCATCTTATCTCCTTATCCACCCCCACCTGCACCAACCCATCACAGTTTATTACAGTAACTCTGTAGCTTAATTCCTGCCAGATCATCTTCTTGTTGGCACCACTCGTATGGCTTCATTCCTTTTATATATATATATATATAAGAAAAGTAAGTCGAAGCTTGAGAAAATGTGAAATAAGGACTAGACAATGGGGCCTAATCCTTAATACAACAAATTAAAAATAAAGTGTTAGTTATACGACATTTGGTCTTTTAATGCCTAGGTATCCAGGCATCCTCGTGGAGTTGGAATGTATGGCTTCATTCCTACCTACTAAGTACTAAAGTTGCACTTGAAATGAAATCACTGTAGTTCTCAACCGTGGAACCACGTCCCTTTTCCCCCTTAAAAAATTGCGTTGAAGTTCTTAATTTGTCTGCTTCGTCAAAATGAGTCTGAAGTCAGGAAACTCGTATGTATGAACTGGTTTTCCATCTTTATGATTGCGGTCTTCTCTTTAATACTGAGCCGGGCATGATAAGTTTGACTATATTCAGAAAACCAATAGCGATCCAAACTTGAGAAACCAACCTGTGAACTTGACAAAGGTTAAGAACTCGTCAGCAGCTTCAAACAGCAAAAGAGAAGAAAGGTCTATCCTTGGCATAATCATCGGTTTCTTCCGAATAAAAAAAGAGAAAAAGTATTCTCAAATTGAGCTGGAACTTTCAATCAGGCAACTTGGTGCTGATGCTTATACCAGTCACAGTCAGTTTTTGGCGGTTACTTGGCTAATAATGATCTGAATAGCTATAATGATTGTTCCTTTCAATTTTCCTCCCCCACAACTTCCCCCAATACATCTATAGCTTACGAGACAATACAATATGAAGCGTCAAGTAACTTATTATGAATGTGTAGAAGTTGAGAACCAGGGAATGTTAAACGAACAGCGTTAAAAATATCTAAGGAGAACGAAAACCCCCCAGAAAGACTAGTGATAATGTCAATTTCTTCTTCTCGAGAAGGCACAGATATTTTCCATTTATCTTTTCTTAAAAAATGAAACACGTGTGCTTCTCTGGGTGATGAATGGGCGGTTCCTTGTTGAAATAAAAGACTATTGGCCCTATAGGAAATATACAAGAAGAAAAGCAGAGATAATTTTTTCCACAGCGCACAAGAAAGATAGCACCACAAGCTACCTAATATCGTTGGTCAATACGACCCTTTAATTACAAGTTCCAGCAGCTCAATAGAAATCGCCAACTATATATTCTGCAGCCTGTGCTCTTCACCAGACTTTTAAATCTTTCATCAAATTCCTACTTCATCTATAGAATTTAAACTTCCCTTCTCAGCTATCACTGGTTACTAATGATGACGGGTGGTGAGTATATTCAAGCATCAAAAGAACATATTATTGGAAGTTTCACCGGCTCAAAGCCACCTGATAATCCAAAAAAGAAGAAGAACATGGAAAACAAGAGGAGGTTTACTGATGAACAAATTCGATCACTTGAATGCATATTTGAATCAGAGTCAAAGCTTGAGCCAAGAAAGAAGATGCAGTTAGCAAGAGATCTTGGGTTGCAGCCGCGCCAAGTGGCCATATGGTTCCAAAACAGAAGAGCCAGATGGAAATCAAAACATATAGAGCAAGAGTACAGGAAACTCAGAGATGAGTATGACAATTTAGCATCTCTGTTTGAGTCCATAAAGAAAGAGAAGGAATCGTTGCAAGCTGAGGTAATTAATATGTGTCTTTTAGTAGGAATACTTGTATAATTTCCAATGAAATATATAATTATGTCACGTATTTATGTTTAACAACAGGTACAAAAGCTAAGAGATTTAGTGGAGACTTGTGATGATGGCAGTAAAAGGGAAAACAGGGTTGGGATGGAAAATAGCACAGAGGATGGTGCTTCAGGCAGCGTACAAAACAACTATAGCGCTGAAGTAAAGCCAAATTTCTCAAATGAAGGTTTAGAGAATGCCAAGAATGATGATATAAGAGAATTGGGATCAATTGAAAAATGGTATAGTGTTGATCCAAGTGGTCTCTTGGATCAGTCTTGTAGCAGTTCACAGTGGTTAGATTTCTGGAATTGAAGAACTGAACCATGCTCCTCAGAAACCTTGTGTGCATATTCCCTTGAAGAAGGATCAAGCCGGTTGTTTGGTCTTCTGCAGCCAAACATTTGAAAGCATTCTGGCCCAGGAACAACATCGAAGCTTACATTGCATTATCCAGGATGATCAAAGATGAAGTTTTGTAGACTTAAGATGATAGAGATAGGATAGATATTTGAGATAGTCTCGTTTAGCTGTTGATAGGTTTTAGAAGAATAAAGTATACCGTGTCATCTCTGTTCGTGTTTGCATTCCTTTTCAACATCTGTGCCATCCAACTATGTCTTCTTTTTCCTTATCTGTTCTGGTTTATCATCACTTGAGCTAATAAAGTGATTGCGTGTGATCTTTAGAACAAAGCTAACATACCTCCACGTATGGAACGAGTTATGACTTATCACTTGACGTAGTAGATCAGAGAACTTTTTCTTAGTTTCATCAACTGGCTCATTTCCCTTCTATTCTAACAAGCACCAAATCCCCCGCGATGCTTTCTTCAAATGCACCGTATGGCTTGATGGGACAAAAACGGCTTGGGGTTATAAGTCACAACTGTTATTAGGAACAGCAACGCAAAACGCATAAAAGGACAGCATACAGCACATAGTGCACAGCTTATTGTACTATTCCTCATATATTGAATTGTTTGAAGCAAGATAAATGTTAAAAATTGAATGAAGTAAATGCAGGCGGATTGCCACACTGCGATCAATTGTTTAATTAACGTCATTCGAACAATAAGAGTAACAAGACCATGCTTAAATAAACCCATAATAGCAACCTAACTTCTCATTTCCACTTTCCAAGCATAAAAATTAAAATGTCTCCTACCCATATTCAAGTTCATTTAATCTGAAGATTATCAATTAGAGAAATAAGTCAAGACTTTACATTAAAGGAAGATAGGACCATGACATACAAGTGACAGTTTGGCCGAGTGGTCTAAGGCGCCAGATTTAGGCTCTGGTCCGAAAGGGCGTGGGTTCAAATCCCACAGCTGTCATTATTTTAGTTTATTATTTGGGCTTATCCAAATGGGCTTTGGCATGATGGAATCTGGCCGTGGATTTTAACAAAACGAGGGTAGTTTATGAGAATGGGCTTTAGCGGGGTCAAAGAAATTGATAGCATCTTCTTCTTGTTTTTTTTTTTTTTTGGCCCGGAGGGGGGGGGGGGGGGGGGGATATAGCATCTTCCCTGATAGAACTTTCTTTTAGAGGAAATGCATTATATAGTTCTTCAGAGACAAATGTCGTTGTTTCATTATGAAATGCAAGTGCCTGAGGGAAAAGGGTAATTGGAGGGTAGCAAACAAAAGGATTAGAAATCACAATAATAATGCCACGCAACAAGTTTCGTTAAAGTCATCATGCTGGCATCTGGCTGGTGTGGTACTTTCTGCATGTGTGAGGAGAGCAAAGGAAGATGCTGGAAAGTTTACAAGGAAGAGGGCACATCCCAAATGCATCAACATTTCACCGTGTGCCGCTGGCTTGATTAACACCAACGTTCACCTTTTTATTTTAATAATGATTAATGAAGGCAAGTACAGAAACTTGGGATTATCAATGCTGGTTGCTCGGTACAAACAATCAGTAGAGCAGCATGCACCGGTAAATTTAGGACATTTTCTCGAAGAATAAGTTGTAGGTTTTTCTTTAGGTTGAATTTAGGTAATGAAAAATACAATAAAATGAAACTAAACTAACTAAATGCAGGATGAAAATAACTCTAAAACTTGTATGAGAATGAAACTAATCTAGATAGGAATGCAAATTTGGGGGGTTTTTGTTATGAGAGAATAATTAAAATTCCTACGAAGAAAGTTGATTTAAAAGCAATTCAAACACACAGATTTAATTCAATTATGATGAAAAAGGGGACAACTTAGGATTCACATGGAGTTAACTTTCTTAGCCTAAATCAATTAAATAGACCAAAGCGGTGAATGAACATTGGAATTGATTACTTTAATTGCTTAATTAAAGCTTGGGAAACCCTCAAGTTCAATAACACTTATTCCACTAGAAAACTCATAGTGAAATAAGCGGTGGTTAATTAAACTCATTAAAAACTAAACACAGTTAATTTCTAAATAATTTTGGAATCTTGTTTACAATTATCTAATTAAACAACTAAACAATTTATTAACCTAATTAAACAATTAAATTGATAAACCCAATTGACAATTAAATTAAGGGTAAATGATTTCTCCTATCACTGGAGATAGAGTTATTTCCAGTAACCCTAAAACTACGTCGTTTTGAATTAATGAAGGGTGTATTTGTAATTTCAGGTGAATTAATGAAGGGTATATTTGTAATTTCAGGTGAATTAATAAAGAGTGCAAATACAGAAACACCCTTCATTAATTCACCTGAAATTACAAACACACCATTCATTAATTCAAAATGACGTAGTGGATAACTCTATCTCCAGTGACAGGAGAAATATTTTTCCCTTAAATTAATAATGAAAACTCAATTATTAAATCAATTGACAATCCAAAGGTTGTAAACAAAAATCCAGCAATTGTCTCTAACATAAAAACTTCAATTTGTCAATCCAATCCAATAAAAGTATGTTTACCATCTAAAAATTCTGCATCACAGGATCTTCTAATATGATAAAATCTTAATCTATCTATATTAAGAGATATTATTTAATCACAAGATAACAATTAGAATATTAATAATTTAAGCCCAATATCTCATAATTAATTCAAATTTATATTATTTCTTAAAATTGGCTAACAATCCAAATATTATCTAATATATCCAAATTAGCCTAAAATAATCTCCAATTAAATGAATAAGGTGAGATAAAATATATTAAAATTGGGATTTATCAACTGGTCTCATTAACGATGAGTGTTTGCGCATTGCTTAGGGCTCTGCTCCTTCCCAATGGCAGAAGTGCAGAACATGGGGTATCAAACGATTTAGGGGGTAAAAAGATCAACATCGTGCACATGGTAAAATAAAATAGATAGCATCCGCACAACACAAAAAATCCATTTGTGTTAAATATAATATCTGCATTATTGTCATTAGCCATTTTGTATACACTGAGCAAATTCTTTTTAATTTCTGGTGAGTAAAGAATATTGTTCAACTGCACAGTTTTATCATTCACATTTGATAGTGTAGATGAACCTACTTTTTCAACCTTTAGTTTGTGACCATTGCCTACTATCAGATTTATCTTACCCTTAGGTTCAGTAGGCTGGTTAATGCGGTTGACATCATTAGTGACATGACTTGTGGCTCCACTGTCCAGGTACCAAGCATCATCATCAACACATTCAGGAGTAGCCCAATAAGCAAAGTCATCGTTATTTGAGCTGGAGGCAGCAGCTGAGTTGGATTTCTTCTTACCAGGTTTGACAAATGACTTATCATACCTATAGAAACAATTTTCAACTTCATGACCGAACCTGTCACACAGCTGACATTGTGGCCTGTTTCCTTCAGAATTTCTGTTGTATAGTTGCCTCCTCTGTTGGAGAAGTTGCTTCCTCCTCTTCGCCCATAGTTTCTTCCTCCTCTTCCTCGATTGCCACGGAAGGAACGATTTCCACTTCAATTTCTAGAGGGTGGTCGTTCTGAGCTGACATAGTTGGCATAATTGTTTGATACAGAAAGTTTTGTGAGCTGATTAAGTTGTTCCATCCTATTTTCATAGGTCAAGAGAGATGACTGAAAGCCAATCCAGCTGAGCTCATCAATTTCCTTGCTCAGTTGTACAACAATGGGGTTGTATTCAGCATCAAGACCAGCCAAAATATGAATAAACAGATCTGGAAGAGGAACTGGACAGCCAGCAACAGACAACTGTTCAGAGAAGCCTTTCATCTTAATCAGGTATTCTTTCATCTTCATTGAGTCTTTTCTTGTACGCTGGAAATCAGATTTAAGCATTAGAACTCTAGATTTTGTCTGAGCACCAGCAACTTCCTTTGCTGCAGCCCAAAGTCCAGCAGCTGTGGAGACATCTGTCATCTGAGATGACACTTCTAGTGTCATGGTGTTCAAGATCCAGCCAAACACAAGCTGATCTGCAGCTACCCAGTCTTCAAAGCTTGGGTTGAGTGTGGTTTTTCCATCAACAACAATGAATTGAGAGGGACATGGTTTTGATCCAGTAAGAAAACCTTCAAGCTTGTGACCCCTAATAATGGGTAGCACATGAGTTTGCCAGATGAGGAAATTTGTTCCATCCAACTTGACAGAACAAGATTGAGAAATGCCACTGTTGTTTGTGGGTTTGGAAAGAGAGGCTGCCGAAACAAGGGAAAGAGCTTCTGAATCCTTTTCTGTATGAGGAATGGAAGACGAGTCTTTGGTGATGGGTGTAGCCATGGGCATTAGCATGAAAAGCTCTGATACCAAGATAAGTTTAGGAATATTGTATTTGTGTAAAAAGTTGCGCACTGTGGCCACCTTCTGTATTACTATTTATAGTGGGTTTTGAAACCCTAGAATTTATAATTGCTTGATATCTGTACAGTATTCTAAATTACACAGAAAGCTTATTGGGCTGTATTACAAGTGGGCTTTATAACTCAACTAATTTCAGACTCCTCTTGGGCTTTGCTTGTTTCTGTATTCTTAACAGCACATGGTAAAATAAAATAGATAGCATCATCACATAAATCAGAGACATGATAGTCTATTGATATAAATGCGTCTCCAGCAAAAGATCAGAAATTAACAGCCACCGAGAGAAACTCTGCTAACGCGGTTTTGATATTTAAAAAAAATAAAATATGTCGTTCGTCAAGGCTACAATAGTAACAAGAATGAAGCCTTCGGGATCCCAAAATACATCAGCAATCCACGAACACCCAGGTTTCTTCTTTCAATCGTAAAAGTTTACTTGATCTTCTTCTTCGGCCTCAGCTGTAATTAAAGAAATAAAACAGCATATTCATTATTAGATGATATACCAAAAATACCCCATTTGAAAGATAAACACCATCGCACAGCCATACTCTAACCATAATTCAACATGGCATACCTGGTTGCTGTGTCCACACTTCTTCTTCCTGCAGTTCACAGCACGGGGGTGCAAGCGAGCATAACATCTGCAAAACAAAATGTGATATAAACATGTCAGCAAAATCACACTCCTTCCTAGCATTCATTGAACCATGATCTTATCATGAAAGCACTTGATGATTGTTAAAAATGTGAACGAATGACCCAAATGAGCTTTAAAAAAGCAGGGCAGTGCATAAAACTGTTAACTATACACTTTCCAACAAGCACGCCCCAGCCCTATTCTACAATAAAAAACAGACTTCATAACAGTTATAAATTCAACAAATATTTTGCTTGTGATAAACAAAATTTATAATTGCAACTTGCAATATATCATTGATTTCAAAGATACAATCATACTTCTACCAATAACATTATACTCCCTCCGGTCCTGGTCCTTAATATAAGACATTTGAGGAGTTGACCTTGTCATCAGACATAGTTCAATATTTCTCAATCATTTTCTAATTTACTTCTATTCAATAGCTGCTTTAGAAAATACATGTCATATTAACAAACTCAACTGACTTCCTTAATATAATCAAATTATATAAATATCTCTTACATTTTATATCAAAGAGTATAAATGTGATAGTTAAGCTCGTTTGTCAAGAAAAGGATTATGCTGGAGAAGTCAACATAAACAAGCAGCACAATCCATAGAATTAGAAGTTGAAGTTTAGAACAACATTGAACCCTGCCATAACTAATTTGGCTGGTCCTTAAGTAAATACTGTAATTAGAAAGCCCGCCAAAATTCTAAAAGCTATACTGAGCGAACTTACTTGCGGCATATCATCTTGTCCTGATTATATTTCCTGGCCAATGCCATCAAAGATGGCTCGATGATACCACCACGAAGCCTCAAAACAAGATGCAACGTCGACTCTGCAAAATGGAGTAACCGTCAAATTGGACTGCCAAATAAACTGGAGTTCCCTTATTTTTCTTCGAATTTCCTGGTAACCTAAACAATTGTAGGAATGTTGAAAGAAGAGAACAGAAAAGCATTCAAATTAATAAACTAACCTTTCTGGATGTTATAATCGGCAAGGGTACGGCCATCCTCCAGTTGCTTCCCGGCAAAAATCAATCTCTGCTGGTCCGGAGGAATACCTGGACGCCGACGTATGTGTCATGACCAGGAACCATTCATGAATAGAAAAAGAGAATCACAACAAATTGTACACTTCAGGGGATATACGAAGAAACACACCTTCCTTGTCCTGAATCTTAGCCTTCACATTATCAATGGTATCGCTGGACTCAACCTCGAGGGTGATGGTCTTCCCTGTTAAGGTTTTGACAAAGATCTGCATTTTTCTTCGATTTCCTCTATCAACTTCCGCCGAAGGCGCCCCTGTGTTGAGGCCGCTAATGATGGTTTTGCTGTATTGATAAAAAAAAAAATGATGGTTTTGCTGCTCCTGCACACCTCACCAATTTTTAGGTTAGGATTTTTTGGTTTGGGAAAATTGCACTTATCTTTCACACAAGACAAAATATTACTCAAAACTTCTCGGAAATCTCCAATTTACAATGAAGTCTTGTACTGGGTAATATACTCTGATTGTAAAAAGACAGGAATACCCTTACTGAACCACCAATTCTTAATGACCCGCATGTTTTTCCAAAACACTAGATCTATGAGTAAATAAGAGAATAGAGCAAATTAAATTTTTGGAAGCATTAGAAGAAATATGAGTGAGAATTCATTACTTGTGGGAAAGAAAAAGTTACAAACACAGTTGACATGGCCAGTCCTGTTTTGGAAGTGACAGCTTACAATGAGGTAAACAGAAGAAGATGAGACTCTTACTACTCAGATGGTTACAACCCAGAAAAAAAACGATATTAATCCCAAAATTGCATCAAATTGCCATGAATCTCGTAAGGCCCTTTAGCTTCTCTCATCATCATATTCATCTATTCAATTTATGATACCAATAGTTGAATAAAGGATTAGTTGTTATATTTTAAATTTAATGAATAAAATATTGTAGGCAACATAATATGAATGACAGTTGAAAACTCCAAATGAGGTTGCCCTGTCAGGTTAACACACAAGAATGGTGCATTGTGATGTTGTTCATTTAATTTTCAGATACAAGTTAGTCCTCGATTATCTGCATCCTCTGTTATTGAAGATTAAGACCATCATCCACGTACCTTTGTGACCAACAATTCCTTTGACTAGAGATAGGTGCACGCACGTGAAGGGAATCGGCAAGTACGTCATTGAAGAAAATCAAAGAAGAAGGGATGCTCTTAGCCTCTGTTTGCTTATTTCTTTGGCATATATTTCAAGAAAAATTGCAATATTCTAAAATGTTCAGAACTCAAACTAGTTGTACGATAACAGTTCATCGGCATAAAGTCATTCAGTCCCTATCTTAGTAGTTGAGTAGCTGACGGAGTAATGGGCGATGGCAGAACGATGCTGACAGTTTGGGAGACAAGTAGCAGGCCACGAGGATGCGGCGGACGGTGCTGCAACTTCGAGGGTGAGAGACGGTGTGATGGTGAAAGCAGTTTTGTGAAATTGGGGATGGGAACTGGGGATTCGAGATTGACTTTGAAGGTGAGACTGTTTGCATTATGATGAAGGGTAATTTGGTATTCGCACAATTACATTTAATCATTATCAGGTCTCATGGGACTTCAGAGATATTTGAAGATTTTAAGGGACTTATAGTAATAAATTCTCTTAATTAGGAAATAGTGTCATTCCCCCTTTTTTCCCACTTTTTCCCACAATACGTTGCACCGCGTTTGGTAAGGGGAATTTTCCGGTTGGGGCTGCCGTTTGGGCCAATCCCGGTAGAACTAAAATTTTACGGAAGATTGCAGGATGGTGCTGAGTAACAGAAAAAATATCAAATAAATTCCACTATATGATTCACTGTTTATAAGCTTTCAACGGACTTCAGTGGAAAAGATTCAAATTTTGAAATTACTTGTTTGTCCCTCATTATTAATATAACACGTAAACTTGTCAAAGATAATACTATGTCTTGTCAATATGACACACATCTATCAACTGTAACACTATGAAGAAATACTTACATAATCTAGAACAACCATCTTATTTATGTTCTGATCAATTAAAATACAATAATTCATCTTATTTTAATCTTACATAACAAATGAGTCATCCGGAGAAATTCAAATTTTATTATTTTAGGAATGATGCGAGGGAATTGTGTTTTTTGTTTTTCTGAATTAAGAAGTTTATATTTTTTAAAATCATAAAATTTGGATTTATCCATATGACTCGTTTGTCCTGTATTATTAAAACAAAATTAGTTCTTGTATTTTAATTAGTCAAAATATAGATAAGGTGGGGTTCCTGAAGCATGTAAGTATTTCTTCTATGACTTATTGATATGATACATACACTTATCAAACGATAGATAGACGTGCCAATAGTAATACATACTATGATTTGTCACTGTGGGTCAGTGGCAGAGCCAGTATTTTATGTTTGTGTATACACAATTAGAGGGAGGATACGGGCTACCCGCAGATTTTTTTTTTAAAAGGAAATTTTTAAATACATTAAAAAAACAAAAGAATATAGACAAGAAAAGAAAAGAAAACTTCAATTTAACATAAAAAATAATAATCAATAGTCAACTAAGCTATTACAACAGAAAGATTACAAAAGCATTTTTCGATTCTACATTCCTTGAAAATATTACATTATATCTTTAGTATCAAATTAAATATATCACATTCAACATAAGTTAACATGTATAAGTTATAGACAATGCTCAGTTCAACAACAAATTCATCATAAATTCAGAATTCAGCAAAGGAAAAGCAAAGCAGAATTGAGAAGCGTAGGTGGAAGAGAAGAATTTACGCCCAAATTAGTAAAACAGACACGGTTAGTAAACAGGATATTGTTATAGACAATGCTCAGTTCAGACACGTGACTTGACTACCTTCGAAGTTCAAACCATCATACTAGAAAACCTCAAACTTCCCTGATTATATCCTACATGATGGTATGCAAGGCCTAACTTATTGCTTATTGACAGTCATCCACAGACTAGACTAATCCTTGTATTGGCATTTTTTTATGACAGAACTTGTAATAGCAAGTTGTTAAATCATAAATATCAAAGCCTAAAAACTTTACAGCCAGACTTTGCCAAACAACTATAGAGCAGGAAGCAGTAACATTTGCTCCATATGATCACCAATAGAAACCTAATAAACACAGGCAGAATATACCTGATGTGGAGTACAACCATCACGGATACTTATATTGCTCAAAATAAGATACGCCTAAGACTGACAGCACATCAGAAGACAGAAAGAACTGAGAAGGCGAGTGTATTCATGTCAAAACAATAAATTACAATTCTTCAGCTTCAAACTGACAATAAGTGCAGACTGCAGTCATCACTAGTGAAACAGAATACCACGTTAAGCCTAGATTTGTGAACATATCATCAAAATCTCATAAGAATTATTCACAACAGAAAAAACTTAGAAACAGATAATAAATTCATAAATCGAGAAGAATTCACACCTAAATCAGCAAAACAGAATCAAGAAGCCATAAATTCAACAATAAATTCATCATAAATTCAGCAAGAAATTTAGTGACAAAGACAACAAGGAAATGCCATAAATTCAGCCTAAATTCAGAATTTGGAATGAAGAGCGATAAGGATCAAGAATCGATTGAGCCAGTGGAAGAGAAGATATAAAAGAAAATTACCTTGAGACAAAATCGATTGAGCAGGTGGAAGACAAGAGTGGAGAGTGACGAGGATCTGGAAGAAGGATAAAAGGAACAGGGGAGGTTTGAACCAGCAACCTGGTGATTAAGTGTGAAGAGCATTCACCAACTACACCATCTAGACATATTGTCACTAAATTCTTTCAAATTATATGTATTTTCTCAAATTTTTATGTTTGCACTTACCCACATGGGTACAAGTGTGGCTCCACCATTAATATGGATTGACAAATAATTTTACAATTTGAATCTATATAACTGAGGCCCCTTAAGATTTTTTAGATAGTCAATCATTTTATTTGTTCTTTCCTCATCATCATGCCGCTATTTTCCAAAATTGTATTTTAATATAAATTATAGTAGAATATTATAGTTTAAACCTTGAACATAAATGCACTACTTGACAGTGATATTTCACAATTTGACATTGAAATATACCAATTTTCAACTCATAATCTAAATTTTGACATTAAAAAGTTGACAAACTTATTTAGCCCATATATATAATTTGTTATAATGATCTCGTAGTCATTTTTTAAAAAAATTATCTATTATCAAATATTAAAATTTATAATTTATGTTTTAAAAGCCTATACAAGCAATAAATTTCAAATTATCATATATTCATATCTCCCTGTAAAATTTTTATAATTGGCTAAAATTTCAAATATCGTTATCTCTTTTCGGTCATTTCAACCAATTTTTCTGCCTTTTTAGGTTGGAATAACAACTTTAATTTGCTTTTCAGCAAAAAAGATTTCTAACTTCTTTGCCGAGACGAGTTTCATCTCTTCACTTCAAGAATATAACGATGAACCAAACGTTTTCAAGCTTATATTTTAATAATAATTTTTTATAATAATTCATAATTTTTTATTAATTATTCAAACAAATAATAATTTGCTTAGACTATTTCCTGGAGGATCAATACCTTGCTTGCAGTTTTAACAAAGTGATCGAAGTAGTAGTAATATAAATAGAGGCGAAGAAGAAGCAAACCACAGCACAGCGCCCCTTATAAATTGCATCAACATTTTACGTAGCAATAGGAGTGAAGTGTGAAACCAACAATCCAACATGGCCGCCTCAGCACCCGTCTCCTTCGCCTCTAGCTCCTGGTGTAACCCTCAAACCAGATTGTTGTCTAACCCACAATCTTCAGCCATGGCCTTCCTCTCTTCACCTCAAATTGGCCACAAATCCCTTATTCGGCCCCTCAGGTCCAACAATGGCGTTTCTCCACTGGGCCCCACCAGGCTAAATATGCCTGCGCTAGTCGTGAAGGCCTCCATGGACAAGAACGTCGAGGTCTTCACCAAAGAACATCTTGCTGTCTCTCTCGCTAAATACGTCGCCGATCTCTCCCACCAGTTCATCCGCGACAGAGGCTACTTCACTCTTGCCTTGTCCGGCAATTCAGTCAAGTATCTCAGGTCTGTCTCTTACTCTGTTACATATGCTTGCATGACTCAGTTCAAGTCATATCTTCTCAAATTGATAAAATTTCAGGAAACTGGTGGAGCCTCCGTATGTGGATGCAATCCCATGGTCCAAGTGGCATATTTTCTGGGTGGACGAGAGAGTGGTGCCCAGGACTCACGTTGACAGCAACTACAAGTTTGCCTATGATGGATTCATCTCTAAGGTATGTTACATGGACAATTAAGTTTTTTTTGTGTGTGTGTAATAATTTGCAACTTATATGACGCGTCGTGAAATGAAAATTTAAACTTGTGTTGACAGTTGCTAATTCCACCTTATAATGTGCACTCCATTGACGATGCGCTGCCAGCAGAAGGAGTAGCAGATGTGTACGAGACAACGCTACGGCGTTTGGTGGCGGCTAACGTAATAGCATCATCAACAGAGACTAAATTCCCAAAATTCGATCTGATGTTGCTGGATATGGGGCCTGATGGGCAAGTGGGTGCTTTGTTTCCAAATCATCCGGTGGTGAGCGAGAGCAAGAAGTGGGTGACCTACGTGAAGGACGCCCCAAAACCACCGCCGGAGAGGATAACATTGACGTTGCCGGTGATCAATTCAGCCTCCAACATAGCCATGGTGGTGACAGGGGCCGGCAAAGCGGATGCGGTTTACACGGCGATCGAAAAAGAGGAGGCTGCTGGTCCGAAGCTTCCAGTTCAAATGGTTTCGCCGGAAGGAGAGCTCAAATGGTTCTTGGACAAAGGTGCGGCCTCAAGGCTATACAAGTAGGAATATTGATGGAGAGGTGCAAGTCCTTTTATCATTGGTCTTCTATTCGGGTATGTTTTATCGAGCTCTCTATGCTTTGCCGGACGCTCAAATGTGAAACAACCAGACTTTTTCTTTGCCCTTGATTACTGTACGTGGATAATCCTGGGTCAAACAAGATAATGAATAAACTTGCGACTTCCTAATTACCATCTAACATTGTTATATCTGTTTTTTTTACCTGTGTTTGATGATTGAATTGGAGCCAAAATTCTCAGCATCACCTTGATGGGGGACGCCTTTTTTTAAAAATAAATTAAAAAATAAAAAAACTGAGATCGAGGCTATAAAATATAATATAATTCTAATTAATAACTCTTTTTTTATTGACGTTTCGTTCATTTAATTTCTAACAGACTATAACAGGTAAACATTTGCATTATTCTGTATGAACAGTTTGCATCAAAAGTTAGTATAAATGGAAAAAACTAAAATTCATTTAGTACGCATAGTATAACGTACGACGGGATTAAAAAATGACTATTTATGAGCAGAAAATATTTTTATTTCTGAACAGAAAATAAAATTAATTATTCTACTAAATAATAAACATATAATAAATATATTTAGGACCGGAGGAATATATTATATCTAAGTTAATATTTTCCCATCTGCTTCTATAAATATAAGCTCGATAGATTTAATTATGACACGTTTAATTTGGAAACGCAGAAACCCAGTCTCCAATGCACTATCAAACATATAACTCTATCGATGTACTATAATTTTGTTTGGCCTGGCCCTTTGATAACCCAACTAACATGATGCGCTCTGATCAATCATTTTTTAAGACTTTTTTCTAGAAATTTTATTATATTTCTTAATAAGAGGTCCCTTATATATATAAATATATATATATATATATAGTGAAGTGGCTTAGAACTTTTTCTAAAAAAATCCCTTCACAATAATCTATATGACAATTATGACTTTCTCTCTTATCAAATTGCTGTGATTTTATGTGCGGATAAAAAAGATGTTAAAATTAATTTGATACAATCAAACATAATTTTGATCTTACCATTCAAGCTAGGGAACGGCGGGTTTTACCAATTTTTGTAACAACCAAGCGAACGTCCTGTGCTGTGTGACCCATTTTTGGCCTATTTTTGTTTCTCGTGGAGAAAAGTCAAAAAGAATAAAGATTTAACGACATGAACCAGAACAAGCTAGTTCTGACAAAGGAAGATAAAGTAAGGGCAAAATATCTTTAATTGAACCATCAGGACGTGAACAACATATGTTCTTGCCTCCATTACTGAAAAAAGTATCCAAATTAAACTGTGCTTTGCTTCTAAGACTATCCTAAGAATCAAAACAACGTAACCAAAATAAAAACGAGCAAGAGCATTTAAAGGAAATCTCTCTGTAACAATGGCATTCTCTGCAACTTTCACTACTACAAAAAGGGGTTACTACTTCCTTAAAAGACATCCTTATTTAAAAAAAGGAAGTAAAAAGTGAATGTAATGGTATTCTTGTAATTATTTACTTAAATTATGAGTATTTGGTGTTCTAAAATATATTTTAGGACACCTCAAATTAATTAAGGCGTCCTAAAATACTTTCAAGATGCCTAAAATTAATAATCTAGCGCCAAAATTAATTGTTTAGCGTAAAAATTAATTGTTTAGCGTCATTTTGAGAATTTTTTGAGATTTTTAGCGTCCTAAATAAAGTTCAGAATGCCTAAAATATAATTTTTTGCAATTTAGGCGTCCTAAAGAACTTTCAGGACGTTTAAAAAATAACTCATTTGGCGCTAGCTATTTTTTAAATTTTTTTGACGACCTGAATAAAAGTTGAGGGCGTCTTAATAGAATTTTTTGACATCCAGAGATATTTTTCAGGACGCCAAAATGCCCTAATATCCAATCCCGGCCCAAAACTTCTCACATTGAAGGCGAACACGCGTCTTCTTCAGTGATCTCGAGGCTCTCAACCCAGTCGATCTGGAACCCTAAATCCTTCTACTCCCAGTCGACCTCAAACCCCAAATCCTCCCACTTCTAGTCGCTGGAACCCCAAATCCTTCCACTCTCAGTCGATCTCAAACCTCAAATCTTCCCACCTCCAGTCGCTCGAACCCCAAATCCTCCCAGACACTCTCACACTTCAGTTAGTCGACTTCCCGAAATCCTCCATCACATTGTGCGCGGTAACGTGAAAGAAGAGAATGCAAAGTTTACACGTACTTCTTTTATTTTTCCCCCTCCCGGAGATGCTTTAACCATTGACGGTACTAAAGATGGAGAAGGCGAAGGAATTTCTGCAAGTCACCCCTGTAGAATCGCAATCTCTGTCACAACACCTTCCTCCTCTCACACCTTACTCAAATTTCTATTTCTACAAGCAATTTATCCTTAGAGGCATCCATGTGGATCGAGTCGAACCCGGTCTTGTCGTTTGTACCTTCAAAGGCCCAAGAAGTTCGTCAATGGAGGCATAAATTCCCAAACCTATGCAGGCCGTGCGTCTCAACGAATCTGCAAGTACTCTTCCCCTTAGCCTTCACAAAATTCTTCGTCGTTCTCTCACACTTATCTAAATTGTGTCTGGCGTAGCTGTTCCTCTTCTTCGCAAACAATAATTAACAGCAACAAGATGCAGATCTTCGTGAAGACTTTGACGGGAAAGACCATCACTCCCGAGGTTGAGAGCAGTGACACGATCGACAATGTCAAGGCCAAGATTCAGGTTCTCCTTTGCTTTTCCCACACCCATTGCCATTTATTTTTCTGGATAGAGTTTTCTTACGATTGCTTTTGAGAGGGATTTTGCTGCACGTTGACTGATTTGGTTGATATTTTATTCCTATTTTGATTCCCCGCTCATACACAATGTTGCCTGATCAATAAGGAATGAATCTGGTTTTTAATGCATAGTTCCTGCAACTAAAACCTTTCTTTGTAGCGAAAATCATTATCTTAGAATCATTTTTTGGATTGAGCAAAAGCTTGGGCCGTGGGCTCTGTGCTGAAGCTCCACTTTGTGCCCTCGCCAAAATCATGCCATTTTAGGGGTTTAGAACAACAGTACTCAATTTCAAACAATGGTTTCCTCTTGTATAGTAGGTTATCGTGTGTTGGAAATCGTTGTATAGTAGATTAATTCTGCCTTGTCCGTGATATATTTGTGTGTTTTATATGACATCATGCAATGCTACTAACTTCACAAGAGATTCATTAGTCATGAGATTCATGAAACTGTCTTCAATTTTTGAAGTTGCAGGGTTGGTTTCTAACTGTTGGTGGAACATTTATTTCCAGGACAAGGAAGGTATTCCTCCTGACCAGCAGAGGTTGATTTTTGCTGGTAAGCAGCTGGAAGATGGTCGTACACTTGCTGATCATAACATCCAAAAGGAATCAACGCTTCACTCTCGAGGTTGAGAGCAGTGACACGATCGTAGGTTTGTAATATGAATTTAATTCATATAGAATTGGGCACAGTGAATAAATTCTTTAGTTAGAGATGTGTCTCACAAAGAATTGGAATTCTGGTTACTTGACACTCAATGTCAAGAGTTTATATGCTGCATTTACACTTCTAAGTATTGCAGCTTTTCTGACTATAGCACAATTTGCTTCGCGGTGTATTATTTTGGAAATATACTTTGTTGCTTTTCATACTCAAAATAGTTCCAACTTCAACTCCTGTAATCATATTGTTGCTGAACTTTTCTCTCACTATCGAAAAATCTGTTACAGTTGCTGGAGTTAACTTCTGAAGATTTAATTGCTAAAGCAAACTCAGATCTTTACCCGCGAGAATGATGCAAATAAATTGCTGGGAAAAGTTTTCAGGGTTCGGCTGGGTACGTAAAGGATTTTATGAGTGTCTGGTAGTATTCCAAGATTTAATCTTCATTATGTTGTTAGTTCTTTATAGAAGTTTCTAATTAATTCATTGACCCTGTCCTTGCTTAACCTAACTTTACATAATCTGTATTCATATTTGTGCCATGCACTTTCTCTGTCTATTTTCTTTTCAGTTATAAAAGCTTTCACTGTTTAAATTTATTACTTTGGTATCATCATGTGGCTGCAACATCCCATGGCCAAGTTTGAGATTGAAGTTTGAAATCAAATTTTGATTCCTTCTTTGTTTGCTTAAGGGAGTCAGGGTAGATGGGAACTCAGATTTAAGTGATGAAATTGGCAAGCTCTTGAGTGCAAAGAGTGCTGCTGCTGGTCTAAGGTAATTTATTTACAAAAATGTCCTTATGGTTTTAGGGATAGTTGAGGCTGTCAAGGGTAATATAAATGCATTAGAATTATTTTAAATGGATTACGTCATTTCTTATATAATCAGCATTGGCCCTGTTCTATTAAGGCACATTGATGCAAGGTGTATTTGTCTCTGCATAGTTTACCTTTGGCTATGTATCTGATTTATGGTTTAAATAGGTGCTTGATATGCATGCCTATGAGGCATGACAAAGTAAATATGCTTTGAAGGGTTGTGTAGACATTTCTATTTCATGACCTTGAATAGTAGTGAGGTATGAATTTAACCTATGTTGCTTAATTCAATTTCAATAGAATGAATTTTGTTGCTTTTACTGCTGTTGAGTAGTTTCTATGGCTAGAAACATATATTTGTTGGTTTTTCATAAATATGATATTTTTAGTCAATCTGTGAGTCTTTCACTTCTACTTTTTGTTTACATTTATAAATTTTCAGGTGATTGATGCAAGTGCAAAAGGAAATCTGGGGTGTTTTATTAATCATAGTTGTGATCCTAATTGTTGTCCAAAAAAGGTGAATACATTAGCTGCATAAAATGTGTGGTGTTTTTCACTAGAAGCTACCCATAAGTAAATTTTCTTTTGTATCATTTGTACGGGCAGCAACTTTTGTCAATGTGCGTATGAGTTTTTCTTTTTATACAATGTGTGTATGAGTTGTTTCTGTGCATGTGATTGATATATTGAGCATGGTTGTTTGATCCATTGTGACGCTTTATGATAATTTTAATTTAAATGCAGTAAGGAAGTACACTTTTCCAGAATGTAGCCCTTTATGCCATTTTTTATGTATTAGCTGCTCGATCTGAAAATCCAGAGGCATTAATGTGCCTTTTAAAGATGCAAATTCTTATTTGAACATTTTAAAGCAAAAAAATATATATTTTTTTCGGGTTGCCTTATAAGGCGTCCTGAATAACAATCAGGACGCCTTATAAGGCATCCTGATACAATTCAGGATGCCTTATAAGGCGTCACTACTACAGAAATTGGCTTTTACTTCCCTTATTGGCGTCCTATTATTAAAAAAAGGAAGTAAAAGAAAACGCGGGGGCATTTTTGTAATTAGTAAGTGATTTTTGGAGTCTAATTTTATTTTTTAAACGCCAAAAGTGTAGCTCTGGCGCTAAAGGCAAGCGAAAGGTGCGCGTGAGTGAAAAAAATGGAAACAATTTGGAGTCTAATTCGTCTAAGAATTAGACTCCCTAGGTCAGAATTTAGAGTCTAAGTCCAAGAATTAGACTCCTTAGGTCATTTTCCCCACCCCAAAACCCACTCCCGCATTGTCTGCCACGCACGTATCCATCGATTCTCATTCTCTCAGATTTCTTCTCAACCCTGGTCTGCTTTGTCTCTGCCCTCACTATGCCCTTGCTCTGTCGTCCCCCTCTCCACCGTAGCTCCTCCGATCTCCGTCCTCTCTCTCATCGTCGTCCCCCTCTCCACTGTAGCTCCTCCTTTTCTCCGTCTCTCCCGCGTATTCATTTTGGTTTTCCAATTCTCAACAGTCAAATCGGCAAAAGGTACTGTCTTCTCTTCCAAATCTCCTAATCTAGGGTTCTTTCATTATTGATGCCGTTTTTTGTATCTGATTCCGGCGATAGTACCTTCACTGTGGATAGTACAGTGCCGCGTTAGATTTGAACGGAGTGAGGGAGGAGCTATATTGAAGTTTCAAAGCTTGAGTTTGCTCTTCCTGTTCAGGTCGTGTTCTCTGATCTCTACTCTCTATTATTTTTCTTTCTCTTATTTTAGGCTATATTGGATTCCGATGATAGAACGTTGGAGCCCTAACTAGATTTCGGCGATAGGGCCTTCACCGTTGATAGCGCAGTCTCGCGTTGGATTCGGACGGAGTGAGGGTGGAGCTATATTGAAGTTTCAAAGCTTGAGTTTGCTCTTCCTGTTCAGGTTGTGTTCTCTAATCTCTGCTCTCTGTTATTTTCCTTGCTTTGATTTTAAGAAGACTTGTTGTCATATGCTTGGGTTTGGTGGATAAACTGTCATTATTGCACTCGGACGCTTTGTTCACTGCTAAACACTTAGTAACGATGGGCTAAGACTTAGTGGCTCGTTTGGACTACGACTCCTCCCAAGTTCTATCTTAAGTATGTTTGTATTTTGAAGTTTGAAGTTATGAATAAATAAAGAATAGCTATTCAGTAATACGATTCTTGAGCATGCTTATTTACACTCTTTAAGGAATGAATTTAGCTTTTAAACCTTGCCAAAAGAAACTTGTTTGATGCAAAAGTATGATGGTAAATTCCCAATCTTGGAAAGCTAAAGCAAGTAGTTGGGAAATAAGGGAAATGGTGAAGAGGACGCCTTTTGAAGTGAGGAAAGCATTGTCCCACGCCAAATTGCTTCTTGAATGTAACTGCAGAAGTGGAAAATGTAACAGCAGAAGCCCCCAACAAGTTGCAGGTGTTATGGCTTTTAAATTATCACGATTTTTGTTTCTTTTGTAGCTGGGAATGATTGATTACATTATAAGCCCTTGGATTCAAGGATTTAGAAATTCCATTTCATCTTGATGTTTTCATCTTTTAATGATAGCATTTCTCCTAAACCTTGCTTCTATTGGTAATCATTTTTCTTATTTGGATTAATGCAGTTTAGCTTCCTCGGTAAAAATTCAATCAAGTATGAAAATACGGTAGAGGTTGAACTTCCCGTTTATAATGCGATTTTAAAGTTCCAAAAAGGTGGGAAACTGGTTCATATGATGTCATATCTATGCTTTGAAACTGAGGTCCTTGATTAGTTGATATTCCATTCTTCAGTAAAACACCCCGGTGATGATCTATTTGACAAGCTAGATACAAGTAAACTAAATGCTCACCTGAAGGAATTCATGCTTGGCCTAACAGCTAAAGTCTTCCGTACATTTAATGCATCTTTCACATTGGATGATATGGTAATAACGGTTTCATTCTGCGAATCATTAATCTAACATGCCTTGACATGACCAAACTGCAGCTCCATTTTCTCCTATGTATTTTTGACATTGAAAATTTCTTTTCCGATATTTTTTTCTACCTCTGGTGAGGAGAGAGTGCTTCCCTAAAGAGCAACACATCTTTCATTGGAGTTGAAATTTTACCTTAATTATAAAATTGTAACACTTCAAGAATGCTTTATAAATTCTTGTTTCCAATATTTTATATGACCCATGGCAAGCATACGTTATTTTATTTTCATAGTAAAATGCTATCTTGCATTTTGTTGTCAAGTGTATTAATTGATTTACCTTAGTCATTTCCTTCTGGCATGTCATCGGAAAGTTGTGTTTAATTTTCTGGGATTCAGTGATAACAGCTGACTAAGGATACTAAAGATGGCAATGTTGCTGAGAAAATTGGTGTCTATCAGATTGCAAACAAGTAGGTGAATTGGCTCAATATATGTGTAACATAATGATGTTACTTCTATGCATTCATTATACACTTAATCATCTTCATTGCTGTTGTCTTTGGATGACAGGTTGCAATAATATGTAATCATCAACGTAGTGTATCAAAATCTCACACTGCACAAATATCAAAATCATTTTCATTGTACAGAGGTTGCAGTATATAGTCCTTTAATAACTCTTGTTTAATGTGAGATATAATGCTGGCTATTCTAAGGGTTGTCAAAACATACAAGGTTTTTAAAAAAACTATTTTAGACCTTTATCGATGGGATATAGAAGATTGATTATTTGTGACTAGGAAGTTACTTTAAGGGAAAGCAATGCTTGATAGTGTAGTGATAGTAGCATATGCGTTTATTTCTGTCTGATAATCCATTTGCTACTTCAGACTATTATTAGTAATTTACTACCATAGTCTGGGTTTAATATTTTCCTCTTGGAGACTGTGATAAAATGATGGCTCAAACTAATTAAATTTAAGTTTCAAAGTATCCATGTTGGATTCATGTGGCATCTTAACCATATTTTTGTGGTTTTTCCTTATATTTAGTAATGATTGAAATTTGATGAATTTTCAGTTTTTGTCTGTTGTGGCTCTTGGAAGATTTCAAGATTGTTGTTAGCAAATCCGTATTAACTTGTTTTTTCTTTCCAGATTTGTACTCTGTCAAAATCAAAATATTGAAAGTTTGAAAAGAACACGAGTTGAGAAGGTAAAAATGCTAATTGGAACTTAAGGAATTTTACCTTGTTTTAGCATGTTTGCTCTGTGTGGGAATTTCCCCTGATGACCTTCACTGAACATGTTATATTTGGGATTAGCTAAAGATGGCTGATGGTCTATTTTCCTGCCTAATTTGTACAGTAATAACTTGCCTTCTTTGTATGATGGTTTTGAGCGTTGGAGTCAGATTACTTAGGCTTAACTTTTCTTTGTACTATATTTCCCTTTTAGTTGGTAAATCAATGTTGCATGTTTTTCTTGTACAAATCAGTTCTCTGGTTCTTGCAGACAAGAGAACAACTGCCTACAGAGAAGTTCTGAGAATGATAGATGTTTTCAGTTTAATAATTGTAATGTCTTAAGTGAAAACAATGTAAAATCTAATCAATATGTGTTTCAGTCCTTAACAATCTTAAACGGGCTGAAACACATTAGTCCTTAACCTAATTTGTCTATTTTGATTGTAATTGAATTAAATTAATGTGTTTTTAGTTCATTTATGTAAAACAAAAAAAAATAGATTTTTTATTATCTTTTTCTTGTGAGTTTTAACATTTTTTTTATCAGTTTGTCATTCTGTCTTTAACTAGGTGATTTTTTTATCTGTTTTTCAATATCTGTTTTTCTTTTTTGTACTTATTTTATGTACTGTTTGTAGGACGAATTTTTTCAACTACATAATTTAAGTGTTCCATCAGGTGGTTACTACTCTGAGATTTTGCAATTCACAATTTTAATGCTTATATGTAACACAGTGAACCTCAAGAAGTCTTAGAATTAGTGTCCCCATTTTATTCGTCTGGCAGGATTGGATACAACGGTTCAAATGTTGAAATATAATTTGTTGTAGTTTTATAGGCTTATCTTATATGCCAAATTCATGGCTGTAACAATTTGTTTTTTTTTTCTTGATCACTTTTCTACACTTAAATTGCATGTTTTGGGCACCCATTTTGATGGTTGTAGAAGCCCTTGAATAACATTACACTAGCATCTCTTGCAGTATGCATATGTTATAGGCTCATTGTGTTAGTTCAATGCTGTGACGGGTTACAATGTTATTTTCTCTTTAAAAGTAAATAAAAAAATTATTTCCCTGTGAATTTCTTCCAGTGTGACATTGAAGAGCATTATACAAAAGAACTTTCCAGAAGAATATGCCAGAAGAAAGCAAGAGCATGACAGTTTGACCAACTTTGGCGTATATTTGCTACCTCTTTTTGTCATGGATGTGGTCATGCCATGTCAAAAGCTCCCACTCAATATTTTTGAACCTCGATATAGACTCATGGTAAGCTGGTCAATAGTTTATAAAATAAAAATAAATTTACCATTTTCAATATAACTGAAATTTGTAAGTTCACTCTTTCTTTCAAAAACAGGTGAGAAGAGTAATGGAAGGGAATCATAGGATGGGAATGGTAGAATTCTTGTTACTGGTCCTTTTCATTACCATTTCCTGCTTAAGGTATATTGGGCTGACCAAAAACCCTTTGGTGTGCTTTGTTTATTAATCATGTAGGCTATAATTGATTCTGCAACAGGTTCCTTAGCTGAGTATGCTTGTGAAGTGGAAATCACAGAGTAAGTGTTTGTCATCTTTTTCCCCTGAAAAAATACTCTCAGCACAAACCTTCTCACAAAATGCCTCCTCATGTATGTTTACAGGTTTCAAATGAAGGATCTTTTGATTTGATTGTGTAGGTGTGAGCCACTTCCAGACGGACGTTTCTATATAGAGGTGAATGTATAATTGTGAATTCTTTATGTATTCCTGTCGACTTTCAAGTTTCAAGAACAATGCTTCTCTGTTTTCATCTGTCTGACTTTATTATTTGGCTCTCCTAATTTAATTCCTTGTGCAAGAAATCTTCAACCATGCAGATTGAAAGTCACAAGAGATTTCACATAGTCCGATCTATGGATCAAGATGGGTGAGTTTTCTCCAGATATTTGTTAGCCAAGTTTGTTGTTACTACTTTGCTATCTTTATGTCCAACTCATCATGAACTATGCATCTTGGGATATTTGTTATATAAAGGTGCATGCATTCTGTTTCAGTATAAGGTTAGTTGAGCTAACCTTTTAGCACATAGCTAGGTGTTGTATGCAATTATCACATTCTGGTGATTGTTTATGTAAGGATGTTTTTTGTAAGAAATTGTGGGATAGTGAATATACAAAGCAATTTTTTTTTTTAAAAAAAAAAGAACACTTAAGGAGTCTAATTTTTATTATTAGACTCCTAAAGTGAACCTTAAGGAGTCTAAGTAATCGAATTAGACTTCAAAAGTGAAACTTAAGGAGTCTAAGTTATAGAATTAGACTTCTTACGTCATGACTTAAGGAGTCTAATTCTGTAACTTAGACTCCTTAAGTGACGTCTGAGGGTAATTTTCATGACTTAAGGAGTCTAAGTTACTAAATTAGACTCTTTAAGTCATGACTTAAGGAGTCTAATTCCTTAACTTAGACTCCTTATGTTACATTTAAGGCATCTAATTTTAAAATAGGACTCCTTAAGTTTTCCCTATGGCGCCCCCCAGATAGACGTCCCACAGGAAAAGAACGTTAAATGTACAAAAAATAGGACTCCGTATCCCTTTTTTGTAGTAGTGCGTCCTGATTGTTATTCAGGACGCCTTATGTAAGGCGTCCTAAAAAAATTTCAAGACACCTTACATAAGGCGTCTTGAATTTTATGTAGGACGTCAAAAATGTGATTTTTTTAACTTCCCTTGTAGAGACGTCCTTCTGAAAAAGGAAGTTAATTGAGTCTTATTTAGGGCGTTTTTTGAGTTTTTTGTAGTAGTGTTTCACTCCTCAGAGCACCTTATTGTGTGCACAGAACAAGCCAAATCCCCTATTATCATTGCTTCTTCCCACCCAAGTTTCTCACCAGAAGGTCCTCTATCAGCCTGTGAGGTATAATAAAAGGGTTGCACCAATCGGGGTGAACCAAAAGAGATTGACCAGCCCAGTAACGGCGTCGTTGAAGTGGGAGAAGGGGTATGCCAACGTGGAGGTGTTCACAAAGGATCACCTCGCTGTCTCTTTGGCTTACGACGTTGCTCAGCTCTCCACTAAGTTTATCAAAGAAAGAGGAGCTTTCACCGTCGCTTTGTTCGGCGGCTCTTTGACCAAGTACCTCAGGTGACACATCACTCTAATCATACTACTTATCTGGTTATTTTTTTCAAATAATAAATAGAAATAGGTGAATTTCAGTCTTTATTAGAAAGAACGTATCATGAGAGAATTTGTAGACTTTGACGATCGAGTGCATCAAGGTTTTGTTGTTGCGTTGAAATTTCAGGAAATTGGTGGAAGCTCCATATGCTGAATCCATTGAGTGGTCCAAGTGGCATGTGTTTTGGGTAGATGAGAGAGTGGTGCCCAAGACTCACTTAGAAAGTAAACTACAAGCTTACTTACGATGGATTCATCTCCAAGGTATATGTATGCGGCATATATACATGTACATGTTGTTTTCTCTAAATAATTTTGTTGCATTTAACTGATAAACTTGTGGCGACGGAAGGTGCCAATTCCGGGGGCGCAAGTTTACGCCATCAACGACGCGTTGCCGCCTGATGGAGCAGCGGATATCTGTGAGACAAATCTTCGACTGTTGGTGAAGAGCGGCGTGATCGCTTCGACGGAGGATGGGATTCCGAGGTTTGATCTGATGCTTCTGGGCATGGGACCCGATGGCCACGTGGCGTCTCTGTTCCCGGGGCATCGTCTTCTGAGGGAGGATCAGAAATGGGTGTCCCACCTCACCGACTCCCCAAAACCGCCGCCGCAGAGAATCACTGTTGATTCTAATATGTATTGAGTAGGTAGAAATTGAATATGTAATAAACAGAATATCATAACAAGAATCTGTATTAATTAAATAGAACATACAGAGAACATATAATAAGTTTGTATAACATGAAAAACTATAAAACGAACTCACAAGACTGCCGATATGGAATGGAAAAATGCAGAAATCCGGGCCCAACTTTCGTTGTGTCTTTAAGACAATTTTGCTCCCTCAATATGGATGCCAAAGGTTTTCTGAGCAGTTGTCTCCCAGGATAGAGCGGATTATTCGTCTTCAGAAAGATGGCTCTGTCTGTCTGAAGCCCAAGCGAATCCAACGAGTCTGCTTTCAGAATCGTACATACTATGTCTATAGAATGTAATATGCAGAGAGGAATGTTTGAAATTAATTTTAGATCTAGTTTTTCTATCTATTCTCTTTCTCTCTAAGATTTTATGTCACTAGCACATCCTATTTATAGATGACAAAACTGATCAGATGGACACCCGTTGGCGAACCGACGCGACTGTGGCGAACCGACGCGACTGGCGGTGGCCAACCTGTGGGACTTCTTATTCATAACCTATGGGATTTAGATCCTAAAATTCAACAATCCCCCACATGGATAAGAAGTTAGTCCATCATGACCAAATGCAAAT
Organism: Acacia crassicarpa; assembly: GCA_034222035.1. NCBI lineage: Eukaryota > Viridiplantae > Streptophyta > Magnoliopsida > Fabales > Fabaceae > Acacia > Acacia crassicarpa. The sequence continues at coordinate 2,069,672 of JAWXYG010000004.1, forward strand.
GATCATGTATGCAAAGTGCGATTCCTCTACGAGAAACAACTGCATCGAGAAAGGTAGGGGTTGCCTTTGAACCTTCTCTAGTAAAAACCTATCGGATATACTGGTCAATTGGTGGACGCGCTGTCTTGAACCGTTGACCTTTTAGTGTATACCAAGACAATAGGAGTTACACAGTTGCTCCTCTAGCATCGTTGGTTCTCATGCTGTGTCCGTTTTGGCCCTGGACATCGCCTGGTTCTGTGAGTGTTCTAGAGAATTGGCCGTTTTAAATTCTCATAGAAGCGGCCCACACTTCACACTCACATAGGTGATTCCTTGTGATGTAAGTCATCATACATCATCTGAACACATCAGATTAAGAAACCATTAAAAGCTTAGAAGCTTACCCTTTATATATATGCACTGTTTGTCTAGGAATGAGTATGAGTTTAAAACTCCACAGTGTTAACAGTCGATCATCACTTAGTTGTCTCTTTGAACCTAGTTCGTGGGATCTCCACTCTCCTAGGTAGAGTTACCGCAATAATCAACAATGGATCGACCTTAAACCCATTCCTTTGGACAATTTCCTAACTATCTTTCTAGGAATCCCTTTAGTCAATGGATCCGCTATATTCTCTTTTGATTTTACATAATCAATTGAGATGATTCCATTCGAAAGTAGTTGACTAACGGTATCATGTCTATGACATATGTGTCTAGACTTGCCGTTGTACATGACATTCTTGGCCCTACCAATAGCTACTTGACTATCAGTATCATAGTGTATACACACTGCCGGTACCATGTTTGGCCAGCTAGAAATGTCTTTAAGAAAATTACGAAGCCATTCGGCTTCCTCACCAGTTTTATCTAAAGCAATAAATTATGCTTCCATAATTGATCTTGCAATGCAAATATGCTTAGATGACTTTCAAGACACAGTACCCCTCATTAAGGGTGAATACATAACCACTTATGGATCTTGTGTCGTTAAAGCCGGTGATCCAATTTGCATCGCAATACCCTTCTAGCAGTGCAAGGTATTTCTCATGAAGCAAAGAAAAATTTTGAGTTTGCTTTAAGTAACCCAAACCTCGTATCATAGCTCTCCAATGAAACTCATTTGGATTACTTGTAAAGCGACTCAACATACTTATTGCATAGGCAATATCAGATCTAGTGCAGTTCATAACACACATAAAAACTGCCTATAACTCTAGCATACTCCTTTTGTTTTTCAGTTTTGTCAGTATTTCTCGAAAGATGAAGACTGGAGTCTATAGGGTTCATCACAAGAATTACATTTAAACTCTTGAATTTCTCAAGAATTTCAGCAATATAAATATTCTTGTGATAAAGCCAACCCAACAAATGTTTTATGGATTTTAATTCCCAAAATAACATCTGCTAGACCCATATCTTTTATGTCGAACTTACTGGTAAGCAAGCGCTTAGTAGCTTTAATCATTTGATTATTACTACTCGTTATCAACATGTCATCTACATATAGACAGACTATAACATGGCAAACCCATAGGTATCAAAGTAATATAGGCCTTTACATTGTCTGTAGCTTTGTACTTATCAATAGTGTCATATGCTTTCTTCTTCTTTTTGAAGACACACTCAATTCGTAGAGGCTTATTACGAGGAGGAAGATCATCCAATTCCCAAGTATGGTTTGACAGAATAGATTCAACTTCACTATTGATAGTCTTTTCTCAAAATGGTGCTTTAGGGGAGCTCATAACCTCTTCTTATATTTGAGGCTCATTTTCCAACAAAAAGGTTAGAAAATCAAGACCAAAAGACATTTTGGTCATTTGTGTTGTACTACGTCTATGTTCCTTCTCTACAGGATTATCACTTGTCGTAATATCCTACGGTAGCGTAGTACTGTTATCATTATTACCACTTGCTTTACTTCCCTTGTTATATAGAAATACATTCTCAAAGAATGTAGTGTCTCCTAACTCAATAACCGTATTAACGAGGATAATTGATACATCAGACCAAAAACTGATATGCACTTATTGTCAAATGTATAGCCAATAAACACATAGTCCATTGTCTTAGGTCGGATTCTTAACCTTTTAGGTTTAAGAATCTCATCCTTTACCAAACACCCCCACACTTTCAAATATTTCAAGAAATGTTTCTTTCTTTTTCATAGTTTGTATGGTATGTTTTGTATCCTTTTGTGGGGTATTCTATTAATTGTAAAGTTAGCCATTAAAATGGCTTCCCCCCACAACTTCCGTGGTAAACTAGACGTAATCAACATTTCATACAATATATAATATTCAACCACAATGATGCTATAAAAATTCCACATAATTTGATAGTGATGCATACCCCAACTAGAAATATTAAAACTACCAACATTAATGTTCAATAATTAGAAAGGCAAATAATCAACTTATGTGTTGATCCATAAACACCTTATTATAACAAACTTTAATAACATCATAGCATCAAGATTATCGGTAATCAAATACCATCATAATATTTGGAATTAAAATAATTTATAGACATATGGCTACTTTGGTGACTAACAAATCAACCATATATACTCTTACCACATAGTATTTGGAATTAAAATAATTAACAAAGAATTGACCATTTTGGTGATTAATAAATCCACCACATTTAATTCCAAAATTTAAATATTTAGCATCTATATAATTGCTATTCACAATAATTAAAAAACATAAAATCATAGCCACAGAATCATTCATGATATAAAATTAAGGCTATAATTGCATTTCTATCAATACATGAAACCATGCATGTTTATACCAAGAGAAATAAAAATACTATGAAAAATTAGAGCACATTTATCTTTACACTAGATAAATGATTAAATTTTCATACCACAATTCTATGCTTGTCACGCAAAATATTTAATAATTCACAAAATTTGCTTTCAATAGCAAATAACAAATAAATCATAGTGTATGGCAATCTCATATATTTTCTTCTAACAAAATAAAAACTTTTTTTTTTAAGATACTCATGTCTTAAAAATAATAAACTTGTATTTATTCTGAAATTGCAAGGAAACATAATTCAATAATATATGAGACCTACTTCCCATTTAAATAATCAAACTCTATTAAGTCCAAACAAATTTATTATTATTATTTGAATTTGGTCCAACTATAATTTATATTTGCTCTAGAATTTAAAGAACAGCACACACAAAACATGCCCAAAACATGCTGGCCCAAGCCCAAAACACGCTGGCCCATACTGTTTTTTCTTTTATTTAATAATTTTGGTCCAAGCCCATTCCAGACAACTCCAGACGTTTCATCCTCTTCAGCCCAAAACCATTAAGCCCAACATAAAATACTTTAAATAATTTAGTCGGGAGCAACACTGACAAAACGCGCCTGTGGTTAAGTGGATAGGTGCCTTTTGGTAAAACATTATGTCGCTGGTTCGATTCTCACCAGCACCTTTTTACCAAATTCTTTTCCAAAAGGCGCAATATTAAAATTGGAACCACGAGGGCTTGAACCAGGGACCTGTGGATGCGTTACAACCTTAAAAGCTGACTCTTTGCCAGTTGAGCCACGCTTCGTTCATTGAAAGAAGTGGACACCAAAATGAATAACAACGATGCCTTTACAGATTGGGGTGTAAAACACAACTCTTCCCTTGTATTCTAATTAATTAATTTTTTTTTTTCAATATATAGCATCCTAAAATTTAGGATTTTTAATAAATCTCATCATTAAACCATTAAATATTATTTAATTTCTGCAACTTGAAGCATGAAATCAAATAATATCTATATCCAGTAAAACCAATAAAATCTCCCGATGAAATATTATATTCACTTTATAAATTTAATATTCATCAAATCCTCATTAAAATAAGGAGAGATTGTAGGAGATTTATTAACTACCTTATCATACAAAAGCTAATATATTTATTAACTAAAGATAATCATATTTTTTCAACGGATGTAAATTCACCGTGTAAGTAATCAATATATAAATAATTAAATAATACTCCCTCCGGTCCTAATTATAAGGCATAGTTGACTTTGTTTGGAGAGATTAAGGAAGCTAAATAAGTTACTTAATCACTTTATATGTTGTATATCTTTAGATTATATATTAGTTTATTAGTCAAACTAATTACTTTGAAGAAAAAAATAAAAATAAAAATACTCTAAAGTAATTTAATTAGCTTCCTTAATTTTTCCAAAAAAGTCAACTATGCCTTATAATTAGGACCGGAGGGAGTATATTGATTTCTATATGCACATTCTTATTAGAAATGCGGCACATCAAAGATTGAAGAACTATAACCGCATTATTTAAAATTTTTTAATATTGTTTCACTTAAATAGCACATACGTTTTCAACATTTTAGAAAAAAAATGTTAAATAATGAAACACATCGTTCTATCTAAAAGAACCGCTGCTTAATATAAAGATGTGTTCTCAATCCACCGCTTCACAGGAAGTGGCATTTTTTTTTTTTGCCCCTTTTTTATTTTTATTTTATTATTCCCCAAGTGAACACACCTGTTAAATCAAAAGGACTTGACCTTCTTTTTTTTTTTTTAAATTTTTAAAATGAAACACGTTGTTTCATCTAAGGACGGAGGGAGGCGTTCTGAAAAGACGCTGTTTTGATTGGGTGTGACCCAGTAGAGCGACCGATGAACCCGACTCTTCTATCATCCGAAGACACCAATTCCGACGTCCGTTTTTGGATAAACTTGTCTCATTGGAATCTTGCATTTTTATTCCAAGTGTTCTTGACAACGTTTCTTCCAAAAACATTGTTTCCCAATGACCCAACTCATGGTTTCACTGGGCGCCATTTTCGACAGAAAACCAAGTTTCCATCTAAGTTTTTCCTGTGAAAACAGTTTCATTGGAGTCGTCTGATTCACCTCTACATTTTCTTGACAAGATTTTGGCCAAAAAGCATGACTTTTCTAATGCCCCAATCTCTATGTTTCCAATCACGACAATTCCAACAATACCAATTACACAGTACGTTGGCAATATCTATATATCATACTAATTTCTTGACCTAAGGCATATATACACTCATATATTTTATTGCAGAAATAAATATTCACATAATAGATTCAAAAGGAATATATTTCCTAAAAACAGGCCAAGAAAATTGGAATATTTAAACAATTTGCACATATATACATATATTGCACATCAATCATATATATAAGTAATTCCGAAACCAATGAAAATTACTTTTAAAAATTCATATGCAAATCAGAAACAAGTCGACATATACAAATCCACAGAAATCATATCATAATATTGAAGATTCAAACTTACGCATATATAATCCATAGAAATCATAATTTTAGAAATTTTAATTTTCCAAAATCAAATCTACAATCTTAAAATTGAATACAGATTCAGATCAAAATTTCTACCAACACAGATATCAACTTTATTTAATCTAAATTAATCTAAGTTGATTCCCTTTTAAAATTACTACCAACAATGAAATCAGCAATGATCTAATTTGATTTCAATAAACCAAAATTGTCTTAAGATTGTTGTTTCTAATATGTATTGAGTAGGTAGAAATTGAATATGTAATAAACAGAATATCATAACAAGAATCTGTATTAATTAAATAGAACATACAGAGAACATATAATAAGTCTGTATAACATGAAAAACTATAAAACGAAATCACAAGACTGCCGATATGGAATGGAAAAATGCAGAAATCCGGGCCCAACTTTCGTTGTGTCCTTAAGACAATTTTGCTCCCTCAGTATGGATGCTAAAGGTTTTCTGAGCAGTTGTCTCCCAGGATAGAGCGGATTATTCGTCTTTAGAAAGATGACTCTATCTGTCTGAAGCTCAAGCGAATCCAACGAGTATGCTTTCAGAATCGCACATACTATGTCTATAGAATGTAATATGCAGAGAGGAATGTTTGAAATTAATTTTAGATCTAGTTTTTCTATCTATTTTCTTTCTCTCTAAGATTTTATGTCACTAGCACATCCTATTTATAGATGACAAAACTGATCAGATGGACACCCGTTGGCGAACCGACGCGACTGTGGCGAACCGACGCGACTAGCGGTGGCCAACCAGTGGGACTTCTTATTCATAACCTATGGGATTTAGATCCTAAAATCCAATAATCACCTACACCCTGCCCGTCATCAATTCAGCGTCAAACATATCCATGGTGGTGGCCGGTGCCGGCAAGGCAAATGCCGTTCGGAGTGCACTTGAGGGGGATGAGGAGAAGCCGGAGAAGTTGCCCATCCAGCTGGTGTCCCCGAGGAGAGGGGAGATCAAGTGGTACTTGGACAAAGGAGCTGCCTCGGGGCTGTTCAAGAAGTAGCCTCCTCGTGTCCCATCTGCGGTCCCTGCCTCAGCTTCTCCATCACCTGAGACAATTAACAAGCATATATGCAAATGCAATGATTTTTTTGATGATGTAACACTGCATTTCTCATTTCGGATGTAGTTATAATTAAACTCCGTCGAGGACCCTTGTTCACATCAATTTACATAAATTTCCCATCTTATGTCATCAACATGTTCCTTAGATATAAGGTTCATATTCAATGCGTGGACCAAATGTGTTCGAAAATACACCTCGGTGAGACCATACCCGGCAAAGTTGGGTTGGATTTCTTTTCTAATCTTTTTCTCATTATTCATCGTCATTTCTAAATTATATCCGTGTAATAATCAATCAAAATACTGCTTTAATCTTGTTAGAATATATAGGTAGTTAGTCTATTAATTAGAGAGTTAGTTAGGATCCTAATTTATAAATAGGGGATTTTAGCTAATATGAATAGTTAGTGAGTGTGGGGTATAGAGCCTTCACTTTTACTCTTTGGAAGAGCATTATATTACTCTATTGATAATATACAATTGATTCTTCATGATTCTTTCTTCTTGTTTCCTTATTGTCTTCTGTAATTATACATTGCTTTACAAATCCTTCTCTTTTTTTTCCAATCAACGGCATAGACAAGCCAACGAGGAAAATGATGAGGAGAAGATCATTCCAACAAAGTTTTGGACTATTGATGTTGATACCCAAAGCCTGGCCTGGTATTATTCTTAATTATACAATTTCTCATATATGGGCCCGGTTTTGTTCTTCTTTTTGCCTTTCAAAAAGGGGACTGTCGATCGTGTGAGCAGTCGGACGCCCAAGATCTATTTATTTATTGAGAACTCGGATCCTTTTAAAATTGAGAATAAATTATAGTCCAGAGTTAAGAGCGATGTGAAGGAAAATGAATACAGAATTAAAATAGACATGGTCACGTTTGGGAGGATAGATAGAGTGTTATGGGGAGGATAAGAGCTCATCGGTGCATGCACTCCGCAGTGGCAGATTGACTTTCTGTTGAGGTTCGATACCTTACTTAAAACCCACTCCAATGAACATCCACAGTACACTCGCAATTAATTAAGGGGATATATGTATATATGCATTGCACTGTGCTGCTAGCCTCCTATTTCATACTCTTTTAGTTCTACACTGATCTCTTTTTGCGTGATCTGCTGTGTTATTTAAATGACGCTGCCTTCTCTGTCAAGCATACTTAGGCTCCTCAACACGCCTCCGTCAATCTCCTCAAATTAGTTGTAGGCCTGCGAGACAGATATGAAACCTGAGCCTAGGCCTGTTTAATAAACTTCTTTTTAGATTTAAGTCTGAGCCTTCAAAAGGTCTAATAAGGTCTGAAGACTATTTAAAGACCTATTTAAAATGTACGCCATTAAATATGCCTAAAACCTATGTATTTAAGTTTATATATAATTCATAAAGTCTATTTAAAAGCCAAAGTTATGTCCTAAAAGTTTAAAGATTCATTCTCAGATAAATAAAATAACTAGGAAGAGAAAGAAAAGAATACCTAGTGGCAACATTATCTAAGCAGGTAAGAATTGAATAAGGAAATTCAATCATCTATTAGCTAAGAAGATATATTTCTTTAAAATCAATTAGGTACCAAAAGTAGCATATAAAAGTAGATTTTATTTCTTATTTTTCTTAAAAATGAAATAAACTCCTTTTATTAGAATCATTTTTATTTGGGAATATTGGAATTATTTTTATTTGGGAATAATCTGAACCTGACATATTTTCTAAAGACTAGGCTTAAAGTAGATTAGACCGTAAGCCCTTGATAAGGGCCTAGCCTATTTTCATCTCTACTTCAAGCCATAATTTTATTCTGTTTTTGCGACTCTTCTCTCCCTCCCTCTGTTGTCCACTTTTAATTTATTTCAATAAAGTCGTCTTCCTTGCATGCTAGTGAGCAGTGACTATGACTCAATTAGCTAGGAGTATGCTTTTCTTAAGAGGAAAAACGTGAGGTTGATATTTGATAACTGAATACTCTTTCTAAAGATCTGAGCATAACGAAAAGTAAATGCGTGCTATATTTAAAGCTGCCTTCGCGATGATGACTTTGTTGAACAGGTTAAGGGTTCGGACCATCCCAAGCGAAAGTACCGAGTCGCTGTGACCTCTGGTGCACATAATTTGTTTGACGCAACATTGTACATTTCAACATTCATAGGTTGCCATTGTCGGATCATAAAGTGGCAGTTGATGTGAAAGCCAAGCACCCCACCTCCCCTGTCTTAATTTAGCTTTAATTGAGAAACTGAAGTCACCGAAAAGTGTTTCCATGGGAGCCCACAAGAATGTGAACGACATAAAAGGTATCCATAGCCTCTCCAGTCTCCATTAACCATTCCACTTTATAGGGGTAAGAAGAAGAGGACCAATAATTATACTTACTTTCCTCTGTGGTATATGCATGGAGCTTAAATTAAACAGAGAGAACATTAGTTGACCCAAAAATAAAACAGAATCATTCGCATACAGACAATAACATAACATGTTATCGTCGGATCAGAGACAAGAAGATAGATGACATTGCATGTGAAAGGCTTTCCAGCACGAGTCCCACTTTTCCAACATCAGTTTTGTTCTCTCTCTTTTTTCAAAACCACTGTCCCTGTTTTTGTTGACTGATACTTTTAGATATCTGCTAGGCCAGGTCAGCTGTTCGTTTGCTGTTTGCGGTTAGCAATAGGGCAGCGTTGAGGTTTTCTTTTAGTAAATTATATCTTTTTCATAATTAGTTTAATCAACAATTTAATGACTTGATGGGGTTCAAAGAATTTCATCAAGTCACTTTTGGGAAAGCCCTGAAAGTCCCATTCTGGCCGAACTTTCTTCTTACTGTCCTGCAATACTCAGTCAATTTTGACTGCAACTTCACCTTCCATTGGTTAGGATAATAGTGGCAACAAGCAAATGCCTATTTATATGCTCCACTAAAATCTGATTGCCAATAATTAGGGAAAGAAAATGACAACACACGCATACAGACAAAATAAATTCCAATTAAGCCTAAATATACTTCTGGCCCTTACAGACATGTATGATAAATTGATAATGCAGTCCGTTGGGCCCCTCCTCTCTCTTTCTGGAAGTTGGGAGAAGGGTCCCTCAAGTGACACTAACTTGACTTCGATTGCCAACTTATCTATGACAGACATATCTCTAAAAACTACTCCCTCCGTTTCACGGCCACATCATCTGTAATTTATGCAATATTTAAATCTTGCCTGACCAAGTAATATCGTTAGTAATTAATTTCGGCCCCTGAAAACCCTGCCCGACTCTTCCTTATAAACTGGATAAGAAGACTTTTGAGAAGTAGTCTAGGCTTTTTTTTTTTTTTTGGCCCCTGAAAGGAAATTTAACTAGGAAATTATTTATGAAATTGGGAAATCTCCAGAAAAAAGAACTTTAAAAATATTAAAGACAAATTCATAATGTTAAACAGTTGTGAGGGCCTAAATTATAATTTTGTAAAATTAAATAAAAATGACATAAATGTCACTCTGTATAAGTTTTTTTAAAAAAAACGTGTTTCCATTTTTGATAAGGTTTTATCAAGTTGTGATAATGTTTTCACAAATTTTAATTCAAAAATAACTATTTGTTACAATGACTATGTATTAATTCTCACGTATGATAAAATTTTATCAAAACTTATTAAAAACTTATCTAATATTGTGAAACACTTATCAGAAGTGAAAATCAATATCTCATTGTTGTAATAAATGGTGCTTTTTTAATAAGAATTTGTGAAAATCTTATTAAGACCTTATATGAATTTATGAAACCGTACTTTGCCAGTGTAGCAAGTGATTTTCTTAATCGATATTTTAAAAAATTTTATTAGAACTTGTTAAAACTTTATAAAAACGGTAACATGTTTTTTAACTCAGGGACATTTTTGTCATTTTTGTTTAATTTTGAAAATGATAAATTAGGCTTTCACACCTTTCTAAATTTATGAAAATTTTACCAGAACCCATTAAAACCTTATAAAAAAATGGGAGCATGTTGTTTAAGCTCAGAGGAACATTTTTATCATTTTTGTTTAATTTGGAAAAGGATAAATTAGACTCTCACACCTTTAAAACATTATGAATATTTAGAACAAATTTTTTTTTTTTTATATGCATGTATTTTTGTATCAGTAATATCACACGTGTCCTTTTTCTTTTTCTGTTTTAGAAAAAAGGAAAACCGTGGACAACCGCTCAGTGCACACTGAGTTGAAGAAAATATGGTAATGGGATGGTTAAGCCATAGCCCAAAAGTGATAGAATAGTTAGTTATATGATGTCACGGCCTGGCGACGTCGTATCAGTCCGGAGAGGTAGGCACTAGGCAGTGTTGGAGTAGGGCAAAGCGCATTGCAAAGCTCTACAAATGCTGAAAACCCTGGCCAGTCTTCTGATTCAGTGCTTTCCTCGTTCTCTCTCGGCTGGGAGCCACAAACATTTCTTCTTCGGTCACACTATCAAAGCGGGAGAGCTCAAGAAACCGCTAGCAATTGCCTTTCGGGTCTGTTTTGCAACAAGCAATGAGCGCTGAAGGAAATTCCACTGGTTGAAGATGAAGAGTAAGAAGAACGACCAGTAGTAAGAAGGGCATTCTTGTAATTTTGACCTCCCCGTCCTCCTCCATGTTTGCATCCGCTCATTTGACCACCAACAGCGACGCTTCCATCAACTCCGTCGGCGGTGACAGCAGTTTCTGGTTAATGGCAGCTCCTAGCACCCCCTCCACCTCGGCGGTGGTGGTCACGGCCTTGGCCGGGGTAGCTCTCGTCGCTGTGATTTTCTACGGTGCCACTAGGTAAAAAACCGATGAACTGAAAATAAAAACGAAAATCGCACGAAGAGAGCGTTAGAGCTTCGAAAAACCCTAGATACGCTCAGGCATAGACGACATTCTTTCCTATTATGATTTGATTCCACTAGAAAGTTTATTGCACAAGGAATATATAGATGAATCCCCTTAGAAGAAATCACAATTCATCTTCGCCGTCTTCAAATTCCTCCCCTTCCTCATCTTCGCCGCCATCATCATCTTCGTCATGGATCCATTTGCGTTCAGTTCTATTTGTTGTTACATCCTCCTCCTCACCAGCTTCTTCTCGTTCACCATCTGATCGGTGAGTTTTTCTCAGTCTTATTTTCAAGACTAGGATTTGTTTGAGCTCAGATTTCTATTATTTAGTTTCTGTTTGTTCCGAGACAGATCCATCTCTAGTTATCCCAAACGTTACTCAGCTTAGTTAAATTCTACCGCTTTTGTGCTTGGACTTCTATATTCTTTAATATTATGTGTCTTCACGGCTGCATTTTGACCCATACTCTCTGATACTTGGTCTGTGTCTTTTTCTAGTATAATTGCTGATTTGTCAGATTCACTATGTTTCCCCCCCCCCCCCCCCCCTTTTAAGTGCGTAATTAGAAAAAGTAGAGAAGGAGGACTGACAGAAATGTCCTGAACACAATTTAACTTAATTATGGGAACTACAGTGACGGCCTGTCAAATGCTAGATTGTCGATCTTATAAGCATGCAAATATTCTCATATGGTTGGAATTGTACATCTTGCTTTGCTAAGTCTTGCTGAGTGGCTTAAGATTGAGCGCAGCACTGAATTGCAGGCTTCAATGAGCAATTCTGACCGACAGTTATTATATTTTAGTTTTAACTTTTGTATGTTGAGCGCATTTAGTTTTATGCATGAAGTGCTCTAGCCCTTTGGAGGTAGGAATAAAATATTTCATAAAATGATTGATAAGACACCTGATAATTATCATTGTATAATGCTAATTGGTTTTAATATGGAAGGAAGAAGAGACATTCGTTTATGCTTTTTCATTCCTTCTGATATGGCTGTTATTGTCTATTTTGAAACCCCTTATATATACATAGGAAGTAATGAGTAACCGTTTCTTGAAAATTTTCAGGGGTCGCCTCAAATCACCATGGTCACGCAGGAAAAGAAAACATGCACTTTCACCACAGCAGTGGAAAAGCTTGTTTACCCAAGAGGGGAGACTCCGAGATGGTGGAGCTAAGTTCTTGAAAAGAGTTCGCAGTGGAGTAAGTTTACTTTTTCTGTTTATCTTGACCTTGAAGTTATGATTCTCATATTTCTGTTTCACCATTTGAAATTAATTACAATAGTTTTGCAGGGTGTTGATCCCACTATTAGGGCTGAAGTTTGGCCATTTCTACTTGGAGTGTAAGTATGCCTTCTTCCTAGTTTCATTCTTGATGGCTATCATTGTATCTATGCGTGTATGCTTGAAATCAATCAAACAATTTTGTTTTATAGTTTCTCACTTTGGTGTTTTCTCCATTTTGTGTTTTGGAGAACATTGATTACTCTTTCCTTAGATTTGAATTACCGGGGTGGTTGATTCTCTATTTCATACTCTTATCTAAATGAATTGATTTGATTAGACAAACTTTTATACAGTTGCTGATTATTTATTCATCTAAACAGCTTTGACTTGGAAAGCACCAAAGAAGAAAGAGATGTTATAGTAAGTCAAAATAGGTAGGCATACAAATTTGATCTCTAGATGTGTTATAATTCTTTCCTGATTGGTTGTGTGAGCTTTCTTCACTCTTGCAACTCATTTTGTTTTCCTCTTGCCCCCTGCTTTCCTTTAATTTTATGCGGTATTAATTCCAATCCTTTAAATGCAGAAATGAGTATGAGAAAATCCGCAGACGATGCCGGAAGTTTCTGAAGCAGAACAATTGGAGCTCCAAGTTAAATGAAAGTGGTGGAGTTTGCAGTGAGGGAGAGGGTGGGGTTGTCATTCATGACTCTGGTTCTCTTAGTTCTGAAGACGTTGCCAGTGCTAGGGAATCCCTTTCTAGTGAGGAGAGGAGCCCTGATGTTGAGTACTCAGATGATCCATCTAGTGCACTTGTTGAAGTAGATGATGTTTCTAATGCGAACAATGCTGATGTCTCTACACTGGATACTGATTCTTCTGATTCTGACTCGTCAGAAAGTCCTGAAGTAATCCAAAATTACCCACCTGGGGAGAGTAAGGAGGAGAGTGGTCCCAAGACAGCTTCCAAGGAGGATTCTTCATCCCAAACAGAAGTCTCGTCAAAAGTCAAAACTAAGGAAGATTTTGCAACATGGCAACGTATCATTAGACTTGATGCAGTGCGTGCCAATGCAGAATGGATGCCTTATTCCCCCTCTCAGGTTGTGGTATCAGAGAACAGAGCCCGAAGATCTGCTGAGGTGGTTGGCTTGAAGGATTATGGTCACCTAGAGCCTTCTAGAGTATTCCATGCTGCTCGACTAGTTGCTATCCTTGAGGCATATGCACTATATGACCCAGAGATTGGCTATTGCCAAGGTATGAGTGATTTGTTGTCTCCTATAATAACTGTCATATCTGAGGATCACATGGCTTTTTGGTGTTTTGTTGGATTTATGAAAAAGGCACGGCAGAATTTTAGACTTGATGAGGTAGGTATAAGGAGGCAACTTAATATTGTTGCTAAAATTATCAAGTCTAAAGACTCCCACCTATATAGGCACTTGGAGAAGCTCCAGGCCGAGGATTGTTTTTTCGTTTATAGGATGGTGGTGGTATTGTTTAGAAGGGAATTGACGTTTGAACAGACTCTCTGCCTTTGGGAAGTGATGTGGGCAGACCAAGCAGCAATTAGGGCAGGCATTGGGAAGTCTGCATGGAGCAGAATAAGGCAGCGTGCTCCGCCAACAGATGATTTGTTGCTTTATGCAGTAGCAGCTTCAGTCTTGCAAAGAAGGAAATTGATTATTGAGAAATATAACAGCATGGATGAGATCATCAGGGAATGCAATAGCATGACGGGACACTTGGATGTATGGAAACTGCTAGATGGTGCGCATAACTTGGTGGTGACCCTTCATGACAAAATAGAGACATCATTGCGGTGACTGCATTTGGTTAATCAGTAAAATGGTTTACAATATTTTTCAAAGATATTTATTTATTGTCTGCTAAGTCTCACTGCTGGAAGGAAGAATAAGCATCGCAGATGATTTAAGTTTGAGCTATGTTGTTTCAACTAGCCACTACACATATTCAAGGCTCAGATGCCGTGTTGGTTGGCTAATGGGGATGGAAGGAAGTTAGATTTATGTGTTTTTATCCTACTTTACTCCATCCTTTTTCTTTGCTTAAAATTCTGTTTTCAGACATAGGTTTGGGGACTCTCTAGAACACCGATGCCAGAAGCAGGTGGCTAAGGGATGTAACCTTCACAAGGTTGAGATACCATTACTCTTGTCTTTGAGCTTGTGGAGTTATGGTGCTTGACCTTAGGCTTCTGATTACTTATCATTTTAATCTTTTGAAACCCCAGATGGGTGAAAATACTGAATGGGATTGTGATTGGAGTTATCGAGCACATTTCCTTTGTTACTGGCATTTGAGTTTTAATGGCCAATAAAACATAACTCTAGCATGTTCGTAGATCCCCTAAAGTTCTGGATATGCCTTGTACGTTGTTGAGTTCACGTGCAAAGACCAGATTCGATTCTCTTTGGAGTGATTCTGTGATTGAACTCTGGTAGCAAACTTTACCTTAAACGAACATTTTCCTATACTCAAATTATATATTAAGATAATTAAGGTAGCATTTGATCTTTCTAAACTACAGGAATTAGAGCTTGTACCCTTTCATTTGGAATGTAATGCTTTATTGATATGCTTGTTCACCTGTAGAGAAGAAATGTATGTAACTCCATGATAGGATTAGAAGAATTTAAGATAAGAAAAGGGAAAAGAGAAACAATCTAGAGCACAATATCAACTCTAGCCAAACATAATAATTCTGAATATCATATATATCATTCATAATCTCTTTTGAAACAGAATACAAATATATATTAGAGGTTTTCCTAAATAACTACTTATCATAAGAAATAACTTCCCTAATCACAACATATAAGAATTGATAACTATTCCTAATTTCCTTTGAGTATCTAAACCTGAATGAGTATCTAGACCAGAAGATGACATGTGTCCCTAACACTCCACAACCATTTTAGAAATGATTTGGTTACATACTTTTTTCTTAATAAAAAAGTCCGTAATTTTGGAACTAAGCAGTAACCAAATCGAGAGTGAACTTTGGAACTGTGACAAAAGTTGTTATTATGTGATTAAGAGGTCATGGATTTAAATCATGAATACAACCTCTTCACTTGCTATAGTTAAGACGGTGTGCATCCGACTCTCCCCACACACTTAACAAACCGTTTAGAAACCTTAAAAAACCTAGGTTTTGCGCAAGTCGAGATATAATTCTTCCCACATATTTACCTCAACTTGTGTAAAACCTAGGTTTTAGAAGCTTTCCAAGTGGGTACTTGTAACGCCTCATTTTCAATACCAAAATCTTGGCCAAAATATTAGTAACACCTCCAAATATAGGATATTCAACGCTCAAAAACATATTTACAATATGGCCAAAGGTAGAAATCCATTTATACAGAGCCAAAATAAATCCAATAAATAAGAGTTATTTTAAAATGCGGAAGTCTTTTAGGTTCATGGCAAATAAAATAACACAACATAAACTAAAGGAGTACAGAAGAGCCTACAAAGCTCACTCCATGGGTGCATTCCCTTGATCTCTACTAAGTTATTCACCTGAAAAATGATAATATGGGGTGAGATTACACATCTCAGTAACTACTGAATATTTTCACCGCATACAAGTAAATAATGTATGATAAAAAGGCATAAACTTATTTCATAAATATAAATATATACCATACTTTCTCTTACAAAGATTATTTGTAAAAGTAGTTATCAATATAAAATATGACTTTATATATATAAATATATTATTTCAGAAGTTCTCATCATATGTCTTTACAAATCATTCATCAGTCTATCAAATCCTTGATCTGTTCAGAAATGCATTATGCAGTATGCAGCCTCCCTTATACCACCTCCATCCGTATACCGCTGACTGGAGCCATAGGCTAACACATAGTCCAATAGAAACTTATTCATTTGACTGAATTGTTCCAAGCTCACCAAATCTTAAGATACACCCGGCCAAAGGTATAGAGCTTAAATCTGGACTATGGCTCCCCTCCTTTAAGATAACAACTAAGGAGGTGTCACATGTCCCACATCTCCAATGAAATCCCGGCCAGAGGAAAACATGGAAGATGGGGCCCTGAAATAAGTACCATCCACTGTGCACCGAGTGGTGGCATAAACAATTCTTATCATTCAAATCCCTCCTTACTCCACCCATCACAATACAACCGCCATGATGAATGTGTTTAATCAAAAGTAATGCATTATTATACCATTATATACATCGATATGCGTATTTATGAATAGTAAAATACTATACGTATATGTGAATAGTAAAATACTATGCGTATATGTGAATAGTAAAATACTATGCGTATATGTGAATAGTAAAATACGGTATATATACATGAATAGTAAAAATAAATAGTACATACGGTATGTATATGTGAATAGTAAAAATGAATAGAAAATACAGTATGTATACGTGAATAGTAAATGTGAATAGTAAATACGGTATACGTGAGTAGTAAATACGGTATTCGTGAATAGTAACGTACGCATAAATAGTACCTCTGCAGATTTGCAAATCAAAGTTCCCACACCAGATCTTAAAACCATAAATATTTTCTAAATATTCTTGCCAGAATAGTAAACAAACAAATTTATATTCATACATAATTCACAAGTATAAGGAGGAATATTCAGAGTTACCTGTTACTTGCTAATACCCGAATCACCAACCAGCTATTATAAGACTCTCAAGCAAATGTCTCTCTACTCTCTCTCTCTCTCTCTACCTCTCTCTATGGCTTTTAGAAGTTGTGAAGAATGAAATGAAATGGAAGGTCTATTTATAGTTGGAAAATGGGTCTTTAAGTGTAATTTTCGTCTCTGGGTCGTTTTACGTAATTTTCCCAAAATTTAAAAAGAAGTTGCCCGTGACTACTCCCGTGATGTTTCTTTTAAAAATTTTTAATAATATTTTAATAATATAATATAAATTATTATTGAGTGGGTCCCGCGGCCAAAATTTTCAAAACTCACGAGAGTTTCTGTCGGCAGAGGAGAAATAATTTGACGTGGGTCCCACATGAATAGTAAATACGTATTTTGGAATAGTAAATACCGTATTTTTAAATAGTAAATACGTATTTGTGAATAGTGAACACTATTCATATTTCACAAATTTCAAGTATTAAATACGTATTTGCGAATAACATATATATATATATATATATTTTAAAATACGTATTTGTATATAGTAAAAACGTATACGTGAATAGTAAATACTATTCACGGGGCCCACAAAATACTGATTTCAAATTTATTACTTTCCAAAAATAGAGCCTACTAGCCTTCCCAAGATAGGTTTATGTTCAAGATATTAGATTCAAAATTCAGGATGTTACATTTCTCCCCTCCTAAAAGAAAATTTTGTCCTCAAAATTTCGCTATAATAAGAATTCTAACCTATTTAAATAAATGAGGATAGATTTGTCGCATGCTCTCCTCCGTTTCCCAAGTAGCATCTCCGGGAGCCATTCCTTTACACACAACCTTTACAAGCTAATAGCCTTGTTCCTCAATTACTTATCCCCCGCATCAACAATCCGCTCCGACTCAGCTTTATATATCATATTATCCCTAAGTCCTATCTCTTTCCCAAACATGCTCACCAAGCACACAACACAATTTTCGTTCATCCTGTACCCAAAGTAATATTCAGACACAGGATCCACTAGTTCCTTATTTGAGCGCTTGGTTACACTGGCCTCACAGGCCAGTTCATTCTTCCTTTCTGCTTATTTCATTGTATTACCACGACACTGGATATTCAGATCTTACAGCTTAAGAAGCTACCCTCAGGCCATAATAACCACAACATGATATAATCTGATTATTCTGCCAACCTTAAGATAAACTTTAGACATACAGGTCTAATGTTACCATGATAGGCAACAAACACAATACTAGGCACATAAGTCTTATAGCCTAGAGATACCACCATATGCAAACTAGCTCAACGGGTCTTACCGCTTCAAGCCTCTGCTCGTCTATCCTATACCCGTGCTTCCTCAATTCAAGTTTAAGAAAACACTTACTTACTAAATCTAGCTTTCACCAATGGCAAGTAATTCAAAAACAAGTACATTTGGCAAGATTCTGCAAACTAAGTATATCCACAACAGTTTCCAACCTCTTCTAACTTGTACACCTTCCACCACAATCATAATGTAAAAGTCAATTCTTGTTCGAATTTCGCAAGGATTCATTCCATAAGACATCATAGTTTATAAATGTCGATTACAAACTGGTCTTAAATCCTGTTGTAAATATTGCGTAAAAATTTCCAAACACAGCAAATGCATTGGTAAGTTCAAAATTCAAATACTCAGGGACCTAGCAACTTATTTTAAATAGTCACCAACTCCGATTACATTCCAGGTTCCAACTTATTCTACTCAACTCATCCATGAAACACTCAATTCATTATTTCTAAAGAAAGATTCTATTATCAAGATCATTTCCTATGCTAGTTAAACAGTTGGCAATCTCTGAACACCTTATACATGTTGGTATCACATTTTGTTCCCTATTTCTCTCAAATCAATTAATACCATATTCTAATATCTCAATTTATTCAATCAATTCAGTCTCCTAAAGAATCAATACAACTGTTAAGTTGAACTGTTATATTACATTTCTACTAGTAGCAACCCTCTAGATCCCCTACCAACTTTCAGATTCATCATCCTATTTCTAAAACCCCGATTATTCATACTAGATTCATCATACTCCATAGCTTATATCATTTAAGAACTATCCTCAAACTTTCCCCAAAAATGATAATTGTCAAATTACAAATCAACTCTTAGAACTTCAATATCAGCAAGACAGAGATATCATGTGTCCTCAATAATACCCATAGAACATTCTAAATTCATGTTTCACAATTCCTAGACTAAGATTTAAAACAGTCAAATATTATTCTCACAATCTCAGCATTGTTCACATGATTCGAATTCAATCCTTAGTATCTCAAAGACATATACTAAATATCATCTGTTCCTCTCATAGTTATCTATTAATCACACCCAAATAACATACTAATATTGTAACATAAATCACCGGATTTCATACTTTCTTAATTAGACATACTATCTTAACTCAGATTGAATTCAAGTCTATTTTCAAATATTCCCAGACATTAATAGTCAAGTTTACAATTTGATTCTTATAACCTCAACATCAACTGATAATTCGTGTTTCCCCAAAAATACCCATTATACATACTAAGATCATGATTCACAATTCCTAATCTAATTCTTGGGTTATATGAAGACTATCTACAACCTCAGCAGTATTCACAAGGTTCTAATTCTACCTCAACCTGCAATATCACAAAGGCTCATTTCGTTCTTAAGTTCTATTTCAGCTTAGATTAAATTAAAGCCTATCCTCAATATTTACTATATTCATTCTAGCATCTTTCTGGCATTCCTAAGGATCACCATTTCATACCTTTCCATCGATCTTCCAACATGTTTATCCAAAAACCTTAGTCTTTGAATTATCTGTGACAAATTCATAGAGTTCTTCGGATACTCAGAGAGTGAAGAATGCTCTCGGGTTAACTGGCACAACTCATCATCATTTCAAATCTTCGGATTCTCTCCGGTTCATCTAATATTATTAGAAAGTCACCCTTCCCAAGATTACTATCACCTTAGCACGCTTACGCTTAAAATCCTATTTTCAAATGCCAATTCCGACATCTTGAGTCAGCTGCACATCCAAGACAGATTTCTTAGATAAATGTGCGTATAAACGTCCAAACTTAATTTCTTGAAAACACAGCTAGCAATAAATGCCATAGCGATTTCTGTCTGTAAAGGTCTAGGAAACTGCGACCCCTAACGGTGGCTAGGGTGCACTAGGGTGCGGTGCCATAAAATTTCCGCATAACAACAAAGTTTGCATAATTATAAGCCAGCGACAGATGAGAATCCAATGCTGCTTAACAAAATCTAGACGTTACTAGCCCAGCTATAAACCGAGTAAAGCATGAGTAATTGTTTCACATTCTCTCAGGCTTCACATCCTCTCAAGCTTCACATCAACATACATATTTCCTCTCCGATCGTAACTTTCCCTATATTCTTCCACTTTATCCTTAAACATGGCCGGTTCAAGTAACTCTATTCCAGTCTCCGATTCATTCAACCCTTTCTTTCTTGAAGCTTTACTTCATGACTATCAGACTAACATGTTGTCTGACTTGTCAAACAATGCATCATACCCTTATTCTTCTTTACTTCCCCAAAATCCCGTAAGTATGAATGTTCATTCATCTGCCTCAACGATTAACATTCCTACTCCTCCTCCAAGGATACAAGATTCTATTTTTACAACTACTAACAGAAAGGAATCTGAAGCAGGTCCATCAAGGCGACCTGTCCAAAGATGTCGTAATATGGCAGATCTTATGGAGTCCACGGTACCTTCTCAACCAAGGAATCCTGGTTCTAGCTTGACGGAGACTACTAATCCATTCTCATGTGGTTGCTGCCATGTTCTACGAGAGATCATTCATACCAATGGACTTCAATACCATAAACTTGAAGTTCATGGGAGGATTGGTATGATATGCCACGCTGTCTTTCACCAGGACGTACAAGGAGGTTCTTCCAATCCTCAAGTATTTGACTTTGGTAAGAAAAATTTAGAAGATGTCAAACATTTTCTAGAAAATTATTGTTTGAATCAAAATTCTTTAGGGTATGTCCTGGTGTCAGATCCCCTATCAGCCTACTATGAGGCCCTCTGTGTTGGTTTGGAATGGACTAAAAATCAAAATGAACTCCCTAATAGTTCATTTCCAACCAATACAGAAAATATATCCAATAAAGGAAAAGAGCTCATGGTTGTAAATAATAATCCTTCAGTCCCCATACCTAGTAATCCATACCGATCAAGAGCTGAACAAAATATTAGAGCTGCATCAATGTCAATAGATGATCTTAGAGACTTCTTCCATTTACCTCAACAAGAAGCGGCTCAACAAGTTCGTCTATGCAAAAATGTTCTAATGAAAATATGCCATAGGGGAGGAATAAAGCATTGGCCTTATGTAAAAATTCGAAGCACTATGAAGCAAATAGCTAGATTGAGAAGAACAATGTCTCCTGATGGTCCTCTCTCAAGAGCAGCCGCTCAGGAAGAAATTAATAGACTTAAACTTGAGATAGTCGAAGCTTGCGGTGGGATTGTACCAACTGTTGTTCTTGATGCTTGAATTAATATAGTCTACTCTTCTTAGCCTTCTTGCTAATGTTTGTAATCTCTATTCTAGGATTCATAAGGATTTTCGAGTTTTCCTGCCAAACTCAACTTTATCTTATTAAATTCAAACTTAAGCCAGTTATTCTGTATAATCAAGACTATGCCCGTATTCTGTTATGGTATTGTCATCTGTTACTCATATAAATTAGCTAGGTAAGTGAAAATCTAGCGAAAATCTCTTCATACTTTTTACAACGGCAACTAATTGAATAAACATCAAATAGGGGCTTAGTCTTTCAATCACTTTCCTAGACACCAATAAAAATATTCATCCCCTAGAAAGTAATTTTGGGCCTACAGAATCCAATATTCAATAAATTTTCTACTTACCATCTTCCGCTACGCGGCTCTGAAATTTAATCTCAATCACATCCTCAAATCATAAATCCTCATTATCAATCACTTGAATATTTTGATTAACCCATTCTTCTCCTATCATGAATGTCACAAGAAAATTGGTAAAAAGAATCCAAAGCTATAAAGGAAAATGCACATGTTATGATATTTAATTTGCCATGACCTCAAAATTTTTATTTAGAAAACTGATAGGAAATTTACAGATTGGCCAGAACCTTTGCTCTGATACCAAAAATGTAACGCCTCATTTTCAATACCAAAATCTTGGCCAAAATATTAGTAACACCTCCAAATATAGGATATTCAACGCTCAAAAACATATTTACAATATGGCCAAAGGTAGAAATCCATTTATACAGAGCCAAAATAAATCCAATAAATAAGAGTTATTTTAAAATGCGGAAGTCTTTTAGGTTCATGGCAAATAAAATAACACAACATAAACTAAAGGAGTACAGAAGAGCCTACAAAGCTCACTCCATGGGTGCATTCCCTTGATCTCTACTAAGTTATTCACCTGAAAAATGATAATATGGGGTGAGATTACACATCTCAGTAACTACTGAATATTTCCACCGCATACAAGTAAATAATGTATGATAAAAAGGCATAAACTTATTTCATAAATATAAATATATACCATACTTTCTCTTACAAAGATTATTTGTAAAAGTAGTTATCAATATAAAATATGACTTTATATATATAAATATATTATTTCAGAAGTTCTCATCATATGTCTTTACAAATCATTCATCAGTCTATCAAATCCTTGATCTGTTCAGAAATGCATTATGCAGTATGCAGCCTCCCTTATACCACCTCCATCCGTATACCGCTGACTGGAGCCATAGGCTAACACATAGTCCAATAGAAACTTATTCATTTGACTGAATTGTTCCAAGCTCACCAAATCTTAAGATACACCCGGCCAAAGGTATAGAGCTTAAATCTGGACTATGGCTCCCCTCCTTTAAGATAACAACTAAGGAGGTGTCACATGTCCCACATCTCCAATGAAATCCCGGCCAGAGGAAAACATGGAAGATGGGGCCCTGAAATAAGTACCATCCACTGTGCACCGAGTGGTGGCATAAACAATTCTTATCATTCAAATCCCTCCTTACTCCACCCATCACAATACAACCGCCATGATGAATGTGTTTAATCAAAAGTAATGCATTATTATACCATTATATACATCGATATGCGTATTTATGAATAGTAAAATACTATACGTATATGTGAATAGTAAAATACTATGCGTATATGTGAATAGTAAAATACTATGCGTATATGTGAATAGTAAAATACGGTATATATACATGAATAGTAAAAATAAATAGTACATACGGTATGTATACGTGAATAGTAAAAATGAATAGAAAATACAGTATGTATACGTGAATAGTAAATGTGAATAGTAAATACGGTATACGTGAGTAGTAAATACGGTATTCGTGAATAGTAACGTACGCATAAATAGTACCTCTGCAGATTTGCAAATCAAAGTTCCCACACCAGATCTTAAAACCATAAATATTTTCTAAATATTCTTGCCAGAATAGTAAACAAACAAATTTATATTCATACATAATTCACAAGTATAAGGAGGAATATTCAGAGTTACCTGTTACTTGCTAATACCCGAATCACCAACCAGCTATTATAAGACTCTCAAGCAAATGTCTCTCTACTCTCTCTCTCTCTCTACCTCTCTCTATGGCTTTTAGAAGTTGTGAAGAATGAAATGAAATGGAAGGTCTATTTATAGTTGGAAAATGGGTCTTTAAGTGTAATTTTCGTCTCTGGGTCGTTTTACGTAATTTTCCCAAAATTTAAAAAGAAGTTGCCCGTGACTACTCCCGTGATGTTTCTTTTAAAAATTTTTAATAATATTTTAATAATATAATATAAATTATTATTGAGTGGGTCCCGCGGCCAAAATTTCCAAAACTCACGAGAGTTTCTGTCGGCAGAGGAGAAATAATTTGACGTGGGTCCCACATGAATAGTAAATACGTATTTTGGAATAGTAAATACCGTATTTTTAAATAGTAAATACGTATTTGTGAATAGTGAACACTATTCATATTTCACAAATTTCAAGTATTAAATACGTATTTGCGAATAACATATATATATATATATATATATTTTAAAATACGTATTTGTATATAGTAAAAACGTATACGTGAATAGTAAATACTATTCACGGGGCCCACAAAATACTGATTTCAAATTTATTACTTTCCAAAAATAGAGCCTACTAGCCTTCCCAAGATAGGTTTATGTTCAAGATATTAGATTCAAAATTCAGGATGTTACAGTACTAGTAGGGTATGGTGGAAGAATTTATTAAAATAAATATTGAAAACAAAAATGACTGAATCATCATTTTAAATGGTGAGGGTGTAAGAATGTTTTGCTTTATTAACATGATTTTCATTAATAAAAATATAATGGTCTCTCTTTGCTAATTTTGTACGAACTAAAGGGCGAAGGCGACATAAAAAAAGAATTTACGTTTTTTTTTTTGGTCAAAACAAACTTTAACTTTTTTCTTTTCAGAACTAAAATGAAAACGCATTTTCAAACTTGTTTTTTTGTATTTTGTTTTCCAAGGGGAAAAAAAAAACTGTTTTGAAAACGAAAAACTAAGCATGCATAATTTCTCAACGGAGATCAAGATGCCCTGTAGTCACTGATACAGTTACCAAATGAACACAATCCAAATGAAACGATAATCCAGTTTCAATGTCCACACTACAAAGAAACTATACCAATTTTTAAACGGCTGAATGGAGAGAGCAAACATTCCCAAAGTTCAAATTAATAAACAAAGAGTCTCTCTAATCTTTTTTCTGGGTATTCAAATTAAACAAAGAAGAGTCTCTCTAATCTTTTTTCTGGGTGTATTGTCGGAAAGCAAAGGCAACCCCCAATATCAGGAGAGGGAGAAGGAACTGCAGAATCTTGATGACAAAATCATTGCTCTTGTCGGGTTTGTTAGAAGCTTGCAGAGGATGAACATACGTGCGCTTCTTTGGGATGGTTGATACATCAATCTCTCCGATCAAGTATTTTACCATCATTTCTCTAGCCGTATCACTGTGTCCGGTATCTTCAAAATCGTCGGATGCATCTTTTCCTGTCAATTGCAAAGTGAACCACGATAAATTTCTGTGATAATCTTTGGTACATTCATCAACCGTCTGAAGATTATGTAATTGATAAGCATACCTGTGGAAGATAACAGAACATCATCACCTCCAGGATGATCTTCCATAAAAGGGGTAACATCATAGACCTAATATGATTAAAGCATAGAAACACATTTAAATGATAGCTGTTTAACATCATGCAAGTACAATAATCAATTTGACCGTATATGCCAATCATGGTATCATATAAAGCCTAATATAAATGACACCGTTCAGCTCTGTTAGTTTCATGAAGTCTTTTTTATAGTCATGCTCTATTAATTCGACTTGGATAGGATGAAGATGAAAAAAAAAAATTGGGAGAATATCATTTAAATCTAAACAAAAAAATAATAATATTAGAAAAGTCTTCATTGATAAATGAAAAAGCTACCATTGACAAATTAAGGGATTTGTCAATATATTATTTTACTTTAGTTGGGATCTAAATGATATTCTTTCAAAAAAAATTCCTAACAGTTTTTTCTACTAACAACAATCTGAACTTATGATTTTTCACTTGAGGTGTTCCGTAATTCCGTCTTTTCCCACTCAGCCCAACCTCTGCTGGAAATCTTTTTATATTAACTAGTGTCTTTTCCTAACCAGTGTTCCGTACATGAAATTAAGTAGCTTTTAAAAACATCTCAGGTAATAGTAATCAAACAATGACAGAGACTCGGTTTTTTTTAAAAAAAAAAAAAAAAAAAACCAATGACAGAGACAACCAGATTAGAGAATACAAGCCTAAGATGGAAAAGTGATATCACTGGACATCTCATCTAGTCATAACATGTTGTAACAAGTAAGAAACGAGGCACGAATGCAGCTAATGTAAGCACAACCCTGGGCATCCAGTAATAATTCCATTTTTTCTTCCCATTAGCCAGGATGTTTTGTCAGTCAGCACAACCTACTGAACTTTTGAGCAAACATTTCATCCTTTTTCTTTATTATTGTTCTGCCCATGCTAGGATTACTTATCCTCAAGGTCACTAAAAATCTTTTTATTTCTGATTCCAGAAAGTGCCTATCAAACTAGGAAACTTACAGTCGATTTTTAAACTAGGCAAATAAACTTACAGTATCTTAATACCAGCATGAGTCATGACAGACAGAAGCCCACTTACCGTCGATTTTTAAACCAGGAAATTGTAGTGGCAGATAAAAAACAGAGCAGATTTTATTAAATGAAAAGGAGAGATGTTAATTCAATCTAGAACAGCAAAAAAGAATGCCAAATGCAACATGTTGCAAAAGAAAATAAATCTTGGTGAACATTTCCATCATATCTTGTCCAAGCTATGGGCCAAAAAAAAAAGGGAAAAAAAAACAAAGCTCGCAGTGAATTGAATAAAAAATTCAAACAATAATCAAATCTGTCGAAGAAGTGGCCATTATAGGCTATAGCCAGCAGACGACCAGACGTGAAAGGAAATCACACACACACACGGGATACGTCATTGAACAAAGAATTTAATATGAATATGTCCAAGCCATTCATTAAGCGAAAATAATCAGCAAACTGCAAGAATAAATCGACAACTTGCTTCCAATTGTTTCTCAGAGCGCCAGACAAATCAGAAAACAAACCATCACAGAAAACATCAAATGATAAGAAGAACTGACCTTCCCAGCTATAATAAGCCAACAATCTTTGAGTTGATTGTGCTTGGCCACTTCCTCATACAGGAAAACTTTTTTACCCGAGGCCATTTTTTACTCTGCCACCGGCAACAAAAATCAAATAAATACAGAGGACCCGGAAAAATCTTTAGCAAAACCCACAAAATTCCATTCGGGAAAAACGATGATAAAAGGCATCAAGAAAAGAGGGATCCCAAAAGAGAATCACAAAAAGCAGATAGTCGAAGCCGATCATCGGAAATCCTCGAAATCTTACAGAAATCAAATTACACAATGAAATTTCGGTTACAGGATTTGTGGTCAACACTCGAGTTAGGAACCTACCAGGGAGCTTCCCTATCAACGCCCGATTGCGATGTCAAATCCTACCGTCAAGCTCACCGCAATGAGAGGCCGGCCACGCATTTCTTCCTTTATATATTGATGGATTTTGAATATCACAAAATAAGTCTCAAAGTTTCTTTAAATTACAATAGGAACCATTCATGGCGATCCTGGCCAAGGGTGGTTTTGTCAATTAGCAATAATTGCAGACTCGTTTCGGGATGATCATTGAATTCCATACATAAAATTACTATTATATTTATTTCTATAGTTGGTAGGTGAAGCAAAGGCACATTCTAGAATGCGACACAAAAGCAGTTATGGTTTGAATGCTCTGTTCAGACATAACAAGAAGAGATCAAACTTCCGTCGTCAGCTGAATACGAGTGGAGAATAGTTGTTGTGACTAAAAACGTGCATATGATTTTTTATACTACTTCAGATCCTAGTTGATTTTTTTAAAAAAGTTAAATAAGTTACTTAATCGTTTCGCATGTTGTATGTCGTTAAATTATATATTTGTTTATTAGTCAAACTAATTAATTTGAAGAAAAAAAAATTAAAATAAAAATATTCTAAAATAATTTAATTAGCTTCTTGATTTCTTTAAAAAAATTAACTAGATCTTATAATTAAGACGGTGAAGGAGTGCTTGTTAGCAGTCTTTTTATCAACTGACTTATTTCGTGCAGTGAGGTAGTGAAAGCGTTTGATTGAAAAAAAAAAAAAAAGGAATGTGGAATTATAAAAATAAAATAAAATGAAAATTTGAACTTGGCCTCAGCAACGTCATTAAAAACGGTGGGCTAGTCAAAGCGAAGGCTTGTGGTCAAATGACTCGGCCCAAAGGTTTAGAAATAAAACAAGGGACTCATATGAATCTCGAGTTCACATTTGGTGCACATAGTTATGTGCCCAATTATGTGCTCATACCTCTTTTAGAGGTATGAGCATATTTTTTTTTATTTTTTTTTAATTTTTTATATATTGTATTTATTTAGATTTATATTATATGTTACTTTTTGGAATTTTTTTTGCACCCAGTATCTCAAATTAATTAGTTTCCATGATACTAGTGTTACAGATAAATGCAGGATTGGAAACTAATTAATTTGAGATACTGGGTGCAAAAAAAATTCCAGAAAGTAGCATATAATTTAAATCTAAATAAATATAATATATAAAAAAATTAAAAAAAATTAAAAAAAATATGCTCATACCTCTAATAGAGGTATGAGCATATAATTGGGCACATAATTATGTGCACCAAATGAGAACCCTATGAATCTCATAGACATTACGAACAGTATTGATGTTGACTTTCGCATTAAACAAAGCACCACAAACTTGTACGTGCCCCTGCCTACCTTCTTCTGAATATAGTGAACTAGTGGAACTCCAATCTATAAAAATTTCCAATGACTTTAGATATAATATATTAAGATAGTCAATGATGTTGTACACTTTTTAAGTTTTCTGAGATAAATGTTGTTGAATTTAAGTATTAGGTTTTCTAAGCCTGCGGTGCGCAATGTCATTAGTCAAATTAAGTTATTCACATTATTTGTGGTGGAATTCAATAGGTTGAACTGATTGATGTAATCCTCGCCAATTTCGATTTCTCACTAGCCTCCCTACACTATTTACTGTTATTTAATACAACCTTCCTTGTCCGGGCCTCCCACGCAGCCCTACGTAAGTCAGAATAATAGGATATAGGTTCCAATTAATAAGTGTATTTGATCATCTTTATAAGACATTGGCTTGTTTTTAAAGAGTATTAAATATTATTTTTCATATATACCTATAACTAATAATGGTAGTGTGTAAGAAAAATAATTAATATAATATTAAAATTAAGTACAATTAGTAGGGATAATATCAAAAATTACTTAAATTTTAAGATAAATTTAATGACTATAACTAGTTTTACTAGTTTATGCATTATAATATGGACCAGAGGAGCATCAATTTTTTTTTATTTAAAAAAAAAGAAAGTGAAATAAAAATATCATTTAAATTTTAAAATCCTTTTGATGACAACAATAACGAGATTAATCAGAACGATAAAGTAATTGACAACTTATTTTGTTGGGAAAATCATCTATTTGAGATTTTGAGGTTCAAATGACATTTTCTTTTCTTGAGGTTTTTCAAAGGGGGGAAAAAGATGCTGACGTAATGTCATGTTATTTTTTTCAAATTTTCCTTAAAAATAAATATATATACATTTTTTTTTTGTGTGACTAACGATCCTAACTAAAAAGCCCAAAAGGAACCCAAAAAAAAAACACCAGCAAAAACAGTCAACTACCCCTCTCCAAAATCATATCCATATTCCATAGTCTGTAGTCCATACATTTTTTTTTTTAAAAAAAAAAAAACTTAACTACTCACCACTGTCCCACACATGCGCGGATCCATCGCTCAACTCAAAACTGAGATCAACTTCTGCCACACCACCCTCAAATCTTTAGAAAGTTTGTGAGATTAATCTAATGTCAATGGGGTAAATAATCGAAAGCAGCACAACTCATAATTTGAAACTTTCCGATCAGACATGCATCGTTGTGAAATTAATATTTGGAGCAAAATACTGTCCTTGTAGTTATAAAATTTAACCATTGATCTCTCTACTAAACTCCCATTATTGGTCTTTCTTCCCCCCCTGGTCTCTTGTTCTCTTTCTCTGCAGCTTCTTAATACTAGAGAGTAGAGACATCTCACAGAAATAAATGGATAGTACATAATTAATTAAAACACGTGTCACTTAATAATGACACCTCTTGCTATGCAAGAAATGGCTGGAGCGCTGCTTCCAGAATAGTGAGCCAGATTAACGGTAGAGTGAAGAAGATATGAAGGATATGGGAGAGGCAGTATTAGACCATAGCCCAAGCCAAAGCTGGGTTAATTTGATGACTAATTATAGCCTTGAGCTTCCTTTACGAACTCATGTATGGAATAGAATCATATAGTTAGTTTCACTTGCTTTGCTGATAATAGAGGGTGTTTGTGTTTTACTCTTAGTTTAGGCTATGGCCGTCAGCTGTGTTTTATCTCACGCCTTGAGCCTCATTGTTCAGCCATAATAGAAGGAAGGAAAGAAATTTCATCTCTCCCCATCAATATAACTATTTTGGCATTTAAGTTAATATATCTGTGTTGTTACAATTGGAATGGCAAGTATTATGAGGTGACATTGAAGAGCAGAAAATTAGCAGACTTTACCTATCTACTTGGGCCATTACAGCCAGTCTGCAAATTAACCGCTATATGCAACAAAGGTACATGCAATTCCCTCTCTTTCTACAGGTAAACTTCTACCCAGAAGGCAAGAAGCTCATGCAGATCGGAGGACGAATCTTAAACAAAGCAAGAATAGATGAAGGCAGAATCCACAACCCATCTCCACAAATCAATCCAGAAGCAACTGCAGGAATCATCAACCCAGCTTCCCTGCTGTTTAGTGAGTGCCAAACATACACAACCAAACTACCCACACACATGTCTATTGCAAGGTAAGCCCCAACCAAAAATGGCACCGCCATTGCCATCGGAAGAGGAACCCATTTCCCAATATTTTTAGGGTTCAGATCTCTCACCAAATTAGCTGCTATTGCAAACGCAAAAGCCCCATAACACAGCTGCAAGCAATGATGGGGTAGAGCTGAAAAGCCTTGGATACCCAGGATTGCCATGTTTCTGTATATAATGGCATATGGAGCCTTGTATTCACCATCTGGATTTCCCACATCAAATGCGTTGTAGAAGAGGAAGAATGTGAGAGGAGCTACCACACATCCTATTGCCGTCCCGATAGCCTGTGACACAAGCATTGAACGAGGGGAGGTGAAGGTGAGATGGCCAGTTTTGAAATCATGCATCAAATCAGATGAGATGGAAACAATGGATTTAATCAGGCCACACCCCACAAGTCCAGCAACCACTCCATTCTCTTTTCTGGCCAAGGTTGCCAGCATAAACAGAGCCACTTTCCCATAGTTATAGGCCATGTTCATGTCAGTCAAGCCAGCGCCATAGGCGTTACAGAAGCCAAGAGAAGGCGCGAGCAGATAGGCCACCACTATGTAATACCACTTCAACTCTGGGAACATCAAAGGGATTATGATGATTGAAACAATGGCGAACAATGTGTATCCTGCACATGCCAACCATATAGGAATGCTTCCTCTAATGAACACTTCATTCTGGCGAAGATCACCAAGGAGCATCCTCTGGTTGTGAGATGCTGCAATCACAGAGAAATCAATCCATTGTTGAATGATTTTGTGAGGTTCACACCCATCATAATCTACTGTTCATATTAGATCACTTTTGGTTGGAATGAAAAGGTGAATGGCTATTAGTTGATTATGTAGGGGGGATGTTTCTTGAAATAGACTGCTCGGCATCCCAAAAAAAAAATAAAGGACTTAGAGGCCATTTTTTACCTTCTTTAATGTTCCTCCTTTTCATTGTGGGAACGATATTTGCGGCAGTAAAATAAGTTATTTTGAAAAAGTTGTAGAGCCCATCACCAAGGATTAAGGCAATGGAAATGAAAACCTGCAGAAGAGAAGACAGAAGAAATAAGGCTTGAATCATAGGAAAATGTCATCTTCTATACATATAGTCATAAGTTTCAGTTCACTTCAAGACCTTATAACCATTAAGACTCTTCATACTGCTTTCTGATAAATTTTGAGGAAACCACTCTCCTTTTAGTCCCTTGATTAACGGCCACATAATACCCCATGAAAGCACAGCACCAAGAAGCAAAGATAAGTTGACGAGGTGTGAACAGATCATTCCAGCTCCAACATAAGTCATACTAAAATCAAAGTAGAATCTGCAAAATCCAAACTTATTTTTTTTCGTTAATGGCCCTACAAACTCTTCCATAAACAAGACTAATATAGAAGGGGGAAGATGCAAACACGCACGAGCTATGCCAGGCTTTCAATCCAAAGGTAGGAAACTGAACAAATCCACATTGATCTCCACCTGAATAGAACCACTGAAAGAAAGCCCAGAAAAAACTCAAAGAAAAGTATTTCATGAAACCATTAACCTGCTTCCTGCAAAAGAAGTCGAGCTAGTATCAGATCATAAATATCTTTCACCTTGATTAACTCAAAAAAAACACACAAGAGAAAGCCTTACTTGGCATGCTCATCCCTTTTAGTACTATGGAAGCCGTTTATAAGAACAGCAGTGGCAGTTCCACTTGGATACATTAATTTGTAGTCTACTATCAACACCTGTTTGCATAAATTGCATCAACTTACAACCATTGAATAAAAAATAGTATTCACAGAGTCTTGAAGAAGCTTGAGAGGAATTGCTAATAAGAAACACCTTTCTAAGAGGAACCAAAGCCAAAAGCCCAACGAAGCTTGTCACGAAGAGAAAACCAGTCATCCAACCAATCCCAGGTTCCTTGGTGCTCCCAAGAGTATTCCCTTCGGCTTCAACCCCTATTTGTTCATACGTCTTCCTATTCAAACCCAAAAGATAAGACCCAAAACCACCTGCAATTGCAGGAATAAAGTTCAGAACATCACTGATAAAACGGGTAGAGTTATATTTAGAGAAAGAAGACTCCACCTCCTACTGCGATGCTATAGCATGCCACAGCACAAGTCTGAATGATGGTATTCTCTTGTTTAGTGAAAGGTGTTGAAACAATCTTAGCCTTTTCAAGCAGTTTAGCCCAAGTTCGGATGAAGACAAAACCAAGAAGAGCAGCTGAGACATTGAGATTTGGGACTAGCCCAGTTGTGAGGTTCAACTTCATCACAATCACACTATATATGATTCCAATGAGTATGCTAGCTATTAGTCCTCGAATTGTGATCTGTCTTCTCCATGGTGCTATTCTACTCACATCCTCCGGAACTACTTGAACCTCTTCCATTTCTTCAGCATCCAAAGTTTCAATCTCTCTACGTTCTTCATTGTTCAGAGTACTCATTGGACTCGCCAAACAGTCTACTCTGTGTGAATCAATCATTGCATTAGAGAAGAAAATGAGGGAAGTGATATAATAACGAGGGGGAATGAGTAAATAGTGAGCAAAACTCTCGAATCCTTCACTTCATCTTGGACTACAAAATAATAAGAAATAAAGTACAGATGTATCTTAGCAGGGTTGTATGACGGAAAGCATAAAAAAGGAATTAGCATCTGATTTAACGAGGAAAAAGTTCGGGGGAAAACATCGCTGCATAAATTAGTGATCAGATACAAAACCCACATAGCTTGCTGCAATTTCTTCTATGGTGACAATTGATTTAAGTTTTTTGATAAATACCTTGGCTTCAGTTGTTGATAGACAAGAATGGTGCAACACTTGAGAATAATGAACAAAGGGAATTCATCATTAACTTCTCCAATTCAAGCATCTAAAGTCTTCAAACGCCATGAATGAATGTAAACTAAACAAATTGATGGCTTCTGATATGCAAGCCGATTTACAGGGGAAAACCAGAAGATGAACTGAAGCTTGAGATGTGATCACAAGGAGCGGTTAAAAGAGCCGTGAGAATCCCAAATAGTCACAACTCACAAGTGGGGTGTCAGAAATCAAATGAGGAGGGCACCCCTATTTATAGCCTACCACCTCTTCAATGAACGGTTAAGATCAATTACATCCGACGGTGGAGAATAGTTCTCCAGACCCTTCCCTAAAAATATCTAGATATTTACATAACTCTACAATTATGTACACATATTTACAACATTCTAGGAGTTTCTATACTTGTCCATACTTGAAGTCTAAACCTGCTAGCTAAATGCAGAGTGTTCATGCACGCGAATTATCCAGCGTTCCTTTCCGGGCGTGACATCCTGGATCAACTCAGCTAACAGAATTCCCTTAGTCATCTTCCAGTACCACGATAAATTTATGTGATAATCTTTGGTACATTCATCAATCACCTGAAGATTATGTAATTGATAAGCATACCTGTGGAAGATAACAGAACATCATCACCTCCAGGATGATCTTCCATAAAAGGGGTAACATCATAGACCTAATATGATTAAAGCATAGAAACACATTTAAATGATAGCTGTTTAACATCATGCAAGTACAATAATCAATTTGACCGTATATGCCAATCATGGTATCATATAAAGCCTAATATAAATGACACCGTTCTGCTCTGTTAGTTTCATGAAGTCTTTTTTATAGTCATGCTCTATTAATTCGAGTTGGATTAGGATGAAGATGAGAAAAAAAATTGGGAGAATATCATTTAAATCTAAACCAAAAAAATAATATTAGAAAAGTCCTCATTGATAAGTGAAAAAGCTATCATTGACAAATTAAAGGATTTGTCAATATATTATTTTACCTTAGTTGGGATATATTATTTTACCTTAGTTGGGATCTAAATGATATTCTTCCAAAAAAATTTCCTAACAGTTTTTTCTACTAACAACAATCTGAACTTATGATTTTTCACTTCAGGTGTTCCGTAATTCCGTCTTTTCCCACTCAGTCCAACCTCTGTTGGAAATCTTTTTATATTAACTAGTGTCTTTTCCTAACTAGTGTTCCGTACATGAAATTAAGTAGCTTTTAAAAACATCTCAGGTAATAGTAATCAAACAATGACAGAGACTCGGTTTTTTTTTAAAAAAAAAAAAAACCAATGACAGAGACATACAGATTAGAGAATACAAGCCTAAGATGGAAAAGTGATATCACTGGACATCTCATCTAGTCATAACATGTTGTAACAAGTAAGAAACGAGGCACGAATGCAGCTAATGTAAGCACAACCCTGGGCATCCAGTAATAATTCCATTTTTTCTTCCCATTAGCCAGGATGTTTTGTCAGTCAGCACAACCTACTGAACTTTTGAGCAAACATTTCATCCTTTTTCTTTATTATTGTTCTGCCCATGCTAGGATTACTTATCCTCAAGGTCACTAAAAATCTTTTTATTTCTGATTCCAGAAAGTGCCTATCAAACTAGGAAACTTACAGTCGATTTTTAAACTAGGCAAATAAACTTACAGTATCTTAATACCAGCATGAGTCATGACAGACAGAAGCCCACTTACCGTCGATTTTTAAACCAGGAAATTGTAGTGGCAGATAAAAAACAGAGCAGATTTTATTAAATGAAAAGGAGAGATGTTAATTCAATCTAGAACAGCAAAAAAGAATGCCAAATGCAACATGTTGCAAAAGAAAATAAATCTTGGTGAACATTTCCATCATATCTTGTCCAAGCTATGGGCCAAAAAAAAAAAGGGAAAAAAAAAACAAAGCTCGCAGTGAATTGAATAAAAAATTCAAACAATAATCAAATCTGTCGAAGAAGTGGCCATTATAGGCTATAGCCAGCAGACGACCAGACGTGAAAGGAAATCACACACACACACGGGATACGTCATTGAACAAAGAATTTAATATGAATATGTCCAAGCCATTCATTAAGCGAAAATAATCAGCAAACTGCAAGAATAAATCGACAACTTGCTTCCAATTGTTTCTCAGAGCGCCAGACAAATCAGAAAACAAACCATCACAGAAAACATCAAATGATAAGAAGAACTGACCTTCCCAGCTATAATAAGCCAACAATCTTTGAGTTGATTGTGCTTGGCCACTTCCTCATACAGGAAAACTTTTTTACCCGAGGCCATTTTTTACTCTGCCACCGGCAACAAAAATCAAATAAATACAGAGGACCCGGAAAAATCTTTAGCAAAACCCACAAAATTCCATTCGGGAAAAACGATGATAAAAGGCATCAAGAAAAGAGGGATCCCAAAAGAGAATCACAAAAAGCAGATAGTCGAAGCCGATCATCGGAAATCCTCGAAATCTTACAGAAATCAAATTACACAATGAAATTTCGGTTACAGGATTTGTGGTCAACACTCGAGTTAGGAACCTACCAGGGAGCTTCACTATCAACGCCTGATTGCGATGTCAAATCCTACTGTCAAGCTCACCGCAATGAGAGGCCGGCCACGCATTTCTTCCTTTATATATTGAGGGATTTTGAATATCACAAAATAAATCTCAAAGTTTCTTTAAATTACAATAGGAACCATTCATGGCGATCCTGGCCAAGGGTGATTTTGTCAATTAGCAATAAAATCAATAATTGACTCGTTTCGGGATGATCGTTGAATTCCATACATAAAGTTATTATATTTATTTCTCTAGTTGGTAGGTGAAGCAAAGGCACATTCTAGAATGCGACACAAAAGCAGTTATGGTTTGAATGCTCTGTTCAGACATAACAAGAAGAGATTAAACTTCCGTCGTCAGCTGAATGGGAGTGGAGAATAGTTGTTGTGACTAAAAACGTGCATATGATTTTTCATACTACCTCCAATCTTATTTATAAAGTCTAGTTGATTTTTTTTTTAAAGATTAAATAAATTATTTAATCGTTTTTTGTATATTGTATGTCATTAAATTATGGGAAAAGTATGTCTCCAGTCACTAGAAATAATTTTATTTATTTTTTTAACCATATACATTTTACCAATTTACAACTTAGATAACGGACGTTAACTTTTGTCTAACGGCATTATGCTAAACATTCGTGAGCAAAACTTTTTTTTTGGTATTTTTGATTCATTTAATAATTAATTGTGTTGGACGCTCCTGAACCAATAGTTCATTGGTAAAATTGTACCTTAACCCTTTTTTATACTACTTCTGATCTTATTTATAAAGTGTAGTGGATTTTTTTTAGAGATTAAAGAAGTTAAATAAATTACTTAATGGTTTCGTATTTCGTATATTGTATGTCATTAAATTATATATTAGTTTATTAGTCAAACTAATTAGTTTGAAGAAAAAAATAGAAATAAAAATACTATAAAATAATTTAATTAGCTTTTTAATTTCTTTAAAAAAAATTAACTATATCTTATAATAAGACTGAAGGAGTACTTGTTAACAGTCTTTTTATCAACTGACTTATTTCGTGGAGATAGTGAAAGCGTTTGATTTAAAAAAGGAAAAAAGAGAGAGAGAGAGAATGTGGAATTATAAAAATAAAATAAAATGAAAATTTGGACTTTTTTCTTTTTTTTTTATACTGAAAATTTGGACTTGGCCTCAGCAACGTCATTAAAAACGGTGGGCTAGTCAAAGCGAACCCTTGTGGTCAAATGACTCGGCCCAAAGGTTTAGAAATAAAACAAGGGACTCATTTCAATCTCATAGACATTACGAACAGTATTGATGTTGACTTTCGCATTAAACAAAGAACCACAAACTTGTACGTGCCCCTGCCTACCTTCTTCTGAATACTAGTAATACTTATGCTTCTTCTCTGTCTCTAAGCCTGCGGTGCGCAATGTCATTAGTCAAATTAAAGGTTGAACTAATTGATGTAATCCTCGCCAATTTTGATTTCTCACTAGCTTCCGTACACTATTTACTGTTATTTAATACAACCTTCTTTGTCCGGGCCTCCCACTCTAAGTCTATCCTCTCCGCGCACATGACTTTCATATACATAAAACAAAGTTAGAATAGGACATAAGTATCAATTAATAAGTGTATTTGATCATATTTATAAGATATTTGCTTGTTTTTAAAGAGTATTAAAGATTATTTTTTATATATACCTATAACTAATAAAGGTAGTGTGTGAGAAAAATAATTAATATAATATTATAATTAAGTACAATTAGTAGGGATAATATTGAAAATTACTTAAATCTTAAGACAAATTTAATGACTATAACTAGTTTTATTAGTTTATGCATTATAATAAGGACTGGAGGAGTATCAATTTTTTTTAAAAAAAAAAAGAAAATGAAAGAAAAATATCATTTAAATTTTAAAATCATTTTGATGACAACAGTAACGAGATTAACCAGAACAATAAAGCAATTAACAACTTATTTTGTTGGGAAATCATCTATTTGGGATTTTGAGGTTCAAATGGTATTTTCTTTTCTTGAGGTTTTTCAAAAAGGGGGAAAAAAAGATGTAGACGTAATGTCTTGTTATTTTTTTAAATTTTTCTTAAATAATATATATGTATATATATATATACCATTTTTTTGTGACCAACGATCCTAACTAAAAAGCCCAAAAGAAACAAAAAAAAAAAAACCAGCAAAAACAGTCAACTACCCCTCTCGAAAATCATATCCATATTCCAGAGTCTGTAGTCCATACAATCAGTCCCCAAAAAAAAAAAAAACAGCTCAACTTAAAAAAACAACTTAACTACTTACCGCCGTCCCACACATGCGCGGATCCATCGCTCAACTCAAAACTGAGATCAGCTTCTGCCACACCACCCTCAAATCTTTAGAAAGTTCGGGAGATTAATCTAATGTCAAGGGGGCAAATAATCGAAAGCAGCACAACTCATAATTTGAAACTTTCCGATCAGACATGTATCGTTGTGAAATTAATATTTGGAGCAAAATACTGTCCTTGCAGTTATAATATTTAACTATTGATCTCCCTATCCCATTATTGGTCTTTCTTCCCCTCTCTTGTCTCTTGTTCTCTTTCTCTGCAGCTTCTTAATACTAGAGACATCTCACCAAAAAAAAAAAATGGATATACATAATTAATTAAAACATGTGTCACTTAATAATGACACCTCTTGCTATGCAAGAAATGGCTGGAGTGCTGCTTCCAGAATAGTGAGCCAGATTGAAGGTAGAGTGAAGAAGATATGAAGGATATGGGAGAGGCAGTATCAGACCATAGCCTAAGCTAAAGCTGGGTTAATTTGATGACTAATTATAGCTTGGAGCTTCCTTTACGGACTCATGTATGGAATATAATCATATAGTTAGTTTCACTTGCTTTGCTGATAATAGAGGGTGTTTGTGTTTTGCTCTTAGTTTAGGTTATGGCCGTCAGCTGTGTTTTATCTCAGGCCTTGAGCCTCATTGTTCAGCCATAACAGAAGGAACAAAAGAAATTTCATCTCTCCCCATTGTAACGCCTCATTTTCAATACCAAAATCTTGGCCAAAATAATAGTAGCACCTCCAAATATAGGATATTCAACACTCAAACACATATTTACAATATGGCCAAAGGTAGAAATCCATTTATACAGGGCCAAAATAAATCCAATAAATAAGAGTTATTTTAAAATGCGGAAGTCTTTTAGGTTCATGGCAAATAAAATAACACAACATAAACTAAAGGAGTACAGAAGAGCCTACAAAGCTCACTCCATGGGTGCATTCCCTTGATCTCTACTAAGTTATTCACCTGAAAAATGTTAATATGGGGTGAGATTACACATCTCAGTAACTACTAAATATTTCTACCGTACACGAGCAAATAATATATGACAAAAAGATATGGGCTGATTTCAAATATATATATAGATTCCATAATTTATCATACAAAATAATTTATACTAATAGTCATCAATATAGAAGGTATTAAAACATATATATCTCAAAAGTTCTCATCTCATGTCTTTACAGAATATTCATCATCATATCAAATTCTTGAACTGTTCAGAAATGCACTATGCAGTATGCAGCCTCCCTTATATCACCACCTCCCTTATACCGCAGACTGGAGCCATAGGCTAACACATAGTCCAATAGAAACTCATTCATTTGACTGAATTGTTCCAAGCTCACCAAAACTTAAGATACACCCGGCCAAAGGTATATAGCTTAAATCTGGACTATGGCTCCCCTCCTTTAAAATAACTAAGGAGGTGTCACATGTCCCACAACTCCAATGAAATCCCGGCCAGAGGAAAACATGGAAGATGGGGCCCTGAAACAAGTACCATCCACTGTGCACCGAGTGGTGGCATAAATCATTCTTATCATTCAAATCCCTCCTTACTCCACCCATCATAATACAACCGCCATGATGAATATGTTCACTCAAAATAATGCATTATTATACCATAAAGTTTTATACATCAATATGCGTATTTATGAATAGTGAATACTATGCGTATATGTGAATAGTAAAATACGATATATATATACATGATTAGTAAAAATGAAGAGTACATACGGTATGTATACGTGAATAGTAAATACGGTATGTATACGTGAATAGTATTATGAATAGTAAATTCAATATACGTGAATAGTAAATACGGTATACGTGAATAGTAAAATGAATAGTAAATACGGTGTGAATAGTAAATATGGTATACGTGAATAGTAAATACAGTATACGTGAATAGTAACATGAATAGTAAAAATGAATAGTAAATACGGTATACGTGAATAGTAACGTACGTATAAATAGTACCTCTGCAGATTTGCAAATCAAAGTTCCCACACCAGATCTTAAAACCATAAATATTTTCTAAATATTCTTGCCAAAATAGTAAACAAACAAATTTATAATCATACATAATTCACAAGTATAAGGAAGAATATTCAGAGTTACCTGTTACTTGCTAATACCCGAATCACCAACCAGCTATTATAACTCTCAAGCAAACATCTCTCTACTCTCTCTCTCTCTCTCTACCTCTCTCTATGGCTCTTAGAAGTTGTGAAGAATGAAATGAAATGGAAGGTCTATTTATAGTTGGAAAATGGGTCTTTAAGTGTAATTTTCGTCTCTGGGTCGTTTTACGTAATTTTCCCAAAATTTAAAAAGAAGTTGCCCGTGACTACTCCCGTGATGTTTCTTTTAAAAATTTTTAATAATATTTTAATAATATAATATATATTATTATTTAAATAATAAATTATTATTGAGTGGGTCCCGCGGCCAAAATTTTCAAAACTCACGAGAGTTTCTGTCGGCAGAGGAGAAATAATTTGACGTGGGTCCCACATGAATAGTAAATACGTATTTTGGAATAGTAAATACCGTATTTTTAAATAGTAAATACGTATTTGTGAATAGTGAACACTATTCATATTTCACAAATTTCAAGTATTAAATACGTATTTGCGAATAACATATATATATATATATATTTTTTAAAATACGTATTTGTATATAGTAAAAACGTATACGTGAATAGTAAATACTATTCACGGGGCCCACAAAATACTGATTTCAAATTTATTACTTTCCAAAAATAGAGCCTACTAGTCTTCCCAAGATAGGTTTATGTTCAAGATATTAGATTCAAAATTCAGGATGTTACATTTCTCCCCTCCTAAAAGAAAATTTTGTCCTCAAAATTTCGCTATAATAAGAATTCTAACCTATTTAAAT
Source organism: Acacia crassicarpa (assembly GCA_034222035.1). Lineage (NCBI taxonomy): Eukaryota > Viridiplantae > Streptophyta > Magnoliopsida > Fabales > Fabaceae > Acacia > Acacia crassicarpa. The sequence continues at coordinate 2,111,165 of JAWXYG010000004.1, forward strand.
AAATGAGGATAGGTTTGTCGCATGCTCTCCTCCGTTTCCCAAGTAGCATCTCCGGGAGCCATTCCTTTACACACAACCTTTACAAGCTTATAGCCTTGTTCCTCAATTACTTATCCCCCGCATCAACAATCCGCTCCGACTCAGCTTTATATATCATATTATCCCTAAGTCCTATCTCTTTCCCAAACATGCTCACCAAGCACACAACACAATTTTCGTTCATCCTGTACCCAAAGTAATATTCAGACACAGGATCCACTAGTTCCTTATTTGAGCGCTTGGTTACACTGGCCTCACAGGCCAGTTCATTCTTCCTTTCTGCTTTTTTCATTGTATTACCACGACACTGGATATTCAGATCTTACAGCTTAAGAAGCTACCCTCAGGCCATAATAACCACAACATGATATAATCTGATTATTCTGCCAACCTTAAGATAAACTTTAGACATACAGGTCTAATGTTACCATGATAGGCAACAAACACAATACTAGGCACATAAGTCTTATAGCCTAGAGATACCACCATATGCAAACTAGCTCAACGGGTCTTATCGCTTCAAGCCTCTGCTCGTCTATCCTATACCCGTGCTTCCTCAATTCAAGTTTAAGAAAACACTTACTTACTAAATCTAGCTTTCACCAATGGCAAGTAATTCAAAAACAAGTACATTTGGCAAGATTCTGCAAACTAAGTATATCCACAACAGTTTCCAACCTCTTCTAACTTGTACACCTTCCACCACAATCATAATGTAAAAGTCAATTCTTGTTCGAATTTCGCAAGGATTCATTCCATGAGACATCATAGTTTATAAATGTCGATTACAAACTGGTCTTAAATCCTGTTGTAAATATTGCGTAAAAATTTCCAAACACAGCAAGTGCATTGGTAAGTTCAAAATTCAAATACTCAGGGACCTAGCAACTTATTTTAAATAGTCACCAACTCCGAATACATTCCAGGTTCCAACTTATTCTACTCAACTCATCCATGAAACACTCAATTCATTATTTCTAAAGAAAGATTCTATTATCAAGATCATTTCCTATGCTAGATAAACAGTTGGCAATTCTCTGAACACCTTACACATGTTGGTATCACATTTTGTTCCCTATTTCTCTCCAATCAATTAGTACCATATTCTAATATCTCAATTTATTCAATCAATTCAGTCTCCTAAAGAATCAATACAACTGTTAAGTTGAACTGTTATATTACATTTCTACTAGTAGCAACCCTCTAGATCCCCTACCAACTTTCAGATTCATCATCCTATTTCTAAAACCCCGATTATTCATACTAGATTCATCATACTCCATAACTTATATCATTTAAGAACTATCCTCAAACTTTCCCCAAAAATGATAATTGTCAAATTACAAATCAACTCTTAGAACTTTAATATCAGCAAGACAGAGATATCATGTGTCCTCAATAATATCCATAGAACATTCATGTTTCACAATTCCTAGACTAAGATTTAAAACATTCAAATATTATTCTCACAATCTCAGCATTGTTCACATGATTCGAATTCAATCCTTAGTATCTCAAAGACATATACTAAATATCATCTGTTCCTCTCATAGTTATCTATTAATCACACCCAAATAACATACTAATATTGTAACATAAATCACCGGATTTCATACTTTCTTAATTAGACATACTATCTTAACTCAGATTGAATTCAAGTCTATTTTCAAATATTCCCAGACATTAATAGTCAAGTTTACAATTTGATTCTTATAACCTCAACATCAACTGATAATTCGTGTTGCCCCAAAAATACCCATTATACATACTAAGATCATGATTCACAATTCCTAATCTAATTCTTGGATTATATGAAGACTATCTACAACCTCAGCAGTATTCACAAGGTTCTAATTCTACCTCAACCTGCAATATCACAAAGGCTCATTTCGTTCTTAAGTTCTATTTCAGCTTAGATTAAATTAAAGCCTATCCTCAATATTTACTATATTCATTCTAACATCTTTCTGGCATTCCTAAGGATCACCATTTCATACCTTTCCATCGATCTTCCAACATGTTTATCCAAAAACCTTAGTCTTTGAATTATCTGTGACAAATTCATAGAGTTCTTCGGATACTCAGAGAGTGAAGAATGCTCTCGGGTTAATTGGCACAACTCATCATCATTTCAAATCTTCGGATTCTCTCCGGTTCATCTAATATTATTAGGAAGTCACCCTTCCCAAGATTACTATCACCTTAGCACGCTTACGCTTAAAATCCTATTTTTAAATGTCAATTCCGACATCTTGAGTCAGCTGCACATCCAAGACAGATTTCTTAGATAAATGCGCGTATAAACGTCCAAACTTAATTTCTTGAAAACACAGCTAGCAATAAATGCCATAGCGATTTCTGTCTGCAAAGGTCTAGGAAACTGCGACCCCTAACGGTGGCTAGGGTGCACTAGGGTGCGGTGCCATAAAATTTCCGCATAACAACAAAGTCTGCATAATTATGAGCCAGCAACAGATGAGAATCCAATGCTGCTTAACAAAATCTAGACGTTACTAGCCCAGCTATAAACCGAGTAAAGAAAGAGTAAATGTTTCATGTTCTCTCAAACTTCACAAAACCTCCACATATTCATTTCCTCTCCGATCGTAACCTTCACTATAACCTTCCACATTATCCTTAAACATGGCCGGTTCAAGTAACTCTATTCCAGTCTCCGATTCATTCAACCCTTTCTTTCTTGAAGCCTTACTTCATGACTATCAGACTAACGTGTTGTCTGATTTGTCAAACAATGCATCATACCCTTATTCTTCTTTACTTCCCCAAAATCCCGTAAGTATGAATGTTCATTCATCTGCCTCAACGATTAACATTCCTACTCCTCCTCCAAGGATACAAGATTCTATTTTTACAACTACTAACAGAAAGGAATCTGAAGCAGGTCCATCAAGGCGACCTGTCCAAAGGTGTCGTAATGTGGCAGAACTTATGGAGTCTACGGTACCTTCTCAACCAAGGAATCCTGCTTCTACCTTGACTGAGACTACTAATCCATTTTCATGTGGTTGCTGCCATGTTCTACGAGAGATCATTCATACCAATGGACTTCAATACCATAAACTTGAAGTTCATGGGAGGATTGGTATGATATGCCACGCTGTCTTTCACCAGGACGTACAAGGAGGTTCTTCCAGTCCTCAAGTATTTGACTTTGGTAAGAAGAATTTAGATGATGTCAAACATTTTCTAGAAAATTATTGTTTGAATCAAAAATCTTTAGGGTATGTCCTGGTGTCGGATCCCCTATCAGCCTACTATGAGGCCCTCTGTGTTGGTTTGGAATGGACTAAAAATCAAAATGAACTCCCTAATAGTTCATTTCCAACCAATACAGAAAATATATCCAATAAAGGAAAAGAGCTCATGGTTGTAAATAATAATCCTTCAGTCCCCATACCTAGTAATCCATACCGATCAAGAGCTGAACAAAATATTAGAGCTGCATCAATGTCAATAGATGATCTTAGAGACTTCTTCCATTTACCTCAACAAGAAGCGGCTCAACAAGTTCGTCTATGCAAAAATGTTCTAATGAAAATATGCCATAGGGGAGGAATAAAGCATTGGCCGTATGTAAAAATTCGAAGCACTATGAAGCAAATAGCTAGATTGAGAAGAACAATGTCTTCTGATGGTCCTCTCTCAAGTGCAGCCACTCAGGAAGAAATTAATAGACTTAAACTTGAGATAGTCGAAGCTTGCGGTGGGATTGTACCAACTGTTGTTCTTGATGCTTGAATTAATATAGTCTACTCTTCTTAGCCTTCTTGCTAATGTTTGTAATCTCTATTCTAGGATTCATAAGGATTTTCGAGTTTTCCTGCCAAACTCAACTTTATCTTATTAAATTCAAACTTAAGCCAGTTATTCTGTATAATCAAGACTATGCCCGTATTCTGTTATGGTATTGTCATCTGTTACTCATATAAATTAGCTAGGTAAGTGAAAATCTAGCGAAAATCTCTTCATACTTTTTACAACGGCAACTAATTGAATAAACATCAAATAGGGGCTTAGTCTTTCAATCACTTTCCTAGACACCAATAAAAATATTCATCCTAGAAAGTAATTTTGGGCCTACAGAATCCAATATTCAATAAATTTTCTACTTACCAACTTCCGCTACGCAGCTCTGAAATTTAATCTCAATCACATCCTCAAATCATAAATCCTCATTATCAATCACTTGAATATTTTGATTAACTCATTCTTCTCCTATCATGAATGTCACAAGAAAATTGGTAAAAAGAATCCAAAGCTATAAAGGAAAATGCACATGTTATGATATTTAATTTGCCATGACCTCAAAAAATTTTTTTTATTTAGAAAACTGATAGGAAATTTACAGATTGGCCAGAACCTTGGCTCTGATACCAAAAATGTAACGCCTCATTTTCAATACCAAAATCTTGGCCAAAATAATAGTAGCACCTCCAAATATAGGATATTCAACACTCAAACACATATTTACAATATGGCCAAAGGTAGAAATCCATTTATACAGGGCCAAAATAAATCCAATAAATAAGAGTTATTTTAAAATGCGGAAGTCTTTTAGGTTCATGGCAAATAAAATAACACAACATAAACTAAAGGAGTACAGAAGAGCCTACAAAGCTCACTCCATGGGTGCATTCCCTTGATCTCTACTAAGTTATTCACCTGAAAAATGTTAATATGGGGTGAGATTACACATCTCAGTAACTACTAAATATTTCTACCGTACACGAGCAAATAATATATGACAAAAAGATATGGGCTGATTTCAAATATATATATAGATTCCATAATTTATCATACAAAATAATTTATACTAATAGTCATCAATATAGAAGGTATTAAAACATATATATCTCAAAAGTTCTCATCTCATGTCTTTACAGAATATTCATCATCATATCAAATTCTTGAACTGTTCAGAAATGCACTATGCAGTATGCAGCCTCCCTTATATCACCACCTCCCTTATACCGCAGACTGGAGCCATAGGCTAACACATAGTCCAATAGAAACTCATTCATTTGACTGAATTGTTCCAAGCTCACCAAAACTTAAGATACACCCGGCCAAAGGTATATAGCTTAAATCTGGACTATGGCTCCCCTCCTTTAAAATAACTAAGGAGGTGTCACATGTCCCACAACTCCAATGAAATCCCGGCCAGAGGAAAACATGGAAGATGGGGCCCTGAAACAAGTACCATCCACTGTGCACCGAGTGGTGGCATAAATCATTCTTATCATTCAAATCCCTCCTTACTCCACCCATCATAATACAACCGCCATGATGAATATGTTCACTCAAAATAATGCATTATTATACCATAAAGTTTTATACATCAATATGCGTATTTATGAATAGTGAATACTATGCGTATATGTGAATAGTAAAATACGATATATATATACATGATTAGTAAAAATGAAGAGTACATACGGTATGTATACGTGAATAGTAAATACGGTATGTATACGTGAATAGTATTATGAATAGTAAATTCAATATACGTGAATAGTAAATACGGTATACGTGAATAGTAAAATGAATAGTAAATACGGTGTGAATAGTAAATATGGTATACGTGAATAGTAAATACAGTATACGTGAATAGTAACATGAATAGTAAAAATGAATAGTAAATACGGTATACGTGAATAGTAACGTGCGTATAAATAGTACCTCTGCAGATTTGCAAATCAAAGTTCCCACACCAGATCTTAAAACCATAAATATTTTCTAAATATTCTTGCCAAAATAGTAAACAAACAAATTTATAATCATACATAATTCACAAGTATAAGGAAGAATATTCAGAGTTACCTGTTACTTGTTAATACCCGAATCACCAACCAGCTATTATAACTCTCAAGCAAACATCTCTCTACTCTCTCTCTCTCTCTCTACCTCTCTCTATGGCTCTTAGAAGTTGTGAAGAATGAAATGAAATGGAAGGTCTATTTATAGTTGGAAAATGGGTCTTTAAGTGTAATTTTCGTCTCTGGGTCGTTTTACGTAATTTTCCCAAAATTTAAAAAGAAGTTGCCCGTGACTACTCCCGTGATGTTTCTTTTAAAAATTTTTAATAATATTTTAATAATATAATATATATTATTATTTAAATAATAAATTATTATTGAGTGGGTCCCGCGGCCAAAATTTTCAAAACTCACGAGAGTTTCTGTCGGCAGAGGAGAAATAATTTGACGTGGGTCCCACATGAATAGTAAATACGTATTTTGGAATAGTAAATACCGTATTTTTAAATAGTAAATACGTATTTGTGAATAGTGAACACTATTCATATTTCACAAATTTCAAGTATTAAATACGTATTTGCGAATAACATATATATATATATATATTTTTTAAAATACGTATTTGTATATAGTAAAAACGTATACGTGAATAGTAAATACTATTCACGGGGCCCACAAAATACTGATTTCAAATTTATTACTTTCCAAAAATAGAGCCTACTAGTCTTCCCAAGATAGGTTTATGTTCAAGATATTAGATTCAAAATTCAGGATGTTACACCCATCAATATAACTATTTTGGCATTTAAGTTAATATATCTGTGTTATTACAATTGGAATGGCAAGTATTATGAGGTGACACTGAAGTGCAAAAAATTAGCAGACTTTACCTATCTACTTGGGCCATTTCAGCCTGTCTGCAAATTAACTGCTATATGCAACAAAGGTACATGCAACTCCCTCTCTTTCTACAGGTAAACTTCTACCCAGAAGGCAAGAAGCTCATGCAGATCGGAGGACGAATCTTAAACAAAGCAAGAATAGATGAAGGCAGAATCCACAACCCATCTCCACAAATCAATCCAGAAGCAACTGCAGGAATCATCAACCCAGCTTCCCTGCTGTTTAGTGAGTGCCAAACATACACAACCAAACTACCCACACACATGTCTATTGCAAAGTAAGCCCCAACCAAAAATGGCACTGCCATTGCCATCGGAAGAGGAACCCATTTCCCAATATTTTTAGGGTTCAGATCTCTCACCAAATTGGCTGCTATTGCAAATGCGAAAGCCCCATAACACAACTGCAAGCAATGATGGGGTAGAGCTGAAAAGCCTTGGATACCCAGGATTGCCATGTTTCTGTATATAATGGCATATGGAGCCTTGTATTCACCATCTGGATTTCCCACATCAAATGCTTTGTAGAAGAGGAAGAATGTGAGAGGAGCTACCACACATCCTATTGTTGTCCCGATAGCCTGCGACACAAGCATTGAACGAGGGGAAGTGAAGGTGAGATGGCCAGTCTTGAAATCATGCATCAAATCAGATGAGATGGAAACAATGGATTTAATCAGGCCACACCCCACAAGTCCAGCAACCACTCCATTCTCTTTTCCGGCCAAGGCTGCCAACATAAAAAGAGCCACTTTCCCATAGTTATAGGCCATGTTCATGTCAGTCAAGCCAGTGCCATAGGCGTTACAGAAGCCAAGAGAAGGCGCGAGCAAGTAGGCCACCACTATGTAATACCACTTCAACTCTGGGAACATCAATGGGATTATGATGATTGAAACAATGGAGAACAATGTGTATCCTGCACATGCCAACCATATAGGAATGCTTCCTCTAATGAACACTTCATTCTGGCGAAGATCACCAAGGAGCATCCTCTGGTTGTGAGATGCTGCAATCACAGAGAAATCAATCCATTGTTGAATGATTTTGTGAGATTCACACCCATCATAATCTACTGTTCATATTAGATCACTTTTGGTTGGAATGAAAAGGTGAATGGCTATTAGTTGATTGTGGGGGGGGGGGGATGTTTCTTGAAATAGACTGCTCGGCATCCAAGAAAAAATAAAGGACTCAGAGGCCATTTGTTTACCTTCTTTAATGTTCCTCCTTTTCATTGTGGGAACGATATTTGCGGCAGTAAAATAAGTTATTTTGAAAAAGTTGTAGAGCCCATCACCAAGGATCAAGGCAATGGAAATGAAAACCTACAGAAGAGAAGACAGAAGAAATAAGGCTTGAATCATAGGAAAATGTCATCTTCTATACATATAGTCATAAGTTTCAGTTCACTTCAAGACCTTATAACCATTAAGACTCTTCATACTGCTTTCTGATAAATTTTGAGGAAACCACTCTCCTTTTAGTCCCCTGATTAACGGCCACATAATACCCCATGAAAGCACAGCACCAAGAAGCAAAGATAAGTTGACGAGGTGTGAACAGATCATTCCAGCTCCAACATAAGTCATACTAAAATCAAAGTAGAATCTGCAAAATCCAAACTTATTTTTTTTCGTTAATGGCCCTGCAAACTCTTCCATAAACAAGACTAATATAGAAGGGGCAAGATGCAAACACGCACGAGCTATGCCAGGCTTTCAATCCAAAGGTAGGAAACTGAACAAATCCACATTGATCTCCACCTGAATAGAACCACTGAAAGAAAGCCCAGAAAAAACTCAAAGAAAAGTATTTCATGAAACCATGAACCTGCTTCCTGCAAAAGAAGTTGAGCTAGTATCAGATCATAAATATCTTTCACCTTGATTAACTCAAAAAAACACACAAGAGAAAGCCTTACTTGGCCTGCTCATCCCTTTTAGTACTATGGAAGCCGTTTATAAGAACAGCAGTGGCAGTTCCACTTGGATACATTAATTTGTAGTCTACTATCAACACCTGTTTGCATAAATTGCATCAACTTACAACCATTGAATAAAAAATAGTATTCACAGAGTCTTGAAGAAGCTTGAGAGGAATTGCTAATAAGAAACACCTTTCTAAGAGGAACCAAAGCCAAAAGCCCAACGAAGCTTGTCACGAAGAGAAAACCAGTCATCCAACCAATCCCAGGTTCCTTGGTGCTCCCAGGAGTATTCCCTTCGGCTTCAACCCCTATTTGTTCATACGTCTTCCTATTCAAACCCAAAAGATAAGACCCAAAACCACCTGCAATTGCAGGAATAAAGTTCAGAACATCACTGATAAAACGGGTAGAGTTCTATTTAGAGAAAGAAGACTCCACCTCCTACTGCGATGCTATAGCATGCCACAGCACAAGTCTGAATGATGGTATTCTCTTGTTTCGTGAAAGGTGTTGAAACAATCTTAGCCTTTTCAAGCAGTTTAGCCCAAGTTCGGATGAAGACAAAACCAAGAAGAGCAGCTGAGACATTGAGATTTGGGACTAGCCCAGTTGTGAGGTTCAACTTCATCACGATCACACTATATATGATTCCAATGAGTATGCTAGCCATTAGTCCTCGAATTGTGATCTGTCTTCTCCATGGTGCTATTCTACTCACATCCTCCGGAACTACTCGAACCTCTTCCATTTCTTCAGCGTCCAAATTTTCAATCTCTCTGCGTTCTTCATTGTTCAGAGTACTCATTGGACTCGCTAAACAATCTACTCTGTGTGAATCAATCATTGCATTAGAGAAGAAAATGAGGGAAGTGATATAATAACGAGGGGGAATGAGTAAATAGTGAGCAAAACTCTCGAATCCTTCACTTTATCTTGCACTACAAAATAATATGAAATAAAGTACAGATGTATCTTAGCAGGGTTGTATGATGGAAAGCATAAAAAAGGAATTAGCATATGATTTAACAAGGAAAAAGTTCGGGGGAAAACATCGCTGCATGAATTAGTGATCAGATACAAAACCCACATAGCTTGCCGCAATTTCTTCTATGGTGACAATTGATTTAAGCTTTTTGATAAATACCTCGGCTTCAGTTGTTGATGGACAAGAATGCTCCAACACTTGAGAATAATGAACAAAGAGAATTCATCATTAACTTCTCCAATTCAAGCATCTAAAGTCTTCAAACGCCATGAATGAATGTAAACTAAACAAATTGATGGCTTCTGGTATGTGAGCCGGTTTACAGGGCAAAACCAGAAGATGAACCGAAGCTGGAGATGTGATCTCAAGGAGTGGTTAAAAGAGCTGTGAGAATCATAAATAGTCACAACTCACAAGTGGGGTGTCAGAAATCAAATCAAGAATCAACTGAAAGCGAGACTGAGCTGGAAGATTCGTGTCAATTCCTGACAGTTGTAGCAACCATTACAACAAATGCAAATTGAATGAACCAAAGCATGGAGAAAACCTTCCCTGCAAACACTAGAACGAGGTGGTACAACAAAAAAAACAAGCTTTTTGTACCACACTTCTACCCTAAACAACTTTCCAGCCAAAGCCCCACAACTCGTCAAACATGTTAGAGAGAGAGAGAGAGAATGCAAGCATTTGTTTTGGGGGTTGGAAATAAAGGCCTTTTCTTGGTCGGCTCCCTTCTCCTCGAAGTTTGTTCTCTTTGGCCTATACTGTAGCAGTTAGCACAGGCGTGTGGCCTGAACATGGCGACCCAAATACAAAAAGATCCAAAAACAAATGGAGTGACCATAATGACGCTACAGAGGTCAACAACCGGCGATCGGGTGTGAAACATCTTCCATTTTAAATGGCAATTTATTATTTATTAACCTAATTAGACCATTTATTAAAATGTTTTATATACAGCTAGGCTTTGGATTTAGCTAGGCCTATATTTTAAAACAAAAAATTCCTTTTAGAACTTACCAGAATATCCAAAATATACTAGAATATGCCAAGTGAGCCCTAATGACGTGGCAATATACAATAATTCAATATATACAAAAAATGTGGAAGCATTGCCGTTAGCAAAAGTAACTTAAGTTTCCAAAGCCTTCCCTGATTGACCTACACGAGAACTATCACCTGAAAAATGTTTGTAACCATCAATCCCGCTCATTGTAAATGCTAATACGTGCTCGTGAGGTGCCAAGTGAAACATTTTAAATAACAAAGTACTATATATCAAATTCACAAAATATTCCGATCATAATTTCTATCACAATTTCTAAATCAAATATCATATCACGAATCACATATATATCATGCCAAGTAACAGATCGATACCCAGACAATCCTTATCACCTCTCACCCTTATAACCGCTGATAGAACCCATGGGCTGTAATATAATAGGTTTAGTCTCTATGACAAGACTGCACCAAGCTCTCCGATGATGAGGTTTAGTCCGGCCAAAGACTACATAACTCATATCGGACCCTGAGTTATCTTTCCTTCGAATATGGAAAGGTGTCACTGCCCCAAGGGCTAACTCTAATCCCGGCCAAAGGATTAGGATGATACCAAGGGCAATATCCAGTCATCCACTATGCGCTCAGTGGCGGCAATACCACGTGGTATTATATACACAATAACTCCCATCATCATTCCATACCCATCACCGCTCTACATCATCATAGTCTTGGCATGAATATATGAAATTCCCAAACAAGATTTATGGCAGTAATATATCGTCACAATAATCACTAAGATAATATTATTTCAGCTCAAGAAACCATAAAAAGTACATTCTTTCATAACATATAATATCACCAATAATTTCAAAATAAATCCCACAAGGCAACTTTGTAAAAAAAAAAAACACATAGCTTTCCTGTATTAAAAATCACTCACAAATCATCATACAAACAAGTACAATGAGTGGAAAGTGGTTACCTCAAGTTCTTGACACAACTAAACTTGAGAGATATAAAGTCCACTCTAAAAAATAAATACATGATTACACATTAATAGAATTAACGACAATACCAATTAATATAATAATAAATAATCAATTAAACTATATTGTCTCATTTTAAATTTTCTTAAAAGAAGTTAGAATTTATCTATTCTTCAAATTATCGTTACAATCTCAATTCGTTCTTTCACAAATTATTTCTTACTAATTATAATTATCAAAATATCACCATATCCTTAATTTAACCAAAATATCCAATTTCCTACAATAAAAGCTTCACGTATAAATTCGAATATTCCCAATAATTTATAAACTTCAAATTTAATCCGCCTAATCCTCGATATAACCTTCAATAAATTGTAAATGAATTAAAAATTTGAATATAAAAGACCTATTATCATAATTCTCATTTTCTTAATTTAATATTAATTTATATAAGCGTAACTCAATTTATTTAACAAACGTTCAAATCCCTGTATAATCAAAATCAAAACAAATTCTAACTTAAATCCCAAATCCCAACTCATAATTTTATACAATTTCAGATTTAGCAAAACTAAGCCGATTAAACCGATAACAATACCTCTAGTAATCCAAATAATTACCTTAAATTTCATTTAATCCATAGAGATATCGTATAAAGTATAAATCCTAAATTCTTTTAGATAGAAAATTAAATTTAAATTCCTACAACTACCAACTAATAAATCTAAACCGATTAAAATAACTTATTAATCATGTTCTTGATATATACAGTCATCTATTATCAAAACTCAAAACCTTACCAATATTCTAATCCCAAAATTTTTATTAATCAGTACTATATTATTTTCATGGAAAAGAAAAATGTGTAGAATAACTTTCATGAAGAAAACTTATTGAAAAGAAGTAATTTCATAAAATAAACAACGTACCTTAAAGTATCCCATAAACTCTTCTTTTCTTCCTCGCCACTCTCATGCGGCTTCTTGCTCTCCTCCGGACTCTCTCACGCACACACACTACTTCACACACACACCCAAGACACAACACACACACCCCCCCACTTATTTATATTAGGGGAGAGGCGGTGAATCCGTAATGATTCCCCCCTCCCCTAATATATATTAGGTGGCAGCATTATTTTATTTTTTAAAAAATATTTTTTTTCTCTTTTCTTCTCCTTTACGTTTCTGACTCTCCTTTTTTGTTTTTTTTCGCTTTTCTTTTCTTTTGACCAATTATTATCTGTATGCTCTTATTTTATCAATTTAATTTACTATTATAAATAATACTTTATACACAAACCTCTTATTTTATATATATATATATATAATTACACAATAGATTCATGTATCATTATAATTAATTTTTTTCTTATTTATAATTAAATCCTAATGAAAAAAAATTAGGATGTTACAGGGTGGGAGGCAGGACAATGAATCACATAGGACATGGAACTGCAAAGTTTGCATTATTGGCAATGTTGTACGTAAATTGCATGACAGGGGTTAGGCTTTAGGCTCTGTTTGGTTGGGGGAGGAGACGGGAGGGAAAATGGAAAGAAAAGAGGAGAAAAATTATTTGTGGTGAGACCCACAAAAGTTTTCCTCTCGTTTAAATATTTTCCCTCCCCTCCCTTTCCCTATCCCCAAACCAAACAGAACTTTAAAGTTTGAAACTTTGAATCCTCAACCTAGGATCAGTTCATTTTTCTTTGCAGAGATGTATTTGCTGGGTCAGATTTTGCAAGGTTGACATTTCGACTTATTTGTCTAAAAATAATCTGCGTCCGGTTTCTCTGCCAAGCTCTCCCTCTCCCTATCTCTTACAATCCAATCTGGGCCGTCCAAATCTTGATTCAAGGGTCCATAATATTTTTTGAAAAACCGCATGCAGTCCTTGGACATAAGATTTGTTAAAAATTTTCATACCTTAAGATTTGTTAAAAATTTTCATACCTTTTAAAAATCGTAATTATGGTGTAAAGCTGACTGAGAGATGATATGGTGCCGTTTGTTGGTCGATGGTTGCATCAGATTCTTTTCATGTGATGCTGCTTCAACTCTTTAATATAACATCAAATTGGTTTCTTTTTTAAAGAGATAAAATAAATAAAGAAAATTTTATTATCATATATGTTTTATATCAATAGATTATATATCATTTTATAACTCAGTAAAATTAATATGGAGAAAACTAATAAATGCAAATGTTTTAATTAATTTATTTAGCTTTTTTAATATTCATAGTTAAGTTGGTATGCATCTCCTTGCTGAGAAATACATGTCCGGTCTTAATTATAAAAGTTCAATAATCAAATTAAACTGTTTAAAAAATGGTTAAAATTTGTTAAAAATAATAAGTACTATCTCTCATCTTAATTATAAAACATATTTAATCGATTTTAGAAAAATTAAGAATAAGAGTTAAATTAACTAATTTTATGTTTTTTCTTAAAATGCTCTTATATAAATTTTGTATAGAATCAATTGAATATAACAATAAAGAAAAGACAGCTCCTGGATCAACTTAGCTAACAGAATTCCCATAGTCATCTTCCCGTATACAAAGAAGTTTTCGGTAAGCATGCGGCCTATCCACAAGGCACAAGGTCTTTTTTTTAAATATGGGTATTATAAGAAGAAATTGATAAAAACTAAAATGTTTCCCTATAATTAGGACCAAAACCAACTTATTGTCCTTTAATTAGGATCAAAGGGGGTATATCCTAAAATATATATATATTTTAGTATACCCTTATTTAATTATAAGGGATAAGTAAAAGAGAGAAAGTGAGTTAACAAAAGTATCACAAACTCTTTAATCAATACAATGTATATAATTAATGAGAGGCACCAATAAAAAACTTATTAAATATCAGGATAACTTTTATTAAATCTTTATAAAAAAATATGAAAACAATTTAAATTTCTGTTCTTGTAGAGAGGATGAATAAGTAAAATTATTACTACTGTTCTTAGCCTTTTGATGCTGACTGCCGATCCCTACGCATCATCGTGGCTGAGTTTTTCTTCTGTGCCTTTTTTATTTTTATTTTAAAAATTGAATTTTTTGAAGGAATTTTTTCTTTCTAAAAAAAATCATTTCTCCAGTTGCAAATATCTTAAAATGTATGTTTATTTTGATTAGAAAATTTATTGATTTAATTTTTTTCTCCCAAATGTAACACAAAAAATAAGTTCATTAATTAATTAATTTATTTTTTGAAGAAAAACAAGCACAGGAGGTTACATGCTTGTTTAGGGTCACCTCTTGGATATCAAAAGAGCTTACACTATTAAAAAGTTTTTTTTTTTTTCCCAATTATTATTCTAAACAGTCACCTAGTAGCTGTGGGGGTACTTGACAGCGGTAGATTGATGCCACTCCCATATCAAACAAACTAGCGTTGAGGCCTGGGTATTAATTTTATTATTATTTTAATTCTATTGCGTGCCGTGTACAAACTCGATGGTGATGAATTGATGATAACAATAATATAATAGGTGGGGTCAGTCCACTTTGCAATCCTGTACAGAGCTGTAATGAACATTGAACACAACCAGCTCCGGCGGGAAAAAGAGCAGTACCAACTCATATATTATATCAAGAAGAGATGGTGGTTGTTGTTCCTAAAGTAAGTGGCCGGTAAGTATTATTAATCTAAAATTTGTGTGTATGGAGCGAACCCAAAAAAAGTTGGGAGGATAAACTGTTTCTGTTCCACATTTCGAGACCAAAAACGAGAGTTATAAATTACTATTATTAGCAAGAAGAATGCCGCAGTCCCCGGTGGTTGAGTGCCACTGCTAATGCTCAGTTACCCAAAAAATTAAAGAAAAAGATATTATTTACAGGGAAGATCACAGGCCTTACTACTGTATCCAGCTAGCTACCTACACCTGCTCTTCAAGGCTATAAAACCTCATTAAGGGGACCTGCAATCATACAATTCTTGCACTCTAACGGAATCTTTTTACCAAGGATCTGTCATTAATTATTCTTCTCTTCCCAGTAAGACGCGCACACAGATTATCATAGTTGCGTGTAGAGGCGAAGCTTCTCAAAAGCTTCCAAAAAAAAGAAAATTGTCTTAAATATTTAATATAAAATAGATTTTTTTTTCAAAATCCATACATTTTGTCCAAAAATTTATACATTTGTCCCAAAAATTTATACATTTGACCCTTCCTAAAATATTTTTTAATTATTTAATGTATGCATTTAGCTCCTTAAATATTTATCCCAAAATCCATCACTACTGATTGTGAAGGAATATCAACACATATTTGTAAACTTAAGTATTACGTGGAATTTTACCATTCATCATCATATTTCTGGCAATTAAGAACCGCCGTTCAAATGCAGACTTATGTGAACCCAGTTCCCTTCTTGTGTTGGATAAGTAGAGAGAGCGTGTTCATATTGACGAGTTCTAGATCGTTTAGATCTTTTTTTTAAAAAAAAATAATTTTAATAGATAAATAATCTAAAATAAAGATAATCTTTTAGTTAATATATTTTTTTAAAAAAAAATTAAACCGTCTAGAGCTTGTTTGTGCACGTCCTGGGAACCAAATCCGGCTTGTGTAGTGCATTACTAGGAATTTTACCATTCATGATTATACAGTATTTCAATAAAAAGGTATTCTCTTCGGATAAGCTCCAGTTTGTCTCTCTCTTAAAATAATAATGACAGGGTCACGTCGTCCCCTCACATCACTCACGTCAGCATGAATTTAACTTCGTTAATGTTACTATCGTTGCCATGTTTTTCATTCGCTTGAGTGGCGATCGATTTGCGCAATTCGAACATTCCCTGTATGGTTTTTTTTTTTTTTTAAAAAAAAATCATTAATTAATTCTTAATGTTGTATCCACTAACCTTAAAAAGAAAAAGGTAATGCATAAAACTGAAACAATATCAAAGTAAAAACCTAAGAAAATAAATTATTAATATTAAATAAAATAAAACTAGACTTTTACATAAACAATAGACAGTCAAAATTTATTCTCGCGTACAAGTCAGGTGAGTTTAATTAATTGATCAAAGAAGTTCACAGTGTGGGAATAAATTCATTACTTTGTGAGGACAAGAGGTGAGAGAAGCAAGCAAGCAAGCAGTACGTTGAAAGATTGGGGCATCCTGAAGAATTGAATTAATAGAGGAGACTCATAATTTACGGTATATGAAATAAGTTTAGGAGAGAAATTTGATATATATTTTTCCAATTCTGACTCATGCCAGCTTTTAAAAAGACCAAGTAGGTATGGAGTGTCTGTTTCAAGTGATGGACCTTAAAAACAAACTGGTATTCTCTCTCGATGACCTCCTCTCCTTTATAGTTAGATGAGATATGATTCTGTTCGCTTGAAAGCATATGCAAATATGCAGCCACTATTCTCATCTTCACACCATTACCAGAATATTTGAATAGAACCCACAAACAAAGTCCATATCCAGATGGGGTTTCCCCACTCCACTTGCCTCACCAACCAATCACACAAAATGGGTACACGATTGCCCATGGCGACTCATTTGAGTCATTTCATTAAAAACAAACCCCTCAATTTGCGCTGAATAATGTCCATACAAATCTTTTTTCCTTTTTTTTTTTTTTTGCATCCGGCATCTAGGACTTACCCCTTTTAACTCAAGGATTTATCAGAGTCCAGACTAATCCGGATCGAGCTGGGTTGAACCATAAAGGTGGAAAGGCTCTACTATCAAAAATTGCTGCATTCCCAGAGCTCAAACGTGAGACCTCTGATTAAGCCAATAACCCCAACTAGTTGAACTAGGCGCTTGGTGGTCTTGGCAATTTTGTTTCCACAACACCTCTTGTTGTTGTTGGTTTTTTTTTTTTTTGGTTATAAAAATGTTAGAAAAGGGGTTGAGCTCGCCTATAATCTAAGGGTAGGGCGCTTGGAACCCAATCCGTAAGATATACTGGGTTAGAGAGTACACATGTCTCCACATCTTCCCAACGTTTTTACTGCTTCTTAGACTTTTAGGATGCCTCCCCAAACGACTTGAATATACCACTTCCTTTCCGTGGTTGGACTATTTAGAAATAGGCTTTAAAGAAAACATTAGTTGTCGTGTAGAGCCCAACGATAGGGGATTTAGAAATGGGCTTTTAGTCTGGGAGCCCTCTGAGGAAAGATAGGCTTGTTATGTTTAAGACCTATGTCCAACATGCCTTAATGGGCCTCTATTCATCGGGATTGACGTAAAAGTCCCCATCTTCTGCACCAAATTCCGTAACTGTCATCTTATCAAAAAAAAATTCCGTAACTGTCAGTTCAACCGTCGGAAAGTAAGGCAAAGCCGCAAGGCATCTCTCTCGTTTTCCCCCCAGAAATGTATAAGGAACCAAGAATTGCTTGCGTCTTCTCATCAACTCCCGTCCAGCCTCACTCTCGCATTCTTTCGGAGCTGGAGTTTTTATTCCGAGTAAAAGGAGGGATTCCAATTTGGAATGCTTCTTACGATTGCTGTAATAATTTGTTGTTGCGAATAGACTGATGGCGGGTTCGTCCAAGGCGAAGTTCGTCCAAGATTTGTTCCTGTACGCGGCGAGTGCGGCATTCAGTTGCTTGGTTTTGTTCGCTGGGTTTCGACGCCTCGACTCTAATCGTAGGACCTCCAAGAAAGCTCTTCAACACAAAAAAGAGATAGCTAAGCGTCTCGGTCGTCCTGTCATTCAAACAAACGCTTATGAGGTGCCGTTCTATTTTCTAAGTTTTTCTGTTTGCGGTTGATTTGGGCTTGTGGGTTTTACTGAGAACTTTTTTCTGGCAAGCACTTGATTGTGTTGCATTGTAATTTGTAGGACTTGTCTGGGCTTGTTAGGTTTTTCTTACTTTGATGAGTGTTCCTGGGCTTTGACGTTGTTTGGTTTCTGCGATGGATAATTGATATGAGCTTTGGTTTTGTGATTCAATATAAAAGAGACCAGAATCATGGGGTTAGGGAACTCGGCTCTTCCAGTTTAGATGAACTTACGGTAGATAAAAGTCGTGTAATATAAGTATGCGTATGATAGATGGAAAATCTAGTCTAAATATTGAATATAACTACTAGTTCCTACAAATTACAATGCAACACAATCAAGTGCTTGCCAAAAGAGACCAGAATCATGGGGTTAGGGAACTCGGCTCTTCCAGTTTAGATGAACTTACGGTAGATAAAAGTCGTGTAAGTATGCGTATGATAGATGGAAAATCTAGTCTAAATATTGAATATAACTACTAGTTCCTGAGTCATATCCTCTCTGATGTGTACAGGATGTCATAGCCTGTGATGTTATTAATCCTAACCTGATTGATGTGGAGTTTGACTCTATTGGGGGACTGCAAAAGATCAAGCAATCTTTGTTTGAGCTTGTTATATTGCCGCTACAACGACCAGAATTATTCTCTTACGGCAAACTTCTTGGCCCACAAAAGGGGGTCCTGTTGTATGGCCCCCCTGGTACTGGGAAAACCATGCTTGCCAAAGCTATTGCAAAGGAATCTGGATCAGCCTTCATTAATGTACGGATGTCAAACCTGATGAGCAAGTGGTTTGGTGATGCCCAGAAACTTGGTAAGCGCTCATTATGTATACATTTGTTGATAGTTTTCATATTGGTTATTTTTTACTTGTTTATGGGAGATTGGAAAGCAGAATTATTGAAACTATTTTACTCTCTATTTGTTGTTGCTTATGAGTCGAATGTTATGATTAAATTTAGCTAGAATATTTCTGCTCATTGCTAGAACCACACTTTCATTTTCCTAACCTTGCATTTATGAGGTAGATTCATTGCACTTTTTTTTATATGCTTTTAATGTCGTGTGCTGAGCTCATTTTCTCCATTTGAAGTGTGATTCTTTTATTTCTTTGATCATTGATATTCTGCTTTTTTTTTTTTTTTTTTGGCAGTGGCTGCCATATTTAGCCTGGCTTATAAGCTCCAGCCTGCTATCATATTCGTTGATGAAGTTGACAGCTTTTTGGGTAGGCGTCATAAAACAGATAATGTGGCAATGTTAATCATGAAAACTGAGTTCATGACTTTATGGGATGGATTTACCACCAATAGTAAGTTTGCAAGCATATCATGTAATTTTCTCAAGGAGTAAACATTAAAACTTAGTTGAGGTTTGATGATATTATCTATGTAGATGTACTTGGTATACTCGAGTATATCTTGCTCTGTCTGGGACTTTTAGGTTTGACTGTCATACATTTTCCCCTTACGTAGAGAATGCTCGAGTTATGGTCCTTGGAGCAACCAATCGTCCCGCAGAACTTGATGAGGCCATATTACGGCGGTTTTCTCAAGCCTTTGAAATTGGACGTCCAGACCAAAGGGAGAGGGCTGAGATAATGAGAATTATCTTTGCCGGTGAGAGAATTCATGACAACATTGACTTTGATCATATAGCTGCCTTGTGTGAGGGATATACTGGTTCAGATCTGTTTAACCTCTGCAAGAAGGCTGCTTATTTTCCCATTAGGGAACTGCTAGATGAAGAAAAGCGAGGGATAAATGCTCCTGTGAGTTTGTTCGTTATTCTCCTCTACCTTGCCTCTTTTTTTTCCTGCTTCTGCAATGGTGAATAGCTCGGTAGCTCTTATAATTTCTTGACTGTATTTCATAGTTGGTAGTGTCAAATTTGGTTAACAAGCGAAAGCTACATTTTGACTTTGATAGTTGGGAAAAAAAAATTTATGGGCCAGATTTATATTTGCGTTCTTGATCTGTGGAAAGCACTTGTGTCTGATTTGACTGTTGCACTTGCTTCTGCTTTTCATATGCCTTTTTAAGGGTTTATCAACATTTTTGGTCTGGAAAGAATTTCCAGGTGTCATGGCATTTTAGTGGTTATCTGCAGTTTTTCCTCTTTCTTTCTCCTCTCCAAAAAAATATTTGGAGTCAATTCTGAAATCTGAATGCCTACTCTGTAACAGATTGACGATAGTGGCACAAAACGATGCATTTGGTGTGTAGTTGCTATGATTTTGAGAGCAGATCAGTCATCTTAATGGCTGTGTCAAGATAGGTTATCTTGTGACTTTGAATATTTCTTCTTTTCATGTTTCAGGAACCAAGGTATTTGAGACAGTCAGATTTGGAGGAGGCTCTCGCTACTTCACAGAGAACGGAGGTTGCAGCTACTGAATACAAAGGATTAAATGTACAGTCAACAGGGGCAAGAAGGCCAGGACGCAGAGAGGCAGGTGATTATCAGTTTCAAGATGCAATCAATGAACTCTTTAAGATTGTGGTTTCTCAAATTATTAGCCTCCAATCACGTTCCCAGGGTCCGTAAAGTACCTACCTTATATTTTGTTTCATTCATTCAGCATAGTCTTGATCGCAACAGCATGATTGTCCAAATCTTGTGGTTTGCACATGATATCCAGTTGGTGCAAAATTGAGCCATTTGCTAAATACTTGTATAGTATTTAAGTAATGGTATTTATCATGTATATAATGCCTCGGGGCCATGAAGCGGTGACTAATTTTGTTCGGGTTTCATATATGTCCACATTCTTTCACCTATGGTACTGCCTAAAGGAAGTTGAATATGACGAGGACAGTGTCGTGTATCAAAAGGGTTGAAGTTTGTTAGCAGAGAGAGAAAAATTATGTTGTTGTCACGATTGGTTATGGATAGCTGTTGCCTCGAGTCTTATTGGTATTAAATCCATGATTAAAGTTGTTTGAACTTGAATCTAAAGCTGACCTACCTAACAACTTTAACAGGGGAAATTTAAGATTCAAGGTGATGCAGTAAGCAAGCGGCCAACAGTCATCAATGATTGAGGTGGATTGGATCGGCCTTTGGTCATTGAGTTGATCTTTGTCTCTTTTCTATTTCTTAAATGGTTTCGCTGGTTCACGCCACTCGAGGAACATGATGATTAACCTTAGCCCTTGAAACTTGCAAGCAATCCGTATCACGTTTGTCCATATCAAACACTCGATACTGGACCCAGGTATTGTACTTTTCTCTTCCCCTCAATCATATATTTCTACGGGGAAGAAGGGTACGATCTTTGACGAGAGCCTCGTTAACCTCTTTCTTTCCCGTTGGTGTCTTCAATGATTCCTGCCTCGTGGTTCCATCTTCAATGATTCCTACCTCGTGGTTCCATCATTACTGGTAAAATAGAACCTTTCCAGGGGAAGGAGGAGAAAGTGCATCATTAACCTTGTACTGATAAAAGAGAAAGGAGTTAGAAAACTGAGAGGTTATATCCCACCTGGTATAAAACTCAATTTACTTTATTTAAGCGATTAACGAAGCTAAATAAATTATATAATCATGATATATATTATTATGTATTATTAGATAATACTACCTCCGGTCCTAATTATAAGAGCTAGTTGACTTTCTTTGGAGAGATTAAGGAAGTAAAATAAGTTACTTAATCAGTTCATATGTTAAATATTCTTAGATTATATATTAGTTTATTAGTCAAACTAATAAGTTTGAAGAAAAAAATAAAAATAAAAATACTTTAAAGTAATCTAGTTAGTTTCTTTAATTTCTTCAAAAAAGTCAACTAGCTCTTATAATTAGGACCGGAGGGAGTACTTCTTTTAGTTCTTAATATATGATTTACTTGAAGAGTGGGTCTTGGTTCCTTATTCTTTATAATTATCAATCTTTTCTTAACTTACCTATTTTGATACTTCTTCAACAATAATCAATGAGGAGAGGGAATGAGAGCTCAATGAAAATAAATAGGGTATTTTAAAAAATATAAATTATATTAACTGAAATAATCAAATTAAATCGATATGTTTTATATTAAGGACTAGAGTGAGTTTACAAGTTTATAAGTAAGACAAATTAATTTAAAAAATAAAAATAAATACTTTTTAACCTACAAAAACCACAAACGTTTTTGTTTTCGTTTTCTGATTTGGATTTTGTGAACATCAACTTTTTATCATTATGACTTTATTTTTTAAAAAAATTTAGACTTCATTCATTAGAAAACGGGTTAGTTAAAGATCTATTTAATCAATAAACACAATTTACTATTTTTTATTTTTTTGATAATTCACTAATTAGGAAAAGTAATTTATCTTTATATTTAACTATATTACTTCCTTTATATGACTTTTCTTTTTCGGTAGGGGTAGGGTTACAAAATATTCTCTTGATTTTACTATCATTAAATTGGGTAAACACTTGTTGGAATAAAAATGAATATCCAAATGTTGTTATCAAACTTCAAAACAATAAGTCATTTGCACGTATAACACGGTGGCGCATGATCCACAAATAATAGTCGTCCCAGCAATTGGTTAAGGCAATTTCCCGTGGCCACAACATTTTTTTTTTAAAAAAAAAAAAACTGCAATTTTGGGCAGTTTCTGAAGAAAAAGCCGTGTCCATGAAAATCAACTAGTAGTAACTAGTAACTCAAAACTAGGCCGTTTTTCAAAGACGACAAGCGTAACGTGTCTTGAATGCAATGTTAATTTATTATTTCCTTCCTCTTCTTTTCTTCAGTCGTCATGATTCCCTTGTCCCTGTGGAACAAGTTTTTCAAATAAAAAGTACATTTACCATATTTTCCTTCCTTTTTCTTTCATCTGGCATCGCGTTGGATTCAAGTATCTTTATTTGTTTGCCGGCTGGATTAAGTAATCTTTACGGTACAAGTTTATGAACAGGCGGAAATTTGGAAGACAATTGTGCCAGATTATTATTATTATTATTATTTTAAATTTTGATATGTTCTATTTTAAATTCAGGACGAAAAAAATAAAAATAATTGTATAATCATCACTTCTTTTTATAAAAATGAAGTTAGCGCTTATCACCTAACAAATTAAGAATTAAATATTATAAATTTAGATCACCTCAATTAACCTTGAACAGATCAAATATTATTACCTTCGGTCCTAATTATAAAAGCTAGTTGACTTTTTTTTGGAGAGATTAAGAAAACTAAATAAGTTACTTAATTATTTCATAATTTAAATATTTTTAGATTATATATTAGTTTATTAGTTAAACTAATAAGTTTGAAGAAAAAAATAAAAATACTTTAAAGTAATTTAATTAGCTTTCTTAATCTTTCCAAAAAAAGTTATCTAATTTTTATAATTAGGACCGGAGGAAAAATGAGTATGTGGGCTGAATATAAAGTCAATTGACGTCACATTTATTCAAAAGTCGTAACATTTATATAGTTGGTCAAACAAGAGAAGTAGAACAAATTAAGGCTCACGGATAGAACATAAACCAATGACTCGGTATTATTATTGCCATTTTCTACAGAAGTTACGCGGCCACTAATCTATCATTCCCCCATATGAACCGTAGTATCCGATGAGGATATTCTCATTATCATTTTTCTACTTTTTTCTCATCAGCCCATCTAGGTCATTAATTAGGAAGAAGAAAGAGAGATTAAAGTAGTACTGTAATTCATTGGACGGATATGATTTAAAGATAATGAGAGATAATAAGAAAATGATCAGAAGAGAAACCCAACCCCGTAGTATCACACATAATTGCCAATCAACTCATCCACCAAAAAGCATTTACAATTCATAAATAAAGAAACATATAAAACAAACTTAAGAATATAACAAAAAATTCCAGAATAGTAGGCCACCAAGAGTCAAAATCTGAAAAATCAAAAGTCTAACGATCTTCTAGACCTATACTAGTCACATATTCACTGCTAAAATCACAAAGAATAAATTTTTCATTAATGGTAAAAACTAAAACATTGACCTGTTACTTAAACTTACCAAGTGCCTTCTCTTCAAACACGTACGACCATCCGCCTTTGGACACCCCCATCTTCCTACCTTTGCTGGCTTTTAAATCTCTCTGACTTGTCCAATCCGCATGCATACTGGTCACGGAGTAGCATTTAATTTTTAATGCTCTTTCAGATTTCCTTACCCTTGTTTCAATCAATATGGTTTGGTTTTGGGCCACCTCCATCTTCTTCGCCCTCCTCTCCCTTCTAATCGTTCGCTTCTTCCACAAAACTTCCCTTGTATATATTCTTAAGAGATGGTGGTTTGCCCTTGAAAACCACCTCCATATTCACCAGTCCTTCAAAATCCCACTCTACAAAGAGCATTACCAGGAAAATCAACTTTACCATAAAACTCTCACGTACCTTAACTCACTGCCTTCCGTAGAAGACTCTGACTTCCCTAAACTCTTCTCTGGTTCCAAAACTAGCGAAATTTTACTTCATCTTGATGCTAACCAGACGGTGGGCGACGCTTTTCTCGGAGCCAGAGTTTCCTGGACAAAGGAAAAACCCCAAGGAGATGTTAATTCTGCACTGGTACTCAGAATCAAGAAGAAAGACAAACGCAGAGTTTTCCGTCAGTACTTCCAGCACATCCTCACGGTGGCCGATGAAATCGAACAGAAGAGAAAAGAGATTAGGTTGTACGTGAACTCTGGAAGTGACGAGAACTCACGGTGGCGATCGGTTCCATTCACCCACCCGGCGAGCTTCGACACGGTGGTGATGGATGCCGAGCTGAAGAACAAGGTCAAATCCGATCTCGAACTGTTTCTCAAGTCCAAGCAGTATTATAACCGGTTGGGCCGTGTTTGGAAACGGAGCTACCTTCTCTACGGGGCATCCGGAACGGGGAAATCTAGTTTCATCGCAGCAATGGCAAGGTTCCTGAGTTATGACGTCTACGATATAGATATCTCCAAAGTTTCGGACGACTCCGATTTGAAGATGCTATTGTTGCAAACAACGAGTAAATCAGTGATTGTCATCGAAGAGCTCGATAGATTCCTTGCAGGGAAATCAAAGACCGTCAGTCTGTCGGGCATGCTAAACTTCATGGACGGAATTATATCATGCTGTGGGGAGGAGCGAGTGATGGTGTTTACGGTGAACGAGAAAGATGAAATCGATCCGGCGGTGCTGAGACCGGGAAGGATTGACGTTCACATACACTTCCCCTTATGCGATTTCTCCACCTTTAAGATTTTAGCTGGTAGTTATTTGGGGGTGAAGGATCACAAGCTTTTCCCGCAGGTGGAGGAGGTTTTTCAAGCTGGGGCCAGGATGAGCCCGGCCGAGATCGGTGAGATCATGATTTCAAACCGGAATTCAC
Source organism: Acacia crassicarpa (assembly GCA_034222035.1). Classification (NCBI taxonomy): domain Eukaryota; kingdom Viridiplantae; phylum Streptophyta; class Magnoliopsida; order Fabales; family Fabaceae; genus Acacia; species Acacia crassicarpa. The sequence goes on from JAWXYG010000004.1 coordinate 2,136,915, forward strand.
CCAGCCGGGCCTTGAAAACAGTCATCACGGCCCTCCAAATCAACGGCGGTGATGGGAGGAGGGGCCAGAGGTCGGGCGACGGCGGGGAGTTGGGAGGGCCTGACGGAGTTGTATATCAGGAGAGTGGACACGCGATGAGGGAGCTGCGAAAACTGTATGGGCTTTTGCGTATGGGAAGTAGGAGAAAAGACGATCATTCTGGGCCCATAGAAAAAGAAGGCCCAGGGATCCAAGAATAGGAAAGGTCTGGTTCCTCGAAGCGGGCTGGAGAATCAGTTCGGTTTTATTGGGTCGGGAGTCTGGATTTAAAAGGTCAATATTTATAGCCAGTTATACTCTGTAACCGTTCTCACTTTCCCATGTACTGTCTGAAACTGAATGATTATACCATTTGAGAAATATGTTTTTTAATGTACCAAATAGAGTTTTCAAAAAATGATTCATGTTGTGTATAATTTTGTGACAAATGGTGTAGCATATTATAAATTTTGAAAATTATCCTTCACAATATGTGCAACAGGAAGCTGGTAATTTTTTTCTTTATTAGTGTTTGTTTGATTAAGCAATGGGAACTCAGATAATGGGAGCAACCCTATTAAGCTAACAGCACCATGCACAACCCAAAAATCGAACCCTGAATGTTACTTAAGAGACCTAACACCTTATCCTACTAGACTCATTGGACATTGGCCCTACTAGTTTATATTATAGTACTGGCATATACCCATGCGAGAGAGTAGACGAGTCCATCAAATTAACAACTGAACTGTTTACACACACATAGAAGCACGCAGAGTTGGAGTAGGAGACCCCTAAAGTTGTTCATTGATTCCTGCTGCGCCATGGAAGAGGAGCGTGTGCAAATGAAGGTAAACTCGTCTTGGTGTAGATATTATAAGCTGACCCTAAACAGGGTGCCAGCAACCAACTTCCACTAGTTTGGCAGAGACATGATGATGCGCCTCCAAGTCGGAAAGGTTGAACGTGAAGCAGAAATAAAGAGTGATTGGTGGAGGCAAGAGGGGGGCGTGAATGCTCATAAGCAGGAGGGTCAACTCTCAAGTATAGATTCCTTTTGAATAAATGAAACCAGTGTCGGCCATGATATGATATATGATCGCTTGCTGGAGTTCCACCACTATCATGTGGCCAGTTCATTCAACATGCTACATGAAACCTCCAATCTCGAAGGTGATTTTGATGTGTACACAGTAGCTAAGTAAACTGGTAACAGAATTTCAAATTAAATAACCCGAATTCTCTTCCCGACCAAATGTACGCCTGCCTAACCTAACAATGTGATTCCCATCCGTCTTCAGAAATGGATTTCATGCCAAACCGTCCACGATAATTAATACTTAACGCATATTCACCTAATTTTTACTTATTAGTTTATCACACTTTCCTGCTGGTGTTTGACCTCCTTATAAAAATAGATCATTCTATGTCAATTTCGTAGCCACACTATAACCACCGTGCTTCAGTTAAAATGGCACAATTTTTCCTTTTTCTTTTCGGTCGAAGGCCATTGCATGTGTCATTGCCTTTTTCTTTTAAAAGTGAGCGATTCGCTCAGTTGGTCAGACAACAGATCCTAGGGTCGATGGGCGCGTTCTCTCATCTTCATAAACCAACGAGTAACTTAAAAAACTAATTGGACAATAAAGTGGAAGATTGATGCGGAAAGAATAATTATAAATAGCTTCTTTATCATAAAGATCAACGATAAATTCTTGTTTAACTGGAGTGAGTGCATTGTGGGAACTACTTTCCCTACTGGTCGTAGGGACGGGCGGCATGGAAGAGCTGCTTGCTAATCGACGAGCTGCTGGTTAATCTGGACGGCCTAGATCTTTTTTTTTTTTTTTTTCTATATATATATTTTTTATAAAAAATAATTTTAATAGGTAGAGGATCTAAAATAAAGATACCCAACTAATATTTTTTTTAAAAAATGTTTATTCATGTAGAAAAATATAATTAAAAAGTTAATATTTGGGCTATCCAGATCTAGATGGACTACCAGCAACTCGTCCGTATCCCTGCGTCCCTGCAACGAGGTGGGAAAGTGGTTCCGTGCATTCTGAGGGAAAGAGAGATTAAGGGGTAGAGACGTACAGTAAGAACAGATGCTCTGGGGGTATATATAATGCAGCACCACGTGGGGCCCGGCCAATGAACCACCGACACCAAAAAAAAAAAAAAAAAACTGCGACAAAGAAACACTAGAGTATCTATCTACTAGTAATCTAGTATCAGTTAATGTATTGGATTTTCTTGATCCCATGTTCATGTGCATCGTCTCTCTAGCCGGATCTACGCTCCTCACGCTCTGCCTTGTTCCTCATGTATCCTACGTAGTTCTCATTCCTCATTGGGATTTGTCACGAATAATTACTTTTTGCAAGTGACGTAAAAACAATGATAAGTTACAGGACGAATCATTAATGTGGCGCTTAGGATGGGAGGGAAAAGAGCTAGAAATGAAAACCCGTGCTTCGGCCTTAGGACGAATTCATTAATTTCATTAATGAATATAAATCCTCTTCCTCCGCGTTTTAAGGTTCACGCGATACCACTGTGAGTCTGCCACTTGGGAGTTGGGACACTAGAAATGAACAACCGACTTATTATTAGCGTAGAAAAGTGAGGATTGGGTCCAAATACTATAATAATCTCGTACCGTCGCATGGAATCATAGCATCCTCTTGAGGTTGAACCCCTATATAAATGACCCCTGTCTTCGGATTCTTTACTTGAAGGTCTCGGGGCCTCACCCGCCTTTCCTGCTTCCTCTTTGCCTGAATCTCTGTTCTCGCATTCGCTCTCTGAAATCACTGGCAGAAAGAAAATGGAGTTGTTTTACTATCTGGTGTTTGGGTCATTGGGTGCGGTGGTGGCAGCTCTCGAGCTCAGCAAGAACAACAAAGATCGAATTACTACCTCTTCAGCTTTCAATTCCTTCAAGAACAACTACCTCCTTGTTTATTCGCTCATGATGGGTATATTTGCTGTCTCTGTACCTCAGATCTGTGTTCCTGTTCTTTCACTCTTAGATCTTACCTTAATGTACTTATTGTATGTTTTGCGCGTAACTGGTCGCTTTAGATCTAGTCTCTTGGGATTTTCTTGTTCATTGGGTTGGACACGAATTGAAACGGCTAATTTTCTTGAGATCAGAATTCATTTATATTCCTGTGCCTTTGCCGGTTGATCTGGACGTCATTTCATGAACTTTCCAGCCGTGGTTGGTTCAAATGAAACCAATTGCCCAAAAACAAATGCTAACTGTGTTTATCAATTAACTGGCGTCAGATGTTTCCCCCAAAAAAAGGCGTTAGATGGTATGGTAAAAGCTAAAAGTTTGATGTTTCTATGGCTATAGCCGGAGACTGGTTGCAAGGTCCGTATGTCTACTATCTCTACAGTACGTATGGATATGGGAAAGGAGAGATAGGCCAACTTTTCATTGCGGGTTTTGGTTCATCCATGCTGTTTGGAACGATTGTGGGATCTCTTGCTGACAAACAGTGAGTTGCTTCTTTTTTCTTTTCTTTTATTTCCTTTCCTCGGTTGCTTTTGTTTTACTTTGTGCATAAATTTCTTGCCACTTTTCAATATATCATGCCGTTTTTTTATAATCAGGGGACGAAAGAGGGCTTGTGTTACTTACTGCATAACCTATATCTTGAGTTGCATTACGAAGCATTCTCCTCAATACAAAATCTTGATGGTGGGCCGAATTTTGGGAGGCATTGCCACCTCACTGCTGTTTTCGGCATTTGAGTCTTGGCTTGTGGCTGAGCATAACAAGGTGACTTAAAAGATTTAACTGCTTTTAAATAAAAATAACTTCTGGATGTGTTATTATTAGACACAAAATTATAACCTTTTGTTTCAAGGCAGTTGTCCAGAATAGGTTTTTTTTTGGGTTACTTGTCCGGAATAGGTTTTTTGTTCTCAAAATGATTTGTCAACATAATGGTTCGAGGCTAGAGTTTTGAATTGTGATTGCTTTGTATATTTCACGTATTACATTGAATGGAATTCTGAGGATGTTACTCTAAAAGTATAAACACACTGATTTGGTTTATATAAATGTCACCCTTTGGACTAGAGCTCCATTCTTACTTCTATTAAGTGCCATATAGATATGATTTTGTGCATTGAGTCTGCATACAAAACAATGTTAAACTATGAAACAAGACTTTTTGAATCTTGACGCTATCTGAATCTCTGAAATTTTGATATCTTTATTGCATTTTAGTTAGGTATTCACTTACAAATACATAATCTGAGAAGATATTAATTCCAAATGATGATGACCTACCTATACCTGAAATTTTTATCAGAGGGGATTTGAGCAACAATGGCTATCAATAACATTCTCAAAGGCTATATTTCTTGGAAATGGTCTTGTTGCTATCTTGTCTGGGCTGTTTGGAAATGTCCTTGTAGATACATTGTCTCTAGGACCTGTGGCTCCCTTTGATGCTGCTTCATGCTTTCTTGCCATTGGTATGGCTATCATACTATCATCATGGGGGGAAAATTATGGGGATCCTTCTGACAACAAGGACTTGCTTACCCAGTTCAGGGCTGCTGCTGTCGCCATTGCTTCTGGTTGAGTTCATACTTCATACATTCTCATTTTTGTTAATTGCAGTTCCATGAAAATACTCTGTTGAAACTATATATATGTTATATCTGCTTTTGGACTGGACTGATCACCTGTTGACCCTACCATGACCATGAGATATACCAAAATCCAACATTTCTGAGGAGCTGAATATGCTGTCTAACTTATAGCTGTTGCTTTCGTCTAAAGCAATATGGAATGACATCCTATCCTTATTCTGTTGTCATCATATTTTATTTTCTTGCATTCTCTTGTTTCCCTACACATCTTCATTTTTGTTTATTGTTACTGTTTTTGCATTTCAGATGAAAAAATTGCGTTGCTGGGCGCTTTGCAGTCTCTCTTTGAAGGCTCCATGTATACCTTTGTGTTCCTATGGACTCCTGCTATGAGCCCAAATGATGAAGAAATTCCCCATGGCTTTATTTTTGCTACCTTCATGTTAGCTTCAATGTTGGGAAGCTCAATTGCATCTCGATTGATGGCCCAGACATCACCCAGAGTAGAGAGCTACATGCAGATTGTTTTTGCAATATCTTCTGCCTCTCTACTACTTCCCATTCTGACCACTGTAAGCTATTGTTTCTGTATACTTCGTTATTTTCTTGTAAAAGGATTTGAGTTTTTGTGATATGCATTTCACTCTGTTATTTTGACTTGGTTAATGTTCATCAGTTCTTGGTAGTTCCTTCCAAAGAGAAAGGTGGAAGCATCTCATTCTCAGGTTGCATTCAGCTTCTTGGCTTCTGTACTTTTGAAGCTTGTGTAGGCATATTTTGGCCGTCCATTATGAAGATGAGGTCTCAGTACATTCCCGAGGAGGCCAGGAGCACCATTATGAACTTTTTCCGAATTCCTCTCAACATATTTGTGTGTGTTGTGCTGTACAATGTATGTTGCTCTATCTACTTAGATAAGACGCTTGATCTTAAGATTGTGTATCAGCACATGTGGATACAGATAGCTGGACCTCAACTTTCTTATTTACTTTCTATATTATTGAATGGTTTGAACTGGGAATCGGTTACATCAAAAGTTTTTATCATAGCGGGCGTTATCCAATTGAACCCCACAAAGCTATCCCTCCATGTCTGGAAAAATCATCCTTCCTCCTCCCTCCCTTTCTCTGTACTCTCACCCGGTTTTAAAAGCAAAGGAGGCCAAAAAAAAAAAAAACAAAGACGCTTAGAAAATGAAGTCCTTCCATCTGAGTGTGCATGCGAATATCTGACTAATTATTTTGTTTGTCTGTGCAGGTTAATGCGTTCCCTATCACTGTTATGTTTGGCATGTGCTCCATTTTCCTTTTCGTGGCTTGTATGCTTCAGAGACGGTTGATGATGATTGCTGATAAGCCAAGTAAAATTCTCCCCCTATAGCCTTCTTGTTATTTTTATTTTTCGGTAAAATGGTCTTCTTATTTGAAGTTTTAGAATTCCAAAAACTTACGATTAAACAACTGCTATTTACCTGTATAGTCCTTTGCCGAATCCTTTGTGTCCCCTTGGACCTCTTGTTGATTCTGCTGCGCTTACAAGGCGAACTAAAATTTTCTTGCGTGGGCTATAGTATAAATAGAATTTGAACCAAAAGAATGGCCATCGACGAAAAGAAGAATCTGTACTAATTTTTTTTTTATTTACCATGCAACTCCCCCGCGATGACTTTTGTTTAGTTTTTGTAATACAAATTGTGCTTCCTATAAAATGATGTATAATCTCTGCATAGAAAGCGTTTTCCTTCTTGGAGATTGATTACTTGTTTTTGGAACAGAAACAGAAGAGTGGGCATTGAAGGATAGGCACACCGAGTCTGAGCCATTGAACATCTAACTGAAAATACAAAGAAGTTTTTAGGAGGGCCTCAGCCATGAGCCACTTCGTTTAGCATATTGCAGTTTCCATATCAGAGACAGCGTGATTAGCGATGGTACACCTTGAAAGAATGGTTATCTCCCCAACAAAGGAAGGGGAGAAAGGAAAAGTGTAAGTTGAAGAACTTCATAAAGTATTTTTGTATCATTGTTGTAGTATAATAGATGTCTATCGGCTACTGCTTGAGGAGAAATCTCCGTTTTGGTATATCAAACTATTCTTTTGGGGGCGCGATTAATAGTGTACATGGCATACTATTCCTCTCTTCTTTTTCCCCCTTTTGTAATGGAATAGGACTTGCATTCGGTCAATTCATGTTCTCAATTATTCCCTCCAAAATGTAGCTTGTGTTTTGTTAGAATATGAGTTCAACCTTTCAAAATAAATGTACTGTAATGGTAATTTGAAGCAGCATTTCATGTAATGGTAATTTTTATTTTGATAAGATTAAATGATCTTCTAGTGATTGGTCAGCAAGCTGATGATATTTCGGTGTTACTCAAGGTTCAAGGAACATGACACAATAAATTTCCATATCAATTTGAATTTTTCCGGGTGAATAGGTCCGTGTTTGGGATATATATATATATATATATACACACACATATATAAAATAACATCAAATTACATTAAAAGGATTGCAAAGTTTAAAGTTCACATAAGATTTACAGTCCCACATGTGCAACTATCCGTTGTCTAAAAGTGTGTACGTACATAGATAAAATCTTACAAGTTATTAATGTAACCACCCAAATTATCACTCAATATAAAAAGTCATTAAACATCATATATCTATTTTTTCATTTTCCTGCATGTAGATATTTGGAAGGCTGAAGAGCAGGTTAAACTTGTCTTGATACAAATTGAGAAATTAGCATCGGATAAATGACTAAATACATAAACTAGAGATACAATACGTATAAATACGTACATTTATTATGATAACAAAACTTAAATTTATACATACGTAGAAATTGGACATTAAACTTCACTAGAGATTTAGATCTGATCATGTCACACGGCTGCGTTTTGTATCTGCAGAGGCAACTTCCAAATCCCCAATGAAAAACAGAATTTTGTCCAAAATTCCTAAACAAGAACCAGTTTCTCCCGTAGATTCCCTTTCTAAACCATTACTATGGCAGATGAGGCTTCTTGCTTCTTCCCTGTCTCCTCTTGAACCCAGACATCTCTGTATCTCACCTTGGTGAACGAGATAGTAGTAAGACCCTTCTCTTATAATCTTCAAACCCCTGTTTTGTGAACAATGACATCACACGCTCCCTTTAGAACGCACTTCAAGCATTGTTTTGCCACACTTTGAATTCAACTGCAGTAAGTTAAATGTTCTGACACAACTTTTGAAATATTATTTATTCGTTATGTCCTAGGTTTGTTCGAGCTCACCAAGATTCAGCTGGAAATATTCATTAAGTAGAAGCCTAGACATGTTATCTTCTAACAAGTCAGCGTGACAAATGCAACTTGCATATTAGTAGTAGTAAGACATCAAGTCTGTCTGCCTTATGTTAATGGGAAAAGGAAGAACATATATTAATTAGGGTTTAATATACTTACACTCCAACTCGATCACAGCGATCTTGAACCTCAAAAACATCTTTCCATGATTTCGAACCATTAGGATCATGAAAAGCTGCAGAATCTTCTCCCCATCTCTCCTTAAAAAGGTTAGACCACAAACTATCAGACGAAGCCAACAACTTCCATTTCCTACACACTGTACAGCCGAGTGTCAGATTCATGATTTATCAGAACAAGGCAATGAAACTCGTACTCAAAACTGAATGGAAATCTCAAAAAGCGATGAATGGCTTTTATTACTAAATATCCACATAGCCATATCAGTTGCCAATTGACAAATGCTTGATTTTGTCATATACAAGAGATAGGATCCTGTGTTACAGCTTGGGAAACACATCCTCTTGCCAGACAAGGTTTGGTTAAATCTGGCCTTGCTTCAAAGAAATGAGGAGTTGAGCAATTGAAAACAATATGTAAGGAAAGACATGGACCTTCACGATCATGCACCTACAGCCTAGTAAAAGGTCCGTTTGCATCAAGATGCTTGATAACAGCATGAGGATTCGAATCTGTGAGAACCAGAGGTCTAGAAAGGAACCATGGGAACCAGATGGGATAGTATGCCATGTTGCTTTGGGATCAAACTTCATAGGGTCAACGGTTCACGCTTGTATGATCATTCCATTCCGACCAATTTGTTTCTGATCTAAGTGTATCAGTTTAGCGGTCAAAACTCAGAATCGTCCATGAACTGAACAGGAAAATACCAAATTTACATATTCCCCCCCGGGGGGCGGGGGGGGGGAGTTCTATATCGGCAAATGGAGGGTCCAACAGAAACGGATCAGAAAACGAAATCCGGGCGGTATAATTGAAGAATATACCCATTTCAGATCTGGTAGCCTTAACTCAGATGATATGCAGAATTAACAAAATGAAGAATAAACTGTTTCGGATGACCAATGCAAGGAAAACGCATAATTGGGTGAAAATTTATCATAATCCCACCGAGAAAACAAAGCAATCAGCAAATCAAGAGGGAGCAGAGTTTGCAATAGTACCCACTAACCTTGTTGAGCAACGACAAGATGTTGGTAGTCCAAGAGACAAAATATCTTCAAACAAACTTCCACAGGTAAACTCTCCATTCCAAGAGGCAGGCAATTCATGCGCCAAACAGTTGAGGACTTGGGACTTGGGAGTTGTGAGTAATCAGGATCACCCACAAGGGTCTATAAAGTCCCTTCGGATTCTGATTGCGGTACTGACTATCAGTTTCTCCTTGGAATGAAATGTAGTTCCGTAACCAGTTAACCGTCCTGAATAAAGAGAAACGCCAAAGGCGAAACGTTAATTGCTCGCTATTTTCTCCACCGCTTAAGGACTCACTCTGTCAGAATCAGACAAACCAAGAGATCATACATCAAGTCAAGCTAAGCTGCCACGTGTAAGGAGGTTACCGCTCAGTCACTCCAACTACTTTTCTGCTATTTACCGCCAACGGGCTGAAGGAATTTTCGAATTTTTCGCTGGAAATTTTGGAGCTGCAATAAAGTTTTTGAGTAATTGATTCTGTAAATTAATTCGTTCATTCGTTTCTATCTAGCCCCTCTAGTTTCTTTATCCTTTTTAATCTGATGCCTACGTAATTTTTTGAGGAAATCAAGTTGCACTCAATTTTGCTCAAATTACAGATATTTTTTATTTTTAACTTTATTAAAAATCCTCTATTTATTGAATAACTTAAAATTATGACAAAAAATGTACCTTTGGTGTTTTACTTTAGTCTATTAATTTTAGCAAGTTTCATCAATCCTTCAATTTTTAAAGGTTTGAACGAAATTTTCCAAAATGACGACGCCATTTGGTAAGTTAACAGAAAATTATTATTCACAAGTTTAAAATCTGTATTTTTACTACCATGACCACTGTCTGTAGAAAACTTTGGCTCATTGCCACCTTCATAATTGGGACTACCAGTAGTCCCCGCATGAGCAGGAGCCATCACGAAAGTGATGGAATCGATTTTTGTCTCTCAAAATGATTTCTCTTTTCACTACCAGCGACACATACTTGATTGCTGTATGGCAGTCACCACAAATCCTAATATTCTTCATGATACGTATGGTGGATCCAGGATAAGTATTCAGAAGCGCAAACGCTAAAGCTAGCTTCTCACTATGGTACTGTAACTTGGCCTCCTTCTCCTGTTGGTCAACAAACAGAAGCACATGACTAGTGTCTGGAACATAGCCAATCTCCTTAATTTTCTGACTTAACTCCTCCCACATTTTATGGATCTTTTCTTTCTGTGGATGGGCATCGTCATCAGCCACAAATACATGGACAGAATTCCCAAGCTCGACCCAACTACAAGCTGGTTCCTTCTTCACCCCGCTCTCTCTCATTAGCTTTCTGATTCGTGCCGCTTCACTCCACCTACCAGCAGAGGCGTACATATTAGCAAGCAAAATGTGAGGCCCTGAGTCAGAAGGATCAAGCTCAAAGATGCGTTCAGCAGCATAAGCACCCATTTCCAAGTTCTTGTGCATTTTAGAAGCACCAAGCAAAGCACCCCAGATTGCTGCAGGGGGTTCAATTGGCATTTCCTCTTCTATGAATTTCTTAGCTTCATCAAGAAAACCAGCTCGACCAAGAAGATCAACCATCGTCACATAATGTGAGACTTTTGGCTGCACTTTATACTTGTTCATTAATTTGAAATAATATTTGCCGTCGTTCAAAAGTCCAGCTCGGCTACAAGCAGTAAGAACACAGAGGAATGATATGTCATTGGGTTCAAACCCAACCCCTATCATTTCTTCAAATTCCCGCACAGCTTCCTTTCCAAGCCCATGTTGAGCATATCCGATGAGCATTGAATTCCAAGAAACCAAATCAGCCTTTATTAATCGGGTAAACACTTTTTTGGCATCCTCAATGTTGCCTGCTTTTGCGTACATGTGAAGAAGAGTGTTCCCTACAAAGCCAGCAAGCTTTCTGCCCGATTTTATCATATGTGCATGAAGCCATTTACCTTGCTCCAGAGATCCCAAAGCAGAACAAGAACAAAAAAGCGAGGAATAAGTAAATTCAGTTGGTTTAAAACCTTCCCTTTGCATCTTGAGAAACGACGACAGAGCTTCCTCTCCTTCATCTTTCCTAGCATAACCAGCTATCAAAGCATTCCAAGAAACCTCATTCTTGTTCACTAGTTTATCAAAAATTTGCCGTGCTTCATCCAAGTAGCCACATCTAGCATACATATCAACAAGGGAACTCCCCACATACACATTGGAGTGACAACCGTGCTTGATGCAACATGCATGAATTTGCCTACCATCCCTATAGCTAGGCAAAAGAGCAGAAGACTTTACGAGGCTTGACAATGTAAATTCATTTGGTTTCAACCCATCACGGAGCATCAAAGGGAACAGCATTAGTGCATCTTCAGCACGTTCATTTTGGGCATACCCAGTGATCAAAGAAGTCCAAGTGACCATATCTTTGGAAGTCATTTCATCGAACACCTTGCGAGCATCCTCCAAATTCTTACACCTCGCATACATGTAAATAATAGAGTTTTGAATAACAATATCATCCCGGAACTTGGAACCAAGAATGTGGGAATGCACTAGTCTTCCTTGTTCAAGCTTGCCCAATTGTGTACATCTCTTGAGCAATTTATTGTACAGAGTCCGGTCAGCTTCGATCGAACCACTGTCTATAAGATCAAGAACATAAAGACCTGTTTTGGAGTTTAAACTAGGACGAAGCAGATTATTATCGTCAACAATATATAAGTTGTCCCACTTGGCGTCCTCTAGAACATCTGAATCTAAAAAAGTTTCTGGAGTTGCATGCCGAAGTAAACTAGTTGAATGCCACTTAAGTTTAACTGCAATTTTGAAAAAAGGAACACCACGACTTTAGCTGCTGTTATGGAAAAACATAAAAACGGAATCTTTGAGGGGGAGACTGAAAAAATTAAAGAGAATTTGCAAAAGTGCCGAGCTCACCGGAGTTCGCGAGCAGCGTCCTGAAATCACCAGAGAAATTGAGCACTGAAGTCAGAGTCTTACTACATCGAATCATCACCTCCAATCTGAGCTCCTCACCTTTCAAACAAATATTTGGCGCCAACTAGTTGATTCGGGTCATGACCTTTGAAATCGTCATTCTCCCAGGAGCTTGGCGCCAAGTATGCGGTATATCATTTATTCAATAAAACAAAAAGAAAAAGAAAAAAGTATGGTATGGCGGCACGCCGTTAAAATTTAGACTCGTTATCGTGATAATGGTAGTCAAAAACGCGATTTAAAACGTAAAATCGCCGTCTTCAAACGTCAATCTGGGTTGCTCAATAAATTCAGCCACACATGGCTTTAAACATCATCACAGCAACAATAAATCATATCGAAGTTCAGAAACGTGAAGAAAATCACAGGAAAGAGGATGATTCAACTGAAGCACTGACTGAATCGCACCTCCACTCTGGTTCTTCGATGTTCACTGCCGTCAGAACTCCCTGGTGGCTGTGAAGACGAAGCTCGCCGGCGGTCTGTGGTGGTGAATAACGCCGCCAGCGAGAGAGGAAGAAGAAGGTCGAAGGTTTGGAGTCCCGCGGCGCAACTGCTCACTGCTCTGTTTTGTCGCTCCTCAGTCCTCACTGTGCGTCTCTGTTCCAAATGCCGCCTCCCCATCTCTAATTCGTGGCTGCTTATTTTCCTTAGGTCTCCCAATTCAATTTGTGGTCCCCTTTTACTCTTTTAGGGCGCGGCTGCGTTGTAATAAGAAGCAATATTATATAATAATAATAATGGGAAAATTATTTCTCCTGTATAGAGTTATCTCCAGTGATCCTAAAACTACGTCGTTTTGAATTAATGAATGGTGTGTTTGTTTGTAATTTCAGGTGAATTAATGAAGGATGTTTCTGTATTTGCACTCTTCAATAATTCACCTGAAATTATAAATACACCCTTCATTAATTCACCTGAAATTACAAATACACCCTTCATTAATTCAAAACGGCGTAGTTTTAGGGTTATTGGAGATAACCCTATCTCCAGTGACAGGAGAAATCATTTACCCAATAATAATAAGGGTACAAGATTTCTCCTGTCACTGGAGATATAGTTATCTCCAGTAACCCTAAAACTACGTCGTTTTAAATTAATAAAGGGTGTATTTGTAATTTCAGGTGAATTAATGAAGGGTGTATTTGTAATTTCAGGTGAATTAATGAAGAGTGCAAATACAGAAACACCCTTCATTAATTCACCTGAAATTACAAACACACCCTTCATTAATTCAAAACGACGTAATTTTAGGATCACTAGAGATAACTCTATCTCCAGTGACATGAAAAATATTTTTCCCTAATAATAATGATAACATTCCTAAACTTAAACTCTTATTTTAAATTGCGTCCAGATTAATTTTTCTTAAAATCTCTTTAAATTAATAATAATGATTTCTTAAACATATTAAAATATATCTTAAATGTATTAAAAATGAGAAATCATCACGTAAAAATGCATTGTTTTTTAAAGAAGCAAATATGTAAAAAAGCTGAAAAACTTATTCTTTTATCATCATCTTTTGAGTTTGTACAAGAAAATTAAACGCCTAATATGTATAGCTAAAAAACTGATTACTATTTTATCTTTTGTTTTGATTTCAAAATGCCTGCTGGTGAAATAGGGTGAAATAGAAGTGAGCAAAGAGGATTATATAAATTATATATATATAGATAAAATCTACATTTTATATTTCTGTTTTTAGAGAAAAACTCGTTTTTAACACAATAAAAAAAACAAAAACAACAACAATAACCTTCATCGTGAAGATAGTGGGCGAAACAATTAGAAAAAAATTGAGGGAAAAAAGGGTCAATATTAAATGTTTGCGTTCACAATTATGACAAATATATCTTGCATGAGATTTTTTTTTTTTGGTATTAGTGTCTTCTGAGTTCTGACACCTTTGGATAGTAAGTACTCCCTCCGGTCCTAATTATAAGGCATAGTTGACTTTTTTTGAGAAATTAAGGAAGCTAATTAAATTAACTTAGAGTATTTTTCTTTTTATTTTTTTCTTCAAAGTAATTAGTTTGACTCACATACTAATATATAATCTAAAGATATACAATATACAAAATGATTAAGTAACTTATTTAGCTTCCTTAATCTCTTCAAACAAAGTCAACTATGTCTTATAATTAGGACCGGAGAGAATATTACTACCTCCGGTTCTAGAACCGAATAGAGTATCATTTTAATTCAATTTGCTCATGATTTTAGACCCTGTTTCAGTTTTTTTTTTTTTTCCCAGGGTAAAATATAATCATTCAATAGGTTAGGTTCAGTAAAATGTTCAACAAATTAATTCGTTCCATCATCAATAATAAAATATATCTAAAAGGCTTCAATTATCATAAAACCCAAACTAACCAGTCCCCTTTTCAAGTTCTGCTTCTAAAGATGCTATACATTGCGATGGCATGCTCGTTTTGATTTTGAGACAGAAGAGGAAAAAGCTATTACTTTTTTTCCGAAAGCTTCTATTTTTGCCAACTACCCCTTTATGATAACATCAAAACCAAATGGCACCAATCATACGAAGTAGGGCTCAAGCAGATTGATGAATGTTGCAGTGATCAATGAACAGGGCAACCATCAGCAACAACGCCTTTGGCAGTAGGGCAAGCAGCCAAGGGACAACCTTCCAGATCATTTCCCCACCAATTAAGGGTAACACCCCTTGACCCCAATGCCAGAAATATCAAGATCGTCATGAAGGCTGTTCCTGCATCAAGCCCACCTGACAACACATAATTGTAACGTTTCCACCAATCTTGTCTGTATCTGAAAGCCACAAACCCAGACAGAAATCCTACAATTATCCAACTGTTAAAATTCACTGCCGTGGCAGGGGGCATCATTGACGTGGCACCCAACAACACAGGCATGTGGATTTGACTTATCCATTTTTGACTTGGGAATGCCTTGTGAGCAGTCCACACAAGAAAGGGAGCTACAGCTCCACCTAGGAAGAACCAATTCACGGTGCCATATTCACCAAGGTTTCCAAAGATTCTGCGTGGACCCACAAGACCCCATATCACTGAAGCATCAAAGAATACACGGTCCATTGGACATGTCCAAGGGCTATCTTCAACTGTGCTAACGCAAAGGTCAGGTATGGTTTCCATCAGCCACCATGCTGTAAATGTGTAAATAAATACTGCTATGAGTGTTCCTACCACCTGCAAATATTGCAAGGTTCAGTTTCTGGTGTGCGCGCGCACACACGCAAAAACCATGCGATGCATGTTCAACAAAAATATAACTAGTTAACCTGGGCCATGAACATTGCTCTCGGAGGAATCTTCATATAATGACCAAGTTTAAAGTCTGCCAAAAAGGTCAGCGCTTGAGCCATGCTAATGTACCCATACACCTTGAAGCACATGTTGGCCACGGGGCGCTCTGGGTACATATAACCAATGACGTACTCTGTTATGATATTTAAACCCGGTTGCTGTTCATCAGAAATATATTAACTTGTCAAGAGTTTCATTCGACGCAAAAAAGTGAAAACAGAAACTCTCTTAAATAATCTGTTGAGGTACCTGATTTGTAGTGGCATTAATAACACCAATGGGAAGAGTGAAGAAGATGGCAATTCCGCAGGCAAGTAGTACACCCCACCACGGAAGTTGAAGTGATTCGTTGTAGTGCTCACAAGCATAGATAATGAGAGCTATGTTCAACACTAGGATGATAAGAAACCACCAAGTGGGCACTGGTCTGTACCTCTTCATAAGTCTTGTGTGTATATCCATTTTTCTAGCGCCCGTGAAGGCCCTTCTGCTTTGCTTCCATATATCACTGCACGAGGCAAGTAAAAATGAAATTAAGCTTTCGTAGAAGTTGTAGCCTAATCAGCACGGGGCTTTGATTTTGGTGGGTCTCTCGCCACCGATCCATTTCAAGAGAAACAAATTGCATCTTCACTATTTGTGCTTAGTTTAAAAGGAAATGCCTTTATTGAAACATCATGTTAAAGTATTTCAGTGTTTAGTTAAAAAAATGAAGTTTATACCGAGGTGAGAGAGCTTATTAAACGGGAATGAATTATTGAAGAGTTACATAAAGTTTAAAATGATGGATATTGACAATATAAGCATGTGCTTGAAGTGGCAATTACCTTCCATTGAAAAGGAAAACATGCGTAAGAGTGGCAGTAAGTGTGGCAAATCCAAGACCATATGTCATTGCAAAGAAGGTACTGAGATGAACACGCCCTTCCACCTCATAAGTAACTCGATCAAGATGGAAATCAGAGTTAACGATGCTTGAAATGTCATATATTGAACCATTGCCAGTAAAAAGCTGGCTAGAAAATATTGGAAAGTTCTTGGCTTTATAGACATTTTGATAGTAAGCTATGGGAGTCATAACATACATAACCAGAACAAATCCAACAATAACATTAGCTGTAGCAAACCATGGGCTAGCTAGAGGACTCCCAAGATAAGAAGCAATAGTGGACCAATCTAAGCCAAATGCACCAAGCCCAAGACCACTCATGCCAGAACCGATTTGTTGAACTAGGATAGACTTGGGGGAAAGCCAACATACCCAAGAGAATGATGTCAACAATGAGAAAAGATAGCCAGGAAAGACATAGTAGGCAAAGCCTGAGATCATGGCAAGCAGGAAAAATTGAGTTCGGGTTGTGCTACCTTTAGGTCTCCTTTCTTTCTCATGTAGGGCACTGCATTGTTTTACTTGAGTCAGTATTATCAATTATCATGGATAATGGCCTTATAAAAGCTATCAAAGCACAGCTAAGTTTTGTTCCCTAAAAGATCATGCATGTCTTCAGTCTTTGAAGTTAATAATTAAAGCATGTATCTTTCATATATATATAAAAGATGCACTTCTTCAAACCTGAACAAAGAGACCTGAACCAGATTAGAGGGCCACCACATTTCCCCAGGTTCAACCAGAAACTTTCGAAACACCCCCGCCCAGCCAAACCCTAGAACCTGGGATTCAACAAGGAAAGGAGGCATAAATGTACAGTATGTGAGTTGCCAATAGATTTTGTCAGTTAACACAAGTATTAGAAAGATAGAGTTTTATTTTCCAAGCAGGTGAGAGCCTTATGAAGAAACAAGTAATAGTAATTACAAATGGCATGCTACTTTCGTCGGTAACAATATGCTGAACATACATGCCTTGGTCCAAGTTAGAAATTAAAGATGAGAATTGTTAGAGAGGAGAGAACCTGAGTGGTGAGCATAACGAGCAGGGCAGGGAAGAAGGTGAGGGTCCTTTGATAGTAAATCTTGACAGCAGTCAAAATATGAGTAGCGTAGACGGTTCCAGCACCAGAATTGGCAAAAATGGTTATGAGAACATGTTCCTTAACGTTGAAAGGGCCAGGATTAAGGGAGAACTGAAACCTCGTATCCTTGAAGAAGATGCGTTTAGGCAACGTCCTGGCCATGAGATGGCCCAATGGAACCACCGCAATCTGAGCTGAAATCGAAGTGACGGACAAAGGCTGTGTTCTGTACCAAAAGAATTGGTTCACAAAAGACAGAATCACACAGGAAGCAATACCCAGAACCCACATTCTGAATGTGAGAAGAGGCAAGCTTGGATCATCTGTTTTCGGCACCGTCAGATCCACTTGTCGAATCGGACACTCTTCATTTACTTCCTCGGAATCCGAGTGACCACTATGTTTTCCCTCAATATCACATTCTGTGGCCATGGCTGCAGACTGAAGAAAATATGCTCCGTTACCTCCAAAATTTTATGGCAGCTCATTTAAAGAAGATTGATAGCAATCAAAGGGCTTGTTTGGATTGAGTATTAGTAGAGCGTTAGGAGTGTTTGCGGTAGAGTTAATGGACTTTAGAAAAAAAAAAGTCAACTTGGTGTGTTTGGGTTCGGCGTTAAGTTCACTAGACTTAAAGCTCCTAACGCTCAAAAAGCCCGTTAAGGAAAAAGCTCCAGAATCCAGCTTTTGTCAAAATGCTCTCAGCTTTTTGATGTGGGCCCCGCACTTTTACCACCCTCAATCGAAACACAAATTATTAACTCTACCAAGCTTTTTTCCTACTGAGCTTTTTTTAAAGTCAGATAGCTTTTAAGCTACCGCTTCTACCGCCAACCCAAACAGACCCAAAGTCATCAGCTTTGACGTCTACAATTCAGACGAGAATACAAAACAGAGTAAAGAGGCAACAGCTATCCTTCACCAGTCTAAAAGCGTCGCATACTAATATAATGGTTAAATACCAATTTTGCCCCGGAAGTATCTCGCCAGGAGCAATTTTGCCTCGGAAGTTTTTTTTGGAGCAATGTTGCCCCGGAAGTTTTCTTTTGGAGCAATGTTGCCCCTCCGTCAACGGTCAACTAACCGTTGACCGTTAAGGTTGTTAACGGAGGGGCAAAATTGCTCCTAAATAAAAACTTCTGGGGCAACATTGCTCCAAGGAAAAACTTCCAGGACAAAATTGCTCCAAAATAAAACTTCCGGGGCAAAATTGCTACTTAACCCAAAAAAAATGTTAAAAATGATATCATATATTTTTAATTCTTATTTATATGATATCTAGAGTGGAAATAGGCTAGACCAGCCTAGACTTTACCCTCCAATTCAAATTTTAAATATAAAAATTAAATAACTAATTTAGGGAATTAAAAACTTAATAAAAGTATCTTTTATTAAAAAAATTTATTTTTTTGAAATATTCCTTTTAATCATTTATACAGTGTGACTTTACTGAAATTTTGATCCCTATAATAAAATGGTTGTGTGTGTGCATGACTGAATCCTTTCATGAGAATAAAATATATTTAAAATATAATATAATATTAATACTGAACAAATAAATGTCAATATTTCCACCAAAATATCTCTATGGGTTAAACATGTTTCAAGAAAATTAAAATTTATATCCATTACAATGCATTTCTTATATATTAAAAAAAAAGTTCAAAGGAAAAAGAAAACGACTTACAAGTCACATGAAAAATAATTAAATAGAAAGATAATAAATGTATAGAAGAATTACAAGATTCACATAACGTTTTTAACAAAAAAAATCAAATTTATTTTTTTTAAAAAAAAAGAGAAATACAAAAATTACTCTCTTAAGTTTTAATTCAATTCCTTTCTTTTAGCATTTTTTTAAAAACATGTTAAAAATTGAAAGTGCCCTTTATTTATTTTTTAAGAAAAGTAAAATATTTTACATAAAAATTTCCTTTTAATTCTTTATAAATATATAATCTTATATAATTCTTTATAAAAGTAAATTATTTAATTCTATAAATTAATTATTTAATTTTTATATTTAAAATTTGAATTTGAGAGTGAAGCCTAGGCTGGTCTAGCCTGTTTCTACCCCTAGATATTATATAAATAAGAATTAAAAATATATGATATCATAAATAACTTTTTTAACTTTTTTTTGGTTAAGTAGCAATTTTGCCCCGAAAGTTTTTTTTTTTTTTTGGAGGAATTTTGCCCCGGAAGTTCTTTTTTGGAGCAATGTTGCCCCTCCGTCAACGGTCAACTGTTGACCGTTGACGGAGGGGCAACATTGCTCCAAAAAACAACTTTCGGGACAATATTGCTCCAAAAAAAACTTTCAAGATAAAATTACTCCTGACGAGATACTTCCGAACAAAATTGACACTTAACCCCTAATATAATCTACCAGTAGTTTATATTTCTTGTCAAAACAGCTAAGAAAAAGAAATAATCACGAGACTCGAGGTCAAGACTTAAAACTCAAGACATGCAATAATCAAGAGCTTATTTGTGGGGAGTATTTTTTTAATTATTACTTTATGGGATGGAGCGGAGCATTATTCATGCTTTGGAATAATCACGGTAAGAGAAAAGCCAATAAACAGTACGAGGAATTTAATATCATGGGAGGTCGTCGGGAGGATCCACGTGACAACGATAAATTCATCATGGAATCAGTTTTAATCTGGAGGTAGAGATTTAATTTTTTTTTACTTCTTATTTTTTTAACAAAAATTATTTTAATAAGTAGATGATTTAAAATAAAGATAATTTTTAACAAATATATTTTTAAGAAATGATTTTTTATTTAAAAACTGATAATTAAAAAAATTAAATTTAAATCGTCTAGATCTAGATCTAGACGAGCTATCTCTACCTAGGATAAATAGGGAAACTAGTACCCATCCAATAAAGTTAACCAACTGGTGCGAGTCATTTAGGGTATGCATGGTAACACTCCCAGAATGACTTTTTTCCTAATTTTTGTGCCCCGAAACAAAAATGGATGGGAATTGTGTTTGGTAAATCCGGTTTTTTTTCTTGCTCCCGGGATGAACCGGTTTATTTTTTGTGCTGGGGAATAAAAAAAAGAAGCTAAAAATTTTGGCTTCTCTATTCCAAGGCAAAAAATTAGAATTTATTTTTCCCTCAATCGAAGTAGAAATTTATCCTCGTTCACCACCACCACCACCGCCGTTGTCACCCCAACACCATCGCCATCGCCCCGCCGCCGCCGCCACCGCCACCGCCCCACCACCACCATCGTCGCCACCACCATCACCACCACAGCCCCACCACTACCGCCGTTGCCACCCCAACACCACTGCCATCGCCCGGCCACCGCCGCCACCACCGCCACCGCCCCACCACCACCATCGTCGCCACCACCACCACCACCACCACCACCGCCGCCACCACCACCGCCACCGCCACCACCACCGCTACTACCACCACCACCGCCGCCGCCACCACCGCTACCACCCCACCACCGCCACCGCACCACCACCGTCGCCGCCGCCGCCACCACCGCCTCCCCGTCGCCGCCACCGCCGCCGCCGCCACCACCGCCACTACCGTCATTGCCACATAAATAATTTTTTGAATATAAAAATTACATAAATAGTTTTTTTAGGAAATTTAAATTTAAGTTTATTTGTAAAGTATAATAATTATATTAATTATTAAAGAAAAGGACAAAATGGTAAAAATAACTCATTAATCCTTTATCTTCCTCTCTTACTATTTTTTTAACTTCCAAACAAGAGGAGGAAAAATGTGTTATCAAACGTAATTCTGATTCTCAGAGTAAAAATAAAATGGGTTAGCAAACGTAATTCTGATTCTCAGAACTCTTCCAAAGCGCAGAATCAGAAAAAACTGTTTCATCTCAGAAACAGTGCTGGGCAACAGAATGGTTGCCATGCACACCCTTAATATAATACTCACGGGGGTATAGAAAGACTTTTTCTCCAGAAGAGGAGCATAGCTCCATGACATTGACAAGTGATCTTATTATTGATGTTAAATATTTTCTATATTTGCTAAACGTCTCGTAGTGCGATGGTACTAGGGCCAACCTTAGGAGTTGGCCTTCCTCCTTATCCAGGGTTCGAGCCCTGCCTCCTCCTCTTCCCACTGGCTATATCCAAAAAAAAAATATTCTCTATATTTTTTTTGTTTTAGTTTTTATCCTAATATTCTTAATCAATCATGAATTCAGTGCCTACATTCAACTTCTTCAATTATAGTTAGCAGTCCATGTCAGCCTATTTAATTATGTTAACACTATATTAATGAAGTTAATACAACTACACTAAAATCTAAATTCTTATAAAACCATAGAGATCAACATTCTTTTTTATTTTTTATTTGATTAAGGGTTTTTTCCCTGGACAAAAGGTTCTTATATCTCCTAACAAGTATGTTTTCCAGACTTGAACTTGTGTCCTCTTTTTTACAAAAAGATATCAACATTTTAGATGGCATAGAGTATAAACGTAATATATATATATATATATATATATATATATATATATATATATATAAAAGAACTAAAATAAATTCCTACAACAGTATATATGCCTGAAATGAGTTTAACCCTTTGTTTAAAACTATAACTAAAATTGTATGTTTAAATATTTAAATAATTTTAAAAGATGAATTTTCTGAATTTGTAATATGAACATGTCTTGAAAAATTAAATTTCAACTTTGTATGGAATAATCAGCTAATTACAGATTGATGGGAAAATCTTCCCGAAATCCTAATTCCCTTTTTGTATGATGATAAGATGCTTATCTATATATATTCAACGCAACCACCTTGCTGTTATGATAACGGACGTCACAAAATCAAGTCGGTGGGGGACCTCATTTGGATGAAAAGGCCTTAAAATGGGTCAAGTGGCAATAAGACAAAATTTTGGGATATACTCATAACTGTGGAGGAGAGAAAATGACCTCCTCATCCCCTACCAAAAAATATTACTCCTTCCGGTTTTTATTATAAGATAACATTTGAAAATTAGTTTTGGTCTTAATTATAGGACAACATTTTAATTTTTGTCAATTTCTTCCTAAAATATCCATATTTATTCTTTTAAATGTATTTGATTTTTGGTAAGTATATGTATATAGGTGCATAAACTCTTCATGTGAATGAAACTTTTGAATTGTTGAGTATATAAATATATATATATACACAAAAACATATATATATATGGTTGTGTGTGTATCTAGATATGTGTGTGTGTGCGTATATGTGTGTGTGGGTGTGGGTTTATATGTGTGTGTGTATACACATATGTATAGATACAACACACACATATATGTGTGTGTGTAGATATATACACACACAAACATATGTTTGTGTGTTTGTGTATGTTTATATGTGTGTAGATACACACACACACAAATATATATGTGTGTGTGTCCCTGTGTGTATATTCATATATGTGTAGTTATATATATTCACAAACATATATATGTGTGTGTTTGTATTTGTGAGTGTGTAGGTGTGTGTTTATATATGTGTAAATACACACACACAACATATATATGTTTTTGTGTGTGTGTGTATGTGTGTGTATGTGTATGTGTGTATGTGTATGTGTATGTACGCACATATATACACACACATATATTTATTTATAGCCAGACTATTATTTCAAGGGTTAAGGACCATTTTCGCCAACGAACTATTGGGCCAGGTACACACAACACAATATACTTTTTGTTGGACCATTTTTACCAATAAACCTTATAAAACAGCAAATTTTTACAATGCCGTTAAAGCTCATCTAACGTCCCGTCTCCTTCTCTCATTATTCCCTCTCCCTCTTTCCTCTTCTTCATTCTCCCTCTTTCGTCTTCTACATTCCTTTTGCTTATTTTTTTTTTCCAGAAACAAAAACAAAGCCCAGAAACCAGAACCAGCGACCAGAGAAACAGCAAAAAGGAACAAACAGAAACAGAAACAGCGACAAGAGAAACAGCAAAAAGGAACAAACCAGAAACAGGAACAAAAACAGAAACCAGAAACAACGACACACGAAACAGCAAAAAGGAAAACCAGAACCAATACCGAAACCCAGAAACCAGAAACAGCGACAAGAGAAACAGCAAAAAGGAAAAACCAGAAACACTAACAAAGCCCAGAAACAGCGACAAGAACAGAAACAGCAACAATCGAGATGTATCAAAAACCATAAACAGCGACAAAAACAGAAATAGAACCAAAAATAGAACCAGCGCTTCTACGACGATGGATCTGGAGCTCGGAGATGCACTCACGGGGAAGACCGCCGCAGTGAGCAACGATCAGTGGGCATAGATTCCCACAAAGCCAAAACCACAAATTTAGGCCAAATCGTTCAGTGAAACCACTTCAAATCAGCAAAATCGCTTCAAAAGTAACAAGTTATTATGGAAGAAATAGCAAACCAAGACCAAGATTAGAGGTAGAGACAAGATTCCGGTGAAGAGGATGAAGAAGACAAAAGAGGGAGAGGGAATGAATGAGAGAGGGAGAGGCGGTGAACAAAAAAAGAAGAGGATGAGGAAGAGGAAAGAGGGAGAGGGAATAATGAGAGAGGGAGAGGCGGTGAACAAAAAAAAGAAGAGGATGACGAAGAGGAAAGAGGGAGAGGGAATAATGAGAGAGGGAGACGGGACGTTAGATGAGCTTTAACGACATTGTAAAATTTTGCTGTTTTAAAAGGTTTATTGGCAAAAATGGTCCAACAAAAAGTATATTGTGTTGTGTGCACCTGGCCCAATAGTTCGTTGGCGAAAATGGTCCTTAACCCTTATTTCAATTAAAAAGTGTGTGGAAAAGGAAATTCTGGGTGGTAAGGGTTGTTGATTCACTTCTACTTTTGTCATTTTAAATTGGGTTAAGGTGCATTTTTGCCCTTGAAGTATGCACCCAAGAGTAATTTTACTCCTGAAGTTTTCAGCGTAGCAATGTTGCCCCTCCGTTGAAAACCCTAACGGTAAACGGTCAACGTTAGGGTTTTTAACGGAGAGGCAACATTGCTCCGTTTTTAAACTTTAGGGGCAACATTGCTTCCCAAAAAAGTAGCAATTTTGCCCCTGAAGTTTAAAAACGGAGCAATATTGCCCTTCCGTTAAAAACCCTAACGATCAACGTTATTTGACCGTTAGGTTTTTAACGGAGGGGCAACATTGCTACGTCGAAAACTTCAGGGGCAAAATTGCTTCTGGACGCATACTTTAAGGGCAAAAATGCAGCTTAACCCTTTTAAATTTATATAAGGGCATTTTAGAAAAATAAGTAAAATTAACTAATTTAACTCATTTCCTTAATCTCCCCAAAAGTGGTTAAATGTGTCTTATAATTAAGACTGGAGGGAGTACCTTTTTTCTAGGACAATCCTATTCGAAGCACTTTTAAATTAAGCCCTTAAATAAAAAAATCTCAAATCAGGTCAGATATCCTAAATTGAATTTCAAATTTTAATAATTTTATCTTACTTACCCTCATTTTATTTTTTACCCTGATAAGCACTTCTGTCTATTCCCTACATAAGATTCCCTTTCTATTATTCTTGTCAACACTTGTCAATCGATATTGACAAAATATTCAAAACATATACCCATCAAATCAAAATCTTTTATGAATACAAAACTATCCACGGTTTAAAAAATAAAAAATAAAATCATATCCTTAGAGACAAAAAAAAAAAAAAAATCCTATCCTTAGAGACAAGCTTTTGAGGATAAGGAACTTCCCCAGCTTTTGTGTCAATGCCTTGGCATATTCAAGATGAAGGATTTTCATGAAACTCATAAATTGTTGCTGTAACACCACAATTTTAATACCCAAAAACTCGGTCAAAATATTGAAAATACCTTCAAAAGAGTTCAACAATATCCAAATCCTTTTACAATGTTACCATTTCGAATAAAACCCGTAATACATAATCAGAATAAATTCCAGAAAATATTTCAGAGTTAAATACAAAACGGAAATCTTAGGTTCATGGCAAATAAAATAACATAACATAATCTATTGGAGATCAAAAGAGCTTCCAGAGCTCACTCCATAGGTGCCTTCCCTTGCTCTCTACTAGAATAATCACCTGAAAAATGTTAATATGGGATGAGATTCCACGTCTCAGTAACTACTGAATATTTCTACCTTACACGAGCAAATTACATATGACAAAAATAAAAGGTAATATAATGTGAATTTAATATACTCAGATATTTTTAGATATACCGTTGTACACATCAAATGCCTTTACAAAATACTCATCATTCTTTATTGAATAATTCAGAAATGCACTATGCAGTATGCAGCCTCCCTTATATCCCCTTCCAACCGTATACCGCTGACTGGAACCATAGGCTAACATATAGTCCAATAGAAACTCATTCATTTGACTGGATGGTTTCAAGCTCACCAAAACTTAAGATACACCCGGCCAAAGGTATAGAGCTTAAATCTGGACTATGGCTCCCCTCCTTTAAAATAACAACTAAGGAGGTGTCACATGTCCCACAACTCCAATGAAATCCCGGCCAGAGGAAAACATGGAAGATGGGGCCCTGAAACAAGTACCATCCACTGTGCACCGAGTGGTGGCATAAATCATTCTTATCATTCAAATCCCTCCTTACTCCACCCATCACATTACAACCGCCATGATGAATGTATTTACTCAAAAATAATGCATTATTATACCATTATATACATTGATATGCGTATTTATGAATAGTGAAATACTATGCGTATATGTGAATAGTAAAATACGGTATATATACATGAATAGTAAAAATGAAGAGTACATACGGTATGTATACGTGAATAGTAAATACGGTATGTATACGTGAATAGTATTATGAATAGTAAATATGGTATACGTGAATAGTAAATGTGAATAGTAAAAATGAATAGTAAATACGGTATAAGTGAATAGTAAGATGAATAGTAAATACGGTATACGTGAATAGTAAAATGAATAGTAAATACGGTATATGTGAATAGTAAAAATGAATAGTAAATACGGTATACGTGAATAGTAACGTACGTATAAATAGTACCTCTGCAGATTTGCAAATCAAAGTTCCCACACCAGATCTTAAAACCATAAATATTTTCTAAATATTCTTGCCAAAATAGTAAACAAACAAATTTATAATCATACATAATTCACAAGTATAAGGAAGAATATTCAGAGTTACCTGTTACTTGCTAATACCCGAATCACCAACCAGCTATTATAACTCTCAAGCAAATATCTCTCTACTCTCTCTCTCTCTCTCTACCTCTCTCTATGGCTCTTAGAAGTTGTGAAGAATGAAATGAAATGGAAGGTCTATTTATAGTTGGAAAATGGGTCTTTAAGTGTAATTTTCGTTTCTGGGTCGTTTTACGTAATTTTAACAAAAATATAAAAAGAAGAACCCGTGAACCTCTCAGCCGCCTCGTGAAAAATTTTGAAAATTTTTAATAATATTTTAATATTTTAATAATATAATATATATTATTATTTAAATAATAAATTATTATTGAGTGGGTCCCGCGGCCAAAATTTTCAAAACTCACGAGAGTTTCTGTCGGCAGAGGAGAAATAATTTGACGTGGGTCCCACATGAATAGTAAATACGTATTTTGGAATAGTAAATACCGTATTTTTAAATAGTGAATACGTATTTGTGAATAGTGAACACTATTCATATTTCACAAATTTCAAGTATTAAATACGTATTTGCGAATAACATATATATATATATATATATATATATATTTTTAAATACGTATTTGTAAATAGTAAAAACGTATATGTGAATAGTAAATACTATTCACGGGGCCCACAAAATACTGATTTCAAATTTATTACTTTCCAAAAATAGAGCCTACTAGTCTTCCCAAAATAGGTTTATGTTCAAGATATTAGATTCAAAATTCAGGATGTTACATTTCTCCCCTCCTAAAAGAAAATTTTGTCCTCAAAATTTCGCTATAATAAGAATTCTAACCTATTTAAATAAATGAGGATACGTTTGTCGCATGCTCTCCTCCGTTTCCCAAGTAGCATCTCCGGGAGCCATTCCTTTACACACAACCTTTACAAGCTAATAGCCTTGTTCCTCAATTGCTTATCCCCCGCATCAACAATCCGCTCCGACTCAGCTTTATATATCATATTATTCCTAAGTCCTATCTCTTTCCCAAACATGCTCACCAAGCACACAACACAATTTTCGTTCATCCTGTACCCAAAGTAATATTCAGACACAGGATCCACTAGTTCCTTATTTGAGCGCTTGGTTACACTGGCCTCACAGGCCAGTTCATTCTTCCTTTCTGCTTATTTCATTGTATTACCACGACACTGGATATTCAGATCTTACAGCTTAAGAAGTTACCCTCAGGCCATAATAACCACAATATGATATAATCTGATTATTTTGCCAACCTTAAGATAAACTTTAGACATACAGGTCTAATGTTACCATGATAGGCAACAAACACAATACTAGGCACATAAGTCTTATAGCCTAGAGATACCACCATATGCAAACTAGCTCAACGGGTCTTACCGCTTCAAGCCTCTGCTCGTCTATCCTATACCCGTGCTTCCTCAATTCAAGTTTAAGAAAACACTTACTTACTAAATCTAGCTTTCACCAATGGCAAGTAATTCAAAAACAAGTACATTTGGCAAGATTCCGCAAACTAAGTATATCCACAACAGTTTCCAACCTCTTCTAGCTTGTACACCTTCCACCACAATCATAATGTAAAAGTCAATTCTTGTTCGAATTTCGCAAGGATTCATTCCATGAGACATCATAGTTTATAAATGTCGATTACAAACTGGTCTTAAATCCTGTTGTAAATATTGCGTAAAAATTTCCAAACACAGCAAGTGCATTGGTAAGTTCAAAATTCAAATACTCAGGGACCTAGCAACTATTTTAAATAGTCACCAACTCCGAATACATTCCAGGTTCCAACTTATTCTACTCAACTCATCCATGAAACACTCAATTCATTATTTCTAAAGAAAGATTCTATTATCAAGATCATTTCCTATACTAGCTAAACAGTTGGCAATCTCTGAACACCTTACACATGTTGGTATCACATTTTGTTCCCTATTTCTCTCAAATCAATTAATACCATATTCTAATATCTCAATTTATTCAATCAATTCAGTCTCCTAAAGAATCAATACAACTGTTAAGTTAAACTGTTATATTACATTTCTTCTAGTAGCAACCCTCTAGATCCCCTACCAACTTTCAGATTCATCATCCTATTTCTAAAACCCCGATTATTCATACTAGATTCATCATACTCCATAGCTTATATCATTTAAGAACTATCCTCAAACTTTCCCCAAAAATAATAATTGTCAAATTACAAATCAACTCTTAGAACTTCAATATCAGCAAAACAGAGATATCATGTGTCCTCAATAATATCCATAGAACATTCATGTTTCACAATTCCTAGACTAAGATCTAAAACATTCAAATATTATTCTCACAATCTCAGCATTGTTCACATGATTCGAATTCAATCCTTAGTATCTCAAAGACATATACTAAATATCATCTGTTCCTCTCATAGTTATCTATTAATCACACCCAAATAACATACTAATATTGTAACATAAATCACCGGATTTCATACTTTCTTAATTAGACACACTATCTTAACTCAGATTGAATTCAAGTCTATTTTCAAATATTCCCAGACGTTAATAGTCAAGTTTACAATTTGATTCTTATAACCTCAACATCAACTGATAATTCGTGTTTCCCCAAAAATACCCATCATACTAAGATCATGATTCACAATTCCTAATCTAATTCTTGGATTATATGAAGACTATCTACAACCTCAGCAGTATTCACAAGGTTCTAATTCTACCTCAACCTGCAATATCACAAAGGCTCATTTCGTTCTTGAGTTCTATTCAGCTTAGATTAAATTAAAGCCTATCCTCAATATTTACTATATTCATTCTAACATCTTACTGGCATTCCTAAGGATCACCATTTCATACCTTTCCATCGATCTTCCAACATGTTTATCCAAAAACCTTAGTCTTTGAATTATCTGTGACAAATTCATAGAGTTCTTCGGATACTCAGAGAGTGAAGAATGCTCTCGGGTTAATTGGCACAACTCATCATCATTTCAAATCTTCGGATTCTCTCCGGTTCATCTAATATTATTAGGAAGTCACCCTTCCCAAGATTACTATCACCTTAGCACGCTTACGCTTAAAATCCTATTTTCAAATGTCAATTCCGACATCTTGAGTCAGCTGCACATCCAAGACAGATTTCTTAGATAAATGCGCGTATAAACGTCCAAACTTAATTTCTTGAAAACACAGCTAGCAATAAATGCCATAGCGATTTCTGTCTGCAAAGGTCTAGGAAACTGCGACCCCTAACGGTGGCTAGGGTGCACTAGGGTGCGGTGCCATAAAATTTTCCGCATAACAACAAAATCTACATGATTCTGAGCTAACGACAGATGAGAATCCGATGCTGCTTAACAAAATATAGACGTTGCTAGCCCAGCTATAAATCGAGTAAAGAAAGAGTAAATGTTTCACGTTTTCTCAAACTTCACAAAACCTCCACATATTCATTTCCTCTCCGATCGTAACCTTCACTATAACCTTCCACATTATCCTTAAACATGGCCGGTTCAAGTAACTCTATTCCAGTCTCCGATTCATTCAACCCTTTCTTTCTTGAAGCCTTACTTCATGACTATCAGACTAACATGTTGTCTGATTTGTCAAACAATGCATCATACCCTTATTCTTCTTTACTTCCCCAAAATCCCGTAAGTATGAACGTTCATTCATCTGCCTCAATGATTAACATTCCTACTCCTCCTCCAAGGATACAAGATTCTATTTTTACAACTACTAACAGAAAGGAATCTGAAGCAGGTCCATCAAGGCGACCTGTCCAAAGATGTCGTAATATGGCAGATCTTATGGAGTCCACGGTACCTTCTCAACCAAGGAATCCTGGTTCTAGCTTGACGGAGACTACTAATCCATTCTCATGTAGTTGCTGCCATGTTCTACGAGAGATCATTCATACCAATGGACTTCAATACCATAAACTTGAAGTTCATGGGAGGATTGGTATGATATGCCACGCTGTCTTTCACCAGGACGTACAAGGAGGTTCTTCCAGTCCTCAGGTATTTGACTTTGGTAAGAAAAATTTAGAAGATGTCAAACATTTTCTAGAAAATTATTGTTTGAATCAAAATTCTTTAGGGTATGTCCTGGTGTCAGATCCCCTATCAGCCTACTATGAGGCCCTTTGTGTTGGTTTGGAATGGACTAAAAATCAAAATGAACTCCCTAATAGTTCATTTCCAACCAATACAGAAAATATATCCAATAAAGGAAAAGAGCTCATGGTTGTAAATAATAATCCTTCAGTCCCCATACCTAGTAATCCATACCGATCAAGAGCTGAACAAAATATTAGAGCTGCATCAATGTCAATTAATGATCTTAGAGACTTATTCCATTTACCTCAACAAGAAGCGGCTCAACAAGTTCGTCTATGCAAAAATGTTCTAATGAAAATATGCCATAGGGGAGGAATAAAGCATTGGCCTTATGTAAAAATTCGAAGCACTATGAAGCAAATAGCTAGATTGAGAAGAACAATGTCTCCTGATGGTCCTCTCTCAAGAGCAGCCGCTCAGGAAGAAATTAATAGACTTAAACTTGAGATAGTCGAAGCTTGCGGTGGGATTGTACCAACTGTTGTTCTTGATGCTTGAATTAATATAGTCTACTCTTCTTAGCCTTCTTGCTAATGTTTGTAATCTCTATTCTAGGATTCATAAGGATTTTCGAGTTTTCCTGCCAAACTCAACTTTATCTTATTAAATTCAAACTTAAGCCAGTTATTCTGTATAATCAAGACTATGCCCGTATTCTGTTATGGTATTGTCATATGTTACTCATATAAATTAGCTAGGTAAGTGAAAATCTAGCGAAAATCTCTTCATACTTTTCACAACGGCAACTAATTGAATAAACATCAAATAGGGGCTTAGTCTTTCAATCACTTTCTTAGACACCAATAAAAATATTCATCCTAGAAAAGTAATTTTGGGCCTACAGAATCCAATATTCAATAAATTTTCTACTTACCAACTTCCGCTACGCAGCTCTGAAATTTAATCTCAATCACATCCTCAAATCATAAATCCTCATTATCAATCACTTGAATATTTTGATTAACCCATTCTTCTCCTATCATGAATGTCACAAGAAAATTGGTAAAAAGAATCCAAAGCTATAAAGGAAAATGCACATGTTATGATATTTAATTTGCCATGACCTCAAAATTTTTATTTAGAAAACTGATAGGAAATTTACAGATTGACCAGAACCTTTGCTCTGATACCAAAAATGTAACACCACAATTTTAATACCCAAAAACTCGGTCAAAATATTGAAAATACCTTCAAAAGAGTTCAACAATATCCAAATCCTTTTACAATGTTACCATTTCGAATAAAACCCGTAATACATAATCAGAATAAATTCCAGAAAATATTTCAGAGTTAAATACAAAACGGAAATCTTAGGTTCATGGCAAATAAAATAACATAACATAATCTATTGGAGATCAAAAGAGCTTCCAGAGCTCACTCCATAGGTGCCTTCCCTTGCTCTCTACTAGAATAATCACCTGAAAAATGTTAATATGGGATGAGATTCCACGTCTCAGTAACTACTGAATATTTCTACCTTACACGAGCAAATTACATATGACAAAAATAAAAGGTAATATAATGTGAATTTAATATACTCAGATATTTTTAGATATACCGTTGTACACATCAAATGCCTTTACAAAATACTCATCATTCTTTATTGAATAATTCAGAAATGCACTATGCAGTATGCAGCCTCCCTTATATCCCCTTCCAACCGTATACCGCTGACTGGAACCATAGGCTAACATATAGTCCAATAGAAACTCATTCATTTGACTGGATGGTTTCAAGCTCACCAAAACTTAAGATACACCCGGCCAAAGGTATAGAGCTTAAATCTGGACTATGGCTCCCCTCCTTTAAAATAACAACTAAGGAGGTGTCACATGTCCCACAACTCCAATGAAATCCCGGCCAGAGGAAAACATGGAAGATGGGGCCCTGAAACAAGTACCATCCACTGTGCACCGAGTGGTGGCATAAATCATTCTTATCATTCAAATCCCTCCTTACTCCACCCATCACATTACAACCGCCATGATGAATGTATTTACTCAAAAATAATGCATTATTATACCATTATATACATTGATATGCGTATTTATGAATAGTGAAATACTATGCGTATATGTGAATAGTAAAATACGGTATATATACATGAATAGTAAAAATGAAGAGTACATACGGTATGTATACGTGAATAGTAAATACGGTATGTATACGTGAATAGTATTATGAATAGTAAATATGGTATACGTGAATAGTAAATGTGAATAGTAAAAATGAATAGTAAATACGGTATAAGTGAATAGTAAGATGAATAGTAAATACGGTATACGTGAATAGTAAAATGAATAGTAAATACGGTATATGTGAATAGTAAAAATGAATAGTAAATACGGTATACGTGAATAGTAACGTACGTATAAATAGTACCTCTGCAGATTTGCAAATCAAAGTTCCCACACCAGATCTTAAAACCATAAATATTTTCTAAATATTCTTGCCAAAATAGTAAACAAACAAATTTATAATCATACATAATTCACAAGTATAAGGAAGAATATTCAGAGTTACCTGTTACTTGCTAATACCCGAATCACCAACCAGCTATTATAACTCTCAAGCAAATATCTCTCTACTCTCTCTCTCTCTCTCTACCTCTCTCTATGGCTCTTAGAAGTTGTGAAGAATGAAATGAAATGGAAGGTCTATTTATAGTTGGAAAATGGGTCTTTAAGTGTAATTTTCGTTTCTGGGTCGTTTTACGTAATTTTAACAAAAATATAAAAAGAAGAACCCGTGAACCTCTCAGCCGCCTCGTGAAAAATTTTGAAAATTTTTAATAATATTTTAATATTTTAATAATATAATATATATTATTATTTAAATAATAAATTATTATTGAGTGGGTCCCGCGGCCAAAATTTTCAAAACTCACGAGAGTTTCTGTCGGCAGAGGAGAAATAATTTGACGTGGGTCCCACATGAATAGTAAATACGTATTTTGGAATAGTAAATACCGTATTTTTAAATAGTGAATACGTATTTGTGAATAGTGAACACTATTCATATTTCACAAATTTCAAGTATTAAATACGTATTTGCGAATAACATATATATATATATATATATATATATATTTTTAAATACGTATTTGTAAATAGTAAAAACGTATATGTGAATAGTAAATACTATTCACGGGGCCCACAAAATACTGATTTCAAATTTATTACTTTCCAAAAATAGAGCCTACTAGTCTTCCCAAAATAGGTTTATGTTCAAGATATTAGATTCAAAATTCAGGATGTTACATTTCTCCCCTCCTAAAAGAAAATTTTGTCCTCAAAATTTCGCTATAATAAGAATTCTAACCTATTTAAATAAATGAGGATACGTTTGTCGCATGCTCTCCTCCGTTTCCCAAGTAGCATCTCCGGGAGCCATTCCTTTACACACAACCTTTACAAGCTAATAGCCTTGTTCCTCAATTGCTTATCCCCCGCATCAACAATCCGCTCCGACTCAGCTTTATATATCATATTATTCCTAAGTCCTATCTCTTTCCCAAACATGCTCACCAAGCACACAACACAATTTTCGTTCATCCTGTACCCAAAGTAATATTCAGACACAGGATCCACTAGTTCCTTATTTGAGCGCTTGGTTACACTGGCCTCACAGGCCAGTTCATTCTTCCTTTCTGCTTATTTCATTGTATTACCACGACACTGGATATTCAGATCTTACAGCTTAAGAAGTTACCCTCAGGCCATAATAACCACAATATGATATAATCTGATTATTTTGCCAACCTTAAGATAAACTTTAGACATACAGGTCTAATGTTACCATGATAGGCAACAAACACAATACTAGGCACATAAGTCTTATAGCCTAGAGATACCACCATATGCAAACTAGCTCAACGGGTCTTACCGCTTCAAGCCTCTGCTCGTCTATCCTATACCCGTGCTTCCTCAATTCAAGTTTAAGAAAACACTTACTTACTAAATCTAGCTTTCACCAATGGCAAGTAATTCAAAAACAAGTACATTTGGCAAGATTCCGCAAACTAAGTATATCCACAACAGTTTCCAACCTCTTCTAGCTTGTACACCTTCCACCACAATCATAATGTAAAAGTCAATTCTTGTTCGAATTTCGCAAGGATTCATTCCATGAGACATCATAGTTTATAAATGTCGATTACAAACTGGTCTTAAATCCTGTTGTAAATATTGCGTAAAAATTTCCAAACACAGCAAGTGCATTGGTAAGTTCAAAATTCAAATACTCAGGGACCTAGCAACTATTTTAAATAGTCACCAACTCCGAATACATTCCAGGTTCCAACTTATTCTACTCAACTCATCCATGAAACACTCAATTCATTATTTCTAAAGAAAGATTCTATTATCAAGATCATTTCCTATACTAGCTAAACAGTTGGCAATCTCTGAACACCTTACACATGTTGGTATCACATTTTGTTCCCTATTTCTCTCAAATCAATTAATACCATATTCTAATATCTCAATTTATTCAATCAATTCAGTCTCCTAAAGAATCAATACAACTGTTAAGTTAAACTGTTATATTACATTTCTTCTAGTAGCAACCCTCTAGATCCCCTACCAACTTTCAGATTCATCATCCTATTTCTAAAACCCCGATTATTCATACTAGATTCATCATACTCCATAGCTTATATCATTTAAGAACTATCCTCAAACTTTCCCCAAAAATAATAATTGTCAAATTACAAATCAACTCTTAGAACTTCAATATCAGCAAAACAGAGATATCATGTGTCCTCAATAATATCCATAGAACATTCATGTTTCACAATTCCTAGACTAAGATCTAAAACATTCAAATATTATTCTCACAATCTCAGCATTGTTCACATGATTCGAATTCAATCCTTAGTATCTCAAAGACATATACTAAATATCATCTGTTCCTCTCATAGTTATCTATTAATCACACCCAAATAACATACTAATATTGTAACATAAATCACCGGATTTCATACTTTCTTAATTAGACACACTATCTTAACTCAGATTGAATTCAAGTCTATTTTCAAATATTCCCAGACGTTAATAGTCAAGTTTACAATTTGATTCTTATAACCTCAACATCAACTGATAATTCGTGTTTCCCCAAAAATACCCATCATACTAAGATCATGATTCACAATTCCTAATCTAATTCTTGGATTATATGAAGACTATCTACAACCTCAGCAGTATTCACAAGGTTCTAATTCTACCTCAACCTGCAATATCACAAAGGCTCATTTCGTTCTTGAGTTCTATTCAGCTTAGATTAAATTAAAGCCTATCCTCAATATTTACTATATTCATTCTAACATCTTACTGGCATTCCTAAGGATCACCATTTCATACCTTTCCATCGATCTTCCAACATGTTTATCCAAAAACCTTAGTCTTTGAATTATCTGTGACAAATTCATAGAGTTCTTCGGATACTCAGAGAGTGAAGAATGCTCTCGGGTTAATTGGCACAACTCATCATCATTTCAAATCTTCGGATTCTCTCCGGTTCATCTAATATTATTAGGAAGTCACCCTTCCCAAGATTACTATCACCTTAGCACGCTTACGCTTAAAATCCTATTTTCAAATGTCAATTCCGACATCTTGAGTCAGCTGCACATCCAAGACAGATTTCTTAGATAAATGCGCGTATAAACGTCCAAACTTAATTTCTTGAAAACACAGCTAGCAATAAATGCCATAGCGATTTCTGTCTGCAAAGGTCTAGGAAACTGCGACCCCTAACGGTGGCTAGGGTGCACTAGGGTGCGGTGCCATAAAATTTTCCGCATAACAACAAAATCTACATGATTCTGAGCTAACGACAGATGAGAATCCGATGCTGCTTAACAAAATATAGACGTTGCTAGCCCAGCTATAAATCGAGTAAAGAAAGAGTAAATGTTTCACGTTTTCTCAAACTTCACAAAACCTCCACATATTCATTTCCTCTCCGATCGTAACCTTCACTATAACCTTCCACATTATCCTTAAACATGGCCGGTTCAAGTAACTCTATTCCAGTCTCCGATTCATTCAACCCTTTCTTTCTTGAAGCCTTACTTCATGACTATCAGACTAACATGTTGTCTGATTTGTCAAACAATGCATCATACCCTTATTCTTCTTTACTTCCCCAAAATCCCGTAAGTATGAACGTTCATTCATCTGCCTCAATGATTAACATTCCTACTCCTCCTCCAAGGATACAAGATTCTATTTTTACAACTACTAACAGAAAGGAATCTGAAGCAGGTCCATCAAGGCGACCTGTCCAAAGATGTCGTAATATGGCAGATCTTATGGAGTCCACGGTACCTTCTCAACCAAGGAATCCTGGTTCTAGCTTGACGGAGACTACTAATCCATTCTCATGTAGTTGCTGCCATGTTCTACGAGAGATCATTCATACCAATGGACTTCAATACCATAAACTTGAAGTTCATGGGAGGATTGGTATGATATGCCACGCTGTCTTTCACCAGGACGTACAAGGAGGTTCTTCCAGTCCTCAGGTATTTGACTTTGGTAAGAAAAATTTAGAAGATGTCAAACATTTTCTAGAAAATTATTGTTTGAATCAAAATTCTTTAGGGTATGTCCTGGTGTCAGATCCCCTATCAGCCTACTATGAGGCCCTTTGTGTTGGTTTGGAATGGACTAAAAATCAAAATGAACTCCCTAATAGTTCATTTCCAACCAATACAGAAAATATATCCAATAAAGGAAAAGAGCTCATGGTTGTAAATAATAATCCTTCAGTCCCCATACCTAGTAATCCATACCGATCAAGAGCTGAACAAAATATTAGAGCTGCATCAATGTCAATTAATGATCTTAGAGACTTATTCCATTTACCTCAACAAGAAGCGGCTCAACAAGTTCGTCTATGCAAAAATGTTCTAATGAAAATATGCCATAGGGGAGGAATAAAGCATTGGCCTTATGTAAAAATTCGAAGCACTATGAAGCAAATAGCTAGATTGAGAAGAACAATGTCTCCTGATGGTCCTCTCTCAAGAGCAGCCGCTCAGGAAGAAATTAATAGACTTAAACTTGAGATAGTCGAAGCTTGCGGTGGGATTGTACCAACTGTTGTTCTTGATGCTTGAATTAATATAGTCTACTCTTCTTAGCCTTCTTGCTAATGTTTGTAATCTCTATTCTAGGATTCATAAGGATTTTCGAGTTTTCCTGCCAAACTCAACTTTATCTTATTAAATTCAAACTTAAGCCAGTTATTCTGTATAATCAAGACTATGCCCGTATTCTGTTATGGTATTGTCATATGTTACTCATATAAATTAGCTAGGTAAGTGAAAATCTAGCGAAAATCTCTTCATACTTTTCACAACGGCAACTAATTGAATAAACATCAAATAGGGGCTTAGTCTTTCAATCACTTTCTTAGACACCAATAAAAATATTCATCCTAGAAAAGTAATTTTGGGCCTACAGAATCCAATATTCAATAAATTTTCTACTTACCAACTTCCGCTACGCAGCTCTGAAA
Organism: Acacia crassicarpa; assembly: GCA_034222035.1. NCBI lineage: Eukaryota > Viridiplantae > Streptophyta > Magnoliopsida > Fabales > Fabaceae > Acacia > Acacia crassicarpa. The sequence goes on from JAWXYG010000004.1 coordinate 2,175,147, forward strand.
TTTAATCTCAATCACATCCTCAAATCATAAATCCTCATTATCAATCACTTGAATATTTTGATTAACCCATTCTTCTCCTATCATGAATGTCACAAGAAAATTGGTAAAAAGAATCCAAAGCTATAAAGGAAAATGCACATGTTATGATATTTAATTTGCCATGACCTCAAAATTTTTATTTAGAAAACTGATAGGAAATTTACAGATTGACCAGAACCTTTGCTCTGATACCAAAAATGTAACACCACAATTTTAATACCCAAAAACTCGGTCAAAATATTGAAAATACCTTCAAAAGAGTTCAACAATATCCAAATCCTTTTACAATGTTACCATTTCGAATAAAACCCGTAATACATAATCAGAATAAATTCCAGAAAATATTTCAGAGTTAAATACAAAACGGAAATCTTAGGTTCATGGCAAATAAAATAACATAACATAATCTATTGGAGATCAAAAGAGCTTCCAGAGCTCACTCCATAGGTGCCTTCCCTTGCTCTCTACTAGAATAATCACCTGAAAAATGTTAATATGGGATGAGATTCCACGTCTCAGTAACTACTGAATATTTCTACCTTACACGAGCAAATTACATATGACAAAAATAAAAGGTAATATAATGTGAATTTAATATACTCAGATATTTTTAGATATACCGTTGTACACATCAAATGCCTTTACAAAATACTCATCATTCTTTATTGAATAATTCAGAAATGCACTATGCAGTATGCAGCCTCCCTTATATCCCCTTCCAACCGTATACCGCTGACTGGAACCATAGGCTAACATATAGTCCAATAGAAACTCATTCATTTGACTGGATGGTTTCAAGCTCACCAAAACTTAAGATACACCCGGCCAAAGGTATAGAGCTTAAATCTGGACTATGGCTCCCCTCCTTTAAAATAACAACTAAGGAGGTGTCACATGTCCCACAACTCCAATGAAATCCCGGCCAGAGGAAAACATGGAAGATGGGGCCCTGAAACAAGTACCATCCACTGTGCACCGAGTGGTGGCATAAATCATTCTTATCATTCAAATCCCTCCTTACTCCACCCATCACATTACAACCGCCATGATGAATGTATTTACTCAAAAATAATGCATTATTATACCATTATATACATTGATATGCGTATTTATGAATAGTGAAATACTATGCGTATATGTGAATAGTAAAATACGGTATATATACATGAATAGTAAAAATGAAGAGTACATACGGTATGTATACGTGAATAGTAAATACGGTATGTATACGTGAATAGTATTATGAATAGTAAATATGGTATACGTGAATAGTAAATGTGAATAGTAAAAATGAATAGTAAATACGGTATAAGTGAATAGTAAGATGAATAGTAAATACGGTATACGTGAATAGTAAAATGAATAGTAAATACGGTATATGTGAATAGTAAAAATGAATAGTAAATACGGTATACGTGAATAGTAACGTACGTATAAATAGTACCTCTGCAGATTTGCAAATCAAAGTTCCCACACCAGATCTTAAAACCATAAATATTTTCTAAATATTCTTGCCAAAATAGTAAACAAACAAATTTATAATCATACATAATTCACAAGTATAAGGAAGAATATTCAGAGTTACCTGTTACTTGCTAATACCCGAATCACCAACCAGCTATTATAACTCTCAAGCAAATATCTCTCTACTCTCTCTCTCTCTCTCTACCTCTCTCTATGGCTCTTAGAAGTTGTGAAGAATGAAATGAAATGGAAGGTCTATTTATAGTTGGAAAATGGGTCTTTAAGTGTAATTTTCGTTTCTGGGTCGTTTTACGTAATTTTAACAAAAATATAAAAAGAAGAACCCGTGAACCTCTCAGCCGCCTCGTGAAAAATTTTGAAAATTTTTAATAATATTTTAATATTTTAATAATATAATATATATTATTATTTAAATAATAAATTATTATTGAGTGGGTCCCGCGGCCAAAATTTTCAAAACTCACGAGAGTTTCTGTCGGCAGAGGAGAAATAATTTGACGTGGGTCCCACATGAATAGTAAATACGTATTTTGGAATAGTAAATACCGTATTTTTAAATAGTGAATACGTATTTGTGAATAGTGAACACTATTCATATTTCACAAATTTCAAGTATTAAATACGTATTTGCGAATAACATATATATATATATATATATATATATATTTTTAAATACGTATTTGTAAATAGTAAAAACGTATACGTGAATAGTAAATACTATTCACGGGGCCCACAAAATACTGATTTCAAATTTATTACTTTCCAAAAATAGAGCCTACTAGTCTTCCCAAAATAGGTTTATGTTCAAGATATTAGATTCAAAATTCAGGATGTTACAGTTGCCATTAAAAGCATAGTAGTTGCAATGAAGATGTTGAATTTAGGAATAGTCATGCTTGTGCCCATAAATTTTCCCGTTGTAATGTCAATAGATTTTTAATTTTTTAATATTGAGATGTAATGTTGAAATAAAAGGGAAAAATGGTTTTTACTTTTATACTGTGAATGTTGATGTTGTAGTGATTTACTGCATTGTAATTTTAAAGGAGAGATGCAGTGAATAGGAGAAATAATCAAATGAGAGATAATAATGTAAAATTATAAAATTTTAAGATTTTATTTTAAGACATCTAATCTAATTTAACATTTGTTGAATTTAGAATCTTGGTAATTGAACCGTCTTTTAACTATAACATATATTCTCTTAATTACTTTCTCTAAAATATTTCTATATAATATTGGACAATGTTATATCAGTTTATAAGTTAATTTAAAAAAAAATGATAAATATAAGAGACAAAGTAAAAGAAAAAACTTTTACATTTATAATTACATTTTATCACGAATTAAGCCCTACATTTAGGTTTGGAGGAGTATATTATAGTGATAAAATCTAAAATTTGTCAATCATTAAATGAAGGCACCTATTTGAAGTAATAATTTGAATTTTTATTCGCCACCTTATAAGAGATTATCCTTTTCATTAGACTCAGTCAGTCATGTTGGTTAATTTTCACTTTGTGTGTGTGTAATAAGGGTTAAGTAGCATTTTTGTCACTAAAGTACGCGTCTAGGAGCAATTTTGCTCCTTAAGTTTTTGACGGAGCAATGTTGCCCCTGAAATATCAAAACAGAGTAATGTTACCCCTCCATTAGAAAGTTCGCTCCGTCGAAAATTTAAGGGGCAAAATTGTTCCTATGGACATACTTCAAGACAAAAATGATACTTAACCCGTGTAATAATGCTAAAAAATCTAACCTAATTAATGCCAAAACCTGAGCATTTCCTTTAGTCATAGCAAAATCAATCAAATGCGATCCCTCAGACTAAAAACTCAATTAAAATCCATGGCTTATAGTCTCTAGCAGAGTGCAGGTAAGATTCAATTAATTGTTTAGTCGTCATAACTAAAGGAGCTTTCGCTCTTCAAATGAAGAAGGCGAGCAAAATAAAAGAAGAGAGACAGAAATGTTCAAATTCATGACAATATATATATATATGCGTACTTGATTGGGTGAATTGGAACATGCTACCAATTATGGGTGAAACAAATGAGTGTAAAGAGAGCACACACGTAGAGGAATGAACAGAGATTAATAAAAGGGAAGTTCATTAGATATATATATGCAGAATTGAAGAAGAAGAAGAAGATCGTTGATAAATTACCAGTGAGGGGAAGCAACTGATGAAGTGGGAGGCAACAACGTAACCAACAGAGAAACAAGCAGTGAATTCGATCACTTGAAGCCTCTCACAGCAAAACTTGCTTTAATTTGGAAGTTGTCAATATCAGATGTGAGGATCGTGACAGTTTCAATTCACACGTACACATATATAACTGATTCTTCATATTGTTGCCATCCGCCAACCAAATTGGTTGAATCTTTCACAGATCCGAATCTGTTGCCCGGCCTCATGCGCTACAGTAGTACTCATCACGAACATCACAATTCTATCTCATAAATAAATGCATAATCACCCTCCACTCGATCATTTTTTGCCACATTATAAATATCTCATTTCCTTCCTTTCCTTTATTTTATTTATTTTTTCCATTGAAATAGGGACTGCTATTTAGGTCTGCTACACAAGACACTTAATTAATACTACCTTTTTTGTACGTAATAAACAAATAACACTTTGATCCATATTCCTCTTCTGATTCTTTACATTTCTTTTTGTTTAATTAATAAAACTTTGACTTAATTAATTCATTGCCAAGATGATACAGTCTGAGTAAGCTTATGAAATAACCAACCAATGCCCTAGGCAAATAAATTAAGACCGAAGTACTACGTACTATTATTTTATTCTCTTTTAGCTTTATTAAATTATAGTCAATCAAATTTTAACATAAGGGTTCGTTGACTAATTCAAGAAAATTTTATTAAAAAAATTGATCCTACTTATAAGTCTAGTTTCGAAGTAGTAAATGAGATTATAACAATTTTGCTAATATTAATTGTACTAATAAAAATGAAGAGATAAGAAAAAGTTTAAAAAATACTCATTCTTAGATGAAGACAGAGTTGAAAACCTATAACTAGGACTGGGATGATCTAATTTTTTTTCCCTAAATATAATTTTTTAATCATATTGCCATTAGATAGAACCCCTTTGATATATATTATCGTCAATAGAGATACGCCGGTAAAAAAAAAATGGAATCGATTTTGGTGTATATCCTTTGTGCTTATCTAAAGGATAGGCACCAAGAGCTTGACGCATCTGGGCTGTCCAGATGTTATTTGAATGGTCCAGATTTTATTTTTTAAAAATGTTGCTTTTTGAATAAAAAATCATTTTTGGAAAATATTAGTTAGGAGATTATCTTTATTTTATATTCTGTATTCATTAAAATATTTTTTTTTGAAAAAAAAAGTTAAAAAAAAAATCTGGATGGTCCATAGAGACGAACTCCCCTTGCCTATTCAAAGGATAGACATAGAATCCACTTCCATCAACATAAAGACGTACTCTCTCTCTCTCTCTCTCTGTGCGACGCCGTTATTTTTATTTTGCCAATAAAACATGCATTATATTGATGCAGAATTAAAGAAGAAGGAATCTCAGAGAGACAATAATAGGAAGGAAGGAATCAAGGATAGACCAAATATATATGTAAATCAGTAGTACTAGAATAATTTTAAACTGTTCATAAAAAAGGAAATAATTGCAATATTTTCATAAAAAAAATGAAAAAAGAAGTACATAAATAATGATAAGCTAAGCCTATATCGTGGGGTTGGGTTTCTCTCATTATTATTTTCTCATCATTCCTTATAATTTTTTAATTACATCTGTCTAATCAATACAACACTACTTTAATTTTTCTCTCATTTTCCATAATTAACAGATCCGATAAGAGAATATGAGAAATAAAATAAGGAGAAGATCACTATATTGTGTAAGAAGGCAATTAGAAAACAGGGCAGCCGTCAACGACAACGCCTTTGGCAGTAGGACAAGAGGCCAAAGGACAGCCTTCGACATTGTTCCCCCACCAGTCAACAGCAATTCCCTTTGATCCCAAAGTAAGAAATATTAAGATTGTCACAAAAGCAGTGCCTGCATCCAGACCCCCAGACAGCACATAGTTATAACGCTTCCACCATTCTGGTCTGTATCTGTATGCAACAAAGCCCGACAGGAACCCAACAATCACCCAACTGGTGAAGTTCACGGCCGTCGCCGGCGGCATCATTGACGTGGCTCCCAACAGCACCGGCATGTGAATTAGCTTTATCCATTTCTGACCTGGGAATGCCTTGTGAGCAAGCCACACCAGAAGGGGAGCTATGGCCCCACCAAAGAAGAACCAGTTCACATTCCCATATTCTCCGAGGTCTCCAAAGATCCTGCGTGGGCCCACCAGACCCCAAATAACGGAGGCATCGAAGAACACTCTGTCCATTGGGCATGTCCAGGGGCTGTCTGCCGGTAACATTGACGTGTCGCACAGATTAGGGATCGTCGCCATCAACCACCACGCAGTAACCGTGTACACAAAGACTGATATGATTGTTCCTACTACCTGCAATTATAATTATTAGATCGTCATGTTATAGTTCAAACTATTACTATAATACTATAATTTTGAAGATACAGAGGAACTGCTGTAGAACTAACCTGGGCCATGAACATTGCTCTTGGGGGAATCTTCATGTAGTGACCAAGTTTGAAGTCAGCCAAAAAAGTTAGTGCTTGAGTCATGCTGATGTAACCATACACCTTGAAGAGCATGTTAGCCACAGGGCGCTCTGGGTACATGTACCCAATGATGTACTCCGTTATAATGTTTAAACCTGGTTGCTGATTTGTGGTGGCTGTGATTATACCAATTGGGAGGGTGAAGAAAAGGGCAATTCCACAGGCTAGTAATACACCCCACCAAGGCAACTGAAGCGACTCAATGTAGTACTGGACAGAAAAAAATACCAGAGCCAAGTTCACCACTAAGATGACGATAAACCACCACATCGGCACTTGTTTATATTTCTTCATAAGTCTCGTGTGTATATCAATTGTTTTCGTCCCTTCGAATGCTCTTCTGGTTTGCTTCCAGATTTCGCTTCCATTGAAGAGCAGAACATGGACAAGAGTAGCAGAAAGAGTAGCAAATCCCATGCCATAAGTCATTGCAAAGAAGGTGCTGAGATGTACGGGCCCACTAGCGGAATAAGCATTGCGATCAAGGTGAAATTGGGAATCGACGATGGTTGAGATGTCATAAATGGAGCCATTGCGGGCGAAAAGTTGATTAGAAAATATGGGGAAGGACTTAGCCTTGTAGACATTGAACCAGTAGGAAAGGGGCGTCATGCAATACATAACGAGAACGAAGCCGACAGCAACATTAGCAGTTGCAAACCATGGGCTGCAAAGTGGGCTTCCAAGGTAGGAAGAAACGGTGGGCCAATCCACCCCAAAAGACCCAATTCCTAGACCTTCCAAACCAGAACCTAACTGTTGGACCAGGATTGACTTGGGCCCAAGCCAACACACCCAAGAGAAAGAGGTCAACATAATGAAAAGATAGCCCGGAAGGATATAGTAAGCGAAGGCACCGATCATCGCAATGAGGAAAAACTGAGTTCTGGATAAACCGCCTTTGGTTCTTCCTGTCTTCTCATGTAGAGCCCTACATTGTTTTTACATGTTCATTATATATCAGCTTGGTTTTACTGTTTTAAATGCACCATATATATAAAAGATATTGAGATAGTAACAAACCTAAATAGTGAGACTTGAACCAGATTAGATGGCCACCACATTTCCCCTGGCTCGACCAAAAATTTCCTGAACAGTCCTGCCCAGCCAAACCCTAGCACCTATAACACAAGAAAATAATAAAAATCTTGAAAATATTCTGGCATGAGAGGAACTAAAAAGAAGGAAAGAAAATAAGGAAGTGTAATTAGACATTAGAAGGGTACCTGAGTGGTGAGCATAACAAGAAAGGCAGGAACAAAACTAAGCTTTCTTTTATAAAGAAGCTTGACAGCAGTTAAGATATGAGTGGCATAGACACTACCAGCACCACAATTGGCAAAGATGGTGATAAGAACATGCTCCTTAATATTGAAAGGCCCTGGGTTCAATGAGAACTCAAAACGCGTGCCCTCCAACACAGGACGAGTTGGCAACATTTTTGCCATCAGTTGGCCGATCGGAACGACGGCGATCTGAACACAGACTGAACTCACCGTCAAAGGTTGCTTTCTGTACCAGAAAAACTGATTCACAAACGACAGCAACACACAAGAAACGACGCCAAGAACCCACATCCTGAAAGTGAGAATAGGCATGGTTGGATCATCTGTTTTCGGCACTGTGAGTTCGACCTGTCTGATCGGACACTCGTCAGCGACTTCCTCTTCGATCTTTTTTGCAACACCATCATCCCCCAGAGTTATCCTCGTATCCATCGCTACGACAACTCAGAGATGCGGCTCTGGAACGCCAAGTTTTGATATATATCGCAACTTATATAGATTTTGAAACTCAAGGACAAGTTTTTGTGATGAGGAACTCAGCGGGTGGCACGGCGAGAATAAATAGAGATTGAACCCGAAGAGAGATGTGCACGAATGGATAAATAATATATCTAAAATGTTAGATTTAATCGAATGGATAAATAATATATCTAAAATATTAGATTTAGTGATATATTTTTATTCTTTTATAGGTTCATTATTATTATTTTTTTAAAAAAAATTTGGATACTTTTTTTTTATCTAAAATCTTTTGAAGTTGCGCTTATTTATTTTCTAAAATTTTAAAATTTAAATAATATATCTTTACTTAAAATCATTGTTGTCAAACTCACTAACTCTTTTAAGTTTAGAGTTTTTACGCTTTTAGCTTAATAAATTAATTCTAGTCACTGGTAAACTCATGATCGTTAAATTCGATTTTAGCTTACAAAATCGAGTTTAGTCACTGGTAAATTCATGATCGTTGTAAATTCGGTTAAATTCACAAGTTAATATATCAAAGTTACCGTTTTACATTTCTAACTTACAAAACTATATTAACTCACATTTAAATTCAGGCCAACTTCTTCGATTTTATCATGTTCAACGGCTTTAAGTATAAATTTTATAGAAATTTCTCTATTAAATATGGTAAATTATGATTGTAGATGGATTTGATCATGTTTAGCAACTTTAGATAAACTCTTACGAGTTTACAATATCCTATCTTATAAATAAATCCAACAAATTATATCTATATATTCAAAGAACAATCCCTGGTGATAAGTTAATATCTTTATTAAGAAAAAAATAAAATTAAAAATTAAAAGATACGTTAAACTTCAAAATTTGAAATCATAACCGACGTGATTAGGAAGATTTAATAAATCCAAAAAATAGTAGTGATGAATTCTAATAATGTTTTTAATCAATTAATTAAAAGCATACCTAATTTGATTTTTTAAAAAAGAAGCATACCTAATTTGAAATTTAAAACATAGAGATTTTTTTTTTCTGCCAACTATAGAGAAGAATTATACTCTATATATTAGCCGGGGAATTACATGAAGACGAATTTATTACTCGCTTTTTAGAGTTGTCTAAATTCTGCGGATATTCACAGAACAACTCTAAATGGTTGAGTGCTCGATTGGTTGAAAAAGTTAGACCAGACCTAAAAACAGCTCTATCACCGTTCCTTGATGAAACAAGGGATTTTGAAGAAATATGCGACAAACTGCGCACGATAGCAAGGAACAAACGAGAAGAGGAAGCTGAGAAGATGAAGGGTTTTCAGGCCAGATCTACACACCTCATGAGACCAACGGGAGGAGTTACTAAGAAGCAGAGTCACAACTTCAGTAATATGAATACGCGGTTTAGCCAACCATCCAGAAATCACTTTGGTGGACCATCAAGGAGTTATTTTACTGGACCCCAAAGAAGTCATTTCAGCAGACCACCGAGGAGTCAATTCAAAGGACCTCAAAGGAGTCACTTCAGTGGAGGTCAGAGTTCATATAGGGGATCCACAGCTCCTGCTGCAAGCACCGCCAACAATCAGATGTGTGCCAAGTGTGGAAGAATACACCAAGGACCATGTGTGACGTGTTTCAACTGTGGAAAGCCAGGACACATTTCCAGATTTTGTGAGGAGGAGCCTCGAGGAGCCAAGGATGCTAGAACTGCAGTGCCAGGGAAAGTGTTTGCACTATCACATCAGGAGGCAAGTGCTTCACCAAATCTGATTAAAGGTATCCTCAAACTCCAAGGTCTTGAAGTAGAAGCCTTATTTGATTCTGGTGCCACACACTCTTTTATATCATACGATTGTGTGCCTCGATTGAATTTAAGAGTGAGTGAATTGCCTTATTATATGATTATTTCTACACCGGCGGGAGCTTCAGTAAAAACTTCTAGGGCTTGCTTAAATTGTACGATTGAGATTGATAATAGGATCTCAAATATAGACCTTGTTTGTTTACCCACGAAGGGTATCGATGTAATAATAGGAATGGATTGGTTGTCAGCTAATGACATCATCCTTGACTGCAAGAGGAAGACTATCTCTCTTGCGGATGACTCTATGAGTCATAGTAGACCACAATTGTTGTCTATAGTACAAGATGAAAAGCCTGTTCATCATGGTTGTCTTGCGTACATGGTGTTTTTCTCCATTCAAACAGAAGTGGAGGAAGGGATAGAGAACATTGAAGTGGTGAAAGAATTTCCGGAAGTATTTCCGAAAGAAATGACAGGTTTACCCCCAGAGAGAGAAGTAGAATTTTCTATTGATCTCGTACCTGGAACAGAACCTATATCTAAAGCTCCTTACCGAATGTCTCCATCGGAACTAGCAGAATTGAAGAGGCAGATCGAGGAATTGTTAGAAAAGGGTTTTATCAGACCCAGTGTATCTCCTTGGGGATCGCCCGTACTCTTTGTGAAGAAGAAAGATGGGAGCCTGAGACTATGCATTGACTATCGCCAGTTGAATAAAGTGACTATTAAGAATAAATATCCTTTACCCAAGATCGACGATCTGCTTGATCAGTTGAAGGGAGCATCCATATTCTCCAAGATCGACCTCAGATCAGGTTATCACCAACTGAGAGTCAAAGCTGAAGATGTCTCAAAAACTGCATTCAGAACTAGATATGGCCATTATGAATTTCTTGTTATGCCATTTGGGCTAACAAATGCTCCAGCAGTATTCATGGATTACATGAATAGAATTTTCCGACCATATCTAGATAAATTTGTAGTGGTTTTCATTGACGACATCCTTATCTACTCTAAGGATGAAGAAGAGCATAAAGAGCACCTTAGAATCGTGCTACAAGTGTTGAAGGAGCACAAGCTCTATGCGAAACTGTCTAAGTGCGAATTTTGGTTGAAGGAAGTAAAATTCCTAGGCCATGTCGTATCGGCTGAAGGTGTTGCAGTGGACCATACTAAAGTTGAAGCAGTTCTCCAATGGGAACGACCAAAGTCCGTGACTGAGATCAGGAGTTTTCTAGGTCTAGCTGGCTATTATAGGAGATTTATCAAGGGCTTTTCGCAAATAGCTATGCCTTTGACTAAGTTAACAAGGAAGGGTCAACCATTTGTATGGGACGAAAAGTGTGAAGCAGCTTTCCAAAATTTGAAGACTAAGTTGACTACGGCACCAGTACTTATAATTCCAGATCCTGCTCAGACCTTTACTTTGTACACAGATGCTTCCAAGAAAGGTCTTGGGTGTGTATTAATGCAAAATGGTAGGGTAGTAGCTTATGCTTCTCGACAGTTAAGGCCACATGAAGGGAATTATCCTACTCACGACTTAGAACTGGCAGCAGTAGTGTTCGCTCTGAAGATTTGGAGGCATCACCTCTACGGTTCAAAGTTCGAAGTTTATAGTGACCACAAAAGTCTGAAGTACCTGTTCGACCAAAAGGAGCTCAACATGCGACAGAGGAGATGGATGGAGTTTATCAAGGACTACGACTTCGAATTGAAGTATCATCCAGGAAAGGCGAACGTTGTAGCAGATGCCTTAAGTAGAAAGACAATCCATGTAGCCCAGATGATGATCAGAGAACATAAATTGCTCGAGGAGATACCAAGTACATCTATTGATGTAATGTCAGGTTTGGTCGCTACCATGGAAGCATTAACTATTGAAAGCACAATTTGGAAAGAGATTAAATTCGCTCAGCTCGAAGATGAGTATCTATTAAACGTGAGGGAAGATATTGAAGAAGGAAAAGAATCGAAATTTGGGATCGATAGAGATGGGATATTAAGGTATAAAGGAAAAGTGTGCATACCTAATGATGGAGAAATAAAAAGGCTCATACTAGAGGAGGCACATCGGAGTAAATACACTATCCATCCCGGAGCAACCAAGATGTATCATGATCTGAAGCGGAATTGGTGGTGGCGAGGCATGAAGAAAGATGTGACTGACTTTGTCACTTGTTGTTTGACTTGTCAGAAAGTCAAGATCGAACATCGGAAACCTCCTGGATTATTAAAGAATTTGGATATCCCAGAGTGGAAATGGGACAGCATTGTAACACCCCAACTTTTCTAAAGCATTTTCGAAATTATTTGGTCAGAGTTCAAAATAATTTAACTAGAGTTGAGCAACGAAATGATTTTAAATACAGAGTAACTGATAATCAACCACTGTAGTGTACTGGTTTGTTGATACAAAGAGTTCGAAAGACTATACATATCTACAGGACTTTCTCCAGCTAGTCCTTCTGCCTGCTGCTTACCCTTGTTTCTGTTTCTGTTCACTCCGAAAATCCTGAAGCTACAGTAAGAGCTGAGGTTCAATACCCATTGAACCTCAGGTAACGGTTAACCTCATGCTTATGTATCAAATATGTATGACAGATATTCATGTCAAAACAGCAATAATCACATACATTATTCATATATTCACATTACTGAAGTTGTGACTCTGCTTCTTAGTAACTCCTCCCGTTGGTCTCATGAGGTGTGTAGATCTGGCCTGAAAACCCTTCATCTTCTCAGCTTCCTCTTCTCGTTTGTTCCTTGCTATCGTGCGCAGTTTGTCGCATATTTCTTCAAAATCCCTTGTTTCATCAAGGAACGGTGATAGAGCTGTTTTTAGGTCTGGCCTAGCTTTTTCAACCAATCGAGCACTCAACCATTTAGAGTTGTTCTGTGAATATCCACAGAATTTAGACAACTCTAAAAAGCGAGTAATAAATTCGTCTTCATGTAATTCCCCTTGCCTGAATGTGAGGAATTCAGTTTCTTTCTCTATTCTGATTGAAGGGGAAAAGTAATAATTTTCGAACTTTTCCTTAAACTCTTCCCACGTCATCTCAGCATTTCCTTTTGTTTTGGTGCTTTCCCACCATTCTTCAGCTGCTTTCTGCAACAATTGTTCAGCAACCATCACCTTTTGTTGTGAGCTAATCTCGATAACTCTGAAAATCTTTTCTACACGCTTCAGCCACTCCAGTGCTGCAATCGGATCTAGCTTCCCCTCGAACATCGGTGGAGTAAACTTCCGAAATTTTTCCCAAACCTCAGTAATAGGTAAGGAATGATATTGAGAATGAGATCCGCTACTACCTCCATCTTCAGTGCGAGAACGACTTCCTCCCCTAGATTGATGGTCAGAAGGTGTGACTTCCAGAGCCTTCTCCTTTCCTTCCTTACCACCTTGGCCTCTTCCTTTTGCTAGTTCATCCTCGTGTCTATTCACTTTCTCTCTCATCTCCAGGATGACGTCTCGTAACTCTGCCAAAAGGGCATTGTTATCCTGAGAATAGGGACCATCTTGATGCGGAGGGAGACCTCTTTGGGATGGAGCAGGGGTTGAATTAGTTCTTCGAGTTCTTGCCATTATCTCCTCCTATGATTAATACTATAAGGACACTAAACAAATAAAATAGCTAAATAAATTCTAAATCTAACAAAGGGAAGTGCTCATGTTATGATATTTAATTTGCCACGAACTTTTAAAAAAAATTTTAAGAAATCACTTTAGAAAATAAACAAAATTGCCATGGAACCTTTAGCTCTGATACCAAAAATGTAACACCTCAATTTTAATACCCAAAAACTCGGTCAAAATATTGAAAATACCTTCAAAAGAGTTCAACAATATCCAAATCCCTTTACAATGTTACTATTTCGAATAAAACCCGTAATACATAATCAGAATAAATTCCAGAAAATATTTCAGAGTTTAATACAAAACGGAAGTCTTAGGTTCATGGCAAATATAATAACATAACATAATCTATTGGAGATCAAAAGAGCTTCCAGAGCTCACTCCATAGGTGCCTTCCCTTGCTCTCTACTAGAATAATCACCTGAAAAATGTTAATATGGGATGAGATTCCACGTCTCAGTAACTACTGAATATTTCTACCTTACACGAGCAAATTACATATGACAAAAATAAAAGGTAATATAATGTGAATTTAATATACTCAGATATTTTTAGATATACCGTTGTTCACATCAAATGCCTTTACAAAATACTCATCATTCTTTATTGAATAATTCAGAAATGCACTATGCAGTATGCAGCCTCCCTTATATCCCCTTCCAACCGTATACCGCTGACTGGAACCATAGGCTAACATATAGTCCAATAGAAACTCATTCATTTGACTGGATGGTTTCAAGCTCACCAAAACTTAAGATACACCCGGCCAAAGGTATAGAGCTTAAATCTGGACTATGGCTCCCCTCCTTTAAAATAACAACTAAGGAGGTGTCACATGTCCCACATCTCCAATGAAATCCCGGCCAGAGGAAAACATGGAAGATGGGGCCCTGAAAAGTACCATCCACTGTGCACCAAGTGGTGGCATAAACAATTCTTATCATTCAATTCCCTCCTTACTCCACCCATCACAATACAACCGCCAAGATGAATGTATTTACTCAAAAATAATGCATTATTATACCATTATATACATTGATATGCGTATTTATGATTAGTAAAATACTATGCGTATCTGTGAATAGTAAAATACGGTATATACATGAATAGTAAATACGGTATACGTGAATAGTAACATGAATAGTAAATACGGCATACGTGAATAGTAACATGAATAGTAAATACAGTATACGTGAATAGTAAAAATGAATAGTAAATACCGTATACTATTCATTTTACTATTCACATATGCCGTATTTACTATTCATTTTTACTATTCACTTATACCGTATTTACTATTCATTTTTACTATTCACGTATACCGTATTTACTATTCATTTTTACTATTCACGTATACGGTATTTACTATTCATTTTTACTATTCACGTATACTGTATTTACTATTCATGTTACTATTCACGTATGCCGTATTTACTATTCATGTTACTATTCACGTATACCGTATTTACTATTCATGTATATACCGTATTTTACTATTCACAGATACGCATAGTATTTTACTAATCATAAATACGCATATCAATGTATATAATGGTATAATAATGCATTATTTTTGAGTAAATACATTCATCTTGGCGGTTGTATTGTGATGGGTGGAGTAAGGAGGGAATTGAATGATAAGAATTGTTTATGCCACCACTCGGTGCACAGTGGATGGTACTTTTCAGGGCCCCATCTTCCATGTTTTCCTCTGGCCGGGATTTCATTGGAGATGTGGGACATGTGACACCTCCTTAGTTGTTATTTTAAAGGAGGGGAGCCATAGTCCAGATTTAAGCTCTATACCTTTGGCCGGGTGTATCTTAAGTTTTGGTGAGCTTGAAACCATCCAGTCAAATGAATGAGTTTCTATTGGACTATATGTTAGCCTATGGTTCCAGTCAGCGGTATACGGTTGGAAGGGGATATAAGGGAGGCTGCATACTGCATAGTGCATTTCTGAATTATTCAATAAAGAATGATGAGTATTTTGTAAAGGCATTTGATGTGAACAACGGTATATCTAAAAATATCTGAGTATATTAAATTCACATTATATTACCTTTTATTTTTGTCATATGTAATTTGCTCGTGTAAGGTAGAAATATTCAGTAGTTACTGAGACGTGGAATCTCATCCCATATTAACATTTTTCAGGTGATTATTCTAGTAGAGAGCAAGGGAAGGCACCTATGGAGTGAGCTCTGGAAGCTCTTTTGATCTCCAATAGATTATGTTATGTTATTATATTTGCCATGAACCTAAGACTTCCGTTTTGTATTAAACTCTGAAATATTTTCTGGAATTTATTCTGATTATGTATTACGGGTTTTATTCGAAATAGTAACATTGTAAAGGGATTTGGATATTGTTGAACTCTTTTGAAGGTATTTTCAATATTTTGACCGAGTTTTTGGGTATTAAAATTGAGGTGTTACATTTTTGGTATCAGAGCTAAAGGTTCCATGGCAATTTTGTTTATTTTCTAAAGTGATTTCTTAAAATTTTTTTAAAAAGTTCGTGGCAAATTAAATATCATAACATGAGCACTTCCCTTTGTTAGATTTAGAATTTATTTAGCTATTTTATTTGTTTAGTGTCCTTATAGTATTAATCATAGGAGGAGATAATGGCAAGAACTCGAAGAACTAATTCAACCCCTGCTCCATCCCAAAGAGGTCTCCCTCCGCATCAAGATGGTCCCTATTCTCAGGATAACAATGCCCTTTTGGCAGAGTTACGAGACGTCATCCTGGAGATGAGAGAGAAAGTGAATAGACACGAGGATGAACTAGCAAAAGGAAGAGGCCAAGGTGGTAAGGAAGGAAAGGAGAAGGCTCTGGAAGTCACACCTTCTGACCATCAATCTAGGGGAGGAAGTCGTTCTCGCACTGAAGATGGAGGTAGTAGCGGATCTCATTCTCAATATCATTCCTTACCTATTACTGAGGTTTGGGAAAAATTTCGGAAGTTTACTCCACCGATGTTCGAGGGGAAGCTAGATCCGATTGCAGCACTGGAGTGGCTGAAGCGTGTAGAAAAGATTTTCAGAGTTATCGAGATTAGCTCACAACAAAAGGTGATGGTTGCTGAACAATTGTTGCAGAAAGCAGCTGAAGAATGGTGGGAAAGCACCAAAACAAAAGGAAATGCTGAGATGACGTGGGAAGAGTTTAAGGAAAAGTTCGAAAATTATTACTTTTCCCCTTCAATCAGAATAGAGAAAGAAACTGAATTCCTCACATTCAGGCAAGGGGAATTACATGAAGACGAATTTATTACTCGCTTTTTAGAGTTGTCTAAATTCTGTGGATATTCACAGAACAACTCTAAATGGTTGAGTGCTCGATTGGTTGAAAAAGCTAGGCCAGACCTAAAAACAGCTCTATCACCGTTCCTTGATGAAACAAGGGATTTTGAAGAAATATGCGACAAACTGCGCACGATAGCAAGGAACAAACGAGAAGAGGAAGCTGAGAAGATGAAGGGTTTTCAGGCCAGATCTACACACCTCATGAGACCAACGGGAGGAGTTACTAAGAAGCAGAGTCACAACTTCAGTAATGTGAATACGCGGTTTAGCCAACCATCCAGAAATCACTTTGGTGGACCATCGAGGAGTTATTTTACTGGACCCCAAAGAAGTCATTTCAGCAGACCACCGAGGAGTCAATTCAAAGGACCTCAAAGGAGTCACTTTAGTGGAGGTCAGAGTTCATATAGGGGATCCACAGCTCCTGTTGCAAGCACCGCTAACAATCAGATGTGTGCCAAGTGTGGAAGAATACACCAAGGACCATGTGTGACGTGTTTCAACTGTGGAAAGCCAGGACACATTTCCAGATTTTGTGAGGAGGAGCCTCGAGGGGCCAAGGATGCTAGAACTGCAGTGCCAGGGAAAGTGTTTGCACTATCACATCAGGAGGCAAGTGCTTCACCAAATCTGATTAAAGGTATCCTCAAACTCCAAGGTCTTGAAGTAGAAGCCTTATTTGATTCTGGTGCCACACACTCTTTTATATCATACGACTGTGTGCCTCGATTGAATTTAAGAGTGAGTGAATTGCCTTATTATATGATTATTTCTACACCGGCGGGAGCTTCAGTAAAAACTTCTAGGGCTTGCTTAAATTGTACGATTGAGATTGATAATAGGATCTCAAATATAGACCTTGTTTGTTTACCCACGAAGGGTATCGATGTAATAATAG
Organism: Acacia crassicarpa; assembly: GCA_034222035.1. NCBI lineage: Eukaryota > Viridiplantae > Streptophyta > Magnoliopsida > Fabales > Fabaceae > Acacia > Acacia crassicarpa. Next base: position 2,192,781 of record JAWXYG010000004.1, read on the forward strand.
GAATGGATTGGTTGTCAGCTAATGACATCATCCTTGACTGCAAGAGGAAGACTATCTCTCTTGCGGATGACTCTATGAGTCATAGTAGACCACAATTGTTGTCTATAGTACAAGATGAAAAGCCTGTTCATCATGGTTGTCTTGCGTACATGGTGTTTTTCTCCATTCAAGCAGAAGTGGAGGAAGGGATAGAGAACATTGAAGTGGTGAAAGAATTTCCGGAAGTATTTCCGAAAGAAATGACAGGTTTACCCCCAGAGAGAGAAGTAGAATTTTCTATTGATCTCGTACCTGGAACAGAACCTATATCTAAAGCTCCTTACCGAATGTCTCCATCGGAACTAGCAGAATTGAAGAAGCAGATCGAAGAATTGTTAGAAAAGGGTTTTATCAGACCCAGTGTATCTCCTTGGGGATCGCCCGTACTCTTTGTGAAGAAGAAAGATGGGAGCCTGAGACTATGCATTGACTATCGCCAGTTGAATAAAGTGACTATAAAGAATAAATATCCTTTACCCAGGATCGACGATCTACTTGATCAGTTGAAGGGAGCATCCATATTCTCCAAGATCGACCTCAGATCAGGTTATCACCAACTGAGAGTCAAAGCTGAAGATGTCTCAAAAACTGCATTCAGAACTAGATATGGCCATTATGAATTTCTTGTTATGCCATTTGGGCTAACAAATGCTCCAGCAGTATTCATGGATTACATGAATAGGATTTTCCGACCATATCTAGATAAATTTGTAGTGGTTTTCATTGACGACATCCTTATCTACTCTAAGGATGAAGAAGAGCATAAAGAGCACCTTAGAATCGTGCTACAAGTGTTGAAGGAGCACAAGCTCTATGCGAAACTGTCTAAGTGCGAATTTTGGTTGAAGGAAGTAAAATTCCTAGGCCATGTCGTATCGGCTGAAGGTGTTGCAGTGGACCATACTAAAGTTGAAGCAGTTCTCCAATGGGAACGACCAAAGTCCGTGACTGAGATCAGGAGTTTTCTAGGTCTAGCTGGCTATTATAGGAGATTTATCAAGGGCTTTTCGCAAATAGCTATGCCTTTGACTAAGTTAACAAGGAAGGGTCAACCATTTGTATGGGACGAAAAGTGTGAAGCAGCTTTTCAAAATTTGAAGACTAAGTTGACTACGGCACCGGTACTTATAATTCCAGATCCTGCTCAGACCTTTACTTTGTACACAGATGCTTCCAAGAAAGGTCTTGGGTGTGTATTAATGCAAAATGGTAGGGTAGTAGCTTATGCTTCTCGACAGTTAAGGCCACATGAAGGGAATTATCCTACTCACGACTTAGAACTGGCAGCAGTAGTGTTTGCTCTGAAGATTTGGAGGCACCACCTCTACGGTTCAAAGTTCGAGGTTTATAGTGACCACAAAAGTCTGAAGTACCTGTTCGACCAAAAGGAGCTCAACATGCGACAGAGGAGATGGATGGAGTTTATCAAGGACTACGACTTCGAATTGAAGTATCATCCAGGAAAGGCGAACGTTGTAGCAGATGCCTTAAGTAGAAAGACAATCCATGTAGCCCAGATGATGATCAGAGAACATAAATTGCTCGAGGAGATACCAAGTACATCTATTGATGTAATGTCAGGTTTGGTCGCTACCATGGAAGCATTAACTATTGAAAGCACAATTTGGAAAGAGATTAAATTCGCTCAGCTCGAAGATGAGTATCTATTAAACGTGAGGGAAGATATTGAAGAAGGAAAAGAATCGAAATTTGGGATCGATAGAGATGGGATATTAAGGTATAAAGGAAAAGTGTGCATACCTAATGATGGAGAAATAAAAAAGCTCATACTAGAGGAGGCACATCGGAGTAAATACACTATCCATCCCGGAGCAACCAAGATGTATCATGATCTCAAGCGGAATTGGTGGTGGCGAGGCATGAAGAAAGATGTGACTGACTTTGTCACTTGTTGTTTGACTTGTCAGAAAGTCAAGATCGAACATCGGAAACCTCCTGGATTATTAAAGAATTTGGATATCCCAGAGTGGAAATGGGACAGCATCTCTATGGATTTCATCATGGGGCTTCCTCTAACGACATCCGGACATAATGCCATTTGGGTAATTGTCGATAGGTTAACTAAGTCAGCTCATTTTCTAGCAATTGCAGCAGAATACTCATTGGAGAGACTAGCAAAGATCTACATGAAGGAGATTGTCAGATTGCATGGGATACCAAATAGCATCGTATCTGATCGTGATCCACGATTCACTTCACGATTTTGGAAAGCATTGCAGAATGCTATGGGAACTCGGATGAGTTATAGTACCGCTTATCATCCTCAAACTGACGGGCAGACTGAGAGGACTATTCAAACTCTGGAAGACATGTTGCGGGCTTGTACAATCGAATTAAAAGGAAGTTGGGACGATCATCTTCATCTTGCGGAGTTTGCATATAACAATAGTTATCACTCCAGCATTGAGATGGCACCTTATGAGGCTTTGTATGGAAGAAAATGTAGATCTCCTATTTGTTGGACGGAATTGAATGAGCGAATTTTAATAGGTCCAGAACTTGTGGACGAGACGACTCAAAAGATTAAGGTGATTCAACAGAAACTTCTCACTGCTCAGAGTCGACAGAAGAGTTATGCTGACAAGAGAAGACGACCGTTGGAGTTCATGGTGGGCGAACATGTATTCTTAAGAGTCACACCAATGACTGGCATTGGTAGAGCAATACGAGCAAAGAAGCTTTCACCTCGTTTTATGGGTCCTTATGAGATTTTGGAGAAAGTTGGACCAGTAGCTTATGTAACACCTCAATTTTAATACCCAAAAACTCGGTCAAAATATTGAAAATACCTTCAAAAGAGTTCAACAATATCCAAATCCTTTTACAATGTTACCATTTCGAATAAAACCCGTAATACATAATCAGAATAAATTCCAGAAAATATTTCAGAGTTTAATACAAAATGGAAGTCTTAGGTTCATGGCAAATAAAATAACATAACATAATCTATTGGAGATCAAAAGAGCTTCCAGAGCTCACTCCATAGGTGCCTTCCCTTGCTCTCTACTAGAATAATCACCTGAAAAATGTTAATATGGGATGAGATTCCACGTCTCAGTAACTACTGAATATTTCTACCTTACACGAGCAAATTACATATGACAAAAATAAAAGGTAATATAATGTGAATTTAATATACTCAGATATTTTTAGATATACCGTTGTTCACATCAAATGCCTTTACAAAATACTCATCATTCTTTATTGAATAATTCAGAAATGCACTATGCAGTATGCAGCCTCCCTTATATCCCCTTCCAACCGTATACCGCTGACTGGAACCATAGGCTAACATATAGTCCAATAGAAACTCATTCATTTGACTGGATGGTTTCAAGCTCACCAAAACTTAAGATACACCCGGCCAAAGGTATAGAGCTTAAATCTGGACTATGGCTCCCCTCCTTTAAAATAACAACTAAGGAGGTGTCACATGTCCCACATCTCCAATGAAATCCCGGCCAGAGAAAAACATGGAAGATGGGGCCCTGAAAAGTACCATCCACTGTGCACCGAGTGGTGGCATAAACAATTCTTATCATTCAATTCCCTCCTTACTCCACCCATCACAATACAACCGCCATGATGAATGTATTTACTCAAAAATAATGCATTATTATACCATTATATACATTGATATGCGTATTTATGAATAGTAAAATACGGTATATACATGAATAGTAAAATGAGTAGTAATTACGGTATACGTGAATAGTAACATGAATAGTAAATACGGTATACATGAATAGTAAATACGGTATACGTGAATAGTAAAATGAATAGTAAATACGGTATATGTGAATAGTAAATACGGTATATGAATAGTAAAATGAATAGTAAATACGGTATATGTGAATAGTAAAATGAATAGTAAATATGGTATATGTGAATAGTAAATACGGTATAAATAGTACCTCTACAGATTTGCAAGTCAAAGTTCCCACACCAGATCTTAAAACCATAAATATTTTCTAAATATTCTTGCCAAAATAGTAAACAAACAAATTTATAATCATACATAATTCACAAGTATAAGGAAGAATATTCAGAGTTACCTGTTACTTGCTAATACCCGAATCACCAACCAGCTATTATAACTCTCAAGCAAATATCTCTCTACTCTCTCTCTCTCTCTCTACCTCTCTCTATGGCTCTTAGAAGTTGTGAAGAATGAAATGAAATGGAAGGTCTATTTATAGTTGGAAAATGGGTCTTTAAGTGTAATTTTCGTCTCTGGGTCGTTTTACGTAATTTTCCCAAAATTATAAAAACAAACTTTCCCGTGACTCGCCCCGTGAACGTTTGTTTAAAAATTTTAATAATATTTTAATATATATTATTTTATTATTATAATATAATATTATTTAAATAATAAATTATTATTGAGTGGGTCCCGCGGCCATTTTTTTCAAACTTCACGAGAAAGTTTGCAGAATTATTTTTGGCCGTGGGTCCCGCAAAATACTGATTTCAAATTTATCACTTTCTGAAAATAGAGCCTACTAGTCTTTCCAAAATAGGTTTATGTTCAAGATATTAGATTCAAAATTCAGGATGTTACATTTCTCCCCTCCTAAAAGAAAATTTTGTCCTCAAAATTTCGCTATAATAAGAATTCTAACCTATTTAAATAAGTGAGGATAGGTTTGTCGCATGCTCTCCTCCGTTTCCCAAGTAGCATCTCCGGGAACCATTCCTTTCCACTCGACCTTTACAAGTCTAATGGTCTTGTTTCTTAATTTCTTGTCCCTTGCATCAACAATCCGCTCCGGCTCGGCTTTATACGTCATGTTATCCTTGAGTTCTACCTCTTCTACTTCTATAATGTGGGAAGGATCCGGTTGGTATTTCTTCAGTTGCGATACATGAAAGACATCATGAAGGTTCGCAAGCTGTGGAGGTAATGCAATTCTGTAAGCTACCGGTCCAATTTTCTCCAAAATCTCATAAGGACCCATAAAACGAGGTGAAAGCTTCTTTGCTCGTATTGCTCTACCAATGCCAGTCATTGGTGTGACTCTTAAGAATACATGTTCGCCCACCATGAACTCCAACGGTCGTCTTCTCTTGTCAGCATAACTCTTCTGTCGACTCTGAGCAGTGAGAAGTTTCTGTTGAATCACCTTAATCTTTTGAGTCGTCTCGTCCACAAGTTCTGGACCTATTAAAATTCGCTCATTCAATTCCGTCCAGCAAATAGGAGATCTACATTTTCTTCCATACAAAGCCTCATAAGGTGCCATCTCAATGCTGGAGTGATAACTATTGTTATATGCAAACTCCGCAAGATGAAGATGATCGTCCCAACTTCCTTTTAGTTCGATTGCACAAGCCCGCAACATGTCTTCCAGAGTTTGAATAGTCCTCTCAGTCTGCCCGTCAGTTTGAGGATGATAAGCGGTACTATAACTCATCCGAGTTCCCATAGCATTCTGCAATGCTTTCCAAAATCGTGAAGTGAATCGTGGATCACGATCAGATACGATGCTATTCGGTATCCCATGCAATCTGACAATCTCCTTCATGTAGATCTTTGCTAGTCTCTCCAATGAGTATTCTGCTGCAATTGCTAGAAAATGAGCTGACTTAGTTAACCTATCGACAATTACCCAAATGGCATTATGTCCGGATGTCGTTAGAGGAAGCCCCATGATGAAATCCATAGAGATGCTATCCCATTTCCACTCTGGGATATCCAAATTCTTTAATAATCCAGGAGGTTTCCGATGTTCGATCTTGACTTTCTGACAAGTCAAACAACAAGTGACAAAGTCAGTCACATCTTTCTTCATGCCCCGCCACCACCAATTCCGCTTGAGATCATGATACATCTTGGTTGCTCCGGGATGGATAGTGTATTTACTCCGATGAGCCTCCTCTAGTATGAGCCTTTTTATTTCTCCATCATTAGGTATGCACACTTTTCCTTTATACCTTAATATCCCATCTCTATCGATCCCAAATTTCGATTCTTTTCCTTCTTCAATATCTTCCCTCACGTTTAATAGATACTCATCTTCGAGCTGAGCGAATTTAATCTCTTTCCAAATTGTGCTTTCAATAGTTAATGCTTCCATGGTAGCGACCAAACCTGACATTACATCAATAGATGTACTCGGTATCTCCTCGAGCAATTTATGTTCTCTGATCATCATCTGGGCTACATGGATTGTCTTTCTACTTAAGGCATCTGCTACAACGTTCGCTTTTCCTGGATGATACTTCAATTCGAAGTCGTAGTCCTTGATAAACTCCATCCATCTCCTCTGTCGCATGTTGAGCTCCTTTTGGTCGAACAGGTACTTTAGACTTTTGTGGTCACTATAAACTTCGAACTTTGAACCGTAGAGGTGATGCCTCCAAATCTTCAGAGCGAACACTACTGCTGCCAGTTCTAAGTCGTGAGTAGGATAATTCCCTTCATGTGGCCTTAACTGTCGAGAAGCATAAGCTACTACCCTACCATTTTGCATTAATACACACCCAAGACCTTTCTTGGAAGCATCTGTGTACAAAGTAAAGGTCTGAGCAGGATCTGGAATTATAAGTACTGGTGCCGTAGTCAACTTAGTCTTCAAATTTTGGAAAGCTGCTTCACACTTTTCGTCCCATACAAATGGTTGACCCTTCCTTGTTAACTTAGTCAAAGGCATAGCTATTTGCGAAAAGCCCTTGATAAATCTCCTATAATAGCCAGCTAGACCTAGAAAACTCCTGATCTCAGTCACGGACTTTGGTCGTTCCCATTGGAGAACTGCTTCAACTTTAGTATGGTCCACTGCAACACCTTCAGCCGATACGACATGGCCTAGGAATTTTACTTCCTTCAACCAAAATTCGCACTTAGACTGTTTCGCATAGAGCTTGTGCTCCTTCAACACTTGTAGCACGATTCTAAGGTGCTCTTTATGCTCTTCTTCATCCTTAGAGTAGATAAGGATGTCGTCAATGAAAACCACTACAAATTTATCTAGATATGGTCGGAAAATTCTATTCATGTAATCCATGAATACTGCTGGAGCATTTGTTAGCCCAAATGGCATAACAAGAAATTCATAATGGCCATATCTAGTTCTGAATGCAGTTTTTGAGACATCTTCAGCTTTGACTCTCAGTTGGTGATAACCTGATCTGAGGTCGATCTTGGAGAATATGGATGCTCCCTTCAACTGATCAAGTAGATCGTCGATCCTGGGTAAAGGATATTTATTCTTTATAGTCACTTTATTCAACTGGCGATAGTCAATGCATAGTCTCAGGCTCCCATCTTTCTTCTTCACAAAGAGTACGGGCGATCCCCAAGGAGATACACTGGGTCTGATAAAACCCTTTTCTAACAATTCCTCGATCTGCCTCTTCAATTCTGCTAGTTCCGATGGAGACATTCGGTAAGGAACTTTAGATATAGGTTCCGTTCCAGGTACGAGATCAATAGAAAATTCTACTTCTCTCTCTGGGGGTAAACCTGTCATTTCTTTCGGGAATACCTCCGGAAACTCGTTTACCACTTCGATATCTTCTATCCCTTCCTCTACTTCTGCTTGAATGGAGAAAAACACCATGTACGCAAGACAACCATGATGAACAGGCTTTTCATCTTGTACTATAGACAACAATTGTGGTCTACTATGACTCATAGAGTCATCCGCAAGAGAGATAGTCTTCCTCTTGCAGTCAAGGATGATGTCATTAGCTGACAACCAATCCATTCCTATTATTACATCGATACCCTTCGTGGGTAAACAAACAAGGTCTATATTTGAGATCCTATTATCAATCTCAATCGTACAATTTAAGCAAGCCCTAGAAGTTTTTACTGAAGCTCCCGCCGGTGTAGAAATAATCATATAATAAGGCAATTCACTCACTCTTAAATTCAATCGAGGCACACAGTCGTATGATATAAAAGAGTGTGTGGCACCAGAATCAAATAAGGCTTCTACTTCAAGACCTTGGAGTTTGAGGATACCTTTAATCAGATTTGGTGAAGCACTTGCCTCCTGATGTGATAGTGCAAACACTTTCCCTGGCACTGCAGTTCTAGCATCCTTGGCTCCTCGAGGCTCCTCCTCACAAAATCTGGAAATGTGTCCTGGCTTTCCACAGTTGAAACACGTCACACATGGTCCTTGGTGTATTCTTCCACACTTGGCACACATCTGATTGTTGGCGGTGCTTGCAGCAGGAGCTGTGGATCCCCTATATGAACTCTGACCTCCACTGAAGTGACTCCTTTGAGGTCCTTTGAATTGACTCCTCGGTGGTCTGCTGAAATGACTTCTTTGGGGTCCAGTAAAATAACTCCTTGATAGTCCACCAAAGTGATTTCTGGATGGTTGGCTAAACCGCGTATTCATATTACTGAAGTTGTGACTCTGCTTCTTAGTAACTCCTCCCGTTGGTCTCATGAGGTGTGTAGATCTGGCCTGAAAACCCTTCATCTTCTCAGCTTCCTCTTCTCGTTTGTTCCTTGCTATCGTGCGCAGTTTGTCGCATATTTCTTCAAAATCCCTTGTTTCATCAAGGAACGGTGATAGAGCTGTTTTTAGGTCTGGTCTAGCTTTTTCAACCAATCGAGCACTCAACCATTTAGAGTTGTTCTGTGAATATCCGCAGAATTTAGACAACTCTAAAAAGCGAGTAATAAATTCGTCTTCATGTAATTCCCCTTGCCTGAATGTGAGGAATTCAGTTTCTTTCTCTATTCTGATTGAAGGGGAAAAGTAATAATTTTCGAACTTTTCCTTAAACTCTTCCCACGTCATCTCAGCATTTCCTTTTGTTTTGGTGCTTTCCCACCATTCTTCAGCTGCTTTGTGCAACAATTGTTCAGCAACCATCACCTTTTGTTGTGAGCTAATCTCGATAACTCTGAAAATCTTTTCTACACGCTTCAGCCACTCCAGTGCTGCAATCGGATCTAGCTTCCCCTCGAACATCGGTGGAGTAAACTTCCGAAATTTTTCCCAAACCTCAGTAATAGGTAAGGGATGATACTGAGAATGAGAACCGCTACTACCTCCATCTTCAGTGCGAGAATGACTTCCTCCCCTTGATTGATGGTCAGAAGGTGTGACTTCCAGAGCCTTCTCCTTTCCTTCCTTACCACCTTGGCCTCGTCCTTTTGCTAGTTCATCCTCGTGTCTATTCACTTTCTCTCTCATCTCCAGGATGACGTCTCGTAATTCTGCCAAAAGGGCATTGTTATCCTGAGGATAGGGACCATCTTGATGCGGAGGGAGACCTCTTTGGGATGGAGCAGGGGTTGAATTAGTTCTTCGAGTTCTTGCCATTATCTCCTCCTATGATTAATACTATAAGGACACTAAACAAATAAAAATAGCTAAATAAATTCTAAATCTAACAAAGGGAAGTGCTCATGTTATGATATTTAATTTGCCACGAACTTTTTAAAAAAATTTTAAGAAATCACTTTAGAAAATAAACAAAATTGCCATGGAACCTTTGGCTCTGATACCAAAAATGTAACACCACAATTTTAATACCCAAAAACTCGGTCAAAATATTGAAAATACCTTCAAAAGAGTTCAACAATATCCAAATCCTTTTACAATGTTACCATTTCGAATAAAACCCGTAATACATAATCAGAATAAATTCCAGAAAATATTTCAGAGTTTAATACAAAACGGAAGTCTTAGGTTCATGGCAAATAAAATAACATATCATAATTTATTGGAGATTAAAAGAGCTTCCAGAGCTCACTCCATAGGTGCCTTCCCTTGCTCTCTACTAGAATAATCACCTGAAAAATGTTAATATGGGATGAGATTCCACGTCTCAGTAACTACTGAATATTTCTACCTTACACGAGCAAATTACATATGACAAAAATAAAAGGTAATATAATGTGAATTTAATATACTCAGATATTTTTAGATATACCGTTGTTCACATCAAATGCCTTTACAAAATACTCATCATTCTTTATTGAATAATTCAGAAATACACTATGCAGTATGCAGCCTCCCTTATATCCCCTTCCAACCGTATACCGCTGACTGGAACCATAGGCTAACATATAGTCCAATAGAAACTCATTCATTTGACTGGATGGTTTCAAGCTCACCAAAACTTAAGATACACCCGGCCAAAGGTATAGAGCTTAAATCTGGACTATGGCTTCCCTCCTTTAAAATAACAACTAAGGAGGTGTCACATGTCCCACATCTCCAATGAAATCCCGGCCAGAGGAAAACATGGAAGATGGGGCCCTGAAAAGTACCATCCACTGTGCACCGAGTGGTGGCATAAACAATTCTTATCATTCAATTCCCTCCTTACTCCACCCATCACATTACAACCGCCATGATGAATGTATTTACTCAAAAATAATGCATTATTATACCATTATATACATTGATATGCGTATTTATGAATAGTAAAATACTATGCGTATCTGTGAATAGTAAAATACTATGTGTATCTGTGAATAGTAGAATTCGGTATATACATGAATAGTAAAATGAGTAGTAAATACGGTATACGTGAATAGTAACATGAATAGTAAATACGGTATACGTGAATAGTAACATGAATAGTAAATACGGTATATGTGAATAGTAAAAATGAATAGTAAATACGGTATATGTGAATAGTAACGTACGTATAAATAGTACCTCTACAGATTTGCAAGTCAAAGTTCCCACACCAGATCTTAAAACCATAAATATTTTCTAAATATTCTTGCCAAAATAGTAAACAAACAAATTTATAATCATACATAATTCACAAGTATAAGGAAGAATATTCAGAGTTACCTGTTACTTGCTAATACCCGAATCACCAACCAGCTATTATAACTCTCAAGCAAATATCTCTACTCTCTCTCTCTCTCTACCTCTCTACCTCTCTCTATGGCTCTTAGAAGTTGTGAAGAATGAAATGAAATGGAAGGTCTATTTATAGTTGGAAAATGGGTCTTTAAGTGTAATTTTAGTCTCTGGGTCGTTTTACGTAATTTTCCTAAAAACTAAAAAGAAAACCTCCCGTGAACTTCAGCCGCCCTCGTGATTCTTTTTAAAAAAATTTAATAATATTTTAATAATATAATATAATATATATTATTTTATTATTATAATATAATATTATTTAAATAATAAATTATTATTGAGTGGGTCCCGCGGCCATTTTTTTCAAACTTCACGAGAAAGTTTGCAGAATTATTTTTGGCCGTGGGTCCCGCAAAATACTGATTTAAAATTTATCACTTTCTGAAAATAGAGCCTACTAGTCTTTCCATAATAGGTTTATGTTCAAGATATTAGATTCAAAATTCAGGATGTTACGTATTGTATTTTTTTCTGGGCCAAAAAGTTGGTATTATCCTCTTTTAGGCCGAAAAGTTGGTATTACCCTATAAACCACCTCAAGTTCTAATCACATGACATTTCAACTGATTTTGGAGGGATTAAGGATACATGTTAAATTAGTTAATTTTAATTATTTTTTTAAGATGCCTTTATATAAATTTTGCAGTTCAATAAGGTATTTTAGGAAGAAATTTTTTTTAAAAAAAGAATGTTGTCTTATAATTATAAACAAGACAAACTCTAAAATATTATCTCATAGTTAAGACCAAACAAAACAAAATCTCAAATATTCTCTTATAATTAAGACCGAAAGGAGTTTTATTTTTTACCCAACAAAAATTGCTTATATACTGATTTTTCTGAGAAGTTCGGTGAAAACCCGTTTCGTTCTCACAAAAGTTAACTGTTTTTGGCCTGTTCTCATAAGATAACTCAAATGTATAAAAAATAGATAACGCAACTCAATAATAATATATTTCTGACTCTTTTTGCTGTATGATTATTATCAGATAATTCTTTTGTATATTTAAAAAATGAATTTGAGAAACAATTTTTTTTTTTTGGAGCTACAAGGGATTCTAAATCCTTGATGACACTACCAAATTTTTCCGTGGTTCTTCAGACCAAGCGAAACAACTTTTTTTAAAAGCATTAGCGAAGCAATTTTAATTTATAAGTGATTAATAGTTCACTTGCCGTTGCCTTGTACATTCAAATAAAACCCCAAGCATTATTAATCAGGCAATCTTTTTTTTTTTCAGGCAATCATAAATTACAACAAGAACAGGAGAATTCGTGCCAGAAAATATTCAACTTGAGCGATGAGAGAAGGGCTGTAAATTTCAATATTAATAGCTAGTCTTTTTTTTTTTTTTTGGAAACATATAGCTAGTCTTAATCCTGAATCAGTATGATTTCTGAAAAATACCCCAGGAAACTTTCCTCCCAAGCAAGACAACCGCATTATACGGTCCTGTGAACATGAAAATGAAGCTCACAAAATCTAACAAACAGTACGAGCATATCCCAAACATCTCATTTATTTATTCTTTAGCCAAATGTTACCACGACTGTAAGTAAACATCTAAGATATCAGATAGAAAGATTACTTGACGAAACTATATATGCAATGCAACACCAACAAATATAACCCAACCCTAATTTATAGCGATTAATCCGGGACTCCAATACAATTGGAATCCATAAGATAACCCTGATTTATAATGATTACCTTGAAAACTTCTGATCTGTCTGACCATAAGCAACACAAGAATTCAGTATCACAGTTGAGCTGAGCTGAGCTGAGCTGAAAGAGCTTGCCTTGACACTTGAAATTTGACCAAAGTGGTTGCCACAAATGAAGAAAGAAGCCGATAGACAAATCCCCAACGCAGCAACCTCATGTGCTATACTTTAAGGTAGAACTTGTGAAGCTACTTTCCACATGATGACAAAACCAACATATGTCACGGGATGGGTATACTCAATGAACCACAAAATCAACTAAAGAGGTCAATCCTAGATCACTCCCTTCTCCAAAACCCGCCTTGTTTTACCCATCCAAGCACATTGCTTAAACAGAACAGACAAAATCACCTGCAAACCCTGATTTAGGGATCATTGACTTGACAATCTACACCACCCTAAACCCAGATCAAAAAACCTAAAACTCTCAATTCATAAAGTATCCTGCAATGACGATCAAGATGACCAATAACTGTTCATAGTTAAGAGACAACAGGCGCAGAAGCTACTTCAGACTGGCACCAACTACCAAATAACTGAATGCATCACTCAAAATATTACATGCCAAAAATGGCCACTAATCACTCTTCAAAAACTTCTCTGGTCACGGTGACAAAATAAACTTGTAATATTATAATTAATCTTCAATAGAACTTATATTAAGAATAGTTATCGTCACCAAGTATTATTATATCTACAATTCTCAATGTTAGTAAAGTCAAGGTTGGCACTGTCGGTGGGAATAAACCAGTGCCTGCTTTAACACTGCAAGACGCATAAACACAACCAAATATCTAAATCTATAGCTTTAAAAAAAGGTCAAAAGTCAAATTATAATCTGAGGAAAATGTTCCTAAGAATAGCTGTAAAAACTTGTAAAAAAGATAGATCATAAAAGCAAATATACAGACACTATAAGGCAGAAAAAATGATTGCAACCTGAAATCAACCCAACCCTATTATTCAAGCCTGAATGGCTGAACTAGCAGCAAAGAGCATGCATATATTTTGCTTTCAGGGAAAAGCAAGAATGCACACTAAGTTTTCTCCAGAAACGCCCTTTCTCGTGAAAAACAATGACTTCCCCTGCATGAAAATTAGACACCGTGCTTTCTTTCCTGATTTGATTCCCACAATGAGTTTTTATATGCACAAAGAAATATACGTAGAAGTTTAAGGTTACTTGCTAGGGCATCTGTATTCTTCAGAATACATGTCATGTAAGCAATATGCTCATTAGCCATAATTTAATTTTCCTTTTAACTATATCGACAATTAAAAGACATTATTTGATGTTCTAGAAGGCTCACAAGTAAAGGCATGAAAAGTATGCTTCAAATTAATACCCATATGCCAGAGCAGTAAAAATCCACCTTCAATAACGAGAAAATAATCTGAACACAGACAATCTGAGGTAATTTATCCTTAATAAATCCGACAGTTTCCTCAAACAAATATACACTCAGCATAAGAAAGGCTCAAGATTCAGCTTGTCTTAACGAATGTGGCTGTGATTCTCGAGCTAAAAGAGGGTTCTGATGAAATGAGTGAGTCCTACAGAGAATTGCCGCTTCATGATTCAGATCGATTTACCGTTCATAAATGAAGCTGGGTCAGCACCAAACGACGGTCATTAGTAGAAGTCCATGAAACGAAACAATAGAATTAATCAGCTGCAGACGAATAGTTCAACGCTTGCCACGATGCCCGCCACCTGACCTTGCACCAGGATAGCGAGCAAATTGGAACCTTAAATTGACCGAGTTGCGGTCAAGCTCGTCAAACATGTAACCTGCAAAATTAAGGCTCACTGTTTTACGCTGAACAATTAGCCATGTCATGTCAATGGCCAACTACGGGTGTCAGAAGACAGAATGCATAAGGCGTGTATCTTACCTCAGTTTAAGACATATTAATCCTTAAATACACATGAAAAATGTTTTAACCCAATATCTAACATATGCGTAAATGCGAGTTCCTCACTCATTACAAAAGGGGCTAAAAATTCACCCAAGAAAAGATACAGGAGAAGAGCCACCTTAAAGAGTTCTCCACAGTTGGAGTACCTCTGCCATTGGACACAGTGAAACATGTGAATTTCGGCACAAGCAAATTTCGGTACAAGGGTATCCCTAAGCCTCAGGAGGAGACAAGTCATCGTAACAAAAAACGTTTTTGTGGATGTTATCCTCACTCACGTCTAATCGATAGTTAGTAAGATACAAAGAATCAGATCTGCCATCTAAACTAGTACTCCCTTCGGTCCTAATTATAAGACAAAGTTTGTAGCGCAAATTCGGAACGGAGGTAGTAGTATCTATGGTTAAATGGGCTTCTATTTCAAGCAACAGTATAATTTCCTTTTTCGTAATCCATACAAACAAGACGTTACGCTAAGCCACAAATGTGAATGCATCTATGATTTGGAAATATCAGCCCGGCTGGTGTATATGGCTGAAGACAATTGAGTGTGTGTGTATAACCCAGGAAATCAATGAAAATTGATATCGACTTTACCACCGTGCGCAGAAACGGTAAGCGAACAACATTAATGACATACGCCATAAAGCAACCTTCCAAACTTCAGTCTCACCTTCATCTCAGTCAAAACAACTCCCAAGCCAAATAAAGTTAACGAAACGGAGAAGAGAACCAATTGCTTACGAAAAACTAATTAGTAGGCATTGGAGCTGCTTTTGAACATATACTCCGCCGCAAAATAGCTTCAATCTAATCAAGGAATCTTAGTGTAATTCCTTTACTCATTTGCACTGTTGCAAGAATCAATCACATCCTAGACCCAATCCAACCCCATGAAACGGTCACTGGTTACGCATCTTTATTACCATAAAACCAAATGTGTTAACCTCATTCCAACAAGACTCATACTCTTGGCAATCAAAAGACCAAAGGGTAGTATAAAGAAGTTCCATATATAGATAATTTCTTTGCACTCTCATGTTGGTGATATTCCACCATAAAAAAACTACAAATGAGTTATATTTCTCTATAATCAGCACAATAAGTAAGGAAAAATGCAACACATAGCAAGGGTAAATGCTCGTTGCTGTCATTCCTAGAATCATAGAAAGATGAATCTTACCCTGCAGGGCATCCATAGCAGTCGCTGCATGGGCTGGACTCACAAAATCAACAAAACAAAGTACCAGCGGATCACCCCCTGGCTGCAAGTGATCCCATTCAAAAGTCAATCAAATGCAACAGATATATATTTCAATGTGACAATTAAACTTACGAGTCTTGATTCCTTGCTAACAAGTCTAACTTCTTTGTAGCCAACAAAAGGACGAAAGATGTCTGTACATAAAAAGTTAAGAAGCCAGAAAGAGTATTTAACACCATTTTAGCATCACTCATTACACCTATTTCTTCACAAATGATTCCATATTCTGTATTAGACAATATAGGTAAATTTTTGGAATAAGCATTTCACACGAGATGAATAATAGTGTAATGTTGGCAGTGTGCAAATATGCAATTAAAAGCCTTCAACATAAGAGGAATCAGATAAAAGGATACGAGCTACTTCTCGTCTTGTGCAGTTGGAAGGTAAGCCCTCCACATACAGTGTATTGGTAGCCTCAGGTGGAAGCACACGATCAGCCCTTCCACCTCTTATTCCCATGGTTTTGTCTTTTGCAGTTGTTGTTGGGTCAACTCCCCCAATACTATGGGCATATGAATCATCAACAGGACGATTGGAAACCACCCCACCAATGGTTCTGGCAGACTGCCCGGCACCATATGAGGAAACTTGCTGAAAAATGTACGTAATGTCAGACATAAACCCATAGGTCCCTATGGTTTACCAGATTTCTCCTGAGATTAAACATGCTTGAGCAAGGTTTAATCCTGTTTACTGAATTGTGTAGGGGTAGCATGTGGAATTAATTTTAAGACAAAAAAATGTTCAAGAATTTCTGCGAGCAAATTTCCTTCAATTATGTTCCCCTAACTTCTCCACATCTCCCTATTAGGCATTCAGAGGTCAAATCTTCTTTGATTTTGATTGGGATTTTTTTTTTTTTTAATCCAGCAGTTACAAGTTAAAAACTAAGAATCTTAAATTGAACAGATTCCTATTCCTTCCATATGCATCAACACAAAACAGAAGTAATACATCCAATATGCCTAAAATTAACGTGATTAGCGCCAAAAAAAAGAAGCTAACATGCAAATCAGGGGCACAAGAGACCAACACATATATTCTTAAACATGTGGGAATGGTCATTGGTAAGGGGCAAGGCAGCAGTACCGTGCTATGAAGGTAACGCTCATAGGATGCTTCAAGGGATTCTGTATCTCTAACTACTTGGAGCCCGCCTCTATCATCATCACGGGGAAAGTAATTGGCCAAGTCATGAACACCAGAGACATCTTCAGAGTTAACCAATATTTTTAATTAACAATCAGGAAGAGACCGGAACAAGAGAGAAAATTATCATTTGCATTGAGACAGTGACGGCATGAGAAAAAGTTAAGTACTGAGATATAAAATTAACAATAAGATAATAAAAATTTCAGACATCTGTTGAAGATTATGAATCTCTGGATGAAGACAATCTAACACAGAATTAGAACTTCTTAAAACAACATGAACCCTTTTTGTGAGGATAAGAAAAAGATCAGGGACCCTCCTCTATATGGGCTTAGGTAATTTGTGGATCTCTATGTTTTATTTATTTGCTCTTTCAGTTTCAACCAAAGGGCCCGTATGCCAATGGCTTTTAAAATTATTTTTTGTGAATGTACACTTCACAATGGAATGGTGGAATAGCAGAGGCCAGCATAATTTATACGCCGGCCTTGATAAATGGTTCATTCTACATACATGTTAGTCTAGGTATAGGAATTTATGTAGAAGCAAAATACAATCTTATTGATGTCAAATAGGCAAAGATACAAGTCTACCACATATTAATATAAATTTATTATATTTAGACTTGCACATTCGTCAATTCTAAGTATTTTTATATATTGAATTAGCCTAAGGTTCAGACTTTAAATTAAGATATCCCAAGAAGCAGAACTAGAGGTCTATTTGGAAGTGAGGAAACTCACACGGTACCCAGTCCGGAAGAACTATGCTGGGCTCAATAAGTTTTGGAGCCAAGTATACCAAAGGAGGGCTAAACCCAATGGATCAAGCCCAACGTTAGAGGCATCCAGAGGACCTCCTGCGGAAGGGCAAGATGGGACTAAGGCCGTTGCTGATCCTTTGACAGTGGCAGAGTAGTGGCAGTGTGTATAAGGAGGACACATGAAACTTAGTAGGGCAGGCATTAGGAGAGTAGTGAGGAGGGGACCTGGTCTCTTAAAACAACCAGGGGAGAGATGCTACTGTTTTATTGTTTTCTTTTCAAAATATCAGGAGAGTTTATCTTAAATTCCTAAGCGGGAGCTTGTAATTTCCTTCACGTGTTCAATTGGAACAGTCATTTTTAATCTTGCATTGTTGTTACAATTAACTATCCAGCAAGTCCCAACAAACTACTCACTCCAGTCCTAAATATAAGATAGTGTTGATTAAGAAAGCTAATTAAATTACATTAAAATAATTATATTTATCGTTTTTTATCTAAACTATTTTGCCTAACTTATAACTGATGTATAATCTAATGATAAACAACATGATTTGATTAAGAAACTTCCTTAATTTCTCCCAAAAAAAAGTCAACTCTGTATTATATTTAGAACCAAAGGGAGTACATCATACCATACAACAAATAAAAAATACTCCCTCCGGTCCTTAATATATGACATATTTGTGAAGTTGAGCTTAGTCTTAAATATAAAACATAATTTTCATATTGGTCAATATTTTTCTAATTTACCCCATTCTCAACAATAATGAAAGAGGAGAGGGAAGGAGGGAATTAAAGAAGATGATGATATAAACAAACTTAACTAACTTCCTTAATCTCCTTAACCTAGTATGTCTTATATTGAGGACAAGAGGGAGTAACCTATTATTTATAGGTCGTTGAAATGATAATCATTTTCCGCCTCTTTCCTCATAGAGCCCCCGGTCAAATAATAACTCAAGCAGAACGACTGGACATTGATTGTGGACCTTGTTTTTCTTTTTCTTTTTCTTTTTTTTTTTTTGGGGGGGGGGGGGGGAGGGGGGGGGGGATTCTCGATGTTTTAAATCATTTAAACAACGAGTGGCCTATTAGACCATCAGACCGTCCTGAAGCGGAATTCCAATTGGATCTCAAACAAGGCTATCCCTTTCCAATTTTCCCATGTCTCCTTACAAACATGATCCCACTGAATTAGGAAATATTTCAATTCTCCATTTGTTAATCAGTAGTAAACCTTATAGCTCGTTGTGTGTGTGTTGGGGTTTTTTTTTTTTTTGGGGGGGGGGGGGGGGTGTTCTACCATTTCAAAACTGAATAGCAAATCCATATGGTCTACTTCTAACCTGGCCTCTATGCAACCGATAAAGACTCAACTTTTAGCCGTTTCAGCGAAATTAAAATAATGCACAGAGTCTAAAAACCCTAAATTTCACCATGAGGCAGGCAATTCACATACCATAGTCGGTACGCGAGCGCTTTCCGGCGATCGAGGGCATCGACGACGGCATCTGCCGTGAGTCGCTGTATCTCCAATAAGCATCAGACATGAGGATTATTACCGTGGGTCGGATGGACAGGAGCAGCGGAGCCCGGAGGACAGACTGAATGGAGATGCGTTTACTGGCGCGTTTGGGTCTTCGGTTGGGAACATAAATAAAAAGCAAGGCCGAAAGCAAACAGAAAACACATTTCGTTCTTACAAGTTACAAATTGTCAGTTTCATATTGGTTTTTTATTTTAAATTTATATTTATAAGCTCTCAATTTTATTTTATTTTTTATACAAGCTGTAACAACTTTCACTGCCTCTTCTTTGTTTAACATAGCTCCAATTTTATATACAAAATTAAATTATCAATTAATTATAAGGGATATGATATTGTTACTACAATTTTTTTATTACTACCAATATTACTACCACTTTTCCACCGTTAGATCAAAATCTTACTATCACTTTTCTACCGTTAGATCAGAATCTTAATAGGAGAGAGAAATTATAAAGGTAGATAAGATTCTGATCTAACAATGGAAAAGTGGTACTCCCTCCGGTTCTAATTATAAGACATAGTTGACTTTTTTGGAGAAATTAAGAAAGCTAATTAAATTTCTTTAGAGTATTTTTATTTTTAATTTTTCCTTCAAAGTAATTAATTTGACTAATAAACTAATATATAATCTAAAAATACACAACATATAAAATGATTAAGTAACTTATTTAGCTTCCTTAATTTCTCCAAACAAAGTCAACTATGTCTTATAATTAGGACCGGAGGTAGTAGTAACATTAATAATAACAAAAAATGGTATCCCTAATTGGGATAAGATATTGTCACTACCACTTTTTCACCGTTAGATCAAAATCTCAATAGGAGAGAGAAATTATAAAGGTAGATGAGATTCTAATCTAACAGTAAAAAAGTGGTAGTGGCATAAAATTGGTAGTGATAATATCTCATCTCTCACAAATTTTATAATTACAATTGCTGTCAACAAATTTTTTATGGAAATAATTTTCTGTCCATTTTTTTAAAAGATGTCAGAAACCCATAATGGCTAATGTCAGACTGGGAATACAAGCCGAAGAGATAAAATCAGGCCCAGTTCAGATTTCTCGAGGTCAATGGGGAGGCCTGTCACCTTGGTGTGCCATAAGCAATATGCACTGTCTCGTGGGCTGCCTAGTGTAACGGATTGAACTTTAAGTGCGTGTTTAGAAACAATCCAATATGTATCAAAAAAAGAAACAATCCAATAGTTTTATCGAAAAAAAAAAGAAAGAAAGAAACAATCCAATAGCCAATGAAGATTGGTATAGTTGGTTAAGGCATCAGCTTTTAACTCAAAAGAGAGGAGGTTCGATACACACTGGTCAATATAATAGCCTCATTTGTAGGCGATCTGTAAATATTTCTGTGAGCGCTCCTTGAGTCTGAAGGTATACCCTAGCCTTGGTAAGTTACCGATGTCTACTCCTACCTAAATTTGTATATATATATATATATATATATATAAACAATCCAATAACTGCTTTATAAATCATTTTTCGTAAATATAAAATAAAACTCATATACTTATTTCGTACTAAAGAGTTAAAATGGACAGACGCTTAGGAAGGAGGGGAGGAAATATAAATTTAGGACCCGTTTGTTACGCTAAAAGTAGACGGAAGGAAAGGGAAGATTACATATCTTCCATCACAAAACGCGTTTGGTAGCAACATCTTCCTGGAAACCATCTTCTAGCAACGCTTGATCTTCCCTTAAACGTAGGAACCTCCATTCCATCCGAAAATGAAGGGAAAGTTCAAATCTTCCCGGGAGACTAAAAAATTGGACAGAAATGCCCTATAAAAAATCACATCTCTTGCGCCACTGTTGCAGATTTCATCACATCTCTTGCAGATTTCTCTTCTAGACTCTCGGAGGTGTGCTTGCTGTGTAATTTTCTCCTCTGGGATGGAGATTCGACATTGTTGTCAACAAGTGGTTGTTAAAGAGAATTTTGCAGGCCTGGTTGTTTCTGTTTTTTGTTGTATGTATCGCTTTTTTGTCTACACTTGTGTCCTCTTTTATTGATTAAGATTATTCTTTTAATTTTTTCCTTCTTCTCGGATTCAAAGCTGGTTTAATACATTACTCATCTTTTGATCTTCTTATTTGGACCCTCCTTGGGGTTTTGGGCATTCGGGTGCTTGTGTCTGAACTAATGTTGTTCTGTTCCGATATGAACTGATGTAGAAGTTTGGTTACTGTCAAAATTTTAGTTCGAACGCGTTCTCACTTTAGTGTATTACGTTCAAACTTAACGACATCGTTCAAACGTACGTTTGAATCAGTCAAATCATTTTCTCCATTTTTCATTATTGGGGGTATAATGGAAGTGAAGGTCGTAATGAAGGAGAAGGCGCCAGTGACCATTGACAGAAGTGAAGGTCACAGATGAGAGTGAGGAAAAAGGTCGTAGATGAGGAAAAAGGTCGCAGATGAGAGTGAGGAAAATGGTGTGGTTGTTTTATTTTTTAGGGCATTATTGGTATTTTACCTCTCTTTCCCACCTAACCAACTTCATTTTCTTCCTACCAAACATTTTATTTTCCCTCAACTAACTTCCTTTCCCTAGTGTACCAAACGGCTCACATTTTTAAAGTTCATTCCTAATCTTCCATTCCATTCCTTTTATTTCCTTTACTTCCCCAAATCTTATTTATAACAAACGGGGCCTTATATAGGTTGTGTAATAAGGACTCATCGCCTGCTGAGGAACACCTATACATATATATGGTGCGTGTTGTATTTAATGCGTTGTGGTATGTTCATCTGCATGTGACATTTATTAATCCCCCAGCTTTTAATTATAAAATATATTTAATCGATTTTAAAAAGATTAAAAAAAATGAGTTAAATTAGTTAATTTTACTCATTTTTCTAAAATATCATTCTGTAAATTTAAAATGTTAAAAGTAAAAGTGAATCAACAACCCTTACCATATATCTCTTCCACTTAAAACTTTTATTTCTACACATTTTCTAATTGAAATAGTGATCTAATTATATATATATATATATATAGACACACACATATGTCTTTTCGGTGTAGCCAAACACTCACAGGTGGGTCTGTGTGTGGTACATTCGTTTGCGTCAGACATTTATTATATTTTGCAACGTATATATACGTTCCATGTGTTGTACCCAGAGGCGGGAAATTTTTTTTTACCCCTAAAATTACAGAATCTGATTCAAAAAAAAGGAAATTATATTTTATCCTATTAAATATTTCAATATTTTCAATTTAGTCCCTTTAAAATATTGAAATATTTATTAAAATATAATTTCCTAATTTTGTGGGTTGAATTCTGTAATTTTTGTTCTCTAATTTTAAATCCTAACTTCATTATGTTCTATTATGTAATTTTCGCTCTCCCTAACTTCAAATCCTGACTCCGCCCTTCGTTGTGCCTAAACTCGAACCGATCATTTTTTATTATGTGGTATGACTAATCTGCACACTGTCCTTTTTAAAAATGAACGAGTAATTAAGTTATTATAACTCACTATTCATGCGTCGTTGTACAATCTGCAACTAAACTTATTCTATCATTATTTATCTCGGGACGTGGCTGAGTTCTACAGCACTCGTCTCTTTTATTTTCCTCAACCACCTATTTTTGTCATTTGCTTCTTCACAAGTCCTGTCCCTATATTTTGCCTACATAATCAAGTGGAGGCCGGCCATCATACATTCATGTTACTGTGTCACGGTAATAAGTTTCTGGTACTTTTCAGCAAAAACAATATTAATCGATCGTGTCGTTTGACTTTAAGATTATGTATGCTCATGCGTTAGTACAAGTCAAGCTCCTGACACACACACATATATACATATATATATATATTGGCGATTATTATCACAGGGTCAAGGGTGTCTGCGAGTGCTCAATGGAAAAACCTCGTCGGCAACGCAGAGGTTGTCCCACACCTAGTCACAGGAACGTCAAAAATAAAAAGGTTTTGGGAAAAAATAAAAAATTAAGAACGTCATGCCGTGGTTATATATACAGCCAAAGAAGGTCCTCAACTATATTGGAGTGGTCAGTCCAGACTCGTCCGCATACACCACTCAATGTCTTTGAACCCAAGTTTGTCTGGCTAGGGTCTGAAACTGCAGGGCGAGCAGTATTATTCACCTAGTCCCTCTAGTCCTTATTACTTTAGAAGACACACCGATTAACACGTATTTTTAGTGCTTTTTACAAGATATTTGTAAGTTTTCGATGTCTATTTAATTTAATGTCTTTTTAGTCCTTATATATTTAATAAGCGTAGTTAGAGAGATCAGTAACTAATATGATATTTGAGCTGAGTGTCGTTAGTAAGGGCAATACTGGAAATCACATAAATTTTAAAACGACTCCAATCCTTTTAATTGTTTTTATTGGTTTGTGGAAATTGATAATTGGTGCCTTATGATAAAGACACTGAATATGATATGAGAGTTTAATGCAATTAATAGGGGTATTGTTGAAAATTACTCAAATTTTAGGACATATTTAATGACTTTAGATGTTTTACATGTAGAATTCTACTTCCTCAAGTCCTAAATATGATACAAAATTTGTACTGTAAATTGCACTACAAACTTTATTACTATAAAATTTATCTTATATTTATGATCGAAGGCAGTACTTAAAATGAAACACTGTAGATGATAATCTTATTATATATATTATACTTGTTATATTATATTCCCTTCGTCCTAATAATAGGACAACATTTGAGAGTTGGTTTTCGTCCTGATTATAGATAAAATTTTAATTTTTGTCAAATTCTTCCTAAAATACCCTTATTTTATCCTATCAAATGTGTTTGGTTTTTAGTGAATATATGTATGTGGGTGCGTAGGCTATTTTAGCTAGTTAAAATTTTAAATTATTTGATTGAATTTATTTATTGGTCCACTGACGTTAATTTGCACGCATACACACAAATGCGCGCGCATGTGTCTATGAATATATTTGTGTATAGGTACACACATAGATATATATGTGTTTAGATATATGTACACACATATGTATGTATGTATATATTTATATGTATACATATACACACATATGTATGTATATATAGCAAGATCATTATTTTAATTAGAAAATGTGTTGAAAGGAAAATTTTAGGTAGGAGGGATATGTAGCAAGGGCTGTTTTTTATTTATCTTATTTTAAATTTATATAATTAAGGACATTTTAGGAAAATAAGTAAAATTAATTAATTTAACTCTTTTTTTTAATCTCTCTAAAATCATTTAAATATATTTTATAATTAAGATAGAGCGAATAAGATAACAGCATATAATAACATTTTGAAAGCAACAAAAGTATCACTCATCATGTAAGGACATAGAAGAGGTGGAATTAATTTAAGGCTAGGGAATTAGAGGGAGTAGGTAAACCCCACAGACCCCAACGTAAAAGGCCATCATCAATTAATATTGTCGCGCCTCACTTAACACTGTCGCCAAATTTAGACAAACAGATGGTGTGAAGCTGATCCCAATGAAGTTCATTTCTGGAATATGACTCCTTTCAATTAATGGATCAGCCTTTAATTGCTTCCACCATTCTATATGGTCCCGCTCTCTTGATAATTACCCTTCTCGTCCTTCCTTCTTAACCACGTTGAAACTTGAAACCCTAATTCATACGGTCATTGTTGGGGGCACCACAGTTCAAGAAAAATATCCTCCTCTAGGGCTTCATCTCCAATCCCTACATACACTAATTCCATCCCTGTGGTTTGGCATAATAAGCAATGAATCAATTCCCTTCACAGTACAGCATGTAGCAGAATATGCATAGACCATGCTTTTCAACCATTAAATGCTATAGCAGGAAGCACTTTCTTCTAGATTTTCATATCTAAATCAACGGTATTGCATCAGTAGTACAGTGGACACTGAGCTAACCAATAAAATATGCATGAAACCACCGTTTACTTCATCGATCCCATGTTCGCTGTCACCACTGTAATTTGTCCCAGAAATGAGTGAGGCAGAGAGATGAAGGTAATCACCATCAGATCTTGGAATATTTGACTAGATATATATATGTGTGTGTGTGTGTGGGTATTTTTCTGATGGATGAGTTTGGCAAGAAAAAGACCTTCACGATAGACGCGAAGCTCCAACCCATTATGCTTCAAATATATATATGCTTACTGCCTAACACGATAGATCCGAGTAAATTAACTCAACCAATAAATTAAGGCACAACCCCCATTGTTTACTCTATCCAGTGTGTATTTTATAATAATAGCAGAAGGGAATAAAGTGTGATCTATATAATATCTGTATAACAATTAAAAATATGGATGGAGGATATTATTCTTGCACGGGGACCAAGAAGAATGTTTGTGGGGCCCATTGGTGGAAAAATGAAAGAGGAAAGCTCCCGACTTTAATTATGGCTTTCTTTCAACATAAGAAAGAAAAAGGAGAAGGAAGCCCCCCACCCCCATGTGGGGGATGGATATATAGAGTGAATTAAAATTAATGATAGTCTACGCAAAATGCTGTTGAATATATGATATATATATATATATAACCCTTCTTCTTTTTTTTTTTGGTCAAATATATATAACCCTTCTTTCAACAACACAAAATGCAACACATGTACCATTTACAGGCCTCGCAACACATACAGATGGACACCCACTTTCTTCAACTTTACAGTACTGCTTCATTATTAGCATTCGCTTTTTACATTTCTTCTGATGATTATGTTTATATATATATACCCATATCTTGTTCACTTCATTTTAATCAGTAATCAGACGAGCAAAAAGAATACAATACCAGTGCTTGGCTTCCGAATTTGCTTTCGTTGTGAAGGTGCTGGTTGTAGGGGCTAGGGTTAATACTAAAGTGGAGTATATGCTTAATTACTAATTTAATATCAGCCATGCTTATTTTGATATCCTAGGGGCTGGCTAATATGAATGGGCGGAAAGAATCTGTGAGAACAAGACGTTACTGATTAAGATCTGACAATTACTTGCGACCAGTTGGCGAGCAAAAATAAATAAAAACGAGAGAGGGCCGGGGGAAAAAAGAAAAGAAAGGAAAAGGGACAGATAGGTAGACCACTTTTGCTGTGTAAAGGATTTGACACCCATCATTCCAAACTCACTTTTATGTTCGAGGTTTTAATTTTTAATCCCATAAATAAATATCATCGCCAAATTCAACCACACACATGAAATATATAAGAGTTCGTTTAATTACCGTATCAGAAAAATGATTAACTTGCAGATCGTGACTTGACCGAAATCTCAATCGTCTCAGCTTACACACACATACACAAGACCGACTACTCCCTACTATTTCTTCGTACCCGACAACAAAGAACATCAGTTTACGTGCGTACGTACGATAACGTGCTGAGGGTAAACCATGGTGGAACTGTTGATGCAAAATGCGAGAAAGAAGATCTGGTATAACAGTACCAATGGCTATATATAGTTATTGTCATATACTGCTTATAATTAATCTCATAATTCAAGACAAAGTTTTGACACCTGGAAGCTAGGTATGACCTGAAAAGAATTCTAGTTTCAGCATGCAACCACATGTCCACAAGCTTATTCTGGTTCAGAATGCGAAAATTAAAACGGGTGAAAGTAGGGAAAGAACAATTAATTAGAAGAACAGATCTTCACCAGAAATGAAATGGATAAAGGAACCATAAACAGAAGTCATAATATACCCTATTAATGTTAGTGGTTCGGAAATATGATCGATCAATTCAAACAGTGTCTCACCAAATTTTCAGGGGAAAAGAAAAAGAAGAAGATCATGATGAAGAAGCAGCTAGAAGACCAAACCCCTGGCTTTTTTGCCTTTTCATATAACTTTTTTCTCTAGTGATAATAATATTTTTAATTACCAGGATCCTCCACCTAACATGCCATTCCAAAACCCTGTTGAATCCGCATGGCTTCTATTGTGCTCAAAATGATCAGTACTACTTCCAACACCTTGCTTCAAATCCTCAGTAGGAAACAACAACCTTGCACCATCATCGCCACTACCACTTGCATCGTGCATCCCAGAAATACTCCCGTACCCATTATTTGCAAACCCTTCAAGACTGAAACTAAGCCCGGGTGGAGGAGGTTTCAAATCTTGCAAATTAGGAAACCCGCTTGAATTATACATTGCTGAAGCGGAAGAATCCGACGCTGACATAGGCATCAAAGAACACAAAGTAGTCCTTGACGACGGAATTCCAGTTTTCAGAAGCTCCATGGAGGACAACTGATCATGATGATGATGAGACGCTGTAGTTATAGTCTTGTCTTGAGTACTAAAAGGAACCTCCATAAATTTGGATATGCTATTGTCATAGTCTTGATCGGGTGCTGGTGCTGGTGCTGGTGGTGGGCATGCTAAGTTAAGATCTTGGCCTTGCTGGATCTTGGGGTTCAGATCAGGAAGCTTCTTTGAACAAGTTGTTGAAGATCGCTTGTTCTTCCGGGAACCTCCTCCGACGGGAACATTTCTGAGGGACCCACCGGCCGTCCAGTACCTTCTACAAGTCTTGCAGAAGTATCTTGGCTGAGAGAGGCTATAGTTATTGTAGTAACAGAACTTAGTGTTGGTTGAATTGCACCTTGGGCAGTTCAAAGCTTGATCTTTCTGTGGCCTTGCCTTCCTTTCGCTCATTCCAGGAGGAGGAGCTTTTGGAATTGAATTACCTTCCACCACGGGCTGTTTAACCACTCCAATCCCCTGAAATATAATGTTCATCCAAAATTTATAACCAACAAGGCGATCGACGCTGCTCCTTTATAAAGGGAATTCATTTACAAGTATCAATACAAACAAACTTATTAGCTTTTTCTTTGGGTCCTTTTATCAGATGGTGGAAAAGGAGAGAAAAAAAGGGAAGAAAGAGGAAGGTGAAGTACTTCCAATAATAACCAAAAGATCTTAAAAAGACACAGACTTAACTAGCAGCAAAAAATTGAATTTAGTGGGCGGACTGATGAGCCTTCAACATGTATATAGTGTCTTGAGAATTGAAAAGTGGATGAAAAAGGTAAACTTCACTCATCAGCTAGAACACATGGGAATTAATTATAATCGAGAGAAATTACAGAACCCAAAGCATATGTATCTTTAAATTGAGATTATTGACAGAAGAAAATTGATATGTGAAGAGAGAAAAAGGGCTGTGGTGTACCTGTGCCCACTGAGCTGTGTCCATGGATTAAGAGGAATGAGAAAAAGCTATGGAGTGCTGAGAGATGGGAAAGACAGCCACTTTCTAGAGGTTGGGTGTCAAAAGCAGGCAAGTGTGAAAAGCTTTGATAGAGTTGGGGGATATAGTGGTGGTTCCGTGTGTTGCCCACTAGCTAGCTAGCCCCCTCTATTTCCTTGGGGGTATGATAGTCTTTTCATATCTGTGGCTGGTTGGCACTTATGGGAAATTTTGAATATACATGGCTACCTACATGCATATATATAGTTCAATTCTAATAATTAAAGTATCTTCCATAATCTTCCTTTGACATTTTTCTGACTCTGCATGCTCTCTGAATTTAGTCTTTAATCCTTCCATGACTATGACAGAAAATGCGACTTGTCGTTAATTCTTCGGTTTGGTACGCACGTACTCATATTTACGGTGCAGTTATTTTTTTTTTAAAAAAAAAAAACATGTATGCTATTAGTTTTACATATAATTTTTATGCTAGTATTTTGTATTATTCATTCTTATTACTCCGTCCTTGTCATTCATAAACCCAATCCTTTTCGCGGTGTTTAATTAATTATCATAATAACCCACCCTCAATAATTTGTCTGAGATATTTATTTATTTATTCTTAAATATTCTTTGTTTTCATATATTTCCTAAGTCCTCTAAAACATTATCTATCTCTGCACACATTTAATAAACCATGTATCCAGGATAATTCTGAAAATTCACCAACTTTTTGTGTTTACTCTGTGAACGTTAACTTAATAATCTACTTCAAGTTATTAACAGGTTCTTAGAAAAGCTTCATTTATACACATCGACGGATTGAAAATAATTAACACTCACTAGTTTGTTGTTATCCAAGCCATGTATGCGACTGAGATGGGTAGCAGAAGTAGGCGAGCGGGGGATATCCCTTAAAATTAGTCTTATTTTTATGTGATTAGGGCATAATAATATGATGTCAAAAGAAAAAAACATAAGTGAGTTTAGTATATATATAGTTTATGACGCAAAACTCCTTTAAGGTCTTTCTCAATCGTGACGTTCTGATTTAGAACGCTTTATATCTCTATGGGTATATACTGTGTGTGAGAGAGTTATGAGAGAAAGGGGCTTAGTGATGAAGTGGGTGCATGTGGAAAGAATAAAATTGTGTGGAATGGAAAGTGAAAGTAGTAAGAAGGCTATGGAAAAAGGAAAGGCATGCGCAGGAGAATAAGAGGGACGGCCAGGAAGGGTTACAGTACAGCAAGTGACCACAAAATTAGAATATAATCCAATCAACCGATACAATTAGCTAGACGCATATACATACATATATATATATATATATCCCTAGACATGTTAAAACGTACGCATGCGTTACTAACTATATATGTAAGTGTGTAAAACGAATCCATTTTGTTAATTAGATACAGAGATGGCGTGTGATAGTAATGTTTAGAAAAGGTGGCGTGAACAAGAATATGCTTCATCACGTTGTGGGCATCACAACACACAAACCACACCCCTCTCGTAATGAACATTCAATCTTACTAACTATACTTCATCGCTAGCTTTATAAGAAAATCTGATTGCACTACAAACTAGGTTTAGAAACAGATATTCATGCAATGACTTTTATTATATATATATGAGTTATGATGAGCAACCAAAGCATTCATTCAGAGAGTTGTGCCAACAACTCTCTCTTTTGTAACTGCTGTATCCAGACAAAATAAACAAGGCTGCCTTAATTTCCTGGGACCCGAGAAGCAAACATGATCTACCATGTCTTATCCATATAAAGCATGAATAATGGATTATATTATCACAAGTAGGTTATTATATATGTTGACTTGTCTGACCATGTGTTGGTTGGTGAGCTTTTACTTTTTATACACATCCAACCACATGCCTGGTGGCCAAAAGGAGGGGGTAAAAGTAAAACTCTACCTGCCTTAATTTCGCTGAGGAGGATTCTTACTTAAGAGTGAATGAAGAAATGATCGTGAATTGAGGTTGAGCCAATGAGAAGGAGAGGGAGAAGCATTATGATGAGGAAGTCAAAGATGTGATGATGTTGGAAGAGATTTTATAACAAGCATAGG
Organism: Acacia crassicarpa; assembly: GCA_034222035.1. Classification (NCBI taxonomy): domain Eukaryota; kingdom Viridiplantae; phylum Streptophyta; class Magnoliopsida; order Fabales; family Fabaceae; genus Acacia; species Acacia crassicarpa. The sequence continues at coordinate 2,223,375 of JAWXYG010000004.1, forward strand.
GTGGTGGTGCCATCGTCAAAGCCGTCTAGCACGGTGCCTTTGTCCCCTAGCTCACTCCGTACCCACATTTCCCATTCTTCTAGTGGAGCCCCCCTCACCCGAACCAACTTCCCTCATCTTTAAAATGGTTCAAATTTTTTTTCCCTTTTAATTACCGATTTTTAAATGAAAAAAAATCATTTTTTAATAATATATTAGTTGAGAGATTGTTTTTATTTTAGATTCTTTACTTATTAAAATAATTTTTATTTGAAAAATAAAAAAATTGAATATAAACGATCTAAATGAGAAGAGTTTTCCATACTTATCATTTGGATAAGTAGGGAAACTAATTTCCCCTCTCATTGGCCACCTCCCGACCCCTTCCATATCATTATCATTATTATTTTAGGTAGAAATCAAGGATGTGCTCCGTCAATGTTTAGAGCGTAAAAGGTTTTTATCCCTCTTTAACAATAATGTTGTCCCGGAATTTAAATATATATTCTCCTTTTTATGAAGATAAGACCGCTTATTTGCATCTCACCCAACAATTTGTTGGTATTATTATTATTATTTAGACTCTCTTCGATTCCCTTATCTTTATCCAAGCATATTCAGTTAGTATGGAAGCAATTATGTACATCTAATCACCACTCTCAAATCAAATAACTTTTGAAATGATCATGTCATTGATCTTTTTCTATTTCTAGAAAACACCTGATTGAGCAAAATTTTAAGCCTAAAAAAACTCCGCAAGTGCACGGGCCGTATCAAGTAATAAAGTGATAAGAAAAGTATCGTTCCCACGAGGACTTAGTATCACAACCTTTAGTTAAGCATTAATTTCACAATTTCGTTTAAGTTGCGTAAAACAAATTGAATTTAATTAAGATAAAGAAAAACAAATCAAAACTAAAATAAAAATAAGAAAACTACCACAATAATCAAATGAGCAACCTAGAGTCACTAATCCCTTATTTGATTCTTAGATTTTATCCCCACTAAATTAATTTTGACTAAATTTAATCAGCTAATCTAGAGTATTAATGTTTATAAGTGTCTGTCGGTCCACTTATACACTTACCTCAAATAATTATGCAATGTCTCATACAATTAATTAAGGTGCAATTCAAATCGGGCTCATTCTAATTTGACTATGTGGAGCTTCTAGGTATATGTCTATCCTAGACGCAAATTAGATTAAAACCTAACTTCACGTTAATTAAATTTAAATCTAATTCCACATTATTTAATCCCAAGGTCAATTTAGGATTCCCTCTTTCAAGTCCAACCCTAAATCCCCAAAACATGCTCAATGGTGATCAGTCAATAAATAATAACAATAAACACAGGATTAAATAAACTGAAATAAAATTAAGCAAAACTAACAAGTGAGAATAATCTCTAAAACCCAAACAAGTTCATAGATTCTCTAGGTTGCAAAACAAACTAGCCACACATGGCTTTATTCAAATTCATTAACAAAAAGAAAAGAATTTAGGTTCAAAGAAGAAGAAGAGAGAGGAAAGAAAATTTCTCCGTCGCCTCCACAGTCCTTCCGTGGAAATGATGAAGAGAATCGAAACGCTCAGCCTCTACTCCTATGCTTCTTCGTCCCTTCCTTCTCGTTCTGCATCTCCCGATCTTTCTGCTCCGTCCTCCTGTTGCTTGTCTCTGCTTCCTTATTTATAATAATTTAGATCTTGGGTCATTGATTCTCCTTTTCTAATTAAAAAGATATCTCATATTTTGTAATTTACTCCATCAGATCAAACAATTGATTTTGTTTCTATTTTCTTGCAGGGAGCCATTAAGTTTGGCTGATTGCATATCCTCTTATTGCCTTTTATACTTCTTTCCAAATCAGCTAATATTTCCTGCACAATAAAAATAGGATATGAGTAGATTTTATGTCGATTTATTCTTTGATCCCAAGTTTCATTCAGTTATATAAACGTTCTTAAAAGATAATTAAATAGGTATATAATATCAATAATTCCAATTAAATCTCATAAAATATACATCTATTTAATCATAAAATATATACTCATCAACACCATACGAACATATTCCCCTTCAACAATTATAACACGCGTGGCAATTGCAATCCATGTTTTTGGGTTAAGGTGCAAAAATATACACGTGCTTTTCTCTGAGGAGCGCCCAGTAGCAAATGCTTTTTTGGGGTGCAAAAGTGCACACGTGGTTACAAATTAGGTGCAAAAATACCGTTTGACCGTTAAGTTTGACTTTGACCGATGACGTGGCATTTCAAAGGTGCAAAAATACACATGTGATTTGTCAAGAAGAGCGTCCAACAACAATTTTTTAAAAAAATTTAATAATTTTATTTCAAGATCCTAAAATAATTTTTTAAGATTATGAAGTATTTTTTCAGTATCAGTCAGTATCCTTTTAGTACCGGTCAATACTTGAAATATTTTTTCAAGATCCTAAAATAGTTTTTCAAGATTATGAAGTATTTTTTCTGTACCAGTCAGTATCCTGAAAGTACTTTTTAGTACCAGTTAGTACCCTGAAATATTTTTTTTAGTATCATTCAGTATCCTTTTAGTACTGGTCAATCTTGAAATATTTTTTCAAGATTATGAAGTATTTTTTCTGTACCAGTCAGTATCCTGAAAGTACTTTTTGGTACTAGTCAGTACCCTGAAATATTTTTTTTCAGATACTAACTAGTACAGAAAAAATACTTCATAATGTTGAAAAATTATTTTAGGATCTTGAAAAAATATTTCAAGTATTGACCGGTACTAAAAGAATACTGACTGATACTGAAAAAATACTTCATAATCTTAAAAAATTATTTTAGGATCTTGAAAAAATATTTCAAGTGTTTACCGGTACTAAAAGGATACTGAAAAAAAATATTTCAGGGTACTGACTGGAACTAAAAAGTACTTTCAGGATACTAACTGGTACAGAAAAAATACTTCAAAGTATCTTTTTAGTACCAGTTAGTACCCTGAAATATTTTTTTTCAGATCTAAAAATAATTTTTCAAGATTATGAAGTATTTTTTCAGTATAGGTTAGTATTCTAAATATCTTTTTAGCTCCCGGTAGTAATTAAAATAAAATTATTAATTTTTTTTTAAAAATTGTTGTTCGGCGCTTTTCTTGATAAATTACATGTGTATTTTTGTACCTTTGAAATGCCACGTCATCGGTCAAAGTCAAACTTAACGATCAAACGGTATTTTTGCACCTAATTTGTAACCACATGTGCACTTTTGCACCCATAAAAAGCATTTGCTATTAGGCGCTCCTAAAAAAAAAATACATGTGTATTTTTACACCTTAACCCTTTTTGTTATTCAAATTCGCAGTCCATATTCTTGTTTTTGCTGTTTTTTTTTTTGTGTGGCTATAATCTTGTTTTTCCTGTTGGCTGGCTGGCTAAACAATCGAAACATTATAACTAGCGTGCTCATGCCCAGCTTCTCACACTAAAACTAAAACCCAATGGGATCCTATTCTGGGCTTCCTTTTAAACAAGAGAAAAAACATCCACCCCCACCCAAAAAAAGCCACAACGCCAACTTGCCCTTATGTTTCGTTAGGCCCAAAAGCCCACAATGTGAGAGGTTTTATTTCCCGGCGCGCAACAATCTCTAGAGCCAAAACCGATTTTCGCGCGAATGCAAATTAGCGCGCCAAAGAACTTCCGAAATGGCTTAAGGTCACCAGCTCAGCCTTCACTACCCCTAAACATTTCTCGCATCTACTGCTCTGCTCATCGTATCGTCGACACCATCAATGTCGCTCCGACGAAGGACTCACGCTTTCAAACCGCCATCCAAGTCCGCTTCAATCGGTAAATCGCTCGATTACGATGACGTGTGCTGCGATGAATGTGGATCCGGTCACTCGCCGGCCAAGTTGATACTTTGCGATAAATGTGATCGAGGATACCACCTGTTCTGCCTCAGACCCATACTTGTTTCTGTGCCTAAGGGCTCTTGGTTCTGTCCCTCTTGCTCTAAAATCAAGATGCCGAAGTGTATGTTCCCTATATCTTTGTTCATTTATATGTTGATTGAGTGCTATTCGTACTTCAACGTCGAACAATGGATTTGCTTATTGTGGGGTTTGGATTGGATTATTCTGCTTTTTCCGGCCACTTTAACTTGCTTAGACTTCATTGGATACTTTACTTATTCCAATGGAGATTTGTATTTACTGTTAGATCGGGTTCGGCTGTTTTATGGCAGCGGTTAGACATATGAAGCGAAACCAATAAATTAGATTTAGGGATTTCCCTAGGTTTTTTGCTGATTTGCTCAAATAAACCTAATTAACAATTTTTCCCATTTTTCTTAGTATCTTCCCTGTACCAAAAAATACTAACACTCTCCTGGTGAAAATGCAGCATTTCCTCTAGTTCAGACAAAAATTATTGATTTCTTTCGCATTCAACGATCGCCGCAAGCTATTCAAGCATCCAGTCAAGGTAAATCGGAAAATCTATGTACTTTCCGCTCTTTATTCCATATTTCCACACACTTAATTAACAGGGAGCACCAAAAGCCTATGGAAGGTTAGATTCTAATTAATGTCTAATTTCCGTGTTTCTTGAATTTTAGATACCCGAAAGAAACGAAAGCGAGCTACGAGCCTAGTGGTGTCGAAAAAGAAAAGAAAGCTGCTGCCATTCTGCCCAAGTGAGGATCCTTCAAGGAGATTAGAACAGATGGCATCTCTAGCAACGGCATTGACGGCAACTAACACAGAATTCAGCGATGAGCTTACTTACATGCCTGGAATGGCACCGAGATCAGCTAATCGTGCGTCTCTTGAAAAGGGTGGAATGCAGGTAACTTGATTGATCTTTGGTAATGGTACCAACAAGATAAGGTGCAATGCTAAAAAAATACTCAGTGAGTTTGACCCAATAAAATAAGTGGGTGTAACATGCCTTCAATTTCTGTGGTGAATGATTAGAGGAAGAGAAACTAATGGGCATCTGCATAATCAGCACACTCATTTTGCATCTGTTTGCGGAAGCCTTGTGATTACACCATCAATGTGCGTAACCAAAATTCAGCATTTACGAGTGCTGAGGACAAAAGATTGGCAATTCAATAAAGTTTCTCTCTGTTTGTGATTCAGGTTTTGTCCAAAGAAGATACAGACACCTTGAACTTGTGCAAGAGTATGATGGAAAGAGGAGAATGTCCACCCCTCATGGTTGTTTTTGACCCTCAAGAAGGGTGTGTACCCATGTGAATTAAGCATTGGGGGTCTTGTCTTTTCCCCCTCCACATGCTGTTTGACTTTTTAGCTTCTCTTCACGCAGGTTCACTGTTGAGGCAGATAAATGGATAAGAGACTTGACAATAATCACAGAATATTGTGGAGATGTTGACTTCTTGAGGAAACGTGAAAATGACGACGGGGATAGCATGATGACACTTCTTTCCGCTTCTGATGCTTCAAAAAAGTTAGTAATCTGTCCGGACAGACGAAGCAACATCGCACGGTTTATTAACGGCATCAACAATCACACACCGTAAAGCTTGTTTTTCGTCCTTAATTTTATTGAGAGCAAAAGTAAGATGATTTTTAATGGAAAAGAAACTCAACATTGCGACTTTGATGCAGGGAAGGAAAGAAGAAGCAGAACTTAAAATGCGTGAGGTTCGACGTCAATGGGGAGTGTCGGGTTCTGCTGATTGCAAACAGAGACATATCAAAGGGGGAGAGATTGTACTATGACTACAACGGAAGCGAGCATGAGTATCCAACGGAACACTTCGTGTAAATGTTGATTTTTCTTTTTCACGACTTATTGAACAAGCCTAAACTGGGATATGATACAAGCAATGGCAAATTCCTCAAGTCTAACTAGGGGATTTGTATTAATTGGTTGTGTTTCGTTTTGCTTGGCCAAAAGTAAGGAATTCTATTTTTAGTAGAAAATCAAATCATTACTCTAAAAGGAAAATAGCGCCCTCACGATTTTCTTTTAAAATGTTATATAAACATCATTAGTAATATGAATCTACTTATAAATATGATGATAATAGTGAAGTATTTCATGCAAAAACCCAAAAAAAAAGAGAAAATTAGGCAAAAAAAAGTCAAACAATAAAGTTCATTATTTTGCTTTGAAAAGTTTATCCAAAAACGCAGAATAAATTATGAATTTTTAAAAAAACTTATTTTGATTCATATATTGGAGCGCTTGGTTCAAAATTTTCCTTTTCTGCGTGTGATGTTATACACAAAAGAATGAAATATAACGCAAATCTATAAGCCCAGTTTTGCAATAGCTGAAATGATTTTATTTTATATTTAGTCATTATTTTTATTATTTTATAATAGATAAAGTATTTTTACCAAGACATTTAAGCACTTCCTTTATATTTAAAAAGTTTTTTTCACTTTAGTCGAATGGGATTGTATCTCCAGGACCTAAACGTATCCTTACCATCACATGGTCTAACCAGATTTCGATCTCTGGGCTTTGTTTGAGGTCCAAAATAAAATGTTTGGGCTTTATTTGACTTCGGTGGCCCCATTTCTTTTCTATTAAATTAAATTAGTGTTGCACCACAATTAACAACGGATCCGTGGCGCAATGGTAGCGCGTCTGACTCCAGATCAGAAGGTTGCGTGTTCGATTCACGTCGGGTTCAATTCCCCAATCCGTATGCCACCTATCGGATCTTTTTTTCCCCGTTTCAGGATTCTAGGCCTTCACCAGAAACTGGGCGCTACTTCGAAGCAGCCTGTACCCACCAATGAATGAGCAGCTGGCTCATGTCTGCCTTTTCTTCTTGTTTTGTTTTTCAAATATTGACATTACCTCCAAAATATACAACGAAGAAATCCACGAAAGAGACATATAATATTTAAATTCAGAATCCAAAGTCAGTTGCGAATGAATAAAAGAGAGGCCTTTGGACATAAGTGAGTAAAGAGAGACGGTTGCATAGACTAAGAGCCTATTTGGGAACACCCCAAATGAATTTATTATCCTATTAAATGGGATAATAAGTCCATCAAGCAAAAAAAAAATGTTTGAAAAGCCTAAATTTTTAATGGACTTAGGAGGTTAATGGAGTGTTTTTTTTAAAGCCACTTTCCCATTACTTATTATCCCATTGAAATTCATTGAAGCTCCCATTTTTTTGAAAGACCATTTTGCCCTAAAAGAAAAAGACATAACTGCTTTAGTTTTTGTGTCCAGGTCCAGTGGCTTCCTGTATGTTTCGGTGCTTCTTGGATTTATTCGACCTATCTGTTTATTTATCCTCATTAATAATTGTGTTGTAAATTTTTTAATGGTAATGCTCCTATTTTATTTGGGGTATTATTTTATTCGGCAAATTTATATTTGTTTTTAATTTTTATCCTAAATATCACATTTTGTACACCATATATATATATATATATATATATATATATATATGAATTTGATATATGCCATTTTTTTGTCATTTTTCATCTCATCTACTTTTTAAAAGCTATGTCAAACAAGTGCCTATTAAAAATAAAAGCCACTTCTGTTACTGCTATCCCAAACACAAATCACATCAGGAAAAAGTCCATCAGAAATAAAAGCCACTTCTCTCACAACAATCCCAAACAGACCTAAGATGTACGACAGCTACGACACCAAAATACGAGTAACTCCGAACAAGTTCATTTTCTTTGTTGATCCTTTGATTCTAGGACCACCCCTCACTTGTCTATAGACATGCATGTGCCTCTCTCTACCCAACCTAAAATCTGCCAGCACCTATACATATATAGCATGGTCCAGATGCCCAACCCTCGCCGTCTGATTCTGATCAGACGATCAAAACCAAAAGTGGTCCCACACTAACCCCTATGTAATATTGTGGTCCTATGATACGTACGAATTGCACAGAAAAGTGTGTACTTTACTTAAGGTGCTATAAGGTCCAGCCAATACTAACTTTTCCCCCGCCACCCCTAGTTTCTTAGCAAGCACGACTATGTGTGTGAGTAACTCAGTATGGCAGGCCCTTTTTTCCCTCTGATGAAGGTAATTCATTTGGAGTTCATTTTTGGGACCATTAATTTGTACATTCATGACTCTCAGACAAGTGAAAGTAACCACTGTGTGAAGGTCATGATTACGTCTGTTTCCAATTGATGTGAGTTTAGTTTGGCACAGAAACCACCCAATATATAGTTTTATAGTTTCTCATGATGAAATAGGCATTATATATATACTGATATGCATATATGTTCCAAAAGATGAACCATGCAAAATGTTTGGCTTTTTATAATTATCAGCTTCAGTGTCATTTGTGTTTACGTTGGTTGGGCATCATATTAAGAAGTAAATAATGCATGTAAGTGGGCACTAATTAATCATCCCAAGATTATTATGGTGAGATGATGAAATCATAAAATGGAACTTGTTTTTTCTTCACGGCACGATTCTCCAACACAGTCTATTAATGTATATCACTTTACATTCTCTCTCCCCCTCACTCTCTCGTTGTTATATATACATGTAAAGTAGGCTTGCACATTCCAGTTGTATGAATCAGGCCTAAAAAAAGCCCATACACAATCCTTTGGTTCATCTTTTTCTCTACCTTCCTTTCAAGAGACATGCTTTTTCAGACGAAATATAATTAGAGAGAGAGACATCTATAGGCGTTTGTAATTTTTGTCATAAAAGCACATGCTTACATCGGCAGCTACAGTAGTTTTCTCACGAAAAGTAAAATATATAGAGAGAATAATTAAGGAGGAAGGGAAGGGATGGGATGGGTGACTAGTGAAAAAGGTGGTGAGTGAGTGTGGGTGCCCATATTTTGGAATAAATGAAGGCTATGAAGAGAGAAATGGGAACATCTAAAAAGCCACTTGCCACTTCCCTTTACATACAGTATTCCCACTAGACAACCACCTTGTTTTCTGCTAACGTGTCTACTCTTTTTTTTGCTCACAACGTGTCTACTCTCTCCAGCACCCACTTCTCACTTCATATTCGTTATTCGCGCAAACCCCTATCTCCACTCTTTTCATTTTATGATTTATCCCCCCATATATATATATATATATATATCCTCATTTCTAATTTCATGTTGGTTTATTATTGTATAATGAAGATACAGAGACTAGAGATCAGCATGGCTGTGAAGCACTGATTTTGACGTTGCGTTTCTGATACATACCTGGTATACGAGACGTTGTTGTGTTACTTCAAATAATATTGGTTCTAGATTTTTATGCTTATTTCGACACGGCGTTCCCAATACGTGTATCCCATACGTTTAGAAAAAAACTTCTGCGTATCGGTGCTTCATAGCAGCATGGTGATTATGATAGAAAAGTAGTGCGTGGTGCATATAATGGAACTTAGCTGCTAGCAAGGAAGGTATCTGCTTGTCTTGTACGGCGAAAATAATTTCAATCATCTGCATTAACCTGTTGAACCCCACATGTGTTATTTGGGCATTAAGCCCGTTTCTCATACCTACCTTTTTTATATTCTATTTCTTACCAACTAGTGTTTTTTTTTAACCTCCGCTTTCAGATATACAAACGTGTCTTTCTGCAGCAAATTATTGATGCTGATGCTTTTGTCGTTAGCTGTGGTCTGTGGAGCTCATCATCTCCTTTCATTTTTTATTTCTCAATTCAGTTCATCATATATACGTATACCCCCAACACAAATGGCATAATCTTGTCATCTTCTCAATCATGATGCCTTGTATGCTTAAAAAATGTACATATTCTGATGCCATATTTATATATATATAGGTGGATAATTTCAACCTACTCCTTTATCATTGATTAATCGTTATATTGTTGTTCCGATTTACTATAATATTTCTCAGTTATTAAAAGAATATTCCTTTCAGGTCTGTTTTGATCTGAGATTGAAAGTGAGCTATATTTAAATTAGATAACGTAAATTCAACAGAATATTAATTAATTAAAATTATATATATTGACGGGGTAAAATGGTGTGATAGTGGTTCTTAAAAAAGGAAGAGGAGGGGGAGGGGGTTATTGTGAAAGTGAAAGTGAAAATATTGAAAGGATGGAGGGTGTCAACGTTAAGGAGGGCATTGAGTTGTCGGCCAGAGACACATCAAGAGAGAAACAACATTAATATAATCAATAATAATGTGTGGTGGGTTTGCAATAATCACCAACAGATTATATATATTAGTCTCCTCTTTTATATATAATTAGTGTTTAATTTTTATATTATGTCGCCTGCTTTGCCTCTTTAAGTTCATGCATGCATCCAGCAATTTGTGCATTTATTCCCGCCTTCGATTATTATTCCCCATCACTCCTCGATCGTCTCATCATATATCATTATCCTTTTTAATCCACTCATTCATTAATTTACCTTGATTTTGATTCGTAATGTATCATTATTTTTTCCCACTAACAAAATAAATGGGTCCCATTTAAGATCTTAATTAGAATTTTAATCGAAACTATGGTTTAATGCTCAATATATTAATTCGCGTTATATATGTTTTATTGATAAATTTAGAGACTAAGAAGCGCAAGAGGGAGGCTAAAAAAGTCACTAGTGTGGTTATTTCTACTTCCGATACTAGTTATAAGACCTAGTTGACTTTTTTTAGAGAGATTAAGGAAATTAAATAAGATACTCAATTATTTCATAGGTTGTATATGCTTATATTAGTGTGATAAAAAAAATAAAATACTCTAAAGTAATTTAATTAGCTTATTTAATCTCTCCAAAAAAAATCAACTAGGTTTTATAATTAGAACCGGAGTGAATACTTATTAGGTGGTAATGGAATGTTTTGTGAGACTAATTGATGATGGATTGAAGAATCAGTGAATGGGAGACGTAAATTAGGGAAAGTAGTAATGCATGAGACCACGAGCATGAATTAAATCAGTTTAAGGGAAGAGAAGAGGAATATTCATGAACTAGTATGATACGTGGAGAAATTATTAAAAGGAGAAATCTCTGATTATTATAGACTATATGCATGCATGAGAGCTTTTGAATAAATAATTACATGAACAGAACCAGGCTAGCTAGCTAACTGTTCCCTACGTACGTGTGATATTTCATTATTTATTCCCTCCCTTATATATATATAATATGGCAACCGAGAATCATCGGCGGACGACGATGATCAGATTGCGTCCATGCACGGGGCATAACTTCATGATCTATAGATAGAGAAAATTAAATCCTTTTTTCGCAGCAAGCTAGCAAATTAAAGTGCTGTGGTTTGGTACTTGTTTGGAACTGCTTATAAGAATAATTATGTAAATTGAAACAAAACTCTTCTTATATAATAACTTCATGCATAAACAATTAAAGATTGGAAAACTGTTTTTAAAACTTTAATCGTTATTCCAGACAACCTCTTAGTAAGCAACCAAATTAAAAATTTGAATAGATCAACAAAAAGGTAGGATGATTATGGTTAAGTCAATGGCCCTATAACTTCTTGAGATGAAAGTTTCTTTGTAATTGAGATGTTACTAGATCTCATCTATATGTTCTTACTTGAAAGACCTTTAAAGCTTAAAAAAATACTCACATAATCTGAGATAAAACTCTTTCCAAATACTCACATGATATATATATATATATATGTGGCTTTCACACGTGCCCACCCGGAAGCACTGTGTCATAGTATTTTAATTTTTGTTAGTTAAGCCTTTTTAATTATGTCTATCTACCCTAATTCCATGTCGCACAACCCGTCTCTATCCTCCCTTCACCGCAACCCGTATCATGTTAACTCTTACTCTCTTCCATTATTCATATTAAATACGGGTAGACATAAAAAAAAATAAACTAAATGCACATTGAAAATTTATAAATGCCTTATAAAAAAGATCAAAAAAACTTATTTATTAATACTTTATATCCAACCTTCTAATTTCACTCCTCATGTCTGAAATTATTTTCTAATTTCAACTTAAATTGATTTAACCTCCAATGATCGATTTCTTACTTTGATGGAGTGATTCTCACATATTATTTCCTTTTTTTCTCGGAATCATAACTAATATACTTTTGTTTGGTATAAAGGCCTTTAACTTATTTCAAAAGTTTAATCATTATGTCTCAAACAGCCTCAATTATATTACAAATTAAAAACTTCAATTTCTGTTACCTATAGCCGACATGCTGTTCGTGTTATGGGAGGCTATCCAACTTCACTTTTTCGTAGGGCCTAATATCTATCATTTCATTCTTTAAGATAATTAAATAAATTAGGGGATAATCTAATTTGTAGGGTAAGGCCAAAATTTAAGATAAATGTTACTCCCTCCGGTCCTAATTATAAGACATAGTTGACTTTTTTGGAGAAATTAAGGAAGCTAATTAAATTAACTTAGAGTATTTTTCTTTTTATTTTTTTCTTTAAAGTAATTAGTTTGGCTCGCATACTAATATATAATCTAAAGATATACAACATATAAAATGACTAAGTAACTTATTTAGCTTCCTTAATCTCTCCAAACAAAATCAACTATGCCTTATAATTAGGACCGGAGGTAGTAATTAATTTATCTTCCTTTCTAGCTGGTCGGCAAATGTCCACAATATCGTCTACATTATTTCATCATAACACCAAATTAAAGAGTGAAACCAAAAAGGACATTATTGGAGATCATTGGCGTTTAATTTCTTACTTGATCCTCGCGCGTCCAAACAAATTATGGAGGCAGCTTTCTCTCTGTGTTTCTTTAATAATAATTAAACCATCATCATCATCTTTCTCTAAGTCGTCTCTCTTTTTCACTCTTCATCACTTCCACTTTAATGAATCCATCACATAATAATCTTGCACGACAAGACACATTTACACCAAACACTTTGAACTTAGACACCTAGTTAAATGCAAAGTCATGTTTGTTTAAGAAAGAAAAATAGTGGTAATTATTATCGAGGGGCAAGACCTAATGAGACAAAAGCAATCGAAAGTAAAATTGTTGGTTTAATTGGAAGCAATAAAACCTCACTTTTATGACTTTTTAGGGTTTGTATGGTCCGCAAGCAGACATGTTGCATGGAAACCCCTAAAACGTGTAGCCATTGCCACCTACCTACCAATGTACTTATTGTTGACAATTTTTATATTCTGTGAGATTAGTGCGACAATGCTCCGATCCCCGTTGTTAAAGGACATTCACATTCATGAACTCAAATACTCTACGTTATAGATGTAGCCAAGCCAAAAAAAGACATTGCCAACAGTGGCAAATAAATTATTGGCAGTTTGCGTTGAATATTACGAGGAATCTCAAATAACAATATACAGATGTCGTGTCTGAAAATACTGTCTTAAAGTTATTCTGTAACTATCGGCGAAGAGAAAGCAGTATTCCTCAAGATTAAACATACCCTTCTGATCAAGTTAAGACGGTAGAACTAGAGAAAGATAATAGTAATCACAGCAAGAAAATGTAAGCAGATCGAGGAGGAGAGAGTTTTCAAATTATATCGAACTTCGACATGAAGGAAAGTGCCCCGACTGCTGACAACTTTTGGTCACAAAAAGTTCTAAACTTTAAACCCTAAAATATGGAGTCTTTTCGGTAAGCCTCCAAAAATAAATTATTATTTTAGAAAACTAAAATAATATTTCCACTTAGCAAAATATTTTGGCAAAAAGTGTCGGTATCCATATGTATTTACTTGCGCGCAAGGCAAAAATTGCTGGATTTCCACTGTATCTACCTTTCGGTGGTCCATTATTGTGCGCGTAAGTCTATCACTCCTTTAAGCCTCTTTACAGGTCCAATATCATATAATCATATATCTAGGTTTATACTCTTTTGTTCTGAAGCGATGTAAGACTAGTTTTTTTGAGACACCCTCACATATACTCATAGATTTACAACAGTTTGAATCAAAAAATTATCTGGGCAATCCATATATATAGTAAAGTGGAAGCTGGAAGCATATTTTTATTAGTCATCAGGTCCCATTAAAAGCATACACAAATTTGATTGAAATCTTCACCTCAATTAACCATAAAATGACTCGTTAATTGAACCGATATAGAAGTGAAAAAAAAAATGATATCCAAGAAAATTCTACAAATTACAATTAATTGGGTTGACCACAAAAATACAAACATAATACAAGAGCAGCATTACAATCTACACATAATTTTAAAAACGCGTGTGTGAATAGTACATGATGTAATGCATCACAAGTTTCATACTGACTAAATAATAACGACTGCGTTGACTGTTTTGCTAGGGTTTAATTCTATAAAAATAAATAAGAATTGTTGGGATAAACTTGAGATATATGACGTAAATACCCAGATTTAGTCTCTCTCCCATACTACTCTTTATTCTCGTTTTTCTTTTTATTATTAGATTAATTAATATCTCAACAGTTCAGATTTAATATATTAAATCTTTATTGTAAAATTCTAATAACATTTTTGTAATATGTTAAATCTCATCCATTGAAATTTTAAATCAACGGTAGAAAAAGGAAAAAGAGAGAAAAAAGACGGCCATACCCTGTAGAAGAAAGAAGCATGGATGGGAAAAGAAAGGTGACGATGATGAGAGGGCCATCACTTGCGCGGCACACCTCAATTATCGAACCCCAAAGCAAAACAAAAGCTACAATTTATATATGCCTCATCTCTGACCGTTGACTAATTCTTCATCCCACATCCCCTGTCTTTTCATTCCACACATCGCATCATAATTATATAATTTAATACCAATATTAAGACTAGTATATGTTCCTGGAAATAATTTAAAATCCGGAAAAATGGTCCCCCATTCCCGTGGAAAATTTCAGTCAAATTAAAAATTGCGACGCTGACTGGGCCCCCATCGACGGGAGGGTTGGGATTTTGATTTTTGACCTAACCCACATCTGCTTTTGTAATGAATAAATTCAAAAAAATAAAATAAAATAAACATATCTCAAGTAAATCTAATCTTTAATATTCATCGATTAGCATGGGATCAGATTCTAGAGTTGGTAGAGCAAGCAAATCAATAATGTAATTTAATTATAATATAACGCATGTGGTAGAATCTAAAACAATCTTGTTGGCATAACTCATAAATAATGTAATTTTTATACTAATACGTTTTATTGAAATTTTGATATTATGCTACAGGGGTTTCATATTTATACTCCATTCATTTCATTATATTTATTTTTTAGGTAAAAATGTTTTCTATTACATGTTTTTTTTAATCAATTTTCAAAATAATATTTAATATCATTTGTTTTTCTTACAATAAATTAACCTTCGTAGAGATATCAAACTAGTAATAAATAAGAAGTAAAATTTTAATGGGAAAATCTAAAAAAAAATTCTTTCAAAGATTATTTAAGAATCACAGTTAACAACTTGACTTGAGTATCAATATTGATTATTAAGTTTCCCAGATACCAACAACCTTAACTTAATTTTTGAAGATTACCTAACTACTTTTTCTTTCTCTTTTGTTTTTTACTTGTCCCATACCTTAAGGATAGAACTGTTATTTGGAAGCATTTGCTAATTTAGTAATTTTAGATTCCTTCCACATATCTAACTTGAAATTTGTAATATTAAAATGGTTGATTTGTCTTTTAGGCTTCTTATAGTTTCAAATATAAGACATAATTGATTTTTTAAAAGAGATTAAGAAAGATAATTAAATTATTTTAAAATATTTATATTTGTATTTTTTTTCCAAAACATTTACACCAATAAATATTATAAAGATATACTACAACATATAATATAATTAATTAACTTATTTAACTCCCTTCATTCTTAACAAAAATCAACTGAAAATAGTTTTAAAGAGTAAAGCATAGTGGTATGGGAGCCAATATTAACTGGCCTCCCTCCCTAATGTTCAAGGTTCAAACCCTGTCCCCCTCATTTACCATTAATATGATGTATTAAAAAAAAGAAAAAGAGAGAGCAAAGTGTATCATAGGACATGAGCCCGTAATAATATTTTGACGAGTAAGAGAGTGTACGCGCGCATAAACACTCCCTGAGCTCTCGGATTCTTGATTATCGGGCCATCAGCTCACGAGAATCGATGAATTTGTTCTCTTTTCCTGTTTTGCCCTCGCCCTTTCTCAAATTGTTAAAACTTAAAAAGTTAAGAACTGATTTTTCATTTCCTTCCCCCTTTGTCTTTTATAATAATCAAAATTCTGCATATATATTTCCTTTATTTCGTATCTCCTTTCTGCTCCATCTGCTTCCTCCTTACGGGCTTCAAAATGCTCCAGTCTTTCATGGATGTGTCGATCTACGTCTTCTTCAGTTTCAACACAATCTTCTAGAGATTAACGCTACATGTAAGCAGGTTGCTTGCCTCTGTCTGTAAAGAAATTCATGAACACAAATATCTCTTTGGCTGCTCTTGTAAACACTTCGTTCATAATTTCCATTTTCTGGTTCAATCCTTTTAACGCAATCATCCTACGATCTCCAGGTTTTGATCTGTGTTTGCTCACGACTCTTTTGGCCTTTTTTGTATCGCGAAACTCTTAGTTCATTGGGATTTTTTTTTTATCCTTTGTAGTGATTTACAATTCGGATTATAGAATTCTTGTTCCTTGGTAGCCGAGGTTCATTGGGCGTCGATTGGGATCTATGTTGGATCTCTCGTTTTGTGTTTTCTTCTTGTTATTATCGTTGTTTTGTGATTTAGATAAATTACAAAAGGTTACGTTGGCTGATATTGGGTTCTGTGCTTTATCTCTCTCTCTTCCCCTCTCTCTCTCAGTTTATTGTCCGGCTGGCTTTGTTCCCAGGGATAACAGCCTAACCGGAATCGGCCACATTTGCAGCGCTTAAAATGTTGCTTGCTTGATGGAATCTTGTGTAATGAACTCGAAGAATCATGGCTAGCTTCAGCGAAGACGAAGAATGCCGATTTTTTGATGCTCAAGAGGAGGTTGCGTCCATTGCTGATGGAAACTTAGATGACACGGACACCACTGACGCTAATCCTAGTGCTAACTTCGGAACGTGCATTGCTACGGAGTATGACGTGTGGATTCGGAGCCCAATGAGCGTGCGAGAGCGTAGAAGTAAATTCATGGAGTGGATGGGACTGGGTTTGGACCAATTTGCCCTTGAAAATTCGGTAGATGCACGCGGTCTTGAGCGGGAAGAAGATATGAATAGAATCAAAGAAGGTAGCGGGAAGGTGACCTTCGATTCTGTGGAGGAGTTTTGTTCAATTCGGTCGTCAATGTCATGTTGGTCTACTGTAAATTCTTTGGATGAGCTTGGTTCAATGGAGAACTTGGGATCTGAAGATGAGATTTTGGACCCGAGAATGAATTATAACTTGGATCTGGAGGGTCAGCACGGGAAGATGAGTGATTTTAAAGAGGTTATTTCTGATCAATCGGTAGTTGCAGGGGAGCCTCAGGACTGTAGGAACAAATCTGAGGAGTCTTCCACTTTTCGACATTTGACGGGTAAGGAGTATGGTGCGTCCGATGTTTTTGGGCTGAGGACGAAGAGGGCTAAAATGGGCTGGTTCAAAAAATTACGTTCAATAACAGGCATGGCTGACGGGCAAGATGATAGAAGACAAGAAGGCAGTTGTGCATTCCGACGGTGTAGGATTCAGAAGGTTAAAGTTCGTCTTAGCCGGAGGCAGAAAAAGGAACTGTCAGCCCTTTATACGGGGCAAGATATTCAAGCTCATGAAGGTTCAATTTTGACCATGAAATTCAGTCCTGATGGACAGTATCTTGCCAGTGCTGGTGAAGACAAGATTGTACGGGTGTGGCAAGTTGTAGAAGATGAGAGATGCAATGAAATTGACATTCCAGATATTGACTCATCCTGCGTATACTTTACGGTGAATAATCTCTCTGAATTGACGCCCCTCTTTGTGGATAAGGAACAAATGAGCAGACTTAAGAGTCTGAAGAAAAAATCAGACTCAGCTTGCATAATTTTCCCTCCTAAGGTCTTCCGGTTGATGGAAAAACCATTGCACGAGTTCCATGGGCATTGTGGTGAAATTTTGGACCTCTCTTGGTCAGAGAATAATGTGAGTAAATATCATAAAATCAGTTGCTCAAAGAGCTAGATATAAAGTTTGTTGTCCGTGAAATGTTGGGAAAATTGATTTGGTTCTTCATCTTTTTGTGGGTGCAGTATCTGCTATCATCTTCTGTTGACAAGACTGTCCGTCTATGGCAAGTGGGATATGACCATTGCATGAAAGTTTTTTCGCACAGTAATTATGGTGAGCTTTGCTTCATTTCTATCGTACCTTACTATTATATGTCATTAGACTTGTTGAGCTATTGGCAATTTGCTTGAATCGTTGATATTTTACTCACAAATTGTTGTATCTGATATTGTCTTGTATAGTGACTTGTGTACAATTCAATCCTGTGGACGATAATTATTTCATTACTGGATCTATTGATGGAAAAGTGCGCATCTGGGCAATTCCAGATTGTCACGTTGTTGATTGGATTGATATCAGGGAAATTGTGACTGCAGTGTGTTACCGACCTGATGGGCAGGTATATTTCTGCTACAAATTTCATGCTAAAGAGATCAGTATTTATTAGGCGATTAACGATTTCAGTTGATAAATCATTTTCTAATACAGGGTGGGATAATTGGCTCAATGACAGGAAATTGTCGATTTTACACTGTCTCAGGTATTATGTTTTCTGCATTATTTCCTCATTTTTCTTTAGTCACATTAGTTAGCTTTTATGACACAATCTTAGTCTCTTTAGCATCAGAATTACTTTTCTGTCATTAGCTTATGGTGTTTTTTACAACCACTTCAAGAGTGGGCAGCATTTGAAGGCTAATTTCTTACTGTTTTGCTGATTTCCATTTTTGTTATATTCAGAGAATCACTTGCAGTTGGATTCACAGCTATGCTTAGTTGGTAAAAAGAAACATCCTGGCAGAGGGATAACTGGCATTCAGGTAATTATTTTGTTGCTTCCTGTGGCAAGACAGTCTAATGGCTGTCCTTCTGTGTATTTTGAAAAAATATTTGATTCTCACCTTTCTTCCTGTGATTAATTGATTGCATAATTTATTTCAGTTTCATCCACAAGATCCTGGCAAAGTTTTGGTTACCAGTTCTGATTCAAAAGTCAGGATCCTTGATGGGGACAATGTGATTGGCAAATATAAAGGTAGCTTCTTTATTTCTTTTAACTATATAAATTTTTTCATTTCATTTTCTCTGGCATCTGTCGGCAAACTTAAATTTCAATTTGGTAAGTGGACTTTACGTTAAGAGGCCTAGCTGTTGTTCCAATATCATGGTTCAACAAATGTTATGTTACACTAACTTTTAAGTCTCTATTTTGGTTTCAGGTATTAGCGCAGGGAGCCAACTATCTGCATCATTTACTTCCAATGGGAAACACATTTTATCAGCCTGTGAAGACTCTAATGTATATTTGTGGAACGTTAGTCAGGAACAGTCTAGTCCCAAAAAAGCAAAGAAGTTTAAGTCTTGTGAGAGGTTTTATTCAAATGCATCTGTTGCAGTACCATGGTGTGGTTTGAAATCTCAAAACCATGTTTATGATTATCAGTCGGATATATTGGGTCAGAGATCACCTCAAATCATACGTCTCAATCCACCTGCTTCCTTTTCTCTCAGCCAAGATTATTACTTGGAATCCTTTCCCAAGGGATCTGCGACTTGGCCTGAGGAGAAGCTTCCTGTTTCAAGCCTCAAGGCCAAGAAGTCTGCAATTCATAAGTCTGAATACAAGTTCTTGAAATCTTCTTGCAAGAGTACATCCACTTCTCATGCATGGGGTCTGGTGATGGTCACTGCAGACTGGGATGGGCGGATCAAGTCGTTCCACAATTATGGGTTACCCACACCTGTCTGAAAATGTAGTGACTTGGTTAATTTGGACCAGAGAATTAAACTTCTTTGCTTTGCTTGAGGTTGTTGTCCTTGGCAAATTATATGCTGCTAGTCTTCTTTTAGGCTTGAGACTGATGTTTAGCAGGATCAGTAACATAACTGGTTGAGGTCAATTTCTAATTGAGGACTGCAGCTTAGATGATTAATGGAACTTTGCCTTTCAGGTCGGCCCCTTTCAGATTTCTTGAGAGCAATATCAACAATTGGTGGATGACCTGGCAGCTCAAAATCAGCACGTGGCCAAGGTCATATTTGCTTTTGTTGTTCAAGAATCTGTTGACCCCTAAAAGAGATGCAGGGTCATGTGTTGGACCTTTGAAGATGCCTAATTTGGTAAAAGGAGAATGGGGGATTCAGGAGCTGGTGGCTGAAGTTTGCTTTGCTTAAAATGGTGGGGAGCGTGTTGTATCATATCATTGGCTCTCATAACTGAGAAAATCTCCCCGTCTCCTCATTTTTCCATCCATCTGATGGTAGGCCCCCTTGTACCTGGGTTTTCCAGTGTGGTGCCGATCAATGGAGTGGTCATTTCTGCTTCCATATCTGCTCTTTTCCCCATCGGTGAAAAATATACAAAACAGTACATTCTCATTAGTGGCCCTAACTGACTCAGCGATTGGCAACTGCTTCGGTGCTCACCATATCATAGCTAACAAATATTTGATATCTCATCTCAGATTTAGGCTAACAACACTTCTGATTAATTCAGATATTCAAGTGTCAAATGTTCCTATTTTATGTTCATAGAAATGCCATTTTGCTATAGGCAGATAAGTATACGTGTAATTTTGCTAATGTAAATAAAATTTCTTTTTAGGATCAGCTTTTTGCTGATATAATTTTTGTCTGATGCACAACAGAAACGATTGCTTGGAAATCCAAGAATATATTGATACTCAAAACTGTTCAAATCGGTGATCATGCGTTCTCTTACCATTGGTTCTATTATATGTGAATATTTAGGAACTGGAAAAGAACCGAAGTCATATTGGTTTAATCAGTTAGAAACAATCCTTTGACATTGATGTTGTGGTTAGCAGTGAAAGGGACAAGTTCTAAGTTACCATTAGCAGTGAAAGGGACTAGTTCTAAGTTACCATTAGCAGTGAAAGGGACTAGTTCTAAGTTACCACTCCAATAATAAGAAAGTGACTCAGGAACTAGAGCCCGGCACCTATTTTAATGCTCAATTCCAACGGCTCTATAATGGCATGTTGCACTTTAAAAAAAAAAAAAAAAGCATTATATTTTTGTTTGTGATTCTGGAAAATGGAAACTGAGATATTTGCATGGTCTGCAACTCTGCATCTCAGTTGTTACTCCCTTCAGTAATCCTATTTGCTTTTTTATTCAATGACACTCGATTCATCTGAACTTAAAAGGTCCACAAAAACATATCCTTTATTTTAAGCCATAAAAGCCTATACACTACACCTCCAATTAGGTGCACAATTTGATTTTTCGAAATAATAAGTACCATATACTGCTACAAGAATCTAAGAATCTTTCCTCCCAATTATGCAGCTGATTTTGAGGGGGGGAAATATTAGGTAGGAGTATTATTGGGAAGAATGTGCAAGTTATTTGTCGGTTTAATAAATTATCTCCACACATCCCATAGAAAGGATGTATCGTGATGTGGGAACGCTCTGCATGGTCCATAATAGTGCTGACTGACACGAGAAAAGAGCGAAAAATGGGATATACCCATTGGAAAAAGCATCGCACAACAATTACTAACCGAGAGTTTTGTGCTTGTGGCGAAATATAAATGTCAATGAAGATAGGAAGGGTTGAAGCGAGAACATGCTATCCAATATTTTTATAATAAAAGAAGAAGAATATAACGAACATTTTGAGTTCAGAGCGGCCAGAAAAGGAATCCCATCGAAGAGACAGCAAGAACAAAATGAATGATTATTTTTTGAGGGAATTTCAGGCTTAGCTGTAACTTCACTCAACCTCTCAGTTGGCTTTTCCTTTTAGTTTAGACCTTAGAAGTTGGGAAGGAAAACAATTTACTAATTTATTTTGTTTTGAACTTGAGAATAACTTTTTGAGATAAGAGAGGCCTCAGAACTCAGAAGAGACAGTACGCAATGTTGCCCATCTGCTTTACATGGGCGCAGAGAATCAAAATACTAAAAGCTGAGGTAATGGACAAAGGAAGGACAAAAAATATGAGTGCGTCTATCAACTTAGCAGAGAGATACGTTTGAGATCCAAATACACCCATCCGACAACCTAACATATTTACTCTTGTCTCCACTCTCTTCCATGATTTTTCGTTACACTCTATACTGATTGATTAATTAATTTTTAATCTCAATGTTCTGAATTCTCGTCGCAAGATCCCGTTTTATCTGGAGTTCTCTTTGAAAAACTGCGCCTACACTTAGTAGTAGTAGTGCAATGTCATCTGTATTACTATTTAGTGCAGATTTATTCTTTTAATCTCCATCAACCTTATTCAGATATGAAAAATTAAAACCGAAGATTGTGATCAAATATCCCAGAAGAAAAAGAAGTAAACAGAAGATGCAACAAAACCTGCCTATTACAGTTACAGATCAAAATTAGGTTCCAAGAAATCGTTAGGTTAATACAATCTTTTGGTGTTTCCCCAACTGTTAGTTTTGCTTCGTCACTTGATTTCTTATAAAATTATTCCTGTATATTTTAGTTCGTTTTTTATATTTTTAAGGCATGAGTTTGTTCTAAATGATCCTCATTTGATAGAGAAATTTGGTAATTGAAGGCAAATAAAACAAGAGAGGAAAAAATAAAACCAATAATGTTGAGAGTGGAAACATTAAAACCAGAAAATCCTTTAATTTTTTGTGTGTTAGGCATAAGTATCCTTTTATTAAAAACAATCATATTTAAGACATTGTTAAATATCAAATGTGGGCATCTCTCATGACAAGGATTCAAACTTTTTTTTTTAATTTAAAAATTTTAGGAAAGGGATTGGGCTCATTCACAGGGACAGGAGATACTGGCCAGAGAGTACACATGCCTCCACCTCTACCAGCGTTACCACTGCTTCCTAGATCCCTAGGATGCCTCCCCTAGCGTCTTAACCAAGGCAGGGATCAACCCCCTCCCTAAAAGTGAGGAAGACTGACCCCACACCAGTTAAATCCAAGAACCTTAATTTGTAAATGTTAATTGTAAATGTATAAGGATTCGAACCTTAATTTGTTATATTGTAAATTGTAATTTTTTTTTTTTGATAAAATTGTAAATGTTGGTCTCTACACTAACGCGTAAGCCCAAATAAGTAAGGGCCCAGATCACGTGAGAGCAAACTCAAACTATGAACCCAAAAAAAAAAAAAAAAAAAAAAATATATATATATATATATATATATATAAAACTGGGCTTTTTCGAAAAAGAAAGAAAGAAAGAAAACTAGAACCCCAGATCACGTGAGAGTAAACTCAAACTATGAATAATAATTAAAAAAAAAAAAAAAAAGAACCCTACGAGCCCTTTTAAAACACCCAAACCCTCGTGTTTGAGCTCTACTAGTAAAGGGTCAGACACTTTCAACAAAGAAATAGAGTTTGATCCTGTAGTTGGTCGAGGTATTGAGAGAGACATCCTAATTCCTAGGTGCCTAGGTTAACGCCTGAGGGTAATAGATGGCTTGCCCTACCCAATATGAGTATCACCTAAGAGGAAGGAAAATTTCGCCTTGCCTTAATTGTGAATCAACCTAAACCCTTCCTAAAATTTTATTTTTATTTTTTTAAAAAAACCGCTCACGGAGATTCTTACTGGGAGACTCTTCCATCATAACAGATAACAGATGCGCAGGCGAGTCGAATTGGATTAGTAAGAAAAAACCGCTCGAGGAAATTTCATTAGTGTGGAGTGTGGAGCCAGACTAGAAGATTCGCAATCACGCTGAGAATAATGGAGCATCATCAAGTAATCGGGGCTAAATATTTAAACTATTCCACCGTGCTTTTGCCTTCTCCAGTGAGTATTTCCTGCTCTTGCACTCTCTTGTTCACGTCACTCTGGTTCTTTGCTTCTTGTCCCTCTGGCTACTTCATCCTGTTTCTTCACTCAATTTGAGTTGTGATTTTGGATTCGAGACTTTATTATTCACAAATGAAAATTGTGTCTTTCGTTTCGAAATGGTCTTCTCCTAGTTGATTATACATCGTATGCTAGGTTTAGATTTTTCCTTTAGGAATTTAAGTGTATAGGTGAGACCTATAGTATTATTCCAATCACCCTCACATGGTGATTACGGTTATACCTCAGTTTTGAGAAATTACTCCATGTTTAAAGAGGCCGGATATTGTTACAACCATTTATTGTCACAACCTTTTCACTACCTTTTTTTCACCGTCAGATCTGCTTTTCATCCAACAATCCACATTCAACCTATTTAATTCCTTCAGCTGCCCCTTTCATTCTCATTCTCTCAACCGAGTGAGCCACCATCCCTCTGTGCTTCAGATTCAGCGAACGTCATACCGTCATCACAGCTGCCCCGTTCTTCAGATTCTTCACGCTGCTGTGCTTCGATTTCGGTCTTTTGTTCTTGTTCGATTTCCCCCTTTCATTCTCATTCTCTCAACCGACGCAACCGCCATCCCTCTGTGCTTCAGATTCAACGCCACCATCCCACTGTGCTTCAGATTCAACCTACCTCATACCGTCATCACAGCTGCCCCGTTCTTTGTAACATCCTGAATTTTGAATCTAATATCTTGAACATAAACCTATCTTGGGAAGACTAGTAGGCTCTATTTTTGGAAAGTAATAAATTTGAAATCAGTATTTTGTGGGCCCCGTGAATAGTATTTACTATTCACGTATACGTTTTTACTATATACAAATACGTATTTTAAAATATATATATATATATATGTTATTCGCAAATACGTATTTAATACTTGAAATTTGTGAAATATGAATAGTGTTCACTATTCACAAATACGTATTTACTATTTAAAAATACGGTATTTACTATTCCAAAATACGTATTTACTATTCATGTGGGACCCACGTCAAATTATTTCTCCTCTGCCGACAGAAACTCTCGTGAGTTTTGAAAATTTTGGCCGCGGGACCCACTCAATAATAATTTATTATTTAAATAATAATATATATTATATTATTAAAATATTATTAAAAATTTTTAAAAGAAACATCACGGGAGTAGTCACGGGCAACTTCTTTTTAAATTTTGGGAAAATTACGTAAAACGACCCAGAGACGAAAATTACACTTAAAGACCCATTTTCCAACTATAAATAGACCTTCCATTTCATTTCATTCTTCACAACTTCTAAGAGCCATAGAGAGAGGTAGAGAGAGAGAGAGAGAGTAGAGAGATGTTTGCTTGAGAGTTATAATAGCTGGTTGGTGATTCGGGTATTAGCAAGTAACAGGTAACTCTGAATATTCTTCCTTATACTTGTGAATTATGTATGATTATAAATTTGTTTGTTTACTATTTTGGCAAGAATATTTAGAAAATATTTATGGTTTTAAGATCTGGTGTGGGAACTTTGATTTGCAAATCTGCAGAGGTACTATTTATACGTACGTTACTATTCACGTATACCGTATTTACTATTCATGTTACTATTCACGTATACTGTATTTACTATTCACGTATACCATATTTACTATTCACACCGTATTTACTATTCATTTTACTATTCACGTATACCGTATTTACTATTCATTTTACTATTCACGTATATTGTATTTACTATTCATAATACTATTCACGTATACATACCGTATTTACTATTCACGTATACATACCGTATGTACTCTTCATTTTTACTATTCATGTATATATATCGTATTTTACTATTCACATATACGCATAGTATTCACTATTCATAAATACGCATATTGATGTATAAAACTTTATGGTATAATAATGCATTATTTTGAGTGAACATATTCATCATGGCGGTTGTATTATGATGGGTGGAGTAAGGAGGGATTTGAATGATAAGAATGATTTATGCCACCACTCGGTGCACAGTGGATGGTACTTGTTTCAGGGCCCCATCTTCCATGTTTTCCTCTGGCCGGGATTTCATTGGAGTTGTGGGACATGTGACACCTCCTTAGTTATTTTAAAGGAGGGGAGCCATAGTCCAGATTTAAGCTATATACCTTTGGCCGGGTGTATCTTAAGTTTTGGTGAGCTTGGAACAATTCAGTCAAATGAATGAGTTTCTATTGGACTATGTGTTAGCCTATGGCTCCAGTCTGCGGTATAAGGGAGGTGGTGATATAAGGGAGGCTGCATACTGCATAGTGCATTTCTGAACAGTTCAAGAATTTGATATGATGATGAATATTCTGTAAAGACATGAGATGAGAACTTTTGAGATATATATGTTTTAATACCTTCTATATTGATGACTATTAGTATAAATTATTTTGTATGATAAATTATGGAATCTATATATATATTTGAAATCAGCCCATATCTTTTTGTCATATATTATTTGCTCGTGTACGGTAGAAATATTTAGTAGTTACTGAGATGTGTAATCTCACCCCATATTAACATTTTTCAGGTGAATAACTTAGTAGAGATCAAGGGAATGCACCCATGGAGTGAGCTTTGTAGGCTCTTCTGTACTCCTTTAGTTTATGTTGTGTTATTTTATTTGCCATGAACCTAAAAGACTTCCGCATTTTAAAATAACTCTTATTTATTGGATTTATTTTGGCCCTGTATAAATGGATTTCTACCTTTGGCCATATTGTAAATATGTGTTTGAGTGTTGAATATCCTATATTTGGAGGTGCTACTATTATTTTGGCCAAGATTTTGGTATTGAAAATGAGGCGTTACATTTTTGGTATCAGAGCCAAGGTTCTGGCCAATCTGTAAATTTCCTATCAGTTTTCTAAATAAAAAAAAATTTTGAGGTCATGGCAAATTAAATATCATAACATGTGCATTTTCCTTTATAGCTTTGGATTCTTTTTACCAATTTTCTTGTGACATTCATGATAGGAGAAGAATGAGTTAATCAAAATATTCAAGTGATTGATAATGAGGATTTATGATTTGAGGATGTGATTGAGATTAAATTTCAGAGCTGCGTAGCGGAAGTTGGTAAGTAGAAAATTTATTGAATATTGGATTCTGTAGGCCCAAAATTACTTTCTAGGATGAATATTTTTATTGGTGTCTAGGAAAGTGATTGAAAGACTAAGCCCCTATTTGATGTTTATTCAATTAGTTGCCGTTGTAAAAAGTATGAAGAGATTTTCGCTAGATTTTCACTTACCTAGCTAATTTATATGAGTAACAGATGACAATACCATAACAGAATACGGGCATAGTCTTGATTATACAGAATAACTGGCTTAAGTTTGAATTTAATAAGATAAAGTTGAGTTTGGCAGGAAAACTCGAAAATCCTTATGAATCCTAGAATAGAGATTACAAACATTAGCAAGAAGGCTAAGAAGAGTAGACTATATTAATTCAAGCATCAAGAACAACAGTTGGTACAATCCCACCGCAAGCTTCGACTATCTCAAGTTTAAGTCTATTAATTTCTTCCTGAGCGGCTGCACTTGAGAGAGGACCATCAGAAGACATTGTTCTTCTCAATCTAGCTATTTGCTTCATAGTGCTTCGAATTTTTACATACGGCCAATGCTTTATTCCTCCCCTATGGCATATTTTCATTAGAACATTTTTGCATAGACGAACTTGTTGAGCCGCTTCTTGTTGAGGTAAATGGAAGAAGTCTCTAAGATCATCTATTGACATTGATGCAGCTCTAATATTTTGTTCAGCTCTTGATCGGTATGGATTACTAGGTATGGGGACTGAAGGATTATTATTTACAACCATGAGCTCTTTTCCTTTATTGGATATATTTTCTGTATTGGTTGGAAATGAACTATTAGGGAGTTCATTTTGATTTTTAGTCCATTCCAAACCAACACAGAGGGCCTCATAGTAGGCTGATAGGGGATCCGACACCAGGACATACCCTAAAGATTTTTGATTCAAACAATAATTTTCTAGAAAATGTTTGACATCATCTAAATTCTTCTTACCAAAGTCAAATACTTGAGGACTGGAAGAACCTCCTTGTACGTCCTGGTGAAAGACAGCGTGGCATATCATACCAATCCTCCCATGAACTTCAAGTTTATGGTATTGAAGTCCATTGGTATGAATGATCTCTCGTAGAACATGGCAGCAACCACATGAAAATGGATTAGTAGTCTCAGTCAAGGTAGAAGCAGGATTCCTTGGTTGAGAAGGTACCGTAGACTCCATAAGTTCTGCCACATTACGACACCTTTGGACAGGTCGCCTTGATGGACCTGCTTCAGACTCCTTTCTGTTAGTAGTTGTAAAAATAGAATCTTGTATCCTTGGAGGAGGAGTAGGAATGTTAATCGTTGAGGCAGATGAATGAACATTCATACTTACGGGATTTTGGGGAAGTAAAGAAGAATAAGGGTATGATGCATTGTTTGACAAATCAGACAACACGTTAGTCTGATAGTCATGAAGTAAGGCTTCAAGAAAGAAAGGGTTGAATGAATCGGAGACTGGAATAGAGTTACTTGAACCGGCCATGTTTAAGGATAATGTGGAAGGTTATAGTGAAGGTTACGATCGGAGAGGAAATGAATATGTGGAGGTTTTGTGAAGTTTGAGAGAACATGAAACATTTACTCTTTCTTTACTCGGTTTATAGCTGGGCTAGTAACGTCTAGATTTTGTTAAGCAGCATTGGATTCTCATCTGTTGCTGGCTCATAATTATGCAGACTTTGTTGTTATGCGGAAATTTTATGGCACCGCACCCTAGTGCACCCTAGCCACCGTTAGGGGTCGCAGTTTCCTAGACCTTTGCAGACAGAAATCGCTATGGCATTTATTGCTAGCTGTGTTTTCAAGAAATTAAGTTTGGACGTTTATACGCGCATTTATCTAAGAAATCTGTCTTGGATGTGCAGCTGACTCAAGATGTCGGAATTGACATTTAAAAATAGGATTTTAAGCGTAAGCGTGCTAAGGTGATAGTAATCTTGGGAAGGGTGACTTCCTAATAATATTAGATGAACCGGAGAGAATCCGAAGATTTGAAATGATGATGAGTTGTGCCAATTAACCCGAGAGCATTCTTCACTCTCTGAGTATCCGAAGAACTCTATGAATTTGTCACAGATAATTCAAAGACTAAGGTTTTTGGATAAACATGTTGGAAGATCGATGGAAAGGTATGAAATGGTGATCCTTAGGAATGCCAGAAAGATGTTAGAATGAATATAGTAAATATTGAGGATAGGCTTTAATTTAATCTAAGCTGAAATAGAACTTAAGAACGAAATGAGCCTTTGTGATATTGCAGGTTGAGGTAGAATTAGAACCTTGTGAATACTGCTGAGGTTGTAGATAGTCTTCATATAATCCAAGAATTAGATTAGGAATTGTGAATCATGATCTTAGTATGTATAATGGGTATTTTTGGGGCAACACGAATTATCAGTTGATGTTGAGGTTATAAGAATCAAATTGTAAACTTGACTATTAATGTCTGGGAATATTTGAAAATAGACTTGAATTCAATCTGAGTTAAGATAGTATGTCTAATTAAGAAAGTATGAAATCCGGTGATTTATGTTACAATATTAGTATGTTATTTGGGTGTGATTAATAGATAACTATGAGAGGAACAGATGATATTTAGTATATGTCTTTGAGATACTAAGGATTGAATTCGAATCATGTGAACAATGCTGAGATTGTGAGAATAATATTTGAATGTTTTAAATCTTAGTCTAGGAATTGTGAAACATGAATGTTCTATGGATATTATTGAGGACACATGATATCTCTGTCTTGCTGATATTAAAGTTCTAAGAGTTGATTTGTAATTTGACAATTATCATTTTTGGGGAAAGTTTGAGGATAGTTCTTAAATGATATAAGCTATGGAGTATGATGAATCTAGTATGAATAATCGGGGTTTTAGAAATAGGATGATGAATCTGAAAGTTGGTAGGGGATCTAGAGGGTTGCTACTAGTAGAAATGTAATATAACAGTTCAACTTAACAGTTGTATTGATTCTTTAGGAGACTGAATTGATTGAATAAATTGAGATATTAGAATATGGTACTAATTGATTGGAGAGAAATAGGGAACAAAATGTGATACCAACATGTGTAAGGTGTTCAGAGAATTGCCAACTGTTTATCTAGCATAGGAAATGATCTTGATAATAGAATCTTTCTTTAGAAATAATGAATTGAGTGTTTCATGGATGAGTTGAGTAGAATAAGTTGGAACCTGGAATGTATTCGGAGTTGGTGACTATTTAAAATAAGTTGCTAGGTCCCTGAGTATTTGAATTTTGAACTTACCAATGCACTTGCTGTGTTTGGAAATTTTTACGCAATATTTACAACAGGATTTAAGACCAGTTTGTAATCGACATTTATAAACTATGATGTCTCATGGAATGAATCCTTGCGAAATTCGAACAAGAATTGACTTTTACATTATGATTGTGGTGGAAGGTGTACAAGTTAGAAGAGGTTGGAAACTGTTGTGGATATACTTAGTTTGCAGAATCTTGCCAAATGTACTTGTTTTTGAATTACTTGCCATTGGTGAAAGCTAGATTTAGTAAGTAAGTGTTTTCTTAAACTTGAATTGAGGAAGCACGGGTATAGGATAGACGAGCAGAGGCTTGAAGCGGTAAGACCCGTTGAGCTAGTTTGCATATGGTGGTATCTCTAGGCTATAAGACTTATGTGCCTAGTATTGTGTTTGTTGCCTATCATGGTAACATTAGACCTGTATGTCTAAAGTTTATCTTAAGGTTGACAGAATAATCAGATTATATCATGTTGTGGTTATTATGGCCTGAGGGTAGCTTCTTAAGCTGTAAGATCTGAATATCCAGTGTCGTGGTAATACAATGAAAAAAGCAGAAAGGAAGAATGAACTGGCCTGTGAGGCCAGTGTAACCAAGCGCTCAAATAAGGAACTAGTGGATCCTGTGTCTGAATATTACTTTGGGTACAGGATGAACGAAAATTGTGTTGTGTGCTTGGTGAGCATGTTTGGGAAAGAGATAGGACTTAGGGATAATATGATATATAAAGCTGAGTCGGAGCGGATTGTTGATGCGGGGGATAAGTAATTGAGGAACAAGGCTATAAGCTTGTAAAGGTTGTGTGTAAAGGAATGGCTCCCGGAGATGCTACTTGGGAAACGGAGGAGAGCATGCGACAAACCTATCCTCATTTATTTAAATAGGTTAGAATTCTTATTATAGCGAAATTTTGAGGACAAAATTTTCTTTTAGGAGGGGAGAAATGTAACATCCTGAATTTTGAATCTAATATCTTGAACATAAACCTATCTTGGGAAGACTAGTAGGCTCTATTTTTGGAAAGTAATAAATTTGAAATCAATATTTTGTGGGCCCCGTGAATAGTATTTACTATTCACGTATACGTTTTTACTATATACAAATACGTATTTTAAAATATATATATATATATATATGTTATTCGCAAATACGTATTTAATACTTGAAATTTGTGAAATATGAATAGTGTTCACTATTCACAAATACGTATTTACTATTTAAAAATACGGTATTTACTATTCCAAAATACGTATTTACTATTCATGTGGGACCCACGTCAAATTATTTCTCCTCTGCCGACAGAAACTCGTGAGTTTTGAAAATTTTGGCCGCGGGACCCACTCAATAATAATTTATTATTTAAATAATAATATATATTATATTATTAAAATATTATTAAAAATTTTTAAAAGAAACATCACGGGAGTAGTCACGGGCAACTTCTTTTTAAATTTTGGGAAAATTACGTAAAACGACCCAGAGACGAAAATTACACTTAAAGACCCATTTTCCAACTATAAATAGACCTTCCATTTCATTTCATTCTTCACAACTTCTAAGAGCCATAGAGAGAGGTAGAGAGAGAGAGAGAGAGTAGAGAGATGTTTGCTTGAGAGTTATAATAGCTGGTTGGTGATTCGGGTATTAGCAAGTAACAGGTAACTCTGAATATTCTTCCTTATACTTGTGAATTATGTATGATTATAAATTTGTTTGTTTACTATTTTGGCAAGAATATTTAGAAAATATTTATGGTTTTAAGATCTGGTGTGGGAACTTTGATTTGCAAATCTGCAGAGGTACTATTTATACGTACGTTACTATTCACGTATACCGTATTTACTATTCATTTTTACTATTCATGTTACTATTCACGTATACGGTATTTACTATTCACACCGTATTTACTATTCATTTTACTATTCACGTATACCGTATTTACTATTCATTTTACTATTCACGTATATTGTATTTACTATTCATAATACTATTCACGTATACATACCGTATTTACTATTCACGTATACATACCGTATGTACTCTTCATTTTTACTATTCATGTATATATATCGTATTTTACTATTCACATATACGCATAGTATTCACTATTCATAAATACGCATATTGATGTATAAAACTTTATGGTATAATAATGCATTATTTTGAGTGAACATATTCATCATGGCGGTTGTATTATGATGGGTGGAGTAAGGAGGGATTTGAATGATAAGAATGATTTATGCCACCACTCGGTGCACAGTGGATGGTACTTGTTTCAGGGCCCCATCTTCCATGTTTTCCTCTGGCCGGGATTTCATTGGAGTTGTGGGACATGTGACACCTCCTTAGTTATTTTAAAGGAGGGGAGCCATAGTCCAGATTTAAGCTATATACCTTTGGCCGGGTGTATCTTAAGTTTTGGTGAGCTTGGAACAATTCAGTCAAATGAATGAGTTTCTATTGGACTATGTGTTAGCCTATGGCTCCAGTCTGCGGTATAAGGGAGGTGGTGATATAAGGGAGGCTGCATACTGCATAGTGCATTTCTGAACAGTTCAAGAATTTGATATGATGATGAATATTCTGTAAAGACATGAGATGAGAACTTTTGAGATATATATGTTTTAATACCTTCTATATTGATGACTATTAGTATAAATTATTTTGTATGATAAATTATGGAATCTATATATATATTTGAAATCAGCCCATATCTTTTTGTCATATATTATTTGCTCGTGTACGGTAGAAATATTTAGTAGTTACTGAGATGTGTAATCTCACCCCATATTAACATTTTTCAGGTGAATAACTTAGTAGAGATCAAGGGAATGCACCCATGGAGTGAGCTTTGTAGGCTCTTCTGTACTCCTTTAGTTTATGTTGTGTTATTTTATTTGCCATGAACCTAAAAGACTTCCGCATTTTAAAATAACTCTTATTTATTGGATTTATTTTGGCCCTGTATAAATGGATTTCTACCTTTGGCCATATTGTAAATATGTGTTTGAGTGTTGAATATCCTATATTTGGAGGTGCTACTATTATTTTGGCCAAGATTTTGGTATTGAAAATGAGGCGTTACATTCTTCAAATTCTTCGCTGGTAAGGCTACTTGATTTCGGTGCCTTTTGTCACAACCCATAAGAAGAAAAATACCTTCACCCCGCCGGTTTGATTTCCATTTCTGGGTAACGATTGATTCGATTTTTCGCAGACCTAGAGGATTTATAAGCTTGCCGGTTTGAAGGTATTTTTCTTCTTATGGGTTGTTCACTTATAATTCTTCCACGTTCTACTTGGTTTTTTTTCCCATTGAATCGCAAATTGGTTTTGTTTAAATAAATCGAGGAGGAGGAGCAGGTGTACAACACTTATGAAACCTGATAATTAGGTTAGGGATTGTAATTTTTCTTGATCAACTAAAAAAAACAAAGAATTGGAATTTTCCTGGTCTGTGTCTTTGTTGGACTATTTCAGTGGAAATAAATGATGAGGCAAAATTCGTATTTTATTCCCAACAACACCTGCGAGGAATTTCAACTTGATATAGAACCAGAGGAATTTCAACTTGTGAGTGTTCATGCCCACATTCTACTCTTGTTGGATCTATGTATGAGTGTGGGGACGATGAAGATGAAGAAGCACAAGAAGAATTTGGAAGCGCCCGTGATGTTGAGAAGCTGCAGAGTAGGACTCCTTTATTGAGCTGATCAATTCTGTTCTCTTTACCTTTTTTATAGTTTTTTTTTTTGGCTGAATAGAAGAATTTTCCTTTAACAAGTTTGTGTAGACAGACATCTAATTTTGATATTGTATAATTATAGATTTTTTAACTGTATTGAAGATTAATCAGTGCTTGCTCCTTGTATCTCACCTTTGGTTGCCGTCTTGGTAACATTTCCCCGCTGAAATGACTGATTCGGGAGAAATTGTAACATTTACCCGCTGAAATGACTGATTCTGTATTGTAGTTGTTTCTTACTTTCTTATTATAGCATCAGAATTACATTACTGGTAATGAAACTTTGAGAGGCATGACAAACTTTAATTGAGGAACGATTATTATGCCCATATAAAAAATAGGAAATATTGCAGATAGACTCTTCAAATTGAACACTGATTTTGTTGTATGCTGCAATATATTGTATTTGCTTAACTCCAAAGCTTCAAGCTGTATGTTACACCTTGGTATACATGCTCTTGTCTCCCAAGATGGTGGGTACTGTGGAGAAAAACGAATTTGGATTCTTTGACACCAAATGTTTTTGCATTGAGAGGGACAAAGAGAAAGAGAGTCAATGATACTAATAGATGAAGATGATTCTCTTAATTTAGAAATATATCAAGTTTATAAATTTAGGATACAACTCCAGAGAAGAACATATCATTTCCCTGAAAATACTTCAAGGTTCGTTCATGAAGGCGCCACTTGAGTGACCATTGTCTTTGAAGTATAATAGCCTCGTTCATTTATTTATATTTGAACAATATCATCTAATACATTTACAAACAATTAAGATATTGGAGATATTCTCTCAACATGTACTAATTATAATAGCCTCGTTTGTGGGATTTAGGGGGCTTCTCTCAACATTTTATTGAACCGCGATTTATTACTATTTGCATCCTGCATTTATTACTCTTTTTATCACCAATTAGTTTAAGGCCAGAAAAAAGATTCAAGTTACAAATAACAAACTAAATAATAATCATTTAACCAATGTCATGTAACACCAAAATATTAAAAAAACATGAGTCAATGTAAATTTTTCTCTGTACATGT
The DNA here is from genome assembly GCA_034222035.1 of Acacia crassicarpa. Classification (NCBI taxonomy): domain Eukaryota; kingdom Viridiplantae; phylum Streptophyta; class Magnoliopsida; order Fabales; family Fabaceae; genus Acacia; species Acacia crassicarpa. The sequence goes on from JAWXYG010000004.1 coordinate 2,258,469, forward strand.
ACGTTTATTATGTCCTCGTTTCTTGCAATTTCCACAAATATTAGTATTCTTTGATGCTTCTTCAATCCCACTGTGAATTCTACGTCCTTGTGACATATTGTGCGACTCCCTTTTTCGACCTTTTGTCTGTGAAATGTTGGGATCCTTCAATCTCATCATAGATGACTCTTCAGTTTGAGAACTCAAATATTGTAAATCAAAATCCTCAAGATCAATACTACTACCATCAGGTATTGGAAATTTTTCTAAAGATTCAATGAGAGAATCAAGACCATCACAAGCGAATTTAGCTGCTTCATTGGACCTATCTGCTAGACCAATAAGTTTGGAAAATCTAGAGCGTATATCAAAGCCTCGAAGGAGTCCTTCTCCATCAAAATGACAAATGTCCTTATTTGTACAAATTATATCATTTCCTTCCTTCCTCCATCTTTTCAAAATCATATGTTCAGGGATCTGCTCAACATTTTCAACTAAAAAAATAGCAAGAATATGCTCACATGGGACTCCCATGAACTCAAAATATTGACAAGAACATCTAGCTTCTTTATTTTCCAACTTCATCTTCACAGTTGCAGAATGATCTGTATCTTTCCTATTAAAAACTCGATAGGTAACCCACTCACCATCATTCTCAAGTTTCTCCTTAGAGAGAGGAAAACTATGAGAAAAAGCATCACTAAACTTTGTGAAAAGTGCACGTGTATAGACCTTAGCTGCATGCTCTTCCAATGGCATATTCAATGTTAAACGCCTTTCTTTATGCCTAGATTCAAAGTCTTGTTTTTTGAATGACTCATAACGAGCATCTACTGCTTGATTATATTTTTCTACAAACTCCTTTAAGGTTGTGCCAGATGTAATAAAACCATCAAAGAATGAATTAATGCTTTCACTACGCTGAGTAGTGTTCATACCAGCAAAGAAAATGGACCTGTTAAAGATTGGTATCCAAGAGGATTTGATAGAATAAAGTGACTGCAACCATTCATTCTCATGAAGACCAAATTTATCAAGAATACGTTGCCATTTGTCTTCAAAATCTTGAGTGCTCTTTTTTGTATGGATACAGTTATTGAAATCGCTCTTAAATGTGGCATGCTGCTGATAGACATGAGACAACTTTTCTGGGAACTTTTTTGTGATGTGCCACATACAAAATCGATGCTTGCTGTTTGGGAACACTTTGGATACTGCTTTGGTAATTGACATGTCCTATAAATTCAATGACATGTGTAAGAATATAATCATTAATATATGAAACAATTGAAAATATGTACTTAAAATGATTATACCTGATCAGTAATTATGGCGCCCGGATGTTTCCCATTCATTCCTCGGAGCCATTCCTTAAATAGCCACACAAAAGTATCTTCTGTTTCGTCTTTTAATAAAGCACATCCGAACAAGATTGACTGTAAATGATTATTTACACCAACAAAAGGTCCAAATGGCATTGAATACTTATTAGTTCTATATGTTGTGTCAAATGTGATGACATCACCAAAAAGCTCATAAGCTTGCCTAGACCTCGCATCAATCCAAAAAAAAACTTTCCATGCGATCCTCATTGTCATATTTAATGGAATAAAAGAAACTTGAATTCAATGATTGTTGTTTAACACAATAATGTAACACAGCTTGTGCATCTCCTATGCTATACATTCTTCTCCTCACATTTTTTAGATGATTATAACAATCTCGACTGTCAAATAATAACTCATCACCTCTGAAGATGGTAGCCACTTTTCCTGTGGGCAAGCCTGATTGATTAAATTTTTCAACCAATGATCTTGCAGAATCAGGCATTTTTCTGTGTGATTTGAGATAACGAACACTCTTTGGAGTCACAAGAACATGATTATGGTTGTCGTCAAAATGTGTAATTTTCCACATTTTGGTTTTTCCACTTTTAGAAGCCTTTACACAAGCTTCACACCCAATGCGAAATGATGATGTCTTCTTTGATTTGGTCTGACAAACTTGAGCAACATCTTTATCTGTTTTTGGTCGTGGATAACCCTCTCTAGCACAAACTAAAATGAAGTAGTTATCCCTCCTTGTTCGTGTTTTGACGCCGAAGCCTTTTACCTTGCCATATGCTGTATACAAGTCCACTACATCCTTTTGTTCAGAAAATTCCATTCCAACCTCAATCAAAATATTAGAATTCTTTGTTTGTGTCAAGGGAATGACATTTGGAATGTTATCAATTAAATCATTAGATATGTCAACTCCCAATTCACCAGGATGCATCTCTTCTATAATTTCATCATCACTGAAGTTGATGTAATCTATTGGATCATCATCCATATTCAATAAGTCATCCCCCAATTCACCAGGTACGTCATTCCTAATTTCACCATTTAAGTCAATGTAGTCCAGATGCTCATCCATAATATACCTGAAAATTTAAAATCAATAAATATATAAATAACATTCAAATACTCTTAATCAAAACGTGATTAGCAAACTAAATGGATTAGGCTATGGATGATGACCCTACCACCTAAACTGTTACATTCTTAAAGGATCGAACCCATAACTTTTTGTTAATGACACTTCTTGTTGCCCAACTAGAGATTGAATAGGAGATATAAGCCAACACAGAATAACAATGATGACATATATAGCTTCTTCAAGAACATTTGAATAGCCTAAACGATGCTCTTATAGTAGATTGCAATAGAGCACCCATATATAGTATGAAAAGAATTAGAAAGCAAAAAGAGCAGTTCGAATAGCTTATTGTCAATGACATTGATAGGTTGGTGTTGCAAAACCGAAATCAAATGTAATGATATCTGAAAGAGCGTGCAACATAAAAGTCTAACCTCTGATTCTCTACCCTTGAATAAGTCGTATATGGCTGGTGCTGCCTGGGCTTTGGGTGCATGCGGATGTGAATCCCAAGTTGCTCAAACGAGTATCGGCGACTATAGCGATGACGACGAGTAGAACGGGTCGAGCTTCTTGGAGGGTAAGATGATGATGACGGGGAGAATTAGGGGTGGCAGCGACGGCGAGCTCTGTAAACAAATTTGGCAGATATGGTGAGAGGATCTCTACAGACGCTGATTTATACACAAAACTATAGATAAAACCAAATTTGAGGAAAGCATGAACGGACAGAGGTGAGTGAAGGCAAAGAGATGAGACACAGCTGTACAAGAAAACCGCCTTCCTCTTCATTCGTGGTGCTCGCCCTGGGCAAAAGACCGAAATCGAAGCATAGCAGCGTGAAGAATCTGAAGAACGGGGCAGCTGTGATGACGGTATGACGTTCGCTGAATCTGAAGCACAGAGGGATGGCGGCTCACTCGATTGAGAGAATGAGAATGAAAGGGGCAGCTGAAGGAATTAAATAGGTTGAATGTGGATCGTTGGATGAAAAGCAGATCTGACGGTGAAAAAAAGGTAGTGAAAAGGTTGTGACAATAAAAGGTTGTGACAATATCCGGCCTCATGTTTAAATATATGATATGGTTGAATTTTTTTTTGGATAGATTGATATTTATATTTATTATTTTTTTCTCTAAACTATTTTGATATATGATGTGATTAAATAACTTATTTAACTTTCTTAATATCTTTTATAAAAAAGTCAATTTTATTTTTGTTCTGTTCTAGAATTGAACTTGACTAGGCGTCAAGTCTAGAGCCTACATACCATTTGAAGGGATCAAAGTCCACGTAGTTCGCAGTAAACTTGGAGGCGTGAGGCCAGGGGGTGGTGTGTGTGCTCTGTGTGAGAGAAAGTAAAGTGAGCATAAGTTAGAATGTGTGTACCTGGTTAGTCGACCTCTATATTTATGGAGGTGTCCGAGGTGCCCAGCGCAATGTTCGGAATGAGCAATATCCGGGGCCGAGATATCCGGAGCGAGTATCTCGGGATACCGATTTGGATAGATCCCGTCTTGCTAAGATTTTGGATCTTCCCTCCTGACGCATCAATCATGCTTCTTGGTTCTGTTGGGCCGTAACATGGATTTGGGCCCTTGGTCCGATCCGTAATAATTTTATATTTAGGATGAGGGAGTATTATCCATTGATTATTCAGGGGAGGGGCATCTGATGGCTAATTCTCAAGGGCGTGATTAATGGTACCTTCTTCTGAGTATGCATAATGCTCATTGTGCAAGACTAAGCGAGATGTTGATGGTAAAGCCTTCAAACCTCAACTTCTGATTGATTTGTACGCTTTATTTGTTAGTGAATTTTAATGGTTTTGGTATTACTGGAAGTGCTAGCAGGGTGATCTGAGCGTCTTAAATCTCCATGTTTCCTTTCAGTTATCAGACCACATAACCACGCTCTATTTCCCCACGTTTTCAATCTATCACAAGTGTTTTTCTCTAGTTAAATAGCGAAATTTCAGCTGTCCGTTTGTGTTTTAAACCACGATCTACAAAATTCAATTGACAACTTTGCAATCGACATTTTCTCAATTTTCTTAAAAAAGAATATTATGTTTTTCTAACAAATGCTTTTTGTATTGTGAACTTTGTCACCATCCTTCAGGGCACATTATTACTAAAAACTTATTGATCATTCAATTTTCCTAGTGATTTAGCCCTTATAACTTCATATGCTTATATTGAGCTTTGGTAAAATCTCGTTCGTGGCCATTTGATGCTTTAACATGATGCTTGCCGTGCTCTTATATGATTTCTGAGTCTGAGTCTAATGTACAGTAAGTTTTATCCTATTAAATGAAGCCAACCAAATGGATTGCACAACGTATACATCACAGTAAAAAGTACTAGTGTAATGGTGAAAGCTTTCGAGAGTAACAGCCAGGCTCTTTTTTTTTGGCAATAATACCAAATGAAGATGCAGTTGGCCGCTGTTTTAAGTTATTCCTTGTTTCATCTTTCAAAAATCAAGATCATGGAGACAAATTTGCAGCACCAACCTTTGAAATCTTCCTGCCAGTGTAAAAAAAGTTTGCATGTTTGGAATTTTTAGCCAAAGCATATCATTTTGAGCTTTAATTCACTTGATCTCTACCATACACCAATTGTCCTTGTTTTCAGATATCAGCGGAAACGAAATATGTTATACGATTTCTGCTGAGGTATGCTTTGCTGATTTAAATAAGCTGCACAACATATTTTTTATTCATTTTATTCGAATATATGTTTTCTTGTGACCAGCACATGATAAACGAATGAAATCATAATTCCACAACGTCAGCGTAGATTGGGGAATTGACATATCACTATGACAAACTTTGTGATACTTCATACTTTCATTTGCTCTCGTGATGGCAGGATATCAGAAAGGAGCTTGGAATTGTTATGATGTAAGAGCAGAAGGTGCAATTATCAAAGGTAATGAACCAGCAAACCTGATTCAAGGCCGTGCATGAGCTTTCTGCTTTCCTTTTGATCATTGGATCGATGTCATTTTTCCCTCAAAACCGATAGGTGAGCAAGAAATGTGGTCACGGGGAAGCTAACTTTAATACCAGACAGGTATTGTTTGTTAGAATTTATAAGGCAGATACGCTTATATGATTTATATGAAGGGAAGGTTTAGCAGTTTGTGCCCTTATAATTTACAGATGCGATCAGCAGATGAAGGGCAAACCACCTTTTACAACTGCAATCCTTGTGGCCACAAGTTTCAGGATAATTAAACTACTCGTCATGTTTGAATGGATTGAATTACCCCAATCTTTATAGTTGTAAAATCATATGTGTACATATATAATTCGCAAACCACATGGCAGTGTTAACGGCTCCATTCAGTTACAATTACTACAAATACAGTCTGCAAAATCAAGGGAGATACTGTGTACAAAAACAACAGAGAGAACTAAGCCTGTCGCATGTGAAACTTGTAGCAACCAACATCAGAAGTCGCAGGAACACCTAACAAAACTAAATCACCATTATAGATGAACATGGCAATTTCTAAGTGATTCACTCTCACCTCAGCAGCCCAAGTTTTCCAGCAGCAGCGAATGGAACGCTATGCACCCTTTCTTGCACGCTAATTTCTTAGGAGTTCTGGGTGTCATCGCCCTGGGTGGGCATCAACAAATGATGGATTCAGATACTTAAACTCTGAGAAATCTTCAGAGATGCATTTAATATCACCAGAATGCTTGAGCAAAACTCACCAAATTCGAAACATTATGTCAGTGTCGTTAAAAGCTACCAACAATAAGTTCTATTCTACGATTAAGGATATGGTAGTTAAAATCTTGATTTATTTTTGCGATTTTATGTTTTTACGATTTTTTTATTAAAACGATTTTACTAATTTTCTAAAAGTTTTTTTACGAATTTTTATCCCTCTTCCTATTTTAGGTAAAATCTTGATTTTAACTCCCTTCGGGAGTAAGGTATAATGAATAATGATTTGGAGGTGTTTGGATCAAGAAATTACTTCTATCAAATTTGAAAAAATACTCGTATTTCACAGTAAAAATTGATTGTTAGATTTGACCCTTCATCAAAGATCTCGATCCTCTCATCCCGATCCCAATCAACAATCAGGTACATTTAGATAAAAGAGACCAAGATCCTAGCAATGCGCGAACCCGCCAACAATTTCCCCTTTCTCTTGTTCAAGATTTCAAAGAGGCAAAGATAAATATCAAAGAAAACACAGGCCTTCACAGAAAAAAAATATCAACACAAAAGAAAAGACCCAGTTATAATATTTGTTACAGCATGTTCTCAGGAAAATCGCCAAAAAGCGGGGGAAGTTCAAAATTCAAAAACTCAAATCGACTCAACATCAATTACAGGATGGGACGGAAATATCGACGAATCTACCTATAACCTAATCTTGTTGCCCAAATAAAATAGCAAGAAAACCCATTTTAGGTACACGAGAAAAAACAAGCATATATATGACAGGGTTACCAAGGTTTAAGGGTACAGCCGGTTCAGACGGGGAGGTTGGCCACGTCTTTTTTATCAGCAGGAGAGGGAGCCGCGACGGGGGTGTTACTGAGATTGACGGAAGCAGAATTGGATAGTACGGAGACGCAGTCGTCTTCGTTATCGTCGTCAAGGTCGTCGGAGGTGGAGACGTTGACGCAAGACCAACGATCAAGGGAGGCGAAGAAGGCAGATGTGACACTTGATCCGAACCAGCTAGCCATGCCGTTCAAGGTCTCAGAGGACCAGCACCATGTACCCCGGTTCTCCATCGCTCGATAATTAGGTGTGATCTGTGTCCTCTGGTTCCCGCCGAGAAATTCCGTCTTCTTCGCCCAGAGTGAAGGCAGAGAGATTTCGAGCCGATCGCCGAGGACGGTCAATACGGATTGGAAACATCAATCTCTCTTCCCCACCCAAGCCCAACCCCTAAATTTTGACCAAAAATTCCGTTTTCATGATTTTTTTTTAGAATATCAACATCCCGATATTTTAACCAAAAAAAAATTGAAAATATTTTTATAATCTTTTTTCCTCTGCCAAAAAAGCATTTTTATATTTTTATTTAAGGGAAAAACATTTTTCACGTTGTAGGAGAATGTTATCTCATGTTACACACACATAAAATGGTGGGCCCACACATATATATATAATTAGCATTATATATATATGTAGGTTCTACTATTTTTTGTGTGTAAGAATCTTCTTTTTCTCATGCAATATGAAAAAATTAAACCCCTTTATTTAAACAAGAAACAACAATCTTCTGTCTAACCATTAATTAAAATTTTATACACGCATGAGTATTTTAATATTTATCATAGTAATAATGTATAGTTCAGTGGGCCAACAAAAAAGCATACAATATAAAGTATTTGATTATATAACAGGAATCTTCGCAGGGTTTATACATAGGGATAGGATATTATCACTACCAATTTTATGTCACTACCAAGTCACTACCACTTTTTCACCGTTAAATCAGAATTTTAATTAGAGAGAGAAATGATAAAAGTATATGAAATTTTAATCCAACGGTGAAAAAGTGGTAATGACAATATCTTATCCCTTGTACATAATATTTATAAGGGAAATACACTTCTCATATTGTAGGAGAAGTGTATCATCATTTATAGATACAACGATTTCCATGCTTGAGTTTTATAAAAATATGTGTATATGTGTGGGTCCCACCATTTCATGTAACATGAAAAGTTTAAACCCCTATTTACAAATTTCAAAACAGTTTGATATATATCTGCAGATAACCAACAACAATACTTGAACAAGTTCATAACCTTCAATTGCTGGTATCTACCATCTTACCTTAAGATCCACATCCACTATACTGATCAAATCCTAGATTTGTGGAAAGAGCTGAATTTTATATAAATCTCAGTAGTGACAGTTAATCACTTACATAGAATACTTATACTGAATATGGTAGTCAACCATCAATTGTACATTCAACGTTCAGAGATAAACACGATTATGCAGTATCGACTACAATCATAGGACTATCCGGTCCTTTCTTACAACGCTAGGTATTTAATTAGGTCTCTTCCCTTCTCATCTGAATGCTTAATAGGGTTCACGATTGAAGAGCCTATTGGCCCACTAGGCCCTGCTGTCTATCTCGTGTTTACAACACATGTAACACAATGGTTCAAACATGCATATAAAGGCATACATGGTATATGAGAGAAAAGTTACTATGTGTTGGAATTTATAATTCTTGAACTGGTTCTCAATTTTTTGGTCGTCCCGTGCAGATATTGAGTACTATAATTACATATTCACGGATGACAAGTTATTACTTATCCAAATTCTTCATTATCTTAAGATACTAGGGTTGGTTATCTTGACCCTTGATCATCCATCTTATTCAAATGTGCCCAAATGATAACACTTATGTCTACCCCTGCCAACCACACCTTTTTACCATTTAAGCCATTATCACATTTTCGCTGCCAATTTTTTCATTTATCTTTGAAAAATCATAACTAAATCTACAAAAGTTCAACTGAGGTGGCTACAAAGGCTATGTGACTCATATTAAGTCTAGGTTCAAGAAAAAAATATTGCCTTTAGCCAATTGGCCGCACAACATTCCAGAATTACAATTTACTAGACATTGCCTTAGAAACATGCCAGTTTTATATTATCAACTTAAAAAATGCATAATTCATAGTACATAGATCCAATTGACTTATATAACCTATCAAATTAAAGCTTGACAAGTCTACTTTTGTTCTGAAAAATATCATGACCATTAGATAATATCATATCACTGATAGGGTAAAATTTAAAGTCTAAAAAAAACTCCGCAAGTGTACGGGCCGTATCAAGTAATAAAATGATAAGAAAAGTATCGTTCCCACGAGGACTCAGTATCACAACCTTTAGTTAAGCATGAATTTCACAATTTCGTTTAAGTTGAGTAAAACAAATTGAATTTAATTAAGATAAAGGAAAACAAATCAAAACTAAAATAAAAATAAGAAAACTACCACAATAATCAAATGAGCAACCTAGAGTCACTAATCCCTTATTTGATTCTTAGATTTTATCCCCACTAAATTAACTTTGACTAAATTTAATCAGCTAATCTAGAGTATTAATGTTTATAAGTGCCTGTCGGTCCACTTATACACCTACCTTAAATAATTATGCAATGTCTCACACAATTAATTAAGATGCAATTCAAATCGGGCTCACTCTAATTTGACTATGCGGAGCTTCTAGGTATATGTCTATCCTAGACGCAAATTAGATTAAAATCTAATTTCTCTATTAGCTTTAAACCTAATTCCACATTATTTAATCCCAAGGTCAATTTAGGATTCCCTCTTTCAAGTCCAACCCTAAATCCCCAAAACATGCTCAATGGTGATCAGTCAATAAACAATAACAATAAACACATGATTAAATAAACTGAAATAAAATTAAGCAAAAATAACAAGTGGGAATAATCTCTACAACCCAAACAAGTTCATAGATTCTCTAGGTTGCAAAACAAACTAGCCACACATGGCTTTATTCAAATTCATAAACAAAAAGAAAAGAATTTAGGTTCAAAGAAGAAGAAGAGAGAGGAAAGAAAATTTCTCTGTCGCCTCCACAGTCCTTCCGTGGAAATGATTAAGAGAATCGAAACGCTCAGCCTCTACTCCTATGTTTCTTCGTCCCTTCCTTCTCGTTCTGCGTCTCCCGATCTTTCTGCTCCGTCCTCAATATATATAGAAATTTGTATCTTTGGGCCGCGTGCTTCTTTTTAATTAATTAGGTTACAATTCTTCCCTTTTTCACGGTGCCAACATAATACTCCTGTGCTCTTGTTTCTCCAATTTAGGTAATTTCTCTTTCACTCCGTGGGCCCCACGTTCCATTCAATTCCAAATAGCCTTGTAAAAGTGATGCTGAGTGCGTGGCTAAGGAAACACCAAAGGAATCAATCATAATAATGATAATAAAACTGATTTTATTTTTTAAAACTTCTCATTACTACAATTTATTTCCTAAACTCAAAAACTTCTATTTTAAATTGAAATCCTCTAAATGATGCCTCCAGATTGATATCCCTTAAAATAATCATAAAATCTATTTAATTTAGCATTGATGACTTCCTAAATATGTTAAAATATATCCCATATTAATTAAAAATAGGAAGTCATCAATCACCCCAAAATACAACACCTTCAAACTGCACACATAAAACCCTAATTGACAATAGATTCCAGTTTTTGAATTTCAAATCTATTCTTTATAAAATTATACTAACAACATATTCTTACACAATTTTGCCTGAAGAATTCATCTGAGACCGTAAAAATAGCAAAATTATACCCTTTATTCGTACCCTATTCTGACTGAGATATTAGGATTTCAAATAACAATTCACTAATTCACAATTAACTCACTAAACTAGGTTTATATATTTCAAAAAATCATATAACCACATGTATATGAATAAAACATCATGAAACCATAAAGACCCTATTTGACAGAATATTAGGGCAACAAGAGGATTCATCAAAAGTCGACCAATTGACACAATATATACATCATCAAATTATGTATTAGGGCATTTATGTCTTTAAGCAAAAGAACTGGGTAGTTATCTCAAACTAATTAGGACTAAGTTCATTATAAAATTTCCCCGGCCTAGTCAGTACATTTAACCCTTATATACATTTTGGGATAAAATGTTCAACGAAATTATCATTAAATCACACCATTCAATTCTTGAGCAAAAAAAAAAATAAAATCACACCATTCAATTGTTAAATTAGGGTATTTTAATTTTTAAATAAATAAATTCATTTTCATCCCATCATAAATTAATTTCTAGTGGACATTGGATAAGAAATATCAGGGTGGAACTCAATATCTAGGATTGGATCAGCAAAATAATAATAATTTATTTCGTCCTTAAAGAACCCGAATGAGTAAGGCCACTGCTTTTGCCCAAAAGTCTCCCCCTCTTTAATTTTTTTAATATACTACCTCCGGTCTTAATTATAAGGCATAATTGATTTTGTTTGGAGAGATTAAGGAAACTAAATAAATTACTTAATCATTTTATATGTTGTATATCTTTAGATTATATATTAGTATGTGAGTCAAACAAAATATTTTGAAGAAAAGAATAAAAAGAAAAATACTCTAAGTTAATTTAATTAATTTCCTTAGTTTCTCTAAAAAAATTAACTATGTCTTATAATTAGGACCGGTAATTGTTAGTGTTAATAATAATCAATCGTTTCTGACGCAGAAAGAAAAGGTAAAAATCGCTAATTGTCACTTTTTTTTTTTTTCCTTGGAAAAAAGTCGGTAGTAGCCGTGGCACGATAAATTCGCAGCAGGTGAGCTTGCCGTAATCACGTACTCCTGCGGAACACCGCATAACGTCTCAGGCGCCAATTTCTCACGTCTGGGCGTTCTTTGCCGGCGCATAATTCTTTCGACACCCCTCATCTCTCCCCCGCTGGAAAATCACTCTCGCAATCTACGCCAATTTCGTCAATTCCTAGGGTTTATCCGCTCTATCTCTCTCTTCATAGATAGGGTTTTTGATTGTGCATTCGACCTATCGAATCCCAATTGTATAAGCTCTTCTAGGGTTTCGCTCACACTTTTTCCGTACGTCCATCAATATGGGTGATTGGCAATCACTTGTCCAATCCATTTTTCTTGGTCTCATTTTCTCTTACCTCCTTGCCAAGCTCATATCCATCCTCGTATCATTCAAGGACGATAATCTGACTGTAACTCGCCGCAGTATTAGTAGCACCGACCATGTAAGTGATCGGAGCAAGGTAGAACCCGACGTCAACCCTCTTGGGCGCAGGCCTGATGCCGATGAAGGCGAGCATCGCGAGAATGAATCGATATTGGCGGAGCAGGGCAGCGTGAGAAATGAAAGTGTGGACGGTGATGACGACGATGACGACGATTGGGAGGGAGTGGAAAGCACAGAATTGGACGAGGCCTTCAGTGCCGCTACGGCTTTTGTGGCTGCTACCGCTGCCGATCGGCTGTCACAGAAGGTGTCCAGTGATGTGCAGCTCCAGCTATATGGGCTGTACAAAATTGCAACCGAAGGGCCTTGTAGCACGGCACAGCCTTCGGCACTGAAAATGACGGCCCGAGCCAAATGGTAGTACAGTTATCCTTGCCTTTTTTTTGGTATACACTGATTTCTTTTGGTATACTTTGCGTGTTGGGGGCTACGAGCATCCTGGATAACGGAATCTTATGAGCTCTTAGATGTGGTTAAAGCTCTTATTTTATATCGTAGCATTGGCAGTTATGGGCATATAGGGCTGACTTAAGTGTCTAATTCATATCCGTAATCTTGATTGTTTGATCGTTCACATAAAAGACTATAAACATATAGTTTTTGAATTTTATCTTCAGCCTCCTTTTCTTTGTTTCATTTTTTCCCTTCTTTCAGAGTTTTGCTGTGGTAATCTACTGGTTGATTTATGAGGCTTATGATCATATGATGTCAGGAATACATTCTAATAAGCCATTGACCATTATCTACTGTCATGCTTCGTTGCTGATTTTTTTCTTTCTTTTCTTTTGTGCCTGGGCTTACTTCTCCCCTCATTGATTGATTTTTCCTATGTTTAGGCAAGCATGGCAGAAACTGGGTGCCATGCCTCCTGAAGATGCAATGCAGAAGTATATTGATATTGTGACGGAGCTTTACCCTACCTGGTTAGATGGCTCGGCTTTGGTGAGATAATAAGCTGTTTTTTGCACTCTACACCTTCTGTTCTTTCGTCAACTTGGAGAAATTCATATACCAAATGAAAGTAGTACATTTACTTGCTTACTTCTTGTTTTCCTTTTTCTCTGTACCTGTCTTTTAACCTGTCTGGCAGAGGAGCAAAAGTGGAGATGATGTTGGCCCAAATTCAGGGTCGTCAGAATCTAAGGGACCAATGGGACCTGTGTTCAGCACTTTTGTGTATGAAGAAGAAGCTGGCAGTGATTTGTAAGGTTCCTAAGACTTCAAGTTGTATGATTTTTAATGCATGTATCTAGATGGCATGCATCAATACTTTATTACATTTATGTGTATGGTGTTTACTGTAATTTACCTCAAAGTTCCGTAACCTTGCCACAGATTCTATATCTATACATGTCTGGTGCAACTCAGCTCACTGTTCTTCACTTCTTTGCATCATCTGGTACCAGTAATGTCTGTTGATGTAGGGAATTGACCTTTGTAATTTTTTTTATACATACTCAGCTTTGGAAGGATAATTAATTTAATGGGTATTGTCTGTAACTTTATATAGCCATGAACTTCTGATTGTGTTGACAGGACCATTTTCTTAGGGTTTTGAAATGATCATGTATGCCTCTTAATATCCCCCCCCCCCAACTCACACTCTCTCTCTCTCTCTCTCTCTCTCTCTCTCTCACACACACACACACACACACTGTCTTGTTCGCACACATTTGAATTTGTGACAATGGACATATAACAGTCTTGAGCCTTTCAATTAATTTCTCCAGAAAAAAATAGTTTTGGTTATCTTTAGTTATCTGCAGAAGATATGTACTTGAAGGTGGGTTATTGCACAATTAAAGTCCTCTCTTCTCTTGAATTCTCTGCCTTATGTGCCGGGATACCCTTACATCCTCGAGTTGAATGTCTTGATAGAATGGTGAAAAGTATTACTTTGTTGATTTATAGGGTTGGAATTGGTCATGTTAGATTGACTTTAACAATGAATTAAATCAGCCTCTGATTTATGTTCATCCTGCATTTTTATTAGTTTATCTCCTGAATGATTACTTCATTGCAAGCTCGCCTTCTCTTCATAGAAGTTTCGATGCAACTCATGGGTTTGGAAAGAATAAAACATTGACTGATCTATCTTGTTTCGTATCTTTTCAGAAAAATGGATGCAATTCATGGGTATGCCAGAGAAGGAGACTCAACTAATCTGCTCAAGTGTATTGAAAATGGTGTTTCGGTGAATCTGAAGGGTGGGCTATTTGTGGTTATTGCTTTGCTATATTTATATAATATATAATAATCTCAAGTGTGCAATAAGTTGTTAGTCATACTCTTGTTGGTTTTTAAATGGATCATGCCTCTCATAAACAGCTTTTGAGCATTTAAAAATTCAATCACTAGTTAAGTGAGAAAGCATCAACCTGAATATTAGCAGTATTGCTCGTCAAGTCTAGCCTGAGCATTATCTATGCTTGATTCATTCAGGATTGACTAACAGCTAATGGGGCATGAATGGAATGAATTTTGAGGGACTTGCTGGTGCGTTTAGCAATATCTCATCTCAGTTGCATTTAGTAGCCAAAGTCAGGAATCTTCTTTGCTGCAGTTGAATTCCCCCTTGGTCTATTTTCCTCCTATGTTCTTGGGACAGCGTGAGACCAAGACTTCACTGCTGTGTTTTGAGTCAGGGTGATAAGAATGCATAGTAAGGGAAATAGATAGCTAACAAATTCGTACTTCATTTATCAGTTATTGATTTCTTAATTTTCTTAATTCAATATTTGAAAGCAATTCGTCCCTACTAACTTGAGAGCTCTTAGTTATTTTACTAGAAGATGCTATAAGGTTGCTTATTACGTTATAATGGGATCATACTAATTCAAGATGCTTCTTCTAAAACATGAAAATGAAGTTATTTAAAGTTATTGTTCCTGTTTACGATACCTCCTATCAACTTCTATAAGTTTACTTGTTTTTCTTTCTCAATATGTGCGTCTGAAATGTATGCAGACAGTGAGGGTCAGACACCATTACATTGGGCTGTGGATCGTGGGCACCTTGAGGTCACAGAACTGCTAGTTAGTAGGAATGCTGATGTAAATGCCAAGGTATTTTAATGTTGCAGCATGTGTTCCAGTTACAAGTATAAAAAGTTATAGCAAGTTAAACTATTCATAAATAAACAATACACACTGGAAAGTGTGTCTAGTCTATCCAAATGATGCTATCTGTATGCTTTATGGCATCATCATTAGGTTTATGTAAAGAAATTGAGGTAGAGCACAGATTTCATGAGTCATTACCCCGCAAACTGCAGAAGTTGCATGGTCCAAGTTATCATAGGCTGTTGAAGTTTCTCCTGTGCATATTGAAATTATTGAAAATCATATGTTTATTCTTTAGTATTTGTTGATGCTGTGTTTTTGTTGTGGAAGGATGATGATGGGCAAACTCCATTGCATTATGCTGTTGTGTGCGAGAGAGAGGCTATAGCTGAGTATTTAGTGAAGCATAATGCGGACCCAGATTTGAAGGATAATGATGGCAGTTCGTCACGTGACCTCTGCAAGCCAAACTGGCGTTGCATGCAACCTGTGGGGAATTAAATTATTAGGTCTTTTTCTGATCCTGGCACTTGGCAAATTCCTTCGGATGTATATTTCTCTGTAACCCTTATTTTTGGCCGTCCCAAGTGCTGGCATCTTCACGTTTTTCACTATAGGCTATGCCCATGCTTCCCTAGGATATGGTTTTATAGTCAATTCGATTTTAATTTATTCTTGCCCCTGCCAGGTCCCCAACCCCCTCCTTTTTCCGGTTAGATTTGATGGAGAAATCTGCACGAAATTGGACACGTATTTTCGTGCATTGCATGAAATCTGAAAGAATGAATTGCATTATTTATGACTTGTGAATAATATATTTATTATGTATTTTGTTACTTAGATTGATATATTGGTGAGATATTGATTGTTGTGGAAGAACTCAAAAATGGAAAGAAAAAAGAAGTCAGTCATGAGACCTTTTTCTCCCTCGCCTCCGCTTTCGCCTACTTAATCCCTTCTTTTGAAGATGGTTTATTCCAGTCGAACAAGTATAGAAAGTAGCAGAAATTTGCTAATGGAAATCAATGAGCTTACATCCTTCGAAAAGATGAGGTCGTTATTCCCTTCTTGTTTCAAAATGCTAACAGGGTTTCCAAATATTCGTATTCACTTCGGTGCGAGAATCATTATTTCGATTTCTTTCCCGCAGCGGATGAGCCATGCGCATGGTTATGAAAATGTATTTCAAGTTCATTTTCTTTCTTTATTTTATTATGGTTTGGTGGATTTTCCCAAACAAATTTTACACAAGCTTAATATTAAAAATGTACTTTTTAAATCAAATTAAAAGACATGAATATCAAATATAAAAATATTTATAACAGGAATTTATTGTATGGTGAATCAGGAAAGTAAAATGCACGTATCCCTGTTTAGTTGGGAAAAAAATGATCTTGTGCGTATAAGCTTAATTTTCTAAAATTTTCAAGACGTGAGCCATGTGTAAAAGTGAAGTTGTCAGAATATATTGCGAATTGATCTTCTTCATCAGTCTTACACACAGTTTGGCATAAAAATGCACTGAAATCTAATTCTCCTCTTTCTTTCTTTTCGAAGAAAAAAATAAAAAATTGCCAAGAGTCGTGTATTGATGCTTGCCTTTCGGTAATATGTATGGTTAATGCAATGTGGGCTAACAAAGTTAGAGGATCGCCCATATTAGGTAGCCCTGTTCTTTTTCTTGCCTTGAAGCTAAGCACAAATTGAAGTTAGTTCAAATAAAGAAAGGGACAAGGTAGGTTTGCCAAACTATAGTCTCTACGATTCTTCAACAAGAATGCGCCTAAATTACAGAGAGGAAAATTCATCAAACGAATAATGTTCAGAGAAAGTGCTGCTAATTAAGACTTGTCTGATATGACTGCCACCAGTCTATATCACATAAAAGCAGTGGTTTGGATGTGCAGCAGATTCTTTTTTCTTCTTTTGAGCCTTTGACTGCAATATCATGATGTTAGGATGAGCAAATGTACAAAATGAAATCACAGTACAAAGCATACAAAATGAACAGCATCTCCACTTTGACCACCTATATATAGTGTTCTGATGCATTCATCCATGAATATGAATTCAACTACCAAATTCTGGTCATATTTACTTTCTTCCCAGTTCAATCTCCAAACTGTATCGCCCTCTTTTTCTGTTGGGTGGATGGAATTGCTCAAGGTATATATGCAGAACTATACTAAATAGTCGCACAATTTCCTGTTTACTCCATCTAACAACTGTACATATGCCATAAACAGCAAATCATATTCATTCCCATATAAGGGAGATTTATCATATCTGGTTTGAATTTTCAGCTAAGTGCTCTCATTAGCTTCATCCAATATTTCCCTGGAGAACTCGAAGAAAAAGAAACAATCAGGGAAGTGAACCCCCTCAAACACAAAACTTGTAAACCAAATGCAGAGAGAAACAATTAAAACACACAACTTCATATGATACAAATACATGAGTATGTTCTGTTTTTTCCCCCTTCAAGATCAAGTGTAGTACACCTGGGGCATCGTAGTTTTTAGCTAGCTATGAGTGTTAAGGCCCCAGACTACAAATTCGAGAACAGTTCCCTAGAACTTAAAACCAGTGTCAGAAAGAGTGTGTTATGTGAGTTTAGTTAGTTCACTAAAACCATCATTACTACAAACATATGGTTTTACAGAGGATGATTTAGCTGATATTAGTTGTGGCAATGCATGATTTAATTCACTAATGATGTTCCTACCCTTTATTTTGATAGTGCTCCCACTTAAGATATTCCACATTCAATTCTCCTCTTTTGGCTCTCCCTTTGGTTTCTTCTGTAGTCCACTCACTATCACCATGTCTGTCTCCACCCTTTGACTAAGAAAGTGACCAAAGATGGAATGTGAGGATCTAAGTAACATTACATTAAAAACGTGGTTGGTACCACCGAAAACTTAGAAAGGTCAATAAGATTCTGCAGTCGGCCAACTCCACTGGACGAATACCCCACAACTCTTAAATTATAATTCTCCAGTGCTAAGGCCCTCCTTTGGACTGAAACGTGGGCGCGTAGAAATAAATGAAGAAACTAAGAAGGTAGATAAGCACATGGCCTTTAGACTGAAACTTGGGCGTGTAGAAATAAATGAAGAAACTAAGAAGGTAAACAGGTACATGGCCTTTAGGCTGAAACTTGGGCGTGTAGAAATAAATGAAGAAACTAAGAAGGTAAACAGGTACATGGCCTTTAGGCTGAAACTTGGGCGTGTAGAAATAAATGAAGAAACTAAGAAGGTAGATAAGCACATGGGATGAATTATATGCCTAGCTGATTAGTTAACTGATCAGGGAAATATAATAAATGTAGATTGTGTTGAAGGAAAAAGTTGTCAAGTTAAAAGTGGCTGGTTTTTTAGCCATGCAAGGAAAATATTAGTAATGTCCACCACATGCAACCGATCGCCCTGTTTATACTTTTTTGATGCAACATATAAAATAGTGCAGTTGACTTTAGGATTTGTGGATTAAAGCCTATAAGTTAATGGTTTTCATCATCACTCTGTTGATATTGGGTGAGGCCACCATGGCATTAGCTCTCAATCTCATCGACACATTTCATGCCCATGAGTTAGCATAAAAGGGCCTGCACCTCCCCAGCTAAGTCCACGTATTTGTCTGTGTGTGTAATTAGTTTCCAAGTTATTAACAGGAGGAGCCAAACCATACCGGCCATGGATCCCAAGACCAAGACTTTTCTTATAGTTCTTGTCCTAGTCTTCATTTTCATTTCTCCATCTTCAGGTGAGCATGTTCTTTATATCAGTAATTATATAAACCTTTTTGCAGACATTGCTGTGGCAGAAGTATGACAGATAACTTTTTAATTTCTTATAGGCCTGGTTGAAGGTTTCAGGGAATGCCGGTATCATCCTTGCAACTTACTTTACAAGGTACTACCTCTTATTCTTAATATAGCAACTATTTGAGGAGTTCATATAGATCTTAAATATAAGAAATATTTTTTATATTTGTCAATATTTTTCTAATTTATTTCTATTGATACTCCTTCAACAATAATTAAGGAGGAGAGGAAATGAAAGAATTAAGAAAAATGACTAGTGTATTTTAGAAAATACATGTTATATCTACTAATTTAATTTTCTTCTTTAATATAATTAAATTAGATAAATATGTCTTATGTATAATAAGAACCAAAGGAAGTATAATATATTCCTACTAATCTATTTTTAAACTGGTGTCAAATTTTTTAGAGGTAAATATTTAATGAGCAACATTATATATTAGCATTAGATATCGCTCTATTAACCTATAAGTACCTTTTGTTTTGAATGAAGGATGGTATGAAGATGAACTCGAGGAAGCTGTTAAGCCATGGATTTGAGCTGGATTATGATGATGCAGGACCCAACCCAAGGCACACAAAAAAGCCTGGCAAGGGAACTTGATGGCCTTAAGCCCTTAATGATTAAATAAATCCACTGTGTTTTTCTCCCTCTGTTTCTTCTATATGTGTTTGTATGGGTATGAGGAGACAATATATGATTATTGATGAGTTAATTTACCCATGCCGCTACTCGTGTGTTTGTGTGCAACGAGGCAATAAAGCAAGACATTTTTAGTCTGCAAACCATATGCTGCTTATGTATTGGGAATAAAAATATAAGCTACATGTGGGCTTTTCTACATTACACAAGTTTCATCAATGAGTTCCATTATACATGAAGCAATTTTTATGAATTTTATATCAACAAGTGAGATTTAAAATGCTCATAACAGATTATGTGTAGAGAGACTCGGCGAAGGCTGGTTTCTAAGCGTGTTGCAGGGTGTTGTCGGATTTAATAATTTTAAATGTTGAGAACAGAGTCAATAAGGAAAGTGCAGAACAAGTACCAAGTCCGATTTCTTCCCTTTTGAACCCCTTTTCTTTATTGCTCCTAGTCCCCCATTTGTTATGATGTGGACCACTTTTCCGAATAAAAGAAAAAGTTTTATTAGAAAAAAAATCGGAAGACTCCTGTATTGTTTGAGAGTGAGAGTGGAGTTTCACCAGTTTTTCAATAATCACATGTTTCATAAAAACCAGCATGGTAAAACGATTTTTCTTACCGGTTTCAAAAATTTACAATCTTAAATCATCATGCTCAGAAGTACAGATCAAACTTATATATTCAGATTTTGACTCTCTAATCGAATTATCTACGTGCAACTATATCATCGAAATATCCGATGTTGTTCTAAAAGTTCTTGTGTCATTCAATCTCTTTGGAGAATTTTGGCTTCAACGAAAAACTCTGACAATTATGGACCATTCTTGATGGCTACATGCATAAACAATAACTGAACTTGAGCATCAGAGTATAAAAAATGACCTAAACCAAGTAGATTTTAAGAAGTGGGAATGTACAATTAGATTATACAGCAAGAAGTCTAAAAATCTATGTGTCTGTTTATATACATGACCAGTAATCTCGTTCAGTTCATAAGACCTGGGATGAAAACCAAATTCCAAGTGACACTATCCCAACGGTGGCTAAAGCTTGAACCACCTCATAAACAACGTTTTGCCGCTGAAGTGGCAAGTTCTGCCAGTCTGTCCGCCTGTTCCAAATACAGCAGTAGTTAATCAAATAAATTAAACCTGCGATTCCCTTTTCTTCTCCTCTCTTTAAGTCAGCAATGTATATACATAAATATATCCTCAAATAAAAATAATCAAGGTCACGTGTAGGTGAGAAAACCCATACCTTAAATCAGCAATTATGATGCTAATGTTATCCTGTGTGCGTCGATCCTGCAAAATATACAGTTATTGTCAAAACTAAAACCGGCAATTTTTCAACGAAAAATTAAGAACAGCCATGAAATTTTGTAACACTTACGAGAGCTGCTTGTGCAAGAGCTTCACAAGCTAGCTGAAAAAAGGGAAAGTGAGTGTTATTTATGCACCTTCAGTGACTTCATAAACATCCATAAGTGCAATGGTTCGTATCCTCAAGTTAGGTGAATGATATATTACCTGAATATTACCATGCTCTCGAAGTTGATTCCTCACAAAAGAAACTGCTTCTGAGCTGAAATGTTGGGAAGAAGGTGAAGCTGATTTCTCTTCTCTTAAGAAACGTTATAAAAAAATGACCATTTATGTAATTTAGACCTGCTCATGTAGTCCCATAAACCATCAGATGCCAATACTATAAATTCTGCATCCGAGCCAAGTTGTACTTGATAAATATCAGGGCATGCAATGACCAAATCTCTGTTGAGCTGTACACTGGAAGCAATCTATGTTAATTAATTTAACTGAACCAACTACGGAATGATAGATAAGACATGCATGAGATTACCAACCGAGAAGCAAATTTTTCAGACCATCTTCCTTCCTCAACCCCTTTTCTCAGCATTCTTCCACATGCAAGGGGCAGATAACCATTAGGAAACACATCAAGCAATAGACCATAAGTAAAAAAAGTTAAAGCCTTCATTAACAGAACAAATAATACAGTGTTGAAGGACCATACTCATTCTTCTTTGTTTTGAATCTTATATCCCCAAATGCACGGGATACGGCAATGTCTCCACAAATTCTACCATTGACAATCTACAGACAAACACCACTAATAAAATTATAGTTTATAGTTATACGATAAGCTTGGAGATAACACCTTAATATCAACAGAAATCCACAACTGTCCTATTTCCTGTCACACGACAGGCTGCAGTATTTCCTTTGTGGCAAATAAATTATATTACATAGTGCGGTTTCCTTGGCCACCAATTTAAACAATGAAACAAGACAAGGTTACATGCCCTTCCAAACTTCAATTCTGTTAAAATTTTAGGTTGTCAAAATTTCTAAACCAAATTCTTAGCTTCAATCTATATAATACTGAAATATTCGCCAAAGCATGTGGGGTTCATAAAAAAGGAACAAGGAAAACACACCCATCCACCTGCTTCTCTAATTCTTTTAATTTCTTGAAGACTGGCTTTACTGTTCCCATAGGGTCGGTGGGGATTAGTCAGCTCTTCTGCTCTACCAGACCTGCTTAGAACCTGCATCAAAAGTGAAATTGGATGAACATCTAAAACACTTTCAGCTCCCAAGAGACTCTAAAGTCTAAACTTCTTGGAAACTAACTGAAAAGTAACTGTTTTTCCCCCATTAAGAGCTCAATTCAGATTAGGCAAGCAAGCACACATCCGAAAGGATATATAACACGTACCACAGATGAGTCACCTAGATGTGAAATGAGAAGCATATCATCTCCGACGAATATTGCAGTTGCTGTAGCGCCAGATTCATCTTCATCTCCATTCATTTCAAGCCTTTAAAAGTGAAACACTTTCTAAGCCTTCAATGGAATAATACCAAATCCACAATCATATAGAGATTGCTCAAAGCTTAAACATCTTGATAGAATTTTGTTATGGCTTACCGTTTTAACAAACTTTTGTCGGCATTAACAAATGCCTCCTGTAATGCTGCATTAATGGCTTGGAAATCTTTTCTGTCAAATAGTAACCCACCTTGTAAAGCTGCAAGACACTCCTTGTACAGTTCATCCCTGCAGTAACGAACACAAACCGAGAATTCAGAGAATACCTATGAATTGCGTAACCCATAAATAGTTGGTTTTTAGTATATAATTCATCTAGTGGAGTAAGAAACAAAAGGTGATCACGTTCACATGTTCCTACATCACAGTAAACGCCGACTGTATAGGTAACAAGATTTATAAAGGTTTTGATGGGAAGAATTCCACGGCAGTAAAATATTACAGAAAACAAGACTGACCGTTGTCCCTACTGAAGATTCAATCACGTAATGCTTAGAAACATAACAAGACTTGGATATTATTTACACTCTAATGCTCATAAACTAGGTGACGTCACATGTCACTCAAATGAATGAATTCCCTTCATCATCTATATCTTATCCACTTTATTTGCATGAATTATGCGTATTTAATGAGCTAATATAAAGCGAGATTAGTTTAACAGAAAACTGATGGAAGTTTAATGACAGATTTCAAATGAAAATTATTTAAAACCGAGTGCAACTCTGTGAACCGATAGAGTAAAACATTTTGTAAACTTCTACATTATTTCCAACAATTGTCCAAAACAATCAAGCTTGGCATCCAGCATCAATTCACAGTTGTCCACTTTAATACAAGCAGGAAGACTTGGCAATTGGTATAAAAGTACAAAATTGAAAGTGGAATTAATGATATATGATTTCCCCTATTTTGTTAGTTGGGGTGGGGGGTTGCAAAACCTGAGGAACTCGACGGAAGAGAATCCTCCATGGCCATCAAACACAGCTGCAAAAGAGAAGCCATGGAGGCCATCAGGACGAACAATAATGCCATCTTCCATTTCTTCGCGAAGACCCTGCAAAGCAATGGATCCCCATCGGATGCCTGCCACGTCAGACAAAGACGACGGAGTATCGATGGCTATGGCGGAGCAGCAGCGGCCTCTGCACGTATTGGCGACGGTGTTTCTGCGGATGCTATTAATGGAGGTGGAACGGCCATGGAGTTTGGTTAAGAGTAATCTTTGCATGTGTGGGCTTGACAGTGCCATTAGAGCAGAGAAGCGAAGGGAGAGGGAAGCTGAGATGGGGGCTCTGGAGGATAAGCGAGAGCTATTGAAGGCCTCAGACTACTTTAGTGGCTCCGAGTCTCTCAGAATCTGATGAGATGGGATTCCTATTTCTAAGCAAGCTTCAAGTGATAAGCCGGCCGCTAAATCCACGTAGTACTACTACTTTTTGGCCCGAGCTCTGTAGTACATACTGCTTAAGCTTAGCTGATGACATTAAATAACATATCGTTTTAATTAAAACCATTTACATGCAAGAAGGAATGAAGGATAAATTAAATGAATAAAAGTTGTATGGTACATGAATAATACTATAATAGGGTAGGAAACAAAACTGACATCACATTTTGGTGTATTTTTCTATAATTTTTACTAAACAACACCACCTCCTTTCAAATCTTTTAATGGGTCGCGTTTTTTATTGTTTTATTTCAAAACTATTATTATTTTAATGCTTGGCTTATTGTCAAGGTACAAAAATTGCTTGGGCTTATTCTTAAATACCATTTGAATTTAGAAAATCTCAAAAAGTCTATTAGTGCATCCAAATGACAAATATGTCTCAAGAGATTATTATGAAATTTTAAAATGTACACTTTTACCAAACTGTCTCTCAAGTTTTTTTTTTTTAAATTTCAAAAAAAAGAAAGAACCCTTGCCCCATCATAGCTTTAACAACCGGAATTTCAATAACAACTTGAGTAGTGAGATTGACTACTTTAGCATAAGGGTTGACTACTTGAACTCTACAAACCTTATCCGGCATCATTAACCAGTTGAATAAAAACAATGACAACTGGAGTATAACGATTGACAAATCGTGCTCTCAAGGTTATTGATGACTACACTCAAATTGTCATTGCAAATACTAAAGTTAACATTGTTTTTATTCAACTTGTCAATAACGTTCGATAGGGCTTAAAAAACTCAAGTAGTTAATCACATTACTCAAGTTGTCACCAAAGCTCTTAAAGCCGACCTCCAGAGTCCTGCCGACAAGGGTTTTTCTCCTAAAAGTAAAAGATAATTGAGGGACATTTTGGTAAAAAACACAACATCTCAAAATAGACCTATTTAATTTTTCCATGTGTTAACAGACTTTCGGAGTTTTGCAAGTTCAAATGATATTTATTTGGAATTTTCCCTTATTCTTTTAAGGAAATACTTATATACTCTAGAAGTACCACGTCATCTGAACTCTATCAAGTAAAAACATAACAACTCAGATTATTTTAATTATAATTCGTCAATGACTCATATGAAAAATTATTGTTTTTTAAGAAAAATATATGTTCATCGTTTTGTTTTTAAGATGTTTTTTCTTAGGGTTAAATAACTAATTTGCTACATAAGTATTGATAAGGAGGCACTTAACACACGAAAGTTTTTTTAGTACCAAATTTACCCTGAAAGTATGAAAAAGGTAGCAAATTTGCTCTAGAAGTATGAAAATGGTAGCAATTTTACCCTGGAAATATGAAAAGGTAGCAAATTTGCCCTTTCGTTAATTTTGATCATTAAGTTTAACTAAGTGTACACGTGGCATGCCACCTCATCAATCTAATAAGAGTTAAGTATTATTTTTGCCCCATAAGTTTTCACTGAGAGTAAGTTTGTCTCGGAAGTTTTCACTAAGAATCAATTTTGCCTCAGAAGTTTACAAAACGTATCAATTTTTCCTTCTTTCCCACATATTAAATTTGAATATTAAATCAGTCAAAGATCACATATGTCATGCCTTAAAAAGGTCAAACTTGGAGTCAGAGAGGGAGATCTTTAAGATGTTGAGCTCAAGACAGCCAGAATTTGTGAAGCCGAACTAGTCACAAGAAGCATCACTTATGATCTAAGCAAATGATCAGTTTATACAAACGTAAATATTATCACCATCAATTTGTTTTACTGAACCAATTTTTGGAACAATTCATTTCTCATTTTGCGTTTCATTTGCTTAGATCATAAGTGATGTTTCATCTGGGTTTTGCGACAGACTTTTCAGTCCCTGTGACCAGTTCAGCTTCACAAATTCTGGCCGTCTTGAGCTCAACATCTCAAGGATCTCATTCTCTGACTCCAAGTTCGACCTTTTCAAGGCATGACATGTGTGGTCTTTGACTGATTTAATAGACAAATTTAATATTGGGAGAAAGAAAGACAAAATTGCTACTTTTGTAAACTTCCGAGGCAAAATTGCTCCTTAGTGGAACCTTCCGAGGCAAAATAGCTCCTCAGTGAAAACTTCCAGGGCAAAAATGATACTTAACTCTTATTCGGGTTGATGAGGTGGCATGCCACGTGTACACTCAGTCAAACTTAACGGTCAAAATGAACGGAGGGGGCAAATTTGTTGCTTTTTTCATACTTCCGGGGCAAATTTGATACAAAAAAAAAACTTTCGGGTGCTGGGTGCCCCCTTATCAAAACTTCCATGGCAAATTAGGTATTTAACATTTTTTCTTAAAAACATTATTTAAAAAAACAAGATAAACTTTGATTTTTTTTAGATGAGTCATCATCCAACTATGATTATAATAATTTTAGTTTTATGTTTCCATTGGACAGAGTTCGGATGATGTGATATTCATAGAGTATGGAAGTATTTTTCATTGTTTTATTCCACTTATAACCTTATTTTGTTACACAGACAATTATGTCTCCTTCTCTTCTGAAGCCACTGCAATAAAAATAATAATCTAGCCTGTGTGGAGAAATATTTTATATAAATTAATATTTTTAGGCCACGTCTCTTGTGAAACCATAAACAAAAATAATGTTTGAAACAAGAGGTAGAAATATAAACTCATAATTTTAATTTTACATCATCTATTGATGAAATAATATTTATAATAAATTAGAGTTCAAGTTAAACTAATAAATTCTTAATCATTTAGACAAAGCTGACGATATGATGAGATAGAAAGGAACGTATGGTGCTAGATAAGACTAGGTGCTTACTTAGAATAATAATTGGAGTTTTCAAAAGTAGTTTTTAATCATGATTTATAATATATGAGATAAATATGTGATAGGAATTTTGTCTCGATTTACATAAATAAATACTATTTGATAACCATAAACATAATCCAAACAAGGATTAAGAGGTGTGTGGTGTCAAGATAAGTACGGACAAGGGAGTGGTGATGAGTAACGAATGAATTTCAAGCCAAAAAAAGTAACGAATGAATAGGGTCAGAGGGAGGACCCACCCAAGCTGATGTGGCGAAGTGTGAGACTTGCACTCACAAGCAGATTCCAGTTTTTGGGAGTTTTGTCCTTTCCCCTAGCCCAAAAGACCGGCATGTCCATGCTTTGAGCCTTTTTTTTTAAAAAAAAAATATATATATATATATATGTATGTATTAAAATTTTAGGAAAGGGGTTGGGCTTACCCACAGTTCAAAGGTAGGACACTTGGAGCCCAGTCCACAGGGAATACTGGTCAGAGAGTACACATGCCTCTAACTCTACCAGCGTTACTACTGCTTCCTAGACCCCTAGGATGCCTCCCCCAACGCCTTAACCAACGTAGGGATCGAACCCCCTCCCTTAAAATAAGGAAGACCGACCCCACGCCACTTGCATGGTTTGAGCCTTTGATAGTGAGAGAGAGGTTACAGACCCAATAACACCAAAGGGCAAAACCGAAAAATGTTCGTGGGCTAGGTTTCGCTTTCACCCCAACTGCCAGAACACGCAAAAGACAAACCTGACTTGTTGGGGCAGGTTGAGCTAGGCTTGGTGAGAGACCAGTAAAAATATTCAAAATTATTAAAAAATATAAAAACATAATCTTGTGCGGCAGCCAAGAAAATACTATTATTATTACCTCTAATAAGATTTAATTAGAGAATAGCAACTACTAGTAGTGTGGTGGTATTGGGATTAATTTTCCCTCTCCCAGTCCTGGATTCGATCCCCCTCCCCTATCGCCTTGTATCAAAAAAAAAAAGAGAATAGCACTCCCTTAGTCCTTAGTCCTTAGGACGCGTTTGTTACGCCGAAGATTCAAGGTGGGGAGGGAAGATTCATCATCTTCCTTCTAAAAATCCGTTTGGATGTGCCATCTTCCCGGAAGTGATCTTCCACCGGGTCACCATCTTCCTTCATTTATGGGAAGATGACTTCCCTCCATTTTCGGATGGAAACTTAGCTTTCCTTGGAAGATTCCCAAATAACCCTCCTCTTCTTCAATCCATCTTGTCTTCTTCGTTGTTGCCGTCGACCCCGACACCGCTTCCTCCTCCTTCTGCAAATCCCGTCGACCCCTCCTTTAAGCAAATCCCGCCTTCCCTTCTGTGTTGTCGTCGAGTTGCAGCGATGAAGAAGGGATCTGGAACTTTTTTTTTCCTCGTGCGCTGTTTCAGGTTGCAGGGATGAAGGGGATCTGAACTAAAATTTTTTTTGGTGTACGTTGTCGAGTTGCAGAGTAGAAGGAAACTGAAATTTTTTTGGGTGTGCTTTGTCGAGTTGCAGGAATAGAAGGAGAGACTGAAATTTTTTTCCCCTTTTTTGTGCTGTCGGCCGGTTGCAAGGATGAAGGAGGGGGAAGTTTTTTTTAGGGCAAGGGATATTTTGGACATTTCAAAACTTAAATTTTAATTGTTATTTTTTAAAATTATCATCTTCCATCTCAATTTCTATATCTACCAAACAGAACACCATTTTCAAGTTCCCTCTCAATCTTCCATTCCTTTCCTTTCCCTCCTCTAAGTTCCTTTCCTTCCTTAAATCTTCTTTATAACAAACGGGGCCTTAATGTACAATAAATTTGGAGAGTTAACATCTGTCTAAAATATTTTTTTTTTGGTCGGAATGTCGGTCTAAAATATAAGATACAATTTTCATATTTGTCAATTTTTTCTTAATTTATTCATATTAATGCTCCCTCAACAATAATCAGAGAAGAGAAAGAATGAGGGAATTAAGGAAGATGACTAGGGTGTTTTAGAAATTATATATCATATTAACTGATTAAACTAACTTCTTTAATCTTGCAGCGTCTCACCCTTTTTCTGTTTTACCTCACTTAGCGTGAATTGAGACTTCGACTGCTTTTTGCTTGTGGCAAAGTGTAGCTCAAATTTGCGTCCGAGGTCTTCGAAATCCTGAATGGAATTGTCAGGGAGTGAGGTCAGCCATTTATGTGCTGGTCCGGTCAAAGTGGCTGCAAAGAGGTGCTGAACAACCGGGCCATCAATTGACCGGACCCACATCAACTTCTCAAAAATCTCCAGATGATTGCGTGGATCTTGAGTCCTGTCATACTTTGGAAGGTCGGCCAGGTCAAAATTTTTTTGATAGCGAGTCGTCGCCATCGCCCTTGAGAATGGGGTTCTGCCAAATCCCTCAGATATTTCATCCTGTATTCCCGGGTGAACCATGTGTCCTGGGCGTTCTGTTTACCTCCCGGTGTTCCCTCGGATCTCTCTCCTCCTTGCGGTTGTGGCCGTCGCGGTCTTCGCCGTGATTTCGTTCCGCGCTTCCTCATGGTGTCCTGAAGGTGATGCGTGATCACGCCTCGGACTTGTCGCTCTATTCCTCCTGCCAGTGCTTCCGCGTTTTGACCTCGGTTCTGGGCTACTAGACGAGCTGCTACTGTCCGTGACAGCCCATTCTTTTCCTTTATGGGATTCTCTCTGATTTCCGTGTCGGAGATGGCGCTGAAGCTCTTCCCTTATCATTTGATTGAAAGCTTGGAAGTCTGCCTGTCATTGTAAGTGATCCCGTTTCTCCTTATCCTCGAATCTCTGAAGCAACGATTCTTGTGTTCTCCGAAGAATGCGGACATCGGCTTCTATCGCCAGAGCGTCTAGGGCTGGAATCTCCTTTTCTGGTTCAAAGAGCGGTTGGTTGTCAGCGAGAGGGGAAGTTGCAGTATCAGTAACATGACCCTCCGGGGTGTTTTCTTGTCGTGGTTGACATTGAACTTGCGGCTGGCTTGGCCCGGCTTGAGGTTGGTTTGGTAGGGGGCCTCCGTCAGCCTGCGGTGGTGGATTTCTACTGTGGCTTCTGGTGTTCGCCATGAGTGGTCACGGGGATAGAAGTTTATAGTCCCCACGGTCGGCGCCAATGTTCTGTTCTGGGAATAGGACTAATTGGACTTGACTAGATGTCAAGCCTAGAGCCTACGTACCCTTTGAAGGGATCAAAGTCCACGTAGTTCGAGTTAAACTTGTAGGCGTGAAGCCAGGGGGTGGTGTATGTGCTTTGTGTGACTGAATGTAAAGAGAGCATAAGTTAGAACGTGTGCACCTGGTTAGTCGACCTCTATATTTATGGAGGTGTCCGAGTTGGATATCCCGGTATAGCGAGATTCTCGGTGTGAGCAATATCCGGGGCCGAGATATCTGGGACCGAGATATTAGGAGTGAATATCTCGAAATGCCAATTTGGATAGATCCTGTGCTGTTAAGATACCAGATCTTCTTCCCTGATATGTCTATTATGCTTCCTAGTTCAGTTGGGCCGCAACGTAGGTTTGGGCCGTTGGGCCGGTCCGTAACAGATCTAATTAAGTTAGATGAGTATGTTATATATATATATATATATATATATATATATATATATATATATATATATATATTGCTCAGAGAGTATGTTTTATATTAAAATGCAGAAAACTATCAAGTTTCAACTTGCATAATATGTCAAGCCTCACATGGCCCATGTATGATTTGGCAAGCCTGTTAGGAAGCATACTCTATTTATTCATTTGGAATACACTTATTTAACTGCCCTTTTAAGTTAGTGTTTAAAAAGTACGTTCACACAAGTCGAGACAAATCTTCTTACATCTTAACCTTGTATATTGTGAATTACATCGGAAAAATAATTTCTACTGTGAATTCAAATTGAAACTTATTCATTTGGAATACACATGGCATGATTAAAATCATGCAAATTTAAATAGCATTTAGACTATTGTTAAAAAATAATAATAATAAAATCAGTGAGTAATTTTTTTAAAACCAGAAAACTAGAGCAGTTAGTAATATATTGTTTTAAAAAAAAACATTATAGACTGGGGTGTCGAATTAATTTCTTGTCCTAATTAAATTGATGAGGTAACTGATCAATACATTTATTTGCTAAATTGTGCATAATGAAATCTCTAATATTTTCTATGGATAGTAAGAGGATGGTTCAAGTTAGTGGTGGAACAAGGAAAAAAAAATAAAAAAATAAAGCCTGGGTCAAAAAATAAACATATTGAACTACTCCCTTTAGTTCTTATTATAAATTAAGCACCAATTAACAAGTATATTTGGTCCTTTTCATAAGGCATTTGCTTGTTTTTAAATAGCATTAGATATTTTTATGTTTTCCCATAATTAATAAGGTAATGAGTGAGAGTAATAATTAATAAAAATTAATTGTTACTCTCTTTTTTGAGCAAAAAAAGAATAATAATTAATATGATATTAGAGTTTAGTATAATTAATAGGGATAATATTGAAAAGTACTTAAATTTTAGGATAAATTCAATAACTTTAACTGTTTTTATTGACTTGTGAGAATTGTTAGTCGATTCCTTAAATAAGGACCAGAGGGAGTATTTACCAAATAGTATCAAATAACCTTAAAAATACAAATAAATAATAACTGATAATTATAAATCAAAACAATATGTAAGATGATACTAATTTTTTTGGTATCTCAAACAAGAATTTTACTTTCTTCTCACAGTTCAATGAGTAATGAAACAAACATTATCTTTACAGAAAAGATAAAAAATTAGCTACAACTAAATTTGTGGCCAAATAAAATATCATATAATAAATACATATACATTCTCACAAATTTTATAAGATCAATCGGGGCCAGTTGTGACTAAGGCCCCAACTGACCATCAAAGCCTTCCACCATTGGTTTAAGTGTTATTGCAAATGGTGGGGGGAAAAGGCAGCATTATTGTAAATGGGGATAATCACCCCGACGAAGTGATCCGATAATTTTAACCGAAATGGTAAGTTAATAAAAATTATAGGAAATAATTTTTCGTAAATAATACTCCTCCCATTTTTATTATAAGATATAATTAGATAGTTAGTCTTGACCTCAAATACGTAACATAATTTTTCTATTCATTAATATTTTTCTAATTTATGCCTTTATTTAAGCTTTATGAACAATAATCAGAGAGGGGAAGGAGTTAAAAAAAGATTATTAAAGTGCTTTTAGAAAATACAATTATTCTAACTAACTCAGCTAACTTCATTATAATCAAATTAGTTGAATACTAATATGTCATATATTAATGATGGGAAGAAGCATTAGCCACCTCAGGATCTAATAATGTGCACGAGGATGAGGCTTGCCATAGTTTTTCTTTTCTTAGTTTCTATTTCTTTTGTCAACTCCATGTAATTAATCTATCTATAAAATCAAGTCAAGTAACACTGACTACTCATAATTTAAATGATTAGAAATAAAAGCTGGCAAAAGATAAAAAAAAAATAATACTTGTAATAGAAACTCCGGGAAATTTAAAGTAATTAATAGCTATTTGTAAACATGATTTGCAGAGCATATACTCTAAAGCGCGGTCTCCGTTGCCACATAAAAGCCCCCATTGCATCTGCGTCCAAACAATTGATACCTAAACTCATAAACCAATTTAAATACTGTGTTAAATGCCCATTTTACGATCAATTACTGTTATTCAAAAAATCACGTCATTTTTTTTAAAAAAGAAAAAGAGGCAAGCCAAAGCTTGAGAGAGTTAGAGGGACAAGACTATAAAAGGCTAGCCCATAATACAATAATGTACATCACAAAAAACTATGATTGACAGACTGCTTGGTCCTTCAAGAACCCTTCGAGGCAACCAGTTGGAACTGTTGGAACAAGGAGCACATCCACGCCATCTGGGGTACCATGCCCATGTTTAGCCATATAATCCACACAAGCAATGTTGTCTCTTGAAGTGTGATTAACCTCAACATTCCAGTCCTGAAGAAGAAGATCTCTAATCTCCCCAACGATGCCTCTGAACGGATGGTCATTACAACAGTCTCTCATGAGGTTGTTAACAGCCTCCAGCGAGTCAGAGTAGAGGAGAATTTTCTGAAGACCCATTTGGTGGGCCACTTTGAGTCCTACCATAATAGCATGAAGTTCTGCTTCCATAACCGTCTATAACCCAAGGGACTTCTGAAATCCCATCATCCATTGACCTTGAGAATTCCTTATCACTCCTCTGTAAGCCGCATTTTGTTGATAAAACACTGATCTATCCACATCAATGTGAACCACATCTGCAAGAGGGGGAGTCCAAGCCTCCTCGCTGAACTTGCCAAGTTGGAAAATTTGATGAGATAAAACTTGATTGGTTGCATTTTCCATTAAAAGGTAGTTACAAAAATGAAGCATCTCCTTGGTATTCGTAGTCTCGCCCCGGAACAGGAATTTACATCTCGTCGTCTGATAGCGACTTCGGCAAGTGCACCGATCATTATAAGTAATAAAGTAGTGAGAAAAAGATCTTCCTACGAGGAATAGTACTCCAATCACTAATTTTGCTATTTTTGCTTTAGTTGGATGAATCGAGTAATATGAGGTTAACAGAATTTAAAGAATTAAATAAAGAAAAAGAATCTAAAATCAAGAATTCAAGAACAGTTGAGAGAGTAAAAAAAATGAGTATTCCAAAATCAAGAAAAACGCAGTTAGGGATGAGAATCCCCCTATGTTCCTCCAAATGTTTAAATTGAATCCCTAATTGATTATTATTCACATGATTGACGATCAATTCTCTAAAATTAGACTAAGTCTCAATGTCTTGATGCTACCTTAGTCTGTTATCTTTGAAAACAACCTAATGTCTTAGTATTGTTTGGAAAGATTATACTTTTACCAGAATTCGGAGATCGCATAAACTCGTAAGCCTATGTCTAGGTCATACAACTCTATGATGAATTAACGGTTCTGGTTAAATGTACCAACATCTCTATTGTCATACACCAACCTATGAACAATCTAAAAGGTGATCAGTCTTTAAGAAAGCTTTAAGCAAAGATAATTCATTCAATTAAGAAAATAAAGAATCCAAATAAATATTTTAGATTCGCATAGGGTTCATCCTCTCCCTAACTACAAAAGAAAACTAGCCAAGCATGGCTAGGTTAACAAAAGAAAAAAGATAAAATCAAACTCGTTCTTGCGACTGAGCTTCAGTCCGAATTCCTCTTCTGCGTGGTGCGTCTTCTTGCCTTCGGCCGTCAGAATCCGTGCGTGCAGCGTCTCAATTCTCTTGCTGATCGTCAAATTCTGAATTGTGATGATTGTTTCTACTCGTTTTCCTCCCGTCTCACACCTCTGTAGGTATATATCAAATGTTGCATGACTTGGGCTTGTACGTTGGGCCATGTGATCATAATCTCTTATCTAAAATCTTCTTTTTTTTGTTATTTTTTTCCTCAAAGAGATATATTATGCAAATATCCTATGATCACAACCATGAATTCTGACTTTTTCCTTGTGTGGGTCCACGTTTTTAATTCCAATTACTCAATGGATATGATAATCGTGATCTGCTTCTTTCCTTCGACAGGTACACCATCAATTATATTATTTAATATAATAATATATTATATTAAATACTTTATTAATTTAATTTGTTGTGATGTTTATTATCTTTCCTATATTTTCTCCTCCACATGATATCTCCTACAAAAAATAAATAGGATATCAATAGATTTTCTGTTATAATATTCTTTTATCCTATATTTACTTAAAAGATAAATAAGTATATAAAAGATAATTAAATAAGTATAAGATATTAATAAAATCAATCAATATCGCCCAAAATCCCTACTTTTTTAATCATAAAATATGTACTTATCATCGTCCAAAGAATCTAGCATCCCAAGCTAAAGACTCTTAGCCATGAGAAGTTCTGAAACCTTCCTTTTCCGGGGTTGTGATTGGCATTCCAATCCAGCCAGGCCCTCAAGTTACCTGCAAAAAATTGATAGAAATAGTTAGGTTTTAAAATTTGTTGCCACAAGCTTTTTGCTCTTGCACAATCTTTGATTATATGAATCACGCTTTCCCCACTATTGCAAAGAAAGGGACAACGGTTGTCACTAGCGAGCCCTCTTTTGACTCTAAGAGAGTTGGTGACAAGTCTCTCATGTCCAACCTGCCACATAAAGAATTTCACTTTCTCAGGAATCTGCTATTTCCACAACGAGGCCCAGAAACTATTTTCCCTTATTCTTCCCTCGTTAGAAAGGTACTTGTAAGCAGACTTAACAGAAAAGGCACCATCCTTCGCAGCTCTCCAGGAGAAGTAGTCAAGGAGATTACTAACAGGAGGACGTGTTTTAGCGATAATATTTATAATTGAAAGAGGTAAAACGCCCTGCCACCTGACAGTATCCCATCTTCCATTCACTAATACTTGATCACACACCGTCTCATTCTCATTAACAAGAGAAGGATTCGAGACAAAAGCAATGAGAGGACGATCAATAGGGAGCCAGCGGTCATACCAGAACTTGGTTGCAGCCCCATTATTAACTTTTCTCCCGACTCCAGTGATGAACTTATCCCAGACTTCGACAATCGCTTTCCATGCAGAGGACGAGTTTCTCTTCTTGGAGACATTGGGAGTAGGAAGGTCCCAACAATTATATTTCAACCAAAGACATTGGACCCATAGATCGTGCTTTTTTGTCAGGAGGCTCCAACAGAGCTTCATAATAAAAGCTTTGTTTTGACGGCGAAGGTTTTTGAATCCAAGACCCTCTGCTTCCTAGCTTGAGTGAGTTTGTCCCAAGCAACAAGATGCATTTTCTTAATATCCTCCTCTTGGGACCAAAGAAACTTCCTTGAAATCTTGTCTTGCTCATTGATAGTACAGATAGGAAGGAGCGTAGACTGCATATAATAACTGGGAAGAGAGGACAGAACAGATTTAATCAACACAGAGCGCCCAGCAATTGTTAAAAATTTACTTTTCCACGCTGACAACTTCTTCTTCGCTTTTTGCACGATGGGATAGTAAGTGGCTTTTGTAACTCTCTTATGAATGATGGGAACCCCTAAATATTTTCCAAGATCCAACGCGATCCCTATCCCAAGTAATTGACTCAGCTCAAGAGCTCTGTTGAAATTGACATTTGAAGAGCAAAACATGCGCGATTTTTCTAAGTTGATTCTGTGGCCAGAGACCTCGCAAAAGCTCTGCATCACCTTACGGACCTCTGCCATTTGATGGGAAGAGGCTTTCGTAAAGAGAATGAGATCATCAGCAAAGAACAGGTGGGAGATACGGGGGCCGCGTCTCTTGAGAGAAAATTGTTTCCAGCGCCGCGCCTCACATTCAGCTTTAATAAGTTGTCCCAAACGTTCCATACAAAGGACAAAGATATATGGGCTGAGCGGGTCTCCCTGTCTGACTCCTCTAGAAGGGGTAAAGCACGGGCTCTCCTCGCCATTCCAGAGAATCGACATAGACGTTGATGAGATGCAGGCCATAACAAGATTAACTAGATTGTCCGGCAAATTTAAGCAAGTAAGAGTGCTCTTGATGAATCCCCAATCGAGTCTATCAAAAGCTTTCCCCTTCATTTTCATAGAATGGATGATCTCTTGGGCAATTAGGATATTATCACAACTGGATCTGCCAGCAATAAAACTACATTGCTCAGGACCAATAAGAGTGCTCATAACTCCCCTGAACCTATTTGCCAAAACCTTTGTAATAATTTTGAAGCTCACGTTACATAAGGATATAGGACGAAAATCCCTTAAAGTAGAGGGGTGTCAACCTTAGGAATGAGAACGACCCTGGACTTATTAATGCTGGTCATAATAAAGGGATTCTCAAAACATTCTTGGATATATTCACATATCTTGGGTCCCACCACATTCCATTGAGATTGGAAGAAATGAGCCTGAAGGCCATCAGGACCTGGGGCTTTAAAAGCACCCATTGCGAAAGTAGCATTTTTGATCTCAAGACTCGAAACTTCCCTCAAAAGCATGTGCAACTCATTAGCATTAATTATTGGAAAGTTTGAGTACCACTCGTTCGGATCTCTGACTGAGGTATCACGAGAGTAAAGATTCAGAAAGAAATCATGAGCCATTATTTTTGCAGTCTCTTGATCCTCAATCCACTCCCCTGAGTCATTTTGAATAGCAGCGATTCTCTGCTTCTTCCTTTTAATCATGGTGGAGGCATGGAAAAACCTTGTATTTCTATCACCCCCTTGGAGCCAATTACATCTAGATTTTTGAAACCAGAAGATTTCTTCCTGGGTAGCAACTTTATGATATTCACTCCACAGCTTCTTCTCTAGCCTATAAAGCCCAGTTTGTAAATTCGCCCTTCTGCTTCTGTCAATTCCCTCCAGTCTACGAATCAGCTCCTTTTTCTTCTTAGAGAAATTACCAACTCGATTATCATGCCAATCCCGAGCTGAGGATTGAAAATTTTGCAATCCTTGAATCCAATCTTTCTCATGCCATGCTTCTTTAATGATATCCTTGAAGCCATCCTCTAGCGACCACGCGATCTGATAAGAGAAAGATTTCTGGAGATTTGCTCTGTGAGATACCGGATTAGTATTTACCACTACAACTCTATGATCATATTCACATTTGAGCTCATGACGAACATTGAAGTTGGAGAAATGGTTAAGCCAAATTAGGTTGGTGAAAACCCAATCCAGCCGTTCTTTTAAACCACGACGCTCCCAGGTGAATTTTTCGTCTTGAATCCTGGCTTCAATGAGACCAGTATCATCAATGCAGTCTCTAAATTGATACATTGAGGCCCAAGGGGGCTCAGCTCCACCAAGCTTGTCGTTTAGGGACAGATAAGCATTGAAATCACCCAAAACAATCCATGGCAGATGAATATTAGTAGCGAGTGCACGCAAAGAGTTCCATAACGAGGCTCTGCCAGTAAGACTGGTTTCCCCATAAACAACAGTTACCAGACTCAAAGTATTGCTACTAACTTCTCTGACTTGACAATGAAGTAATTGGGTAGTGGAAGTAAGATAGGAAATGTTACATGTATCATTGTTCCACAGTAACCAAATACCACCCGAAAAACCATTAGATTCCACACGGATCCAATTACTAAAACCAAGTCTACGACAAACTTTATCAGCTCTACTGCCACTGATGCGTGGTTCCATAATATAGAAAATATTAACATGATATTTATTAGTAATATTTTTAATGGTTAAAGGGAAGGTCCGGCTACCAGCTCCCCTACAATTCCAAGAAACTATAATCATTAAAAATAATAAAAGATAGATCTGGTTAGAATACTTACCTGGAGCGCTCCTCCTCATCACCATGCTGATGCTCACCTTGAGTCTCCAGCACAAAAGTTCCGTTTGCTTCCATAAACTTAGGAACGACATCCTCATTGGGATCCCAATAGTCAGGTGGTTGTGTGGAGCTAAACTGCGGTAATATTTGATTTTTTTCCACAGATGGATCAGGCTGATGATGGTCTTTAGCCTCATTTTTTTGATGCACCAATTTATCCATGCTTCCATGAACAATACTATGCACACGTTTGGCCTTTTGTTCTTTTACTAGAGACCTTTTTGTGGCCCAGTTGTAGGGCTAATTCTTTGCTTGTAGCATTGTCTTCATCTAATTGAACCAAAACCTTAGAAGCTTCAGGCTGGCCCAGCGAACTCACGAGCCCAACATCCTTGGCCATTAATTGCTCACTTGCTTCAATTATCCCATCTGGCCCAGTTCACGTCAATTTACTAACAAGTCAATACACCCTTTTTTTTTTTTTACACAACCACATTTTTTAGGGAAAATAGAGAAAGAATTTTAAAAATAATAAGTGTCAAAATGATATTTCGAACATTTACAATGGGAGGGAAGGTGTGAGTATTTGATTTGTTATTTTTAAAATTAAAATGAAATAACATAAATGTTTTTATATATATATATTTAAAAAATATTACCCCACCCACCACTTGCGCTCACCTTCTCTTTCTCCAGTCTCCACCACCCCTTCTGAGTTCACATTTGGTGCACATAATTAGGTGAACAATTATGTGCTTATACCTCTATTAGAGGTATGAGCATATTTTTTTTAATTTTTTTATATATTGTATTTATTTAGATTGAAATTATATGCAACTTTTTAGAATTTTTTTTGCACCCAGTATCTCAAATTAATTAGTTTCCATGATACTGGTTTTACAGATGAATGCAGGATTGGAAACTAATTAATTTGAGATACTGGATGCAAAAAAAATTCCAGAAAACAACATATAATTTAAATCTAAATAAATAAAATATATAAAAAAATTTTTAAAAAATATACTCATTACTCTATATGAACACATAATTGGGCACCTAATTATGTGCACAACCCACCCCTTCTTCATTTCCCCCGTCTCATCACACGCTCACCGTTGTTCTTTTCCAACGCCTGCCATTTCTCCACTATTTTAACAATCCCTCACCCTTCACTTGCCTCCATCAACTTCATTCCCTCATGACCTCACACCCTGATGACAACATCCTCCATGATTTCCCGCCCTTCTTTAAAGTCTTCAAAGATGGGCGAATCCAACGTCATAACTCCTTGTAGTGGATCGCGTCTCACTTAATTGGGCAAGGACCCAAACCCTGGCTCAACCGGTACCCGGATCTTAGTCACGTTTTCATAACCGGTAAGAGTGCCGGCGCCAAGATTGCCCACCACGTAATTGTCCGACCTGGCGCCACGGGATGGCCGGGCTGAATCCCCATGTTTTTTCGGCTTCCTTGATCTGTAGTACAATGTTAGGTCTGTTGTTTTGAGAGGTTCAGTCGGAAAGGTCGATAACAGGGATGGCAGCGTCTATAAGGGAGGAGTGAAGGTCGGAGGGGGCATGGGAGTCTGTGAAGGTCTATGGGTTTTGACGATCACGTCGCTGGGGTTAGGGATGTTGACTCTCTGGCAAGTGTTAGAGAAGAAGAACAATGGTGACGGTGGGATGAGACCGGCGAAGTGAAGAAGGTGGTGGTGGAGAGAGAAGTACAATGGTGAGCGCCTTTCTCATTGGCCAACATCTGCACCTTTGATTTGGGGTGGGGGTGGGATAATATTTTTTAAATTGATATATATAAGGGTATTTATGTCATTTTATTTTAATTTTAAAAAAAACAAATCAAATACTCAAACTTATTTGAAATTATAAATAGAAATATCATTTTGTTTTTATGGGACTTTCTCTAATTTATACTACTTCCAGTTCTAATTATAAGAGTTAGTTGACTTTCTTTGAAGAGATTAAGGAAACTAAACTAAATAATTTACTTAATCATTTTATATGTTAAATATTCTTAGATTATATATTAGTTTATTAGTCAAACTAATAAGTTTGAAGAAAAAAATAAAAATAAAAATACTTTAAAATAATTTAATTAGATTCCTTAATCTATTAAAAAAAGTCAACTACTACCTCCGGTCCTAATTATAAGAGCTAGTTGACTTTCTTTGGAGAAATTAAGGAAGCTAAATAAATTATTTAATCATTTTATATGTTAAATATTCTTAGATTATATATTAGTTTATTAGTCAAACTAATAAGTTTGAAGAAAAAAAAAATAATCTAAAGTAATTTAATTAGCTTCCTTAATCTCTCCAAAAAAGTCAACTTACTCTTATAATTAGGACCGGAGGGAGGTAGTAACTCTTATAACAAGGATTTGGATTTGAGAGTAATCCATAATCTCAAGGGATAAAATTAGGGTGTAAATGTACGGTGGTTAAGCCGAATGGAAACGCGGTCGCATCTTGACTGCCTTTTGGTTTAGTTATACTACTATATATTAGTAGTACGAAGCAGTCAAGTAACCAAAGAGTCTCGAGCTGATCTTTCTTCCTACGGCTTCAAGTTTCAGGAGCCATTGGGGTTTCTGTCTATCTTTCTAGGGTTCCAGCTCTTCAAGATTTTGGTACGACCTGGTGGACCATCGGAAATGCCCTAATGATAAACTGAGACCGGACATAGTAATCAATCTCCTGGAAGCCCTAGTGTTGGACGAACAAGGATAAGGATAATCAAAACCTCTGGACCTAAAATTTCCCCGGCAATAATGCCTGGATATTCCCGACTGCATGCAGTAACGGCTTGAATTTCCTTGTCCCTTAGACAATAGTTGTGAAGTTTGAACTTTGAACTTCGAAGTTTGAGATGGAGAGGTCTAGATCTAAGAGGAACTACTACTATGACCAAGAGTATGACTCAGAGACCTTGGCTAGGACCAGACCTCGGTATAATCACCACTACCCAAGTACTACCCACCGTCATCGGGGTGGCGGCAGTGGTGCTCGACCTAAGGCGCAAGACTCATCTTTAACGGTGACCACAAGTTACCGCATTTTGTGCCACGATATCAAGGCTGGTGGAGTAATTGGCAAGTCAGGTAGCATCATAAAGTCTATTAGACAACACACCGGCGCGTGGATCAACGTGCACGAGCTGATCCCTGGCGATGAGGAGCGAATCATAGAGATTTCTGACACGCGCCGGCGTGACCCAGAAGGCCGAATGCCATCGTTCTCGCCGGCGCAAGAGGCCTTGTTGTTGATTCACGAGAGAATTCTTGAGAGCGATGCTGCGTTTGGGATTGGCGAAGAGGAGGAGGATTATGGGGGCAGGGGAGGTGGTAGCAGCAGCCGAGTAGCCACTAGACTGGTGGTGTCCAGAATGCATGTGGGGTGCTTGTTGGGCAAAGGAGGGAAGATTATTGAACAAATGAGAATTGAAACCAAGACACAGATTAGGATACTTCCTAGAGATCACAATCTACCTCGTTGTGTTTCCATGTCCGAAGAAATTGTTCAGGTGCAAGAGAGTTGGAGCTTTACAACTGATACTTTTAAATCGCATGCATGCTGAATGCCGAACTTTGAGTTTCAGTATTTTGTTTTTGAAATATGCATCCTTCTGTGCTGAAATTGTAGTATCGACCCCGCTTTGATTTGGCCACTCATAGCTGTTCTTTTGCTTTTGGAGGGTTAACCAAGACTGTAAAACCGAAGAGATAACGGGTTACTCCCCGGATAGGATGGGCTTTTCACATTCACATTCTCAATACGTTTTCTTCGTTTTTTGGTCCCTAAAAAATAACGGCTTTTCATAAATTAACGAGAAAAGGAAGGAGCTACTAATTGTTGGCTGATTTTAGCGACGTTATGACTGGCATTTGAAGCTCCCTTTTCTTTCGGCTGAAGAGCTGGAAAGGTGGAACAATATTCAGCTTCAAAACTATGTGACATTCTTTCTCCAGTTCCTAAGTCGACTGACTGATTAAAAATATACCATTCTTTCTTCAAAACTATGTACCATCCGTCCTGGATAATAGGCTGCATTTCAAAGGTTTATTGCATTAGCAACTACTTCTGATTTTGTGTTGGATCTTGTGCTTCATCGTAATTTGGTTAACTTGCATAGATAAAAAAATGTGCTCATTGCTGTTGACGTTTTCAGTATCATATGGAGGTATCCTGCATCTAGAGACTTGCCCTTGGTTACTTACTGTATTTCAAGTTAAAATGATATTATTCCAGAAGTCGTATCTGTATAGGCTTGTTGATAAAATCAACTTTGTCATTCATATCATTCCTTCCTGATGAAATGCTTATATCATGAAAACATTTAAGCAATCCTAGGTTGTTTTTTCTCTTTTCCAAGGGGATCAACCTATAAATGCGTTAATGAATTGTGCTCCCAGTTTGTCATAATTGACTATTTGAGCTGTCTCTGAACTTGTGGAACTGGAAGCATTTGGGGGCACTCTGCTTCTTTTTTGTTCTGATTTTAAGCATTGTACATGTTTTCTGCATGCATATTTTTTTCTAGGCCATTAAAAAAGGAGGATCTGTATGCTAATTGCCTATTTTATATTGAATTTATGCATGCTAAATTGCTAATTTTGACATGAACATTGCTGTTTAAAAGTGATGTCCTTGGTTTTGTTTTACTTGTCTCTATTGAGTCTGTATCAGCAATCAAGTGAAATTAAGGAGATGCATCATGACTCATGACGCCAGACCATTTTAAAATACAATGTGATTTCCCTTCAATTAACTCGTGAAAACACTTTTTAAACAGAATAATATTTTTAATGATACCCTATTGCCATACCCTGTGCAGGTTGTAGGTGATGCAAATGCTGTAAAGAATGCTATAGTACTTATATCATCACGCTTGAGGGAAAGCCAACATCGTGACCGCAGTCATTTTCATGGACGAGCACATTCGCCAGAGCGTTTTTTCCCTCCAGATGATGATTATATACCTCACGGGGCAGCTCGTAGATCCTCTATGGATGGGGCAACTTTTGGATCACGAATATCTACTGCCAATATAAGAAGCAATAGCTATCAGTCATTAGGTTATACAGTGGAACCTGGGGCTCCTCCTATAGCTGACGATGCACAACTCCTTTATGGTGAAGACCTCATTTTCCGGATTCTTTGTCCACTGGACAAAGTGGACCGTATTATAGGGGAATCAGAAGGATTTGTATATTTCCTTCAGACTGAAGTTGGTGTCGATGTTAAGGTAGATGATCACGTGGTTGGTTCAGATGAGCAGATAATCATAATTTCTTCGGATGAGGTGCTTCCTTTTCCTGTCTCTATATGTATCCTGTATTAAAAATGAATATTCTTAGGTTTGCTGGTAAAAGGGAGTGGGACAACACACTGCTATATCTGCCCTTATTGTTTTAGTAGTTGTAAATGAAACCTTTGTAGATGCA
This sequence comes from Acacia crassicarpa, assembly GCA_034222035.1. Classification (NCBI taxonomy): domain Eukaryota; kingdom Viridiplantae; phylum Streptophyta; class Magnoliopsida; order Fabales; family Fabaceae; genus Acacia; species Acacia crassicarpa. Next base: position 2,302,082 of record JAWXYG010000004.1, read on the forward strand.
TTTTCAACATATTCTCCATACAGTTACATCTATCCTGCTGTTATTAGTTTGCTCCAGTAATACATCTCAAAGTGTTAGAGGTTCTAACTGTTCTTTTAATTTTGTACAAGGGTCCTGATGATGAGCTGTTCCCGGCTCAGGAAGCTTTGTTGCATATTCAAACACGCATTGCTGATCTTGAGCTAGATGATGACAACATTATAACCACCAGGCTTGTTGTTCCATCTAGTGACATTGATTGTTTAGATGGAAGAGATGTATCACCATTAGAGATAAGTAGACTGACTGGCACAAATATTCAAATTCTCCCCAGAGAGCAGTTACCTCCCTGTGTTGCAAAAAATGATGAGCTGGTCCAGGTTTGTCATTTGACCTACTGCCTGCTCTAATATCCAATTAGATTCCTTTAGCCATTGTGGACAAATAATGAAAATTGAACTTTATAACAATGACAAATCTTATCTCTCTAAGGTCTAAGCAATAGATATAGTGCATATGCATGACATAGCTCTCCTCAAGAAATGATTTATAGCCTCTATTAGAAAATTGTCAATATACCATACCAAACCATTGCATAGGCATGGGGCATGTGCATTATTAGGATTCCAAACCTTTGCTTCCTCTAGCTAAAACAAATGCCTGGCATTCAAATTCTGCTTTCTTTGATTCTTAATTACTCTTATATTGTCTTCAACAGATTGTAGGTGAGATCAAAGCAGCTCGAGAAGCTATTCTTGAGGTGACATCAAGACTAAAAAATTATTTGTACAGAGATTTCTTTCAAAGGGACGCAGCACCATCATCTGCCTCAGTACCTAATACGGAGATATCTTCTTCCAGTAACTTAGCTCTAGTTCATGAGGCTTACACTGGCACTGAAACTCCCATAACCTATCAGAATGTGCAACCTGTGGCTGCTGCACTTCCCTTAAAAGTAATTATCTTGATACATTGGCAAATTTTCTTTTCCTCTTCCATATCACCTTTCCTGGCTCATCTGATATTTGAATGATTGAGAGATCCACCGGTCGTTCTTGTTCCTTCCGTGAAAATTATTTTTATGTATATCATACATGGAAACTTATTTCTCTGCGGTTTAGTTCCTTGGCGGGAAACAAAATGCATGGGGTGTTTTTTCTATTATTGAAAATATATAATTTTTTACAGGAAATGAAATGCTTTTGTTTTCTGGGTTATGTTCGTGTATTCCTTGAGTGAGTTGGAAGGCTGGGGTTTTATCTTTTCCTATTTATTCCTAATTCAGTTGTGCAGTGAGTTAGGTTGTCAATAACAAAATGAATTAGCCATTATCCCCCCCCCCCCCCCCCAAAAAAAAAAAAAAAATCAACATTAGTGGAAATGAAGTATTTGATTTATGAATCCATAGCTGATTTTGGAGTGAATTTTAGAAATTCCAATTATAGTTTGTCTGGCAAACTATTTAAGTGCGTTTCACTCTCATCTGTACCCTGTAATTTAGAGGCTCCACGTCGTATTGAAGAAATGACTGACAGCTTCCCCCAAATTGTGAACAACCATTTTTTTTTCTTGATGTATTTAACTCCTTTTTTAAAAGGAAACGGGAGGATCTAGCACAGAGACAGGAAAGCAGAAAGAAGGTGATCGCCGTGATGATGTGATGAGTAGTTTGAATAGGTAACTGAGCCCTTCACTTATTTAGGATGCGATGATGCATGATATAGCATTGAATCACTTCTAGGATCTTGTTCTATATTTTGTGGGATGATGTAGCAACTTGCAGATCTCACATTAGTTCTGTCCTTTTCCATCACCCCTCTATTTTATTTATTTACACGTTTGTTTACTTGCTTGCTTATTTTATTATTGAAATTCGGTTTTCTGTTTTATATCTGTGGTTAGGATCCCTGTACCACTTGTCACTAGAAGTACACTTGAAGTGGTCATACCGGAGTACGCAGTTCCAAAGCTTACAGCAAAGTCCAAAAGCAAACTTGCTCAGATAAGTGAGGTGTGTGACTGAATCTCAGTTCCTTATTTCAGTAATTGGTAACTACTATGGGCTGATCCCATTTCGCACAGTTGATGCATTGAGTGTCGTGCTTGCTTTTATACTGTTGCCTCCCCTCTGACATCAGCAAGGCTTTTTTTTTTTTTTTTTTCCCAATTAAACTCTTGTAAACATTTTAGTTCCTCTTACATTAGAAATGAGACTTTGCCACTGGATAACTTGATTGGAGTTGCTCTTTTTTAGTCTTATCCAGTTTCAAAGTGTACCTATGATTATACCCAAAGGAATTTTGTTTCTTTTTTGGGTTTTAAGAGTAAAAAAGCCAAAATCATCAATGACTTTAACGGCTACTTTTGCTGGCTTGAATATTTATTCTGGAAACCGTATTTACATATTCCAACTTGTGTTTTTATGGGAGCAGTTGTCAGGAGCCACTGTAACACTTGTAGAGGATAGGCCGGAGGAGACACAAAAGATTATTCGGATATCTGGTACTCCAGAGCAGGCAGAGAGAGCTCAGAGCTTGCTCCAAGGATTCATTTTGAGCAGTAAGTATGCTTCTTGGTTTTTAGACAGCCGTATATGGAATTTAAATTTACTGAACAACTTCTGCTTCAATGTCTTACAGCACAAGAAGATGGACCCTAATTGATGGGGATAAGTGGATAACCGAAGCTGATTGGATGAACAGAACAGAATAGTGCCATTAATTTAGTGTGTAGGGCATTTTGTTCCCTGCGCTCGATTGGGTTTCAATATTGCTGTTACGAAGAGCTGAGAATGACATTCTCTCGGAGAAGGACTTCACTGTAAATGTAGTTCTGGAAGAGCTTCTTTCCATTGCTGTAGTGTTGATATTTTCGGCATGCATATGCGAGTACAGAAGAGCATCTGTTGGCGGTTGTACTGCCTCGGTGGTGTTTTGCTTGTTGATAAGGTCAAATCGAGTTTGAGCTACGAATTTCTTGAGAAGCTCTGCAAAATTAAGACAGCTCAATGCCCCCGCCAAGATGGGGTTTGACGCAGTTAGTGTAGAAGTGTGTTCATTCGAAGTTACATTCGGCCAAAACTGGAGCTCGTCTGCTTTTCCTGCCCTGTTCTTGTTCCTGTTGACTGACGATGATTTTATAAAATTTCGGTTGGTAACTACCATGCCATATTTGACATGCTTTTATTTTAGCTTCTCTTATCGCTTCGTTTCCTCGTCTTGTCAAAGTGCTCTGCTATGCTTTAAACGCACTGGTAGAAGTAGAAATGCGAAGGTGCGGGACACCACCTGTATTGTGATGTTGTCACATGTTTTTCCTGAATCACGTGTAACCGCCTGGTCTTAATAATTTATTCCGTTGATTCATATGATTAAAAAAAAGGGGGAAAAATCAGAAGCGTGAGTCATAGAATTAAAAAAATAATATGAATATAATATATAAAGGATGCAGACGATGGAATCTGATCCACAAATACAAATAAAGGAAAGAGGTGAAATGTGAGGAAGAGCCAACATTGACCACTGATTGGGACAAGGCTGGAGGCTGAATTGTTTGTATATTCTCCAAACAACAACAACTCGCTGCCTAGCTGGAGCTTTTACATCCTTATCTCGTGGCCGAACCTGATCTTCAGCTCTGGCCTTCTCAGTCACACATTATGCCACACCTGTCAAAATTTGAGAGCTCGCTTCGAATGACTGTCACTTTCATCGCTGCATTCTCCAAAACTAACATATTCTCGTTTTCACGCTGTTCATCATGAGCATTCTAATTTTAGTAACATTTTTCTGTCTTCTTCCCCAAGAGAGTCCACGCCTATGGAGAAAGCATGACGTAAGTGCCGGAGTGTGTTGTGTTTTTTATATTTTTAATAAAATCCAAATCATAATCTACGGGTTGATAGTCTTGAGAGTTCACTCTCCTATACAGAGAAAAGGAAAACAAAATCACATCCTTTTTACTTGCAACTCCTCTTATTATACTACAAGAAGTGATTTTTTCAACAAAAGAACAAATTAACATATTACTAGCTGATAATTTTTTTGTATCACAGATAATTATTTATAGGGACAAACCGCCGCCAACGGAGTGGTTTTACCAGGCATATTTGGGCTTGGTTGTTGTGGAATAACACGTGTGTTCTTGATTTGATTTTCGTTTTTAGTGATTTTTTCCATGAAATTTCTGTTGCAAAAGGATGTAAATTTTAACTCAAATTCGGTGATTGTTACTGCAGAACCAAGATAATGGCGAAGGATGCAATAGCTTTACTAGATCATTTAGGGTGGAGAAAAGCCCATGTTTTTGGGCATTCGATGGGTGATATATCTGTTCTGTTATCTGTAATTTATTAATTTTCTTATGAAATTTCTAGAGTAGGTTTCTGCAATACTCTGCATTATAAATTTTACATGTTTAAAAACTTAAGATAACCATCACTCAACTCAGATCTCTATTCTTGGCGCACTCCATGCTTAGTTGAAGTAATTCTTAACCCTCTTTAGATGCTTTCCTGAAATTGGGTAGCGGTAGATAAATATAGTGTTTAGCTCTATCTTACTACTTAACTGTTGGATTAGTCTTTGGTTGATATGAGTCTCTCAATATTAACACAGGAGCTATGGTAGCTTGTAAATTAGCAGCAATGGTGCCTGATAGAGGTCTCTCGTTGGCGCTGCTCAATGTGACGGGTGGGGGATTTGGAATGCTTTCCAAAGGTATACTATATTAAACGCTTCTTTGAAAGTTTCCATTACCTTGTTTTTTATTTTTGAAGAATATTGATAATGTTTCTGTAATTCGAGCACGATTATCCAATTGTTCTACAGTTCTACTATATGTGAAACATTATTGTTTTAGTTCTGTAATATTATGAAGTCACATCGTACTTGTCCTCCTAATCTTCAATTCAGTTCAGCATACCTTTTAACTTATCCTGACCCTACTGTCATTAATCAAATTCTCTGGACTGTCTTTGTGAAAATGGAATTATGCAGCTTCTGTATATTGTTGCTGTAGATTATTTGTCAGTAAATGGCTTGATAATAGATGTGGTTAAATGAAGCAGTTTGTCGATTAACATTCATTCTAATGTGACATCAAGTATCAGACATACCTATTGAGATTAAATGCTCAAGAGGTAATAAAACAAAAGCGGAAGCTCATTTCCATTTATTCACATCCATACCAGTGCTTCAATAGTTATAATTTGCCGATTCTATGTCAATTGTTCTGTCTTTTTGCAGTTTCACCGACAAACACTATCCATAGTTTACCGTTTCTTGAAAGCCAAGACTCCGGAGGAAAGGGCTGCCGTTGACTTGGAAACCCACTACACGAAGGTAAAACATTATAGGTTTTGTTGATTATTTCCTAATAACAAGTTTTGTCCCAGGCTATGGTCACCCAAGCTGTAGTCTTGTCTTGTAAACTGTGAAGTGAATCTGGATCTGCTGATGTCATTCTGCATAGTGTCTTGTTCTCCCCACATTGGTAGACTTGATGTATATTGATATTCATCTTACTATTATGAATCATGAATAAAATTTTTTATGTATGATACGCAGGAATATCTTGAGGAATATGTTGGAACAAGTAAGAGGAGAACAATCTTATTTCAGGTAAGGTATATTAAGTTAATCGATTTTAATTAACAGCACAAAATTCTACAACGAGGTGCTAATTCTGCTTTTGGATTCTTACCCTCCTGCGGTGTGAGAAGTTAAATAGAACCAAACCTCACATTTTAATAGAATAAGACAGAATTTATGTAGCTAGTTGTAGTTGATGCATTATAATTAAATGGTGCAGACTGATACACCGTCATGACTTAATATGACAGACACGTGCAGATTCCACAAGAATTGCAATTTCACCTTTGAGCACATAATTTGTATGATGGATTATCTGAGTAGTTCGACAATCAACAGCAGAATTGTTTGTTGTTTATGAAACATAAAAATATGCATTAACTACAGGAATCTATCTTTTTAATCAATTTGTTGTTTGACTCGATTCTCTGTGAAGTTTTATGTAACAATTAAGAGTGTAACTTTCTTTTGGCGGTTATGAAGAGTGGAACTTTGATGTCTTGTGATTAGGTTATCATCATTAAAGGGATTAATCAGTACTATTCTTGATTACTATTCGGAGTTTTTACCTGGAATTATTTCTTACTCGTTAATAATAGAATTATTCCTTACTCAAATTAACATTTCTATCAGCAATATGTGAAAGGTATATCGGCAACTGGGATGCAATCTAATTTTGGTTTTAAGGGCCAAGTCAACGCATGTTGGACGCATAAAGTTACTCAAACGGAGGTTGAATTGATCAAATCTGCCGGTTTTCCTACTGCAGTCATTCATGGCAGGTGCGCAGTCTTGTTTTAAAGTTATTGGTGTAGGTGCTTCTTAATATGATTCATATTATTTATTACACAGCACACACACACACAAAGTACTTTGTGGTTATAACTTGAAATTGACTGGAATTTTCCTGTATGTCCAGGCATGATATTATAGCGTAGAAATATTATGCTAGAAGACTTGCAGAGAGGCTGCAACCAATGGCTAGAATGGTAGAACTTCACGGAGGTCATTTGGTGAGCCATGAGAGGACTGAAGAGGTATCATTTTCTTGCAAAATTATGTGCAAGGAATCCAGTTATTGCATAGGCAATGAAACTGGCACTTTGGATCTTAACATCTGCATTAGACTTTACCATTGGCATTATTTGATTACACATGATATTGGAGATGAAAAAGGAAATTGCAAATTACAGGTCAATCAGGCTCTCCTAGACCTGATTAAGGCATCCCAATTGGAGATGAAAACGCATGATTGGAGTAATTTGCCAAAGAAAAACTTCAGTGAGTAATCTACTTGTTTTTCACTTAAAAAAATCATACTCACCTTTGCATTTGAGGATGGGTCAATTACTAATTTACTTAGTTCTCAACAGCTCTATGCCTTCCCATTCTTCTTCGTCTCTTTAATGCGATCTATTATATACAGTGATATTTTTCAGGGGCAGAGAAAAAGGTATTAGTTTCTAAAACAGACATTCAGGGTGGAAGCAATGTCTCATTGATGAGTCGCTTAGTAGAAAAACTGCAGCTCTGCCTATTTTGCCTCTTTATGCCAATTGAAAGTGGAAGAAAGCTTCTAGAATGCTTAAAACCAGTTCAAGTTGGAAGTTCTCCCTCTTACGTTTGTCAATGATCCTATTCTCCAATGGGTAGGTACGGGTTGTTTTTCAAGCACGGTACTCATCAATTACATTACTTTTCTATCTAGAGTATCATTTGAAAAAAAAATAAAAAAAAATCTGCAGAATGGGGAAGATTTATAGTGTTTACAAAAAGGCACGTGATGTATATGGTGAAGATGAGGCTGGGTATCGTTTATTCAACGGGGAAACCCAAGGGTAGCTTAATTTTGGTTTCCTCAAGAGTCGTAATTCTAGCTCCACTTTTGTACAAGAGGATGATTCCCCGGCCATTGATTGTGTACAGACCTACATAGTTATATATATATATATATGGGAAAAAAAGAAGATTCAGTTTCTTCTTTCCCCTTCTTCAATCATATCTATGAACAGGTTGTAGCTCAGCCCTTCGAATAGTATTACTATGCCAAATCAGAAATTCAGAATGTATTTATTACTGTAATGTTAAATTAGGCCATATATATTTTGAAAAATAACAGGATGGGCAATTCTCGCCAGTCGCCAGTAGGCGCATTGTATGAGCATAAAGAAATGTAAATCCTGTGACGTACAGCAAAAGATGAAGCCATCAGTGCCTTTAGAACTCATGTTAAACACAAGAAGCGTGATGAAATCCGAAAGAAACTATCAACGCTAAGCGCATGTGTGTTAGATTTTGGATAGCCAACATCTTATCGGCAACAATTAAACGCAGCTTGGGAGAAGAAAAAGACAAGCATGGAATGTAAGGGTAAAAATTAATAAGTAATCCACAAGTAAGTTTCGCAAGAAGAGAACCTCTTGTTACGAATTCTGGGACCAGATCATGGTGATCCTCGCTTGAAGAGCCCTCAACAGCCAGGTTTGCCTGTACGCAGAGAGAGGGAGAAGCATAGACATACTTGATAGTACGCCAGATCACACTTTAAACACCAAATTTTCCGCGGGAATATCCTGCTATGCTTCTTTGGCATCTATTTCTGCACTGTTCAATTGATCTGTTGCTTCATGTTTTGCCACGTCATTTATTTCTTTTGGGCCTTAGCATGTTGGCCCTTTGCCTTCACGTGAGAAAATTTCCAATTTCCCTATGGATCTTCTGATATACAGAATCATCATCAACCATAACAAGATGAGCTAAGAATTGAATCCCTGTTAGAATAGAAGTGCCCACATCTAGTGTCCAATAATACCTTAAATATGATTATCTTCAATAGAAGGGGGGAAAAATATATATATAAATATATACATAATCATTTGGTTTTCTGATTGGCTTGATTCAGTTGCTTGATTGTGTTGCCGGAAAATTTCAGCAAATCGGTATTTGATTTTACAGCTATATTAATTCATAGGCTGTTTTGATTTGGGATTAAGTTGCTATGGATAAATATGATAGACACCCAAACATACTCGAAGTCGATTTACTGAGACACCAGAAAAACAAAAAACTTCAGCTCGCTCTTCTTCCACTCGCAGCGCAAAAGGAAAGAGAAATGAAGCCAAACTTGATTATGTGCAAGTTTGGATTACAAGGAAAAGCACTTTTTCAATCACTTTTACAAGTTACGAGATAAACCTCTCACATTAACTAGCACATTGGTATGAGTATAATCTATCTATTTTTATTAATAAAATTGATGAAAGTCAAAATAACATTGAGAACTGAGCGGGGAACATTAGTTAAAAATAAGGGGTAAAAGAGGACACAGAAAAATTATCGTACAAAATGATCGATAAATATTCAGTTATCTCCAAATTTATACAGAAGGCATCATTCGTTTTGCATGCTATTAGATTATACAATTATCAGTACTCATCCAAGTATGTGTATAGCATCTCATCCTTCTTTGCTTTGCGTTTGCTAAGCAGGGCCTTCAAGAAACGTTTACCTTTACTGGGGTTCTCTTCTACGTCCCTGCCTCTGTCCCTCTCAGCAGATAATCGCATTGAAGCTGATTTGCGAGGCTCGGAAGGGTACTGATACAAACATAAAAAAGAAAGGCATCAAACTAAGCATATCTCCGATCTTGTCATCATCTAACTGAAGTAAATTAAAGATGGGGAAAGGCCAACTACTACTCACCCATCTTTTTTCAATAGAAGGAGTAGGTGTGGTTGGTCTGCTTTTGTTTGGAGTAGCTGGTCTACTAGACTTTGGCGTTGTAGGCCTACTTGAAAGAGATCCACTGCGGAATAATGGAAATCTGAGAGGTGAAACTGACCTCTTCTCTGCAGTGCACGTATAGATTGATTCAATTATATGCGAAAATTGACTAGGAAATAAACGAGAAAGGAAGGAGGTAAAATAACAGCCACATGCACCACAAAATGTCATATCACCAGACGTGTGTATCACCTGTGTCTCTTTTTGGAAAGGTGGAAGTGCTTGAGAAAGATCCAGGCCTCTGAGTCCGTATAGAAGGTGAAGGGGAACGCCCTTTCCTGCTTCTTTTTAAAGGAAAAAACGAAATTATATCACGATTGTCATTATGCAGTAAGTAAAACTGGATTTCCATTAACCAACAAAGCCCTAGAATTAATGCATAGAATGTGTGAATAGTGATTACCTCAGTGCAGGTGTTGGGACTTCTCTGATTGTAGCTCGAACAGCTTCATAATACAAATCAAAATAAGCCTTCATACTAAAATATCATTCCCTAGAGAACTGAAAGAAAGTCATGGAGGAGTATAGATACCACTCTTAAAGTGATGCCAATCTTCATCGTCTAAGGCTTGGTTGCATCCAACATATTTTGATTTTGGGCCGCTGGGACCATTTATGGTCTCCCCAACTGCAGATTGGAATTTAAAGAATGTGATTATCTAACATTACAGGAAACGACTTCTAATATATGACAAAGTAAAACGAAGAGGGAAAACAGAGAAACTGTCCCCAAAACAATTTTGAGAAATAATAGAAGAATATGAGGTGTTCTTGCCTGGCAAGATATAACGCTTGTGATATTTTGGAGTACTGATCACTAGTGACTGTTGGACACGCCCCTGATGATCCATATACTCTTGGCATGTCCTCATTCTCTAACATACCAGATTAAGAGGAAACAATGTTAGTAGCCCACACAAATTTATCTATGTAATAATAATAAAAAACAACAACATCATAATTGTCAATGAGGGATGGCCATTGAAGCCACAACTGTGGATGCAAAACCATACTTTGCACCGGGCAGTCTTTATTAAGCTTTAAACAGCAAAACAAGTGCCAGGAATAATTGAAGCAAGCTTTTGACTCAATATTTTATAAAAGAAATTGCTAAAGACCAAGATCGTATGGAATGCCCTGCCAATATAGGATGCTCTATGAGGTAAATAAGCATGGTCTTTCTTCAACGTCAGTTTTTTGGGAGGTAGCTTACCACCCCACTAATCGCCTGTCTATTAGTGTCAAAGTTGGTGGTCAGTAATGACATAATCGAGTGAAGTACTGCAAAGTATAGCTGTCAAAATGTTGGTTCTCCAAGAGCAGCCAATTGATGGAAACCAACATAGTATGAGATGCTAGTCCTACACTTAGTTGTATTATATGCTCTACACGGTGCATAAATGGAATAGTCAACAAAGGAAGAGCCAGGAATGAAATGTTTTCCTACTTCAGGTAGAAGATCTAACTGATAAATGATTATAGTAAATAAAACATTCATCTACCAACTACTTTCAAATATTCATTTAATACATTTTTTTTTTTATTGAGCTGAATGGGGGAAAAAAAAATAAGTAAACCTGTTCAATGCAAGATACCCGTAGCTCTGTTCCAGAAACTTCAACAACCTTCTCATCCAACAAATCATCCACCTTATAGGTTACAGAACCTAAATGGTCCACTGTATTTACAAGAGCTTTGACAGTGTAGTCTTTCAACGTTTTTGCCACTCTGATATTATGAGATACAACCAAAAACTATATGTAAGGGCGAATACAAATGGTGCATTAATACCAGCATAGATGCATACAAGCTCCATCTAGTAACTCACATTTGGTTTTGATCATCATTGGTGTATGAAAGTTCAAAATACTCAGCTGCCGAGTATAATTGAGTTCGGAGATTTTTCAAATCCTAGAAACATACCAAACAACTAAGAGAATCAGCAAAAAGCTCCTTTTCACTAGAGCACTTAGTTAAGTATTCTTCATAAGTCGTAAATAGTGCGTTTTGTTTCAATTTTACATAGGACCCACTCTGTTTTCCATAAAAAATAGTGATAAAGTAAGTGCATTGGACCGTGAAGCTAGTAAAGGGTAGCAGATACCTTCAGACTATCATCAAAGATCAAGCTCTGCTGCATGAAAACCTCATCATAATTGCAAGCCTCTCTACATAAAGGCTCGGATGACGAAGTAGTGACCTTACTCATGAATGAAAATATTGGAAGCAGATCCACCTTATTCATCAAAATTATGAAGAAAGTTTAGATTTTGAGTACGGAGGGTAATAAGGTGGAAAAGAAAAGTTAGCATCTACAAATGAAGAAACGCCAAGAGAAGAGAGACGTAAAGAAAGAGACAGCCTCCTCTCTAACAACTAATAAGATACCAAAAGCGCAGATTATTAAAATCAGCAGCAGATAGCATCATAGTGCTCTGCGACGCTTCATAAACTAAACCAGAAACGAAAGTATCTAAGCACTGGAGTTTCTTGACGCTGCAACTACAGAAGAAAAAAGTTCATTTTTGTCCGAATCTTCGCCAACGCGCACATCATAATAAACTTCGAATAAACTTGCGACAAATAAACCTGACTGAGACTCAAGCCTCAAAAGCAATTAAAAAAAATGTAAAATTTCAACAATATTATAATTAAAACGATAAGGAGATCGGGTAAATAGTTGCAGCTGTTTCTAGTTACTAAATAATCAAGACCTCGCCCTCAATTAAGCCAACTTACAATAGTAGACCTAATTAGCTCGGGTGCTCAAATAACTTACCCTTGTTGTAAGACTCTCAAAACCAATGCAAAGCAGCGAGGTTGTTTGACGGGATCAGAAAGAAAATGGGGCTTCAAGGGAAAATGCAGAAACTAACCTGGTATTCCTTTTGCTGGGCTTTGGCGTCTTCTTCTTCTATCACTTGTGGTCAACTGAGACTAAGCCAGCTGAAATCCCCATCCCATTTGAAACCGGAGCACGTTAAACGTGTACATTGTGGGCGGAATGGTCAGAATGATTTGGTGTTCGATTATGGCTATACCAAGCGAAGCGATAAGGTAAGTCTTGATAGTCAATTGTAATAGCAGAGAAGAGAAGGAAGCGAGGCGATAAGGGGAGAGGAAGCGAGAGGCACGAGGAAGAAGAGAATGAAGAGACCAAAGAATCTGCTGGTCCCTCTGCGGTAGTCTAAGACCCGGTTCTCATCATTGCAATCTGGGGTACTTTTTTTTTGTCCCTCCTTAAACTTCTTTTTGAGTGCTCTAGAGTACAGAGTTTAGACTTTACACCACTGCTGTTTTAGATTTGACAATTTTTTAACTTCAACAGATGAAAAATGGAGTCTGGAAGCATCCGACAATAAGCCAGGGGTTGAGAAAACTTTTTTAAAGAATGGAATAATGGAAAAATAGAAGCTCAAATTATATAGGGATGAAATTGATATTGATAGAATGACTGATTATATGGCCGAAAAAAGGTATAGTTGGCTGTTCAAGTACTAAAAAAGGTAGGCAGGCATCTCTTTAATAGGAGCAATTTATTTTTTTAGCAGAATATTTATTTCGTTAATTATATTGAAATTTAAAATTATATGCATTCCACCAGTATGAATAAGCTCATTCTTCCCCCCTTATATCGTGAGTGATGAAGTGATGGTTAAAAAGAAAGACAAGGATGAAGTTGGCTTCCCAGACATAGGGGGTCCTACTCCCAGCTTTGCTAGTTTGGCTTCCACATATTCTCCTTATTCGTCTTCTCTTTCACTTTTGATGCTGACAATGAGTTGGTTAGCACTTAGCAGCCATAAAGTTGCAGCTTATGGTGATAATGTTTGAGATAACAATGGGGTGTGTGGATGATTGGATTTTAATAGAGGATTGGCTTTTGTTGTATGTATATTTGTAAGCATCTTGGTTTCACAAAATTAATTTGTACTCAGATTCTATTAATACTGAATATGAATCATATCATCTATCCATTAACTTAAGAGATTTCAAAAATTAGATCGTTGATTTTCTTTCATTGGGATATAGAAGTAATTCATTCAAACATAAAAGTATTGAAATATGTAGATTGTTTAGCTTAGATAGCACAGGAGACAAGCATTGAGCTGAATTTATTACAGATTCCATTTTGGATCAAATGTTAGTCGATTTAAGCCAAGTTTGGTTCATGGTGTCTCATCTCGATCTACTTATGTTTGTGTAAAGTGTTGATACGACGCAATCCAAGATTCAAGATGGAACTCTTATCCTCCTTATTCAAAAAACAATATGAGTTGGAGATGCGTCATATTGCTTAATGCAGTTATATTCCTGGGCTCAGGTGTAGTTTCTCTTCAGCTTCACACGCTCTGAAGCGTTGAAAATGACACCGTTAGCCCAATTTTGATTGACAGTAAAAGGAAACTGAATTTTCATTAATATCAACGTGTTACAAAACACCACATCGATCAATGCCCCCCCCCCTTTTTTTTCTTCTTCTTTCTTTCCTTTTTTGATTGTGCTATGAAAAACGGCTTGGTACTCCATTTTCTATAATGATGGTCTCGTGTCAAAACTAGACTTCCAAGTTCCAACTATCATTAGTTAGTTTAGCTATATTTTTTATGGGATAGGATATTGTCACTATCATTTTTTTTGTTATTATCAATGTCACTACCATTTTTTCACTGTTAGACCAGAATTTCATTTATCTTTATCATTTTTTTCTCTTATTGAGATTCTAGTCTAACGTTGAAAAAGTGGTAGTCACATTGGTAGTGACAAAAAACAGTAGTGACGATATCTTATCTCATCTTTTATTAAACTAATAATATACTCCCTCCGATTCTAATTATAATTAAGAATACTTTTGTAGTGTAAATTGCACTATAAAAGAAAAGTGTTCCTATAATTAAAATCGAAGGTGGTATATTACAAATTTACAACCATAATACGAATACTCCCGAAAAAATAAGATGATATAAATAGCGGTGTTTTTCTTCATTTATAGGCTGAACCCGATCTCTGAGTTCCGAACACCTCAAAGGCTCACACGGTCACACTTCATCTGTTTGAACTGTGTCACTCTGAAGATCCCATGCGCCTTAATTAGAAGGAAGCAATCAAACAAGCGGTTGTTCATAATAATTCAATTGTTGACCCATTCGGCTGTTAAAACTTGGAGGAACACATTCCACATCGACGCGTACGTGAATAGTAGATATCCCTCTTAGTCGATCAACTGAACTACTCGTTAACATGGGCAAATCAAAGGCAATATTGTACGATCCAAGTTATCACAATTCACAACTTAATTGCAATCACAATTATATTCTCTGGCACCTTGGAATTACAATATTATATGTAGCAGGTGATTTTAAAATAAATACTGGCTTGTCCTGTACAACTTAATTACAATCACAGCTTAACTAATTATGAGGCTCCTCCCTATTTTCTCAGCCCGTCTTGCTTGCGTCTCCACGGGACCACTTGCCTCAACCCACCACAAATGCTCGCCTGCGATTTCATCAATCAAATTACATTACATTATCACTCTCCTCCATACCTACTCCCCCCGAGTAATCATTCATTCATCATATATTTACTTTTCAGAAGGCAAGCACTGCACCTATCTATACATTTACACTAAGGCATATATATATATATATCACCAAAACCATAGGGAAAAAAATTAAACTTACCCAGAGATGTGACCTTGATATCCTTACTTTGGCGGTACGGCCATCTGCAGCACAGTTTGAAAAGTAAAAACAGCTTTCCACGGCCTCCTCCTCTCTGGTTCTCTTGAAACTTGTCCACCTGCTTGACCCAAATCTGCTGTTCCAATATTCCTTACTCGCGTTTCTGTTAGACGACGATGTCAGGGACATGGTTCGACCCATGTAAGGGCCGTCCAAGACGGTGGTTGGCGACACCTTGGCCTCTGAGAACAGCAGCCTGGGAGGCAGGTTCAAGGCTTTGGCAGTCTTGGGCTTGGATTCGGCGGGCCGGTTCCTGGGCTTCCCCGGTGCTTCTTCCCACTGAAACGGAACGGATACAGCCGCGTGCAGCGGAGGAGTCGGCATCTCCATCGGCCTGGTTGGCCGGGAAATCAACAAGGACAGCTTGGGCGGTGTGCCGTCGTCTGATTCCATAATCTCTCTATGTATAGCTAGCTAGGAAGCACAGGAAGATCTTCTATTAAACTATGATCCGATCGCGACAGAAGGTGAAGTGGGTGAGGGCGTTATAAAGTGAGAGATTTTAGAGAGAGAAGAGGAGTGAGTGGGGTGGTGATGAATGTGAAGTGAGAGTGGCACTGGCCCGGCAGCTGAATAACGCTCCTGGCGCTTCTTCTACCCACGAGAAGATGGATGCTGTTCTTATTATTTTTTGTTGCATGGGGCCAGTTGAGAAAACTACCCAAGTGCCCACTTTACCAGATGGGTCCCACCTTGAATATTTCTGATTGGAGGACAGCGACCATCATTCAACGGTCACTCGCTCCTCTTCGTGAAAAGTCGTGTCGTATCGACTTGGTTGTTTGGTGTGTGGAAAGACCAGGTGTATGTCGAAAGTTTAATTCAACGAAACAAAACCAAATTAAATCCTTTAATTATCGCTAGAAACTGCCGATCTTGCATCGGTCACTCATGTATGCGTATGTCTATGTGGCTTTTAAGTTTTGAAATTCCAGGTGAAGTCCTTTTCTTTATTATGATTAGTTACGCTCAGACTCGCAAACTGATCACATGCATGCTTGGTGCCAATTAAGAGTAGGCAGGAACTTATGACCCCGGATAGCCTATAGATTTTAAATTTATTAAACATAAAGTGGGTGATGTATCACTTTTTTTGGGGGTTTGACGTGCATATGTCTACAAAATGAAAGCTGCAGGCTTTCAAAATACATACATATTCATCCAAATTAGTGCAGGATGGAGCTCTCGTGTCTGCAGGGGCTATAATTGATTTGAACCGCCATGTTTTCATCTTACTTTTTAGTGGGAGTTTCTAACGAAAAAGATGGCAAGTGATTCGCGAAATGCGGACCTAGCTTGCTAGTTCAGTTTATCTTTGAGCTCATATTTAACATTACACAGATAGCACAAGAGGCTTGTGTATTTGTTTATATCCAATTATAACTGAAGAATGGTGATATATATAACATAGCGTGGCAACTCAGAAAATTGATATCAAAATCAGCTGACTAAAATGAATTACCTGATACAAAGAACCTTGTTCAGTAAGCTAGCTATGACATTTTTCCCACCATCAAATTTACAAGAGAATTTTTCAATATTCCTCGTTTAATTTTTATCACTTGGAATATATATAATTGGTTAGCGTTGCGAATCGATATATGCATCATCATCATTATAATCTCACCAAGCTCAAATCAGAGAGTTGAGGTGGCAGCTTAATTACTAATAGCGCTAAAATCCAACGTAACACAGTCATTTATCCATCTTTTTTTTTTTTTGGGAAAAAGGCACTCATAAATCTAATGGAGACATGCATGTATATATAGTAGATATAAGGAACATATACACATGGCGCTGCCTTTTATTGACTTTGACAGGTCTCAATACTCTCCCCATAAATCTTCAATACTAATTAATTATTCCTGAAATGTTTAGGACCAGAGAGATTTTCAGACTAGATTACTACCACTGCTCTCATTTCATTCACTGTGAGTAAACAGTTAGGCTCATTTTAATGACTGTGAGATGATCAACGAATTTAATTGCTGTTACGAGCTTTCTATTTTATTGTATGGTAGCCTGTAGAAGGCCGTACACCTGAATTTGACATCCACCTAATTTCCCGGCCATTCACCTCACGTGAATTATGAATTGAAAGATAGTTTTTTTTTTAAAAAAAATAATACATGTTAAAAATATTACTTTCTCCGTATCTAATTATAAGACCTAGTTTATTATTTTTTTTGGAAAGATTAAGAAAGCTAATTAAATTATCTCAGAGTATTTTTATTTTTTCTTCAAACTAATTAGTTTAACTATTAAACTAATATATAATTTAATAATACACAATATATAAAATGATTAAATAATTTATTTAGCTTCATTAATCTTTCTAAAGAAAGTACTTAAAGTCAATCCAGTTGATACGGCGGAATACAATTCTGTTATAAAAAAGAAGCTATTGAGCTAGGGTGCTACGCCAGAATTGACATATAAAATTTACTTACCGATGACCCGAAGAATGGATGGAAAACCACTTTGCCAGCTCACTGAGTCAGGAACTTGTGAATAAGAGCAGCTGATGGCATTAGGCAAAATTGACCCCCTCTGTTTTTTTAATGTAGTATAATAGAGTATTCATTACGTTAGTATTATTAATAATGAATAAACAAGATAAGAGTAGTTTATAACTGTTGACTTTTCACTTTTCATTTTCTTATACAATGTTCTAATTGATCCCCCACAGTTTTTGGGCTCGGTGAGACAGACACGCTTTACTGGACTTGAGAGCTTGATATAGTTGACATACTAAGCCACTCACTGCTCTTCGCTTTTTTTTTTTTTTTAAAAAAAACAATTTTTTTATTTGCAAAATCTCAAATTTGCTTCTTCCAACGGTAAGCTGGTGACTATAAAATGAACACTCTGCCAAAACAATTCTATATCGTCCTAAAGAGAAAATCGTTACATATATTTTGAGTATTGCAGTTGATTGATTGTGGAACAGATATATATGGTAAGCAGTGACTCTGTCATATGGTGACAGTACAGATTTAAAAACTTAACAATTTTTGCAGCTATTTAATGCAATTTTTCTTTTGATTTCTTTAACTTCATAACAGAACGAACACTCACCTTGATATTTATATTTAACTTGGTGATCCGTTATTTGCTGCATGGAGAAGTGTGTGTATAACAGAAAGAAACAGCCTTTACAATTTAATTCCAGGGGGATCTGTATCTGACTTGTCTGTACAAAACCACTGCGTTATTGGCTAAAGAAATCAGTATAGACATATAAATACATGAAGGCCATCATGTGATGAAGCACCACAGGAACTAAAAGGCTCCCACTTTCACAGCGCTATCTTCTCAATTGCACCATCCCTTCACAAGAAGGAAGTGTCCCCTCAAGATCTCCAATTATTCTGGCTGTCCGAATTTCAAGGCCTCTTTGAACTTCCTGCAACAAGTTTCTAATACTATCAGCAAATCTCTTCGTGTCAATTCCAGAACTTTCCTCCATCTCTTTGGTCACTCCTGCGAACCCAGAAACCATCCTGGATTGAATTTCCGCCAACTTCTGTCCTGTTGTAACCGTACATCTCTGCACTTGGAACGTTTCCTCTAGGAATAACTCTAGTGTTTCTGTTTTACCCTTTGTTGCATGTAGGTCATTCTCATGCTGAAACAATGTACAACATCTGATTGAGTATTAGCTTAACAAAATATCTGGATGCCCAAAAGATGCAAAGACAACTTCCTTAACCCAATCAAGGAAGAAAATAAATCACTACAAATGCTGTGACCTTCGACTGATTGGCAGTTTATGGAATTTTATATGGAGTAATGAATGGATTATAACTTGAAACTGACAAAATTGCTTAGAATGATTTTTACCATCAGTTTGCGAAGATTGTCCATCTTCTCTTGGAGGGATTGGTATCTTTCAACTTGTTTATTCAGCAGAGAAGCCAGAGATAGGTAGGTCATCATATTAGTGTTGCTATCATCATTAATTTCTTTTGCTTCGCCGTTGGTTTGCTGTCCGATCAATCTGTCAATAAGAACAAGTTGCTGCTTCAGCCTCTTGATCTTGTAAAACACTTCAACAGCATGAAGATCCATATTCCCTGGGAAATGGCTTGCCTCATTGGAGCTATTGCTGGTGGATGCTAAGTTTTCGGCTGCATCAGAGTCTACTTCACTCACACTCTTCTTCAGCACAAGACTGTCCTTCATTTCTGCAGATAATGCTTCCTTTTTGCAGTATTCCACCATCAAAGTTTCCTTCATTTCTTGCTCTTTCTCCACAGATTTTCTCTTGAGTTCGGACAAAATGGCATCTTCAGCTCGCTCTGATGACTGTGAAGGCAAAAGCAAATTATGTTTGGAGCAGTTAGAAGACTTCAATTGTAATTCAAGCTTCTCTTTCGGGGAAGTCATTTCTTTGTCTCTCTCCAACAATATTGTCTCCAACTTCATCTTATCATGTCTGAGCTGCGCAACATCCTTGATCAATCCCTTCACGTGGGACTGCAGCTTCTTTGTTTCTAATTCCATCCTCAATAATTGCCACTGAAACGACTCTATTTTCTCAGCTTTATTACTCAGCTCTTCTGCAAAAGCTTCGAGCTCTAATTGATGCCTCTGCTCAATCATAGCTGCATAATTTTGTGCCTCCGCTTTTACCCAATCTTCCAAATGCTTCTCATTACCAGTAATAACTACAGACAGAATAGAATCTCAAGCTAAAGTTATAGATTTTTTAATATATATACACGAATAAATATAGATTTCTTAGTTCTTACCGGATTCCTTGTAGGATTTGAGCGAGTAGTGATCAGATAGGGGAGAAAAATGTTTTGGTTCTTTTGAAACACGTGGCGGTCTTTTATATCTTCCACCCGAGACTGCCCTCCACTTTTCTGTTTCTTGTTCAGCTTGTTTCCTCCTTGCCTTTGACCATTTAGCTTCTTTTATCAGCATTTGCTTTTCTGCAGAATCCAGCCTAGCTTTCTTTAACATTGCCGACAAAATCCTACCTTTCTGTTCCAAATCCTTGTGCAATTTTGATACCTCCATAGATAGTTTCTGGATCATCAGTTCTGACTCCTCCTTCTGCTCCAATAACTTACCGATGAAGACAGTTTTTTGCTTCCTGAGCTCAGAAGAATGCTCTTTAATTTCACGCTGAGCATTTTCTCTCAACTCTTCTGCATTTCTTTCGGCCTCTGTCAACTTTTCCTCTAGCTCCTTCCTCTTCTGCTCTTCTTCTTTCAACACCTTGTCCTTAGACTCTACCAAAGCCTCTACTTCCTTCAGTTTCTTATTTAATTCATATGCTTCTTCCGTCTTCTTCTGAATAATCCTGAGCTCATTCATCAGAGCTCCAATGTGTTGATGTAACCTTTTCCTTTCGCTGAGCCAGCTCTGTTCATGTGTGGCAAAAATGCTGACAACTTTCTCGTTGGCTTTGGCATCTTCACGTCTCAAACTCTTCAAGTTTTCAATTTCTCTCTTGGCACTCTTGAGTTCACGGTCTCCTCCATCTGGACTTTGCTTCTGAACTTTCCACACAAGCAACCCTAAAAGCCGTGCACTCCCTTGAAGCATAATACTACGAATCTCAAACCACCTTTCACTTTCAAAGCGAGGTTTTGAGATAACTTGGAGCGCAAAAAATGCACATGAAACACCAAAGCACAAAGGGTACATGGTATTGTCACTCTTGTTACCAAAACCGGAGATTTCCTTCTTAGCCATTACCACGAGATTTGCTTTTTCGTCTCTGAAACAGAAAAATCGTAATTGAGAAAGACTTTGATTTAATGGATCATAAATGAGAGAAACAAGTATCCCTCGGACAATAATTGATACCTATTTATATTCTACCCCTACTATCAATGTAAAACAACAGTAAAAAACGAGAAGTGCACAGAAGGATAATAACTATAATACTGAAGGACTTAGAGTAACCTGCAGAATCTCATGGACGGCAGTAGAGAAAATGTGGCTTCAGAAGTATATATTTTATTGGAGATGTTAACGCAACATGAGAGACCAAACAGGAAAACCAATGTATATGATGTGAAAGGTATCGTTTTTGAATTGGCATGGATGAGTTTTACACGTGTAAGACTGAGTATTCAGTTGAAGGAGCGATATATGCACATAAACGGAGTATGAGAAAAGCTATGAAGTTAGTGCCCACTTCCCAGATTTTCAGCGAGTGAGTGACCTATTAGCCCCACATGTTTTGATCCACTCTTTTATTTTTCTGCCAAAGAGAGAAAACAACGTCATAGGTGGCAACTATCATTAGTTTCTTCAGACTTTTAAGCAAACATGCATGAAAATATACTGAATTTGTCGGCGAAATTAAATATTTTCTCTGGGGCAGGTGGAGGGTAGATATTAATCCACTCACAACCAGTATGACACATGACAAATGATCCTAACTTGGGAGATTAGTGGTAGAGAAACACAAAGTCGTAGGCAGTGTTCCCACCACGGATTTCGAATTTCGAACAGGGTGTACTGGGTCCATGTAAATTGACTTTGTATTCATAGCAAGCTTGCTTTTTTCTGGGTAGCTCGGATGCTATGATTTGACCCGAGATTCCAGTGTTCTTTCATGTTGCACGAGTGACGAGTCCATTTCTTTTCCAAGATAGGTAGTAATACATCTTAATAATTATTGAAGATAAGGAAGAGAGGGTCAATGACAGGAGTGAGGAGGTTAACTTTCCAAGTGTGCGACAAGCGGGACAGAATAAAATGATCTCATATATAGACTTGGGGGAGCTCAGAGGATGACTTTTCCGCAGAGGACAGACACATCCAATGTAGAATTACTGTGGCTGGACAAGGTAAAAGGAGGAATTGAAGAGATATTCGACATCCCTGATAATAATATTAGAACGAACGACATCACCATTTGTATCAGCCGGAGCTTGCAGCTAACATGGCTGAATAACAAGTTTTTTTTTTTTATAATAAAAAGTTTTGGAGGGTTCGGCATCAGTGGGGACTTATGAGATCGCCTACCAAAAGAGTCCCAACGACGGCAGAGGGGATCGAACCCACGACCCAAGAGCCTAATCCTGGATTTCTTAACATCTATGCCAACTCACATTAGCGGTTAAATAACAAGTTGCTTCTATTTGTTTCCGCACAAAAGAAGGCTGGGTCATATAGAAACTTGCTATCGACTGTAGGTCCATAATGAGTAGAATGGAATGTTTGATGAAACATTCAAGTAAGTGGGTTTTCTTATCTCAATAATTCACTTTTGGATACTTCTCTCATCTATTAAGTCCTTCTTATTACTCACGAGCATATAAAGTCTCTTCAGTTCAATAATTGGATTTTGGATAAAAAATTAACTGTGGATCAAATTCACGTTATTTTATGTTTTTATAATATTTGGTCTCCTAATTTTATTTTTATTTTAACCTCTTAAATTCTAAATCATGAGTTTTGATTTTTTAACAAATAAATAGTTCAATTTTTTATTAAATTATAGGGACTAATGTTTTTAAACAAAATAAAATTTAAGGAACCAAAACTAGATTAAAGGTAAATTTAAAAAATAAAAAATGGTATTACCCCTTATATTTTGATCATTCTCTTTGTGGGCATAAATGTCATATTTCTTGTAGTTGACTTGACCCCCATGAACATCGATTTCTTCTTCCTTTTTTCCTATTGGACGATATTTTGCCTTGCTGAAGATCAAGAGCTGAGGTGGCGAGATTTGAACGCAGAACCTCGTGCTGGTCTGGTGCCCCCCTTCCGCATTCAATAGCCACGCTTGCGGCTTCGAGTTCTCTTGGATTATCGACCATTTTCGCCCTCCTTCTTGAACTTTCGCGTCCTCTGGTCTAGCAAATTTCATTTTTACGGACCCCGCTTTTCAAAATAGCGCGAACCTCCTCCCAATTTCTTTTCAATCTCACCCGTATAATTTTGAGGGAATCTGACTAATTAGGCTTTCCTATCCGGCTGTCCTTTTCACTTTGATTGATTCACAATGGGTGAATGCAAAATGGAGGACATGCCACTGCCATCTCTCTTTGAGCAGGCCCGGAAGATTCATACAACAGCAACGGAATCTGGGGCTGATCAGGTACGCCTGCGTCAACCCTTGAGTCCTTGTTTCATTGCTTAGTTCGACTTGGACACATTATTCTTCTAATGTTGCTGGCTTGGTGGTGGTTTGTTCAGGAGCTTGTAAGGAAGGGCTGCGAGGCCCTAGGGAAGTGCGAGGACATGATAAATAAGCTGGGTCTGTTCTCGGCTAATGAGACCAAAGATGACATTAGTACCACGAGTCTTAAGTATATTCTGGTTAGTGGAAACTATTGCTCTCTAATTATTACGATTTTCTTGAATTACGCTGCTGTCGAATGTTTAGTAGATGACATGTCTCTTTTACTGCATTATCAATTT
The DNA here is from genome assembly GCA_034222035.1 of Acacia crassicarpa. Taxonomy (NCBI): domain Eukaryota; kingdom Viridiplantae; phylum Streptophyta; class Magnoliopsida; order Fabales; family Fabaceae; genus Acacia; species Acacia crassicarpa. The sequence continues at coordinate 2,325,576 of JAWXYG010000004.1, forward strand.
TGAGTTTTGATTGATTGGCTCTCTGTTCTCAAGTCTACTATTTTTCACGAATGAATCTTCGAATTTCTGCATTTATTGTTTTCTCCCTTGTCTTAGGATGAAGTGGTTCTGCCTTTGAAGGGGTAACCAAGACCTTGTTACTTGTTAGAGTATTTTCACAGTGTGCTTAGATTATATTCACAGTTTCCTACATGTTGTATAGGTGGAATTTCTAATGGACTAACTTTCATCATAGAAGTGGTGATATAATTCTTTTCTCTTCTGCAACGTTCAAAAGGGTATATGTGTGTACCTATGTATATGTACACACACACACACATATGGGGTAAAGTTGGGCATGTGCAATTGTGCATCATTCAGGAAAAAAAATGTTTTAGCTGTTTAGGCATAGCTGTTGAAGCTGACTGATGACTAAGCTTTATTAATTTAATCATGATTGCTGGTTTTGTTGAATAACTTTTCACAATAACCACTCAGGTGCCATTTTATTTAGCCGAGTTGACTGAAAAAATAGCACAGGATGACAGGATACAAATTCTTAAAGCTTCCCAGGCAAAGCTAAAGGTTAGTACTTAACACATGAAGGGGACAAAGAGAAAAGAGTGAATCAGAAATAAATGTAATTAATTCAATTCTTTAGTTATGTCTTTCAATAGAATCTTGTGAAGAATAAATTTTTGCAGGACTTTCTCTCATTTTGTGAAGCGATGGAGCTCGTCCCACAAGATGAGTTAGAATCTTATAAGCAAGGGCCCCCAAAATCTGTTGCTGATCAAAGGGCCCGAAAGGTAAGGTTTTATTGAAGTATGGTGTGACATGATTGCAATACGGTTCAGCACTAACACACGGCAAGTTTATATTGTTAAACTTGTTCATACTTTGAATTTGAATTGGACAAGCACATCTAAATAAGAGGTATTGTGTGATATAATCGAGAAAGAAGCTTACAAATAATTTAATGATTTTGGAGACTCTTTTGTAGATTGCTAGATTTAAATGTCAAAGAGCTGCCGAGTCAAAGTTGCTGGAAATAAAGGAGCGAAAGGAGAGGCGTGGCCGTTCTACCAAAGCTGCTGCATTGTCCACCCCTGTTGAGGTAGGAGAAGAAGAAGTACTGGGTGACGATGGAGAAGAAGAAAGAGAGGTTTTTGTCTCTATCCTTTGTGCTTTATATGTAAATGATACTGTTCTTCTGGAGCTCCTGCTCTATTTTGTTAAGTTCATACGTACAACTTTTCCATCAGGCTGGTCATTTTGATTTTCTCTAATTGTAATTGATGGCTATAGAATATAGATCACTTATGATTATATTGTATCTTCTAGCCATTGAGATTTTCAAATAACGACTTTTTGGAATCAACATTATTGCTATCTGCTTCTCTAGCCCCAATAATTTAGCCTGAAACAAACTATACACTTGCCTCAGATTGTTTTGCTGAAGAATCTCTCTTATCAACCCTAGAGTGTAAAGAAAGAGGTTTTAATTTGAGAAAAAAAGGAGAATCCAGTTCTTTAGACAGATAATTAACTGGGCTCTTGCAGATAGCTGTCTACATTGAATTGTATAGACAACCCATTTTGGAACATGATGAGGGTCTCTGGCCCGGAGACAATTTTTTTAGAAGGTTTTATCCATTCAAAAACCTGGTAAGTTTATTTAGTCAACAGACTTTGAAGCACAGTGCGCTCCGCAGATATATTTATCTGCTATTGAATATTGATCATAATCTTTCCTTCCATTCTTTTAGTCGCCATTAGATGGGCCGCTTAAATTCAGGCGTGGAAGTGGGCACAGATGGGGGATGTTTCCTCATTAGTTTATAGAAATCAGTTTTCTGCTTTATCATACTTACAAACTAACTATACAAAATGCAATTTTCCTGCAATCTGTTTATATTGGGCGCATCTGTGTCATCTTCCTGTATTGTTCTGGTTTTTTAATGCATTGTTTCTCAAAAGTAATATTGATGTTTTTCTTCTTTTTTCTTGCAGGCATGGTTAACCACCATATCTTTGGCGATCTATAAGGTTGTATTCATACTTATTTTGCTTTATTCCTGATATCCAAATTGTACGTTTCCTGTTCTCATTTTTTCCCGCCATGTTCAGGCATTAGATTTGCTGGAAATGTTAAAGAAAGAGGAAGAGATGCTTTCGTCAATAAAGCAGAGACAACCCAAGGTAGTAATATACTCAATGTCTGGCAACTTCCCAAAGCACAATCAGATACCCTGTAGGCTGTAGTCACAATCTGATGATGTTATACACTATGGAGGCATTTTAGAATATTGTATAGAATTCTTTAGAACAGAAGTCATTCGACAATGTAGCAAGTAGAACACTCCGCGATAGCACATTGACCATCTGATCCTTGGAACCTTTTGCTTTTTTTGAATGACACAGCTCTGAGTGAGCTTTCGAGCTTTTTAAAATTAAATAATTGATTCTGTTGGATTGGTTTTGTCATTCATGTCGCATCGAAATTAGGAACATTGGTTTTTGTATGTCTACATTGCTCGTTTTATCAATTATTGCTTGTGATTTTTTTGTGGCTTAGGATGGGGACAAGGAGTTCTCTAAGGATGTTCTTGATGAACGTGCAAAAAAAGCAGAAGCTTGGCATCGGGATGCTGCAGCTCGTGCACAGTACATTAAACCGGCGCAGCCAATCACATGCGCCACTTTTGCTCAAGATGTTCTAGAAGGAAGAGCAAAGGTTTCACAGGCACGTGATCACAAACACCAACCGGTTATATTTGGACCGGCCAGTCTTGTTAATGGAAGCCTAACAAATGAAAGGGAAAGAATGGCGGCTCAGATTTTCCAACCTGGTTTTAGGTACGTACATATGTTTCCTTTACGACAAATAAATTGAAAATGTTAGGGATAAGAAAACAGGTCTAAACAATTCTGGAAAGAAGTTCAATTCCAATAATCTTCGTCATTGTTTTCAAGGATGAAGGTTATGGTATCTTACATATCCCCTTTTATTTGTGACTATCTGTTTGACATGTTATTATTTCTGTGTTTCGCAAAATGTTATGGACCTTTGTACGCTGCTTACACATTTTCTAAGATGCTAAGTGGAATGTTATTATGATACGAAAGGTTGCCAACCATGAGCATTGAGGAAGCTGGGCTCAGGGAAATGGAGATGATGAATAAATGGCAAGAGAGAAATGCGAGGCTCATGGAAGAAGCCAATTCATCTTGGTACAAGGATAGGAAGTCAAGGCCAGGGGAAGAAGACGACCAAGATGATGATGCTGCGCAGGAGAAGGCAAGAGCTTGGGATGACTGGAAAGATGATAATCCTCGAGGGGCAGGCAATAAAAAACTTACACCATGCGGTTAAAAGTTTTAGGTGATTACTGTGGTCGCTATTTATGCTGTTATATTTAGTTATAATGAAGTGGCATATTTTCTGTAGTCGGTTTGCTCTCCAAATTTGTGTATAAGATCCCATCAATATGTTTTAATCTCCTGAGTGCGAGAAAGAATCCCCCTTCGAAGTCGAACTCCGTTTCCCCGAGCCTTTCCGCAGATTACGGCGTGGTATTTTGATTTTCTCATCCCATTGTCTGTTTTTTTTTAAAAAATAAAAAATTTAGAGGAACAAACATTACGAGTTTGTGACCAATTTTTTAATTTTTTTTTTCACTCCATCGGGAGTATCAATATGAATGAATTAAGAAAAGACTGGCAAATATAAAAAATATGTTATATATTTATGACAAATTTTTTAAATATATCTTATATTAATGAGATATAACTGCTAAATTGGTGAACTATTTGCATTATAACTCGACTTAGAATTTCCTCATAGATCGTGACCGCATATCTCCAGGCATATGATATGATACCACTCTATTGAAGGCCAACAATTTGACATCACAACTCACAAATCATGCTGCTTACCCCTTAACAATTGGCAGCAATTATTTATTATACGGATCGCTTACTCCAATTAGAGTTGTTTCTTTTCAGGTCACAAAAAAATTAAGACTTGTTAATCGCATGACATCTTAATGTCGTCATATCAACAAATTTTTACTTTTTATTTTTTTTCCATGTGTAGTTATAAAAGTACCAACAGGATGTCGGAATGAAAATTAGTGAATATATGAAAGTCATGTTCATTTATTGGCCCTTGAAACACAATTATTGATTCTATCCAAAGAAGGATATCATAAACCCTCAAAAACTCCATCAAGTTTGTATGACCTCTCTGTCGGTAAATTGAGAGGTTTCCATCCTCGTGTAGGTAAATTGAGAGGCCCTTGAAACACATTAGAATGAAGATCACTAGAGAAGGGGCTAGGTAAATGAAATCGTCAAAAACTGTATTCAGGCAATTCGAAGATATGAAAAGAGACATGCACAATAATTGATCGAAGGCCTTGGGATGCTTAAACACGATATATTGAATGTCATATTCGAATTCAGCGATTTTGAATGATTACTCAAATCAAATGATAGCCTCATATCAGAAAACTCGATGATCATGGATGTAAAACAATACATATTTATATTCAGTAAGTAATTTCCATTCAGGAAAGTAAATTTCCAGTGGGAAGAAGAAGAAGAAGAAGAAGAAGAAAGAGCCAAATCAACCCTCAATTGCATAATAGATGTACATACCCATTTTTTCACATTGTTCGATGTGGATGCATGGTATCCGAGCACTTGGTGGTTTTCAAGCAAATTTCCAGGAGAAACAAGAAGCGAAGAGTCCCGAAAGAAGAGACCAAGAAAACAGAGACCATTTTCGTTTTGAATTCAGCTCCGCATGCACTTAAAACCTCTGCAAACCCATAGCCAAATTACAAATAGCATCGCGCAAACAAATATGTCGAACAATAGCACCGCCCACACATATTTCTTCCATATCCGCTTTGCTTTATGTCGATCGTTGGGTACCGACAAGGCAAAATCTCTGGTGTGACCATTTATATCATCAACCACATCTACTGTATTCTCCATCATAGCATCAATTCCATCGCCTTCTGTACTCACCCTTTTCTTCTTCGACAAAACTTTCCTAGGCTGCTCAAGCAAAGCTACCATCACCAATTTCTTCTCATTCACGGATCCCACGCTAGGATTTCGATCATCTTTGTTTTCGCCCAGCAATGGCTTTTCCGATAGCAAATCCGAAGGCATCGATTCTGTAAAGATAGAATCGAATTCATCTTGGAAACAAAGCGGCAAGAAATCACAAGAATCCTTGATAGACCTGCTTTTCAATATCGCGTCCAATGCACCCTTCATGCGATCTAAAAACCAAAGGGCCTCCGTCTTCACGAGATTTTCATCGAAAATCGCGAAATAAACAAATGCTTCGTCAATTAAGAATGCATAGGTCCTTTTCTTAACAGTGTGATAAAACATGGAATGATTGGGAGGAGCTTGCTCAAGACATTGTGCCGCTAATTCTTCGATATTAGGTTCCTTGGACCCACGTTGGGCGAGAATTGTGGTTCCTTTCGCAATGCAGGCGTAATGGATGAAGTTCGGATTTGAAATCATCGAGGGATTTACAACAAAAACAGAGAAATGCAATTAACAAGCCAGAACGGCAGGAGAAACAGGGATTCGGAGAAGAAGCTCCAACTGAGGGGAGGTGTCGTCCCAATTGAAGGCTTCCCGAGGAATCGCCTGCATCGAGGCACGGGGTTCGATGGAGAAACAAACTTCAATCTCTGCCTGCACATACTTTGACTATGCCCCTAAAATCCTCAATCATCATTTCCTCCAGTTAGTTATCGAACCTAGGGTTTGGGTATGGCGAGAAATTGAAGGGAGGCAGAGTGAAAAAAAAGGACAGCTGGACTGGCTTCCTTTGGAAGGGGAAGATGAGGAAGATAATGCAGCGGCGATTGCCTGGCCTGGTAATTCATCAAACTAAGTTCTATTTATCTGGTATTTATTCCCACCGGTCAAAATACTAATTTTATCCCACACTGCGCTTTGCTCAGCGTTGCTCGCCTTCTTCATCTTATTTTTGGAGGCTACAACAGCCGTTGCATCTCCAAATTTAGGGGTTGTTCAGCTCACCAAACTTGTTGAGAAATTTACTTCAGGTCATATGATCTAATTACACATTTCATTTTTGGTTCTCCCTAAGCCTCATATATTTCTTAAATAAAAAAGTAATTTTGCGGGTATAATTATATATGTTGGTGAAACAGGTAATGTATAAATCTATACACGCTTCATTGTAATTAACAAGCGCCCTCTTCATCCTTCTTGTTCGCCCGAGCAACATATTCGTTTGGGCAAATGTATAATACTTACATGTGCACCATAACCACCATACAGGTTCCTATATATTACGATGATCATATTTAGCTTCACACGGATGATTGCGTTGAGAAGTTCCAAGAAGAAACGGGTAAAGAAAGCATTTGAGAGAATAGTAATTGAAGAGAAACACCTCACGCCCTAGTCTCTGAACTCCACCATTCCCTCCTCCTAGCTTCAACCTTCAGTTAAATATACAATATATATTGATTTCGACGGCCTGCATGAGTCAACTCACCACATATATATGTACACTAACATCATATTTTTTCGTGGAAACTCATAATTAGCAAACACACCAAAGCATATTCTCTTACGAGTATACAGAATATGAAACGGTTTCCCTCCATTACAATCTCAAAATTTTATGTTCACGAATGCCACTTTCATAAAGCTCCGTGATATAATTAACATGTTTTGAAAACCAGAAAGCAGGATTATCAAATATCATGCCCAACCATGGCCTCCGAGAGGAAGTGCCCAATCTTCGAACCCAGAATAATCTGGGCTGCTACCTGCGTGCCGCCTAGACTGCGGGCGGCTCCCATTCATTTTTGGGCTCGGGCTCCTCGGAAGCTTGTAATTGGACGTTCCTCCTCCGGAGCTTGAAGAATCACACACCGACCCGATACCCGGCCCTTTCTTTGTGGACGAGTTCCACTGGGGCCCAGGTGAGCCACGTGGCTTTATCTGCATTTGACCTCTTACCCTGGCTTTCGCTGATTGAGTGGGAGCCATGTAGCTGGGCACATTGAAACTGAATTGCCGGTGGTGTTTTCTGTTGGACATGGGACTTGAATCAAGAAACTCCTGGCTCATTAGCCCCATAGCGCTGACGTTGCTTGACACTAGAGGTGCCACCATGTCCATCTCCACCGTCTTCTCAGACATGTCGTCGGTGGTGGTGGTGGTGGTTGTTGTGGCAAGGGTCATGTAAGAGGTCTCACGCGGCCCCACGCTCCTGACATTGTAAGGTTGAGATGACATCCAACGGTCCAGCCAGTTCCAACCCCACGGCGTCTTTTCTCGCTCGTCGTGGTACTTGATGGCTCCAACATCATCTTCATTGGAGTCCGAGTGCACAAACGGCTTCTGCTGTTGCTGCTGCAAATTAAAGAGCAAATAGAAAGAATGGTGTGAGAGGGAAAATGGAGATAAGATTCGATGTGGTCTTGCAGGTATTATGAAAAGGAAATTGCGTGACCTGACAGTTGAGAGCGTAAGCAAGAGCTCTCTCCCTCTTCATTAGGGCCTCGTGTTTTCTGGCATCATTTTCCTGGATTTTCTGGCTGCTGTGACGCCCATTGTCCCACCTGCTCAGATCAGTCCTTTTCATAGGGCTCATAGGCTTTGGCACTACTTGTTCCTCAAATTCTCTGTCCTCGTACTCCTCCTCTGTCTTGTGAAGTTGCTCTTGGGTCAACTGGAATCTACGAGCTCTTACTCTTGCCTGTACTCGAACCAATGCTTGCATGCATCGCATTGTCATTTGTGCCTGCTTCCGTACATTATGCCCCCTCACAAGTGCTTGCAGCCTCACCAATCCCTTCAACGCACGCAGTGCACGTCGAGCCTACACAAATTTCATTTCATTGCCCCACGTTGGGCACCATTCTAATAACAAGCTGCAAATTCAAAACTAAAAACCATATCCTGTGTACGTAAAACTTTTGAGACCAGCCAGAAGTCAATGAGAAGGTCTTACTAGGTAGCCTCTGTAGTATGATTGGATGAGAGTTGCTGCTCTTTCTTCCTTAGTGTGGCGTCCATAACCTGCCAGTCGAACAACTCTCGCTGCTGCTTGTGCCGCCGCAACTGCAGCTTCTGCAGCGGCAGCTGTGGCCGCTGCCACCGCTATGGCATGAGTTCTATCTTCGGTCACCGGCGTGGATGCTATGCTGTTGTCATTGGTGACGTCATCATGTGAACTCTCCGGAGGAAAATGCTCAAAAGGCACAGCCTCTGCCACTTCAGGCTGTCTCCTTTCATTATCCTTCTGAAAGCCGAGTAATTTGCCGGCATTCAGCTCCAAATTATTCAGCAATCATTTCGATTATAGAGGAAAAAAGTAACAAACAGAATATGTTCTGGGATCTAACAGAGTAACCATATGATGATCAGAGATTCGAGATGAATATGATATGATGGGTTTGGGTGGCGTGATAGCTGTGTGACATGGAACCTAGCAAAATTATTTGATACATGTAGACATAAGAGTGGACCATCCACACACATGATGATTACTTCCTGAACAGGGTTCATCATGGTCCTAATTACAGATAAAGGACCAGGCAGCTCAGCATTTATGTGGGATCCCACAAAAGACAACAGAAACAACCAAGGTGTTCGCCTACTCAAGTTCCGATCAAGAAAGTAGCCTTCAATGCGTAAGATAGAGTTTGATGATGCCATTACTTTTTGCTGCTAAATATCAACTTTTGATTTATTTTGGGGGGGTTTGTCAATTTTGGGCGAGATGGGTTAGTTCCCAATTGTAATCAATAATAAATGAAGATCTATATATCCGAACAATCGGTGAGAAAATGCTTCATATATATAGGTATGATCAAAATAGTATTGAATTATAGAGAGATGTACATCCATCTTCCTATTAATATTGATACCACATCTGACATAAGTGATCAGTGGCTTTACGCATTATTCAAGTAGTTAAAAATATTATTTCACGTATCCCACCGTTAACCTCAAGTAGTATATATTGCCATCCATCAAAAGTCTGTGAGAAAAAATGCTAATTAAAACATACAAGAACTAAATGCAAATTAAAACAGGGGAACAATCACCTTCCTGGCTGGCGCCGACGAGTCCTTATTAGATGACGATCTGAAAACTTTCTTCACTGACGAGAACCATCCGCCTCCTTTCTTCCCCATCTCCGGCGAAAAGATCGGCCTCTAATTGATGTACCATCATTAATATGACAAATACATATCTATGTCAGGACTCGAAATATACATTCTCAGCAACCTTAAAATCAGTCAAACAACATTACCGGCGGATACCAAAAAAATCTACATCACTAAATTTCACACCCAGGCAATCAGTCTCAGATGGACTAAAAAGGAGGAAGATGAACTCCGAAACAAACCTGAAAGGAAAACGGTGTTTTGGATCACTGGTTGGGTAGAAGCTTTACATAGTGAGGATGGCATGTCTTAGAATCATCCCCAAGTGAACTTTGGTCATCGGAGAGAATGCTTGGACGGAGAGAGAAATCAGAAACTGTGAGCCCGCGCAATCGCCTTGCCGTTGGTATTTATTAAGCACACGGGCGTCAGAGAATGTGATTCCCCGTGGTTGAGGCCTTTGGACAAATAGAGTTCTGACACGTCACCATCTCTCTTCCGTATCTTACCCGTCTTTAGTGTACGTGTAGGCCTATGATTTATCTTGTACTATAAAGCATTTTGTAACTTACTGCTGCTTCGGTATTTTTCTAAGCTTACTGTAAACTTTATCTTATATTTAAAAAGAAAAAAAATATCATCCAAAATATTAAATTCCGGTGGCATACAGGATATTTTTTTTTAATAAAAAAAATAGATATATGTTTAAATGTGTAGGTGTGAGGTGGTAAGTATATATAAGTGGCGTGGATATATAGCAAACATTTAATTAAGCCAAGATTCAGGACAGGTGGAAAAGGGAAAAAAGGTCGAGGTTAAGTTTTAGCTTGAAGGTTACTAAAGAGTGGTGGGTAGCAAATTTATATCATTGTGTACTAACGACGCAATTGTTCTTTTGACATATATAATGAGGTAATTCGTCATGAAGGTTAGTTTGCACTTCATCCGTTTAATTAAACAAACAAAAAGTTTAGTTGTCAATTTTTTCTTTAGATTCTTTTACCTAACTTAAAAACTGATATATAATCTGAGGATATACAAAATATGATATAATTAAATAATCAATAAAAAAATTCAACATTCGAAAAGGAAAGAAGAAAAGTATATAGGGATCGGTGATCAGTGGCGAGGAGGTCACAACTCAGGAGCCTACGTATTTAGATTAAGCTGGGCTGTCTATTTTAGGCAGTTTCCATTTAGGGCCCCACCCTTTAGAGCGTGATGACCTGCCTCTTCTGGAAATTGCATACGTCATTCACATGGCAGGTGACGCCAGAATGTGTCACACAGATAATAACATCATGCATATTATATGATATGAATATGATGCCCCTTGTCCTTGTGAGATGCAATGCAACTTTCACTCTTTAAGAAGCAGCTCGCCCACCCTTTATTTCTTATCCACTCATTTTGCAGTTTTACTATGTATGGATTGATTGTCGTCGTCATTTCATATGTGAGCAACAAGTATGAACCAATTAAAAGCATATACTCCCTCTGGTCCTTATTATAAGGCACCACTAACTATCAAGTTTATTTAGTCCTTTTTATAAGGCACTTGCTTGTTCCCAATGCGCATTAATTATTTGTTTCCATGTCTGCCCTTAATTAATGAGGGTAGTGGGTGAGGGTAATAATTAATATAATATTAGAGTTTAGTGCAATTAGTAGGGGTAATATTGGAAGTTACTTAAATTATAGGGCAACTTTATTGACTTTAACTATTTTTATTGGTTTGTGAGAAAAGTTAGTTGGTGCCGTATAATAAGGACCAGAGGGAGGGAGTATATGCACAATAAAAAGTTCACACACGAGAGACAATTGTGAAGTTATGGGTATAGTATCTCCGGTTCTAATTACACTACCAACTTTTTTCTATATTTAAAACCGAAGATGTTTTTTAAAGTTTGCGGTGAGGGGCAACTAACTCACAAATCACACTGGAGTATTCGTATTTTGGTGTGACATGAACCTTCATTCACTCATTTAGAGTCACAGCAGCAGTTACCTTGTTAACAGGGAGGCGACGCCTCACATAATTATTGTGGCAGCGCTAGCTCCGCGCACGGGGATCACGTACGGAACTCGAATGCTGGGCGCAAACTGGAATTAATTAAAAAGAAGGGGCGGGGTATCTACTGCAATTCATTATTATTATTATTATTATTATTATATTTCTGATGACCAGCCCCTTTCGTGGATGCACATGCCTTACTCCTCCTCACTGCTTCTTTCATTACAAACCATTCCCACCTCACATCCCCTTCCCAAATTACATTCATACCCTCTACCTTCTTCAATTATCTTTTGCCAATTGCAGAGGCATAGTGTGAAATTGATGGGATGAGATATGTGTGCTGGGTGGCACGTTAACAGTACCTGCAGCTTCTAATAATTAGGTGGTCAGATGACACAAATTAAAGCCTGTTAATTACTCAACTACTCAATGCAATCATGGTCCATTCATGTTACTTTATATCTAATTAAGGTTTGGTACAACCGCCTCATGCAAAAAACGATGGTCTTTTCCGCTCACTAAAATAAGAAATTAAGGCTTTGTTTGGGAGTTTTATTTTGGAGGGAAAAGAAAGGGAAGGGGGGTTTTGGTAGTCCCTTCGCTTGATGAATACAAAGGAAGGGGCTACCAAAACCCTCCCTTCCCTTTCCTTTTCCTCCAAAATGGAACTCCCAAACAAAACCTAAGGCAGCGGATTATGCTTAAGTTTTCTTTGCCCTTCACGTTAATTCAATTCGTTCAGTTTGCATTCTCTTTCAAGTTTCAGTGCCCAATTTTTTTAACTTTTTAAGCAGTGGAAGGCTTTAGTTGAAAGAGAAAGAGGCAAGAAGATTAAACGCCTTCACATTTCTAATGGGTTAGTTAGCATTTTGTGACGGTGATTTCTACAAATTCTGTAAAGATGAAGGCAATGTTAGGCATCTTACTGTCAGAGGCACTACACACCAGAATGGTGTCGCTGAGCGGATGAATATAACCTTACTGGAAAAAGTTCGTTGCATGCTATCTAATTCTGGCTTATCCAATGATTTTTGGGCGGAAGCTGTTCTGTTTTTTTGATATACAAAAGTTGTTCTGTTAAATCAATAATAGTGTAAAACTTAGTTAAAAATTGGGGACTTTGGGTCCATGATGTGCCCTATTCGACTAGGGCCTAACTTCAGAAGAAAGGGGTTAAGCTTAGGAGAAGAGGGCCTCGAGCATATGAGCCACTCCTATTCATTTCTCACATATGTTTTTTTTACTTGTTATCTAATTAGGTTAGATTTGAGTTTGTTAAGCCTGACTGTTTTTCTAAAAATGACATTTTTTTTAGACACAAGTGGTATCTTATTGGAGAAAATCGTAATAGAGGCCAATAATGCAAGCAACGTTAGTTTGATCTTGCTGCTATGAGCCCCATCCAAAAAGGGCCTAACTTAGGTAGACTTAGGAGAAGAGAGCTTCTTGCTTCGAGCATATGAGCCACTCCTTCTCATTTCTCACTTTTTTTTTTTTTTTAACCTATTAGGTTAGATTTGAGGTTTGTTAGGCTTGGCTAATGATAGTTCTTCTAAATACTTTTTTTTTTTGGGCTTTTTTTATTGGACACAAGTATTATTTTATTGGAGATAATCATTATAGAGGCCAATAATGCAAGCAATGTTATCTTGATCTACAACAAAATTAAGCGAATGATTGATTTAGAATGCGATCTAACTATTCATTTTTCTCAGAGGGAAAAAATTGTTTGGCAAAAGAAAGTCTATCCTTCTGGACAGTTTACAATACTTACTCGCCTCATTTGTAGGCTTTATGCTTTGATGATTGTATGGGAATTAATCCCCTCCCAGTTTAGTTTCCTTTGAGTTTTGATCACCATGCTCTCTCTTGCATCAAAAAAAAAAAAAAAAAAAATTGTGATGGAGATATTATCAAACAGTAAATATCAAGGTTCCGAAATCCGGACCAGTCACTGAACCGGTCAGGGTACTGGGTTAAGGGTTAGCGAGTGAGATAGGAGTCAACCCGGGCCTAGACCAGTGAGGTATAAAAAATTGGAAAATAATTAATTTCTCATCACATCAACCTAGACCGGTAGGGGTACTAGGTTAAGGGTTAGTGGGTCAGGTCGGAATCAACCCGGGCCTAGACCAGTGAGGTATAAAAAATTGGAAAATAATTAATTTTTCATCACAACAACCTAAATTTGACATACTATATATCATTTCAATACTTTGGATCAGTGACAAAATAATCATATACTCCAATACTTGTGACATATTCAGATATTTTTAACAATTTTCTTTACAGCCTACATTTGACATCCACTAAGCAAAGCCAACCTAAAACAGAGAAACCACAAAATGGCGGTCGAGGAGCAGAGAGCACCGAGAAGTTTGAGGAAGTTGAGTTTGACAGTCGGAAGAGTCGAAAATCATACATATGTTGTTTCAAATCTGATATGAATCAAATTGCATTCTTAAAAAAAAATTATAAAAAATTGAGGGAGATATTTTTTTTTGGGGGGTAAAAAAAAGGTCTAACCCAGTGACCCGTCCGGGTTTACCAGGTTAGACTGGGTTCACCAGGTCAGTCTGATTTTACCTTACACCGGGCCGGTTTCCGGTCTAAACCGGTCGGTCCGGTCCGGTTTCACAAACTATGGTAAATATAGACACCTTTTGTATTTCTCAACTATAAATTTCTCTTGAGAAACAAGACTTTTGACCCGTGCGTTGCACGGATTTGATTAAACTACTAATGAATCAACATAAATAACAAATTCGCATATCATAGTAGCAAACTATTTTATTACAGTAAATATCAAATACAAACACCATGTAAAAAAAAAAAAATCATCTCATGTTCTTCATTACAATTGTGGATATGGTAAAAGATTTTTGGAAACTTCTCTGTACATGACATTAACTATAGTGTCATTGCATTTATTAAACTAATTCAATATCAATATTTTCAAACCATTGAAACTCTTTACCCTTGATAGAGCAACATAAAGTTGCCTATGTGAGAAAACTGGGTTTGGTAGGTAAATACCTATGTTTGTCATTGATTGTCCTTAGCTCTTATTAATCGTCATTGCAAATGAAACAATGACTGGAAATTGCCTTCTTATCATCTTGAAAAGTAGTTTGAATTCAAATAGATTCATATCTATTCTATGGATCAAAATGTCTTCACCTACGCTCTTGTCATTCAACGCCTTTGCCTTTATGACGTTCTTGCCAAGTTGTGTAATTTGAAGCCTTATACCGTTGCATAACCCCGAGGCTTTGTCAATGTTTCTGATTAACATGACTGGTACTCCAACCTTTAATACTAATTTATGATGAGGCATCCCAGAACATTTTATAGAATTAAGATACTCAGTGTCATACAGATCATCGAAATTGTCATTTTCATTATCGAGATTATTTATATAGTCGGCACTAAAGTATTCTATACCATCTCCTAGCAATAAAGAACAAATATAGTCATTCAATGAATCAACATGTTCTGTTATTGGGATTAGAATAGACCTGTTGTTAAGTTAATGTTTGTCGAATATACACTCTACTAAATTTGGGTACGTAGCTTCAACTATGCACCTTAATGGATCAACGTCATCATAAAGCAATAGATCTGATGGTAATTTTAAATTCGGGAATACCGTCGTGCGGTAATCCAATGATGCTATCTCCTACAAGCAGTAGCCATTTAGAAAATGATTTCAATTTTTCCTGCTCAGTTGAATTGCTAGAAGAGATAATTCTCATATTTTTTTGTCAATTGCAATATTTTGCATTCCTTCTAAAGTGGAGAAGCATTGATAGTAGCATCTACAATTTTAACTAGGCTACCTTTAGGAATGGCAGGAAGAATTTGTCTAAAATTACCCCCCATGACAACACATTTTCCTCCAAAAATTAAATTGGTCTTCATTAATTCCCTCAATGTTCAGTCAAAAGCCTCAACGCAATGTCTTTTAACCATTGGAGCTTAATCCCAAATAATTAGATTAGCAGCCTTGATCAAGTTTGCAGTTGGTGAAGTATGAGTAATTGAACACATAGAGTCTTCATTTATGTCGATAGGTATTGAAAACCTTGAATGTGCAGTTCTACCAGATGGTAATAAAGTTGCTGCAATTCTTTGTAGCCAAACAAGGAACATTGATTCTTTAACTCTCAGATTGTTGACAAGCGATGACATGCTTTGTGTTTGAGAGTAATAAATAGAGTGTTGATGAGGAAGATGAAAATTTAGTCTCTCAACAAGTGGATATCTATGGTGTATATCAAACCCAAAAATCCTCCAAGATGCATTACATTATTTCTACTAAATGAATAAATAAAATTGCTTCAGCTAAAAAACAGGATTCTCTGCCATCTTTAACTATGCAATATTAAACAAATTTGGTAAAAATTAAAATGGGACGATGCAAAAAAAAAAAAAAAAAAGGATTTCTCTCACATCTTTGACTATCCAATATTTAGCTATATAAAATTATAAAATGACTTGATAATTTTGTTAAATATGAATTATAAATTATGGAAAACAATTAATCCAAATGTACTTGCTTTGACTAAATCAAAGATCTTGTCATCCTTCAAAGTATGCATCAACTTGCACAGCTTAATGTGGAATATTCTGCTCAAAACTTATGGTTTGTCGGATGGTTTCAAACCATCTTGGTCACAATGACGAGTCATCTCAGGTCACATATGGTTGGATGTGAATGTTATAAAAATGTCTAGATAATCTGCCTAAGCACAAATTGCCATAGCATCTTGGTAATTTTGAATCATGTATCGTGCTCCCTAATGAACGAAGACGATCGAATAACTCTTCGTCCAGTTGATGAAGAGTCTGTCTCTCCTCGTGTTACTGCGTTCAAAAGTCCACTATAAAGAACAACCCTCAATACCTTTTGATGTTTCCTCATGTAATCAAGCCTATCACTTTCAACCATTGAATACCCATCAACAATAAACTGCTGTAGTAACTTTTTACTGTGCAAAATGATGGACTGCTCTGAATTTCTCCTCATTAGACGGAATGCCAAGTATTCCCTAGGTGTCAGTTTCTTCTTCTTCTTCATTGTTGACAATGAGTCATGAGCATGCTCATTTGTTGAGTCATATCCATTATCTCCAAATGGAAAGAACAAAGGATACTGCAATGGGAGATATGCCATATGTAGTTCATCTATCCTCTGCAAATGCCCACTTTGTCGTTTTACAATGATGTTGTGTTTGGTATATGACTTGTCAAAATCACCAACAATAAGTGCTGCAAGTTCAGATGCTGTTGGCATGTTATATTGTTTAGATGGCACAGTTGAGCTGCTATTTCTTAACAGCCTTATACTAATGTCATTGATAACATTTTCCTTGATTATATTTGCAGCTTTTTTATAATTTCTTACAACACAGTTGTGTGTAGATGGATATGCAGAGCTTCTTGGAAGTTGAATGTTGACAAAACTATCAGAGAGTGTAATTATTAAATGAATGGATAAACGTTACCGTTTACACATTTACGTTCAAGTTTTGGATTTCAGATAAATAAAGGTTCTATTTGCATGTTTTTAAAGTTGGTATATCAAACACGAATGGGAAAGTGTGAATGTGGAGGCATTAATTGTAGTGTAATGATATGTTTAATTTCACATATAAAGGGTTAGATTGTTTTTCCTTGACTTCCGTAAAGACTATGAGATTAAATTGAGAAATATATGACAAGGACAATATTTGTGGTTTTAAACAGTTTTTAGTTCGTTATATGACAATATTTAAAATAAACACTACAATTAAAAATATATGGGAAAATCCATATGGGGGCCTTTTTTGGCAAAAAAAAAAAAACCAAAAAGGACCCCACATTCTGAAAATCCTGAAAAAGGCCCCAGGGTCCTTTTTGGCATATGAATTGGGACTTATCCGTCGACGTATAAGCTTGTCAGTGGCACTAATTCAGATGCCAAAAGGGCCCTAGGGCCTTTTCTGGGTTTTTCAGAATGTTGGGGCCCTTTTTTGTTTTTTGTTTTTTTTCCTTAAAAGCGCCTCCATATATATAGATTTTCCCAAAATATATAGTGGAATAAAATTATATAATGTGTAAGGTAGAACTTATTAACGCAAACAGTTTAATTAATGTAGTGTAGTTATCTAACTGTTAATACTTTGAAAAAGTTGTTGTCACATATAATATCAATATATGTTTAAGTTTGTTGACACTGCATAATAATGTCATAGAATAATGAAAATCATTAAGGAGATTTGATAAACATGTAAGACACATTTAACTGATGTTAATATGAAAATTTTTAAAAGAGTTAAAACACTGGTCACAACAGTCTAACAATAAGAACAACATAATCTTGATCTTCAAATCATAATAATAACAAATGCTCCAATTATAAAATATCATTTCTCCTTCTTTATGTTATTGAGTGGCTTGGTAGAATTCAATTTTGATGTGCACATCTCAGCAAGGCCAAGGTCTTCACAACAATTAGAAGATCATTTCCAAGAGTCTTCCTTTTTGTGTTAGCATCAAGTGGTGTTATAAGTTGGGAAAATGTATTGACGTCATTTATGATTTCATTATTCCCTTGTGAAGACGTGATGACAGTGTCCCTTAAGGATTAAATGAGATTAGCAAACCTATTAACCCTGAGTCATTGATACTTCTTTGTTTGATGCTTACAATGGACTTGAAGTTATATACCTTTTTACTAATGACAACTTCGTATTCTTCAATGAACGTGTGGGAATGAAAGTTGAATTTCCAGAGGTACGAAGTTACTTTGTACTTTTCATCATTCTCAAGAACCTTGAAGTTTTGAAAATTGTACACCATCCCTTTTTTTGGACTTTCATTTAATTTGTTAATAAGATTTTTGTGTGTAGTAGAGACCTCAATCCTTGTTTCCTATTATGACGAAGAGTATTTGAAATGCACAACAAAGAAGGAAAATTAAATAAGTATATAGCAACCACGATGTGAGAGATGAACTCGTAACAACGAAGTTGGCGTGAAGAGTAAACCAGTGTAATATGCTTGACAACTTGGCTTGTTGCTTAATCACTCAACAACTTGGCATTCTGCTGAATCTGTTTGATGACCTACGCCACTATACATACTACGTGAGTGTGAAGTTGGCGAGAAGAGTAAACTAGTGTAATATGCTTTGACCATTTGTAGCCCAAAAAAAAGGCTGAACGAATATACCGTCCCTAAGTTCAATTTGGAAATTAAATTTTTTTCAAGCAACAGACAAAGAAAAGTTAAGTTTGTAGAGTTCAGATTAGTTTTTTAAATGAAAAATGTTACTTTTATGTTAGACTGGATTAAATGCTTCTATAAGTAAATTTAAAAGAGTGTGAATATATATGGAATACGACAGTGGTACTACTGTGAATTTTGTTTCCAAAAAAAAAAAAAAAACAGAGACGAAAAACCACAATACATTGAATATGTTTTTTTTTTTCGGGGTGTTGGCCACTTAACTCTTGAATGTATCTCGTATCATCATTGTCCCAGTAAACCACGTTGATAACTCGCGGAAAACTAGGCAGGTAGTTGGCAATGCATTAAAGTCATTCAGAATTTCATTTGTTGTGGTTTTAATGGTTCCCAACTACTTATTAAATTACAATTAATGTAGGCGATTGACTAAGTATGGATCATACTACCAGTAGCAATAAATAAACATGGCGATTAGTAAAGTTGGAAGATGATCAAAAAGGCAATCAATACACTGATCATGGTGAGATCAGATGCCAAAAAATAAAAAATAAAACCACTTTTAAACACTACTATTTATATCGAAAGACAATCCATCTACAAAACAAGCTAAACACGTTGCCTGCTAAGAACTGAAATATTTCATGTAGATATTTATGAACTTAAGGAACTATTCAAGACTTGGTGGACAAAGTTCCGTCTTGAATAGTTCCTTAAGTTTGAAAAAATATTTTCTTAATCCATATACAAGCAATCTGAGCAAGTCTTGACTGATGAATCATAAAGAAAAGATATGAGTGCTAAAACTCATAATGAAAAGGTCTCTCTAATGTCGATGATTTCGACATGCATAACCAAGCTTCATTCTTTATTATTTGTCTATATCTTAGTTAAAGAGGGTACTATTGCAAAAACTCAAGTTGAAGGTGTATTTGCAGCTTGAAATTTGTAGGCAACCTGTTGAAAATATCCCTCCGGTGTGACAATCCATCTACAAAACAGGCTAAACACGTTGCTTGCTAAGTTAAATGTACAGATACCCAAACATATAATATCCAGGAAAAAAAATTTTAAACATACTTGTAACTAAAATCCAAAAAGACTGTATCATAGACACTCTGCAGGAAAAATAAACAAAGAGAAACACAAGTTTTGCCTCCATCCACTTTTGGGAATTCTGGATCAACAAAAACACGTGCTGCACCAAGTACGGACGATATCTCAACACCTGAATTCATGATAAAACCATCACCGATCAGTTATAAAACAAAACTCTTAAAGTATAATTGGTAAAATATGCAGGATACTAAAATGCTATTAAGGTAAATGATAAAATATGTAAGTTGGTAAAGATAACATACCACACACAGAAAAACACCATTGAATCTGAAAGGAGCACATTGAACGTGATGGGACGATGCATCTGGGTATAGGGAATATCCCAGAAGTTAGACATGATCTTCACTGTGATAGACCAGTTGTTTCTTTGTCCATCTAGCGATAGAAAAGAAAGTACATTAGACGTGGTCATTGTATCCAATATGGTAAATAATATATAGGAGATTATAGGTTTGGAGTTTTGCAACTGAAGCAGAAAATGTGAACCTCTCTTGATTAAATAGCCTTACTTTGCCAAAGCAAGCATTGTAAATGATGGAAAATATTTACTGCTAATAATGATAACGCTGCCGATTAGTTCGTCCAATGCTTGATTAGAGCTGGTAAACAGTGACATCAGTTAGCTTGCTTCTGCATGGGGAATACACACAGTTCATGGAAAATATACCCACTATAAATGCGATGGTTCAAGTGAGGGATGAAACACCCAATGGTTTTCTGATGCCGTTTGAAAAACTAATACTAAACAATTAATAATATCTGAAATGGTTCAAGTGAGGGACGAAACACCAATGCTTTTCTAATGCTGTTTGAAAAACTGAGGCTAAACAATTAATAATATTTGATAAGTGGAGATGTGGAATATTCCCAGGTATTTACAGGTCAGGCCCAGTAAGATTGTAGGATGTTTACCAGATGGACATACAGATGGACCAATAACTGATGGGCTAGGAGGTTTAGTAATATATATTTGATGATTGATGCGCAAAATACAAGAGTTGAGAACTAATTGACCGACCCAAAATTTAGATGGCCTAACAACATGCGAGAAAAAGAGTAAAAGTTCGACCTGCCCTAGAATAAACTCAAGGGCTAGGAAGGCCATTGTATTTATTGGGTTATTTTGTTTGGTTGCCCGTTCGACAAGTGTGTTATTTGAACATTGATTTCCTATTTTTAAAGCAATTGATTGATTGTCAAAATTAATTATACTTATTTAGTGTACAGTAATATTTCAAATAGGATTATCTTCAATAAAAAATACATATTTGCCTTACTAAATAATTAAATCATATTCGCAATCTAGTATAACCGCCGGGGGGGGGGAACAAACAAACAAACAAGCCCTTACCCTGTTACCACTGAAACATCAATTGATATTAGTGTATCCATTGACCAGATATTCTTCATGTATCTACACATTTCAAAATGAATCATATGCATAATCTATAAATAACAATTAATCTATTGTGAGATATGTGCTTGGCAAAAAAAAAAAAAAAACAGAGAGATAAACGACGAGTCTTATATCTTGAATGAATTGTATAACTTAATCACTATGGTTAAATATTAAATTTTATATCGATAGATTCATCTTTTTATTGGCTGTGCGCAATTTTTTGGTTCCCCCAATCCCCAAGGTGTACCTTGAATTGCACTTTTTATTTCTTTGTAATTATATTAAACGAATTAATAAAAATGCCAGCCATGAAAAAAAAAATTAAAACTTAGTCAGAAAAACGGACAAAATATTCAGCTTTAAACTGACAAATTTTACTTAAATTTTCTCCATAATTAATATCCCAATGTACTTACTTAATGGGGGTTCTTTTTTTTGGATTGCATTTTTATGTTGTCAGCAACACATATTAATAACGAATCATTTGTTTCTTAACAAACTAAATTTTTTCAGTGTCTAGCAAAAATATAATAAATATTTCTACCAAAATATATGTATATATATCCTACATTATAGGCGACAAAGTAGGAAACAACTTTTAGCAAGAAAGTAGGAAATAATCCTAACAAAACCGCTACTTATTTGAAACTCCTAAAAAACTGGAAACAATAATTCAAACTTTAAAATAACAATAATTAAAAAACA
Organism: Acacia crassicarpa; assembly: GCA_034222035.1. Taxonomy (NCBI): domain Eukaryota; kingdom Viridiplantae; phylum Streptophyta; class Magnoliopsida; order Fabales; family Fabaceae; genus Acacia; species Acacia crassicarpa. The sequence continues at coordinate 2,347,216 of JAWXYG010000004.1, forward strand.
AATTTCCTTTCAACAAATTTAATGTGAAAAGATTGTTAGCCAATTGAAAAATTTAAGCTTCTGCATCACACCTTATATATTTAATTAAACCATGCGTCGACGAATGAAAATGAATAATTTTATCAACTATTTAACTCAAGATTTTGGTTTCTGATGATATTAACTTGGATAATATATATATTGATTTGTGTAAATAGAATATGGGGAAATGATTTGTGCAGTCACTGCACCTAAGGCTTTTTCCAGTAAATACAAAACGACACAGTTTAGTTTAATGAACATTGAAAAAAAAAACTCATTCTCTCTCTCTCGGCTTCACCTCTCCTCGACGTCGGATCCGTCATTGGCACCGGAATATTCGTTCTTACTGGCCTTGAGGCCAGGGATAGGGCCGGCCCGACCGTGGTCATATCTTTTGTCATCTCCGGCGTCTCTGCCTTGCTTTCAGTCTTCTGCTACACCGAGTTTGCCGTGGAAATACCCATCGTAGGTAACTACTGATGATTCGTTCAAATTAATTTAATGTATTTAATTTGAAATTTAAAAAGTAATTATCCCTATGGAATAATGTGAGCATGTACACAAATTGATTCTGTATTTGTTTTTAAATGTTATTCGTGATCTCATACGAAAAAATTATTTGAAATTTCAGTATATGTTTTGTTTTGAATTGTATATTATTATTTTTTATTTTTTATTTTTATCAATGTTCATTAAACTAAACTGCGTCGTTTTGTATTCACTGGAAAAAAACCTTAGGTGCAGTGACTGCACAAATCATTTCCCCATAGAATATATATATATATATATATGGGAAAAGTATTTCTCCAGTCACTGGAGATAAAGTTATCTCCAGTAACTCCAAAACTACGTCGTTTTGGATTAATGAAGGGTGTGTTTGTAATTTTAGGTGAATTAACGAAGGTTGTTTCCGTAATTTTGTTTATTTTTTATTATATGAATTTTACCAAAACACCCTTCATTAATTCACCTAAAATTACAAACACATCCTTCATTAATCCAAAATGACGTAGTTTTGGGCTCACTGGAGATAACTTTATCTCCAGTGATTGGAGAAATCTTTTACCCTATATATATATGGAGAAATGATTTGTGCAGTCACTGCATCTAAGGTTTTTTTCGTGTGAATACAAAACGACGCAGTTTAGTTTAATGAACATTGAAAAAAAAAACTCATTCTCTCTCTCGGCTTCACCTCTCTCTTGTTTGGAATGAGTTTGGAATTAAGGTTAGTCAAATCCCATGTTGCCGCCATCACCCACGTTTTGAAGAATAAGCACAAGTTTTCGTTCTTCAACAGCATCTCCGATCTCTTAGTCCTCTCTCTGGGTAACGAAGAGTCTGAGTTCAACACCGTCAAACCCAAATTGTCAATATCCGGATTTGCAGGATCGCCAAAGAAGGAGCTCCCAATGGGAGAAGCAGATCTGCGGAGGTCGATTTTCAAACAGAGGTCGGCGGAAGTCGCTTTTCGAATTGAAAACGGGGAGGCCGAGAGAGAGAGGTGAAGCAGAGAGAGAGAGAGAATGAGTTTTTTTTTTAATTTTTTAATCAATGTTCATTAAACTAAACTGCGTCGTTTTGTATTCACTGGAAAAAACCTTAGGTGCAGTGACTGCACAAATCATTTCCCCTATATATATATATATATATAATATAATCTAAATAAATAGAATATATAAAAAAAAAATGTGTAGTCCCTCTGGTGAGAGGAAAAATAGAAAATGTTTCACTATAAAAAAACGCAACATGAACTATAACTATATCTCATATATTTTGCTAATCACTTTCACTTATGTATAAAATATAACAAAATATAAAGTAATATAATAATATATTATTATAATAAAATAACATTTTGTTTTTTCTGTACCTCCAACTTCCCCTGCTGTTCGGATGCATCTCATATATTATTATTGGATATGAATGATTGAAGTGGAATGTTATATTATATATTATATATTATATTAAATAATAATAAATCGATTAGGGTTTTTAAAAACCCCCTCTGTCGCAATTTAGTCGACTAAGCCTTGTGGTTTAGTCGAAGGGATTTTGAAAAAAAATATGTCCCCCACGATTTAGTCGACTAAATCATATGGTTTAGTCACTAAATCGTGGGATTTTTTTAAAAAATTGAGCCCGCGTTTTAGTTGACTAAATGAAGGCATTAGTCGACTAAAATGCTTAAATAGTTTCTAAATAGGGACATTTTGTTAAATACCTTATGGTCTAGTCGAAGGGATTTTGAAAAAAAAATATGTCCCCATATTTTAGTCGACTAAATCATATGGTTTACAGGTTTAGTCACTAAATCGCGGAATTTTTTTTAAAAATTGAGACCGCGTTTTAGTCGACTAAATGAAGGCATCAGTTAACTAAAATGCTTAAATAGTTTCTAAATAATGGCATTTTGTTAAATAGTTATTTAAAAAGGAGCAAATTAGAAAAAAAAAAAAAAAAGCTTAATAACATGGGCTAGGCTTGAGTTGACAAAATGACAGCCCATTTCGGTAAGATTTTCCAACTTGATCCACCAAAACCATTACACGCCGGGGGTTGGCATACGTTGACATTAACAGCTCTACGCAGCTTCGAAAAAAGAGACTGGGACCGCTTCATCACACTACTCCGAAGCAATGTTTCAATCCAGCAAACAGGTGAATTCCTTCCTCTGCACGCCTCTTCTTCTTCATCACAGCTCTTGCTTGGTACCTCTGAACTGCTCCTGTCTTTTGTGTGCGGCTTGGTCCAGTTCGCTACGATCAAATGATTATTTCCCGTAATATTTTTATTGTATTTGTTACTTCATTTTAAAAGTCACGCCTCTTTTTCACTTGTCAGAAATGATTGAAACCCTCAATTCCTCGAAAAAGAGCGCGCATTGTCAGTTGTTTCTTCTGCGTTTGTTAATGACTCTTTCATTTTTAATTTCTGTTGACTCTAGTCTGTCAATGCCTTAATCTTTTTAGGGTTGTCTTTCTATCAACATACCTTAATCATATGGAAGACTTCTCTATATCCCAATTTTGTTTTTCTACCCAGACTTGTACTTCTTTTTAAATGTCAGATTGTCAGAGGCTCATGTATGCAATATATATATATTTTTCCCTTTTTCTTTTGCTTGTCATCAAAACTATCTAAAGATATGATTTTGGAAAGACTACATCATCAGCACCTAATCAGATTAGTCTTTAACATCTACTGAGATAAGGCTTTACTGTTATTGTTGTGTTCATTAAAGGTTGCTTCGTACCATATTAGATAGATATTAGAGTTGTCTTTCTATTAAAATAGCTTAACCTATTTGATGACTCCCCTTTTTATATTATATGCCTTTAATCTATTCTCTAATTAATCAGTGTATGACTTCTTTATATCCTAATACACTTGCACCTTGACAGAACAGGAAAATGAAGTCGGATACATTAGAATATGATGATTAGCCTTTCTACAAATATAGGAGAGTGATTTTTTTTGATAAATTTTTGGATGACTTGTTGATTTCACGTGTTTTGGATCGCATGAAAACGAATTGCCACTATATGCCTGCGTAAATGTAATACGGTGGCTAACTGTTATAAGCTTGTTTGTCATTTTTCATCTATTCTCATCGCCTGATATACATATTTTCATATACGACCATATTTGTTCTTTTTTTCCTTGCCAACCTTCTCTGATAATAGTTGATTTACTCAAATTCATTTGTTCACCCAGTAGAGTTACCTGATAGGATTTTATTTAGTGGCCTTTTATTTACTGGTGCTGGTCTTTCGGTAGAGCAAAATTTCATTGCTCCGTACTTCTATATCCAATAAAAGAAAGGAAAGAGCAGGGAAGAAATTAACTTTTCCTGTTTACATAGGACGTTCTCCAACCATTTATAGTTAAGTGTCTCTGCTAGTCTTTGTTTGGATACTTAACAAATGCTTATTCGTTCAGTTGGATGGACAGTCTGTTTCGTCAGCCTTGGTGCCCGTGGATGTAAACGAAACCTATATAGATGCACAGGGGAATGTGCAAAGTGGTGGATTTATACAGGCAGAGTCCAATGTCCAAATTCCCAAGGTAGCAATTTTTATTTTTTAAACATTTTGTGCTGTTGATTCTATCAATAGGATGGATTTTTTTTTTTTTTTTGGTCTTCAATAATTGTTTGTTACTCAACTGACTTCATTTTACTTTTTGACAGGTATGCCTATCTATCAGGTCTCTTGATTTTGTTGAGTGATGATGGGTAATGCAAACTTACCACATATTATGCAATGCTTGCAGAAACTTCAAGATGGTTTGCAAATGTTAGGGATGATAATTAAGCGGCATGAGGATAACCTAAATCTTCTGAATACTCAAAAAACTAAGCTAGATGATTCCATACTTGGTTTGCAAGGTACATTCAAAATTACCTTTGAAGGCATCTTCTATCCTTGTTTGGCACTCTGATAATGGATGAGGTAATATGGATGGATGAGATGCTAGTTATCATGAGTACTCTAACATGTGTTCAGACTGAGTTGAAGTCTATAAATTTATGATAATGGCATCTATATGGTTTGAGGTACCACCCAAAATGGTAGCATCCTATGTCTCCATGCACATTGGATGGCTTTAGGTATCTTGGGTAGTAGATCATCAAACGCATGCATCTTGGAAGCATCTTGGCACCCGTGATACCATGATAAAGATGATCTAGCAAATGGCTCCCAAGTGTTATTTGTTAAAAAGGGTTGCAATAAACTTTTCTTCTTCTTCTTATCAATGAAGAGCTAATTTCATGTGTGTGTTATTTACCCTGTTAATAGATATTTTTGAGAAGTATAAATCATCGAATATGGCCAAGAATCGCAAATCAGACAATTTGCAGCCAACAAGTGAGGAGGCAATAAATGAACAGATATTGCAACATGAAAAATCTGCTGCTGGTTTATTATGCCAGCTGAAGACTCATCATGGAACTCTGGCATCTAATCTTTCATTGACAAAGGATATCGTGGGTATTGTTGCTACCCTGGGAAAAGTTGAGGATGATAACCTTAGCAAGTACGTTTGGTCTGCATATTCACCTTCTGGCTGGTGAAACAGTGCACATATTCAAAACTTCCTGTTTCACTGGAATCGATGGCATTTATTTAAAATATAAGTAGTAGCTTGATACTCTGAATTGCGTATATTTTGCTTGAATATTATGAAATATGTAAGCATGCATGCAGGTGCTTCACTGTACTTAGTTGGAATGCAGGCTTTTCTCAGAGTATCTAGGAGTAGAGACTATGCTGGCCATTGTCTGTAAGACTTGTGAAGGAGTTAAAGCTCTTGAAATTTATAACAATGATGGCTGTTTAGACAAGAGCTCTGGTCTTCATGGGCTAGGTGCATCAATTGGAAGGCCCTTGGATGGTCGCTTTTTAGTGATATGTCTGGAATCACTCAGGCATGACTTGTGATCTTGTATTTATTAGTCTTTAATTGGCGACAATGGATCATTGAATTTCCCAAATACTGTTGTTCTAACTCTTTTCCTTCTTGTGTAGGCCATACGCTGGTAAATTTGTGCTTGATGACCCACAAAAAAGGCTGGACATTTTAAACCCAAGATTGCCCAATGGGGAGTGTCCAGCTGGCTTTCTTGGCTTTGCTGTAAATATGATAAATATAGACGGCTCAAACTTATTCTGTGTAATGCCCAATGGCTATGGTCTCAGAGAAATTCTGTTCTATAATCTCTTTTCACGTTTGCAAGTATACCAGACAAGGGCGGAAATGATAAAAGCACTTCCTTGCATTAGTGATGGAGCTGTTTCTTTAGATGGAGGAATGATTAGGACTGATGGTGTATATTCCTTGGGCAACAGGTAAGGGGATGAATGAGAAGTTTAGTTTAGTTTATACGTCAAATATCAAAATTCCTTGTTCGGTACTTCACATATGTGACTGCTTGTGCTTGTATTATGCCACCCTAATAATTGGACTTGCCATAATAGTCACGTTTCAATTCTCTAACTTTGACATAACCAACTAAAAAAGAAGAAAGGAAAACCTTCCTGTCATGCTGAATTTCTGTAACTTCAACACATTGAAAGCCCCATAAGAAGCCGGATACTAAAGCAAAGCCAGCTGAATTTCTGTTTTTCTTCATGATTTTAGGGAAGATGTGGTTGTGAAGTTCCCCAGCACAGTGGACCTTGGTAGCTACGATGAAATTGAGAGGCAAATGAAGGATTTGAAAGGGGAGAAGCACAAGATTCTGGGGGACATAAGAAGGGAACAAAGTTTGTTGGACGCAGCTAAGATCAGATTCAATAAGAAGAAGAATGAGTTTCTGAAGGTTTTAGCAGAAAGTTCATCATATGCAACTCAAGTAAATGCCTCAGTGATGCCTCTTAACTGAGTGCATGATTAGGCTTATTCTGTCTGGAAATCGGAATCCGTATACTGTGCCATGAGTTGTTATGTGTTGAAAAGTTGAATAAAGGAATATGAAATATAAACTTAATTGATGTTTAAATATTATCAAAGTTATGAGTTTGTGAATTCTTTTCGAAATCACTGTTACTGAGAGATCAGGGAAATAAAGATCTTCACTAGTGTATATTTTCGAAGTTACTCTGTTACTGAATTTGAAATGCCTGGCTTATCAAACTCTGCAATGATATCTGGATTAATCTCTGCACAAATTCTCGGAGTTTTCGTCGAATAAAATGATAATAATTTAAATGTTAAGATCTGGGTTTTTTTTTTTTCTTTTTTTTTTTCTGACCAGCAAAATTTCATTCATACTTTCATAAACCATGAATTTATATCAATCAAATTTTGATCATGAAACCAGTAGAATGTTTTATGGAAAGGCAAGAATCAAATTTAAGTAAAATATATAAAATGTTGGCTCATAACGGAAGTGACATCACAAGGATTCAGGAAAATTGATATTGGGAAATCTAAATTTCATTTTATTTTTATACAAATATAAATAGAATAAAAATAATCTTCCGACATAACAACTGGTCAAATTAAATTCGTCCCGTTGAGATAAGATTAGCACGGTCTTCCAGAGCAAAATGAATTGAAGAGCGTAAAAGTGGGACTTCCTAACTGGGATTTAGATATTAATATTGTTTTTACGTTTTGTTCGATAAATATTACTCTCTCCGGTTCTAATTATAAAATATAGTTGACTTTTTTAAAGAAATTAAGAAAACTAATTAAATTAGCTTAGACCATTTTTATTTTTATTTTTTTCTTCAAACTAATTAGTTTAACTAATAAACTAATATATAATCTAAAAATGCACAACATATGTAATGATTTAGTAAATTATTTAGCTTCCTCAATATCTCAAAAAAAAAAAAATCTTATAATTTGTCTTATATTTCTCTGTCTTCTTCTAGTCTAATCTAATACCTTTTCTTTCCAATAAATATCTTTTATCCGTGAGATTCTGTTTCCTGAGATATTTTCGCGCGCTTCTGATTTTCTGTTTCAAGCTCCAACTCAACTTCCGAATGCTCTCTTCTCAGATGGCTGCTGTACTTAGATCCAAAATTTGCCGGGAAACGGCCTCTCGATTCGGATGCTCTATATTCAACCGCAAGCATGCTAGTCACATTGTCAATTCTCGCTTTACGCACCTAACAAACCGGGATGAGCACTTCATGATCACTCCTTATCACTTCACTTCGTTCAAGCCCGTCCCACTCCGGGGGGATTTTGAAGAAAACGGCACTCATATTGTAGAGGGTCGCAGAACGAACCAAAATCCCACTAATATTTCTTATAGAAAAGTGAGTAAGAAATGGAGTTGCAGGTCTTATTGTACTGTTAACAGCGATGGAGAGCCACCAGTGCTTTGGTCTGGGGATGGCGTTAATATTCGGATGGACAATTCGAACTTCAATGTGGTTCGTGGTGGCATCGGAGGTGATGATAGTCTTGGTTCAGGAAGTGGTTCTGGTTCGAATTCTGAGGATGAGTTCTCTGGTGGATCCAATTTGGGGAGTAATATTCCAACGCCAAAGAAAATTTGCGAAGGACTCGATGAATTTGTAATTGGGCAGGAGAGGGCTAAGAAGGTGATTCTTTCCTCAGTTCTGTTTCAAGTAGTCTACTATGCAACCCATACTGGGATCCGTTTGTGCTGGACACAAACGTATTAGATACGATTCAGTTCCCCAGAGTTATATTGAAAAAAATGCATATTTTGTTTTCTCTATGTCGTGGCTTCTATCACGTATTCAATATTGGTGCCGGTGATTTTAGCAATTAGTACTCTGCCATTTTGAATATTTTGTTATTTGCATGGAGGTCTTGCTTTCATGCTTGAGAGTGTCAGCTATTAGTGCTATTTGATTATTATTGTCAAATGCAGGTACTTTCCGTGGCAGTTTACAACCACTACAAGAGAATTTTTCACGAATCTTCTCAAAAGAAGTTAGTGTATTATTTCACCGCGCTACTTTTTCTTTCTTGTTTTTCCCATTTGTTCTTCTCTCACATGCAGTCTTGTGTGAGATGTTAAACAACAGTCTTTTTTTTTTGGTGTTAAACTTGTTGATAACATGTAGTAATTGCTTTTGACATGGTCTTGTTACCACTTAAAATGTTAGGCCTGCAGGAGATTCAAGTAGTAATAAGGCTGATGCTGTTGATGAAGAGAGAGTTGAACTTGAGAAAAGCAATATTCTTCTAATGGGGCCAACAGGTTCAGGTAATTCAAAATTTACTTTTCTTAGCTAATGTAAGTGTTTCTATAACTGTGGTTCTGGATTATATTTTTCACCATATAATAGAAGGTTAAAACAATCATGCTTCAATTTAAAAGAGTTGGGTACTCGTTTATCCACTGACATTCTTGTTTTGTTAGTTAAATGATTAATGTTGTTTTGAGTCATTTAGGTTGTAAATTTTACTTTAACTGTGTCATCTTTCAAGTTATATGGATTTAAGAGATAACACAGTTTAGGTCCTTTATTTGCTTTCCATCTTGTTTTCTTTTTTAAATCATGAACGTTTGTATCTCCTGGTTACTAGTCTAACTTGTTTATCTACACCACTTCAAGGACAGGGAAGACATTACTTGCCAAAACTTTGGCCCGGTTTGTAAATGTTCCCTTTGTTATCACTGATGCAACAACAATAACTCAGGCAAGTATTCTTCACTTCTGTTTTATAATAATTTATGATCCCCTCAAAGAGAGACAGAGAAAGAAAGTATTTTCTGTCTGCATGTGGATTTTTTTTAATGATTGACTGTGAAAGAAGCACATAACCCACAATAGACCCTATAGCACTGCTTCCCCTTTTAAGAATCGACTTTTGAGAATTGAGCAGAGGGTGAGAACTGCTTTAACTTTACTTTCCAACAAAAAGATTATGCACATATTTATATGATCCCATAGTATACTGTACAAAGAAATCATGCACATAATAAGTGCAAACAGATTTTGATGATATGGGATACTTGCAAAAAAAAGTTTCTCATCAAATGCAAGAAGACCTTGATTGTAAATTGGGTTTTTAAACATTTCTTTCTTTGGTCATAAATTCTATTTCCTTTTCTCTTATTAAATTCGCTGCCATGCTATTTTGACATGTCTTTGCGTGTATTTTTTTATGCAAGTTATAAATATGAAGAAATCATTGTTTTCGTATATAATAGCCCCAATACCACATTGGTGCAGGCAGGATATGTTGGCGAAGATGTCGAGTCCATTTTAAGCAAGCTCCTTATGGTAAATATTCTGACATTTGCTAATTGAATACAGCATGCTTGCTTCAGAGTTCCTTTTGTGGAGAAACGGATTTATTTGCCTTTGCTGATTTCTGAACCATACTCTGCTGTAGTTATTAAGTGTATCTCCTCTTATTTTTTTTTAGTATAAAGTATAGCTGTTTCTCCTTTCTTTTTGCTGCGTTCTCATTTTAGGGATGGCAGTAACATTAGGTCATATTATTTTCAGGTTGCTGACTACAATGTGGAAGCTGCTCAACAAGGCATCGTTTACATTGATGAAATTGACAAGATCACTAGAAAGGTTTCACCATGTCATGATTTCCCCCCAGTTTCCTTTTCTCTAGTTAATTCAAACGAATTTTTTCTGTTGTTTTCCCTTTTTCAATTGCCTTTTTTCTAGGCTGAGAGCATTAATATCAGTAGAGATGTCTCCGGGGAAGGTGTTCAGCAGGCTTTATTGAAAATGCTTGAGGGAACAGTAAGTGCATTTCTCACTGATTTGGAAATTTTCAGTCATATTCTTTCTTCTTTTTCTGAGTGTCAGTTATTATTATTATTATTATTTCTTTTGTATTGATCGATTGCGTCCTTTATGATCAAGGTTGTCAATGTTCCTGAGAAGGGAGCCCGAAAGCATCCTAGAGGTGACAATATTCAGGTATATGGGCATTAGCATTTATTCTTACAATTATATTGTTCTTTATTTATTTACTTGTAGAGATTATTAGGTACGTTTATGGAATAGGTACATGTCTGCCATCATTTTAACATATATGGTTTAGTGCATGACAAAATTTTCCTTTTTTATCTATCATTTTCGGCCCAGTTGGTTTATGTGCATGTGATTTTATTTTTGCAGTTATTTTATATTGAAGGTAGTTAGTTGTCTTGAAATCATTGATAATTGTTGACTCAATTGTTTTGTTTTTGGTGAATTTGTGAACTCATCTTTCTTCCTTCTCAGATTGATACAAAGAATATACTTTTCATTTGTGGAGGAGCCTTTGTTGACTTAGAGAAAACAGTCTCAGAAAGGTTGCTCAAACCCTGGAAATTAATTAGTTTTATACCTACAGTGAAAATAAAATGAAGTGCGAAGCCTCATTTTAGTCCCATGCAGGCGCCAAGATTCTTCTATTGGATTTGGGGCACCTGTACGTGCAAATATGAGAGTAGGTGGTGTCACTGATGCTGCTGTTGCTTCATCATTATTGGAAACCGTAAGTTAACATCATATATATGACAGATCTTGTTCCTTTGAGAAATGGTTTTTCCTGCCGCTAGCTTCAACATGTCACATATTTTCATGACTTAAAACTGTTGTATTTGGCAGGTTGAAAGTAGCGATCTTATTGCATATGGTTTAATACCTGAATTTGTTGGGAGATTTCCTGTTCTTGTCAGTTTGTTATCTTTAACAGAAAATCAACTCATTCAGGTAGGCTATATTCAAGTTACTCTGGGTTGTCTATGCATATGTCCCTGAAAATGTGAATTCTTAAATTATTTCCAGAATTTAATGACATTATTTGCTTAAACTACATTCTTGAAAGTGATTCTTTCAATATCTAAAATTATCCCCCCTTTATTTTATAATCTATATGTCTTTAATTGCTATTTTAATATGCTCTATAGGTCCTCACAAAGCCAAAAAATGCCCTTGGGAAGCAATACAAGAAAATGTTCCAAATGAACGGGGTAAGTTTTTGTGAGACTCCTCTTATTTGCATATGATATGCAGAACACAAGTCCTGTCTGCATATTTTATTGTTTATACCCAGGTTCTTTCTTGCTTGTTCATGTTAGTTTTATGAATGGGTTAATTGATTTTTTATTTGAAAAATTTAATGTTGATAGAATATCTTCAGCTGAAAATTCCTACTTTATTTCCAGGTAAAACTGTATTTCACAGAAAATGCCCTGAGATCAGTTGCCAGAAAAGCACTATCTAAAAATACTGGCGCTCGAGGCTTGCGGTCAATATTGGAGAAAGTATTAGTAGATGCCATGTATGAGGTATGCCATTTCAATTTCAATTTAATACCGTGATCCTCATTTGCACTGTGGAGTTTAGATATTGCGTACAGGATCAGAGTGGGTGAGTGTTATTGACAACTTGATAATAAAACTTGCCTCACTGGGCAAACTTTTTGGAAAAGCATTAACCGCCCACTTTTTTAGCCCTTTCTGTTTCATGTGATGTTTTGTCTATTCCCAGAAGGTTTGACGAGGAACCACTAGTAATGATTCTCTGAATTTAATAATATGGTAATTTGTTATGCACGGTTGAATTGCATCAGGAACTATCACTTAGATTATGAATCTCTATTTGGCCAAAAAGAAAAAAGAAAAAACGATTACGAAACTCGGTGTTTTCTTTCTTTCCTCCTGAATTTTCGTGCAGATTCCTGACAGCAGAGCAGGTGATGATGCTGTAGATGCTGTTGTTGTCGATGAAGAGGCTGTTGGGAGTGGGGCCAAAATCCTCCATGGTAAGGGTGCATTGGATCGATATCTTTCAGAACACAAAGATAATCCAGAGGTATGCATGTTACTTTTCCCTTAATCCCTTGATGTGATGTATATATTGAACACAGCTAATTGTGGCATTCATCGTTGATAAATATGATGGAGTTAGAAGTTAGAACAGGGTAATGTGGGAATTCATGAGTATGTCCGGAGATTTTAGATTTATTTTGAATTGGTGCTTCCATTATGTTCTTAATACGCTCATATGCCTTGATAATAAATGCTTCGTTGTTTCTTCAGTCTTAAGTCATGTTTTTATTTTAGCAACATTACAAAGCTTACTAATGCCTGCTTCTGCATAAATGTAACAACAGGCCAAAGAAGGTTTAGATGGAGATAATGAAGGAGAGGCAGAACTTCCTTCCATTGTTGCCAGCATGTAACATGCCTTAAAGTTTCTGCTGTATACCATGTTAGAGCATTGTTAACTTGGCCAACAAAGTTTGGAAAGTGGAGGATCTTGGTGTTGTGGGGTAATGCCTGCCTTTGCTTGCTCTTAGGTTTACTTATCATTGTAATTATTGTAATGTAGTGTAATGGAATGTATAGTGTAAGTGTCCATCCAACAAAGTTTGGACAAGTCTCACACATGAACCTATCATTATTTTATTATTTATATCTCAAGACATCATTATTCATCAGGTCTATCCAAATAATGTCATCATGGATTTTTAACACTAAATATTATTCTCTGCAGCACAGCACACCATCCTGCATGCTGCAGAATAATCCATTTCAGCAATTGCCAATTAAACTCAATAATGTTGATGATCAGTAGGACAGTAGCCCATATTTAAAAGGTTTTTTTAAAAAATTAAAAATAAAAAAACCAGAGAGCATTGAAAATTGTAACAATTCTGATCAAATAACTTGTTGGACTATGTAATTTTAATAGAATGATGTGAATAGATAAAATTCACAACACTGATAATTTTCTTGCTGCTAAACGGTGATGATGGCTCCCTCCTGGATCATTCTATTATTGGAATTCGAATCTGCCATAACATGGCCACGTGTTCTCTAAAGAAAGTAGTCAATGGGACCAGACACCTGCATCATTTGTGGGGGAAGTCTCTCCTTTACTTTGCTTGCACTGTCAACTATCATTCAAAAGTATCCCACGGCGAATAAAAACTATTCTACCAATGGGAGCACATTTTACATTTTTATGCTCATCATGAGTAAATCACCCATAATTATATTAATTTTAGACAGTCCAATTTAATTTTTATATTTTAAATAAATTTTTTACTTTATTATATGCAGGATTATATTAAAAATAAAAATAATTTTATAATTATCATTTCTCATAAAAATGAATTTATCATTTACAAAATCAAAAAATTTAAATTTTAGATTTAGACTGTTCAGATTTAAATTTGAATGGTTGATATCTTATTACACTGATGAGAAATTAGGTGCTCATTACTATAATGAGCATGAAATGCAGACCCATCCTATTAATACAAAAGCTAATGTGATGAAATTAAATAAAATGGACCCAGGTGTATTACATTGAGAATCTGGTGAAATTAAGAAATCATGTCGAAATTAAAATATAAAGGCAAAAATTCAATTAAAACTAATGGAGTAAAAATATTTTTATCTTTATTTTTATTATCAATCAATTTACGTTGTGGATGAAGAAGAAATAAAACTTTAGTAATACATAATTTCTGAGTGGACTTTACAATTTGTACAAGTAACATCTATAGTTAGTGAACATAGTGACAATTTATTAACAGAAGAATGGCTTGTCAACATTAAGTGAAAATAAAATCAAATGAAAGAAGAATTCTGAAATTGAATAAAAAAGTGACTTTTAGATATAACCATTTATATTGGTATGTTTTTAAATAAAATTATTTAAAGTTAAATACTAAGTAATGGTAATACGAATGTAATAAATAATTTACATATTAGCTCGTGTCTTTAAAAACATTTTTTAAAAATATTTTTTTTGGTCGAATTCCATTATTTATGCCAAACTCCAAATCATAAACCGTAGACCGTATTGTTTTAATTTAATACCCGCCAAATTTAAAAAAGAAAAGGTTGAAATTTAGCTCCCGTTGGATGGACCTAATTACTATCAACTTTCCGAAGTTTAACGGTACCCTCACCCATCTCTCTCTCTAACCCGGTTTGGGGATTAGAGGAAACTAAAGGGGGAAGAAAAAGCTAACGAAGAAGAAAAGAGGCTGCTCTTCCGGCGAAAGGGAGGTTGGCTCGTCGGACTCACTCCTTTTTCCATTTTCGCTCCATGACCATCCTCGTCTTCTTCCTCCTATTCTCTTCTTCTTTTTCCTAGCAAATTTTCCTGAAAACAAGCCGAGAACGAAGAGAATCGACGGAGGAGATTTAAAGAAGAAATGCTCAGGTATATAATTTCGCGTAATTTATGATTTTGATTTCTGGGTATTTCATATATCCATCACTTGTGGGAGGTTTCGGTGACTGGATGGACTTGGATAACATTGAGTGTGTGTCATCCTCGGACGGTATTGATGAAGACGAGATCCACCATCATGGCATACATCCCCACCCCCATCATCACTCTGAGTTTTCATCCTCGAAGCCTCGCAATGGTGCCATCAATATGGGCCCCACGGCCATTGCTCCGGCAACCAGTGTCCACGAGTTGCTGGAATGCCCTGTCTGTACCAATTCCATGTACCCACCAATTCATCAGGTCTTTTTTTTTTTTTTTTTCCTTTTTCTCTTTTAGCAATTTTCGCCTCATCTACGTTGCATTATATATACGAGGTTTCGTTTTCATAATAGGGATCCTTTCTCCGGACTTTTGAATTTGATTTCTATTTTATTTGGGTGTGGGTGAGTTGAGGAATTGAGTGGATTTCATATGCCTTCATTTCTTTCTTTCTTTTTTGCGGTTGACCTCTTTGTGGTTTGGGACATCTATGACTTGGATTTGGAGTTCGAATTTTTGTTAAGGGCCAAATATGATCTAACCATAATTACAATTACACACTTGGCCAATCTTGCAATTTTATTTTTTTATCTTCAGCACATTAATATCATATATATTAGTTGTCCCAATCTATGTCCAGAAGATGTTATTTTCATCTTTCCTATCTATCAGTCTATGCCCTTTTTAGGAAGCAGATCCCTAGCAGTTGATAGTTTCTTTTAAATCAAGCCCGTGTCTCTTTTCTGTGACTTTGGTAATCACTGAACAAATACTAATATCTAAGATATTTATATTACTGAAGGAAAAAATGATGAAAAAAGAAAGGACAGTGTTACTGTGGTTCTGCTTCTGCTTGATCTTGTAATATCTTATCCCAACAAATACTAATATCTAGTAATATCTTTGCAGTGTCACAATGGGCACACCCTATGTTCAACATGTAAAACAAGGGTGCACAACCGATGCCCCACATGCAGACAAGAGCTTGGGGATATTAGATGTCTGGCCCTGGAGAAGGTAGCTGAATCACTTGAGTTACCATGCAAATTCTATTCCCTTGGATGTCCAGAAATCTTTCCATACTACAGCAAGCTCAAGCATGAGGCAGTGTGCAGTTTCAGACCATACAATTGTCCTTATGCTGGATCAGAATGTTCAGTTGTTGGAGACATCCCTTTCCTCATTGCACATCTGAGGGATGATCATAAAGTGGACATGCACACAGGATGTACATTCAACCATCGTTATGTGAAGTCAAATCCCCGTGAAGTAGAGAATGCAACTTGGATGCTCACTGTAAGTCCCATCCCCCCTCCTCATGTTAGAGGTTTTTTCCCCTTTGGGGAAGAAGAAATGGAGGGTCATAATTTTTAATTAAATATAATTTCTCTGGTCCATGGAACACTCAAAATTCTTTGGGGAACACCTCTTATGGCATGCACTTTCAGTTGTTCATCAAACTTCACTGCCACTGGGTGCAAGTTATTGCCAGGGAGATCTGATTGTTTGAAGAGGTTTATGCAGTGGTGAAACATGTTATTGTGTTTCTCGTGACTAGGGGACCTTCAATCTGTTTTCCTTTTCTTCATTATTTTGTGTGTTTTTGATAGGACCCAACCTTGAAAAACAATAGTATATATGTAGAATTCAGGGGTGAAGAGTTGTTTCCAATGCTTTATTCCGGTCAATATGCCGTCAATATACATACAAGTAGGAGGGCTGCAGGAGGCCGAATCAGATCAGCTGATTTTAGCTAATTACAGATAATAATAATAATATCTAACATCTCTTTTCCTATAATATTGGATATAATCTAGCATATATTTTTCTATAATATTGGATATGATCCATCTTTAGGATAATAATAATATCGATATTTTAATATCTAAACTACGGAGATTCTATACTCCCCCTCAAGTTGGACTATAGATATCAAGCATATCCAACTTGCCAGCAAAAGACACAAACTTGTCCTTAGGCAACCCTTTAGTAATAATATTTGTGCTCCCTAAAGGGTATATATCTTAGAGGGTATATATCTTAATTAGACCATGCCTTCATCAATCTTTTCTCTAATGAAATGACCGTCTATCTCAACATGTTTGGTTCTATCATGTTGGATAGGATTGAGTGAGATATTGATTGTTGCCACGTTGTCACAGTATAATTTGATTGGTAGATTTATGCTTAGTCATAGTTCCTCAAGGATCCGTTTTAGCCATATGCCCCCACAGATGCCCACGACAATGGCCTGTATTAAGCTTCAACACTACTTCTTGCAACCACACATTGCTTTTTATTCCTCCATGTGACCAAGCTACCCCACGCATATGTACAGTAGCTAGATGTTGCCTATAGGTCATCCTGATCACCTACCAAATCCGCATCTATGAACAACTCAATATTCCACCTACCAGGTTTCTTCAAACATAGACTGTGACGTGGAGATCCTTTCAAGTATTGAAGGATCTTGTAATCTTAATTTAGATGCTTCTATTTAGGATCATGTGAATGTTGGCTAACCACATTGACTGCAAATGCAATCTCTGGTTTGGTATGGTAGAGGTGAATCAGTTTGCTAACCATTCTATGATAATTTCTCATTTTCACAGCCCTGCCAAGGTCTTTTTCTTCACTGATTTTATCAGCTCGTATAGGTATGTTACTAGGCCTACAATTTAGCATTCATGTTTCCTTTAGGAGATCTAAGATGTACTTTCTTTGAGAGATATAGAATCATCTTTTTGACCAGGCAACCTCCATTCCAAGAAAGTACCTGCAAAGAGTTTGGAGAGGTGTTTTATAGGACAAGGTCGGCTAGGCATGCAATTGATGAGAAAGGTGGCGGTGAGGACAACATCATCCCAATGAAACTTAGGAACGTTGCTGCTAAACATAATGGCTCTAGCGGTTTCGAGGATATGACGGTTCTTGCGTTCGACAATAACATTTTGTTGGGGGTATTAGGACAGGTACTTTTATGGGTAGTACCATGATTTGCAAGGTAGGTGGATAAGGCCTTGTTGAAGTTTCAGTTTGATTATTAGTGTGTAGGACTTGGATTTTTGTTTGGAATTGGGTTTGGTACACTTCTGTTTTATCTTTTAGCAAGTAGACCAAAACATGTGTGTGATCTTCAATGAATGTGATGAACCACTTTGAGTGTGCGAGATGGACCCTATAAATCACTATAATAATGGAGAACGGTTTAGACGCTTGGTATGAGATTTTTGGATAGGAAGTTCTATGATGCTTAGCCTTATCACATGAATCACAAAAAAATCTGGATGCACTTTTATTAGAACAAAGAGATAGAAACAATTGAGACATGTAATTGAAATTCGGATGACCTAGACGTTTGTGCCATAACTCCAATTCACTAGTCTTAGGGAGAGACTTTATTTCAAGACCTAATACTATGAGCATGACTTTCATCATGGTAATAGAGACCATCATGCTCTTTCATACTCCCAATCGTCTTCCTCATCAGCAGATCCTGAAAAAGACAGTATGTAGCAAAGAAGTTAGTTTGACACCTCTCATCACTTGCTAATTGACTCACTGATAACAAGTTACATTTAACACATAATTGAGAGTAAGCGTAGCGGAAATTTTAATAGTGTCAATTCCCCTTACAACAGACTTAGAGTCATCATCAATTCTTATTGTCAGCCCCTTGGTAATAGGAGTATAAGATGAAAACAAGGTCTTGTCATCAATCATGTGATCTGAAGCACCTAATTCAATAATCCAACAATTTCCTGTACATAATCATTTAATTGTAGTCAAGGCTTGGAGAAATTTACCTCTACTAACAACCATAGCAGTGGGTTGTTTTGTATTCTATAATGTTGTTAGCATTTCTTGTACATTATCCTTTAATTGTAGTCAAGGCTTGAAGAAAGTTACCTCTACTAACAACCATAGTAGTGGGTTGTTTTGTTTTCTATAATGTTGTCAGCATTTCTTGTACATAATCCTTTAATTGTAGTCAAGGCTTGAAGAAAGTTACGTCTACTAACAACCATAGCAATGGGTTGTTTCGTATTTTGTAATGCTGTCAGTATTTCCAGAATCTTAATTGATCGCCTTGATGAGGAGGTTCAGCACTCCTAGAAGTTTTAAAAACATAGCCTTTTCCTTGCCCTTTTATTGGTTTCCAATCAGCTGGTTTGCCATTTAGATCACAACATGTATCCTTAGTGTGTCCTCCTTATAATGGTCACAAAAAGGACAGCCTTTGGTATTTCTGGATTCTGTAGAATGGGCAGCAAGGGCCGAGGTCTCAGAGGGGGGAGGAATAGCAACAGGATTGTTATGGAGCATGGATTTACATTTGCCCTCTTCATTACGCAGAATAAAGTAAGTTTCACATATCAAAGGTAGGGGTTCGTGACTGAGGATTTTTGCTCGTGTGTCATCATAGGTCACATTAAGACCAGCAAGTAATTCAAAGACTCTTTTCTCTTCCTTCTCTTTATGATCTTCAGCAGCATCAGCATGACAATGATGAACCTTATTTTTAATTGCATCCAATTCCTGCCAAAGAACTGATTTTTCAAGATAATAATCATTAAGAGATTTGTGGTTCTGTTTTGCCTACCACAATTTTGCTTTGATATCAAAGATACGAAACTGATTTCCTGTGTCACTATATGCTTCTCAAACTGCTTCCCAAATTTCTCAAGATAGAGGGAGAAACGTGAAGCTCTTCTTAATTGATGAAGACATAGCATTGACTAGCTAGGAGGAGACGAATGAGTTTTTTTATTTCCATATTTTGAACGCCTTGACGTCCAATGATGGAGGTTCCTTGATTTCACCTGTTATAAATTCAAGTTTGCCCCTGCCATCAGCATAAATTGAGCCCATTCTCTGCAGTTTTCGCTAGAGAGCTTCTTGGCAACAAGGAGAACCATTGGAGCATCGAGTCTGGCTGAACTCGAATGTGAGAACCCAGCAGAGGCGGAAGAAGCTTCATGATCTGTCATGGTGAGAACCCAGCATAGGCTATGAGATTACCTCTAGTCACTATTGTGTCGAGTTGGGTATGTGTGAATTGCCGAATGATGATTTTGGCGAGAGCAGTGGCGCGATGAATTCTAGCGACGCGATGACTGGGTTTGTGTGCAGACACAAGGGCCTCGCAAGTGGCGGACGGGTGTAGACCGATTAGGAGTGGATCGATCAGATGTTTGGTAATCGTATGTCGACTCGGAATTGTCCAAAGTGCTCTGATGCCATGTAGTATTGAGAGATGAAGAATTGTTTCCAATGCTTCATTCTAGTCAGTATGCCATCAATATAAATACAAGTGGGAGGGCTGCAGGAGGCCGAATCAGATCAGCCGATTTTAGCTAATTACAGATAATAATAATATCTAACATATCTTTTCCTATAATATTGGATATAATCTATCTTTAGGATAATAATAATATCAGTATTTTAATATCTAAACTACCGAGATTCTACAATATAGCAGAAGACAAAAAAGGAGGGAAGGTGGGGGGAGATAGGGGAACCACTAAGAAAATAAAGGGACTGGAGGACAAGACTAAACCACCTAGGTTTAGAGCTGAAAGAAGCAACCAAAAAACTTAGGTAAAATAATGGGAAAGTGGGTGTAGCAGTTGGGACTGGGTAGAAGGTTTTAGGTAGAATGACTATCCTGAGAATTGCATCTGCCCGATTCTCACCTTAAAGTGAGGGACAACAAGATGTATTTTGAACATGGAATCATGCAATTTTTAGGTGGTGGTTTCATGAACAATGGAGATGGAAAATGAAATGAATGCTCAACAAGCCATGAAAATTATGCATATAGATTCTCCTAATGCATCAGCCTGACCACCCTTTACTCTTTTTAATCATTTTAACCCTGGCCCTGGTCAACTTGAAATGGTTAAAAAAAAGAAAAAGAAAAGAAAAGAAAATCATGGTCAGGTTATGTTACATTTAGAAAGTAGAATTTTAAGCGGTTGGTTTCAGGTTTGTTGGGTGGTCATCTTCATTTCTAATCCATAACGTTTATTTGATGCATCAATGACTGCTATTATTTGTTACATGTTCTGGTGATACAAAAACCCGAGTTTCCTATTATTTCCATCTTTCCGAGTTCTGAACTGTTAAAGAGTGTGAATGTTTTAGTGCATTATTTTTGTTTGGCGGAACCATATGAAGTCCAAGGGCTGAGATGAACGAATTTCCTTGTTTCCGTTGAGGAATAATTACCAAATCCATTGAAGAGCATGTATAATCATCTCTCAGTATATGTGTACTCCTTAATGCCTGATTCTTGAGTTAGCTTATTTCTTCTGATTTTTTGGTAGGTATTTCATTGTTTTGGGCAATACTTCTGCCTTCATTTTGAAGCCTTCCAGCTAGGGATGGCACCTGTTTACATGGCATTCCTTCGTTTCATGGGAGACGAGAATGAGGCTCGAAACTATAGCTATAGCCTAGAAGTTGGGGCGAATGGCCGGAAACTGATTTGGGAGGGTACTCCAAGAAGTGTCCGGGATAGCCATCGTAAGGTCAGGGATAGTCACGACGGCCTTATTATCCAACGAAATATGGCCCTTTTTTTCTCTGGAGGGGACAGGAAGGAGCTTAAGCTTAGAGTTACCGGAAGAATATGGAAAGAACAACAGAATCCAGATTCTGGGGTGTGCATACCAAATCTCTGTAGCTGATGACGCTGTGTTTGAACCTTGAGAGACACTCTTCTGTATCTCGTTGAGGCGTTGGGGCTGCTTTGCTTTTTCATGTCGTGTAATAAGCACATGTTCTTCCTTCACACATTCTTGGTGATTTGATAATGGGAATCAGAAATGGTCTCTGTAATTTCTTGTATTGAAGACCTTTATTATTTGATTGGTTGCTTCTTTGTATGATGTATGTTTGGAGAAAAGGAAGGATCACAATTTTGGTCATGCAAAACCCAATTTGTGCCATTGACTTTTTATATATTTCCCGAAATTGCTCAAATGTAGAGTTCTTGCCCCAGTCAATCGCAGTCATTGGACGCTTGTGATTTTTTTTTTTTTTTTTAAAGAATACGCCAAACTCATTCCTTTCCCATGAGGAACGGTGACGGTCGTCACACCCATTTGGGGTTTGATCTCATATCTGAAGAGTGAAGGGCGGTGTGGGACGGTGCCACTCTAGTAAATTTCAATTAGACGAGAGATGTAAATTTCACTTTCGCATCCAATACGTGAGTGCGGTCCACGATGAGTCCGATCCTCTGCATCACCTGAAATATCAGCCTTAGCTTTTTATCTTCCTTTTTTTTTTTTTTTGTGTGTGTGGATAATATGGTATCTTTTTATTGGAAGGAATTCTGCCTCTGCTATTATTTCTATTTTCTACACACTTTTTTCCCCCCCTTTTTTGGCGATCATTATTTCAGAGTTTGATTATCAGCAGTGCTCTGTTTTTTAGACCCTTTATGGGTTTAGTGCTGTCCTAGTACCGGCGATGGAAAGTAAAGACGGATGATAATCTAACTTTAATATTTCGTTTTATATTGTAAACGATGGTTACAGTTGGAATGAGCTCATAGTTGTTTGACGAAATGGAAGTTCAATAAAAACAAGATATTGGTGAAAACTGACGACAGGCTTCCGTAACTTATGATGGTTTGTCTTGTGACTCTTGTCTGCACCGAGAAGGTCATTTTCGTTCGTATTTAAGAAGGCAACATGACCTTATCTGACCTGTGAATTAGGTCTGTCAGAAAGATAAAGAAAAACAACTTTTGTGGGGGTGACGGGATAGACATCGGACAGCACGAAGAGTTGACCGCGGATCTATTCCTTATGGATTTTATCAAATGCACGCATCCATCATTCACCGCTGTCAATACGAGACGTCGTCTTATAATATTTGATGTTCTTATCACATTGGCCAATATTATACGCAATTGTGTGAGCCAAAATATAGTCGTGGCGAATTTTGTTATTGAATGAGCTAGGCAAGATCACAACTATTAAGTTTATTTTCATTTTGTTTTTGTCAATCCTGTTAGCTTTGTTCCAATTCACATATCTAATTAGTTTAACGGTAGAAACTGCTTTTCTAACATTATTTATAATATAAGTTTGTCAAATTAATTTTATTACAACTTTTATAAACATGTTTTTTCAACGTCAGCCTAAACATGTCTGTGGTCTTATAATGATAACGGTTCAATTTATTAAATTAGAGAGGGAAAGGAGTCATAAACTTATCCGGATCCGTATTTTATTTTTTATTCCTTTACTTGATCACTAATTTTGTAATAATTAGTCCATATACTCCAATATATATATCTCACCTGGAAACCAACTAATGCTTATTTACCAATTTTAATCTTGTAATCAATGTTTAAATATAACTTCTTGTATTTTTCTTTCTCCTTCAATACCTCATTTAATATAGATAAAATTGAAAAAAAAAATTAAGACAGGTTTAATGAGTTGACTATAGTTTCTTGGTTCTAACAAATTAGTTGAAATGCATTATATTATGGATCAGATGAAGTAGTTAGAATACGTGAATGCATTGAATTGAGTATTACTAGTATAAAATTCATGGTCAAAATGCAAATTTAGCAATGAATTATTTCCTAATGTCCGCCCAACATAGTCAACCTTTGTTGGGTTTAAAAGCATATATAACCAATTTTTAAGGTAATAGATGTACCAAGGGCATTAACTCTAATTAACTTACGTCACTTTTTGCATTTTGGGTATTGCAAGTCTTTTCATTGTCTATTATTTTAATATATTTTTAAAAATATGTGCCTTTTAATGGGGAAAACACCACTTTGTCCCATGAAAACAATTTTAATTCAATGAACCCAAAAAATTCTGAAACTTCGCCACACTCTTATAAGATAAAAATAAAATTAAGTTTTGTCCCCAAAAAGATAATAACTCCCTTATTTAATTTTTCATAAGAATATTTACAATATGAATATAAGAATTTACAATACAAAAAAGGGGATCAAAAGAAAACTAAGGAATTAACAAAAATATTTTGATGAATTTGGCTTTTATATTTGAAACCACAGGGAGTAATTCACTGTTAAATTTCCTCCATCACCCTTAAATATATTGGTTTTAACGGGGAAATAGCCAACCTGCACCGTTAAAGTTGGTAATAACAGAAAATGCCAAATGGTACACGTTGGCACGTTGCCATAATTCTCTCTCGTTCACTCATTTCCAGTATAATTAAATCATGGCGTGAATGCTGACTAATCCCATAGCCCTAGGCCATGCGAATGTGTTTCCCAGTGGGGGAAAATTAAATCTTATATAATCCACCTTTTGTATTTATTATAAAGTACAAACTAATAAATATATTTACCTAAAGCATTTACTCATTCTTATTAAGCATTAATAATTTTTTTCATATATGTTCTTAATTAATAAAGGTAGTAAGTGAGAATAATAATTAAAATAATATTAAAGTTTAGTATAATTATTAGGGGTATTATGGGAGATTACTTAAATTCTAGGACAATTTCATTGACTTTAACTGTTTTTATTGGTATGTGAGCATTGTCAGTTTGTGCCTTATAATAAGTACCAGAAAGAATACCACTTTAGCTTATTTTATAAGTTCATTTCGACAAAAACTTGTGATTCTTGTTATAAATATAATTTTAGTGCAAAAAATGCAATTTTTACAATTTTTCCCTTATTAGTTGCAATAAACAAAAAAAAAATGTATTCATGTTGATTCTTGGAGTTAATTGTAAATAAGGACAAAATCGAAAATGTAACTCGTGATCTTCTTCTTCCAATTTTTCCCTTTCGACTGTGTTTTAAAGAGAGAAGGTCCAACTTCTCTCTTCTTCTCTGCCGCGTCTCTTCGTGATCTTCTTTCCCTCGCCGGCGACTTGTGATGCAGGTCGCCAGTGAGCACCCTTCCCGTTCTTGTGGCGAGCTTCTCCCTCTCCTTCTTCAAATCTGATCTGCCGAGGTGAGAGTTTTCTAGTTTTTTGTGTTTTTGTTTCTTTTTTTGTAGTATGGGGTTTTGTGGTGGTGTTCTTGTCTCTAGAAATAAACAGATCTGTCAGATCTGAGATCAAATCCTCTTGGTTGGATGGCTGTTTAGACGTTATGAGGTCCAACTACTTCTTGGTAACTCGGATCTGCGTTCTTGGGGGAAGATCTAAAGAGGTATGGTCTGGTTTGTGGTCGATGTCATCGGATCTGTTTGGTCAGAGGAGCAGAAGTGTTCTTCAAGACATCAAGAGTCTTCTTTCTTCCAAGGTTAGGTTTTTTGGTTTCTTTACCCCAAAATGAGGTACCCAGTTAGCTGATTTAATTGCAGCTATTACTTTTAAGATTGTGTGCCCTTTAGGGTGGGTTTTTCAACCAACACTCTCTTGTTCGTCACTTCTAACCTTGGGTTTTGAGGAGGCCGATGATGATCATGATTCTACTTCTACTCTTATATTTTTAATGTACAGTGCTTGGCTAATATTGTATCTAGTGTTTTTTGTTGTTGTTATGTTGGTTGTATTTGTTTTAGATCTATTTGTGGTTACTTTTATGTATTGTATCGTTTTGGAGTATTAATATATATATCCTTTGAACAAAAAAAAAAAAACTAAGACTTATAAATAAGACGAAAGTCATAGCATGTTTGGATTAGCTTTTAAGTAAATATGTGAGAGGAGTTTTGTCTCGACAAAAAATTGCTTCTAAAACTACGATTTTATGCTTTGTCAAACATAAAATTCAACAACTTTCTAACTTTACTCTAATCTAATTTAAATGACAAAAATGCAAATTCATATAAAAATAATTAGTAGTTAACTTATAAATAGCATTAAAAAAAAAATCTTCCTTCTCTACCCTATACCACTACCTCTTGTGTTAAAATAAGATTTAATTGACTTTTTTTTAAGAGATTAAGGAAGTTAATTAAATTATTTTAATTGTTTTTGTCCAAATTAATTTGTTTTATCTATAACTAAATATATGGGAAAATCATTTGTCCAGTGACTGGACTTAAGACATTTTCCTGTGAACCACTAAAACTATGCCGTTTGGTTAAATGAGGGTGCGCCAAAGATCAAACAGAAAAAAAAAATTGCAATTTCTCTGTTCAATAATAGGAATGGCAATAATAGGAATCAATTTCCAGCAAACTAGCAGAATTCTTTGTTCAATGATAAAATCAATTTATAGCAAACCTAATTCAATGCAACAATACGTGGGATCAATTTCCAGCAAACCTAATTCCTAAATTCTCTGTTAATTCATCGCAAGAGAGTAATCGGGACAATAATCCCCGATTATGGATTTTGGATTATGAAACAGAAATCCAAAATCCAAAATCCCGATGAAACAATAATCGGGACAAAAATCCATAATGGCTGTTTCATTAGGATTCATCGCAAGAGAATTATTCATCAATAATATGACCTTCACATTGAAACAAAAACCCCCCGATTTATCTGCTTTCTTCAATTTCTATCATCCACCACCATAAAGCCCTGCAGCTTTGAGGTTGTTAGTTCTGATTAGTTTTGATGATATCTTATATAGATGTCATTATCCAAAGCAAAAAACTTGCATACTACATTTATGTTCCACTTTGACTAATTCTTATATTTCATGTAGATATGTGAAGTTTAAACAATGAAGAATGATCAAGAGAGGAGTTTGAAGAAGGAAGAACTTGTCATCATGAGAATATCAATATTCAAGTCTCCGTGATCAAATGGAAGTTGGAACAGTTCAATTCGGAGTTAAAATAAGCTTCCTGGAGTCATTTGTGCGAATGGTACTGTTCATGCAAGTAATTCTCGAGAATCAGACTTCAAATTCTCGAGAATCCCATATTCCAGCATCCATTCTCGAGTACAAACATCAATTCTCGAGTACAAACATGTTCTTCAGCATACTCTGTTCTGCTCTGTTTCTGGCGACCTTCAGTAATTCAACGATATCTTTCAAACCAGGAATCGGATTGACATGTAACCAGCGGCAAATGAAACTAGACATCTAACACGTATTGGTGACAAAAATTCATGTCCAAAGGAGTTCAAATGAATTATTGAAGAATTTTACAAGTTGACACAAAGATCAACGTCACAGTCAGGAATAGCCTTCGGTATTTTGAGCATATCTCACAAATGGAAAATCGGATTGAGATGAAACCAGTACCATTTGAAACTAGACTCAAATACCTTTCCAAAAACATCAATATAAAAAAAACGAAGATCAATTGAAGGATTTATGATGTTTTGAAGTTGAAGTTTTGTTCTGATTGCTGCAGAAAACGCTGATAAAGACAATCTTCATTCTTCTGATGTTAATGGATGTAATTCAACCAATTTGGAGTTGATTCCTCTTGCATGGAAAGAAGGTTTTGAAGAGCTTAAGTATTTGAATTAGAAGTAACTCATTTGCACCTCCATGTGAAACTGATTCTCGAATATGGTTCAGTGATTCTCGAGTACGGTTCAATGACTCTCGAGAATGCGTAATCCACAACGTCAAATGCTTTCTCCCATCTGAGCAATTCTCGAGAATGAATCAAGGATTCTCAAGAATGGTATGTGACAGAGTACAGATTGAGTCCCTCTCTTTCAGTAGTAGACTGCTTCGTAACCTGTCAAGAGTTGGTTGTGCTTAGCATTTTGGTTTGATTCAGTTGAGGATGAATTTAACTGGAGGGAAAATCTATCATGAGATCAAGGCCAAGAAAGACTAAGATTGAATGGTATCCATCGCAAGCTTCTCTGAATAATTCTTATTTCGCCTACATCGATTCTCATATGAATTCTCGAGAATAAGAAAGGGATTCTCGAGAATGTCTCTCAAGAATAGACAGACGCTTCTCTGATGTGGTTCTCGAGAATGCGCAAGTTAATTCTCGAGAATGCGCCGTAAACTTCGATGAATTCTGCTATTCTCTTTTGCTGACTCTCGAGAACACAACTTGATTCTCGAGAATACACGATCCAACTATTATTCATAAGTGCTGCGGACATGATTCTCGAGTATGAATGAATTGACTCTTGAGAATGATTAAACGCAAGGAATTCTGCAGATACTCGACTACTCAGGAAAAATTCAGAAAGCATTCAGGAAGTACTCAATACTCGAGTATGATCACTACAAATTCTTTGAAATATTTCTCTGATCTCAAAATACTCAAGAATGATCAAGATTAAAGCCTATGGTATAATTGAATCACTGAGATACTCGAGTATTGAAGAATGACTTCTCGAGTATTGACGAGGAATTGCATTTACAAATAATTTCAGTTTAAGGATTCTCAAGAATGACTCAAGCAATTCTCGAGAATATGTTCCTCTCATTTCCATCATCTTCCAGTATTGCTGATCATCTGCTCGAAATCAACTGGGTCATTTTCTATTATATGTTAATCATACTCAAACTCATTTATATCACATTTAATAATCTTTTTGATTGAGTTTCAGTTGATTAATCCTGTTTAATTCAAGATTGGCCGAAAGGCAATCCGACGTGGCAGACACATTAAATGCTCGTTCAGAAAAGCAGAGCCACAATCAGAATTAAAGTATGAAGCAGACGAAATTATTCTTTTGAGGATTACTTAATCCAGCTATTACTCTGAGCCACTCTCTACACAAGCACAGTTGACGGCGAACGCATTTATGAAGCAACGGTCAGTTCACTTCAACGGAAATTATTTGTGCCTAACAGAAATATGAAGAAACACAACGGCTAGTTTACAAAGCTTCTCAACGGTCATTAAGGATGATCAACTATAAAAGGAGAAGGATTCAAAATAGACAAGGAGTGATACGAGTTTGCACTGTCGAAATGTTGATATTCTGAATCCAACACTTATCTCATACACTCTCTGTTTCTCAATGTCTATATAGTCTACTGTAAAGAGTGAGGTGATCGATTATGTACTTCAGTGATTATCATTCATCTACTCTGTGAGAGAGTCTTATCAATCATTTTACAATTCGTTCAAATCTCAAGATAGAGGTATCTTGAGTGTGGGTGTATCAATTACAACTTGTAAGGGGGAGTGGAGTCTGAGTGAGAGGATCATCCTTCGTTTACAGAGTGTGTAATTGTATCCCTGAGAGTATCTCAGTAAGAGACTGTAAAGGCTTTTCTCTTGTGCCCGGTTAAACAAGGAGACAGTGGATTGGAAATCCCAGAGTGTTTCTGGGGACTGGACGTAGGTCAAGGATTGAGCTGAACCAGTATAAATCGCTGTTTGCATATTCTCTTTCCTATACTCTTATATTTCCAGCATATCTATTTGATTGATTGACTATCACTTTACAATTATTACTATCATACGAATTGCTTTAAGTAAGTTGCGAAAAGATTTTCAAAATTATCTAAAGGTTTATCAGACACCCAATTCACCTCCCTCTTGGGTGATAGCCAAGTCTACAGAGGTCAATTGAATGATTGGTTGCTAAAATAATAAAGGGGGGCAATTTCTACAATCCACCACCACAATCAGCAAGTGAAGTGGTTTGATGCAGAGATTGCCGACCACAAAGAAGATGCAGGAGATGAAGATGCACATGGTGGCGAATGAAGAGAGGAAGACGCTAACAATGGCTCCGATTCCTGGAGGGCAATTTGTTTGTTTGTTTGTTTGTTTGATTTTCCTTATTGTTCACTAAATCAAACGACGTAGTATATTGCTCACTGGACAAAGGCTTATATCCAGTGATAGGATATATCATAAGCCCATATATAATTTAATTATACATAAATATATATGACATGGTTAAATAATTTTTTTTCCATCTAAAAAAAAAACTTAAATAAATGGATCGTGTGATGGAAGTAGAGTCAGCAAAATGGGCTAGGCCCATCGGGCCGGCCCGTTTAAGCCCTGACCCTTTAAGGGTCGGGCTTGAAAATTGGAGGAGTGAGGTGATGTTTGGCTTGGAGGGCCAGCCCTGGCGGGCCAATGACTTATACGGGCCGGCCCATCGGGTCATTCAATTTTTTTATTCTTTATTTTTTAAAGTTGAACACTTGTTGAAGTTGGATCCTTCAATAATTTATATGTATTTTTTATTTGTTGTAGAGTTATTTATCCATTTAAGTACAAATACATAATAACTATATTCTAATTTTATGATTTGTTTTGTTATTTGTTGTAGATAAAGATTTTAGATGTGTTCATGAAGCCGGAAAAGAAATTCATGATATTCTTACTCATGAATTAGAGTTTACTACTCAAAGTGAATGACAATCAAATGTCGTTGAAATTGATGATAGTGGCGAAGATGACGACAATAATAGTCATTGTACTAATGTCGCTTAGTAGTTAGTTTGCTTCTTATGTTTTATATGAATTATTTGTGAACATAGTTTGCTTTTGATTATGAATTAGTAACTGTATTTATTTGTTAGATGATTTATGTTGTAATTTACCAATTATATTTCTTTGAAAAAAAAAGGAGGAAAAATAATTAAAATTTACAATAGTAATTTCCGGGCTCTGCGGGCTGGCCCAGGCCCTGGTGCTCTCAGATCGGACTTTGAAAAATATGTGTTTTTCTTACTCTAGGCCCTGAAGGGCCAGCCCTGTTAGGTCTTAGCCCTTCACGGGCCAGCCCTAGAAGACCGGGTCGGCCCTGATTAACAGCTCTAGATGGAAGCAGTAAGAAAAAACAAAGAAGGACAAGTTGAGTCCACGTGTTTTCGTTTTAGTTTAATCGCAGGTTGTCAGTGATTGCCAGCTGGATAGAGCTCATGTAAAACGAGCAATAGAGAGAATCAGTCAAACTCAAATCCATTACTGAATCTCCGATGTGATGACATTTCCATGCAAGCGGGGCTAGCTAGTTAGTCGATGCCCTTAGGAGAGAGGAACGAGCATAAACTCGTAATTTATATATATGTCTATATATATATATATGGCTCCCCTATGTTCTCCCGTTTCTGTCTCTTCTTTCTACGCAAAAGGTCAAAAAAGGGACAATCAACGGGCAGGAAAGAGCCTTTCGTCGCTTTCTGGTTGTTGGTTACCTTCATTGTAAATTGCTGACGAAGCCCAGACCGAAAGATTTAAAAAAGCAAGACGTTTTTTTTCTGGTAAAGCTTAACCTGCTGATATAAAATTAGAGCTTACCACTTACTGACTTTCTGCGAAAATCCTCTCTTTTCTGGAGTGTAATTTTACCGTCATCCGCCATCCCCGTTTAAGCTGCATTGTTCTCTCTCTCAATCTCAATCACAGGTCAGTCCCTTCTTTCTCTTTCTCTCTATTTATCTCCTTCTACATATCTGGGGACCAATCATGTTGTAAAATAGATCGAGTAATTTTCGCTTTGTGAATTTGAATATCCGATTTCGTCCTTTCTCAACCGTGCAATTTTCTATCTCAATACGCATGTTTTAATTGGTATCCTGCATTCTTTCCTGTACAAAAGGATCCGGATGGTTATCTGTTTTTTTGTTTTGCTTGAGAAGCCTGTATTTCTTTTTTAAAAAAATGTTCTTAATCTTCGCCAAACGAAAAAGTTAGATCCGGAATTAGATTTTTAGAAAACGATCTTAAAGAAGGGTTTGGTGGGCAAACAAAAATGAAGGGCTTGGTTGGTTTGTGGATTCTTCTGCTCTCAAGGCTCTTCTTCTGATTTGTAACTGCATCAGTTTTGAAGAAATCCTATTCAGAGTCGATTCTGATTTTTCTGATCAATAAAATTATGTTTTTTTTTTTTTAAAATCCGAGCGATAAGTTCAGGGTGAATGGATTCTATGGATGACACATTTGGATCAGTTTTTATTTTGATTGCCGGGTTTACAACCAGAATAACAAAATGCAAGTCGAATGTTGATTTTCTATCGCTTAAGTGAGGAACAGGCTAAATAACCTTGTGGTGTATCCAAGTGGGAGGAGTAATTTTCTTGGAGAAGTATTTTTTATTAGGGCATAGGTTTTTTATATTACAAGGTAATGGCCAAATTTATCGTAAAGTCATTATAAATATGCAGTAAATGTTTTTCTTTAATTTTGATATGAATAAATTTTAAATTGATTGGTGATCATGGAGGTTTTTTTTCTCCTCTCACCTGGTAGTACTAGTTGGTATACCATACACGCGCCCACGTAATTCTATTATCTTCTTTGAAGAGAAGGCGTCCCAATCTAGCTTTCGTCATTGGCAGAAACATTATACACTCTGCCAACTCAAATCTTTCAATGATTTGACAATTTTTGGCATGGTTCCTTGCTTAGGATACTGCTTGGAAATTGAAGAGTTTGAAAAATTCTGTATGAGCCTAACTTATTAGTCTAGTGGGTCATGTGATGTTCACAAATCATATTCCGCAGTATCTCTAATATTTAATTAGGAAAGGACAGATCTCTTACCTAATCTTTGTTTATTTTGTTTGTATCAGCTTTGAAATTTACAATAGTTAATGTTCTCTTGTACTTGAAAAGTTTTCTTAATTGAGTCTACTTGTATAACTTGCACTTGGCAGCTTGGAAAAACTTGAGGACGTACGCATCCCTAGTTTTTAAATTGATGCTTTTTTGCTTCCTTAATATTGCCTTGACTTCTTTGAACTCTCAGATGAAAGTGAAATATGTGATAACTAAGATATTCAAGTTTGAATCCATCCGGTGGCTTCTTTGGAATGAATCTGAATCAGTAGATTGGCCAAAACTGTTCTATTTTACAAAGCTTGGAAAATAGATTGGCTTCTAATTTACTTCTATTTCACAGTTGAATTTGAACAGTGGAATAAGATCTAGCCTGTTTGAGTTGGCGTTGGAAAATCACGTTCGCCAGTTGAGCAAAATTCATCTTACAAATTTACGATAAATTACGTTGGAAAAGCAACTTCTACCGCTAATCCATCAAACAGGCCTGAGTCTTCGTTTAATGGGCTGCTCTTGTTCAAAGAAGGCCAAGTCAGCAGGTTATGAGGATCCCACTGTTCTTGCTTCTGAGACACCCTGTGAGTACCTATCATCAGAGACTGGTAAAGCCCTGCTGCTACAGTGTTTAGGAGTCCTTTGCTTTAAACTAAGAATGGTCACATATCATGCTCCTTTGGGCAATCATGCATGTTTCATAATGATGAACCAATAATATAATATCAATGTCGTTATTAGTACATTATTTATCTGTAACGTACGTCGTCGCCTTTAGGCTTTCACTTTATCCTAAAGCCTCATGAAAATTCAAATTCTCGACTCCTATCTGTCAAAATTTAGTTTTAAATATATACACTACTGATGAAAGGTAAATTTCATCTTTTTTCTTGTTCAAAGTCTCTGTGAGTGAAGTGGAGGCGCTACATGAGCTCTATAAGGAGTTGAGCAACTCCATTATTGAAGATGGTCTTATTCACAAGGTGAGTTAGATGCATTTACAAGTTATTATCTTACTTTCTCATTCTGTCAGATAATTAACTTCCAGATCATCATTCCATTCAGGAAGAATTCCTGCTGGCACTCTTCAGGAATAAAAGCAAGAGAAATCTGTTTGCAGACAGGGTGTGTAAATTTCACCTGCTTGCTCTACAGTTAAAAGATTCTTGGATCTCATCAAAAATATTTTATTCTAAAAAAGAGGTGTATTATCATGATTTGGATTCCTGACCTTTACTTTCCCTTCAACACATATTTGGTTGTGCTTGTTTATAGGTTTTTGACTTATTTGATGTCAAGCGTAATGGAGTTATTGAATTTGGGGAATTTATTCAATCATTGGCTGTTTTTCACCCAAATGCACCTATAGAAGACAAGGTCACTTGTAAGATTGATTCTCCTCTGTATAGATTTCATTCGAATCTCATTTTAGTTTCTTCTATCGGCATCTGTACCACAGTTATATAAATAACTATTTGAGAGCATATTGTTTTGAGTAAATGGCATATAAGTGCTCTTCAGTCAACTATATATACAAGACAATATATCATCTGTTAAGTTGCGGGTAACCATTTTGCAGTTGCTTTTAGGTTGTATGATCTGAATCAGACGGGATATATTGAACGAGAGGAGGTATGGTTTTCTTGGATTTCCCTATCACTTGAAGTCAGTTGCAATTTTGTAGTTTATGGTGAAAATATTACTGGGCATTTTTTTCTTCATAACAATAATCACAATGCATTTGCAAACTTAGAAGTGATCATGTATCTGCAGCTAAAAGAGATGTTATTGGCGCTTCTTCATGAGTCAGATCTTGTACTTTCGGATGATATTATCGAAACCATAGTGGATAAGGTGTGAGCGCGTACAGTTTCACCTTGTTAACTTGGGATCTCCTTTTGAACTTTGTTTTGGCCGAAGGATCTTCTTTGAACTGGCTGGACTCTAAGAATTTGTTGCTTCTTCCACAGACATTTAGTGATGCTGATATAAAAGGTGATGGAAGGATTGATCAAGAGGAGTGGAAAGCATTTGTGTCAAAACATCCAAATTTGATGAACAACATGACCCTTCCCTACTTAATGTGGGTATCAGGCATTACCTATAAGAAATGTCCACAAACTTCTCTTTTTCCCTTGATCAGTAACTTGAATTTGAGAAGGCACTGATTCTTGCATGTGTTTTCCCCCCACTTTGCAGGGATATAACCTTAGCATTTCCAAGTTTTGTGGAGAGAACAGAAGTTGAAGACTCAGCTATATGAAGTTTTGGCTTCATCTTCGATCTCCTGAGATATTTTTTATCAAGGGATCACCTTTTTCTGCATGGTTCCAGAACCAAACTTGAAAGGACTTGGTTTTGCGATTGAGATAAAGAATGGGTTTTGCATTCATCGTCGACAAATTGCTGACACGAATTGCTCTTGCAGCGCAAGGCCTTGTGTTGCATTAGAAATCAAGGAGACACATGTGACTGAGTCAACCACCTTTGCTTTTATGGGGCTGTTGCAGTGTCAGATCAGAATCTTTGGACATTTATTTTAATTATTACTGAGTATTTTTTAGCTAAAACTTCCATTTACACTTAATAAATCGCCTATGCCTAGTGTCTGGTCGTCTTTGCATCATGTGAACCAAGCTTAAAGTCGGGTGATGCTTTATTTTCAATACTTCTGGTGGAGACGTTTGTTGCTCGATCAGACTTCTATATTTCAGAATTCTTAGAAAATGTAAATTTATCTTGAAACGAATAGATGGCATTATATTATGATATGGAAAATATTCATCTAATAATTAAGCAATATTGTTTAATGATTAGTAGTAGTAGTAATAATTAAGGATGTACCACTCTGGTCCTATTTATAAGTCCAGTTTGACCAAATCTCACATACCAAGAAAAGTTAGTTGACACAATGATTATGGGGTAAATTTTCAACTTTGCCCTCATTTATGATTGGGTATTTTTTTACTATTTCTTCTCTCTCTATCTTTATGGGTGCAATTTATATGAGTAAAATTGTCACAATTTTATTTATTTTCAAAACTGGACTTATAAATAGGATCAGAGTGGTATAGAGGAAGATGATTGCAGTCATGGGAGGGTCATTTCGAAGTGCTTCTTACATGGCTGCATGTCATTGGTCAGAACGGTAAACTGAGGCTGTGTCAGTGTCATAAGCTCAAAGCTCCCGAACTTTCTTCACGTGGCCTTGCACTTGCAAAGGCAGCGAATCTTTTTATAGATATATATATATATAAAGTTTACATCTTGATCCCGGATTATGCATCCATTATTGATTGATTCCGTATATTTATTTAACAATTATGATTATTTAAACTTGTTTAACAATTATATATCTAGTTCGTGACCCTTATATGCTTTTTTAAAAAAATTAATTTTTACTTCTTTTATACATCGTTTTTCTTTTCTGTCTTCCCATTCCATTTTATTTTTCTCTCACCCGAAAACGAATATGGTTTCTCTCATTGTCTTTTTTTCATTATCCCTCATAATCTCTAAATCGTATCCGTCTAATCAATCTAAAATATCACAATATTACTTTAATTTTTCTCTCCTTTTCCCAATCAACGATCTAGACGAAATGAGGAGGGATGATGAAAAAGAAAACTTCTTCCCAAACACTAAAATTTAAGTTTACAAAGATTATCCACCAAAAAATGGCCCGCAATTATTGAAGCAATTTTTTATTGAGATTAGTTTATAGAAAGTTTGCGTTTCTTTCCTTTTTTGGTCATAACTTAAAATTTGAAGGTATGCTTACTGCTATAGAAATAGAAAGTACACAAGAAATTACTACAGTACTATATTGTCCAAAAAATTGTATTATACGGTAATAAAATTAATGAGAAAAATGCCTGCCACTTTTTCACTAATGCAATAAATTCAACTTTTGTCCTTTTTAAGAAGAATAAATAACCATTGTATTATAGTGTATACGTACGTGTTGGTTAAAGCATTTCATAACATATTTTTTGTATGACTGTTAAGAAAATGATATATTTATTCTATTATGACTAAATAAAAGAATTTAAAGCGAAGAATCGGCGTTCGGCAAAACAGGACTGCACCCCTCTAAGGTCTAAATGCAATGTTTTGGCGCGTACAAGACAAACAGGCCCTTGCTTTTCCCTTTTTTCCTTCTTTCCAATTTGGATAATATCTTAATATTTTGTACTCGACAAAATTTAAATGGAACAAGTCTTCAAGTTCCTTCCCAATCTATCGAAGTCCGACGCCACCAGCAACAACTCTGATGCTATCCTCCATCTCTTACTCCGCCCTAGCCTCTTACTTGCAGAAAATCGACTTCCTATATATTCTCGATTCTTTATCGAATTTTCTTTGAGTGCTCGAGAAATCGGGGTGAAAAATAGAATTCTTGTTAACCTTCCTTTATTTTCATGGCAGATCATTTCCGTCTTCTGCTCAGGTTAGAATCTGATTTTCATCCTTAATAATGAAACTGATTCGGTTTTAAGTGAATTAAAATAAATTCAAAACTAGTTGCCTTTCACATTATTTCCTGTTAGTTCCATTGTCCAGTGCGTAAACTCGAGAAGTTGAGAGTTCTGATAGTGAACTTTTTTTCTTTTAATATTTTTCTGGAAGAGTAACAAATGTCAGGTAAGCTTTCCTTCTCGATTTTAATATGGTTCTGCTTCTGCTCAAACTTGGTCTTTTGGGATCTGTTATGGACTTCAATCGGGTTTCTTCGGTTTCTTTGAGAGGAAATGGTCGAATTGTTAAAAAAGGATAGTGCAAGATGATTAAATAGATTTTGGACCAATCAAGTCGATAAATGTTTCTCTTTTTGGCTTCATCTACTTTAGTAGAGCCTGGCGTCTAAAATTTTTTCTTTTCGTGCTGCAGTGCAGCACTAGTTTAACATGAAGAAGCTCGCCTTTAAATAACCAAAATTTATGCTCTCCAGTGTCCTTGAGCATCAAGTTATGCCCATCTTCTTTGGTGTCATTTCCCTCTTGAATGAGAAGTTAGATTGAAGAGCAGATAAGATTCCGCGGTCAGTTTGTAGAATATAGACACAATCTCTTATAAATTTATGTCTTGTCCCACAGATTATGAAAAGGAAAGGCAAAAATTTTTTTCTAATATTTTCGTCTCAACTCTCAAACACGCTACTCAGGCTCGATAGTAAATAAATTCATATCGACATTTGACTGCTGAGAAATCCTTTACTTTATTTGCAATGTTTTTCTATGCAATTTTATTTTTATAATATTTGTTATCGTTGAATATTTCCTCTGGGTGCTGCTCTCATTTTGCCTGTCTTGTTGCAGTTCAATCTCATACATGGTGGTGTATCCGTAATGCAATCAGTTGATGTGAACAACAAGAAAAATCTTAAGCGTCCAAGATCTCCGCCTTTCAATATGCCAGTGACAGACTTAAATGATGCCCAAAATTTTGATGATAACATCCTTTTTCCAGTTGAAGAGATTGTACAATACCCACTCCCAGGATATGTCACACCGTATTCAATAAGTTTCAGCCCCGATGATAGTTTAATTGCATATTTATTTAGTCCTGATCACACATTGAACAGGAAGGTTTTTTCTTTTGATCTGAAGACATCTAAACAAGAACTGTTATTCGGTCCCCTTGATGGTGGGCTCGATGAGAGTAATATCTCTCCAGAAGAAAAGTTAAGGAGGGAGAGGTTGAGAGAGCGTGGGTTAGGGGTGACACGATATGAATGGGTGAATACAAGTTCCAAAAGGAAAGCGATCATGGTGCCTTTGCCTACTGGGGTTTGTTCCCTTATCTCTGAAATAGCCTTAACTTTATTTTTCTCTCATTTGTTCTTCAATTGCTGTGTATCTGTAAAACTTATTGTGCGTCTTTTAAATAACTCCAGAAAAAGCAAAATGATAACATGTTGGATAATATATGCCATGCCCTCATCCTTCATCGGTGGGAAGAGAAAATTAACCCTTTCACACATTTGTATGTAGTAGTATTACTCTGGAAATGCCACCTTGCTGTCACCAGTTTTTTATCACTTCCTTTACTAGTGATGCTAACGCCTTTAAAGGACATATTGCTTAGTGCAAGTCAATGAAGTCATTCATATTGAGATGTTGTACTCGGATTGATCAGTTCAAGCTTTAAATGCTTGTTGTTAGTGGAGGGTGGTTTATCATGTCACTAACAAGCTTGAATGAGTTGAAACACATCAGAACCTTTTCAGATTCTGCACTATAGTCATGAACTTACAATAACTTCTGTCCCATCAAAGCAATGAGTGTCAACTAGTCTTTTGCAACCTCTTAATTTGTATGGTGTTGTTTATATATACAAGTCCCATACCTAACTTTTCTCATCCCGGTGATGCTGGGTATTGAGCAAGTTGTACATTAAACTGAATAAGAGAAGCTTGTACTTGTATTTTATTATTTTAATTAATCATGAATTTGAAATGGTCTAGTTCTATATGAATTCGTGATTATTGTCTTTGGACAGATTTACATTCAGGATGTGTTCAATTCAAAAGCCGAGCTAAAGCTTCCAAGTATACCAGGTTCCCCAATTATTGATCCACGTCTATCCCCTGATGGGTCAATGATTGCTTATGTACAGGACTGTGAATTATTTGTTCTGAATCTGTCCTCTAGTGAATCAAAGCAGTTGACCCATGGTGCCAAGGAAAATGGTTTGGTGAGTTATATAGTTCCTTGGCCTCTATTGTGTTACAGCAACTAAACGTTTTATGGGTTTTACAGAATAATAATAATGCTATTGATAATTCTTTCATGGTTTTACATGCAATAGTTAAGCTTGGCTTTGTTATCTCTGGCCTTGATCATACAAATTTGCAAGTCCAATGATGGGTTTCTTCATACTCACCAGTCACCATATAAGTACACTAGCTGGTAGACTCCAATGATATTTCTTTTCTATTTTATGTACTCACTCATAGTTACAAAGGTAGCATGATATATTGAGAAGTGTTGAAAATCAAAATATCAAAAGCCCATTCATGGGTTTTGGCTTTTTATTGTTTTTTGACCGTTCAGATGACTGCGTACATTTGTTAGATTTGTACTAGGGAGTCTAATCTACTTTTTCTGGCATTCTAGCATTCTCGGCCTTTAAAAATGACTCTTTTTTGTTTTGAATATTGCAGACTCATGGCCTTGCTGAATATATAGCTCAGGTGAGATTTCACTTGTATTAATGTCCTCTTTTAAATTGAAATTGGGCACATTGTCCCCTTTATTCTAAGCTGTTCTATCCTTTCTCATTGTTGGGTGACTAACATGAAATATTTACTTGCTTCTAAAATGATTAATTATTTCCCTTTTCATTGTCAGCACATTCAGCATTATCCTCAGAATTTAAAATTTACTGACTGCAGGAGGAAATGGACAGGAAAACTGGATATTGGTGGTCACTAGACAATAAATATATAGCTTTCACTGAAGTTGATTCTTCTGAAATACCACTTTTTAGAATTATGCATCAAGGCAAAAGCTCTGTTGGTTCAGAGGCACAGGAAGACCATCCGTATCCTTTTGCAGGAGCTGCAAATGTTAAAGTTCGTCTTGGTGTTGTTTCAGTAGCTGGAGGATCCACTACCTGGATGGATCTTGTCTGTGGGGGATTGGATCAGCCTAATAATGAGGAAGAATATATAGCAAGAGTCAATTGGATGCATGGGAATGTCCTCACAGCCCAGGTCTTGAACAGGCCCCAAACAAAAATGGTGATTTTTAAATTTGATATTAGAACCGGTCAGAGGAAAACTTTATTGGTAGAAGAAAACAGCACATGGGTCAATTTGCATGACTGTTTCACCCCTCTTGATAAAGGAGTAACCAAGTTTTCTGGGGGTTTTATTTGGGCTAGTGAAAAAACAGGATCTAGGCACCTTTATCTCCATGATGCAAGTGGCACTTGTTTAGGACCCATCACTGAAGGTGAATGGATGGTTGAGCAAATTGCTGGTGTGAATGAGGCTACAGGCTTGGTATATTTCACTGGGACCTTAGATGGGCCTTTGGAGTCTAACTTATACTGTGCTAAACTTGCCATTGATGGAAGTCAACCACTGCATGCCCCTGTTAGACTTACACATAGCAAGGGAAAGCACACTGTGATCCTTGATCATCGTATGCAAAAATTCGTTGATATTCACGATGCACTTGATTATCCTCCTAGGGTGTTACTTTGCTCACTGGACAATGGAAGCATAATCAAGCCCTTGTATGAGCAGCCACTTCCGATTCCAAGATTCAAAAAGCTTCAACTCAAGCCACCAGAATTGGTGGAAATCCGGGCTAAAGATGGCACGCCATTATATGGGGCCATATATATGCCAGATGCATCAAGATTTGGACCTCCGCCTTACAGAACTATGATCCATGTTTATGGAGGTCCAAGTGTGCAGCTTGTTTCTAATTCTTGGATCAGTACAGTTGACATGAGAGCGCAATATTTGCGAAATCAAGGCATCTTAGTTTGGAAGGTTGGAATGCTGAAACCTGATTGCTTTAACTTAAATATGGTCTACGTTTCAGCTTGTTCTATTTATTTATTTACTTTTGGCAAGTTTGTTCACCTTGCTTTATAAAATGTCTAGTTATCTTGCTTATTAATTCTACCAGTTGATGGAACTTTTCCAATATTGGATTGTCTAATGATTTGCCTTTCGGATACTAAAACATCCAGCATCAATGATTCCGAACTAGCATTAGACATTTTTATCTTTGTGTTCAATGGTTGTTGCAGTGTTCTACTGTTCAAAAGTCCTTCCTGCATGTCATTAGTGATTCTGATCAGAATTGTTTCCAGGCATAATTTAATCATGGAGCTTGAAAATTCTCACCTCTACGTCTTATTTCTTATCAGTCCTCGATTACACAACCATTACTAACTCGTTAAAATGAATCTTTACTTTCCTTGTTTATAGTTGGACAATAGAGGAACGGCTAGACGGGGATTGAAGTTTGAAGGCTGCATAAAGCACTGTCTTGGTCAAATTGATGTTGATGATCAGCTAACTGGAGCTGAATGGCTTGTCAAGCTAGGGCTTGCAAAACATGGCCACATTGGCTTGTATGGGTGGAGCTACGGCGGGTATCTGTCAGCAATGACCCTGTCGAGATATCCAGATTTCTTCAAGTGTGCTGTGGCTGGTGCCCCTGTGACGTCATGGGATGGATATGACACATTTTACACAGAGAAGTACATGGGACTACCGTCTGAGAATAGAACAGGCTATGAAAACGGTTCTGTGATGCACCATGTGCACAAGATGAAAGGGCGCTTGTTGCTTGTGCATGGGATGATCGACGAGAATGTTCATTTTAGGCACACTGCGAGGCTTGTCAATGCACTTATTGCTGCTAGAAAACATTATGAGCTAATGATTTTTCCAGACGAGCGTCACTTGCCCAGACGTCAGAGAGACCGAGTCTATATGGAGGAGAGGATCTGGGGCTTTATAGACAAGAATCTGTAGGATAAGAATTTGTGTATATTGCAGCTTTGTTCTGTTCACGTGGCGCCATTAGATTCTGTTCATAATAATTACAAGAAATATTCCTTTTTGCCTGATTATGGTTTAACTCTGTAATTAGCACATGGCATATTTGTTGGTTTTGAGGGCTTTAGCCTTTTGAGACTGAATTTCATTTTCATAAAGATTGTATCTTTTCAGTTTTAAATATAAGACATAGTTTGTATTGTAAATTGTACTATAAATTATGTCATATATTTAAGATGGGAAGAAGTAATTGTTAAGGGTATCAAAGGTATCAAATATTATTATGCTCACCGGAGAGCAGATAAAGCTGGGGCTAACTGATTGCGTTTCCTTCTGATTAGGCTCCTTGTAATGCTCAAGTTATAAACTCGCCATCTTATTTCCAAAAATTTGGGGTAAAAAAGCTACTTGGGTTCTTATAAAATACAATCTAACAAAAACAAAAGTTGAACTATAAGTGGGTTTTACATTAATGATCAGAAATAATATCATATACTTCTTCCATGCTATAATATAAGAAAGCAAGTTGGGGTAGCATTTAGTCCTAATTAATTTAAAAGATATCAATGAACCTTCTCTCTCATATTTATAAATTCATTCTCCAAAGTATTCCCTACGAAATACTTAATTTAAG
Organism: Acacia crassicarpa; assembly: GCA_034222035.1. Classification (NCBI taxonomy): domain Eukaryota; kingdom Viridiplantae; phylum Streptophyta; class Magnoliopsida; order Fabales; family Fabaceae; genus Acacia; species Acacia crassicarpa. The sequence goes on from JAWXYG010000004.1 coordinate 2,389,454, forward strand.
GAGGTTTTCATTTAGGGGTAGTGAGAATTAAAAAGGGTGCCTTGGAGAAATCACCTCATATTTGTTACAAACAACTAGCTCTTCCCATAATATTTTCTAATAAAGGGGAAAAAGTGAGAATTTTTTTTTATTATTTAAAGTTGAAATGAAAATACAATAAAACCGTATTGAGACATAAATAATGCCAGCGAGGGTGGGGCCCTTCCGAGATGGTCTTCCATGACAGAGATCAATCCCCACCCGCCATTAACGCTCATTAGTCTCTGCTTCAATAGTGGTCCTCGCAACCCACGTGGTGTGATTCAAACTGGACGAACAAGTCGACCTTCTAAAATAATAACATTGCCTTTTCCCCCCTCCTTATTGCTTACTATACATACTATTCCAATTTCAAGTAAACTTTCTGTGTCAGATGCATAGCATCTCAGTCATGCCAAAATTACAAGTTATAGACTATTTATTCTCACATCACTGAAAAAATTAATAATTAGACCCGTGAAGCTATATTAATTATTAGGTAGATCTAAAAATTAAATTTCTAAGAAAATAGAGTTGTCGCCATTAAATTGAGTGTGTTTGGACCACCACATAAATCAAACCTTCGCTGGTTAAGTAGATAGGCCGGCCAAAAATGCCACTCCCGTTGACGGGAGCCACGACGAACCAGATATGAATTCCGCCACCGTGAACCGTCTTGCCTCCACCTGTGATGTAATGACCCGGTAACCAGGCCATCTGACCCGTTCTCCAACGGCCGCACCCGGCCCATCATTCATGTACTCACCATAGTACAACGTGTCTAAAGCAAATGAAGCGTCCCACTCCAGCCATCCGCGTGGATGTATGTGATCGTCCATGAATGATAGCATATACACAGTTCGAGAGTATAATTTCCACGGACGGCCAAGATAGGTAGAGATGCTCCCCTTTTCCGGCTCAAGGTCCTGGGCAGGAAGGATCTGACAATTATGGATTGATATACCCGTGTTCTGATTCGGGTCTTTTCGGTTTTGGGCCGTAATGGTGTTCTTTTGCTGGTCCATCGGCTTGCGAGCATAGAGGGTGCAATTTTGGAAAACCACCGCCGCGTTTCCAAAAATGAAGTCAACTGTTCCAGAAATGCGGCATTCGCGGAAGAATTGACGGTTGGAGTGGACGTAACACGTGTCCTGGTATCCGAGGATCTCGCAGCGGTGAACCACGGCGTGGTCGGCTCCGACACGGAGGGCCACCGCCTGGTGCTTGTTGGGACCGGCGTAGTTCTCGAATGTTATGTCACGCGCAATGAAACCAGCACCACTTGCAGCTGCAGCAGCAGGAAAGGTAAAATTGCTAAGACAATAAATTAGTTGGAAAAGACGTTAAGATTGAAAAGAACAAGTGATATTGTTAACGGTTAATGATGAGTGGAGGACGTTAGGGGCAGAAAGACCCACCACCAATAGAATTTTGCTTTATGCCACTTTTTTTAGTTGGGTGAAAGTTTGTTGGCACTACATGATGGCCTCCTTTTAGAATATGAAGGGATATGTGCTCTGGAGATAAGATGAGGTGGTGGAGGGGATGATTTGTTCTTTTATGAAAGCAGGAGAATAACTACTGAATGGCGAAGGAGCTACTGTAGTGAATGCATATATGGAGGGATATTATATTGGTGTGAGATCGCTGAAGTGGCCTTATCGAATGGCTGGGAGAGAGGGACATGTTGAAGGTACGATGTTACGTTTTAATCTCTCTTTTTGTCGTAAGGAACTTAAGAATAACTACAGTTCGTACACTGTAGAGATCAATATTGGGGCGCGTGGCGTACGTGTTGGGTGAACAGTGAACACGCAGTACAAAGGTGGGTGCGGGACGGTGATCGGAGCAATCGGTTTTGACTTAGATGAGTGTTGCATGATGACAACCTAGCCGAGGACAACGTAGTACTGTGGACTCGTTCTATGTTTTGGATTCTCTTCCACACGGGTCTCTACGATTCATATTGTAGTAAGTATATGCTATATATATATATATTGATTTAGTTAGAATTAATCATTAACATGAAAACTATCAAAAAAACACAAAGAGTGAAAAAGAAAGGGGGTATGTATGATTAGAGAAATTACCGAAGGAAGCTGTGTGAAATGTGGTGAGGCCATCCATAACATTTTTCTTGCCTCTGATGATGCTCTTGCCCATCCCGTCCCCTATCAACATCACATTCGTCTTCTTCCTTCCCACCTTCAAATCCTTCTCTTCATACCTGTTCATCACATGATTACGATAGACGCTTAAACACAGAGGAACAAAGGAACCAATCTTCACTGCCCTACGTAGCTACGACATATATAATTCAAAATTAGAAAATTGCTTTTACATGATAGTAACTCATCACCGCCCTCACTTTTTTTTTTTTTTGCCCTTTTCGTCGGCGCCTTTCGCCATCAATTCACTCCTCCAAACAAAATGAAACACGAAATCAACCACAAGGTTTTGTTTTGTCGTGTAAAATCATAACTCTAACCATTTACCCCAAACAATACTATCATATTTACATGCTTCACTGACCAGGTTAGTCAATTACCTTCCTGCCCTCAAGTAAATAATGAAGCGCCGACTGCTGTGCTCCGGCGCCTTCTTGATGGCCTCCGCGATCGTCTTCATCGTACCATTTCCCTCCTTCGACACGACTATATCGGCTTGAATCTCCGACACCGGGAGGCTCAACAGCCTCCTGTCTCGTCTGCTCAACCATTTCGGCAAATTACCAGGATTATTCTTGCCCCACTCATCTGCATTATTCTCTCCCATCAATCTTCTCCTGTTCTGAATCGGCACTCCGGAGAAATCGCCGCCGTCACTCCCGCTGCTCGAGAATATAGCCAGGGTATTGCTCACCAGCTCCGACAGGTCCTTCAAATTATTGGCCATCTGATCCCTCACGGACCCCCTCGCCGCCTCCGCCAACCCCTCCGCACACGTGTCTTGACTCGTGAGAGCGGTGCTCAGCCACGTCATCACATCGTCGGGGGACTCGACTGCTCTGATGCTGCCGTCCTCCGAGGAGGGGGCGACGGAGGTGAGGGATCGTGCGAGAGCATCCACGGAATCCTCCAGGAGCTCCAGGCAGTCCTCGTACGCCGACCTTTCAAGTTGATCCATCTGGACGTAGGAGATACCGTTAGATGAGTAAAGAGCTTTGCTCAGGTGCTGCAGGGTCATGTTAAAGGAAATGTGGACTAGTTCTTGCTCCGTCGCCGTCGTTGAGCCCGGGAACTCAAGCAAAGAGTTCACACAAAGGTTGGGGTACTGGGTTTTGCTACAGGTCCGAGAAATTGCTTCGGTGGGCTTTCCCCGTATGGCCACCCCATTTTGGTCCGACCGACGGGCCCGGCCACTGATGACAATGCCGGCAGAGATGGCGGAACCGACAATTAGCACGGTGGCGACAACTGCGAGGAAGATGAGCTTCCTCTTGTTGGGGGGAGAGGAATTGGGTAATGAAGAGGTGGGCTTAGAAATGATGGGAGCGTCGGAACGCCTGGAGGAACCACCCGGGTCGGAGGGTCCGATTCTGCCAAATTCCATAGTAGCCAGAGGGAGAAGGATAGAAAGTGAGAGGTAGTTTCGTGGGTAAGAAGGGACCCTTTATATATATATATATATATATATATATGAGAGTTTGGAGGAGTGTACAGTGTGTGTTTGTGGAAAAAGGATGTTTGGTGACAAGTCTGGGTCACAATATTTATAGCTGGCTGCTACTCCACCCGCCCACTCTCGACTCGCCCTGCTTCACACTCACTTCCTTTTTATTTGGTCAAGAAACCACTCATTCCATTCACCCAACATACAAGTTTGTGTAATGCTATCACTTTATTATGTTGCTCCAAAAGTGGACGATGCATTGCATGATTCTCTTAAGTATTAAGCTATCTTCTTTTCTTTTCTCTTTTCTGGTATTCCCTCCACTTTTTCGATCTCTCCGTTTTATTTTAACCTTCTTTCTCCTTTTTGGTTCAATCATTAAATGCATAATGATTTTACTTTACGGTATCTTTTCGCACAAGACGTCTGGCTGAGCTCAGAAAACACCGTATTATACCCCCAAACATTAAGCCTACTGCGTCGGTACTTAATTGCGGATTCCAAGAAGAATATGCAGATATTGTTGGCGAATTCAGGAGTATATATGTCCCCACTGATATAGGAAAACCAGAGAAGTTGACGGAAAATGATCATTTTACCCTACTAAAAACAAAATAAAATATGGAAGACTTGAATGAAATACATATAGAGTCAGAGACATCAGTAATTTGCCAGAGTGGAAAAGATTATATTCATCTGTCTTCTTGCAGACTGGTACAACTGCTCACTTGATTATAGTTTCAATATTTAGAGTACAACGTTGTCCTGACCAATACAGTCAGGCAATAGGCCAGTTCTGTTCCATACAAGTTTTGTTTGGATTCAACCACTTTCATCTTTTCCCCCCCAATACTCTCATTTTTCCTTATTTTCCCTCCTTCACCGTATAATATATTAAGTTTAAACCGTTAAAATCTTAATGTAGAAAACAAAAATGAGAGAAAATAAAAGTAACAGAAAAAGAAGGAAAGCCAAATCCATAACTCTCCCCTTTTAAGCTGTACTTCTTCCTATTATGTGTTGGTTTAATTCTTGAATATTTTTATATTTTATTTTCAATAAGTTTATAACGTCCAGTAAAAATATTTAATTTTAAATATTTATTTTTTAAAAAATAAAATGATAACTTGGAAAAATAATCTGGAACATCCAAAAATCTGAAACTTAAAAAAGTAGAGTGGGCTCAATGATTTATATAAAGTTTAGGATAACTGACATTGTTCATAATTTGTAAACAATACAACATTATTGCCGCACACGCACCATTTTTATAAATATATTGAGCACTGGTTGGTGTGGATAATCAGCACATGACAAGCTAAAAGTTACAGGCACCCTAACTGCTTTGTATATGTGCGTATCTGTGGGTGTCTATAGTATTATAATATGGCGAAACAGTCGAGCTGTGGATTCCAACTTATCCACTGTAGAGGCAAGAAATCAAGGATGGTATCTTTATGCGAGAAAAGCTTCAAAGCAAAAAGGGCTCGCAGCACGAAACTTGCAAGATCTACGAGAAGTCTTCCGGAGAGAATAATAAATTTCGATGCTATAGATTTTAGGATATTTTATATTCATTAGAAAAACAATTCTTTTAATAACGTGCTTTACACCTCATGTTTGCAATAATGACTCCTTTTCTCAACCTTTCTGAGCCTCCCACTCTAACTTGCTTTTAGATTGTTAATTTTTCTGTATTGAACGTTCGTGGTATATGAAAAGTGATTCCTTCGACTAGTGGTTATCTGATCTCCCCAAAGTTTTTACTTTTGATCTCTTTGTCCTTTACTAAACATGAAATTGCGTATTTCATATCAAAAAGGTGAATTCTTGATTGTCAGTGACATCAAAAGGCCTAACAATTACAGATGAGACTTAGGGAGGAAAAAAAGGCCAGCACCTTCAGGAAATAACCTATAATCTTTTCTTATTGCTTTTTTCCCCAAAGTACGATCATTTATATCAAATTAAAATAAGAACCGGTTAGTGTCTGTGAAAGGGGAATAAGCTCCAATCGATCCATAATAGCTGTTGTAAGTAATAAATTGTACGGATACGTGCAGTGGCGGAGCCAGGATTTTAAATTTATGGGTGCACAATTAGACTGCCTCCAGAAAAAATTTTCAAGGAAAGTTTTAAATATATTTAAAAACAAAAAAATATAAACAAAAAAATAAAAGAAAACTTTAGCTTAACATAGAAAAAGAGGCAAAGATTTCTGAAAAAAAGGGCTCTATAATTTCTGAAAATTAGAAATCAAGGAGAAAATGGACCAGAGATAATTACAGAAAAGACCCCATATATTTTGGAAAGCGCAGCTGTACCCCCAAATAGTTTGAAAATATACCATTTAATTTCTTCTGGAGAACTTTTAAAGTTTTCAGTTAGGTCCCTGGTCAAAATGCATTTTGACCAAGAACCCTTCTTCCTGCAACCCGAGACAGACGCGAGAGAGGGAGCAGAATAATAGTTGAGCCGCGAGACTGAAAGACCAAACATCACCTTCATCCTCCTCTACTTTCGCTCCATCTTCAGACGGCGACCATTGCCATCATCCTCAATTCCCCATTCATCGTCGGCATTCATCGTTCCTCCATCACCAACGGTGACCTTCAACCTCACCACCACACCATTAATGCTGGCGTGCTTCTAGATTCGAGAGTGGCTGGAGATTCGACCAGAGGAGCAGCCATCAAGCTCGAGAGTCGAACATCGATCTTCACTTCTCCACATCTGCAGGACAAAAAAAAAAAAAACTAAATCTATGTCTGCACTTGCGGTCACCTGCGAAAGCGTGGCTCCGCCACTGTGTGACTTTATACTATACAGGTACACCAATAACTGAGAAGTGATAAAAGGCCATATTAATATTTATAACTAATCAGAACTGGACACTGCTGTTGATCCACCCACACAATCAAAGTTCATCTCTAACCTATCATAATTGTAACAACTTTTCAGACTATTTATGAATCACGAATAATGAAATTTATTCTTCATCTTTTTTAGATCAAGTACCCGTTTTTGGTAACAAAAGATTGAAGTCTTGTATGTGCACAAAATATTGGACCAAAAATACTCCAGGAAATAAATGAATTGGTTCGTAATTGATTGATTAATTAATTTATATGGCCTCTCCATTAATTCGCTCTTGTTTCCGACACAAATTTACTATTACAGTATCACCTATATTAGCGGCGTCACAACTGGCCTTGCGTGTTGTCTAAGTATCAACGACCATTCATCATTAACTCTTTTTTTAATAGTTTTTGCTTTAATAGGATCCGGTTTCTGGAAATTATATTCTTGGATCTGGATTAATCTGCAGCAAGTGAGATCGGGAAGTGTGATGGAGTGACGATTGAGAATTGTTAGTTTTAAAATTACAATGATTAATAGAACAATTTTGTGAAGAGAATTAGGGATAAACAGTGGTAAAATTGTTTGATTTTCTGCTATGCGTGTAAAATTGTTTGATTTTCTACTATATAGTTTGTGGCTGTTGGTGGAGAGTTTTATTGGTCGTCCTATAATTTAATAGAAGCTAGGGGAAATGGGGCGTCCTTGAACTGTATGTAAAGAGAGAAGGGTGTGAATAGATTTGAAGGTCTGCACATGCATTCGTTATATTTATTGACCTTACCAAATTCTAATCTTGTTTTTATTTGTGACTTGGGTGAATAGGAAGTCAAGTAGGGAACATTGCCGTGTGAATTTGTCGATGAGTGGTGGTTACGGTGGTTGAAGTCATAGGTGCTGAATTAAATGCGGCATTCATATAACTAGAGTAAGTAGAGAGGGGTCAAGCTGTCTATTCATGTAACTCTGGTTTTTTATAATTAACTAAGGGAAGGTGTTGTAGGAAAAGTGTTCTCTCATGTCACACATACATAAAATGGTAGGACTCACATATATATATGTGTGTGTGTGTGGGCCCACCATTTCATGTCTGTGTAGGAATTTTCTTCTTCTCATATAACATGAGAAGTTTAAACCCCATTGACTAATTATCATGTGTGTGTTACGGAAGAATAATTAAGCTATGCTAATTAAATGTTTTAAATTAATAATTCTTTTTGTCTTTTTTCCTGCCAATTCCAATCTCTCACCATTTGGTTAAATGCACTTATGCACAGGACAGTACACAAAGCAGATGGCTAGGTGTAATTTTCGAAAATTAATAATTTCTTAAAATTTGTATTTATTAAAAGAAATTCTTTCTATCTATTATATATATTAACACATCATTCTCTAATTTCTTTTCTGCGAGAATTAAATAAAGTAAAATTTAAAAATACTCCTTCCAGTCCTAATTATAAGAGCATTTTACTAGAATTTGGAGAGATTAAGGAAAGGAGTTAAATTAGTTAATTATGATTATTTTCCTAAAATACCCTTTCTTAAAATTTAAAATGACATCATAGAAAAGTTTGTTGAATAGGTACGTAGGCCCGCCACACACGATACTCTGCGATTTATCCAAGATTCCGAGCTAATAGTCTGAATGGTAAAAAGCAAAAGCCTCTAATAACTTTATATATATATATATATATATATATATATATATATATATATATATATATATATGGGGAAATGATTTGTGCAGTCACTGCACCTAAGGTTTTTTTCAGTGAATACAAAACGACGCAGTTTAGTTTAATGAACATTGATTAAAAAAAAAAACTCATTCTCTCCCTCTCTGCTTCACCTCTCTCTCGGCCTCCCCGTTTTCAATATTCAATTCGAAAAGCGACTTCCGTCGACCTCTGTTTAAAAATTGACCTCCGCGGATTTGCTTCTCCCACTGGGAGCTCCTTCTTTGGCGATTCTGCAAATCCGGATCTGGACAATTTGGGTTTGACGGTGTTGAACTCGGACTCTTCGTTACCCAGAGAGAGGACTAAGAGATCGGAGATGCTGTTGAAGAACGAAAACTCGTGCTTATTCTTCAAAACGTGAGTGATGGCGGCAACGTGGGATTTGACTAACCTTAATTCCAAACTCATTCCAAACAAGAAAGAGGTGAAGCCGAGAGAGAGAGAGAAAATGAGTTTTTTTTTTCAATGTTCATTAAACTAAACTGTGTCGTTTTGTATTCACTGGAAAAAACCTTAGGTGCAGTGACTGCACAAATCATTTCCCCTATATATATATATATATAATATCAAGTGATATTCAAGTTGTCTTTAGCAATTCAATTGGAGAAGCATATTTTCCAAAATCAATCACTTTACGGATAGTTACGGAAAATATTTTTAAAAAATATTTATTTTATTTTATTTAAAATTTAAAAAAAAAGTAGAATCTCTCACTTAATATAATATATGCGTGTTGTTAAATTAATTATTGTGGAGGAAGTATTAATAAGAGTGATATGAAAAAAATATGATCAAAATTGCTCAAAATTATTTTATTAAAAATAGTATAGTTGAGATGTATATGACATTAATGAGTTACAAACATTGCTTACTTTATTAAATGTATAGGTGTATTATTAAAGGGAAAAACATTTCTCATGTTGTAGGAGAAATGTTTTCTCCTGCCACACACACATAAAATGGTGGGACCCACATATATATAGATTATATATATATATGTGGGTCCCACCATTTTATGTGTGTATAGGAATCTTATTTCTCTCATGCAACATGAGAAAAGTAAACCCCATTATTAAATTATTATTGTCTTTATTTATTATTGAGAAAGTATAGATAAGGGTATTATAGGAAAAAATTGATAAAAATTAAATCCTGCTCTTATTATAATTAGGACCAAAATTAACTCCAAGATTTGCTCTTATAATTAAGACCAGAGGGAGTAACTGTAACACCCCCGATTTCAATAACAAAAATTTAAATAATTTTCATAAATAAATTAATGAAATTCGAAATAAACAACCTTGGGAGTGTTACCGCCGCACTTGTACTGGGACAAGTGCAAGGCTACTTATTACAAATAAGGTAAATTCAAATTTAAACAAAATATATGTGTTTTTAATTAGAACAAAATAAAGTAAAATAAACAGCTGACTGTGCTCCTCACTTCTCACTGCTAGCCCCAACCCTCGGCACCTGTTTCACTGAAATTCTGCTCTCCCGAAGGATCGTCGCAGCCCATGAACACATACATCAGCAAAAGCTGGTAATTCTAATAAAACACAATCAAATATAATCAAATCCAATATACGTAATAATTGAATCAAATATCAATTTCTATATTCATAATATACATACACGTCAAATCAAATGTTATTCATTATCTTTATTAAATTTATGATAGACCCGGGAAACCCTTCCAGTCTATTTAGTGGGAAGAGAACCATGATAAACCCGGGAAACCCTGCCAGTTTACCCTGTGACCCGGGAAACCCTGCCAGTCACAAATCATCAAATTGGCCATCATCAAAACATCTCTTCCTAGTGTGCACACCTTTTCTCAAAGTTGCTACTAGTGTCCTGGGAAACCCTGCCAGACACCACTTTGGGAAGAACGGATACTATCATTTTCACATCAGTGGCATAAAGCCCAAAAGTTGTGTTCATCACTTGAGAGGTACCGTCCCAAGCTATCCTCCCACTATTAATTCATTACAATCACACACAATCAGGAAATTCAATCTTGTCACAATTATCAATTTCTTCATTGAATATATCAATTACTCAAGGGCATCATGACTTTCCAAATTATTCAAGAGTATAATAATTCAAGTATTCGATACAAGATCCAACACATATTATAACTCAAATACCTATCTGAGTAAAGTCTAATTATTTAAAACACACATAATAAAATTCCTAAATTATTTCTATTATTTAATTATCTTTTATATACTTTTCTATCATTTAATTAAATGTAGGATACGAGGATATCTTGATATCAAATCTAAGCATGTCTTATTTCATTATGCAAATGATATTATCTAAAGAATGAAAGAATATTAATTAATATAGCATCAGACACAACTAGCATAAACATTAAAATTATTGTGCCTCCTTTATTGATAAATAATGAATCGCTTCGCATGGTATGTGATCAAAATATGTAAAATATAAAATAAATAGATATATATTCTATATAATAAATAGAATACATAATAAGATTTTCTAATATAAATAATATAATAAAAAAGATATATAATATGAAATATTAATATAATTACTATAAATAGAAATCAATTATATTATATAATCTAATTAATAATAATAAAATCAATATATTCGATGTATATTCTATATAATAAATAAAATATATAATAAGATTTTCTAATATAAATAATAATAATAATAAAGATATATAATATGAAATATTAATATAATTACTATAAATACAAATCAATTATATTATATAATCTAATTAATAATAATAAAATATTTCTATATAATAAATAGAATATATAATAAGATTTTTTTAATATAAAAAATATAATAAAAGAAAAGATATATAATATGAGATATTAATATAATTACTATAAATAGAAATCAATTATATTATATAATCTAATTAATAATAATAAAATCAATATACTCGATATATATTCTATATAATAAATAGAATATATAATAAGATTTTCTAATATAAATAATATAATAAAAAAAAGATATATAAAATAAGATATTAATAGAAATCTATTATATTATATAATCTAATTAATAATAAGAAAATCAATATATTCCTATTATAGTTTATTAGGGTACAATATATTTAATATTTTAATTACATTTTATATTTCTATTTATTCCAGCTAAAATATAGGATCATAGCTAATATCTAAGATTACTAATATCACTACCTAACAGACTCGGTAAGGTAAATTGAAATGACTCCACTACTCCCAAAAATAGTTAATCACATGCTTTTAATAATATAAAAAAATCAGCACACAATAAACATTTAAAAAAAACTAAAAGAGGAATTGGTGCTGCAAGCTACACGCACAATTGAAAGATGTAGTTAGACGCACAAAATGACTTTGCAAAAAGCTACTCCAAAAGAAATATATATCATTCGATTATCAAAGTCCCAAATACCAAAATCTAAAACGTATGGGGATCTAATGTTAAAGGGTATGTGACTTTTGCAAAAACAAGTTATCACGCAAAGCGAGAAAAATCAATATATGTATATTCAATTGCCAAAGCCTAAAACACTCAAGGCCAAAACGCACATGATCAATACTTATGGCTAGTGAAGATCAACCAGAATTATATCCTAAGATGAAAACATCTTTCTCATAAAGGAAGACAAACACAAGATTTATGTATTGAATGAAAATCACGAGAAAGAATGAGACGACAATTTTGTGGATTTAAAAGAATCATGCTCTGTAGCAACGGATTCCTATTATTCTAGATATTAGGATTTCCTATCAAAATTTACATAAATCTAACCTAAACCTCATGGGGATTAGAATTACCTGGTCTCTGTTTGCTAGCCTCCTAGAAAAATAAATTGATGAGAGTCCGGAAGGAGGATTTGAGAAGAGAAGGCAGCGGAGAAGAAAACTATCGAGCGTTGCTAGGTTTAGACGGCTAAACCTAAGTTTATAATTAAAATTTAGGGTTTAGCTATGGGCTGGGCTTTATTTTATTATTTCCAATTATAAAACAATACAATTAAATATCTAAATTTCTATTATTACTATAATTATTTTCAATTAATAAATTGTGAAATAATACACACATTATTAAATTCTAAATATTTATTTACTATCTTATTATTATTATTATTATTATTAAAATCCGGGGTATTACAGTAACTATTAATAACCTTTTGAGTAGACTTATATTTTTAACCAAACATTTGTTTCACCATAGGCTCATAGTCATAAATATAAATATATAATTGTACAAGTCTTATACTTAGGGATAATTTTTTATAAAAATATTAAATGAGGAAGATGAGAAGGTAAGAATCTATGGAATTAAAACAAATCTCTCTGCTGCGTTTTATATTGAAGACCTGAAAAATGTAGATTTAAAAAAACTTTTTGTGACCATTATTATTAAACTCGTGAGTCGACTTTCTTAGTATACCATTTTTATATTTCTACTTTACAAGATCCTATCGAGTCACTAGTAAACTTATGCAATTTGTAAACTCGATTGAATTTGAGAGTTCACGGTTCACACACCTAACTTACCGCTTTTACGTTTTCAGCTTTCAAAATTATGTTTACATATTCCTAAACTCGTGTAAATTTTTTCGATTTGATAATTCTCTTTTGTAATTTTATATATAAATTTTATAGAAATTTCTTTATTAAGTATGATAAATTAAAAATGTTGATGGATTTAATTTCAATTATTCGAACTTAAAATATATTTAAATCAAAATGTTGTCTTTTTTATATTTTAATTATTTAATTAACTCTATAAACATATATTTATTGATAAAAATAAACTCTTACCAGTTTGCGATTCGAGTTTATGATACGAGTTGATGTTACTGTCGCAAGTTTATTTAAACTTATAAGTTTAACAACCTTAATAGTGACCAACAAGGATCAGGGTACAATTATTGTGTCAAATGCTTTTTATATCAAAATACTTGTGGCCAGAAACATATTCCTTGCTCAGCCGCCCTTTAGCTACCATGTTTTATAAAATGAAATTTGATTATTATGCTTGGCTTTGACATTTTTCTTCCTTGTCTTAAAATTACAGTGAGTATGAGTATTTCTATACTGAATAAAAGATTCAGGTTAAGAATGACCTTAAATTACAATGCTTGCGGGTTAAAAAGTTTTGTCATTTAAATTTATGCGACTTAGAGTGGATTTAAATAAATCTAATTTGAGCTCCAAATCAGATTTTTTTAAAATTTATTTATGATATACCTAAATTAAATACGTATATATTCATGGATAAAAGTACTTTTAAATGTAAAATCTTGCAGGGTCATATGTATTGCTTGTAAATTATGTGAAAGGGGCGTTCTATTTAAATAGAAGGTGGGACCGGCGCAGAGTCAACCGACAAACGTCAATGGGTGTGAAAATAAGGAAGAAAGCACATCACTCCATTTTCCTATTAGTTAAACTGATTCTTTCGATCTCGTACGTAATTCCTAAAATCAGCTTTCTTTTGTGTGTGTGTGTGTCTAGTTGATCGTTAATATTGACCACGTTTTTCTGCAGTCAATAAATAACTATTGTCATCCATTCAGCTTCTGCTATATTTCGACCATCCAGACATAAATACCAAAATAGAAATTTTACTCTGATTTCTTTCTTTTTTTCCTTTTGGAAGTACGTACGAGCACGATGGTCGATGGCCAAAGATTGATATCATAATATTTAAAGATTAGCTCAACTTAGAAAAGGGATTGGCTAAAAATATTAAGAAAGGGGGCTTTTTTTTTTTTCATATGAGTCAAACATGATACTACAGAACTACATATTCTGGATCTCAAACATATATGTTTGACGAAATTAATGAATATAGATTTTCCATCACATGGGGTAACTGATTTAAATAAGGATCATAATTCTGAATATATATAAATATGGGGGCTCATGAGAAAGCAATCTAGAGTGCGTGGGGAGGCAAAAGAAGTACGGATGCATGGGCAACGAGTATGATTGGTTCGTGTCAGTGTTCTGACATTTGCATCTCGGGGCAAAAAAAAAAAAAAAACAGAGAGAGATAAAGGCCATCAAACCAAATTCAATTTGGGCAGTCATATACCCCATATCTCTTAATTATAAGACAACATTTAGAAATTGATCTTGATCCTAATTACGGAGTATAAGATAACTTTTTAATTTTTGTTAATTTCTTCTTAAATTACCTTTTTTTTTGGTCAATTAAAATTACCTTTATTGATACTTTTACCATCATAATTAAACACAATGATAATTTAACAATACACCTATATATTCTATAAAGTAAGTAATGCTTATTACAACTCTTTAATGTCACATACGCCTCAATTCTACTGTTTGTTGTCAAATTCTTCGTAAAATGCCCCTATTGATACTTTCTCAATAATTATGAAACACAATAATAATTTAATTATGCAAATTACTTTCACAAACTATACTAAAAAAAAGGAATTACGAGCAGAATTTTTGCGTCTGTAATTTCCGACAGATTACCGACGATGGAAATTTTGTTGCTAATTCTTTCATAATATTTTTTCATAATTATCAACATATTTTTGGATGAAATTCCATCGAAAATTGTATTTACTGATGGAATTACCTCCAGGATATACCCATAGAAAATTCTGTCAATAATATTTTCTGCAATTTTTTATTATTATGTTATTCTAATTTATATAACATTATAATATAATAATTTATTAAAATAAAAAATGATGAAAATAATCTTATATAAAGTGAATGGGAGAGATTGTTGAATTACAGCATGAAGTCATGAGGCTCGCCACAAAGTTGATGCGAACACACATGGTATGGCGTCATCCATCTCTGATAAATCCTGCGCAATTGATCAAGGGCGTTTTAGAAAAATATAGATAATTAACTAATTTAACTTCTCTCCTTAATCTCTCTAAATTTTGATAATTATGTCCTATAATTAGGACCGGAGGAAGTAATTAAATTGATGCACGATTGCCCAGAACATGGACCCGAATATTATAACTCGCACAAAAGCACGAACACGCACAAAGATAAAAAAAATGAAACTCATACTTTGAATGGCAAAATCCAACTCTCAGTGCACTCTCTTTCTTAAGCAGCCGGTAGCATGGAGCCTAAATTTTGCTACTTTTCAAAAAGAAGTTGCTTCAATTACCAATATCTGTATATATAAATATATATAGCAAGTATTTAAAAATAAATAACAATAAGTAGCATCGCGATTCTATATATACATATTAAACTCGCATTTTCTCACATGCACGCTTGGATCAACTTATCACATGCCCCCCTCAATCTTTAACGACTTTGGAGCAC